>CAKJTW010000001.1:47410000-48660000 GCA_917880005.1 Nanger dama
CTTTTTCAACCTATAAACTTGTTCTCCTTCCCTTGCCCTGAGGAGGACTGTTTGTGGTTGCAGACCCCAAATTGCAGTAATATTCTAATCCCAAATAAACCCATCATTGCTGAAGAGATATTTGGCAGTCTGTTTGTTTTAGGTCAACATTTTGGTGGCCCATACAGGGACCAGAGAAGACCCTGGAAGACTGGAGCTGATGAGCAAACAAGTGCAGAACCTACATCAGAGCCCATTGTCACTCCCTACTCTTCTCACTGATCCTGAAGTTTGGAGGTGCATCTTTCTCCTGGATCCAATCTCATATCCTGTTTACATTTTGAAGCTCTTCAGGTTTCTAAGGGTTTTTTTCTTACAGGGTAAGTCTTGGTTCTGTACTCCAGTACTTGTTTGGCCCTTCATTCTGATTTTTTTGATCAAACTGTTTGAATTAAAACTAGCTGAAATCTCGCTTGGCTCATTCCTTTGGAAATAGAAGCTGCCTCATGGAAATTGTACCAGGTTTTTCAGCTGGAAACTGACTTTAAAAGCATTTCACCTGGCTCCGCCAGGACCAAGCTCTTTCCTTAGAATTGATTATGATTAACTTGAAAGCAGTTTGAATTAGCTTTTTGAACAGTAAAATCTTTGAGCTGTTTAAAATCATTTTTTTTTAACTCTAGAGAAAAACATCTAAGAATTGAGATCCCAGTTATCTAAATATTTTGAGGGTGCTTCCTCCAACAGGGTTCCAGCTGATATTGTTTAAAAGCAATGGTCCTTGCTCTTGTGTCTTCTAACTAAATGGGCTGTCTTGCCCAAAGGCAGTTTGGAATACCAGTGGCCATTATGGGGAGCTTTTGAAATTCTCAAACTTAATTTCCGTAAAGCCAGATTTAATTAAACAATAGCTCAAAAATTTCCTGACCTAAGTGGAATGCTTATTTGGTATTTTGGGGCTTCCCAACATTATCAGGAGTCTCCATAAAATTTCCACTTTAAATAAACTTTAAATAAAAATAAATAAAAATAAATAAACTTTAAATAAAACTTTAAAATGAACTGAGGCAAACAGCTAACGATAAAATGGCTCCCAAAGCTTCAGGCTCTTTCTTAACTTTTTTGTCTCAGGCTCTGCCTCCAGTGCCATCTCATCTCTCTCCCTCTGCCCCCTTTGTCTGGACTCCACTGCTGGCACCATCTTCCTACTTCCTTTCTGTTACCGAAAGCACACTGAAACCGCCCACCCTGGCCAGACACTATAGTAACTATTTACATGGAGTTGTTGAAAATGGAATTAATAAGCTATGACCAACTGGAAGAATTTGGGAAAGGTCAAAAGATGACACCATGTGTCCAACCACCTCTCAGAATCCTTCTCGCTGCCATCCATCTTGGCTGAACAATGCATGCACCACCAGGAAGGACTCTGAGTCAGAATGATTCACCAAAGACAACCCAGAGACTAATCTCATCACCATAAAACCCAAGACTGTGAGCCATGTGGCAGAGCAGTTCTCCTGGGTTCCCTTACTCTCCTGCTTTCTGCCCAGACACCCCTTCCCAACAAAACCTCTTGCTTTGTCAGCACATGTGTCTCCTTGAACAATTCATTTCCAAGTATGAGACAAGATGCCACTTTTGAGTCCTGGAAGGAGTCCCACTTCCTGCAACAAGTGATGACTCTGGTGGGACTCTTCTTCGCTGTGACTGATATCCTGACCACTTAGGGTACTTAGGAACCAGCTTGCCCACTGATGGACCAGACCCAGCAGTTGCAACTGGGACCCTTTTGTCTGTGGTCTCCTCTTGATGCAGACAACTGGCCAGAGTGCCCCAACAGAGTAAGGAATAAGAGAACTTTTGACCTCTCTCCCCCTCCCTCTCTCTTTCCTCTCCTTCAGGTCAGTTCAGTTCAGTTCAGTTGCTCAGTTGCGTCCGACTCTTTGCAACCCCATGAATCAGCACGCCAGGCCTCCCTGTCCATCACCAACTCCTGGAGTCTACCTAAACTCATGTCCAACAAGTCAGTGATGCCATCCAACCATCTCATCCTCTGTCGTCCCCTTCTCCTCCTGCCCCCAGTCCTTCCCAGCATTAGAGTCTTTTCAAATGAGTCAACTCTCCACATGAGGTGGCCAAAGTACTGGAGTTTCAGCTTCAACATCAGTCCTTCCAATGAACACCCAGGTCTGATCTCCTTTAGGATGGACTGGTTGGATCTCCTTGCAGTCCAAGGGACTCTCAAGGGTCTTCTCCAATACCGCAGTTCAAAAGCATCAATTCTTCAGCACTCAGCTTTCTTCACAGTTCAACTCTCACATCTGTACATGACTACTGGAAAAACCATAACCTTGATTAGATGGACCTTTGTTGGCAAAGTAATGTCTCTCTGCTTTTGAATATGCTATCTAAGTTGGTCATAACTTTCCTTCCAAGGAGTAAGCGTCTTTTAATTTCATGGCTGCAATCACCATCTGCAGTGATTTTGGAGCCCATGTACTTTGCATATAATTTAAATAAGCAGGATGACAATATACAGCCTTGATGTACTCCTTTTCCTATTTGGAACCAGTCTGCTCCATGTCCAATTCTAACTGTTGCTTCCTGACCTGCATACAGATTTCTCAAGAGGCAGGTCAGGTAGTCTGATATTCCCATCTCTTTTAGAATTTTCCACAGTTTATTGTGATCCACAGTCAAAGGCTTTGTCATAGTCAATACAGCAGAAATAGATGTTTTTCTGGAATTCTCTTGCTTTTTGATGATCCAGCGCATCCTCTCCTTAACCTTTCATATCCTACCCTTTTCTTCTAGTCCCCTGGTCCTGGACACAGAAATCTGGTCAAAGGGCCTCAGCCTGAGTTGAGGCTTGGAGGCTGATCACCTCCTCTTGGCAGAGAACTCAAATTCTGGTTCTATTCTGGTCTGGTTTCTGGTTTGAATTCTGGTTCTGTTGCAGTCTCATCTGGTTTCTGGTAGGGCCAAGTTCCAATCCTCCCTTCTCTGGAGGCTCAGTGTAAAGTTGTCTGCAGGTGCCAGGAGACGTCTGTGAGCCTACCCCTTTGCCCCCCCTCTTCTGCCTCCGCCTCCTTCTTTCAACCTGGTTTCCTTTCCTCTCTTTGAAATCTTTGAGGACCTGAGATACTTTCTTTTATTCTGTTAGTGCTTGCATCTGAAGTCCTATGTCTTTATAGCAGGCTTTCTGAGAGATTAATCTCTGCATTTACGGGAGTGTCTGATTGGGACTGCCAGGTCTGTGTGTTCTGTGTTGTGATTTGTGATGGCCGTTTTGCTTTGTGTGGTCACCATTGGGTTTAGACCTTCAGCCGTTTTGTTAGAATTTGATTTTCTTTCCCTGTGCTTTGAGACCACTGCTCTCAGGCTCACTTATCTAGACCATCTCTAACTCCTGAGACTGAGAAAAAATGGGAAGAAGCCTTTAAAAATTTATTTATTCCAACTGTTATTTATAAACTAGTGAATTTTATATTTTAATATAAAATTACAATATAATTTCTAAACTTAGAAATGTTTAGAAAATGAAGCTAGACCTCACATTTTGTCTGTCTGAAAAGGCGTATGTCTTCGTATGTCTTTTGTCTCTGGATAACATTTTTAAGATTAATTTGTAAATGAGCTCTATTTAATTGGCTTAAAGAAAAGTAAGTGTTTACAAACCAAATACTTCTAAATTAAACTAAATGAATTCCAGGTTCATGTGAACTGGGAAATATTCAATATTAAATTGATACCTGGTAACATAGACATGTCTTCAGAACTATCAGTAAGTATAATACTTCTGTTGTACCTAGGTTTACTAGAAGTCAAATAAGACTATTGGGTTACAAATTTGTCAACAAGAAAGGTACCTCATTGTGGAAACCAGGGAAACTAAGATGTGTTTTCAGTAGAAAGTGAAGTCGCTCAGTCGTGTCTGACTCTTCGCCACCCCATGGACTGAAGCCTACCAGGCTCCACCATCCATGGGATTTTCCGGGCAAGAGTACTGGAGTGGGTTGCCATTGCCTTCTCCAAAAGGAACTATAGCCTCATTATATAAGTAAATCTTGAACTAGTCTCCATTTACCATTTGATTTCTTTATACCCAAAATAGGAGTGTTGCAAGGACTGTTAAAGGGAATTAATTGTCCCTGTTCCTTTAAATTTTCGATGATGGGTTTTAATGCTTCCTTAACCTCAGGTTTCAGTGGATACTGCTTCTTATGTGGAAATAAGTGCGGGTCTTTGAGCTTGACAACTACAGGAATAGCATTTTGTGCTCGACCCATAGATTTTCCATCAGCCCATACTCTAGGATTTACATTTTGTTCAACTAAAGGGAGAGAAAGGGAGGGCTCCATATTCATAGAAACAGAGGCATGGACCTTGCTCAGTATTTCCCTCCCCAAAGGGGTGAGGGAGATTCTGGCACGATCAGAAACTCACGTGAAAATAGCACAGAATCCCAGTTGCAAGATAAAGAATAACTGAAATAATACCTTTTGGCTTGTCCAGACAGTCCCATTACGGAAGCAGATCAGGAAGAAAGTGGGCCAGGGGCTTCAGTAAGCACAGAGTAAGTTGCCCCAGTATCTAAAAGGAAATCAACCGATTGGCCCCCACAATTATTAATACCTGGGGGTCCTGAGGTGTAATTAGGACAGGAGCTTGTATGGGGACCCCGGGCACCTTCAGTCCTGACTGTCTTGAGAGTCTGACCCCGGAGACCTACGCCTCCGAGGGCAGTCTCTCTTCCAGTGTGGTCCTTTGCAGATAAGACAGGGAGCCGGGGCGGGGGGTGGGGATGGGGGCTTAGATGCCTAAGGACAATCCCGCTTGAGATGCCCCTCCTTTCCACAGTAATAGCAAGCCCATCCCTTTTCACCTGGGTCCCTCTGGGCATTTTTGCCCCAGCTGTTTAGGTTTTCATAGCCATTGCATTGTTTTCAATAGAAGACATATATAAAAAAATACTAAAAAAGTGTTACTCATGATCAGGATTGGATTACAATTAGTTAGATAAATAGATTTTGTTAGGAATGACATGACCATAGGAAAACTGGTTAGAGCCAACTAGGTCCAATGTGGTGGAGTTGATTTTCATTAGACCTTGAGCCTTTGAGACATATCAACAAGCTAAATGATCCACCCATCAGCATTGACTAAATCTGATGGAATGTTCTAAACCCTTTTGATTGATTTTTTTGGACACAACTTCCTAAATTGAATTCTGTTGAAGTTCTTTTGACCTCTAGCTAACTTTGGGATGCTTCAGAGGGCCCCTGAAACATCCCAAAGAGAGTTATTAAACGAATTGTGTTTATTTGGTTGGTTAAATTACATGGGAAATATTATCAAATGAGTAATAAATCCTCTCAGGTTAAAATGTATGGTAAATATTACTAATATAGATATCCTAGAAATTATATGGAGTTCCTAATGTTCTGATATGTCTTGGTATTGTAATGGGAAAGCTGATGACTTCACAAAAGTTAACAAAGGACTGAGTGAACCAGCAAATATGCTTGTAACTTTTATGGTTTCTATCTGAAAAAATTACAAGTTTGAATCTGTGTTTTCCAGAAGTAGGGAAACCTTCCCCTCAAACTAATTATAACAGTAATTTGGTAAAATTATACATTATAAACAAATTTTTAAATTTATATTTTCTCTCTATTTTACTCCTCCAGAGACTGAAAATTCTTAGGTTTCCAGTAACTTTATCAGATGAATTAGGAAGGTTATCTCACTAACAGGTACAGAAATGTCATGGAATTTTTGAGACCCTGAAAGGGAAAAATTCACCTAGGTTTGTTAGGTGAAATCTGTAATAAGCCTTTGGCATAACTTTCCTAGCCCTGTTTTATTTTAAAATGTCAGTCTGAAACTCTATAAAGGTTTCAACAAAGCAAAAAGTCTATGATCAATTATGACTATATAAATCATCAGGCTAAATTTATTGAGAGCAGACCTATTTCACAAACAAACTCGTCTTAATTTGGTTATATTTGATAAAAATGAGGGTAATTCTAGGGAGAAAAGATGTTTCAAACATGTTAAACCCCAGTTTGTTAATGGAGGTCTGTATCTAGTAAGATTCATTTCCCGGATAGTTCTTTGCTATTGTGGGGTATTAATGTAAAATTTAATTAAATTCTTTAAAACCACGCTGTTTGTTTCTGAAGCTTATCTCAGTAAGCTATCTTTGGATAAAGATCAGATGCCTCATGACCTACAACCAGGACTGAAAAAGACATAATTTAAGGGACAGTTTCCAACCTGGATGGAAGGACCTTTTATCAAATACTCTTAACTAACTAATGCACAGTGAAATAGAAAGGAAATAGACTCTTAGACTGAGTCCCACTTCCAAAGGCCCCTACACTGGACTGGTCTATAGAGAGGACAGCTAACCTGATCTCACCTTAAAATGACTCTCAAACAGAAGAGAAACTGCACTACACCAGGACAAGAAGATGACAACATCAGAGATAGACAGCTTGCCCAAGATGCTGGACCTGATTCATATAATCATATATAATGTTTTCTTGACTTTTTAGACCATTGCGTATAAATCAAATGCTTTTCTATTATAGATCTGATCCTATGCTTGTCTTAGAAATCAATCCAATTGTTGGGTTTGTGACCAATTACCTGTGTCTAGTTCTGGGTTACCTTGGTGAATTTTTCTACTCCAAGGCTCTAACTAGTTGGCCCTGAAAAAATTTACTTAAAAGGAAAGATTATAGTCATATTCAGATCACTATTGATATTACTAGATGAGATCCCCTCACCTGGCCAATTAATAATGCCTGCTCTTGAACTTGGCCATAAATTTGAGTTTTCTCCTACTACTCAAGCTCAATCGGAGCAACCAGCAAAGTTTCAACAAAGGAAAAAATCTCCCACAATTATGAGATAGATATATATAGATAACACCAGGCTATGGTAATTTAGGTTGAAAGTCTCTGTATTGGAAACAATTAAATCATGCTAAGGATAATCAGTTTAGTAACACTAGGAAACTGGGTTATATGCCTTATAGACAGTGCCAGTGTATAATTTCCCTGGAAGATAAAAATTCTTAGTATAGAACAGACTAAGTCAGATGACCTGGAATATACTGGGCTACATCTAATGGAAGTTCTTAAATCTTACTTATGACTTTACTATTACTGCTGGGCTATGTTGTTTGGACAGGGAAGCCTGGCATACTGCAGTCCATGGGATCACAAAGAGTCAGACACGACAGAGCGACTGAAATGAACTGAGCTGATATTATTTGTATTTTGCCTGTTCTACAAAATTGCTATTTCTTATACTGCCAAATGTGTGACTGAGGCCTGTGGCAAAATAATATGTAGTTCCATATGAGATCAGTGATAATAACAGTATAACTCTAGATATGGGAAGAAACAAGAGGAAAAGTTTTCTTGGACCAAGAGGCTAGTAAGACAGGTGGTCCAGAGAACTTTGGATACTGTTTTATGGCCCACTCCAGTAACAACACACTGAGTGGCCTGTCAACAGAATCTTTGCCAGATCTGAGAATGAACATTCTCAGCACCATGGGATGACATGGTCATGAAATGCCCCCACTCAAAATCATGGTCGTTTATGACCAAGAAAGGGCCCTGCCAACGGAAAAGGGACACTTGCCATCTACCTCCAGAAAGGTTAAATCATGGCCACTGCAGCTGCTGACCTTCAAGACCCCTGAAAAGAGTTTAGGGTGAAAATCAGGAATAAGGCACTCTGTACTCTCGGAAAAACTACAGAACAGGCCTTTAGATAGTTAGATCTTTTCAGGAGAAGATTTTGAGTCCCAGTTCTTGCATCTTCTCATACCTAGAGAAACAATGACGTTGTTAATAGTAACATCTGTTTTGGCTAGTAAGGAAAATTTTACAATTAAAAGTCAAAATAGAGTAGCTATGGTTCAGGCATCCAAGGAAATAACTAGGTGATACTGTGGGTGTAATTTCAGACTAGACCTTGTATTGCTAAATACTTGAGTTTTCTGAGTTTTGTCAGGCTTGGATACCACCAGACATTCTCAGAACAATGTCTGCTGACAGGTAGTAACTACAACCTTACTTTTTATAAAACTAGGCACCTGGCTACCTGGCTCCAAGTCTCCCTGAAGTGCCATGTCCAGACTGGGTTTCAGGTCTATTCTTGTGAAAAGAAATGAGATTTGTTTTGTCTATTTAAATTTTAGTTGTCACTCCTCCAATTATTTCTAACTGGATCTGTTACACCAAAATGCCAGACCAAGGGATTGAGATTTTAATCATACAAGGCTCAGATCTAGGACTCGGAACTCAGGAATACTTCTAATTCAGTGTCTATTCACCAAATTGAGACAGTCCTATGCCCCATTTTGACAGGAAGTTATCAAAGTCATAGTTGCCCAGTTCCCTGAGTTAAAACTGAGCAGGATTCTCTGGGGCTCTGGAGTATGGATCCATTCTATGTTCTCCATTTCTTGTTTGTAGGAGGTAGGCTTCATTCAGCCTCCTTGACATTTCCTGAGTCCCAAAGGGAAGATTCAAAGAATTGCTGATCAGAGAAGGGAGGGAATATGGAAACAGGAGGAGCAATCAAATAATGGTACAGTCTTAAAGCAGAGTCCTGATTTCTACTCAAGAAATACACTTAACAGTGTCTTTGAGTTCTTTTGCAGATCTGGGGCGCCCACCCAGGTGGAGGATGGTAACTTCAGGCTGAGCACAAGATTCCTGGAGCACCGCTCTGTTGCCTCACAACCAACAACCAATCAGAAGAAAGTCACACACCCTGCAGCCCTTGCCCCACATGTTGCCTTCTCTTTCTAGGGCCCAGAGATGGCCATGGGAAAGACTGAAGGCAGGAGGAGAAGGGGATGACAGAAAATGAGATGGTTGGACGGCCTGCCTGACTCAATATGCATGGTTTGAGCAGGATCCAGGAATTGGTGATGGACAGAAAAGCCTGGCGTGCTGCAGTCCATGGGATCACAAAGGGTCAAACATGACTGAACGACTGAGCTGAACTGATGACCATCCTTTTAGGCCTCCTGTTTGGCCCTGTCTGTTTAATCTCTGTGAGGGGCCAACAATTTCAACCTAAATTGCTGTTTTTACAAGGGTAAATGCAGGTTTCAGGCACAGAATACCTCGAGTTAGATCAGGTAGAAAGACTTCTGCTCTGGTAGACAGGCCTCCACCCGTACACAGCAGAAAGAAGTTACAGAAGAAAAAGAACTCCACCCCAATTCCCAAGAAGTATCTTGAGTATAAAGTCTCTCAAGGGGGAGTTGTTAGGGAAGCACACTGACTGAAACCGCCCACCCTGGCCAGGCACCATAGTAACTATTCGCATGAGTTATTTTACATCAGGAGGTCCTGGTAAGGAACACGGAACTAATAAGCCACCACCAACTGGAAGAATTCGGGAAAGGTCAAAATGTGACACCACGTGTCCAACCACCTCCCAGAATCCTTCTCGCTGGCATCCATCTTGGCTGAACAATGCATGCGCCACCAGGAAGGACTCTGAGTCAGAATGATTGACTCAGAGTCACCATCATAAAACCTGAGACTTCGAGCCATGTGGCAGAGCAGTTCTCTTGGGTTCCCTTACCCTCCTGCTCTCCACCCAGGCGCCCTTTCCCAATAAAATCTCTTGCTTTGTCAGCACATGCGTCTCCTCAGACAATTCATTTCCGAGTGTTAGATGAGCTCACTTTTGGGCCCTGGAAGGGGGTTCCCTTTCCTGCAACATTTCTATGACACCTCCTGCTGCTGCTGCTGCTAAGTCACTTCAGTCGTGTCTGACTCTGTGCGACCCCATGGGGAGCCCTCCAGGCTCCCCCATCCCTGGGATTCTCCAGGTGAGAATACTGGAGTGGGTTGCCATTTCATTCTCCAGTGCATAACAGTGAAAAGTGAAAGTGAAGTCGCTCAGTTGTGTCTAACTCGTAGCAACCCCATGGACTAAAGCCTACCGGGCTTCTCCATCCATGGGATTTTCCAGGCAAGAGCACTAGAGTGGGGTGCCATCACCTTCTCCACTATGCCACCTATACCTTGTCTATTCCCTCAAATTCCCCGACACAGATTCTTTCACCGAACTTTCACTTTTCTCTGAAACTCTTCCTACTCCCCTTTCCTTTGAACTTGTCCCTTTAAAATTAGCATTCTGAGGATCTAAATGCCAAATCCTTAATTTCTTGTATTCCCTAGACAAAACTGAACTGCAAGCCACAAAGATTCTGGCAAAGTAACTGAAGATTCTCACATATTTGTTAAGAAATTTAACATAGACATTCAAACTTACCTGATTTCTCTGACTTACAGGAGCTAGTTCATATGCTTACGTGTGAAAGCCAGGCCCAATAATTAGATAAAAACTGCTAATTAGGAAAATCCTGGAAGCTGTCTAGAATTACAGAGAGGAGACCAGTCTGCTAACATATTGTATAATCAGGTTTGGGCAATTTCTAGGCAATTTCACCAACCAAGTCCTAGAACTTTTCCAAAGCCCATTGACTGGACCAAAATTCAGGCTCGTATGCAAAAATCTGATTAGTCTGTTCATGACTATTATAATTGATTTCAGATCATTTTTAAAGAAAAGTCTGGTCTTTGTCAGATGTTGATTCCACGTGGGTGGCTTTTAACTCTGTTTTTCAGTTGGCTAAACCAGGATCTTTGGGCTTCCCTGTGGCTCAGTCAGTAAAGAATTTGCCTGGAAAGTGGGAGACCTGGGTTTGATCCCTGGGTTGGGAAGATCCCCTGGAGTAGGAAATGGCAACCCACTCAAGTATTCTTGCCTGGAGAATTCCATGGACAGAGGAGCCTGGCAGGCTACAGTCCCTAGGGTCGAAAAGAGTTGGACATGACTGAGCGACTTAGCACAGCATAGCACAGGACCTTTACTTTTAGTAAAAATGACCAGGATGGAATGGGAAACTATATCCACTCCATATTTTGTTAATCTGTCAAAGCAGCTCTCTCACACTCTAGATGAGTCACCTGAAAGAGAGACCACCAAACTTCATTATCTTCAACTCCAGCAAATGAAGGCTTGCTTCTAAATGAAACCAGAACCCTTCTAGTTTCTGTTGCTGCAAAGAGCCAGGACATTGGAAAAGAGAGTACTACAAATATAAGCCCTCTAAGGGCCTTCAGTCCTCTAACCAGACTTTCTGACATCCTCCCAGTTCTCCATGATGGGGTTCTGAGGAACAGCAGGGGCTCTTCTCAAGCCTCACTTTTAATTAGCCTAGAGAAACATTTCTCCAGACTGAGGATTAATCTCTTCCAGTCCTAACTGACCCTGGAGCCCCACCTTCGATGCTTGACCCCACCACTATAAAACAGCCCCTGCCTCAGAGTTCAAACAGTTCAAATAGTGGGGATCTCTTCTCAAGAGTTTCCTGCCCTTGAACCCATTCCGATTTGTTTAGCCCCTTTGTGAGATACGCACCATTTTCTCCTACCTTCTCCATCCTTACCCATTTATTAGGCTGAGACTTCTTAGAGAAATATTGTGCCAGAATTTTCTCTCTCCTGAAAGGGTGAACTAACTCTAGAATTCGACAGTAGTTGTCAAAATAACCCACTGCTGCTGCTGAGTCGCTTCAGTCGTGTCCGAGACTGTGCGACCCCATAGACGGCAGGCCACCAGGCTCCCTGTCCCTGGGATTCTCCAGGCAAGATAACCCACTGGGTGAATCAAACCGTACTTTGACATTTTTTATTTGCTCCATCTCTGATGACAGTAGAACAGATTCTGGAAACCCATTCCTAATGGGCAAAATTTCTAGCTGCTGTTGGCAAAATTTACATAGCTCACCTCTCATCAAGATTCAAATAGATCCCTCAAAACCTCTTCCCAGAATTAATATTTTATGTGTAAATGAGCCCTTCAAGGCACAAAACCCATAATAGAATATTTGAAGGCTCAAGGCCTCATAATTCCTTGTACTAGGCTCTCTAACTCTTTCAATTTACCAGTGAGAAAACCTAAGGGCTGAGGGTAGAGGTTTGTCAAGGACCTCCAAGCAATAAACAGCATCATTATTGACACCCCATTGTTTACAAGCCTGATAAGTTACTAACTTCTATTCCCATGGGAAGTAAATTCTCTACTGTAATTGATTTATGCAGTACATTTTATTTCAGTTGATGAAGCTAGCCAATAGCCTTTTGCTTTTGCTTGGGAAGAAAAACAATTGACCTGAAGAGGATTCCTCAGGGTTTTACTGAGAGTCGTTATGTCCCAAAAATCATGAAGCCTGATTTGAATGATACAAAATTCTCAGGAGGCCCTGCTTTGTTGTAGTATGTGGGTAGTTCGTTCTTCTCAAGCCTCCTCACAGGAAGGCAGCATTCATGTACTAACATTTTTAGCCTTAAAAATATGTATATAATTTTTAGCTTTAAAGGGACATAAGATTGCCAAAAACTACATTTTGCACAAACACAGTTTGAAAGTGAGGGTATCTGATCAAAACAAGGACTATACCTAGATCCAGATAGACTTCATGGTGTTCTAAGTGTCCTAAAACTCAAAACTAAATGCCAACTGCAAGGTTTTCTTGAGCTAGTTGGTTGTTGCTGAAATTGCATTTCAAATTTCTCCCTTGTGCCGAACCCTCTGTATATTTTACTAAACAATAACAATGGGGACCCCATTTTATGGAAAGAATGGGACAACATTACCTTCAAGACCTTAAAGAAGAGCTTGATGAACCCACCTGCTCTGGGTAGCCTAAATATCAGAGTCCTCTTTTCCTTTTTGTATACTTGGGTATTCGCCCAAAAATACAGGGACCATCATCAACCCATAGGGTATTAAAAAATTTTTTTAAATATTTTTAATCATCACAACTAATTTATTTTTAAAATATTTATTTATTGGCTGTGCTGAGTCTTATTTGCTATGCACAGACTTTCTCTAGTTGTGGCATCTTTGTGTGGCCAATGGGCTTAGTTGCTTCAAGGCATGTGGAATCTTCCCAGACCAGGGATCAAACCCCCATCCCCTGCTTTGGCAGACCGATCCATACCACCAAGGAAGTCTCAACCCATAGGGTATTATAGATAGCCAGAGGGAACACACAGATACTTCCGCCATTACCTTGGAATGATGACAGCCACCAAATGCTGTAGAAGTTCTACTGAACTGTCATCACTCAACAATTTGCGGTCAACCACATTACCTCCTATGAAGTCCTTTTGTTAACCACTCCTCACATAGATCTTTTAGCAGCCTTAACCTTACTACTACTTCCCCTTTGTCCTGATAAAGCAGTTGTGAAGAACTGCTTAATGCTGATGGAGCAACTCCTGACTCCTCATAATGATCTAGAAAAAACTCTTGTAGTTAAAGCTGTTCTCATTGTTCACTGATGCTTCTTATTTAAACTATCCTGATGGCAAATATTATGCTGGGTTTGCTGTTGCAACTCTTTTGATGTTTCTGAGGCAGCATTTTTACCTGTGGCTACTACAACCCATACTTCAACTTCAATAGGCCTAGAGGAGCTATTACACGTTCAAGGTCAGGAGGGGCAGCGGTGAGGAGATACCCCTTGTCCAAGGTAAGGAGCAGTGGCTGTGCTTTGCTGGAGCAACCATGAAGAGATACCCACATCCAAGGTAAGAGAAACCCAAGTAAGACAGTAGGTGTTGCAAGAGGGCATCAGAGGGCAGACACACTGAAACCATAATCAGAAAACTAGTCAATCTAATCACACTAGGACCACAGCCTTGTCTAACTCAGTGAAACTAAGCGATACCCTGTGGGGCCACCCAAGACCGGTGGGTCATGGTGGAGAGGTCTGACAAAATGTGGTCCACTGGAGGAGGGAATGGCAAACCACTTTAGTATTCTTGCCTTGAGAACCGCATGAACAGTATGAAAAGGCAAAATGATAGGATACTGAAAGAGGAACTCCCCAGGTTGGTAGGTGCCCAATATGCTACTGGAGATCAGTGGAGAAATAACTACAGAAAGAATGAAGGGATGGAGCCAAAGGAAAAACAATACCCAGTTGTGCATGTGACTGGTGACAGAAGCAAGGTCCGATGCTATAAAGAGCAATGTCTCATAGGAACCTGGAATGTTAGGTCCGTGAATCAAGGCAAATTGGAAGTGGTCAAACAAGAGATGGCAAGAGTGAACATAGACATTCTAGGAATCAGCAAACTAAATTGGACTGGAATGGGTGAATTTAACTCAGATGACCATTATATCTTCAGCTATGGGCAGGAATCCCTCAGAAGAATTGAAGTAGCCATCATGGTCAACAAGAGTCTGAAATGCAGTACTTGGATGCAATCTCAAAAACGGTAGATGATCTCTGTTCATTTCCAAAGCAAACTATTCAGTATCACAGTAATCCAAGTCTATGCCCCAACCAGTAATGCTGAAGAAGCTGAAGTTGAATGGTTGAAGACCTACAAGACCTTTTAGAACTAACACCCAAAAAAGATGTCATTTTCATTATAGGGGACTGGAATGCTAAAGTAGGAAGTCAAGAAACACCTGGAGTAACAGGTAAATTTGGTCTTGGAATACAGAATGAAGCAGGGCAAAGGCTAATAGAGTTTTGCCAAGAGAATGCACTGGTCATAGCAAACACCCTCTTCCAACAACACAAGAGAAGACTCTACACATGGACATCACCAGATGGTCAACACTGAAATCAGATTGATTATATTCTATGCAGCCAAAGATGGAGAAGCTCTATACAGTCAACAAAAACAAAATCAGGAGCTGACTGTGGCTCAGATCATGAATGCCTTATTGCCAAATTCAGACTTAAATTGAAGAAAGCAGGGAAAACGGCTAGACCACTCAGGTATGACCTAAATCAAATCCCTTATGTTTATACAGTGGAAGTGAGAAATAGATTTAAGGGACTAGATCTGATAGAGTGCCTGTTGAACTATGGACGGAAGTTCATGACATTTTACAGGAGACAGGTATCAAGACAATTCCCATGGAAAATAAATGCAAAAAAGCAAAATGGCTGTCTGGGGAGGTCTTACAAATAGCTGTGAAAAGAAAAGAAGCAAAAAGCAAAGAAGAAAAGGAAAGATACAAGCATCTGAACGCAGAGTTCCAAAGAATAGCAAATTCAGTTCGGTTCAGTTGCTCAGTAGTGTCTGACTCTTTGTGACCCCACGAATCGCAGCACACCGGGCCTCCTTGTCCATCACCAACTCCCGGAGTTCACTCAGATTCATGTTCATCGAGTCAGTGATGCCAACCAGCCATCTCCTCCTCTGTCATCCCCTTCTCCTCCTGCCCCCAATCCCTCCCAGCATCAAAGTCTTTTCCAATGAGTCAAGTCTTCGCATAAGGTGGCCAAAGTACTGGAGTTTCAGCTTGAGCATCGTTCCTTCCAAAGAAATCCCAGGGCTGGTCTCCTTCAGAATGGACTGGTTGGATCTCCTTGCAGTCCAAGGGACTCTCAAGAGTTTTCTCCAACACCACAGTTCAAAAGCATCAATTCTTCGGTGCTCAGCCTTCTTCACAGCCCAACTCTCACATCCATACATGACTACTGGAAAAAACCATAGCCTTAACTAGATGGACCTTAGTTGGCAAAGTAATGTCTCTGCTTTTGAATATGCTATCTAGGTTGGTCATAACTTTTCTTCCAAGGAGTAAGAGTCTTTTAATTTCATGGCTGCAGTCACCATCTGCAGTGATTTTGGAGCCCCCCAAAATAAAGTCTGACACTGTTTCCACTGTTTCCACTGTTTCTCCATCTATTTCCCATGGAGTGATGGGACCGGATGCCATAATCTTCGTTTTCTGAATGTTGAGCTTTAAGCCAACTTTTTGACTCTCCTCTTTCACTTTCATCAAGAGGCTTTTTAGTTCCTCTTCACTTTCTGCCATAGGGTGGTGTCATCTGCATATCTGAGGTTATTGATATTTCTCCTGGCAATCTTGATTCCAGCTTGTGTTCTTCCAGTCCAGCGTTTCTCATGATGTATTCTGCATATAAGAATAGCAAGAAGAGATAAGAAATCCTTCCTCAGCAATCATTGCAAAGAAATAGAGGAAAATAACAAAATGGGAAAGACTAGAGATCTCTTTAAAAAAAATGGGAACATTTCATGCAAAGATGGGCTCAATAAAGGACAGAAATGGTATGGACCTAACAGAAGCAGAAGATATTAAGACAAGGTGCCAAGAATACACAGAAGAATTGTACAAAAAGATCTTCACAACCAAGATAATCACGATGGTATGATTACTCACCTAGAGCCAGATATCCTAGAATGTGAAATCAAGTGGGCCTTAGAAAGCATCACTACGAACAAAGCTAGTGGAGGTGATGTAATTCCAGTTGAGCTATTTCAAATCCTGAAAGATGATGCTGTGAAAGTGCTGCACTCAATATGCCAGCAAATTTGGAAAACTCAGCAGTGGCCACAGGACTGGAAAAGGTCAGTTTTCATTCCAATCTCAAAAGAAAGGCAATGCCAAAGAATGCTCAAATTACAGCACAATTGCACTCATCTCATATGCTAGTAAGTTCAGTTCAGTTCAGTTCAGTTCTGTCTCTCTGTCGTGTCTGACTCTTTGCTGTTTGTTTCCAAGGCAAACCATTCAATATCACAGTTATCCAAGTCTATGCCCCAACCAGTAATGCTGAAGAAGCTGAAGTTGAACGGTTTCATGAAGACCTACAATACCTTTTAGAACTAACACCCCCAAAGATGTCATTTTCATTACAGAGGACTGGAATGCTAAAGTAGGAAGTCAAGAAACACCTGGAGTAACAGGCAAATTTGGCCTTGAATGCGGAATGAAACAGGGCAAAGGCTAATAGACTTTTGCCAAGAGAATGCACTGGTCATAGCAAACACCCTCTTCCAACAACACAAAAGAAGACTCTACACATGGACATCACCAGATGGTCAACACCAAAATCAGACTGATTATATTCTTTGCAGCCAAAGATGGAGAAGCTCTATACAGTCAACAAAAACAAGACCAGGAGCTGACTGTGGCTCAGATCATGAACTCCTTATTACCACTTAAACTGAAGAAAGCAGGGGAAATGGCTGGACCATTCAGGTATGACCTTAATCAATCCCTTATGATTATACAGTGGAAGTGAGAAATAGATTTAAGGGCCTAGATCTGATAGACAGGGTGCCTGATGAACTATGGAATGAGGTTCGTGACAATGTACAGGAGACAAGGATCAAGGAAAGGAAATGCAAGGATCATGGAAAAGAAATGCAAAAAAGCAAAATGGCTGTCTGGGGAGGTCTTACAAATAGTTGTGAAAAGAAGAAAGGCGAAAAGCAAAGGAGAAAAGGAAAGAATAAGCATCTGAATGCAGAGTTCCAAAGAATAGCAAGAAGAGATAAGAAAGCCTTCTTTAGCGATCAATGCAGAGAAATAGAGGAAAAGAACAGAATGGGAAAGACTAGAGATCTCTTCAAGAAAATTAGAGATACCAAGGGAACATTTCATGCAAAGATGGGCTCGATAAAGGACAGAAATGGTATAGACATAACAGAAGCAGAAGATATTAAAAAGAGGTGGCAAGAATACACAGAAGAACTGTACAAAAAAGATCTTTATGACCCAGATAATTCTTGATGATGTGATCACTAATCTAGAGCCAGACATCCTGGAATGTGAAGTCAAGTGGGCCTTAGGAAGCATCACTATGAACAAAGCTAGTGGAGGTGATGGAATTCCAGTTGAGCTGTTTCAAATCCTGAAAGATGATGCTGTGAAAGTGCTGCACTCAATATGCCAGCACATTTGGAAAACTCAGCAGTAGCCACAGGACTGGAAAAGGTCAGTTTTCATTCCAATTCCAAAGAAAGGCAATGCCAAAGAATGGTCAAACTACTGCACACTAGTAAAGTAATGCCCAAAATTGTCCAAGCCAGGCTTCAGCAATACATGAACCGTGAACTCCCAGATGTTCAAGCTGGTTTCAGAAAAGGCAAAAGAACCAGAGATCAAATTGCCAACATCTGCTGGATCATCAAAAAAGCAAAAGAGTTCCAGAAAAACATCTATTTCTGCCTCATTGACTATGCCAACGCCTTTGGCTGTGTGGACCACAAGAAACTGTGGAAAATTCTGAAAGAGATGGGAATACCAGACCACCTGACCTGCCTCTTGAGAAACCTATATGCAGGTCAGGAAGCAACAGTTAGAACTGGACATGCAACAACAGACTGGTTCCAAATAGGAAAAGGAGTACATCAAGGCTGTATATATTGTCACCCTGCTTATTTAACTTATATGCAGAGTACATCATGAGAAATGCTGGGCTAGAAGAAGCTCAAGCTGGAATCAAGATTGCAGGGAGAAATATCAATAACCTCAGATATGCAGATGACACCACCCTTATGGCAGAAAGTGAAGAGGAACTAAAGGGCCTCTTGATGAAAGTGAAAGAGGAGAGTGAAAAAGTTGGCTTAAAGCTCAACATTCAGAAAATGAAGATCATGGCATCCGGTCCCATCACTCCATGGAAATAGATGGGAAAACAGTGGAAACACTGGCTGACTTTATTTTGGGGGCTCCAAAATCACTGCAGATGGTGATTGCAGCCATGAAATTAAAAGATGCTTACCTTTGGAAGGAAAGTTGTGACCAACCTAAACAGCATATTGAAAAGCAAAGACATTACTTTTGCAACAAAGGTCTATCTTCAAGGCTATGGTTTTTCCAGTGGTCATGTATCGATGTGAAAGTTGGGCTGTGAAGAAGGCTGAGTACCAAAGAATTGATGCTTTTGAACTGTGGTGTTGGAGAAGACTCTTGAGAGTCCCTTGGACTGCAAGGAGATCCAACCAGTCCATTCTGAAGGAGATCAGCCCTGGGATTTCTTTGGAAGGAACAATGCTCAAGCTGAAATTCCAGTACTTTGGCCACCTCATGTGAAGAGATGACTCATTGGAAAAGACTTTGATGCTGGGAGGGATTGGTGGCAGGAGGAGAAGGGGACGACAGAGGTTGAGATGGTTGGGTGGCTCACCAACTCTACGGATGTGCGTTTGAGTGAACTCCAGGAGTTGATGATGGACAGGTAGGCTTGGCATGCTGCAATTCATGGGGTCACAAAGAGTTGGACACAACTGAGCAACTGAACTGACTTCAACCCAACATAATGAACTGTAGGCTCTTACATGGACTTTAACTTTAGCAAAGGATAAACCTACCAGTACATATATTGATATGTTTTCAGAGCTCATGATTTTGGAATGAGCTGGAAGCAATGTGACTTCCTTACTTTCAAAATACTTACTAACAAAAATTACAATGACCTCTATGTTCAGGAATTATCGGATGTGATACTTTTACATGCCTCTTTAACTTGTAGTTACTTAAAAGGATTGTAAATACTAATTATGAACGTTTCAGAGAATTCTAACCTTCACTCTCTGGAAGCTAAGGAAAATCACCTTGCTGTTATTTTCTCAAGGAATGCTGCCCTTGAAGGGACTAGCAGCAGCCAGATCCCTGTCATTGTCCACAAGGATATTTCCTCAAATGAAAACTTAGAAAAACTAGCTAGAGAAGGTCCAAACAATTGACCTCAGAAAAGGAAAAACATTATTGGAAATTCAAAAATTGTTGGTTTGATAAAAAGAAAAAGCTCAGGTTTGGACCAAATAACAACCCAGACCTATCTGAATAAAATTCCCAGTCTTCACCACTGTACATGAGTTAAATCATTGGTCTACTGACAGAATGATGATCTTCTTGAATCAGCATTGATGGGTAAACATTAACAAGGGCACAAAATGTGCCTAACTCACTTATCCCATTTAGTACAACCAGGGAAATCTAATTAAAGTGCCCAGACATTTTAAACTGCCCAATTGGCATTCACGTTCCAGCAAATGGCTCTCACACAACTTCCACTTTCTCATGGATATAAACATGTTTGTAGTTATGATCTATATGTTTTCACACTGCACTGAAACCACCATTACAGTGTCATACTATGAACAGTCTGTGAATGAAGTGATTTATAAATAAATGGCTGTGATAAACTCACATTGTCATGGGCTCTGAAACAAGATTACTACAGTTTGAACCTCACCTCCCCACTTACTATCTGTGTAATCTTGGACAAATGACTTAACCTCTCTGTATTTCAGCTCCTTCATCTGAAATGGCTATAACTGTAGTTATCTTATAGGATTGTTATGAAAATGTAAAATCTAGCACAAACTTCTACTTCCAAGGAGAATGGAACAGATGTACTTATTCCTTCCACTAAATGCAACTAAAATCTCTGGATATTCTACATAAAACAAAATATAAGGAGACTCTAAGAAGTATAGAGGGGTGTATGTGTGAAGTCGCTCAGTCGTGTCCGACTCTTTGTGACCCCATAGACTGTAGCCTATCAGGTTCCTCCATCCATGGGATTTTCCAGGCAAGAATAAACTGAGTTGCCATTTCCTTCTCCAGGAAATGGGACTGAACCCGGGTTTCCCGTATTGTAGGCAGGCGCTTTACCATCTGAGCCACCAGGGAAGCTCAGCAAACCAGCTAAAGATGTTAGGACCCAAGGAGGAATATAATGGTAAGCTCCTTGGGTTTCATTTTCACCGAATGTATTCCAGACTGAATACTGAAGAAGCCAGCAGCTGGGACACACCAATGATTACAGACAGGAAAAAAAAAGGCCCCAGGAAAAACTTGCTCTCTCTAGCCAAAGGACTAGGAAAGGGGCAGTCTAGTGAGACAAAAACCTTTAAACAATTACTTCTCTACTTTAGGGAAACAAATATCACAGAAAAAAACTGGCTCCACCCACACAATCTTTCACAAAGGCCTGGTGGGGAGCCAAGACTTCCACTCTTTCCAGGCTGTAATGAGTCATCCCAAAGTCCTAGTCAGGGTAGTAACAGAGAAAACCAAATGGAGAGCCATGACTTTCATCTCTGCTTAGTGGGGAAGAGCACTGGATCCTCCAACTCCAGGTGTCAACGGAGACCATATGGGCAACCGGGACATTCATCCACACCCAAGGCACGCCTCCTCCTCCTCCTTTCCCAGTGATGTCAGAATAAGCCTAGTAGAGAGTCAGGACTTTCATCACTTCTTGGCGGTAACAGTGCACTCCTCCACAGAGCTGGCAGAGGCCATGGAGGGAGCCAGAATCCCCACCCTCATTCAACAGTAACAAAATGCCCCTTCCTCCAGGGAAGAAGAGAGGAGAACCCAGACTTCCACCCGCACCTGGCAGTGATGAGGTAGCAATCCCTGCCCCCTTTACTCACCAGAGCAGTGTCAGAGGAGGCTTGCTAAAACACAAGACCTAAATAAGATCTGGGCTTCCCAGGTGGCTCAGTGGTAAAGAATCTACCTGCCAGTGCAGGAGACAGATTCGATCCCTGGGTCAGGAAGATTCCTTGGAGAAGGAAATGGCAACCCACTCCAGTATTCTTGCCTGGGGAATCCCATGGACAGGGCAGCCTGGCGGGCTACAGTCTATGGGGTTGAAAAAGAATCGGACATGACTTAGCGACTAAATAACAGCAACAAAATAAGACCTAAATTCTTATCGTAATATCCCAAATGTCCACGTTTCAATAAAAAATTACTCACCATACCAAAAAACAGAAAACCTCAAAGCAAATGAGAAGACGACAATTAGCAAATGCCAACACTAAGGTGACACAGATAAAGCAGCTTGTAATTGCAGTTGTAAGCACGTATGTGTGTTCGTGTGTTCACTGAGTTGCTTTTGTTATGTCTGACTCTTTGCGAGCCCATGGACTGTAGCCCATCAGCTTCCTCTGTCCATGGGATCCTCCAGGCAAGAATACTGGAGTGGGTTGCCATGCCCAGATCTTCCCTACCCAGGGATCAAACCTGGGTCTCTTATGTCTCCTGCACTGGCAAGCAGGTTCTTTACCACTAGTGCCACCTGGGAAGCCCAACTATAAGCATACTTGAAACAAATTTAAAAATTGAAAGTTTCAGCAAAGAAATAGAAGTCTTAGAAAAGAAATAGGACATGAATGAGACCCAAATGGAAATTTAGAACTAAAAAATACAATAGCTAAAATAAAATCCTGATGGATAAGCTCAACATAAAAATGGAGAGGTCAGAAGAATCAGTAAACTTGAAGATAGAAGACTATAAATTATCTGCTCTAAACAACTGAGAGAAAATGAATTTTTAAAAAAATTAACAGAATCTTGAGGACCTATGAAACTATAACAAAAATCTAATATTCCTATCATCAGAGCCCTGAAGGAGAGGAGAAAGAGAAGGGGGCCAAGATAGCATTTAAAGAAATAATGGATAGATAAAGAGGAGAGGATAGATAAAGATATACCAAGCTGACACTAATCAAAAGGATTGTAGTAACTATAGTAATTTCAGATAGAGCAGATTTTGCAGCAAGGAAAATTATCAGGGATAGAGTGGGTATGACATCATTAATAAGGGATCGTTTTTCCAAAAGGCTTTATAATCCTTACTGTGCATCCTCTTAACAATTGAGATCACCTGTGCCACACGTAGCCTGTAGTTAATACTATACATGTGTACTTAAAAATTTGTTGAGGGTATAACTCATGTTGAATATTCTTACTACAATTAAAAGAAATATTTTCTTTAGAAAAATTTGTAATATTGGCATTCACTTCAGTTCAGTTCAGTCGCTCAGTCATGTCCGACTCTTTGCGACCCCATGAATCGCAGCACACCAGGCCTCCCTGTTCATCACCATCTCTCGGAGTTCACTCAGACTCACGTCCATCGAGTCCGTGATGCCATCCAGCCATCTCATCCTCTGCCGTCTCCTTCTCCTCCTACCCCCAATCCCTCCCAGCATCAGAGTCTTTTCCAGTGAGTCAACTCTTTGCATGAGGTGGCCAAAGTACTGGAGCTTCAGCTTCAGCATCATTCCTTCCAAAGAAATCCCAAGGCTGGTCTCCTTCAGAATGGACTGGCTGGATCTCCTTGCAGTCCAGGGGACTCTCAAGAGTCTTCTCCAACACCACAGTTCAAAAGCATCAATTCTTTGGTACTCAGCCTTCTTCACAGTCCAACTCTCACATCCATACATGACTACTGGAAAAACCATAGCCTTGACTAGACGGACCTTAGTCAGCAAAGTAATGTCTCTGCTTTTGAATATACTATCTAGGTTGGTCATAACTTTTATTCCAAGGAGTAAGCGTCTTTTAATTTCATGGCTGCAGTCACCATCTGCAGTGATTTTGGGGCCCAAAGCTTTGCAATATATGTATGTATGTGTACATACATAAAATAATATCTGTCAAAAAAAAAGAAATAATGGCTGAAAACCTCCCAAATTTGGCAACAAAGATAAACATACAGTTTATGACTATATGACTGAACTCCAAACAGGATGCTTAAATTATGTCAAGACACATCATAATTAATCACTAAGGCAATTAGATTATTAATATAAATAGGGGAGGGTAAAGGTACATAAAGGGAGGTAAGGTAAAATGTCAACACCAATAAATTTTTTTCCACACGTGAAACAATGACAGAACTATATACATACATTGTGCTGATGTCAAATTCCTGGCTTTGTTGTTGTACCACAATTATACAAAAGCTAACCGACTGAGCGACTTTGCTTTCACTTTACACTTTCACGCACTGGAG
Organism: Nanger dama; assembly: GCA_917880005.1. Classification (NCBI taxonomy): domain Eukaryota; kingdom Metazoa; phylum Chordata; class Mammalia; order Artiodactyla; family Bovidae; genus Nanger; species Nanger dama. The sequence continues at coordinate 47,433,639 of CAKJTW010000001.1, forward strand.
AAGGAAATGGCAACCCACTCCAGTGTTCTTGCCTGGAGAGTCCCAGGGACGGGGGGAGCCTGGTGAGCACAGAGTCGGACACGACTGAAGTGACTTAGCAGCAGCAGCAGCAGTAGCAACCATTGGGAGAAACTGGGTGAAGGATATGTGAGACCTGTCTGTACTATTTATGCAACTTCTTTTGAATCTATAATTATTTCAAACCTAAATGCTATTAAAAACTTAACATACATAAAGCGCTTAGAACAGTTCTTGTTACACAGTAAGCACGATAAATGTGCCAGCATTATTAAGCAACATCTGTAAGCACACTGGGCTTCCCAGGTGGCACTAGTGGTAAAGAACCCACTTGCGCAGGAGACGTAAGACACACGGGTTCAATCCCTGGGTAGGGAAGGTCCTCTGGAAGAGGGCATGGCAACCCATTCCAGTATTCTTGCCTGGAGGATCCCATGGACAGAGCACCTTGGTGGGCTACAGTCCATAGGGTCACAAAGAGTCGGACACAACTGAAGTGACTTAGCACACAGGCAAGTACATTACTAGTCAAGCGTCTTTAGGCCATACCACGAAAAATTATATTGGCCATTGCCCCTTGTTTGACTCTACTGCTTAACTTCAGGCAAGTTTCTTAAATGACTCTGAATCTCAGTTTCTATAAAAGTAGCGTACTTGAAATAGATTAACACAGAACCTGACACATAGTTGATTCAACAAAGCTTAGTTCCTGTCAACTCTCCTACTTTCCCTAAATTATCACTCCAGACTGGCATTCCCATCTACATCAACTAACCAGGTTCAAACTTTACTTCCCTCAGAACCAAAATCCGTCTTTGTGTGGACACCAGCGTTCCTAAAGTCCAGCTTCTCTCTTACTCATGACTTTATTAATGGTTCTTCACATTGTGAGAGCCTATATGCATTCATTTTACCTAAAATAATTTGAGTTAGATTTATATCACTTACAATCGTATCTAAAGTGACAGTTAATCTGCTAAGGTAAATTACTTAAACTACTTGAATTAAATATTGAAATTGAGCTTTGTAGCCAGAAGTTCTTTCAGAAATAATTTAGTCCAAACTTGCCTAACTACTTCTCTTAAATTTCAAGATTAAGGAGTTCCCAGAAAGGTTTACAGACTTGCCAAAGTCATGTAGATAATGCCTGCTCGGAGCCAAGACTAGAAGCTGGCATCTTGAAGCTGTGACACAACTCTGTGCTATAGGGAAGTGGGAATGTAAATCAAAACCAGGCACCTTTCTCTCTGCATTCTCTCTGTAGGGCTGTAGCTGCTGTTTAATGTTCATACAATATTGACTGCTCATTTTGATCTTGTAGTCAAGATGTTCCTATTTTTTTTCCCTTGAAATTCAAGTAAATTCAAGCCTCATCATTCGGTTTTTAAGCAGCAGAGTTTTTTGGTTTGTTTGTTTCTGTTTTGTTTTAGCACACAAACTCGGCTTTACATTAACCCATATTAAATTTCCTTTTGGATCAGCCTTTTTAGATCTTCTGGAATCTTTATTCTGTCATTTAGCTTATCATCTACTAAACACCCCCATTTTGTACTATCTGAAAACTTGATAATGAGCTTCCAATATGCTCATTCATATTGGAAATATTTAACAGGATGGGGCTATATAGAGGCCTCTGACAAGCTACTGGAATCATAAATCATTTCAACTTTCAACAAAATATACTATCATCCAGCTCTCCATGTTCATGAAACTTTGTCAAATGCTTTAAAAAATAAGGATATATAAGGTTGACACCATTTTCTTGATCTACTACAGTAGTTAGAGTAGCAATGAAAAATAGTAGTGATGAATACTTACTGCGTCAACAGTCTAAGCATTTTTTCATATATTATTTTAAATGTAATCCTCTCAAAAATTATGTGAAGTATTATTATCATATTATTATTTTATTATTGTGGAATCATAGTTCCCTGACGAGGATCAAACCCACATTCCCTGCATTAGAAACACAGAGTCTTAACCCCTGAACCACCAGCAAAGTCCACTATTATTATTTTAATTTTTGCTATGGCAGAATAATTCAGGCTCCCTAAGGGCTTACATGGGTATGGTTTGATTTTGGCTAACCACATAATTTTCTAAGTGCTATTGTTTTCCTGACTGGTGGGAAAACAGAAATATACCTGGAGAAACTGGAATGTTGTTGCTGTTGTTTTGAGAGCATTGGAAATGAAGCCAATGATTTGGATACCCTCGAGGAGGAATTTTAGGGAAAGGTCGAGGTTAAGTAAGGGGATTTTTGTGAAGTTTTTGTTTTGTCGTATATAATTCTCATTTTTTATCAATGCCTTCAAAGTTTGGATTATTATTGTTGCTTTGTGATAAGGCCATGTGTGGGAGATTGTTCTCCAAAAAGCCCTAGGTAAGAATAGAGCTAGCCCAAAAGAGCTCCATTACATTTGGGTAGCATGACAGGCTCAGAGAAGTTTTGGTAAGTGGTGGAAGTAGGATCGGAATTCAGCCTCATTCCACTCCAAGGCCCACTTTCTTCCCTTGTGCCTGAGATCAGACCAGGGAGAATAGGAAACCTACCAGGAAGACCCACTTATTTCTTAGTGAATTCAAGCTGGGCCTCATGTTCACTTTTCTAAATATTCACATATCATTTGTTTAATTATTTATTCCATAATTTCCCCAAGGGAAAATGTGCTCACGGGCCTATAGTTTTTTTTTCTCCCCTCATTATAGAAAATGAGGGTAATTACCTGCAGTCCAGTGGTAAGGACTCTGTGCTGTCACTGCTGAAGGCTTAGGTTCGATTCCTGGTTGGGGAACTAAGATCCTGTGAGCCATGTGACTCAGTCAAAGAAACCCCCCAAAACCCTCTTTCCCATGTAGGTCCTAGCCTTTCTAATTTGATGATAATTCTCAGTGATAGAAAATGGAAGCAAAGTAGGAGCTGATAAATTCTGCTTTTTTCTCTGCCATGTTATCATCACACCTTCTGTTCCTTGTTCCTCTTGCTCAGAACCTCAATTTCCCTGACATTGTCTTTATGTAGTAGTCCTGTTAAACATGATTATTACAAGTTAGTGTTTTTGGATTAATTTATTAAACTACATCATAGGCATTTTAGTACAAAACCTTGCTTTTAAAAATATTTTACCTATTCTGAAGCATTTTTATAGCTGTTCTCTCATGTAATAATAACTGTAAAGTATACTATTTACAACATTTCCTTGAAAATGCAGAGTTTCAGACAGTAATTCAACTACTTTATTGTTAAAATGAAAGCCTTCTCCCCCAACTTTGTTGAGATATAATTGACACAGAACACTGTATACGTTTAAGGTGTACAAGCATGATGACTTGATATATTTAAATATTGCAAAGTGATAACCACCATAGTGTTAGCTACCGCTTTCATCCTGTGCCATACTACCATTTATTTTTTCTGGTGAGAGTACTTAAGATCAACTCTCTTAGCAATTTTCAAGTACATAATATGGTGTTACTAGCTATAATTACCACCATGCTGTATATTAATTAGATCTCCAGAACTTGTCAATCTTATAGCTAGAAGTTTGTACCCTTTGACCAATATCTCCCCATTTCCCACATTCCCCCAGCCCCTGGTAACCACCACTCTACTCTGTTTCTCTGCGTTCAGCTTTTTCAAATTAAAATGGAAGCCTGTTTAAATGATAGGAATAGAAGTTGAGTTCCATCTCCCAGAATGTACAGAATGATAATGCAGGAAAAAATAAGAAATGTTATATTAATAACACAAATTTTGTTTAGATTATTTCCCCCCCTTCCAAGTTATTCATTCTCTCTGGAGAGGTAAGCTGGTCTTGCATTTTTATACTTGATTTGAATTTCCATAGATTTTCCATTAAAAAAGATATTTGCATAATTTTGTATTTCCCCAAATAGCTAGCAAGAAATTCTCTTCAAAGTAAGTGGTTAGATGTTTTGTTCAGTTGCTTCATTTATGTGACTTTGAAACTCAAAAGAGGTGACTCAGAGATGACTCTTTGGGTTGGAATCTGAGGATTCAGCCACTGTAAAATTTATGCAAGATTTATGTTCAGCATTTCATGTCTTCTCTGCCTTCCCTAAATTCTCTTAATGTAGCAGGATTTTCAGTTCACTTCAATGAAGTGTTCTAAAACAGCTGCCACATTTAGTACCTGTTATTTGCACTGGATTACAACTATGAGTCAGTCTCTCCCTTTAAGACACTCACAGCCTAGTTACGAAGATAACCATATCAATTTTAAAAATGCAATAAAAATACTGGGTTGGCCAAAAAGTTAGTTTGGCATTAGCCGTAATACCTTACAGAAAAACCTGAACAAACTTGGCCAACCCACTACAACCATGTGTAATGTGTGAAACAAGGGAAATGTGAAAAGGAGTGAAATAGTACAAAGGAGGACACTCTCATTGGGAGGTTCAGAAAAGTGTCACAGAATACTATGAATGTTCCAGTCACAGATATGAAAGAATGAATAGGTATGCAGCAAGAAATCAAGGTGCAAAGAACATTCCAGATAGCAGATACACCATGTAAAAAAATGTGATGTGTGTAAAAATAAAGATGACCAATGTTCTAGTACAATGTGTAAGTGGAGTGTGAAGTCTAGATTGTGATGTCATATGTCATATATGCCATGTAAATAAATTTGAACTTTGCCTGGATGAGAAAGTGAAAGTGTTAGTCTCTCAGTCGTGTCTAACTCTTTGAAGCCCCATGGACTGTAGCCTGCCAGGCTCCTCTGTCCATGGAACTCTTCCCAACCCAGGGACTGAACCCAGGTCTCCTGCATTGCAGGCAGATTCTTTACCATCTGAGCCACCAGGGAAGCCCAAAGGTCCATATAGTCAAAGCTATGGTTTTTCCAGTAGTCATGTATGGATGTGAGAGTTAGACCGTGAGAAGGCTGAGCACTTAAGAACTGATACTTTCCAGTTGTGGGGCTGGAGAAAACTCTTGAGAGTCCTTTGGACAGCAAGGTGATCAAATCAGTCAATCCTAAAGGAAATCAACCCTGAATATTCATTTCAAAGACTGATGCTGAAGCTGAAGTTCTAATACTTTGGATACCTGATGCAAAGAGCTGTCTGTCTGGGAAAGACCCTGATGCTGGGAAAGACTGAGGGCAGGAGGAGAAGGGGATGAAGAGGATGAGATGGTTGGGTGGCATTACTGACTCAGTGGACATGAGTTTGAGCAACTGCAGGAGATAGTGAAGGACATGGAAGCCTGGCCTGTTGCAGTCCATGAGGTCACAAACAGTCGGACACGACTTAATGACTGAACAACAACTGGATGGTTTTGAATGGAGAAATGACTCATCAGAGAAGGATCTTTGAAAATCATCCTGGCATCCAGCAATATGGAGGATAACTTACAGAGAGTTGTACTCAAGGCAGAATCACCATTTAGGAGATTATTGTATTAGCCTAGGTCCTGACTGAAGTATTGGTACTAGATTTCTGGTTTGTGATTTGGATAGCTTGCTAGCTAGTATTCCTGCTTCAATTCTTCGCACTCTGCTCTCTTACAAGGCAGTCTGAGTAATTTTTCCCTCCTTCTATTTTGTAAAATTTCACTTGAAAGAATAGTACAATGTATACTGACATAGCTTTATTCTGGATATATCATGTGCTAACTTTTTGCTACATTTGTGGCTCTCCTCCCCCTTCTCTCTCCCTGGCCCTCTGCACTGGATCTGTGTTGTCAATTTAGCTAAACTGGAACTACATTTCCCAGAATTCATTACTGTGCATAGTGTCACAGAGTCTTGAGATTCTGTGCATATAAGTCTGCCACAGTTCATGGATCTGGCAGAAGACATGAGACTCCAAGTTTACAGTTAGAGGATTTTGTTACTCACAGCATAGCAGGCTGCATAAGCTTCTTGTTCATACAGCTCATTTTGTGTCCCCACCCTGACCAAAAACACACACACACACACACACACACACACACACAACCTCCCAATCTTTTGTAATGGATTGCAAGCAAATCTAGCGTTCCCAAGTGGCTCAGTGGTGAAGAATCCACCTGCCAATGCAGGAGATGTGGGCTCCATCCAGACATGGGTTAGGAAGATACCCTGGAGGAGGAAATGGCAATCCACTCCAGTAGTCTTGCCTGGAGAATCCCGTGGACAGAGGAGCCTGGGAGGCCACAGTCCACAGTATTGCAAAGAGTCAGACACAACTGAGCAACTGAGCATGCAATGCAAGCAAATCTGCTCAACCTTTGCTTTGGAAGGTGACATCACATTATTGTCTGGTCATACTGCAGAGTGAGGCAATCTGCCCTCTGTCCCAGAGCAAGACTTTCTCTCTCTCTTCCAAGGCTGCACTATAATACAATCTGATATTGCCTTTTTCTCAGGATGTACAGAAGAGTAAGAGAACCATGGAGAACAGTTGCCCAACACATAGCTCGATGACCATGAGGGATTTTTTTGCACGAGATTTAGAAGGCAAAAGTGAAGTAGCAGCCATCTTCTTTGTATAATTGTAATGTTAGTGCAGAGTACTATGTATTAGAGTTATCTCTTATCTGTTGGCTCAGGCTGCTGATGTGGGGCAGCAGACAAACAGCAACTTTAGCTCCTGCCAGGTCCCTCCACCAGCTTCTCCACCTCCTGGGGAAGATGCCTGCGTAGCCCTTCAGTAAAAGTCACCAGTTTATTCCTTGTATTATACCCCCATCATTAAAGTTGGAAACTCGGAGGTGATAAAAGACTCACCTCAGTTCCAGTCCATCCTGCTAACTTCACAGATTTCAGTTTGTTCTTGCCTCTACCAGTTCACATCCATCTTTCTTCTCTGAGTACCTGCTCTGTACAGACTTGAGAAACATACTCAGAAACAACAGCCTTATATAAGTCAATCAAAATGGTCTAGTACTAGCATTAAAAAAATCAGTAAATAGATCAATAGAATAAAATAGAGAGCCCTCAAATAGATCCACACTTATAACATCACTTTTTTTTTTTTTTTTAAACAAAGGCATCAAAACAATCCAATGAGGAAAGGAAACTTTTTCAACAAATAATGTTGAAACAATAAGACATCCAACATTGTTTTGGCTATTTTAGTTTAATGTATTCCTTATAAAATTTAAAATCAGTTTGTCTGTTTCTCCAAAGAGTCCTCAGAAATTTTGATTAAGATTGCGTTGACTCTGTAGATCAACTTGGGGATAATTGACATCTTAACAATTCTGAGTTTTCCCATCATGAATATCATATATTTTTCTTATTTATATCTTTAATTTCTCTCAGTCATGTTTTAATATTTTGTAATGGAGAGGTCTTGGGCACTTTTTGTTACATTTATTCCTGATTATGTTCTGGGTGATGCAGGGGTGAAGAATCCACCTGCCAATGCAAGAGACACTAGGGACACAAGGTCAGAAAGATCCCTTGGAGGAGGAAATGGCAACCCTCTCCAGTATTCTTGCCTGGAAATTTCCATGGACAGAGGAGCCTGGCATGCTTCAGCCCATGGGGGTCACAAAGAATTGAACACAACTGAGCAACTGAGCGCATAGCATACATGTTATTATTTTTTCATTTTTTGGCTATGCCATGCAATTTTCAAGATCTCAGTTCCCGGACCAGCAATTGAACCTGGGCCATGGCAGTGAAAGCCCAGAATCCTAACCAGTAGGCCATCAGGGAACTCTGTAATAATGTTATTTTTTAATGCTTTGTAAATAGTATTTAGGCATCACTGGTACTCTTGACTGGCAAATCCCATGGACAGAGGAGCCTAGTAGGCTGCAGTCCATGGGATCACTAGGAGTCGGACACAACTGAGCGACTCCTCTTTCGCTTTTCACTTTCATGCATTGGAGAAGGAAATGGCAACCCACTCCAGTGTTCTTGCCTTGAGAGTCCCAGGGACGGGGGTGCCTGGTGGGCTGCTGTCTCTGGGGTCGCACAGAGTCAGACACGACTGAAGCGACTTAGCAGCAGCAGGTGTCTCAATGGTAAAGAATCCTCCTGCCAATGCAGGATATTCATGTTTGGTCCCTGGGTCAGGAAGATTTCCTCGAGACAGGAACGGCAACCCACTCCAGCTTCGTTGCCTGGGAAATCCAATAGACAGAGGAGCCTGGTGGACTATAGTCCTCAGGGTCGCAAAGAGTTGAACATGACAACTAAACAACAACAAAAATAGTATTTAGTTTTTGTATTTTCCAATAGTTTGTTGCTAAGATGTTGACATCCATAGATTCTTTAACTCTGCTTCTTTGCTATATTTAATAAGTAAAGCACTTTACTGTGTATTCCTTATGGTTTTCTGTGTAACAAATCAATCACATGATCTGCAAATAGAAACAGTTTTACTTTTCCTTTGACTCTCCATATCTTTTTTTGTCTTGCTTTATTGCATTAACTAATACCTCTTATATAATAGTAATTCAGTTTCAGTTCAGTTCAGTCGCTCAGTCGTGTCCGACTCTTTGCGAGTAATAGTAATAGGAGTGGTGAATGTGGATATTTTATCTTTATGTCCAATCTCAGAGGAAAAGCTTTCCCTAGCGGCAGTGTTTGTACATGTGTCTACTCAGACAAAGGAAACTCTCTTCTATTCTTAATTTGATGAGAATTTATGTCATGAATGGTTGTTGAATTTTAGCAAATGCATTCTCTGTCTAGGTAGACAGGAGATACATAGCTACATATATTTATATATCTAGATCTATAAATATATATTTACATACTTATGTTTATATATATATATCTGGAGCCTCCTTTTTGTATAGCTTGTTCCTCTCTAATGCATTGCCCCATAGATTTTAGCCAACTCAGAGGCCTCAAACTCTCATATCTGCTTCCTCAGTTCAGTAAGATCTCTATTCTCTGCTCAGATTCAACAATAGAAAAATTGTTCCCAGGTAGAGAGCTGATCAATCATGGAACTCACCTCGTGAGTATCCTTTCTCTCAGAAATTGCAATCTATGCTGTTTACTGTATACTCTCAAGATAGTTGCTGAATATGTTTTGTGCTGTTTGATGGTTGATTATTCCACTATGAGCAGAAGTGGAAGCCAATATAGCACCAATTCAAAAATGGTTTTCTCTTTCTCTCTTTTTAATAATTATTTATTTATTGCTGCATGGGGTCTTAGTTGTGGTATGTGGGCAGGCTGTTTGTTATAGCACACAGGCTTAGCTGCCCTGTGGCACATGGGGTCTTAGTTCCCCAACCAGGAGTTGAACCCTCATCCCCTGCATTGCAAGATGGATTCTTAACCACTAGACCACCAGGAAAGTCCCTGCTCTTTCTCTTAATTATGGAATAACAAGCTTCTTATTTTTACTTTTCTGTATTTTCCAATTTACTTTGATGAAAAAGTTTTCCCTGAATTCATGAGGAACCTATGGCTTTAAATATATATATATATGTATATTTTATACCTATAATTGTCTTGCTTCTGCCCTGGAGTGGACTGTGTGAAACAGTGACTCTCTGTTTCAAAGGCCAACATTGCCTTCTGGGATTGAGCTGAAAAAAATCATTAACTAGGATAACAGTAGAAAACAAATATTGCATCAAGAAATTGGGACATAATGCTTCTCTTCTAGCAGTATGTCTGTATTCCAGGAAGGATTAAAGGTAAAGGTGAAAAGCGAAAGGAAATGTGAATGCCAAATGAGTTTATCCCCATTCTATTGGTAAGGAAGAATAGATCGATTGATATTGCATAGACAATTTGAAATCTCTGCCTAACCACTGAGACCCAAGAAATCATCTAGGTCATAGTCATTTTGCAAATGAGAAAACTGAAGCCTAGAGAAGTTAGTTTGCCTTCAGTTGTATAGCTTATTAATGATAACAAATTGGAGTAGAAAGAGTATGGGGTTTTAGTCAAATATTTCTAATCATATTTTGGTTCTACCTCTTCCTAATTATTCAACTTTGGGTCAAGTTATTTAACTTCTCAGGGCCTGTCTTTTCATTTTCAAAATGATAGTAATCTTATCTATTTCAACTGATTGTTGTGAGAATTAAACATATAAATACACAGTTAATTCCAAATAGATGGTTGGTATTCAACAAATGTTATCTTCATATTCCTTGTATTAATAGTTATTTGCAAAGCAAGGGTGCTGTCTATAATAACTCATGTAGAGACTGTACAGTATGCTACTTTGAATAAAGGAAGTAATAAGATACAAATACTGGAATCATACCCTTGTTCTAAAGCCATGATTCTGGAAACATTTTAACGAGTATGCAGGACAAAGAAATAAACATATTTTAATTTGTATATGTTGATAATACCTGTGATGCTAAATTCTATACCTCTGTTTGGGGAGGGCCACAGGGTGCCCAGATATTTGGTCAAGCATTATTCTGGGTGTGTATGTGATGGTGTTTCCAGGTGAGATTAATATTTGAGTCAGTAGATTAAGTAAAGCAGATTTCCCCCTAATTGAGAGAGTGGGCCTTATCTAATCAGCTGAAGGCCTGACTAGATTAAAAGGCTGATCTTCCTTCAAGTCAGAGAGATTTTTTCCTACCTTGAGACTGAAATATCAACTCTTTCTGGTTCTCAAGCCTGCCATCTTTTGGACTGGAACTGAAACATTAACTCTCCTGGTTCTTGTTCCTTTCAACTTGGACTAGAAGTACATCAGCTCTCCTGGGCTTCCAGCTTAACTACTTACCCTCTAGATCTTGAGACTTCTCAGCTCACACAATCACTTGAGCTGATTCCTTGTAATAATTCTCTTTATAATTATAAATACACACACACACTTCTCAATGGTCCTGTTTCTCATGAGGACACTAATATCATACCATAGATATACCCGTGTATGTACTTATTCTTCACATCTTCAGAATAGTCAACAAATAAGAATCTATTTCGGGGAATGCTTATGCAAATCCACAAGAAGTTGGGAAATACTAGGCAACAGCTAACTTCTCACATCTGATAAACCTCTGAAGAATGTATCTGCCTCTCTGAGAGCGCTGCTTTTCTCTAAAACAACATGGCTAGTTCCAGGAGAAAGTGAGGGGAACTCAGGAGCAGCAGAACCAAAGAATACATGTCAATCGACTCCTTCCTAAAAGTGTTACCTTGAAGGATAGAAAGTCTGAGCAGCTCTTTTGTAACATTTCCTGTTCGTGTTGCCTTCAACCAGCTTCTGCAGTTCTCTGTCTACGGCATTTTTAGTGGACTTGGCAGCATTGTGAATCATACCCATGATCTGTCTCGTGACTGGTTGGTGACTACTGGCAGCTGGATGGGGAATCCATTGAACAGAATACATTTTTCTAATCCTTTCATATGTTTGGTCTAAGTGCTATCATCAAGTCAGCATTAAATAAATGTTTTATGATTCTGGTTTTTAAATTTCCAAAATAAAGATAATAATGCCAGCTATATATTTTAAAATATGGTAGGAAAATTATAAAACGTAAAAGTATTACAATACTTTTACTTTTCAGATGACATGGTGCAAACCAAAATGTTATTGTAAACACTAGAAGGCACTATTTCACTACCGAGGTGGACAATGACTCTACCACAAATTTCTTGTATTATAAACTCCTCCTCTTGCCCAATTTCTATTCAAGAACGAAAAGTGTGAGAAACTTTAAAATATACATTTGTTCAATCTACTAAGCAGTGCAAAGAAAAGGGAAAAGGAGAACTAATGTATAAAGAACACTATGAAAAAATGTAAATTCAATAAAAAGACAGAAACAAAAAACCTGCAATAGGTGATAAAGGAGAAGAGGGATAATGAGAAGAAAATGAGGTCAAAGCAAGTTTCTTTTATACAAAGTAATATATGGGAAGTATTTTCAACGTCACAACACTTTGTCATGTTGTATTGAAAAATCCTGATTTATAATTAGTCACTGGCTCTGTAGGTCTGTGTGGGCTTCCCTTTCCAACCTTTTTCACGCATCCTACTTCTCTCAACTGCACTTTGCAGAGAGGATGCTGGGGATGTGTCAGAATCCAAAATGAAGACAAGGATGAGGGAGGGGGGTTTGGAGTTTCTGTGAAAACACAAGTGCTGTTTTGATAGTACTGCTCATTGGAAGAAAAGCAGACAAATTTCCTACTTATATCTCCCTAGATAATTATGTCTGAGTGCTTCATTTGGAGACTTAGAAAGGAATTGAGGGGACTGTGAGTGACAGAGAACGAAACTGGCCTAGACTGTGTGGTTAGAGGCTTTTTAAAAATTTAACATTTGGAACTTAAGGCTTCACAATAACTTGAGGTTCATTTGTTGTTGTTGGTTGCTGGTGATTTTGCTTTGTTTTCCTTTTCTCTTTCTCTGAAAGAATACCTTCTTCACCTTTTAATTCTTGACAAAGGGATCCAGGAGGAGGCAGCACAGAGCTGGCTGGCTGCTTTGGTTGTGATATAAATTTAAAGAGGCATCTTGAGATTGGATTCTATTAATACTAGTCTATTTCTGAAGTCAACTTAGAAAAGGAAACAGGAACTGAAAGTAACAGATTTGTCCAAATCAAACACTGTACATTTAAGAACCTAGGCAATCATGGTTTGAGACTCTCAGGAAATTTTTACTGTGTTTTAAGGACAAGGAAATCAAAATGCCTCATTTAGCACATTTAGATTGGAGTTTAAAACACCTGACTAAACAATTTCTCAACAATAAATACTCTATTATACTATGTGCTCTCTGTGAATCATGTCTCATATCTTCTGCAGCTCACTGTCTATACCCATAATGACTGGCATACAGCAGATGCTCAATAGTTGAATGAATGAACATGGAAACATTCTCCTGGTATTAGTCATTTGGGCTATCACTGTCTAGGTTTACTTTTTTTTTTTCTTTGGATCTTTTTTGTCCTTGCTTTCTTTGGACCATGCTCTTATGGTGGAAAATATTAACTATCTCTTTCTCATTTCTTATCAGGAGTAGTATCTGAATCCAAAGAATATAATTGAAGCTGGTGTGAATCTCTGTGTAAGAAGGAGCGAGGAGATTTTAATAGCCAGTAAGTAAATCTGTGGTGCCCTCAAACTCCATGGAAGAGTGGGAGAAAGAAGCCATTGGTCATTGGAAAGTTAACTCAACAGTGAGTCTTGATGACAGAGGACACATTCTTTCTTCCCTTCAATAAAAACGATTAATGCAAATCCTTGAGAGTAATAGTCACCTTGTATATGACCCAGGGACTGGCAGTATTGCTTCCCACCTAGTTGAAGTTCAGAAAGTTCTTGTCCAGAAAGAGCACATTAATGTTGATATGCAATATAGTCAGCCTTCTTGAGGTGATTTGTGCAGCCTTCCTTCAGTCTTGTAATCCACATTTGAGTCTATAGGGCTAGACTAGGGCAGATTGAGGGGGAAAGGACCAAGGGATGAATCTCTTCCTATGCAAGGAACAGGAGCAGTGTGTTTTTTTCTCTCCTAGGAGTAGTGTGGGGTTGTAGGACTGAGTGTCTTGAAGAGGAGGTGTTTGGGGGAGAGTTAGGGGCAAAGCCTGGAATTTTCTGTTAGGAATGGAGGGAGGGCCCAATGAGGACTCCCTCCTAATGAAATCTTTGAGTGCTTTTCCTTTAGGAATGCAAGGGAAATTTCAAGTTAGCTGATATAAAATTAAAAGACACTTACTCCTTGGAAGGAAAGTTATGACCAACCTAGACAGCATATTAAAAAGCAGAGACATTACTTTGTCAACAAAGGTCCGTCTAGTCAAGGCTATGGTTTTTGCAATAGTCATGTATGGATGTGAGAGTTGGATTATAAAGAAGGCTGAGCACAGAATTGACGCTTTTGAACTGTGGTGTTGGAGAAGACTCTTGAGAGTCCTTTGGACTGCAAGGAGATCCAACAAGTCCATCCTAAAAGAAATCAGTCCTTAATGTTTATTGGAAGGACTGATGTTGAAGCTAAAACTCCAATATTTTGGCCACCTGACGTGAAGAGCTGACTCATTTGAAAAGATCCTGATGTTGGGAAAGATTGAAGGCAGGAGGAGAAGGGACGACAGAGGCTGAGATGGTTAGATGGCATCACCGACTCAATGGACATAAGTTTGTGTAAGCTCTGGGAGTTGGTGATGGACAGGGAGGCCTGGCGTGCTGCGACTCATGGGGTCACAAAGAGTCGGACACAACTGAGCAACTGAATTGAACTGAACTGATATGTTAACGCCTGCCTCTTCTGTAATTCTCCTATATAAATAATTAAGTTATATTCCAGCAGAGTCTGTTTAGTTGTGGAGGTTGAAACAACAGAGTAGTGAGGGGGAAAGTGTTATTCTACCATATTCTTTTTTTTTTTTTTTTTTGGCTGCACTGGGTCTTAGTTGTGGCATGTGGGATCGTCAATCTTTGTTGTGGCATACAGGATATTTAGTTGTGGCATGAGAGCTTTTTGTTGTGGCATGGGGGATCTAGTTCCCTGACCAGGCTACCTGCATTTGGAGAATGGAGTCTTAGCCACTGGATCTCAAGGGAAGTCCCTACAATATTCTTTTTAAGCACTCCAGTAGAGAAGGGGTACAAGCCTAACAGGCAGACTGTGGGTCTTAACTGGAGGCCTCAGCTCTTTGTCAAATGGACCTCTTCCTATGATGTGCCAACTGGCTTTCCCACAATGAGTGACCCAAGAAAGACCAACACAAAAGTTAGCCTTTATGACCTAACCTTGAAGTGGCACACCATCACTTCTGCCGTGGCCACATAGACCAACTCTGATACACTGTGGAAAGCACCACAGAAGGGAGGAAATACCATGAGACAAGGATCATGGGGGCCTAGCTTGGAATTTGGCTACCACTGATTAAATTCCTAAATGTATTTGATTATAAAACCTTTTTTTTTTTAAATGGGAATTTCCTGGGACTATTGTTCTATGAAACACATTTTAGGAACTGCTTTTATATTTTATAGGTAAGGGAAGTCCATTGGAGTTTCTACAAGACTGTGGCATGAATCTATGTTTTGAAACGTTGCTGGTAGGAACATGCTGAATGAATCTAAGGAAGAGTAAAGTTAGATTCCAGTTAGGCAATCTGGCAGTGTTGTGCATGAGAGGTGACAGCAATGGGAAGTGGAAATTGGGGATGGAAAGAGGAACCAAAGTGAGATACACTGTGGAGGCGGAAACAACAGAACAATGTGATTATGAAAGAGGGAGGCATCAAAATGACTCAGATTTCTAGCTCTAAGTGATTAGGATCATGATAAGTCCAAGAATGAACACTGGAAATACAGAGTAAGGATCAGGTTTGGGAGCTGCACTGATGAATTTAGTTCTAGATATCTTGAAATTTTGTGCCAGTCAGGAGCCTATTTACATGAGCATATCAATAAATACATTTTTGGCCACAAGCAACAAAAACCCCTACTCAAAATGACTGAAATGATAAAGGCAATATTTCGCTCACAAATTGGAAATCTAAAGGTGGGATCGGCTTTAGGGTTGACTTAAAGTGTCTCCAATTCCATTTTCCAGTGGTGGTTCCTTTGGCTCTTATCTCTCCCCTATGTCAGCTTTGTTCCTTGGGCTGATTTTTAAGAATGCTGCAACTATTCTGGCCTCACACCTGCAGGTGACTATCTTGGAGAACAAAGAGGTCAGTCTCACCTGTGGAGTGGTCTTTCCTCACTTGTCAGAGCCTAGATTGAATCTCAGGCCCAGCATGATTCAATCCCTGAGGCTGGAGGAATGCTTTGTGTTCATTTAACCAATTACTAGCTAGGTGGTTGGATAGGATTCTTAGACCAGTGAAACCTACTGCTAGAACTAGGGTATAATGGATGGAGGAGATAAAAATCCATGAGAATGAGCCCCACGGCCAACTGAAAATTTGATTCCAGAGCACAAAGCGAGGCAGATTTGGTAGTCATCTGCATTGATATTAATCTGAGGACTTGGGATAATTTGAGATCACTTAGGGTCGGAGAAGGTGATCGCATCCCACTCCAGTACTCTTGCCCGGAAAATCCCATGGACGGAGGAGCCCGGTGGGCTGCAGTCCATGGGGTCGCGAGGAGATGGACACTGCTGAGCAACTTCACTTTCACCCATTGGAGAAGGAAATGGGAACCCCCTCCAGTGTTCTTGCCTGGAGGATCCCAGGGACGGGGAGCCTGGTGGGCTGCCATCTATGGGGTTGCACAGAGTCGGACACGACTGAAGTGACTTAGCAGCAGCAGGGTGACAGTGTACGGTAAGAACAAAAGAACATTGAGGAGCATTTGCATTAAAGGGTCAATGCCAAGTGATGGGAATCAACAACAAAAAAAGTAAGGCATGCCCAGAGAGGCCAGTATTCGTGGAACCAGGGCAGTAATGGCTTCTCTGTAACCATGAGAGAAGCAAAAGAGTTTACTTTTCATTTGTTTTTCTTACCTCTCCAACTAAGTACAGTTCATAGGCAAATGCCATGTCATTTATGGCATGGTATCATCGATTCAATGGACATGAATTTGAGCAAGCTCCAGGAGATGGTGAAGGACAGGGAAGCCTGGCATGCTGCAGTCCATGGGGTGGCAAAGAGACGGACACAACTGAGTGACCAAACAACAGCATGTCATTTATTACTGTTTTTTTTTCTCTCAATCAGAATGTCCCTCAAAGTAAGTCTCATATGTATATATATACACACATATATATATATATGGCAAATGCTCAGTAGTTATCTGTTGATTGGTTTTTGTTGTTGCTGTTATTTATTTTTTTTATTATGGTGGGAAATGTGGCTAAGAAAGCACATTGTATGAATACATAGGAAAAAGTACAACCAAAACAAGCAAGAACATTTGAGGAACTCTGGATCTTATTTAGACTCAAACATTGGTGTCATATTTAAAAGAAAAATTTTCAAACTCAAAGTTATTTCTGTGCTAGTGAAACCACTAGGACGCATCCCCTGAGTACACTGTTGTCTTCAGAAACATTGTTTGAAACATATTTACCAAAAATATGACAAAATTGTTTAAAATGTAAAATTTTGCATTTGGAAAAAAAGTCTACCTTATATAATGTCAATTTAGTGGTTCTTTTGTTGCTTTTCTCCTCAGAATATGAGTTTAAATGTGTATATTTTGCATGTAAGTAAGATAAGGGCAAAGAACCACCTCTTTATCAGACAGACATTATCTAATTGTACCATGCGATGCCTTCTGAAAACTTGTGTAGGCAGGGTTTATTTTACTTTATTGAAAGGAATTAGCATCTAATAAAATCCTAGCACACTAGGAAGCATCAGGAATCATCCTGGGAGTCAACTAGCCTTTTTATTTGATTGACTCTTTAAGATCCTAGCATCTATGCCATGCGCAGCTTACAGTTAACGCTGGATAATGATGATAGAGAAACTGTTATACACGTAGAAATGTAATCGACACTATGACACATAAATTATGTACACTTCATAGAAAAAAAAAAGGTAGACTAAATTCTTTATGATGAATTTTTAATTTCAAGTAATCATTTTTGGGTGATTAAAGTCTAGTAAGTTGCTTTATTTTCAGAAATTGTTTCCGGTGTTGCTCCTAACCACTCTGCACCGGTCATGAAACAATGGACTGTGTAGATGAGAGTTTTAGAGAAAAGAGATTAGAAGTTCTGGCTCTGAAGTCAGAAAGTTGAAATGCCATTTTTTTTCTCGATTTCCTCATTTGTAAAAAAGTAATAATGTTATCTGTTGCATTATTGTGAGAATTACACACAGCATGAGGGCTGGCAAATAAAAAATGCTCAGCAGTTGCTGGTGAGTGATTGTTAGGTTTTATTTTAGACTGTCCCCAATGACATATCTACTCTCCAAGTAATTGGTAGACAGAGTCATCTATGATTTAATGGCAATTGCTGCTTATATGATTTCCAGTATTTGGGTGGAGAACTGTTTATCAAAGCCAAGGACTCTGTGTTCTGTCTCTGTGTCATGTTTATCCAGTCATTAAGTAACCTCAGTGTCTGTCTTTGGCCCTCTATTACTCAGTATTCATGATTTAACTGTTGAAAATGATATCTGAACCCAAATTATGTTTGTAAGTCAGGTCAGTCTTTCCATAGAGAAAGCAGGCCTCCACCCAAATAAATCATTCTGCTCAGAAAACTGCATCCTAGATTTTGTCCCTGGTTCAGATGAAAATATATTGATTTTTTATATGCTTAGAGTAAGACTTCTTTATTTTTCACACTGTGCTTTCAAATTCTTGCCCAAATATAATCTCTTTTTCATTCTTACCATCTGGATCTAGGTGATCTTATGCTGTCTCAAAACTTTTGCCTTAGCCTTAGACAACTTACATTAGAGAACTGAAAATTCTGTGGGTGGTATCTGTTTCCACCTTCTTCTCATTTCAGTTCATGTTGGATGCTACAGAGTATTGGGTTGGCCATAAAGATCATTTGGGTTTTTCCATAAAAGCATACTGAAAACTCCAAAAAACTTTTTGGCCAACCTAATATTTCATCAGACATGCCAACTTATTCATGAATACCTCTCCTTAAACTTCCTTGGAGTCTCATTTAATTAAATTAATTTATTTGGCCACACCAGGAATTGAACCTAGGCCCTCGGCAGTGAAAGCACGGAGTCCTAACCACCAGGGAATTCCCATCAGAGTCTCATTTTAGACATGAACCATGGTGCCCTTAGCTTGGAGTTTGGAGAGAATGTAGGATTGACTGTTTTAAATATTAAATCATTTGATGAAATCTGACCGTACTTTTGGCCAACCATGCCATGATATCATAGCAGCTGAAAGTTTAGCCAAGTATTTTAATTTTAAATAGGCTTCTGTGTTGAAGATGGTTCTAACTGGAATTAGAGCAGCCAGTGTTGACTCTCCTCTTAAGCAGTAGCGGAGCTAGTGCCAAAATATTCTGCTTATTATTTTTTCTCCTGATTAGGTAATATTACCTCATTTCGTCATTTTTTCTTATCTTTTAAACAGAGCCCCTGATGATAGTCTAACCTCATGACCTTATTGTCTTAGAATAATTCATTTAATGTGCAATATCTATATGTGCACTAACAGTAGTAGTTTATAAATAGAGTTTTACTGCTAAAAAGGATTTGAAGGACTCTAAATGACAATGCTTATAAATTTACAGTTTACTATAGGAAAAGACTATATCCAGGGTATTAAAGTAAGGATTGTTGTTGTTGTTCAGTCTCTCAGTTGTGTCTGACTCTTTGTGACCCCAGGGCCGCAGCATGTCAGGCTTCCCTGTCCTTTGTTATCTCTCAGAGTTTGTTCAAATTCATTGTGTTGATTATACCATTCAACCACCTTATCCTCTGTTGCTTCCTCCTTCTGCCCTCAATCTTTCTCAGCCTCAGGGTCTTTTCCAGTGAGTTGGCTCTTCCCATCAGATGGCCAAAGTATTGGAGCTTCAGCATCAGTCCTTCCAATGAGTATTCAGGTTTGACTTCCTTTTGGATTGACTGGTCTGATCTTGTAGTCCAAGGGAATATCAAGAGTCTTCTCCAGCACCACAGTTCAAAAGAAAGTAAGGACTGCATCCCTGCAAAGGCTGTTTCACTGTGAGGGGTCCAGAGAGGCCAGGTGGGGCTGCTTTGTTCACCCTCTATAAGAGCTGAGGTCAGATGCAGGGCTCAGGAGCCACTGAATGTGAACACAGACTACTATGAATGCAGAAAGCTCCAAGTGGAGTCTTAGGCAGAGTCTTTTATATTTGCTGGTCACATAGACATATTCCTGCTAAGTAACCAGTCTCAATGACAGAGCTGAGTCCAGATATAAAACACTAATCTCTTAATAATCAATGTTGCCAAAGTGGCACGAACCACAACAACCCTGAAACTCCTCCAACTTGTGGTTTCAAATCAACACTATCAATCAGTATTTTTCACGACTCCACAAGGGTCAGGGCCATGCAAGGACTTTAGCGAAACTGTTTAGGTTGATTCCTGGCCTGTTGTAATTAACTGTCCCAGTAAGGTCTACCACCCTGATCTGTGTTTCAAGACCTTTCTACGACAAAACAATTATCCTTAATTTAACAGAGATTAATTTGCCTTACTATCAAAATGCACATTTAGGTTCTAAACATTTGCAGTCATCAGTGAGGAGTTGGTATAGATTTAAACAGAAACTAAACCATCTAATAATAATAGCACAAATTTTCTCATATTTTATATTGACTTTATAATTCATTTGCCTCTCTGATCTATAACTATCTGAACTTTAAGGTATATACCAGCTAAATGATTAAGAATCATAATCAATCATTAATTAAGTCTACATCTTCCTTAGGTCAATTCTTCTCCACAGAAATAATGTCTTGTGAAATAAAAATCAAAAGACATAGCCACATTGGTATTTTTCTATGTGGCCATACTTAGAGCTCCCCTTTTTCACTCATTTTGAGAATGTAGACTACTTCTGGAAGTTAATTTTTCATTCAGCTCACTTCTTGGCTCTTCAAAAGAGAAAAAGTTTTGTCAGAGTCCTTCTCCCCAAAAGCATTGAAGTCCAAGTTGACAGAATATTATTCTTTTATTTTAAGCCTCATCAGAATTGTTGGCTTTTCCTTTTCATGAAACCCATATATTGGCTTTTTTCCTCTCATCAATAATTTCACCTTGCTTTCATTAATCATTCATTTTAATCCTCGTCTTTCCCCTACTAGATCCCTGTGGTTCAACCACTGAGCTTGTCTGTATGACTGGTAGTAAACTCATCTTGGCTGGACATGGCTGGACTTCCCCTTGAGTCCATTCCTAATTGTATGAGGTCAGATTGGATAAGTAGAGAAAATGGGGCTCTCCTGTCCACGAGCAAAGAAACACTGTTACAGTTAACCCCAGCCTGTGGAAGTGGGGGGAAAGGATAATCTATCCCACTAATCTCTTTGGAATTCATGCATTAGGTTCAAAATAATAACAGTATCTTGTTTTGCATTATCAGCCTCTGGAGGGTTTAGTTACACACCTAGTCTAGAGACTATGAATTTGGCATTTGTCATAGACCAAATTTTGTGTATCCCCTCAAATTAATATGTTAAACCCTACCTCCAGGGTGATGGTATTAGGAGGTGAGGTCTTTGGGAGGTAATTAGGATTAAATGAGATTATGAGGGCAGAGGGCTTCCCTGGTGGCTCGGATGGTAAAGAATCTGCCTGCAATGCAGGAGACATGGGTTTGACGCATGGGTTGAGAAGACCCCTGGAGAAGGAAATGGTTACCCACTCCAGTATTCTTTCAAAGGGTTCAGTCCATGGAGTCACAAAGAGTTGGACGTGACTGAGTGGCTGAGCACACTTTATGAGGGCAGAGCTCATGAATGGGATTAATGCCCTTATGAGAGCCGGGGGAGCTTGCGGATGCCTAATTTCTGCCTTGTAAGAACAAAGCAGATGGCAGTTTGCAACCTGGTAGAGGGTCCTCACCAGAATCTAACCCTGCCAGCACCGTGATCTCCAACTTCCAGCCTCCAGAACTGTTGTTCATAAAGCATTCAGTCTATGACACTTCATTATAGCAGCCCAAACAAAGACAGCATTGAAAAAGAAAATTATAGAAGATTTGTAGTTAAATTCCTGCATCATTCTGCACTCTATTTTCCCTACTTCCATAGTAAAAACAATGTATCTAACAGGGGACATGACTTCAGTCACCTTCCTGTTAAGTTGCAAACTACAAGCTATAAATTCCTGGACCAGTCCTTTAATCCTTCAATCTGTCATCATCCCTACACCTTTTTAAGCAGTTGTGTTTAGTTTCAATTGTCTATTAATCTACTTTGAGTGTGATAAGGAATATGATAAATCCAGTCCATTGAATGTGGTATTTCTTTGCCTATTTTAGCACCATGTGGGCAGAGAAGGGAGGGTCTTGATCCAAGGAAATGTAACTAGGAAGGCCAAACTGGTACAATATTTTTGTTCTAACTTTTTGATAGTACTCAAAGCACTGACTTCAGTCACTAGGTATGCAAAGCCAAACCCAAAATATGAGTCAAGTTTTGTTAATATCCATCTAAGTTCCCCCAGGCAATAGATGAAGAGTCAGTATTATCTACTTGCCAGCTCCCAGGGCTATTTGCAAACACTGCCTTTTTGATGGCAAATGGAATATTTATTATTAATGGTTTAAGCTTCAGTAAGGGCCACTGGTAAATTTATCAACTGATCCATTGATGCATGATTTGAATTCCTCCATGTAGACTCATTGCATGTACCCAGGCTGCCAATTCAAGTGGTCAAACTAAATCATCAACTTAGTTGATTTGTTGATTCTTTGCATAAAGCTTCTTTGGTGAGCATCAACATGTACTACTTTGGTTTGCTCTTAGAACTTATATAAAGATTTTTCAAAGAGCAGTATCCTTTTTATCACCCAGCCATCTATGGTCCACTTGCCAGGTTAATTTGCAAATCCACTGGTTAAGAGTCAGTATATACTCAAAAAGTAGGGTGTTTACTTGTACCTAATTCTTGTATCACTGCCAGGAATACGTCCTTTAATTTAGCCCCCTGGACCAAGTTGTTTTTATCTTCCTTCATGAGAATTCTACTGTTAGACAGCGGGGCACAATTTTCCATACTGAGCCATGACCCTGAATTCTGGAACTGCTAGAATCATAACTTCAAAAAGCAAATACAATTTACATCTTGGAGATCTTTCAAAAGTCAAAGCAAACTAAAACTATGACCATTAAAGTTCAGATCATGAGATGACAGATAATTCTGGTAGATATTAATTATGAATAATAGTTTATAAATTAAATGATATACAAATTTGCATAGATTTATTTCCCAATCAGGGCTTATAATTATTAAAAGATGAGAAAATAGTCTTTTCAACAAGTGGTACTGAGACAACTGGGCCTTCACATGCAAAAGAATTAACTTGTACCCTTAACTCACACCATAAAAAATTAATTCAAAATGGATCATAAAACTAAGAGCTAAAAAGAGATAAAATTCATAGAAAACATATAGGGGCAAATCTTCATGACCTCAAGTTAGGCAATAATTTATTAAGTGTGGCACCAAAAAACAAAAAAAAAAAAAAGATAAACTGGACTTCAACAAAATTTAGAAACCTCGTGCTTCAAAGGACACTATCAAGAAAATGAAAAAGACAACCCACTGAATAAGAGAAAATATTTGCAAATCATATATCTGATAAAGTATATTTTATCCAGGGTACATAAAGAACTCTTACAACTCAACAATAAAAAGACAGTTTGATTTAGAAGTGTGTGAAAAATATAAGTAGATATTTTTCCAAAGAAGAGACGCAAATAGGTAATAAGCACGCGCAAATATGTCACACATAACTAGTCATTAGGGAAATGCAAATCAAAATCACTTTGAGATACCACTTCATATTTGACAAGGGGGCTAAAAAAAGGGAGGGGGACAGTAACAAGTGTCAGTGAGAATGCAGAGAAATTGGAATACTCATACATTACCAGTGGGATGTAAAATGGTATAGCCACTTCGGAAAACAGTTTGAAAGTTAATCAAAGTGTTGAATTTAGAGTTATCATATGCCCTAGGCAGAGAAGGCAATGGCACCCCACTCCAGTACTCTTGCCTGGAAAATCCCATGGATGGAGGAGCCTGGTGGGCTGCAGTCCGTGGGGTCGCTAAGAGTCAGACACGACTGAGTGACTTCACTTTCACTTTTCACTTTCATGCATTGGAGAAGGAAATGGCAACCCACTCCAGTGTTCTTGCCTGGAGAATCCTAGGGATGGGGAGCCTGGTGGGCTGCCATCTATGGGGTCGCACAGAGTTGGACACGACTGAAGTGACTTAGCAGCAGTAGCAGTATGCCCTAAGACTTCTCCTGCTGGCTTCCCTAGTGACTCAGACGGTAAAGAATCTGCCTGTGATGCTAGAGGCCTGGGTTTGATCCCTGTGTCAGGAAGATCCCTTGGAGAAAGGAATGACTACCCACTCCATTTGTCTTGACTGGAGAATCCCATGGACAGAGGACCCTGGTGGGCTACAGTCCAAGGGGGTCCCAAAAAGTCGGACACAACTGAATTGCTGAATTGAACACTTTCACAGCAATTCTTCTGCTAGATCAGAATAGGCAAATCCACAGAAATAGAATGTATATTAGTGGTTGCCAGGGAATGGAAGGAGGTAAATGGGAAGTGACTGTTAATGGCTATAGGGGTTCTTTCAGAAATGATGAAAATGTTTTGAAAGTAGATAGCTGCACAAATCTATGATTATACTAAAACCCACTAAATTGTACACTTGAAAGGATGAATTTTATGCTGTGTGAATTATCTATCAATAAAGCTATTAAACAAACTATTAAAAAGGAGCTCTTATAGAAAATAATAAACATTTGAAAGTTTAAATTTCATGTTTGGGGACCTCCCTGGCAATCCAGTGGTTAAGACTCAGCACTTCCATAACAGGGAACTAAGATCCCACAGGCCAAGTGGTATAGCCAAAACAAAAACAAAACTTCATGTTTATATCTCCTGAAAGCTGCTTCATTAACAGATTTAGACTTACTTTACCAAAGAGGATATACAGATGGCACATGAGCACATGAAAAGATGCTCAACATCATTAGCTGTTAGGGAAGTGCAAGTCAATGCCACGATGAGATAACACTCCACACCTATCAGAATCCCTAAAACTAAGAAGACTGACCATGACAATTGTTGGTAAGAATATGGAGGAATTAATCCTCATAAACTGCTGTAAGAATGTAAACTGAAACTTTGGAAGTTTGGCATTTTCTTAAAAGTTAAATACACACCTTCCGTAAGACCTAACTATTCCACTTATAGATGTTTACTCAAGAAACATGAAAGCATATACTAATGCAAGGGCTTATACACAAATGTTCCTAGTACAACAGCCCAAAGTGCAAACCCAAATGTGCATGGATAAATAAGTTACGGTATATCCATACAATGGAATACTACACAGCAATAAAAAGGAGTTAAGTCTTGATATGTGAAACAACAGAGATACACATACTGGGTATAGGAAGCTAGACCAAAAGGAGTACATATTATATGGATTCATTTATCTAAAAATCTAGAAAATGTAAAATAATCTGCAGTTACAGAAACTAAGATGAGTGATTGTCTGGGAAGGAGGGACTGGGTTGAAGAGAAGGGAGAGATTACAAAAGCAACACTTTGGTGTTCTACATAAGTTAGTTTTCTTGGTTGTGGTGATAGTTTGATTGATGTATATGCATGTTCATTCTCATCAAGTTGTAGTCTTTAAACATATGCAGTTTATTTTAATTTACTTTTATCTCAATAAGATTGTTTAAAAAATATTTGATCTTTTGCACAGATATAGAAACTTCTTAATGGAAATTGGTATAGTTTTAGTGAGCCTCACTCATACAACAGATTTATTTATGGAAACTTGTAGTAAGCTAAATACAGCTAAATAAAGTAACTTTTTTTAAGCATCAAGGAAGCTCTTTATTCAGTGAATTTTTTTTTCAAATAAGAAAATTTGAACACAAAATGATGATATGTGTGTATATTTCTGAGATTTTATACATGCATAGATTCTTCTCTCTCTCTCTCTCTCTTTTTTTTTTTTTTGGCCATGCAACTTGCAGGGTTTTATTTTCCCAACCAGGGATTGAGCCCAAGCCATAGCAGTGACAGCTTCAGATCCTAACCTCTGGACTACCAACCAGGGAGCTCCTTTACACAAGCATAGATTCATGTAACCACTACCACAGACAGGCTACAAAACAACTAACACCTGAAAGAATTTCAACCTGCTGCCTCTTTGTATTTAGATCATTTTCTAAACCTCATCTTGGCTACCACTGACCTGATGCATTCTAGGAATCAGCGAACTAAAATGGACTGGAATGGGTGAATTTAACTCAGATGACCATTATATCTACTACTGTGGGCAGGAATCCTTTAGAAGAAATGGAATAGCCACCATGGTCAACAAAAGAGTCTGAAATGCAGTACTTGGATGCAATCTCAAAAATGACAGAATGATCTCTGTTCGTTTCCAAGGCAAATCATCCAGTATCTCAGTGATCCAAGCCTATTCTCCAACCAGTAATGCTGAAGAAGCTGAAGTTGAATGGTTCTATGAAGACCTACAAGACCTTTTAGAACTAACACCCAAAAAAGATGCCTTTGTATCTGTATTCCAGGGGACTGGAATACAAGGTTAGCAAGTCAAGAAACACCTGGAGTAAAAGGCAAATTTGGCCTTGGAATACGGAATGAAGCAGGGCAAAGGCTAATAGAGTTTTGCCAAGAGAACGCACTGGTCATAGCAAACACCCTCTTCCAACAACACAAGAGAAGACTCTACACATGGACATCAACAGATGGTCAACACCAAAATCAGATTGATTATATCCTTTGCAGCCGAAGATGGAGAAGCTTCATACAGTCAGCAAAAACAAGACTGGGAGCTGACTGTGGCTCAGATCATGAACTCCTTATTGCCAAATTCAGACTTAAATTGAAGAAAGTAGGGAAAACCGCTAGACCATTTAGGTATGACCTAAATCAAATCCCTTATGATTATACAGTGGAAGTGAGAAATAGATTTAAGGGACTAAAGTACCTGATTTAAGGGATAGAGTACCTGATGAACTATGGAAGGAGGTTCGTGACATTGTACAAGAGACGGGATCAAGACCATCCCCGTGGAAAAGAAATGCAAAAAGCAAAATGGCTGTCTGGGGAGGCCTTACAAATAGCTGTGAAAAGAAGAGAAGTGAAAAGCAAAGGAGAAAAGGAAAAATATTCCTATTTGAATGCAGAGTTCCAAAGAATAGCAAGGAGAGATAAGAAAGCCATCTTCAGCGATCAATGCAAAGAAACAGAGGAAAACAACAGATTGGGAAAGACTAGCGATCTCTTCAAGAAAATTAGAGATACCAAGGAACATTTCATGCAAAGATGGGCTCAATAAAGGACAGAAATGGTATGGACTTAACAGAAGCAGAAGATATTAAGAAGAGGTGGCAAGAATACACAGAAGAACTGTACAAAAAGATCTTCATGACCAAGATAATCATGATGGTGTGATCACTCATCTAGAGCCAGACATCTTGACACTTGATCTTAGCCAAAAGGCCGAGAAGCAATAGAGCCAGACATCTTGGAATGTGAAGTCAAGTGGGCCTTAGAAAGCATCACTATGAACAAAGCTAGTGGAGGTGATGGAATTCCAGTTGAGCTATTTCAAATCCTGAAAGATGATGCTGTGAAAGTGCTGCACTCAATGTGCCAGTAAATTTGGAAAACTCAGCAGTGGCCACAGGACTGGAAAAGGTCAGTTTTCATTCCAATCTCAAAGAAAGCTAATGCCAAAGAATGCTCAAACTACTGCACAGTTGCACTCATCTCACATGCTAGTAAAGTAATGCTCAAAATTCTCCAAGCCAGGTTTCAGTAATACGTGAACTGTGAAATTCCAGATGTTCAAGTTGGTTTTAGGAAAGGCAGAGGAATCAGAGATCAAATTGCCAACATCTGCTGGATCAAGGAAAAAGCAAGAGAGTTCCAGAAAAGCATCTATTTCTGCTTTATTGATATGCCAAAGCCTTTGACTGTGTGGATCACAATAAACTGTGGAAAATTTTTCAAGAGATGGGAATACCAGACCACCTGACTTGCCTCTTGAGAAACCTATATGCAGGTCATGAAGCAACAGTTTGAACTGGACATGGAACAACAGACTGGTTAAAGGAGTACATCAAGGCTGTATATTGTCACCCTGCTTATTTAACTTATATGCACAGTACATCATGAGAAACACTGGGCTGGGAGAAGCACAAGCTAGAATCAAGATTGCTGGGAGAAATATCAATAACCTCAGATATGCAGATGACACCACCCTTATGGCAGAAAGTGAAGAGGAACTAAAAACTCTCTTGATGAAAGTGAAAGAGGAGAGTGAAAAA
The DNA here is from genome assembly GCA_917880005.1 of Nanger dama. NCBI lineage: Eukaryota > Metazoa > Chordata > Mammalia > Artiodactyla > Bovidae > Nanger > Nanger dama. Next base: position 47,461,541 of record CAKJTW010000001.1, read on the forward strand.
GTTGGCTTAAAGCTCAACATTCAGAAAACTAAGATCATGGCGTCTGGTCCCATCATTTCATGGAAAATAGATGGGAAACAGTAGAAACAGTGTCAGACTTTATTTTTGGGGGCTCCAAAATCACTGCAGATGGTGATTGCAGCCACTAAATTAAAAGATGCATACTCCTTGGAAGGAAAGTTATGACCAACCTAGATAGCATATTAAAAAGCAGAGATATTACTTTGCCAACAAAGGTCTATCTAGTCAAGGCTGTGGTTTTTCCAGTGGTCATGTATGGATGTGAGAGTTGGAGTGTGAAGAAAGCTGAGCGCCGAAGAATTGATGCTTTTGAACTGTGGTGTTGGAGAAGACTCTTGAGAGTCCCTTGGACTGCAAGGAGATCCAACCAGTCCGTCCTAAAGGAGATCAGTCTTGAGTGTTCACTGGAAGGACTGATGCTGAGGCTGAAACTCCAGTACTTTGGCCACCTCATATGAAGAGTTGACTCATTGAAAAAGACCCTGATGCTGGGAGGGATTGGGGGCAGGAGAGAAGGGGACGAGAGGATGAGATGGCTGGATGGCCTCACCGACTTGATGCACATGTGTTTGGGTGAACTCTGGGCATTGATCATGGACAGGAAGGCCTGGTGTGCTGCAATTCATGGGGTCACAAAGAGTCAGACACAACTGAGTGACTGAACTGAACTGAATGGTGTAAATATTCTAATATGTTAGTTTCAAACTATCAATGTGACATCACTGAACTTGGAAAGAAATGGGCACAGTTTGCTCTTATAGGGAAGGAGCAAGTATGAGTTGGTTCCAGCAGAACACTAATTTTTGATAATGTACGTTTAATAGGCATACATGGAAAGAATACTGGATATAAAATCAGAAATACAGTATTGCAACACATAACTTCTGAAAAACTGTAAAGAACTTCTCAAACTTCTGATTTAGTTACTGACCTGTAGACCTACTATGTGTTTGTGCTCAGTTGTGTGCAACTCTTTTGCGACCCCATGGACTATAGCCCACCAGGCTTCTCGACCCAAGGATTGAACCTGCATCTTCTGTGTCTCCTGCATTGGCAGGTGGATTCTTTACACGGAGCCACCTGGGAAGCCCCTAGTATAATATACTGAACTCTTAATTACTAGGATGATCAACAATGAGCTTTTCATAGAGAAGTGAAAAGCATGGTTAAATACATTTAAAAATACCATTTATGATATGAAAAAGTCCAGCAAGAAACATGTTTTTGAATAAATACAAGTTATGGATCAATTTTGACAAAATTAAAGAGAAAACTATAATAAATAATCATAATAACCCAGTTTTAAAAACTACTGGGGATGCCTTGGTGGCTCAATGGTAAAGAATCCGCCCGCCAATGCAGGAGACATGGGTTCAGTCACTGATCCTGGAAAATCCCACATGCCTCAGAGCAACTAACCCTGTGGGCCACAACTATTGAGTCTGTGCTCTGCATCCAGGAGTCACAGTTACTGAGCCCACATGCGGCAATTACAGAAGCCTGTACAACCTAGAGCCCAGGCCACTGCAATAAGAAACCCTCGCACCACAACAAAGAGTAGCCCCTCTCACCACAGCCAGAGAAAGCCTGCGCAAAGAAATGAAGACCTTGTTCAGTTGCTTAGTCGTGTCCAGCTCTTTGCCACCCCCATGGACTGCAGCATGCCAGATTTCCCTGTCCTTTACCATCTCCCGGAGCTTGCTCAAATTCATGTTCACTGAGTCAGTGCTGTTATCCAACCATCTTGTCCTCTGTTGTCCCCTTCTCCTCCTGCCCTTAATCTTTCCCAGCTTCAGGGTCTTTTTAATAAGTCAGCTCTTCACATTAGGTAGCCGAAGTACTGGAGGTTCAGCTTCAGCATCAGTCCTTCTAAAGAATATTCAGGACTGATTTCCTTTAGGATTGACTGGTTTGATCTTGCAGTCCAAGAGACTCCCCAAGAGTCTTCTCCATCACCACAGCTCAAAAACATCAATTCTTCAGCGTTCAGCCTTCATTATGGTCCAACTTTCATATCCATACGTGACTACTGGAAAAACCATAGCTTTGACTACACAGCCCTTTGTTGGCAAAGTAACACAGCCAAAAATAAATAATTTTTAAAGATACATTAAATATTAAGAAAATCACAAATAATTAAGGAATTTTAATTCCTCAGATTTATTTGGATTTTTAAACTGAACTAAAATTTATGAAACTATTGTACTTAGCTGAACCTTGAAATACTTGAAACCACTTACAATAAACTTCATAGGTAGCAATTTTTCTATTAGAATATTTTTAAGTTACTATGGAAACAAGTTGTCCTATTGTTACACTTTAGGCCACTTCTCAGTCTTATACTAGCTAGCTCAGCTCTCCTTTTCTTCCTTTTTACATTCCCCAGAAACTCATTTGGCTGTAAATTTCTCTTTAAAGACTTTCCTCCATTTAAGTTTATTGAATGGAAAGGGGAATGAGGGAATCTTTGGAAATATTTTATGTCTTGATCTAGGTGGTGGTCACATGGGTATTTACATATGTAAAAATTCAAGCTGTGTACTTAAGATTTTAACGTGGGTTCCCAGTTGTCCCAGAACCAGCATAGCACTGCACACAATGATTTGCTCATAGAAGGCTCTCAGTTTAACTGAATTAAACCAAGATTGTGGCAGCAGAACTTGACCTTTACAAGCGCACGATAACGTGTTTGTTTTCCTTGTTGACAATGATGACTATTTGTGGACTGTGAACCTTCTTCCTGGTCCAAGAAACATTTACCCGGAAGTCAGTTACATAATGATTAACGAAAAACTACAGTTATTCCAAATTAGTACTTTCTCTTTCTGTCCTTGAGATTTTTAACTCATAATGGAAGATTTGGGCAGGAAATGGAACATGTTTTCTTTCTACAGTGATTGGTGTTCATGATTTTGGTTTTACCATCAAAATATTGGTTGTACATAACTGTGCCATGATGTCTATCATTTCCTTTCCACCCTTTCTCTGCTTTAAATGAACTTGTCTGTGCCTCCTACTCTAGGAGTTTGCTCACACATGTTATTCCCTTGTCAGTCCCCAGGCAGTTGGACCAGGAATAAACTAAGCTGGGCCAATTGGCTTTTCTCTCCCTAAAATTTGGAATTGAGATTTAGAAATCCCAGAACTCTCTTTCACTGCCTGAACTGGAGATAATATACAGCTGGTATGGGTATGCATCATATGTACACTTGTGTATATATGTGGTCATAGGCCGTTGTCTTGGGCTCTGCTATATCATGCAATACCACTTAACTCTTAGGGATCTTTTTATCATTCCAAACCGTAGAAATACAGAGTGCCTCACTATTTAGCTGACACCTCCCTCTTTCAGTTTTGCCTACTCTCTCAAGTCTCTTTTTCTATTTCCTAGCAGCATCAGGAGAATAGCTTGGCAACTTTTGGTCCAGAGGTTATCCTTAATTCTCAGCTCATTGAAGCTGACAATAGTTCAGAGGGCTCAAGCACTCCTATTTTATTAGTGATTTTTTTAATTAAAAAAATTTTTTTAATTAATTTTAAAATAATTGATTTAATTAAGTCAAAGACATAAACAGATGGAGAGATATTCCATGTTCCTGAGAATCAATATTGTGAAAATGACTATACTACCAAAAGCAATCTACAGATTCAATGTGATCCCTATCAAATTACCAATGGCATTTTTCACAGAACTAGAACAAAAATTTCACAATTCATATGGAAACACAAAAGACCCAGAAGACCCAAAGCAGTCTTGAGAAAGAAGAATGGGGCTGGAGGAATCAACCTTCCTGACTTCAGATTATACTACAAAACTACAGTCATTAAGACAGTATGGTACTGGCACAAAAACAGAAATATAGATGAATGGAACAAGATAAAGAAACCAAGGATAAACCCATGCACCTATGGGTACCTTATTTTTGACAAAGGAGGCAAGAATATACAACGGGGCAAAGACAGCCTCTATAATAAATGGTGCTGGGAAAACTGGACAGCTACATGCAAAAGAAGGAAATTAGAACACTTCCTAACACCATACAAAAAGATAAACTCAAAATGGATCAAAGACCTAAATGTAAGACCAGAAACTATTAAACTCTTAAAGAAGAACATAGGCAGAATACTCGATGACATAATCAAAGCAAGTTCTATGACCCACCTCCTAGAATATGGGAAATAAAAACAAAATAAACAAGTGGGACCTCATTAAACTTAAAAGCTTTTGCACAACAAAGGAAACTATAAACAAGGTGAAAAGACAACCCTCAGAATGGAAGAAAATAATAGCAAGGGAAATAATTAATAAATAGTTTCCAAGATATACAAGCAGCTTATACAACTCCTATCAAAAAAGCAAATTAGCCCAATCAAAAAGTGGGAAAGGGACATGAAGAGACATTTCTCCAAAGACATACAGATGGCTAACAAGCACATGGAAAGATGCTCAACATCACTCATTATCAGAGAAATGCAAATCAAAACTACAGTGAGATACCACCTCACAGTAGTCATACTGAAAGTGAAAGTGAAGTCATGTCCGACTCTTTGTGACCCCATGGACTGTAGCCCACCAGGCTCCTCCATCTGTGGAATTTCCAGGCAAGAGTACTGGAGTAGGTTGCCATTTCCTTCTCCAGGGATCTTCCTGACCCAGGGATCAAAACTAGGTCTCCTGCATTGCAGGCTGATGCTTTACCATCTGAGCCACCAGGGAAGCCCAGTCAGAATGGCCATCATCAAAAGTCTACCAACAATAAATGCTGGAGATGGTGTGAAGAAAAGGGAACACTCTTGCGTTGTTGGTGAGAATGTAAACCGATGAAGCCACCATGGAAGATGGTATGGAGACTCCTCAGAGAGCTAGGAATAAAACCACCATATGACCTAGCAATCCCACTCCTAGGCATATACACTGAGGAAATCAAAACTGAAAAAGACACATGTACCCAATATTCACTGCAGCTCTATTTATAATAGCTAGAACACGGAAGCAACCTAGATGTCCACTGACAGATAAATGGATAAAGAAGCGGTGGTACATATATGCAATGGAATGCTGTGGCTGCTGCGTTGCTTCAGTCGTGTCCAGCTCTGTGCGACCCCATAGACGGCAGCCCACCAGGCTCTCTGTCTCTGGGATTCTCCAGGCAAGAATACTGGAGTGGGTTGCCATTTCCTTCTCCAATGGAATACTACTCAGCCATAAAAAGGAAAGCATTTGAATCTGTTCTAATGAGGTGGATGAAACTAGAGCCCATTATACACAGTGAAGTAAGTCAGAAAGAGAAATATAAATATCGTATACTGACACATATATACATGGAATCTGAAGAAATGGCACTGATGAATTTATTTTCAGGATGGCAACGGAGAAACAGACACAGAGAACAGACCTATGGACAAGGTGGGAGGAGAAGAAGGGGAGATGTATGGAGAGAGTAGCAGTAGCAGCAGCATGTGTAAAACAGATAGCCAATGGGAATTTGCTGTAAGACTCAGGGAACTCAAACAGGGAACTCAGTGACAGGCTGAAGGGCTGGGTGCAAAGGGAGATGGGAGGGAGGTCTGGGAGGAAGGGGACATGGGTATACCTATGGCTGATTCTTTTTGATGTATGACAGAAAACCACAAAATTCTGTAAAGCAATTATCCTTCAATTAAAAAATTTTTAATTTCTTTTTTTTTTTTTGGCCACATGCACAGCATGTGGGATCTTAGTTCCCCACAACAGATTGAACTGGTATCCCTTGCATTGGACGTACAGAGTCTTAACCGCTGGACCACCAGGGAAGTCCTATTAATGACTCTTTTAATAACCCCTCAGTCATAGAGAAGGGAAACAAACATTCTCTGCCTTCTCTCATCATGTAGCAAGAGAGAATAACTTCACTTTAGAACACTGCATTCCCCACAAAGGGCAACTTTCACTTATACGGTCTTCCTCTTCTGAGGAAGGGATAAAGGCGAGGGTAGCATTGATTTTCCTAACTGGTACCTCTCACTGGATCCAGTGGGGAAGGGAAAGATTCCAAAAGCTGATGTTTTCTCAAACATGAGTGTGTTATCTTTAGCTTTATATCCTTAGCTCTGAGCTCAAACACAGGATCTCATTTTACTTAAAGTGAAAAATCACTGATATAAACAATAATATGGGTTGGACTCCTGTTCAATGCTGTTTCATATAATTAGCAGTATAAGTGCCTCATTTCTGGTAGTGACTCTCAAATATATGTGTAAGACAAATTTTACAAATTTCAATATTGGTTGGATTTTTTTAATAGCCTCATTCATTACTTTTAACACACTATTTTCACATATATTGTGCCACTTAATTGTGGCTATCGCTGATCCACAATCCTATCCAGAGATTACACTGGAAAATTCCAGAGTACCCCGGATTCCTAGTTAACTTTCCAATTACCTTTCCTCCTCAAAGTGCAAGGCCTCCTTTCCAACCCACAAGAATTCTAGTCAGAGCTGATTCTACATAAAACCTGTTTTAGGAAAGAATACCTTTTCATCAATTTTATTCCCCCATTAATTTGGCAGGTAGATTATTTCCAACAATTGCATTTGGAATCTGTCTCAGGATTTTTGTACTCTCTGCATATCTACCATTATCTGTCTTTGTTACAATATAAGAAAAAGCACATCTTAGAATTTAAGGTGTATATATTGATAGTTGGTTTCTGCTACTAAGGGAAAGTTAAATAAGTAGCCCATGGAAGGGGCCCTGTATAACTGACCCCTCCATGATTCTATTTCCTCCTCCTTTTAATTCTTACAACCTTGGCTAGTATGCCATTTGGATTGTGACAGAAGCTAAAATAAAAATCTGTGGATTTCCTCATATAGATAATATAATGGTTAGGAATAGGATACTGCTGCTAAGTTGTTTCAGTCGTGTCCGACTCTGTGCGACCCTGTAAACAGCAGCCCACCAGGCTCCACTGTCCATGGGATTTTTCAGGCAAGAGTACTGGAGTGGGGTGCCATTGCCTTCTCTGAGGAATAGGATAGGAGGACTTAAAGTCCTCCTGTATCTTGACGGTTTCCTTCCAAATTCACAATCTTAAACAGCACATTAGGAGAAATAATATCCTGATTGCAGAAGGTGATATATCTTTTAGATAAACTTTAGAGAAAGACTGAAATACATTTGTGACGGTTTAGGTGGAGATTGAGGAATAAAAATAGACATAGCATAATGAATTCCAGAACTCAATTATCTCCTTGTGTGTGTGTATGTGTGTGTGTGTGTGTGTGTAACATGCCCCAGAGGATGAAATAAGCAATATCTTCTAAAAAAAGAAATGTTTAGGGCACTTGGCAGTCATACAGAAGCTATCACAGCTGCTTTTCCACATTTATTATTAAACATTATCCCCAAGGTCAGAACTCAGTTTGCCTTTTATTTTCTTCACACTAAACATCTTTCTTTCTTCCCATTAAGTTTCTAATGTCTTCCTTATTTTCCCTCACTTGGTCCCCTTCTTCAATTTTTATTACACAAATTCTTGAAAAATCATTCTATTACTTTCTTAAAAATTGGTACAGAGAATATTGTCAAAATATCAATTGTTATATAGCAAAAAATAAACATGTAGAATGTTTCACTTTGAAATTTTAAATTATGAAAATACTACTCACATTCTCTGTCTTCAGGAAATAGTAAGATAGCAGTGAAATTGTAAACTCTTCAAAATATAGGAGTAATTTGATTTATTCCTATAAAAGTGAACATATTTTCTCAAGCTCTATTTCTCCCAAATTTGTGTAAATAACTTCAACTGGCTAACAGTGAGGGTTTTTACCTAAATAATAAAATGGCTTTAACTGCCTCATTAACTTTCAAAAACTTGAGAAGCATTGTTGACCAAAATTAATTCCAAATAAATTGTTTAAATATAGTAAATAATTGAAAAGTTAGAAGAAATTTGAACTAAAATTTATTAAATGTTTGGATCTGAATGTTCTTTGTAGCCCTCAGGATTTTCATATTCATAAATGTGCCCCTAGAGCCAAAGACACAGTAAGTATTCTGCATATACCCGCTGAACTGAAGATAACCAGATAACCTTGTAGGCTTCAAAGTAAAAAAAAAAAAAAAAAAAAAACCTGTCTCAAAGGAAAATAGGAAACAATTGACTAAATTTTTAAAATTTAATTTTAGTATATTAAAATTATAATTAATAAAATGAAAGATAGTGAACTGAAAGAATATTTGAAGCAAATAGAGATGAAGAGTAGAAATAAATTTTAAAAAGAGTAGAAATCTTTATTAAAAAGCTATTCCATTTATAAGAGCATCAAAAAGAATAAAATATTTAGGAATAAACTTAACCAATGAGGTGAAAAACTAATACACTGAAAACTAGAAAACACTGCTGAAAGAAATTAAGTACACAAATAAACGGAAAGATATTCTGTGTTGACAGATTGGAAGATCTTATATTATTAAGATATCAATACTATTCAGTGATACTACAGATCAATGCAATCCCTATCAAAATCTCAATGACCCTTTTTTGCAGAAATAGAAAAATTTATCCTAAAACTCGGAATCTTCAGAGACCCTGACTAGCCAAACGAATCTTAAAAGTGAAAAGAACAAAGTTGAAAGTCTCACATTTCCTGATTTCAAAACTTATGGTAGTCAAAATAATGTGGTACTGGCATAAAGATGGATATATATACACAAATGTAATAGAATGGAGAACTTAGGAAAAAAACTCACATATATAATAAAATAACTTCTTGACATGGATGCCAAGATCTTTCAATGGGGAAATAATAGTTTTTTTAACAAATGCTGGGAAAAATTAATATCCAATGCAAAAGAGTGAAATCCAACCCTTACTATATATATATATATATATATATATATATACACACACACACACACACACACTATATATAAAAATTATATACACTATATATAAAAATTAGCTGAAAATTGATTAAAGACCTAAATGTTATAGCTAAAAACTATAAAAAGATTTTAGAAGAAAACAGGTGAAAATCTTCATGACTTTGGATTTGGCAATAATTTCTTGGATATGACACCAAAAACATAGGCAACAAAAGAAAAAATAAACTGTACTTCATAAAAATAAAAGATAAACTGAACTTCATCAAAACTAGAAACTTCTGTGTAAATTACATTATCAAAGAGTGAAAAGGAAATTCAAAGAATGAGAGAAAATATCATAAATCATACACCTGATAATGGATTAATATGCAGAACACATAATGAACTCCTACAACTTAACAACAAAAAAACCCCACCCAATTAAAAAATGGGCAAAGGACTTTAGTAATCCATTCTCTGAAGAAGGTATACAAATTGATAACTAGAACATGAAAAGATACTCAACATCACTAGTTATCAGGGAAATACAAATCAAAACTATATTGCAACAGCAACTCACACCCATTAGGATGGCTAATATTGAAAAAAAAAGTTATAAGTGTTGGTGAGGATGTGGGGAAACTGAAATCCTCACGCACTCACTGGAAAAGACCCGGATGCTGGGAAAGATTGAAGGCAGGAGGAGAAGAGGACAACAGAGGATGAGAGGGCTGGATGGCATCACTGAGTCAATGGACATGAGTTTGAGCAAACTCTGGGAGGTTGTGAAGGACAGGGAAGCCTGGCGTGCTGCAGTCCATGGATCACAAAGAGTTGGACACGACTTAGCAACTGAACAACAACATCATCATGTGCTATTGGTGGGAATGTAAGGTGAAGCAGCCTCTGTGAAACAGTTCCTCAAAAAATTAAACACAGAATAACTATATGATCCAGTAATTTCCCTTCTGGGTATATACCTAAAAAGAATTGAAAGGAGGGACTTGAACTTTATTTGTACACCCATGTTCACAACAGTGTTATCCACAGTAGCCAAAATATAGAAGCAAGCCAAGTTTTCATCAACAGGTGAAAGAATAAACAAATATGGTATGTGTATATATACATTCACAACATGGACGACCTTACATTAAGCTAGCTAAGCTAAGTCACTTCAGTTGTGTCCGACTCTGTGCGACCCCATAGACGGCAGCCCACCAGGCTCTCCCCGTCCCTGGGATTCTCCAGGCAAGAACTGCAGTGGGTTGCCATTTCCTTCTCCAAAGCATGAAAGTGAAAAGTGAAAGTGAAGTCGCTCAGTCATATCTGACTCTTAGCGACCCCATGGACTGCAGCCTACCAGGCTCCTCCATCCATGGGATTTTCCAGGCAAGAGTACTGGAGTGGGGTGCCACTGCCTTCTCCGGACCTTACATTATGCTAAGCGAAATATGTTAGTCATAAAAGGATAAATATTAAACAATTCCACTTAAAGTACTAAAACTAGTCAAATTTGCAGAGATTGTAAGTAGAATGGTGGTTTCCATGGAATGGGGTGGAGGGGCAACGGGGAGTTAAGAGTATAACAGGAACAGTTTCAATAGGTAAAGGAGAAAATGTTCACGAGATAGATGTTGGTAATAGTTGTACAACAGGATGGATGTATTTAATACCACAGAATTGTACCCTTAAAAATGGTTAAAATGGTAAATGTTAAGTTATATATATATTTAACCAATTAACAGCTGACTTGTGGCCACTGAAGTTCGTATGTTGAAGCCCTAACCCTCATTGTGACTATGTGGAGATGGAGATAGGATCTTTAAGGGGGTGTGTTTTATAATGTGTTAGTCATTCAGTCGTGTCTGACTCTTTGCGACCCCATGGACTGTAGCCTGCCAGGCTTCTCTGTCCATGGAATTCTCCAGGCAAGAATACTGGAGTGGATTGCTATTCTCTCCTCCAGGGAAACTTCCCAACCCAGGGATCAAACCGTGGTCTCCCTCACAGGAATATTCTTTACCATTTGAGCTACAGGGGAAGTCTCCTTTTAAGCGGGTGAGGTTAAATGAGGTCACAAGGACAAGCCCTAATCCAATAGGAATAATGTCCTTATAAGAAGAGAAAGACACATAGGAATAATGTCCTTATAAGAAGAGAAAGACACACCAGAACTGTCTCTGCACAGAGTAAAGGCCATGCGAGGACAAAGCAAGATGGTCATCTGCAAGCCAGATCTTGATCTTCCAGATTTCCTATCTCCAGAACTTCAAGAAAATAAATTTCTATTGTTTAAGACATCCAGTCTGTCCTGTTCTGTTATGAGAGCCTGAGTAGACTAACATAACCACAGTTGTTATTTTTAGAATAAAATCACTAATGATGTTTTGAACTGCAAAAATAATGCATTGATATGAAAAAATTCAAACCATACAAAGTGTAAAAAAATCATAAGGGAGACTCTCATACCCTCAACCCCAGAATTACCAATGCCTATAGTTATAAGAATATCTATCAGAATACTTTATGAGTACATGGGGCATGTGTATTTGAATTACAAACACTTTCTACTTCTGATGCAAAAATCAGAGTAGGTCTGGATCAGAAAAGGAAGATATCTTCAAGTTTGTTAATGCCTAAAACATAATTTTACATATTCAAATATTCCATTACCATTGTACATTTAGATTATTTCTAGATTTTTTCCATCATAAAATATTAATAACTTCCTTATAGTCATTTAAAATTATTTCCATCCTCATATTTTTTAGATCCTAGCATACAATGTAACATTATCCTTTCCATTACCATTATTCACATAGGTTATTTCCCTATTTTTTGTCCATCATATTAATACAAATGTAATTCACATCTTTATAACCTTACTCTTTTTAAAACTAATTCATTAGTTTCCCAGTAGTGAAAATTGGTTAATGGATGTGATACTTCTAAAGAACCTGATATATATTGCCAGCTGATTTCCAAAATGTACCTGCCAACTTACTGTCAGCAGTGCCAACAGTACCAATATTAGATAGTCGTATTTAAAAATATCTCCCTCTCTGCTAAAAAAAAAAGCAAAAACCTCAAAAACTCCAAAGTATTTGTAGTTAAAAAGGCAATCTTAACTTGCATTTTTTTATTACTACTGAGATTGAAGATTTTCAAATAACTATTAAGTCATTTGTGTCTTTTTGTGTTTAACTCATACTCTTTACCTATACACATATTAGAGGCATTGATATCGTAGTGATTTGCATGAGTCCTTCATATATTACATTACCCTTTTATTTATCAACATTTATTCCAAATATTTCCCAGACTGTTTTGTCTTTTAATTATATATATCCATTCAACAAATATCTATTCATTATGTTCTAAGTACTGTGGTGGGAATTCTATGTTGCTTTTAAAATTACTTTATATGGAGAATTATACACATACTTTTTGACTCTTCCACTGCTTAAAGTTTTCAAATGTTGAACTTAGGGCAAACACCCATGTATGATCCTGTCTCAGTTTGTGTCAGGGTTGGTCCTTTCTATCTCTCATGAGACTGCAAGCAGACATTAAGCAAGGATGCAGTCATCTGATGCTAGACTGGGGATGAAGGATGAGCCCAGCCAAGGCAGTTCACTCACACAGCTGGTAAACTGATGAGGCTGTTGGTGGAGGTTTGTTCCTCTCCACCTGGAGTCTTCAAATATAGTTCTGCTTGAGTGGAGAGGCATGGAACTTAGCTTCCTCCAGAGCAAGCAATCCAAGATAATGAGGTGGAAAGCTGCAATCAATGCCTTTATGACCTAGCCTTAGAAGTCACACATCTTCAGCTGTGTTTTACAGGTCAGAGTAGCCCTTTTTCAAAAGGCTGAAGGAGTCTTATTTCCAGAGTTTAGAATCACTACTCACTGGGGATTATCTTGAAAGCTAGCTATGAAAGATCCTAACATCTTGATTTTCCTGTAATTTACTTTATAAAGCAAATACTGATAATTTTGCAATGTTTTGTACCATTACAATTTTGTAGTATACTGCTCTCAAACACAGTTGTACTTTCAAATACATATGTGCACATGGGTGCACTCAAATATGAGACATTCTGTTCCACAGTTAAGTTCCACAGATTAAAGACCCTGTGTTACAGTCAGCCTGTGAACTTCATTAGGTCACATTAGAATTTCTGCGAACTTCATTAGATACCACTTAAAACTCTCTGAATTTGAGTAAACAGAGTTCAAGATGCAAAGTTTAAGAAGGCTGACTTCTACCTAGTTGTAATGTTAATTAACTTGGAAACGCTTTGTTAGTTTTACCAGAAACCTTTCATTTTCTAGACATTTTTACCTGTGATCCCACTTTAAAAGCTCTTCCCCTTAACGATTTACCCACCTTTAGCTAGAACATGATTTTCTAAGTCGACATGACATTTTACGAATGTTTTAATTTAAAGTCACAGCAATTATTTCTGCATAGGTTATTCTAAGAGAAGTCAAGGCACAAGGAAATTGGGCAAAATAAGCAGCCTGTCATCCCCAAACAACTGTCCTTGGGTCTTGCCTCCAGCTTAGGCCCAGGTCACTCCCCCATGCCTGTTAGCTCACATGCTCTAGAGCTGTGCTGTTCCATATGGTGACACTAGCCACACCCAGCACTTGAGCCTTGCTCTAAGTGTAAATTCACATCCACTTTTGAAGACTTAGTATGAGGTAAACATGAACATCTCATTAATAATTTTTACGTTGATTGCATGTTGAAACTGCATTGTGGACGCATGCTTGCTAAGTTGCTTCAGTTGTGTCGGACTCTTTGGGACCCTATTGGCTGTAGCCCGCCAGGCTCCTCTGTCCGTGGGATTCTCCAGCAAAGAATATTGGAATGGGTTGCCATGCCCTCCTCCAGGGGACCTTCTGTACTCAGGGATCCAACCCGCCTCTCTTAAGTCTCCTACACTGGCAGGTGGGTTCTTACCACTGAGCCACCTGGGAAGCCCCATAATATTTTGGATCAGTTCAGTTCAGTCGCTCAGTCGTGTCCGATAAATTAGGTTAAATATACTATTTTTTTTTAAAAAAAAGCAGCTCTCACAGATTATACTAATTCGCTGAAAGTGGCTCAGCTAGCTGAGGTGATAAACCAGACACTGAGGTAGAAGTCCAGGTTAGGGGAAAAGGTCAACTCACAATAAGGAAGGAAGTTTCTTAGAGCTAACTTTCACCTCTCCTGCACGACAGGCAAATAAGCACCTCTGCGAAATCTTTGGAACTCACACTTTCATTTAACCACTAGTCTCGCTTTAATTAAAGCCTGTCCATTCATGGACCTAAGAAAACAAGAGTAGCCCAAAGTTTTCCCAAAGTGGGAAACTTCTTGGGCCCGTTGTTCAGTGGGGAGACTTAAGAGGGCCAGTATGAGAGAGTAGGAAGCATCACGTTGGTTTAGAAAGAAATGAAAGAAATGAGGTTCTCACACCGTAAGTATCATCCTTATTTCAGTCCCGAAGGTCAAAGCAACAAAGGTTTGAGCTGACTGCCTAACAGCTTTCCTAGTTCCCCATTATCGCTCTATCAGTCTTGCATTCCCCTAACACTCCTCTTGAACTGAATGTAGCCAGCTTTCCGAGTGCAGTTTGCCTCCGGGACAGGGGATCAGTAACTGCCACGTCTGTCATACTTTTGTTTATATAAGACCAAACCTCGATCTCCTATTTTCACCTGGGCCTGAGTGATCCAAAACAATCTCTACAAGTCTCATCAGACACCACCTTGCGCCCCCACCTACCACTACCCTCGCTAAAGACTCCAGCTGAGGAAAGCCATCAGCTAAGGCACCACTACCCCACCTATTCTAAAGACTCCAGCTGAGAAAAGCCATCAGCTTGGGCAAAGGGAGACACACTGCAGAGGACGTCCACGACACACGAAACAGAACCTACGCGGGCCACTTCAACAAACGCGGGGCCTCACCCTCTCCATCACACAACGTTGCGCCCCACCCCCTCCCAACCGGAACTGCCACTCCCGTGCTCCGCGCCCCCTCGAACCGCGTGACGCTCGCGGCCGCCCCCGCCCCTCCGGGCCCACTGGGCAGGCGTGGGGCGCGCGCATGCTCTGCAGGGCGGCTGCCTGGGTCTTGAGCCGCTGCAATCTGTTGCGCCGCCGCCCGCGGGAGCCGGCAGATCCGGGTCTCGTGGCTTAGAGTGACGTGGTCAGTCGAATCAAAACAGAGGAGGGGAGGAAGCCGGCGGCCAGGAGCGGCGGCGGCAGCGGCTTCCCGAGCAGCCGCAGCGTTCCGGAAGCTCCAGGCGGTCTTTCTGCCGAGGCTTAGTCCGGGCCCCCATCCTCCCCCGCCCCGTCGGTTGTTGTCTGGGCGGGTGAGTGTCTTCCATTTCTCCCACCGCCGTTTGCCGGCCCACCTTCCCCTCGCCCCGATTTTTCCTGGGGGCTCTGGCGGGCTGCGGCGGCTGCGGCAGTGCGGGGCTGCTTCTCGGGCTCAAGGGGTCCCCGACCGGGCTGGCGACTCTGCATCGGGAGAAGCCCGCTGCTGTCGAGCTCGCGTCCTCCGGCGAAGAGCCTGAGATTTGGCTTTCTCTGCAGGAGACCAGAGTCGGGACTTGGCAGGGAAGTGGACGGTAGCCACGGGTGGTTTTATTTTTAGGGCAAGCAGTCAACTCCGGTGGAGGCGTATAATGGAGTAAAAAGAAGAGTGAGTGAGTCGTAGCTGGAAGGAATCCCTCACAAGCCTTACAGTCTTGGCTAAATCATTTACCTCTGTTTCTCAGCCCTTGCAGGGTCTGATGTAGTCACCGGGATGCGTCCTTTGTTGTGATTGATGAGACTAGAAAGCTGCCATCCAGAAAGCGGGAGCTTTTAGCCCTTATTGTGTTGTAAATTTAAAGGATTCCCTTTTTCTGTTTGTTCAGTACGTGGAACCAAAGCTGACAGTAAAGAGGTGGTACCCTTTATTGGAACAGATAAAGTGCGATAAACTGGTTACCGGAGTACCTGAGGTCCCGTGTTACCATTAGAGCCAGTTTTCCGAAGTGTCTGTTCCTGTGTGTATTAGGATTTTAGCCACAGTGATGTTCGTTAGCCAGAGAGCGTCAATAGGGTGTTTTCAGTTGCCCTAGTTTACAGAATCGAGGATGTGGCCTTAGGAGAATGTCTTGGCTTTGCATAGAGAAAGTCGGATGAGCTTCCTGCACGTAATACCCACGTTTAAAGAGATCTTCCAGTTACTGTGTTTTGTCAGAAACCGTTGGCAGCGTAGAAAAACTTGGACGGCGTAAGCCCTTCCAGGGAAGTCTTGAGCCCCTTAGGAGGCGTTCTCACTGCCCAGTCTGTGGAGCCTGCAGGTTTGTGTTCCCTTCCACTTTAGATGACCCGCCACGCAGATTCCTTTGGGGTAGCCTGCTTCGAGCCCTGCCACCCTCCGCGCCTTTCCACCGCATGAATGAGACCAGAAGACCAAACCTCTGTTTTGTCCTTAGGTTTTTTTAAGTTTTCTTTTTTTCCTCCAGAGAATTCATTAATTGAGGTGTTTCTTTAGCAAACGGCAAGAAAAAGAGCTATGTATTAAATTGATTGTCAAATCCAGGAAGAGGTTTTAGAAATTTGAACTACTCTATTGAAGGGTATATTATGTCCTTGTGTGGTATAAAATGGACCTCTTCCTAGCAGATTTCTTCCTTCAGTGTGTGCAATCGAGATCTTTTTTTTTCTTAATACCACAGTTGGAATGCTGCTGATCGAAACAAATGAAATTATGTTTTCTTGAAGTTCTTTCTCTTTTTTTATTTTTAAGCTAACCTATACCTAAATATTTCTGTTTATATGAAATAATTTGTGATAATTGGAGAAAATGTTGATTAAAGCAGATAAATGAAAAAAAGAAGAAATAAGTCATCGATATTCTTGCCATCCAGAGACCACCAGAATGTCAGCAGTGGTTTATATCCTTCCAGACTTTTTGTGTTGGGATATTTTATACAGAAATGGTATCATACCTCATGTTCTTCTGTAACTTACTTTATCACATATTAGCAGTTCATTTTTGAGTAACACATTACAATTTTTATAGATACTCTTGGACCTTTTATAGAATATTCGCTGCATGTTTGCCAAGCCATAATGATTAAAATCATGGTTTTAAAAGATTTCCTCTCAAATCTCTCATGATGATATTATATGATTTATGAAATCAATATGCATTGTGTGACAAACTAAGACTTTGCTTGTTTAACTCTTGGGAAAACAGGCACAGAATAGCCTGAGTTAACACTATGGAAGTTTGAAAAACTTTTGCTCACTTGGTGATGTGATTTAGGTAAGGGTTTAGTTCTGTGCCATAGCTCCAGTATGTCCCAAATGTTGACCAGCTGTCCAGGCCTTCAGCAGTAAGGTTCTAAAAGATTTTACTTTATACACTTAATATGCTTTATGAACACTGAGTCTTGGGTGTGTGCCTGTTTAGTCCAGTGCTTTATCAGTGGTGCCAAAGAGAAGCAGGATTCCCTGCACGTTAGCTTCAAAAGATAAGTACTTACTAAAGAGTATCCTCGGAGAAGGCAATGGCACCCCACTCCAGTACTCTTACCTGGAAAGTCCCATGGACAGAGGAGCCTGGAATGTACTTTCACTTTTCACTTTCATGCATTGGAGAAGGAAATGGCAACCCACTCCAATGTTCTTGCCTGGAGAATCCCAGGGACGGAGCCTGATAGGCTGCTGTCTATGGGGTCATACAGAGTCGGAGACGACTGAAGTGACTTAGCAGCAAAGAGTATCCTAAATATACTAATAACCCACTTGGGTCCCTTAGTCATAAACTTACCTACATGTGCCTTGAATGGTAGTGTTCAATATGTATTCTAGATTTGTCCACTTCTTCCCATCTCCACTGCTACCACCTTTGCCAACTCTTACTGTATCTCACCTGGCCTACTGCAGAAACCTCTGGTCTCCCTGCTTCCACTTTGGCTTTTATGGTGCATCCCTTTCCCACAGCCTGAGGGATCCTTTAAAATGTCAGATCGTGTCACCCCTTTGTTGAAAGTCTCTCAGAACATTCAGAATAAAATCCTACCTTTCTCAAGGTTTGCCAGGCAGTAGAGGTCTGGGCACTGCCTTCCTCTATCTCACCTTATATCCAGATGCCTTGATCAGTACACAGGAGTCTGGCAACAGCAGTTTCTTCCAGCTGCACTAGCATTGTGCTAGGTACTTGCCAGGTTTGTTCTTGCCTCAGGGCATTTGCACTTGCTCTTCCGTGTGGCTTCAGTCTTCTCCCAGATCTCCTGTAGCTGATTCCATCATGTCATTCAGGTCTCAGTTCAGCTGTTGTCTCTTCGAGGAGATTGCTCCCACAGTTCTCTCACCATTCTGTCATTTTCTTTATAACATCACTGTCTGGAATTTCCTTTGGTTTTATATTCTGGCTCCTATACCAGAAACTAAACTCTGGGAAAATGAGGACCTTGTCTATCCTTTTCACTGCCAAGCAGGTGCTCAATATGATGGTTGAATGAATAAACTTGAACATATCTGTATTACTGTTGAATGCACTCTTTTTTCTTATATATTATTTATTTATTTATTGACTGTTGGGTCTTTATTGCTGCTTGGGCTCTTCTCTAGTTCTGGTGAGTGTGGCTGCTCTTCATTGCAGTGGCTTCTTGTTACGGTGGCTTCTCTCATGAAACACAGGCTCTAGGGCATGTGGGCTTCAGGAGTTGCTGCATTTGGGCTCAGTGGTTGCGGTTCCCAGGCTCTAGACCACAGGCTCAGTAGTTGCGGTGCACAGGCTCAGTTGCTCTCCTGCATGTGGGATCTTCCCAGACCGAGGATCGAGCCTGTGTCTCCTGCATTGGCACATGGATTCTTTACCAGTGAGCCACCAGGAAGCCCCTCTAATGTCTCTTTTAAACCAGTTCTTTTTATGGCAGAACCCTAATTTTCAGTATCCTTTTGTAGGCTGTACCTTGATTCTCCGACTTCAGTAGTTCTTGATGTTTGGACCAGGGAACAGCCATGTTATACTTTTTGTTCAGTCACTAAGTCGTGTCCGACTCTCTGCGACCCCATGGACGGCAGCACGCCAGGCTTCTCTGTCCTTCACCATTTTCTGGAGCTTGCTCAAACTTTTGTCCATTGAGTCAGTGATGCCATGCAACCCTCTCGTCCTTTGTCATCCCCTTTTGCTTTCAGTCTGTCCAAACATCAGGGTCTTTTCTGATGAGTCAGCTCTTCGCATCAGGTGGCCCAAGGTATTGGAGCTTCAGCTTCAGCATCAGTCCTTCTAATGAATATTCAGGATTGATTTCCTTTAGGATTGACTGGTTTGATCTCTTTGCAGTCCAAGGGACTCTCAAGAGTCTGCTTCAACACCACAGCTCAAAAGCATCTATCTCCTTGAGTTGGCTTAAATTCATGTTCACCGAGTCAGTGGTGCTGTCTGACCATCTCATCCTCCTCTGCCCATTCTCCTTTTGCCTTCAGTCTTCTCCAGCATCAGGGTCTTTTCCAGTGAGTTGGCTGTTTGCATATCGTGGCCAAAGAATTAGAGTTTCAGTATCCCTCCTTCCAGTAAATATTCAGTATTGATTTCCTTTAGGATTGGCTAGTTTGATCTCTTGCAGTCCAAGGGACTCTCAAGAGTCTTCTCTAACACCACAATTAGAAATTATCAGTTCTTTGGTTCTCAGCCTTCTTTATGGTCCAACTCTCACATCTATACATAAGTACTAGAAAAAGCATAGTTTGGACTATGCTCAGTTGCTACGGTGTGTCCAGCTCTTTGCACCCTGTAGACTGTAGCCTGTCAGGCTCCTCTGTCCATGGGGATTCTCTAGGCAAAAATATTGAAGTGGGTTGCCATGCCCTCCTCCAGGGGATCTTCTCAAAGCAGGGATCGAACCCAAGCCTTGTATATCTCCTGCATGTGTCAGGTACTATGCTAAAAACTTTTTAAACATGTTTTTCAGCTAACTGTAAAGCAACTCAGATATAGGTGTTCCTGCTCCCTCTTTTCAGATGAAAGAACTGATACGTACTGAGTAGCAGGTTGGATTTGAACCCAAGTCAGTTCCCTTAATCAGTATACCCTACAGTGTTTAGAACTATATGCAGTACTTTAGTTTTAGTAAGCCATTTTTTTGTTGAGGGCAAAATAATGTTTTCTGTCCCATTTCTAGTCCTTAATGAAGTTCATTGTTTTTTTGTCTTTGTGCCTGAAGTTGCACAATTGGTAGATGACCTCAAGAAACAGTCTGTAAAGACTGCTACATCTTCTTGCTTTGTTGTATTGAGTTTTCAGAGCCTACCAGGTTTAAAGTAAATTTGAGGTATTTTCTCTTCCCTGTGCATTACCTTGCATTCCACACACCCAGAATCTATCACTTTTCTACCTGTTCATATACTCATCTGAATTCTTTGTACATTTTCTTCATTGATTTGGGTGTGGTAATATTTGGACTACCATGAGATCATCATGAACAGATTTCTCACTGTAAGACCCTTTCCAAATGAGTTGAAAGTACTAAATTTGATTGATGCATTGATTTGGGGGGCTTCCCTGATAGCTCAGTTGGTACAGAATCCGCCTGTAATATAGGAGACCTCGGTTGGATACCTGGGTCGAGAAGATCCGCTGGGGAAGGGATAGGCTACCTACTCCAGTATTCTTGGCTTCCCTTGTGGCTCAGCTGGTAAAGAATCCTTCTGCAATGCAAGAGACCTGGGTTTCATCCCTGGGTTGGGAAGATCCCCTAGAGAAGGGAAAGGCTACCCACTCCAGTATTCTGGCCCAGAGAATTCCATGGACTAGTCCATGGGGTTGCAAAGAATTGGACACACTGAGCGACTTTCACTTTGATTTAGAGTGGGGAGGATACTTAATCTAGAGAAATACTGGTTGTCTTTCTTCTCTTCCTAGTCTTAAAGCCTGAATAGCTATATTTATCTGTGGAAGCTCTGGTCACACTTAATCTTTAGCAGAGCTCTGTCGTAACCCGTCTCGGGCTTTTGTAAATAACCCTGTGTGGCTCCTTTTCTTCACTTTTCATATTCAGTTGTCTGTGGCTATTTGGCTTATTTGATTGGGAGGCCCACGAGGTCAGGGAGGACCAATTAAGCAACAGTAGGCTTGTTGATGGGATAAATAAATGAAGAAAAACATCAACTTTAACTATATCTGTAAAAAGCAGTACATTGCTAAAGAGCAGTATTTGTAAAAATCTTATCCCATATAGTTTAATAAGACTTAGAACAAAAGCTTCAATAAAAGATTCTAAATTGTCTACATTGATAATGGTGATATATTAATATGTGAGTTGTAAAGATTTTGCAGAAAGTAAGCACTTCCAACAGTTACATTGTGGCTTATATTAGAATTTTTTTAAGATTGTAAAACTTCTTAGGCAAGTACCACTACAAGCTTGTAAGCAAAGGTATTCTTTTGGTGTGTGCTTACGTTCATGTCCATATTTCAGTCCACATAACAAGGGCTAACCATCTGAATTGGTTGTATGTACATGGCAGTAGATCCTACAGTTAAGTAACAGTTTGGGCACTTCAAAGCGATTTGAAAAGAAGGCTGAAAATTATTTGAATCTGAAGTTAAAACAGTTACCTCTGTGAATCTCAATAGCAATGACATTTACTGTTCATGGAGTCTATACGCTAGTCTCTTGACTTCCATTACATACTATATGTTTAGCTTACACATCAGCCCTCCAAGTCAGACATTGTCACCTCCAATTTACACTGGAGGAAACAGGCTCTGATTAGTAAGTTGCTTAAGGTAAAGCCACTTGGGGCTTGTGGGATTAAAACTCAATTTTCTTTGACCAAAAATTCATAAACTTTATATTACAACAGTGTTGACCAGTCTTTTTGTCTTACAGAATCATGGGAGCTATAAGTAAACCTAGTTTTAGCTGTCAGATTATGCTACTAGAAGTACTTTCATGAATTGTTTTGTTCTGTTTAAACCTAAATTGGATATGCATGTCTAGACTCCCTCCTTTAAAAAAAAAAACAGGAAAAAAAAACACAAAACCTGAGACATGCTTGTTATTGAAAAGCTGCAAAGGATAGTAATATATAAAACCAACAACAAAAGGTACAATCCTGTACACATATTTCCTTCCAGTCTTTAAGTTTTAAAATTCATCTTTGGTACAGCTGAGATGTAATACTCACATAAGCTTGTATTCTTTTTGAGAGGTGGGAGTAAGGTCAACATAGTGATCTTTTTACCATAGCCTTAGAAAATATCTAAACTTGATTTTAACTGGCTGCATTTTATAAGATATTTTGAATAAACTGGTTTACTTGAAGTTTTCGCTAATATTGAACATGAATGTAGTTTCCAGTTTTCACCATTATAAATAATATTGTGCTGAACCATGGCTTTAAATAGCCAACCAACCAGTCTTAATTATGTAAAAAAATCACATTTTAATGACTTGAAATGCGATTTTAATCATAGTTTAGCAAGTATATACAGCATATATATTCTTGCAATCGTAGAAAATTTACTCAAGGGTTTTTTTTTAAATAATTTCACTTGTTAATTTAAAACTCTTTTGGCTGTTCTGGGTCTTCCTTGCTACACAGAGGCTCTCTCCAGCTGCGGTGAGCAGGGACTACTCCAGTTGCGGTGCATGGGCTTTTCATTGCAGTGGCTTCTCTCGCAGAGCATGGGCTCTAGAGTTGGGCTTTAGTAGTTGTGATGCACGGGCTTAGTGACCTCTCGGCACGTGGAATCTTCCTTGATTAGGGATCAAACCCGCGTTTCCTGCCTTGGCAGGTGAATTCTTTACCACTAAGCCACTCAGGCCTGGCGTGCTGCAGTTTGTGGAGTTGCAAAGAGTCGGACACGACTGAGCGACTGAACTGAACTGAACTGAAGCCACTCAGGGATGCTTCTACATGAGGATTTTTTAAAATAGAGGTAGCCTCTGAGAAAGAAGAGAGAACCTTTTACTTTTGTAGTTTTTTAAACTTCTGTATTTGAATTGTAAAAGTATAAATGTGATTGCTTTTAAAATTTAAAAAAAAAGTTCAACTCCTTTAAAAAGTGTATGTTTTTCTAAACTAAAATAAATTTTTAGGTTTATAGTAAGGCTTATATTTTGTTTATAACATTTCAAACTTGAGTGCTTTAGTTTGAAGAAAGTTACCTTTTTGTTGCTTTATTTTTATATTGAATTTTCGCTTCCTTTTTTAAATTTAGGTCAAAACACAGATGTGAGTCTCAAGTTTGTAAAAATACAGAATAAAGCTGGTTTATGCTTGACTGCACTCATTGACAAGTATTGCAGGTGTAGCACTTTCAGATTTTAACGATGATAAAGATGCTTCAAATCAAGTTAGGGATACAGTAAGCATCTTCTTGGTAAATGAAGGTTTAGAGGATGTGTTCCGGTTGCTATCTTGTTTTAGCTTATACTTTTTAAAAAAGCTAATTTTTTTTTAACATAGTATGTATTTTGTTGCTTTGTACTCCTGGCAGAGGTAATGTAGAAGAAACTGACATGCTTGAAATTTTGAAGACTTCTGTTTTTCCGGTGGTGCTTATCCAAATTTCATTTTTTTTTTTAAGATTGATGTATTTTTTGGCTGTGGTGTGTCTTCATTGCTGTGAGTGGATTTACTTGAGTTACAGCAAGTGGGGACTACTCTGTAGTTACAGTGCGTGGGCTTCTCATTGCAGTGGCTTCTCTTGTGGAGCACAGGCTTTATGGTCCTGAGTCGAATTTCATTTTTAATAACATTGCTTTCTGTATCACAGTGGTTCTAAGCGTTTTTCCCTATCATCATGGATAGCATTTGTGTGCACCTATGTTCAGATAGGTCGTCTAGGCTGTAGCATGGCTGAGATAAGCCATGAGTTAATCTGAGTTGGGAGAGTAGTAACCATAACTCTGTTCTGCTCCAAAAATCATATAGGCAAGGAAGTGAAGGGGAGTGGTAGTGAGAAAAAGTCTTGATTCTGCTCTGGTTTATTTGAACGATAGAAGGCAGGAGGAGAATAGGTATGAATTTGAGCAAACTTTGGGAGATGGTGAAGGACAGGAACCCTGGTGTGCTGCAGGCCATGGGGTCACAACTTAGCGAGTGAGCAGTAACAACAACAAATCATTTGCAGATTTGTAACATTACTTGTGATATACTTCAGAATTTCAGAACATGCTTGTATTTTGTAATATAGCTATTAAAAACTGGTTTCTTAACAATTGTATCCTCTATGATTTGAGGGGACAGTCACAGAATATGGAATTTTTATAACATCTGTTAAATTTTTCTGTTTCTAACTTATGGAACACAATGTTTTTCCTGAATTAAAAATTTTTATTCAGAATGTGATTAAGTAGTACTCGAGTAGAAATTTCAGAGAACATTTTCAGAATATGCAACTTTGAGTTAAGATACTGAATATAAACAAAGATGATTCAATTGCAGAGTTTTCCCTTGTTTGGCTGTTTATAATAAATTTTACCCCTGAGCCTTCAGAGAGTCTTTAAGATTGTACAAGAGTAAAGAATGGCCGGGGAAGAACAGAAAATTTGTAGGTGAGGGACCAAGATTCGGAACAGAAGACTTCTTTCTTCTCTTTCGCTTTTATGCAAAGGAGTGATAGCTGAGCCCCAGGAGAATTCAACCCCACCACCCCCACCCCAAAGCTGTATACAAAGAACTTGGGTTGAGGGTTGAAGATACATTTCAAATCTAAAGGCTTAGAGTTGAATTGCCTCAGAGCATTTTACAGTTTATAAAGCACCCTTTAAAATTCTCACCCGATCCTTGGAATAACCCATTAAAATAAATAGTTTCAATTATCACTCTTGTTTTATAGGTAGGGAAACTGAAGTCACAGAGAGGCTCACTTAATCCATTTCTTCAGTAGTGTTGTAACTTAAGTCATTTATCTAAGATATATTCCTTCTGCTATCCCATGCTGTTTTTAGTGGGTGTTCTTAAGGTGATTCCTAGAATACAGTCGGGCTCTGTCCATGGAATTCTCCAGGCAAGAATACCGGAGTGGATTGCCATTCCCTTCTCCAGGGGATCTTTCCGACTGAGGGTTCTAAGCCGGGTCACTGGCATTGTAGGCAGATTTTTTTTTTTTTTTTTTTTACCATTTGAGCCACCAGGGAAGCCCACAATCAGATACAGGTCAGGGGAAAAAGGTTGTAGAGGAAAGAAAAAGTAGTGTCTAAGGTGTAGGAAAATAGGGTCACATTAGCAGGGAATTTCCAGAGGAGTAATGGCAGCTTTGGGGGCCGGGTGGGGGTCCTTTAACCGAGTCCTGTGCTGCAACCGCAGGAAATTCTTGATAACCATGAATAGTTTAGCTGTTAGTATAAAAGGCATAGAAGTTAAGTGAGTTAAGTAGTTCTCCTTTTGAACTTTCTCTGGAGAGATTATCACAGTAGTTGTTTGTCTGAGACATTTATTTTGGCTGTTAATTATATACTAGTATGATTATATTATTATTACAAGAATGAATTATAATTAGTAATTAACTTGATTGCAAACGCTTGGAGGTAGGGCTTAATGTTTTATTTCTTCTGTATCCTCCTCTGAACTCTTCTGCTAGCTACCTAGTCCCCTGGGGACTTGTCATATATATCCTTTTCAGGAAAGGAGAAGTGAGAGAAGACAGGGGTTTGAAGCCCTGCTTTACTGGGTGACTTTGGGTAAGTCACTGACATTCTCAGGACCTCAATTTTTTTCTCTTTAAATGAGTGAATGAGAACTGCTGCATCCCCAAAGTTTTAAAAGTACTTTTTATGAAGTTGTGGTTTGTTGAATATGAATAAATGAAGAGTTAGCATCCTCTGATACATACCTATCTATACTGTGCTATCTTGCACAGGCCTTCTAGTCAGATTGACCTTGTTTTTCTGTACATTCCCATTCTCCTTGATGAAGAAAGGACATTTTGTTGTCATTCTTTCTAGCCTACTCTCATCTCTTCCTTTTGAATAGTATGCCCTCTGAAAGAATATATTTAAGCTTTCTGTTATCTTGTAAAAATGATTTTTAATAAGATTTTTGGGTGTGGTTTTTATTTTATTTTTCTCTTGTAAATAGCTAATTCTGGATGGGCCTATCAACTTGAAAAAAAAAGCACAACACAAGAGCCATGAGTTGAGTTTATTCCGTGTCTTACTGACATGGAATAACAGGGGAGATAGGCTCTCAGCTAGCTCTCAGCTAGCTCCAAAGGTAATGGAGGAGTTGTTATCTATATGTGCAGTCAGTTGAAAGGTTACTGAAGTTGACTGGATCAGATATCTCAGTTTTAGTGCTTTTCTGTGCGTGGGAAGATGCAACAATCTGAGGTCACTGGAATTCTTCCTTAGAGAGGCCTTTCGACGGACTGTGCTGCTGTGCTGTGCTTAGTCGCTCAGTCGTGTCCCACTCTGCGCTCCCCCCATGGACTGTAGCCCGCCAGGCTCCCTCTGTCCATGGGGATTCTCCAGGCAAGAATACTGGAGTGGGTTGCCATACCCTTCTCCAGGGGATCTTCCTGACCCAAGGATCAAACCCAGGTCTCCTGCGTTGCAGGCAGATTCTTTACTGTCTGAGCCAAGTATACTGGAGCTGAAGGGATAGGGTAGCCTATCCCTCTTCCTGGGGATCTTCCCAACCCAGGAATCAATCCTGGGTCTCCTGCATTGCTGGAGGATTCTTTACCAGCTGAGCTACCAGGAAAGCCCACCTAGGGGTCCATAAATCCAAAACACAGAATGTGTCACCCTAAATTCTTTCTGTGTGTACTTATAGATCAGCAGCTATTGTGGCTAATGATTTGATCCTTAAAGAACTGGAATGGCAGGCAACTTTCTTTGTTTATACACAGTATAGGATCACCCTGTTGGATCAAATAGGGAGCAGTAGTAGGAATTTGTAACTGTAATTGCTTGGCTATTAATGTGAATTTTAAAAATTTATCATGATAGAACTCAGGAAGTTTTAACTCCTAAGCATAGAGAATTGTGGTATTTAAGGAATATAATGGATTTATTTCAATATTTACATTTTAAAATGACTTTAATCTCCCAGGCAGCATTTTAGTCTAGTTTTTACCAGATGATAATTGACTGATCTGAACTTGAAACTGCATCCTTTCTCCTTGCCCACTTCCCATCAGAGAATCAGACTTGCAAATGTAGTTTAAGAGAAAAGTATGTAACTCGAAAGAAGCATTAGGAAGTTAATTGATGGTTATCTAATTTCTGTAGTGCTCTTCGGTTCAGTTCAGTCGCTCAATCGTGTCTGACTCTTTGTGACCCCATGAATCGCAGCACGCCAGGCCTCCCTGTCCATCACCAACTCCTGGAGTTCACTCAGACTCAGGTCCATCGAGTCCGTGATGCCATCCAGCCATCTCATCCTCTGTTGTCCCCTTCTCCTCCTGCCCCCAATCCCTCCCAGCATCAGAGTCTTTTCCAATGAGTCAACTCGTCTCATGAGGTGGCCAAAATACTGGAGTTTCAGCTTCAGCATCATTTCTTCCAAAGGAATCCCAGGGCTGATCTCCTTCAGAATGGACTGGCTGGATCTCCTTGCAGTCCAAGGGACTCTCAAGAGTCCTCCAGCACCACAGTTCAAAAGCATCAATTCTTGAGCGCTCAGCTTTCTTCATAGTCCAACTCTCACATCCATACGTGACCACAGGAAAAACCATGGCCTTGACTAGATAGACCTTAGTCGGCAAAGTAATGTCTCTGCTTTTGAATATGCTATCTAGGTTGGTCATAACCTTTCTTACAAGGAGTAAGCATCTTTTAATTTCATGGCTGCAATCACCATCTGCAGTGATTTTGGAGCCCCCAAAATAAGTCTGACACTGTTTCCACTGTTTCCCCATCTATTTCCCATGAAGTGATGGGACCAGATGTCATGATCTTCATTTTCAGAATGTTGAGCTTTAAGCCAACTTTTTCGCTCTCCTCTTTCACTTTCATCAAGAGGCTTTTAGTTCCTCTTCACTTTCTGCCATAAGGGTGGTGTCATCTGCATGTCTGAGGTGATTGATATTTCTCCCAGCAATCTTGATTCCAGCTTGTGTTTCTTCCAGTCCAGCATTTCTCATGATGTACTCTGCATAGAAGTTAAATAAGCAGGGTGACAGTATACAGCCTTGACATTAAAGTTGTCTTTATGAGAGTGAAACAAGTATAACCTTCATGATTGGTCATATCCAACAGATGTGCACTGAGTCTTGGTCAGGAATTTACATTATGACTTCCTGTCCAAGGTCTCTCTCATACTGGATGGAAATGTGATCATGGTCAAATTGCTCGCTTATCTGAACTTATTTTCCTCATTTTAAAAGAGGAATAATTTTCTTGCTTAACTTGTTGGAAGGGCTGTTGTTAAGATATGAAAGTAGTTAGCTGCAGGCGTAGCTATTTTAGATATGACTCTTTGATTAAGATCCATTTCTGATAAAAGAATAAAGCAAATGAGGATGTTGCAAAAACATACTGTATGTGGGAATTTGAACATGTTATTACATTAAGATGTTGAGTCATCTGATGAAAGTAATCTAAACTTCTAATTATACATGTTAGTGTATGATACAGTATTACTGAAATTGATAGGCAAATATTTTGTTCTTCCTGTTTAATATGAAAGGTAGCCAGAGTTTTGGGATAGCTCTCCTTAATTGGTTGATCAGTTTTCTAATTGGCTGCTGGGCAAAAGCGGATTCAGAAAGGAGTTTGTAGAAAAATTATTTTTAGAATTGAGTAATTATTCCTGTAATTGGGAATAAGGTTAAAAATAGAGAGTAAATGCAAAGGTAATCTTCCTGAATGTCTGGAGTGGCAGTTTCAGCTGTTTCTGGTATGTTTTACTCTCTTGGTTTTTATAACTTTGGAGTGTTAATAGTATTGATACTTTTTAGGTAAAAATATATAAAATACTTCTGAGTTCCTCATTTCACTGACAGCATCTCTATTTTCTGTATTATAAAAACAAATTGCATGCATTCTAAATTGTTACTTTGTATTTTGCCCTTGCTGTGGCTTTTTAACTTTTAAGTGGGAAGAATTTTGACATTGTCTTGATCACTGTAAAGACAGGACTAATTGAAAAAGTAATTTTATCATAAGTCGCCTTCTTAAAATTACAGTAGATAGTTTTCATCCTCTGACCTTGAATTAGGCTTGGTTATACCTGCTTTCTCAAGAAGAGCCCTCTGTTTGCATGGTGAGAAGTCAGAAGAATTATCATTTGTCTATAAAAATGTATTTCTAAAAAACTTAGGTATGCTTGAAATTTTTAGTTCTAACAGGTCATGAATCTGTATGTATCCATCAGCTGGCTTCAGCAGTTACTGAATTTACTGACTTTTATTTCATCCATACCTCCCCTTTTGCAGGGTTATTTTCACCTGGATCCCAGGCATAAAAATCTCTTTAACTGGAAATACATAGTGAGATCTCTCAGAGATAAAGACTCTTTCAGATGTGACAATCGACATTATAGTTACGTTAAAAAATTAAATGCAGGGCAGCTTCCTAAATGACATTTAATCCAGTCAGTGTTCAAAGTTCCTTTTTGTTTGTATCATAATTGTCCTTTTGCTAGGTTTGTTTGCTTCCGGATTCAAACAGGGTCTATATATAGAATTTGATTGATGGCTCTAAAATTTCTTAAACTGCAACCATATCCCTGCCGTCTCTTGAAGTTTTGTTTATTTTTTACTATTTATTTATTGAAAAATTGGAGTTAGTTTTCCTTAGTTTTGCTGCATTCAGCATTTTTCCTGATTTATAATAAAAGTTAATATATAATTATTATTTGATAGGGACTCAACATTATTTGATAAGGACTTCCCTGGTGGTCCAGTGGTTAAGATTCCGACTTCCAATGCAGAAAGTACTAGTTTGATCCCTGGTCAGGGAACTCAGATCCCACATGCCTTGCAGTTTGGCAAAAAAAAAAAAAAGAATTCTATGATATTGAAAGATAAAATATACAAAATGAAAAGTAAAATTTTATCACTCAGAGA
Organism: Nanger dama; assembly: GCA_917880005.1. Lineage (NCBI taxonomy): Eukaryota > Metazoa > Chordata > Mammalia > Artiodactyla > Bovidae > Nanger > Nanger dama. The sequence goes on from CAKJTW010000001.1 coordinate 47,491,446, forward strand.
TTCCTGATGTTAGTTTTCATATGTTTGCTTTCAACTTTTTCAAGTGTGTTTTTTGTGCTTTTAAAATATATGCATGTACTTTGCTTATTTTTATATCCTTTTTAATATATTTTAATATTACATTGTGTTTATTTCCCCATGTCATTATGAAAGAAAATGAAGCATTTGGCTGCATAATACTTAACAGTATATATCTTAATTTAAGCATTTCCTTTTAGCCAGACATTTGTTGCTGTTTAGTTGCTAAGTTACATCCAACTCGTTGCAGCCCCATGGACTGCATCCCACCAGGCTCCTCTGACCATGGGATTTCCCAGGCAAGAATATGGAGTGGGTAGCCATTTCCTCCTCCAGGGGATCTTCCCGGCCTAGGCACTGAACCCGTGTCTCCTGCATCTCCTCCATTGGCAGGCAGATTCTTTACCACTCAGTCACCAGCTGGATGGACATTTAGGCTGTTTCCAGTTTTTCACTGTGATAAAGCTGTGATAACCATCTCAGTACATAGGTCTTTGTATTTCAGATTAAAAAATATATATATATATAAAATCTTAGAAATGGAATTATTCAAAGGGCATGAAATTTTTTAATTTCTGAATTCATATTGCCATAAAAATTATAGTTTGTACTCTCCAGTGCAGTTCCCACTTTAAAGAATCTGTTTGCATATGTTCCATGTTATTGAGAAATCTTTGCTTATCATATTAGTGGAGTGTGATTTTTCCCCTGTTCTTTGGCTGTTGTAATTGTATTTGGGATTTTTTTAATGCATATATTATGTTGTAAGTTTGTTGATATTTTTCATTGTTCTGCCATTAAAGATCAAATACTCACTTAAATTTGTCTTCTAGAATCACTTAGGGTTTTTTTTTTCCTTAATTGCTAGAAGGCATTCCTAGCATGTACTTTGTACATTCCTAGCATTTATTAAACTGTTGATCCCCTCCTCATTTATTTGTAATTCAAGTTTTGATATGTAAATACACTTTGTGGCTGGTATGTTCAGAAAATTCTAGAAAAAGGAATTGTTTTCCTGTTTACTGAGTTTTAATATTATCTCTTATCTCTCTTCTCCCTCCACCCTCTTTTTTCTGCTTCCCACCTATGAAGTGTATCCAGATGTCTTTGATTCTGAATGAGTCTTGGGAAAACACCTTAAAAAACCCTAGTCTAGTCCTCATCTGTTTTCCTTTATTTTCCTTGTTATATGTGTATTCTTAAAGTGAATTCCCATTTGCTTTTATTTTAAACTGAATTTACTAGATGTTACCAAAACATTATACCAACATTAGTAGTTTATGATGCATACTCTTATTACAGCATTTTGATCCTCTTTAACTGTTAATACTTCCACCAGAGGATGAGTACAGGAAGGGAAAGGTAAAACATTGAATACTGGCTACACCCTGAGCCAGAGGGTGTAGTCTTATGTACTTTCCAATCCAGAGACAAGTTTTCATGTATCTTAATCCAGAAACAAGTTTTTATATATCTAGACCAGTGGTTCTTATTATACTACAAAGAATGATTACCTCAGATTTAGGGCAAAGGCTGATTTTAGAAATATCCATTGTATGGTCTGTTTATATACTTGGTTATTTCTCACTGATAATGCGATTTGGTTTATTTTCTAACACATATACTTACAGAGTTTAGAATACCATTTTTTTATGTATTAATGCTAGCTAACAAATTCAGTGATGATGGAAGGTCAGACAGAGCTTAAGATAATTTAGCATGTTCAGTTCAAGAGAAAAGTTGAGATGTAATTATTTGTCTCTAGAGCAAATGGTTCTGGTATGGGAAGAATAGGATGCTCACAGTAAAGTTATTCTTTTGAAAAGGTAATATTTTTGAATCACTCAGAAGACACAAAGGCAGTATATAGTGACAAGTTTTCTTACTACTTCTGTCGCTTAGACACTTGGGCCCCCTCTTCCAGAGGCAACCAGTTACATCATTTTTGAATACTAAATTCTTACGGTTTTAAATGATTGGCGAGTGTCCATAGAAGAAAATTTATCTTTAAGTTATTAATGCAAGGAAGTTTGGCATCAACGTTTAGTATTTATTTTGGATAGAATCTTTTGTTTACATGTGTGTTTACATATATGTGGCAGATTTGCATACCCATATGTAAATATGTGATTCAATTTTAAAAGTAAAATATAGAAAATTAGGAAAACAAGAAAAAACATCTGATAACCTTAACAAAACTGGTATAGTCATTTTCATGTAGAATACTTCTCCCCTAGATTTAAATTCTGGCCACATAGTACTTCTACATAACTTTTGCCCCCTCAACCACAAGAATTTCATATTGAGCATACTGGGTTTCTGACTCATTTCTTATAAGGGATATGAATTTCTTAGTAATATTGCTCTTGGAAGCAGGAGCAGGGAACTAACCTTTATTGAAGAAGAGAGGAAATGAGAGATTGGCGAGAGTAGGGAGGTTAAATAAGGGTACATATTTTTATAATTCAATCTTGAGAAAAATAAAGGAAAAGTCAAGTTTTGGTATTTTGAGGTTCTTAGAACTGATTGCTCTTATTTTTTTCTTCTTTTGTTTTAATTTTTTTTTTTTTAAGAGAGGATTGAATCCAAGATTGAATCCAAGGATAAGATGACATTTTGTTGTTTAAAATGTTTGCATGGAAGGACAGAAATGTCTTGGGTGGCCATTGCCTTCTCCAGGGCATCTTCCTCACCCAGGGATCCAACCCAGGTCTCCTGCATTGTAGGCGGTTGCTTTACCATCTTAGCTACCAGGGAAGCCTAATACACAGTACCTGCCTCAAAGCAATATTAATTTATAAACTTCTTGGTAGAATTTCAAGGAGGGCGATCCCAAAATATTTCTGGAGGACAATAAATGTTAGTGGAATTAATAGTACATTACCCAGGACTTTCTTGATGGTCCAGTAGTTAAGACTCCATGCTTCCACTGTAGGGGATGCCAGTTGGATCCCTGGTTGAAGAACTGAGAGCCCACAGGTTGTGTGACACAGCCAATAAATCAGTAAATAGAAATATAAAGAAAATATTATATTACTAATTTAAGATAAGTAAAATCAGTAATAGACTATTTCTTTTTATCATTTATAAGGACTTTCCAAGGATCGCCTGGAAGTAATATTAGTCTGTCTCCTCTGTTTTGTAGGTTTACCTTGATCTTGTGGTTAAGAGAGTGTTTGACAGGTTTTTCTACTGTAAAGTTACCTTCTTCTGATTTCTATCCTTTAGAAGGGAGTCAGGAAATCTAGTCCATGTTTAACGGTGGGGTAGGGTTAAGCTTCACCTCCCATAGGATGATAAATCTAATACTACTTGGAATTTTATAAGGAAGATTTGTCCGTTTCTCTCCTACTTTCCTCTCCCTTTGTGGGAGTATTTTAAAGCAAACCATAGATAACACACATGTCATTGATAAGAGAATTTTTATAGTTCTTGATACATATTGCTAAATTAAATTCCAGAAGGGTTACGGCCATTAACTGGAGGACTAGCAATGTATGACTAAACTTCTATGGTACTTTTTTGGTGTTTTTTAGGTAAAAGTTTATGTTTTAATTTGCATTTATTTGATTAGTTAGGGTGACCTTTTAAAATGTTTGTTAATTAGCTGTAGCACCTCTTTTGGGAATTATCTTTTCCCTTGGTCTTTACTTATTTTAAATGTCTTTTAGAGACTCTGTTAGCTATTTTAACTCCTTTTTCTCTTAGAGACTTAAGAGATTTATTTACATTTTGCTTACTGGCCCTTCATTCTTAATCATTTTCAGGGTTTTGTCTTTTATTCATATCTTATGATCACATCATTCTTAGTTGTATTCTTTTAAAATTTTTCCTCCTCTTGCATTTACCTGTATATATTATAAGGAAATTTGGCAGCCATTGGTAAAGCAAGAAGTAAACAAGTAAGGCCATTTTAGGTAAAAGTCATCTAATGGTAATTCCATTCCAAATTAATGTGAGAATTCTCTGTGTGTTAGTCTAGCATATGAGTTACTTGCTTTAAAAATTCATGACTGGGTCTCCTAAGCATTTTGTGTTAAAGGTACTTTTATATTATACTTTGTAAATATTTACTGTTTTACAGTGTATTACAGAGAAGGCAATGGCAACCCACTCCAGTACTCTTGCCTGGAAAATCCCATGGACAGAGGAGCCTGGTAGGCTGTACTCCATGGGGTCTCTAAGAGTCGGACATGACTGAGCGACTTCACTTTCCCTTTTCACTTTCATGCATTGGAGAAGGAAATGGCAACCCACTCCAGTGTTCTTGTCTGGAGAATCCCAGGGACAGGGGAGCCTGGTGGGCTGCAGTCTATGGGATTGCAGAGTCGGACACGACTGCTGTGATTTAGCAGCAGCAGCAGCAACAGTGTATTACAAAAGTATGAGATTAACTTTTATAATCTTGAAACCTATGTTGATATTTTAGTATATTTTGGGAATTTTTGTTACCCTACGTATTGTAAAATACCTGCTTTTAAAAAAGTATAATTTCTTAAAAAGAAACCTAGGTGATAATAGCTTCTTGCAAAGATATATTCAAACCAAATAGTTTCTTCTGTGAGAGAAACCAAGATGAACTCTCACACACATGCAAATATATAAAGACCTTCCCACCTAAATTTTTAGGCTTGGAAGACATTTTATTTATTTATTTTTACTTCCTTTTAGTCCTTTACAGTTATGACAATAACAAATAGTTCCATAGTAAAAGAGCTGAAGTAAAATTGTCAAAAGAAAGTCAAGGGTTTATGGTTACCCTTTAGTTCTTCAAGCTTGTTCCTGGAAGAAGATAGTGTGTTAGTTACAGCATTAAAGAAAATGAGAGTACTCTCCTAATAATATTTCATATTGTCATTGGATGTTATTTTTAATTGCTCTTGGGATTTTAGATCTATTTTTCTATGGTTTATAGTTCTGTTAACTCTTTAGCTAACAGTCTAATAAATAAATATTTAAATGGAAATAGACCCTTACAAATCTGCCTTTGTAGCCACCTAGAAGAAAGGGAAGCAAATAACCTATAACACATTCTTAATCTTATTGTGATATAATGGATTAACACTCAATAATATAAAGAGCTCCTAAAATCAACTAGACAAAAAGAGTTTGAAAAAGAAGAAATAACTTGAAAAGATGTACAGCCTCATTACATGGGTAATAAAAGCAATGAGACACATTTTGGGGCCTGACATTCTGGCAAAAAGTGGTTTTTTTGGTATATCTAAGTATTGTTATACTATTAGTGATGGTAACATTGTATGAATTGCTAACTACTATGCTGTGCAATTAGTAATATGTACTATGTGGTTTTGATGAAATTGGTAAAGGCTTTTGTGAATGCCTTTAGACCTAGAGATTTTCTTTTTTTTTTTTTTTAAACTTAGTCCTACAAAATATGGGCACAGAGATGTTTATTGCAACATAGTAACAAATATTGGAAAGGCCCTAAATTATCTTTACTAAAGAAATGCTAAAATTGTATGTTCATGTTTTGGAGTATTATGTAACCATTAAAAAGAACGGAGTAGAGCTTTATATATTGAAAGGTCTTTAAGACTTATGTTACCCAAAAGCAAGCTGCAGGACATGTATAATATGATCTCCTAAAACCTACCAAAATGATGTATGTGTATATATATTTAAAAGGATATAAATACATATAAAAAGACCATATAAAAAGACCTGAAAGTAGTCACACTTGACTGTTAAGTATGGTACATCTGGGGAAAGGGAGGAGAATTGGGGAGCAAGAAATGGGAAGGTTGACATTTGCCATTTTACTCTGTGTGCTTCCAGGGATACCACTGATACTAAATATGTAACACTGATAATGTTGCTGTTTCACAAATATTTGCTACTAAGAGTGTTTGGCCTAAGCAGGAACCACTTTTTAAAAAGTTTTATTTCCTAAAGAATCAATCCTGTATATAAGCATGCAGTTCCATGGCATAATTCTAGGAAACACAGTAATAGAAAAGTAGTGTCTACTTTTTTTCATCTTTTCCAAAGTTATAAACAGGTAATTCAATTTGACTTCCCAAAGATGAACTAAGGTAAATTAAACCTACCTACCGTGAGCTAGAATGTTTAAGGTTCTAACCGCAGATAGTAAATTGGTTAACAGCACTGGAAAATTCCCTCTGCACATACAGAAACAGGATGACTCAACCGACCTAGTTGTAGTTGGTGGAGGAAATGACCCGGATCTGAGGAATATGGGAAATTGTGTTTGCCCTCCCAGCATACTGAGTGGATTATTTTACTGCTTTCCTGGGCTGAGAGTTGTTGAAGAGTGGATGGTTTGAGAGCTTTAGATATGTTTTATCCTTTATGCTGCATTAAAAAGTCATCTGTAAACTGTTGCTTAATTTACACCCAGAGTCATAATATCACAAATATTCATTATAGTGGGAAAATACTGAAGTGATATATAAGTTAAATGCTTGTTATGGCAAATCCTAAAATAGAAGAAAGTAGAAATGTACAAAAGCTCTCTATCACTCAATAGTTCAGTAATTATCAATTCATGGCCACTTTTGTTTCTTCTGTGCTGTATTTACTTCTCTCTTCTCCTAGATTATTTTGAACTTCTTTAGTGCATGGTTCTTATATTTTATGACTTTGGCCTTTTGTGACCAACTGGAGTAAAACTGGTTGTCTTCAAGGGTCAAACTCATAACTTTGATATTATTCAGCATTGTTCTTACATTAAGGATGTATATTGAGGAGGTGAATAACTCCTCTGAAATATGACAAACAAAAGCATTGTTTTAAGTTACTTTCTATGAAAGGGCTCTTTTAGGCCGATTTACCAAAATTCTGATTCGGTAGCCCAGTTTTGTCTTGCTCAGGGTAGAGCAGCTTCTTAATGTTTTCTTCAGCCACCAAGGGGTTTAAGTATGGGGTGGAATCGGGTACAGTTTTTACTCTAGTACTCAGCTGCTGATAGGCATTGTTGCTTGTTCTGAGGTCCTAGCTAAAACATAACTGTTCCCATTCTATTTTTTTTTTTAATAATTTTAAAGTGGAAATTCTTAACTGAAAATAGTACATAAAACAGCTCAAGTTTACATATAGAAATTTCCTCAGAAGCATTGCACTATTGAGGAATGTCCTATTTGTAAATGCATTTTCTTATTTTACTGGCAGCTAATTAAGACCAGCAGATACTTTTAAATTCTAGTTGATTTACATGTTCCTGGCATATATAGATACAGAGAAAATAAACATTGTCCAAAATTAAAAATACTTGTTCATTGCTATGGCTTAAGCAAAGAGGGAGATGTTTAGAGACAGTGAGGATTAAAATAGGCTCCTGCCCCCAAGCTGTGTCTTTGTCTGGAGGGGTGGGTAGTGGTGGAGTCTAATTTTATAAATCAAATGGATTAAAGAGACCTAAAAATAGCTGTTTTATAATTTTGATAGGTGCTAAAAAAACAAGTCTCCTTTCATTTTATAGAAGTCAGTTTGCTAGTACTTAGAGTATTTCTGTGTTAAGGGACTATAGAACTGGATAGACATCGGACTTTTAGTATTTGAATTTTATTTTTAAAAAAACTTATGATTGTATCTTTTAATTTCAACCGACATTGTATTGGCCTGGCAAGGCACTGAGAGGGCAGGAGGAAGGACCCGTATTTGTGGATATTGCGTATGTCCACACCCAGCACAATCCGAGCCCCTTAACAGTTGAGGAACAGACTTCCAAGGGTGAACTTTATGTACACAAAAGGGTAAATTATGTTTATTTTCAGGGTTTTCTCTACATCAAAAGCTTATCAATTAAAAGAACATACGGCCACAAAGTGGCCTCAGACAAAACTAAAGTAGTCAGTTTGTATTTGATATTTCCTACCTTCTGGAGAGTAAGACTGTTCAGCTTAGTTTTCCTTGAACTCTGCTTCCCCTCCCCAAACCCACTTCCCTTAGCTCAGACAAGAAGATACTAGATGGGAAATAGGTTTTCCCTGACTGTTATGTGACTTGATTTCACCTCAGTGTATCTTGGATGTTTCCCAAATCATCACATAGAAAATTGACTCATTCTTAAAAATGGTAACGATAACCCTGTATGCGAGACAGCAAAAGAGACACAGATGTATAGAACAGTCGTTTGAACTCTGGAGGGGTCCGGGGGATGATTTGGGAGAATGGCATTGAAACATGTATAATATCATATAAAAACGAATCGCCAGTCCAGGTTCGATGCAGGATACAAGATGCTTGGGGCTGGTGCACTGGGATGACCCAGAGGGATGGTATGGGGAGGGAGGTGGGAGGAGGGTTCAGGATGGGGAACACGTGTACACATGTGGCAGATTCATGTTGATGTGTGGCAAAACCAATACAATATTGTAAAATAATTAGCCTCTAATTAAAACAAATAAATTTAAATTTAAAAAGAAAACTGACTCATTCTTTTCAACAGCTGTATAGGACTTCATGTACTCATACTATTGTTTATTTAATTAGAGCTACATAGATAAACATTTTGAATTAATATTTTTTGCTCTTATAAAAAACATTGCAGTGCACATCCTTATATAAAAATTTTGCATGTTTATTTGGATATGGATATCTAAGTTATCCATGTAAAATTGCCAATTTTCTGGTAAAAGTGATGTTTAGATTTGCACTTCTTCCATTTTCTAGTTGCTTATTGGTTCTGTTTTCCTTGTGAACATGCTCTTTCCTTCTTTTATCTGTTAGATTGTCATTTTCATACTGACTTTTCAGAACTATCTGTAAATTAAGGAAATTAACCCTGATACGTGTTGAAGGTTGTTTTTTTTTAAGTTCTTTGTCTTTACAGTGTATTTGTGGCTTATAGTAATGAATATCACTTTAACTGTCAAAATTATTGATCCTTTATAGTTTTTGGAATTATGTTCTTCTACATTCATCCCAGTGACCTAGTTGTGGTTATATATTGTGACTTTTAAAATTTAATTTTTTCTATATTTTAAAAGTTTTCATGTATGTGTACATAGTCATAAGAGATGTTTAAAAATTAACAAAATGAATGTCTGTCCTCCAAATTATATTCTCCAGAACTGATCACTCATTAAATTTGATGTATTTTCTTCCAGTCCTTTATGTATGCATCATACTTTAAATAGACAACTATTTTACCATTTCTGAATAGTTCCATGGTTTAAAATGGCACCTTTGAAGAAACAGAGCTGAAGATTTTGGCTGATTTTTACTAAGAAAGCTCAGACAGTAAACTAGGAAGCTTTTCTCAGTGACAATATATACAAAATCAAACTTTGGGATATATAATCTCTCATAGAAAACTATATTTTGGATTACTACCACTATGCCATACGTATAACATAGTTGTTGTTCAGTTGCTCAGTCACATCCAGCTTTTTGCAACCCCATAGACTGCAGCATGCCGGATTTCCCTGTCTTTCACCATCTCCTGAAGCTTGCTCAAACTCATGTCTGTTGAGTCAGTTACGCCATCCAGCCATCTCATCCTCTGTCATCCCCTTCTCCTCCTGCCTTCAGTCTTTCCCAGCATCAGGGTCTTTTCTAATGAGTCATCTTTTGCATCAGGTGGTCACACTACTGAAGCTTCAACTGCAGCATCTGTCCTTCCAGTGAATATTCAGGATTGATTTCCTTTAGGATCGACTGGTTTGATCTCCTTTTCCAACAACACAGTAGTCTTTTGAAGTTTGTATTTTAGAATGAAAAGTGAAAGCATTAGTTGCTCAATCATGTCTGACTCTTTGCAGCCCCATGGACTGTTGTTGCCTGTCATGGGATCTCCCAGGCAAGAATACTGCAGTGGGTTACCATTTCCTCTTCCAGGGGATCTTCCCAACCCAAGGATCTGATCAAACCTGCATCTTCTGCATTGCAAGTGGATTCTTTATGGGCTAAAGTGTCTTTAATTTGCTTGTTCATAAATAACAAGTAATTCTTGGTTAAAGAATTCAAATAACAAAGGATGTATATATAGTGTATGATTCCATTTACATGAATTGTTCATAATAGGCAAATTCATGGGGACAGAAAGCCAGTTAGTGATTACCTAATACTGGGAGGAAGAGAGGAAAGTGAAGAGTGACTGCTAAGGGATAAAGGTTTCGTTTTGGAGTTATGAAATGTTTTAAAATTGTGGCAATGATTGCACAGTTCTGAGAATATACTAAATATTGAATAGTACATTTTCAGTGCCTGAACTGTATAATATGTGATTTATCTGTGAAGTTGTTTTAAAAAATAAATTCAAGTAATACGTATGTGTCTAGATGGATTAAATATTTCTAAGAATCATTTTTATAAATATTCTAAAAATAAATAAGGTGCCACCTTTATTACGTTCAAAATTCTGGTAAAATCATAGGTCAGTTTGTCAGCGTTCAGTTCTGATCCATTGCTCTGGTTGAGTATTTGTGTGTGTCGCCTCCCTTTAAAAAGTTAAATTCCTCCTGCATCTAGAATTTGTTTTAGGAATGAGGGTAAGGAGTCAGCTTTCCCCAACACTGTTTATGGAATAGCCTATCTTTCCCCCAGTGATTTGATGTGCTGCTCTTTAGTTCTTCCAGGTCTCAGTTGAACATTTCTTATATCTTCATAGACTTTGCCCCCATTCATTTTCCAGGATCCTGGAGTGTGTTCATTATCATTATCCTGAATTCTTTTTCTGAAAGGTTGCCTGTCTCCACTTAATTTAGTTGTTTTTCTGGGGTTTTATCATGTTCCCTCATCTGGGACATAATCCTCTGCCTTTTCTGCTTGTCTGACTTTCTGAGATTTGGGGGTTTGTTTTGCAGGATGCAGGGTTGTAGTTGTTCTTGCTGCTTCTGTCTGCTTTCTGGTGGATGAGGCTATCTAAAAGCTTGTACAAGCTTCCTGATGGGAGAGACTGGTGGTGGGTAGAACTGGGTCTTGCTCTAGTAGAGGGGGCAAGTTTAATATAACTTGAATCCGTTTGTCTGCTGATGGGTGGAGCTGTGTTCCCTCCCTGATCATGATTTGGCCTGAAGTGACCCAGCACTGGAGCTTACAGGCTGTATGGTGGGGCCATTGGTGGCCCCTGCGAGGGCTTCCACCCAGGTGTGCTTCCCCAAGCTGCTGCTGTGCCCTTGTCGCTGGCAGTGAGCCACAGGCGCCCTTGCCTCTGCAGGAGACCTGCCCACACTAGCAGATAGGCTTGCTTCAGCCTCCTGTGTGCTCTCTGGGTCCTGCTGTGCACAAGACTTTATGTGCCCTCCATGAAGGAGTCTCTGCTTTTCCCCATCCTGCGTAAGTTCTATAATCAAGTCCAGCAGACCTTCAGAGTCAGGTTCTCTGGGGGATTCCTAGTCCTGTGCCAGCCGTCCCAGGATGCGATCCCTGACGTGGGGCTCAGGACCTTCATTACAATCGGAGAACATCAGTGGCGTAGTTGTCCTCCAGTTTGCGCATCACCTACCTGGCAGTTTTAGGGTTTGATTTTTATCCTAATTGTGCCCCTCCTGCCATCTCATTATGGCTTCTCCTTTGTCTTTGGATATGAGCTGTCTTTTTTTTCGGTGGGTTCCAGTGTCTTCCTGTCGATGATCGTTCATCAGTTAGTTGTGATTTCAGTACTCTCACAAGAAGAGGGACATCCTTCTACTCTGCCATCTTGGACAAATCTCACTTGTTACTCTTATTTTTCAAAATCTTCCCAGCCATTTCCAGGCTATTGTCTTGTTAATTCATGCCCCTCCTCCCCCTCCCCCTGACATTGATATCATTTTAGATAACTTTTTTTTTTCTTTCAGAGGACTTTCCTGGTAGGATAAAGACTGCAAAGTGAACATAGCTTTACTGTTGTTGTTTAGTTGCTAAGTCGTTTCCAAATCTTTGTGACCCCATGGGCTGTAGCCTGCTAGGCTTCTCTGTCCATGAGTTTATCCTGGCAGGGATGTGTTGCCATTTTCTTCTCCATTTGACATAGCTTAGGCTGCTTTAGTAAAACAGCACAAACTGAATTGCTTAAACAACATTTATTTCTCACAGTTCTGGATTTGGGAAGGCCTGTGACTAAGGTGTCTGGTAAGGAATCTCTTCCTCCTTATGTAGATGGAGGCCTTCTTGCTGTATCCCATGTCAAAGAAAGAGATACCATGTCTTATCTTTAAGGACACTAATCCTGTTTATACAGGCTCTACTCTGATAACCTGATTACCTCCCAAAGGTAGTGGTGGTGGTTTAGTCGCTCAGTCAGGTTCAGCTCTCTGTGACCCCGTGGACTGCAGCATGCCAAGCTTCCCTGCCCTTCACTATCTCCTGGAATTCGCTCAAACTAATGTCCATGGAGTTGAGGTGCCATCCAGCCATCCTACCTCCAGATACCATCACCTTGGGGATTAAAGCTTCAAAATAAGAGTCCGTGGGGGCGGCGGTTGGCACAAACCAGTCTGTAGTGGTGCTGAGGCTAACAAAGTTAAAGGGTCAGTTGATAAAGCAGAATAGAGCGCTAGCAGCAGCATCTTCTCAGGTGGGACCAGTAGAGTATATCACGTTTATAGAAAATCAGTCTGGTGATAAAGTGGTAGCCAGTCATTTGTATAGATTCATAATTCAAGATTAGTAATTCATAGATACATGTCAATAAATTTGAACTATAAAGAGAACTATTATGAATCTATACATAACATGAATTCTTCATAGCTCAAGAGAAAGAGTAACTCTGAATAGTAGTCTTATGATTTATTTTTTCCTTCCTCCTAGATTTAAACAGTCAAGTTAAATCAAGCTGGGTAATCATGGCAGAAGGTGGATTCGATCCCTGTGAATGTGTTTGCTCTCATGAACATGCGATGAGAAGGCTGATCAATCTGGTGAGATGAACAGGACAGTCCTCTTCAGAACTGAACTGTACCCCCTCTGTCTTGTTTTTGGGAGAATGTTGGTTATTGGAAAATTTTCATCCGATGGGCACTAAAAATTACTTCATAATGAAAATTCCACAGTAGTTAAGTCATAATGGTTACAGTGCTTGCCAGCATTTCTTTTTTGTTTTTCCGAGCATTTCTTTTACTAGAGATAAAAACAGATTGCTGTCTTCATTTATAGTAGATGTATGTTGGTGGAATTCACCATCGTGAGTGGTAAACACACATTTATGTAGACTTTTCTATATTAATGCATATAGTTTTTGGTTATACAGAGCTCGTTTACCTGATTAACTGTTAGGAAATCACACATCCTCTTATGATATAGTTCAAATCCTACTCTAAAAAATGGCATGACAATAAAGATTTCTATAAAGATCATTTCCAAATCCAAAGCAATTATTTGATAGAGGCAGATTTCTGAACAGGTTTTTGATAGGTTCTATTGGAGTATAGTGAGATTTCAGTTGTAGGTTTAAGACTTTCCTAGTCTATAACGTTAAGCACAAGGCTGTTTACATATTATATAACTTACATATATATAATATATATATATACATTATTTATGTATTATACTTTATACTTTTTATATACAAAAGGAAAGACTTCACTATTATTTAAAATAAAATTGACCCTTGAACAACAAACTCTTGAACAAGTTTGAACACTGAGGGTCCATTTATGTGCAGATTTTTTTCAGTAGTAAATACTACATACAGTACTGCATGACCCGCATTTGGTTGAATCTGAGGGTACAGGACTGCTTGTTTGGAAGAACTGCAGTACAGAGGGCCGACTATAAGTTAGATGTGGATTTTCAGCTGTATGGAGGGTTGGCGTCTCTAACCTCATTCAAAGGTCAACTGTATGTTATTATTATGTTATTGATTATAACATTTTGTTTGTTTAGAATAGTCTTGTACAGGGGTGTATTATTATAGGACAGTTAATACAGGCTGATTCAAACATTTGCTGAAATACTTGAATTATTGGTAGTTAATTAGCAAGTTTCCTGCCCACTCAGTGTGCATGTAATCAACACATTGGTTATGAATGATACTCCTTTGAGAGTTAGCCTATATTAAGACTTATGATCCTTAAAAATGCCTTAAGAGGGTAGAGATAAACTAGGAACTTAAAAATTAAATCAGACTTTCTTGAGTATAGAAATGTGGCAGTATCATCTCTCTGATAACCTGGCATAAAAACAGATTAATCTGAATAGTCCCTTCAGTCATGTCTGACTCTTTGCAACTCTGTGGACCATAGCCCACAAGGCTCCTCTTGTGTCCATGGGATTCTCCAGACGAGAATGCTAGAGTAGGTTGCTCAGCTCTCCTCCAGGAGATCTTCCTGACCCTGGGAATGAACCAGAGTCTCTTCTGTCTCCTGCATTGACAGGCGTGTTCTTTACTGGAAGCACCAGTCTGAGGAGAGATGATAAAAAGTACTGTGTGGGAATTCCCTGGCAGTCCAGTGGTTAGGACTCCACGCTTTCACTGCAGCGGGCGGGGATTCATTCTCTGGTCTGGTAACTAAAATCCCATAAGCTGTGTGGCCCAGCAAAATAAATTAGTAAATAAATTTCTCCTGTTTATGTATAAAGTTTAAGCTGATAGTTTTAATGTCTTAATTCAATCGAATATAAGGCAGACTTTTTTCGAATCACTGTGATGTTAGGAACAAAAGATACTACTATTTGTACTAAAATTTCTCAGGAGATTAGTATTTAATAAGGATTACTACCTCTTTTTATTTTTTAGTATAATACTTTTTATTTTTAACAGACTTTATTTTATTAGCTTTGCTGCTTTTTGAGAGTTAGCTAAAACTAAGCCCTGCTCTTTCGGATTCCCCGTACACGTCTGTTCTCTTTAGTAGATTGTCAAGGAAGCCATGTTTAGCTTTTTTTTATAAAGAGCATATTATTTCATGTTTGATGGTACATTATTTATAGCAATCTTTGTTTGAAATAGTAATTTTGTGATAAAATTGACTTCAGATTTACAAATTTTAAAAGTCTACATCTCTTAGTGTGTGCTAGATATTTTCAGATCACTATAAATTATTGATGAATGATCCACTTCTGTATAACATGCTGATAGTTTGATAGATGTTGAATTGTGGTTTTAAATTTTTATTTCATGTGTATTCTTTGATTTAAATTCAGAATCAAGCAGCATTTTGGGGTCATAACTACTCTTTGTTGGTATTTAGTTCAGTTCAGCCACTCAGTCGTTCTGATATTTAAGTGCTTTGTAACATTTTTTCTAAAGAAATGTCTTTAGAAATATGGTCTCTAAATTCAGAAATTCAGATATTTCTGAATATTACTACTTATAGTAATCAAAAGTTGTAAGCAGCCTAAATGTCAATTAGTAGAGCAGTGATTATATCATAGAAATTATATGATAAAATCTTGTTTGCAATAGTTGTATTTGAAAAATGTTTAAAAACAAGGGAAATAATGTGTGTTATATGAAATGGAAAAAAAGATACACAAATGGCATTTAGCATGATCTTGCTTTTGTGTGCACACATACCTCATATATATGGGTGCACAGGAAGAACGACTAGAAGAGAATACATCAAAATGTTAAAATTGGCAGTCTCTGGATTGTAGGATACAGGGGGTCACTTCTCTTTTATAGTTTCCTGTATTTTCTGTGATAATAAATCTTATAATCAGAAAAAGGGTATCTAATGAAAGCTATCAAGATTTTCATTTAAATGTTCTCCGTATTCCTTTTGTAATACGTTAGGCGTCTTTTTCTACCTCTCATGCGCGTGTTATCTTCTACTTATACTTCACAGGATCCTTTTTGCACAGTACCTATTGTCTTATTACCTTGTAGAACTCTTAACTCTACAGCCTATATTTTAAAAGCAGCTTATCTGCTTTTAATATAATTTTTCTATATTAGTTATGGCTACCAGAATGTAGATGTCTGCACGCTCAGGAAACTCACAGGTATAATAATACTGTTATAGTGTGATGACAGGGCAGAGATTCTTATTTTTTAAAAACTGGACATTTAATTCATCTTTGTAATAAAGTAACATCTCATTAATGTCAAGTCCTAATTTGGAACTTTTGTAATTTTCAACTTCATGTATAATAAAATTGGATTTTCTTGTAGGTTAGAGTATTACCAATTCCTGAGAATTTAAAATGCTAATAGCAAGTAAAAACTTGAAACTTGAGGATTTTAAAGATTGGTTATGGTTAGCTCATTAGCTGTATGTTGCTAATGAGTTGCGGTTTTGTTTGGCCTATTCCGTGGAAATAGGTGGGCTTTGCCAAGGAATATATTCAGCTTAGGAGCAGTTAAAATTTTACCATTAGTTCCTTTCCATTTTAATAAAGTTCTGTTCATTCACAATTTAAAACTAATTTATTTTCCTGATTTAGTTATTATATCAGTTGTAAGTAATAGAAGTTCTAACTGATTTAAGCAGAAAAAGGACATATTAAAAAAGTATAATGTGGCTAACATTGAAGAGACTGGCATGGAAGATGAATAGGATCAAAGGGAATGTAAATATCAAAACGAGCCCATACTTTTAAAATTGGCCCAGCCAAAAAGCTGCTGCTCCTGAATTTCAGACTTTTGTATATTTCGCAGTTGATACACAATCTCCTTTTGGACAAATAGTAGACACTTTATACTTGATTTGTACATAACTAGACTTTTCTTAGCCCCAACCTTATACTTCTGTATTCTCTCTCTCTTTTTGACTGCACCATGCAACATTCTAGTTCCCTGTCTTCTCCATTCACTCCGTTACTCTGGCTGCTCAGGCAACAGTGTTTTCATCATCTTGTACTCTGTTCTTTCAACCCAATGGCTAATGCAGAAACCAGGGGTCAGTTTAAAAAGTCTCTTTGGATCAACCTTAAAAATCTATATTCAGAATCCATCCCTTTCTCACACTTCCAGTGCAACACCCTAGTCTAACCTACACTGTCATTTTTGCCAGGATTATTGAAATTAGCCTTCTTGCCAGTCTCCTTGCTTCTCTCCTCTTGTTATCTCCATTCTCTTCAACTGTATTCTCACTACAGCAGCTGAAATGATTTATTTCTGGTAAGTCAGGTAATATACCTCCTTTACTCACAGTTATGCAGTAGCTCCCCCTTCAGACATTGGTAGTAGAAAAAAACTGGGGACTTTCCTGGCGGACCAGTGGTTAAAATTCTGCACTCGCCGCTGCAGGTGGCACACGTTTTGTTTGTTTGGGGGACTAAGATGTCATGCTGAACAACCAAAAAAAAAAAAACCCCACAAAATTTATGTGGCCCCGTGTAATCTGTCCCCCATTACCCCACTGGCTCCTCTTTGCTAACTCAGTTCTATCAATTGCCATTCCTGAAAAACACAGGTCACATCCAAAGGATCAAGAGTCTGAATGACTTTAGACTTTTCAACAGCAAAACTGGAAGGCAACAACACAATGACTTTAAATTCCAAAGGGCAGTTATTACCAGTCCATCATTCTATATCCAACCAAACTGTCAATCAAATAGGGTCTTCAAAAGTTTTGCCTCTTGTACTGTTTCTTTCACTGCTGGGCTCAGGTTTGATCCCTGGTTGGGGAATTAGGATCACACAAGTCACATGGCATGGCCAAGAAAAAAAAAGACATGGAGGTAAATGCTAAAATAATCAGCTAAAAGTTGAAAGTGGTACGCCTCTGTGGGGGAAATAGGAAGCAGTGAGGAAATGCTCTTTTGGAGAATAAACTGATAGAACAGTTTAAGTTGTTTACATGCCTAACTAATAATACTTAAAACAAAGAGCAAAATCCTTAACAAGTTCGTGAATACAAAAAGAAGGTGCAACCTGTGGATAACTAATTATGTTGTGTGTCTTTCCCCCTCTATGGAATATAAAGTGCTACCAGGCAGAAACCAGGATTATTGCTTTTTAAAGGAAAGTGGAAGATATTCATGGGAGGGCTGCTAGTTGGGTATTAAGGACCAAGACAGAAGCCAGGGTAACCCCAACCTCTATAGTGGATGTGAAATAGGAAGGAAAAAAAGGATGCCTGGTCCAAGAATGGAATGCACTAGTAAGCCTTAAAATGAAGCTTTCCCTACTTGGAACCTTGAGAGGTTCTCTAGGCTGCCTGCATGGGTCCCTGGAGTAGGAAATGGCAACCCACTCCAGTATTCTTGCCTGGAGAATCCCATGGACAGAGGAGCCTGGTGGGCTACAGTCCATGCAGGCTGCCTGCGTGCTTCCTTGATAAGGGACACTGTTTGCATACCCTAACTGCTCACCCAGCCTAGTCCTTCATTAATAAATATGAACAGAAAAACAAGCAAAGAGTTGAAGAAAACAAAAGTGCTGCAATGTGGTCTCAGGTACAGCTACATTAGAAGACAAGAGGAAACAGATCCTTCTAATATGAAAAGTCATAGTAAGGAGTTCCCTTAGTGGCCCAGTGGGTTAAGAATCCACCTGCCAATGCTGGGGACATGGGTTTGATCCTTGGCAGGGGAACCAAGTTCCCATGTGCTGCAACTGCTGATGCCCAGGTGCTCTAGAGCCTGTGCTGCTCAACAAGAGAAGCCTCCACGAGAAGCCCAAGCACTGCAACTGGAGAGTAGTGCAGCAGTGAAGACCCAGGGCAGCCAGAAGACGAAAACAAGTCATGATAAGTGTATAGCTACAAAGACTGACCCATACAGGCAGGTTGTGCTGGTCTTAAGTACCACTGGCAACTTGATTTTTCTAAGTGGTAATGTTATAACGTCACCAAATTCTTGGTGGAGTTAAAATTAATATCTTCCCTTGATTTAAATGTGAAAGTCCAGTTAAATTCCTCGATAATTCTATGTCAAGTAAAACCACCCAAAAAAATAACTTTGTGTTACTCTTTGAAGTGGGCTTAGATTTTAGGACCAGGTTTTTCACTCATATGAATATGTGGCAGGACCTTTGAAAGCTAGGGGATGCCAGCCAGTCACAACAATCAAAGGGCTGCTTCCAGATGCCCTAGTACTGGCACACTTGAGAACCTTTGAATAGGGGGAGAATTAGGGTTCATAAAAAGAAATCCAAATAAACTGAAGGCAGACATGAAGAAGAGAAGCATGGTTAATAGAAAGCATAAAGTACAATGTTATGTGTGAGTGGATTATACTCTCTTATTAAGAGACAGGTTGGAGTTTTTAAATGCTATTTACAGGGGAGATAGACACTGAAAACAAAATATCGTCGATAAGTGATAAACGAGTGGAGAGAGGAGAAGCTGTCCCAAAAGGATGTGGTATTAATCTCAGACAAAACAGACTCCAAAGCCAAAACAGTTGAACACAGGAATAATACTGCCAAAAGATAGAATCCATTGTGTTTGGAACAAGCTATTTATGTCGCAAACAACACAGAATGCAAAAACTATTAGAAATGAAAGAAGAAACATATTTTGGAAGTGTCTGAGAAACGTTAGTGAAAGCCACAGAGATGCCTTTGCAGGTTGAGATTGGAGTGTGTGTAGGTCGGGCTTCCCTGGTGGTCTTGTGGTTAGAAATCTATCTGCTAGTGCAGGGGACTCAGGTTTGATCTCTGGTCGGGGAGGATCCCACACGCCACAAAGCCACCAGGCCCATGTGCCACAACTACTGAAGCCCAGGCCCTGGAGCCTGAGCTCTGCAACGAAAAGTCCATGCACCATAATGAGAGCCGCCCCGACTTGCCGCAACTAGAGAAAGGCTGCACACAGCAACTAACACCCAGCCCAGCCGAAAATAAATAAATCTTAATCAGCTGGTAAAGAATCCGTCTGCAGTGCAGGAGACCTGGGTTCAATCCCTGGACCGGGAACATTCCCCTGGAGGTGAGCATGGCAACCCACTCCAGTATTCATACCTGGAGAATCCCCATGGACAGAGGAGCCTGGTGGGCTATGGGGTTGCAAAGAGTTGGACACCACTGAGCGACTAAGCACAGTGCCCAAAAAGAAGAAAAAAATGTGTAGGTCAAGGTCAGTTCAGTTCAGTTCAGTCACTCAGTCGTGTCCAACTCTTTGCGACCCCATGAATCGCAGCATGCCAGGCCTCCCTGTCCATCACCAACTCCCCGGAATTCACTCAGACTCATGTCCATCGAGTCAGTGATGCCATCCAGCCATCTCATCCTCTGTCGTCCCCTTCTCCTCCTGCCCCCAGTCCCCACCAGCATCAGAGTCTTTTCCAGTGAGTCAACTCTTCACATGAGATGGCCAAAGTACTGGAGTTTCAGCTTTAGTATCATTCCTTCCAAAGAAATCCCAGGACTGATCTCCTACAGAATGGACTGGTTGGATCTCCTTGCAGTCCAAGGGACTCTCAAGAGTCTTCTCCAACACCACAGTTCAAAAGCATCAGTTCTTTGGCGCTCAGCTTTCTTCACAGTCCAACTCTCACATCCATACATGACCACAGGAAAAACCATAGCCTTGACTAGACGGACCTTTGTTGACAAAGTAATGTCTCTGCTTTTAAATATGCTATCTAGATTGGTCATAACTTTTCTTCCAAGGAGTAAGCATCTTTTACTTTCATGGCTGCAATCACCATCTGCAGTGATTTTGGAGCCCCCAAAATAAAGTCTGACACTGTTTCCACTGTTTCCTCATCTATTTCCCATGAAGTGATGGGACCAGATGCCATGATCTTCATTTTTCGAATGTTGAGCTTTAAGTCAACTTTTTCACTCTCTCACTTTCATCAAGAGGTTTTTTAGTTCCTCTTCACTTTCTGCCATAAGGGTGATGTCATCTGCATATCTGAGGTTATTGATATTTCTCCTGGCAATCTTGATTCCAGCTTGTGCTTCTCCCAGCCCAGTGTTTCTCATGATGTACTCTGCATAGAAGTTAAATAAGCAGAGTGACAATATACAGCCTTGATGTACTCCTTTTCCTATTTGGAACCAGTCTGTTCCATGTTCAGTTCTAACTGTTGCTTCCTGACCTGCATATAGGTTTCTCAAGAGGCAGGTCAGGTGGTCTGGTAGTCCCATCTCTTTCAGAATTTTCCACAGTAGGTTAAGGTAACATTTGTAAATGAGTGGAAGAGGATCTAAGGAATATATCTCAGATTCATAACAATGGTTATATTGGAGAGAGTTTGACAGGCATGTAGGCACTATTTTCAAAGCCATAGAAAGTCTCTGATGCTGATCCTCCTTTTTAAAAAAAAATAGTTTTATTGATTTATTTGTGGTTGAACTGAGTCTTCATTGCTGCGATGGTTTTTCTCTAGTGGTGGGCGGGGGCTACTTTCCGTTGTGGTTTGCAGGCCTCTCATTGCAGTAGCTCCTCTTGTAGCAGAGAGGAGAGTGGGCTCAGGCGCTGTGGCTCCCAGACCGTCGAGCGCAGCAGCTGCAGCACGTGCCCTTGCGTGCGCTGTCTCCTGTGGGATCTTCCCGGATCAGGGATCGGACCGTGTCTCCTGCCTTGGCAGGTAGATGCTTTACCACTGAGCCACCAGGGAAGCCCACGGATTCTCCTTTTACAGATGCAGACACTGAGGTACAGGGCTTTAGTCGCCTTTCCTAAGGGTTAAAGCTGACCAGCGAATCGCAGAGGCACTCCTGGCTTGCCATTAGCTCTAACCCTGTGCTGTTTCTTCAGTATGGTGATCTGCTCTGCTCCCTGTGGGTTTCCGTCAGGTACCTTAAAAAGCACTGTATTTGTGATCAAGGGTGGGTGGGTAGTAGGGTAGGAGAAAAAGTGGAGACTCTCCACTGTACTTCTTTACCTTTTAAAACTATGTGAGTACATTACTTACTCAGTTAACTAATTAACTTAGAAATAAAACTTTGTTAGCGTTTCAAAGGCATTATAAGCAGTACAGTTATATACAAAAATTAGACTTTTCCCACTGAATAGTAAAGTTCTTGAATGCACTGTTACAAAGAAAATACATTCTGCAATATTTACTAGCCTTTGAATAACTTTAATAAGACTGTTTTATCTTCCCTTTGTTGATTTCTAAATTAGTAGAATTTTTCTCATGTTAAATATATATATAAAATTAGGAAAACCTTGTATGTCTCCTAAGGCTAAATGGACATTAACAGCAACTCACACTCTGTACCACTGCCTCGTCAGTGCTGTGTAAGGTCTGATTATTTAACTGCTAAGCTGTACCAGTACAAAGAATATAAATCTGTTTTTTGTGCATTTTATTGTACATTTCCAATAGGGCTTTTAAAGCAAATGACTATATCTCTGACTACATTCTCATAGGAGTGTTTTAAATGATATATTACAAACGGTGGTTCAGTTCAAGGCTGGTAAAACTGCAGTACAAAGAATGCCCATTTTGGGGTGCTCATGACAAAGCTTTACTTACTCTACTGGCATGTTGCCTTAGGTTACACAAGTATCAGACTGTTAATGCAGCTGTGTTTTGCCAGGTTCTGTTAATGTTCAGAAACATTAAAAAATGGAGGCATTATCTGATGTTACTGATATCTTTCTATCATAGCCTAATACTCTAATTAGAATCTAATGCTTTACTCCTTAGATACTTGCTAATAAGACTTAAAGAGGTAGATAGGAATATGCAGTAAATCCCTTTCAGTTAAAATCAGGTATCTTTATCGTGTTACATATAATTCTGTGTTTCATTACTTGATTTAATGGTGGTAATACATCTGTTGATAAATATTGGTTTTTACTGATGTAGTAGTAGAATGCTATTAGATAGGTAGAAAGATGTCAACACAAAACCACAATCTAATTATAAATCATTCTTTAAAGGTGTATAATTTTTGTGTCTCTGAGGGTATTCCCCCCCGCCCCCGCTAAGGGTATTTTTTTAAAGAGCTGTTTCCTTATAACTAATACAACTAGTTTGTTATGGTTTTTAAAAATCACTTATCTTTCCTTTCAACCATAAAGATGGCCTAGAGAGAGGCTTTTTCTGTTTCCACTGAAGCCACTTGCAGAATTACTCTGTTTTTATCCTCTCCTGCTCTCTTGTCACCTCCTTCTATTCTCCTCCTTGGCTGTCTTTTGGCATACACTTTCCTCTGTTAATGATAGGAGTTCCAGAAGGAGAGAACAGATGGATTTAGAAATGTGAATTTAGATTATGTTTTGTGTTTTTCCTCTTCTATTGTAACCTAAGATTTGGAATGCAGATAATTCCTTTTTTGTTAGTTGAGCTCTGTAGTTCAGCCCTTATCTAAACAGTGTACCTGAAACTTCAGCATCTTTAATTTACGTATACTTGTTTCTCTGTTAAAGTACTGTAAGCATGTGCTCTGGGGAGATCATTGGTCCGATTCCCCTTAAAAGCCTGAAGGCCTTGTAAATTGTGACTGATGTCCACTATACTTAAATAAATCACATTAAATAAGACCTGTTATTGACCTGGAGGATGTATGCCTTAAAAGTTTAAGAAACTTCTCTACCCAGGAAATGTTACCTACTGCTAGTATCTTTTCCTCTTAATATATTTTTGTTAAATATTTAATTACTGAAATAAAAAATATAGTAATATTCTTTCAAAAAAGCAGTCAACATGTTAAAAGTAAGACCAGACTTCTCACTCACTTCTCTGTATCTGGCAAAATACTACTTCCCTAGATGAATTTGGTATGCATTTTCCCAGATCTTTCTAACAAACATTTAGATACTATGATATATATATTTTATCCCCAATTTAATAATATTGAGCATTTTCCATGTTGCTATAAAGCCTTTTTAATAATACAGTTGACTTTTGGTTTTTACTTTAGTCAGTAAAGGAAATGTTCTGTATTTCCTTCTTTCAAATCTTAATATTTTTTTATCAATATCATCTAGCCACTGGAAAACTAAATGGTCCTGTGATTTATGGTACAATTCAGGTTACCAATTAGAAAGTGTTGACCTTGAAAAAAGTCAGTTATTTTACCAGCAAAAATGGATTTATTTGGGAATAGCAGAGAATTGCAGTTCAGGACAAGCAAGCCACAGTGAAAGCCATAGGCAAGTCCAAGGAACATTATTTTATAGAGAAAAAGGAGAAAGGTGGGAGAGATCATTCTGAACAAAAGCCCACTGGAGAAAAGTGAGAGTTCAGGGTGATTATGGTTTCTCACTGGCTGAGTTTCTGGGGTAATCAGTTTCTTATAGGAGATGCAACGTACATCTTGTACTGTTTGGGCCCATAATTAATGACTCTTCTACTGAGGTCTGTAACAATTGATAAATCTTATAATTGGCATCAAATTGTACTGTGTGAGAGCTCTCCCTTCTGGCCTCATGGTTTTCCTTTGTTTTCACAGAAGGGGGGTTATGTTTTATTTAAAAGATAACAGTAACTATTGCATGTCTTCATGGCCCAAAGTTCAAGGTGTACCAAGTGTAGAAAGGGAAAAATAAGAATCTCCGTATGTTTGCCAGCCTCTCATTGCCACATTACTAATTATAAGCTATTCATAGTTTCTTTTATATTTCCATTGTTGCTACTGCTGCTGCTGCTAAGTCATTTCAGTCGTGTCCGACTCTGTGCAGCCCCATAGATGGCAGCTCACCAGGCTCCCCCATCCCTGGGATCCTTCAGGCAAGAACACTGGAGTGGGTTGCCATTTCCTTCTCCAATGCATGAAAGTGAAATGTGAAAGTGAAGTCACTCACTCATGTCTGACTCCTAGTGACTCCGTGGACTGCAGCCCACCAGGCTCCTCTGTCCATGGGATTTTCCAGGCAAGAGTACTGGAGTGTGTTGCCATTGCCTTCTCCTTCCATTGTTAGGACTGTATAACAAATTACTCTAAAGCTTAGTGGGATGAAAAAACCTTTTAATTAAGTGGACAAACTCTGTGTCTGGAGTTCATACAGAGCACAGAGGAGATGGCTAGTGTGTTGCATAATGTCTGGGTTCTTAGCTGCAAGACTGAGAGGCTGGGAGCAGGAATAGCATGGAAGGCTTGCTCACTCGCTGTCTGGCAGTTGATGCTGGCTGGTGGCTGAAACCCTGCCTAGCGCTGTCAGCCAGAACACATACATGCGGCCCTTCATGTGGCTTCTTGCCTTCCTCACAGCACAGTGGCATGGTTCCAAGGGCAAGCATCCATCCCAGGGGAGGATGAGGAAGGGAAAGAACCATGGAGTGGCTAGACACTTCTTGGCAACCTAGCCTAAGGTGTCACATATAACACTTCTGCCATACTTTTGGTTGTAGCAGTCGTGAACCTGCTCAGCTTCAAGAGAGAGGCAATAGACTTCACCTCTTTTTAAAATTGAGGTATCATTGATAACTAACATTAGTTTCAGGTATATGACTTATATGTATTGGGAAATTACCATCACAGTAAGTCTAGTTAATAACACTTGTCACCATACACAGTTACAGTATGTGTGTGTATGTATTGTATGTACATAATTTTTCTAGTGATGAGAACTATTAATATCTATTCTCTTAGCAACTTTCAAGTATGCATATGGTATTATTAACTAGAATCACTATGCTGTAAATTATCTCCCTGTAACTTAATTATTTAATAACAGGAAGTATACATTTTGTCCTCCTTCACCCATTTCACTCACCTCTGACCCCTAAACCCCCCACCTCTGGCAACCACAATCTGTTCTCTGTATCTTTGAACTCTATTTTTTCTTGTTGTTTTAGTTCTGTGTGTGGTATTTGTCTTTCTCTTACTTGTTTCACTTAGCATAGTTCCCTCAAGGTCCATTTGTGTTGCCACAAAAGGCAAGATTTTGTTCTTTTTAAGGCTGAATAATAATTCCATTATGTGTGTGTGTGTGTGTGTGTGTGTATACACATCCTGGAGGAGGGCATGGCAACCCACTCCAGTATTCTTGCCTAGAGAATCCCATGGACAGAGGAGCCTGGTGGGCTACAGTCCATGGGATCTCAAAAGAGTCGGATGTGACTTAGCTACTAAAAAACAACAGTTTTTGCATATTTGTATTTATTTTTGCCCTTCTTGCCTTTCCTTTTAGAGTCATCTAAAAACTCATCACCAAGACTAATGTCATGGAGCTTACCACCTATGTTTGCTTCTAGGATTTTTGTGGTTTCAGGTCTTTAATTTATTTTGAGTTAATTTTAAACCATTTTTGAGTTAAGAGAACTAAATGTGATCAGACATAATTAGATTCTATCTATCTATCACTTGAGACATTGGGCTTCCTCAGTGGTGTGATTATGCAGGAATTCTTGAATTGAATGTAACTTTGTATTATGTCATTTCTTTAAAATTCTCCTTCTGTAATTTGGCAATGTATATCAAAACTTAAAATGTATGTACTTTCATTATAGCAACTCTTCTCTACATTCTAAAGAGATTAACCAGTATGTAAGAATGTTTTTATAGGAACACTCACAACATTGTTTTTCATATACAAATTTGGAAATGCTGTATTTAAATAGAATGTGGTACATTATTAAAAATTAGGTAGAGCTGGGTTTTGACAGTCTAAGGTTATTTCAAGCCATCCTTATTACTGAGAACTATATGAGGTCTGGTTAGGGGATACTGACCAACTGTTTAACCATTGATCTGAAAGTACATTTTTGCTGTTTGTTTTGGCATTTCACTTAAAAAAAAAAGTGATAACTATGAGCAGGCTTACTCACATAAACAGGCCGCCCTTTCCTGCATACTGCTATAATCTGAAAGCATACAATGGGCCATGACCTGAGTTTTTCATATACAATTTATATTTGATTTTACATATGTTATATATTTTAATCCTCACCATGATATTAACATTGATAATAGATTATAATTATTTCCTTTGCAGTTTGAAGCTCTCCTTTAGAAAGTAACAGACACAGAATTTGAACCCAGATAGCTCTGACTTTGAAGCTTTGTTTTTGAACCACTCTTCTGTATCACACTGTTTATCAGTTCACAGATAGATCTGTGCCTGGGAAAGAAGAGCACCTCCAATATACATGAGATTCTTGAGTAGACAAAGAAAAATGGCAAATAAGTTCTTGTTTGAGGTGAGGTGAGGTGAAGTCACTCAGTCGTGTCCGACTCTTTGCGATCCCGTGGACTAGCACCTACCAGGCTCCTCCATCCATAGGATTCTCCAGGCAAGAGTACTGGAGTGGGTTGCCATTTCCTTCTCCAGGGGATCTTCCTGACCCAGGGATTAAACCCAGGTCTCCCACATTAGAGGCAGACGCTTTAACCTCTGAGCCACCAGGGAAGCCCAAGTTTTTGTTTAGGTTCTGTGTTAGTTGCCCCAGGCTGCTTTAGCCCAACACCACAGACTGGGGGCCACAAACAGTAGTTATTTCTCACGGTTCTGGAGGCACTGGGAAGTCCAACATCAGGGTGCTGCCTGATTTGGTAACTAGTGATTGGACTCTTTTCTTGATTTTCAGATAGCCACCTTGCTGTATCCTCATGTGGCCCAGAGAGGCTGAGGGCTCTGCTCTCCATCCATGGGATTCTCCAGGCAAGATTACTGGAGTGGGTTGCCATTTCCTTCTCCAGGGGATCTTCCCGACCCAGGGATCGAACCCCGGTCTCCCGCATTCCAGGCAAACGCTTAACCTCTGAGCTACCAGGGAAGCCCTTCACCGTCTTATAAGGACACTAATTCCATCAGGGTGGCTCCACTCTCATGACTTCATCTAAACCTCTTCACCTCCCAAAGACCCCCACCCCCAAACTCCATCCCACTGGGGATTCAGGCTTCAGCAATGAATTTGGAGGGGTAGAGGGAATATGAACATCCATAGCAGATACCTGTTGATAATTCCAAAGAGAGATTTTCTGTTTTTCTTGTAATTTTTAAAAGAATTTCTCCAAGCTAAGATTCCTCATAGAAGTTCCATTTATCTGCTTTTTGCCATTAGAGTCTTCTCTTTGATCTATATTTTTTCCATCAGCCTCTGACAGCCAAAGTTCTATTTTAGGCTTCCTAGATATCCTAAGAGACTATTTTAGGTTCTACATTTTCCCTAACATGAAATCTTGGTGCCAAGACTCTTACATTCTTTTAATCTCTGTTTTCTCTTTTTTTCCCCAATGAAGAAAAACATTTATTCTAACCATACTATTTTGTCTTATCAATTTTGAAGCTAATTCATTTAAGGAACTTTACATGACCATTCTGGTTAGGTGGGGAAATCTAAATCTACTTTTAGTTCTTCCCTGGGATCCTGGGATCAGTGTTAGTTAGCAAAAGGGTTTACCTGGGAGCAACCATTGACTGTAAATAGTCTGCATGTGGTTCCCCCTACTCCACTGCAATATAGAAAATATTTGAAGTTTATGGCTCCATCCTATAGTTACTGCTATGCCTCTTTCCCTTACATTAGTATCCTTTTTATTTAAAGTATAGTTAATTTACAGTGTTCTGTTACTTTGTCATATACCAGTGATTCAGTATTTTATTTATATATATATACACACACACACACACACACGCATTGTATTTCATATTCTTTTCCATTATGGTTTATCACAGAATTTTGAATTTAGCTCCTTGTGCTATATAGTAGGACCTTGTTGTTTATTGATTTTCTTTTAATTATTTTGTTTTCCCAAATGACTTCCTTTTGGAGTGGCTGAAATCAGCATCAGTAGTCCCACTGTATTCTTCAGATAAGTCAAGAGAAAACTGAGATGCACTGTAAATTAGACCTCTGTTTAAAGAGTTTTATCAAAGCAGTGAGATTCTCTTGTTTTACTAAGTGTGTTTTTCTAATTCTTTAAAGACTATATAGTTTACCTATCACAAGTGTTTGAATCTGACATGCTGAATATATATCCCAACACACTGGTTTGAACAGAACATGTAAGTCCAGGACCAGAAATGTGGTTATGATACTTTGGCACCTCGTTATGCAGAGTCTGCAGCATCGTCTGCCTGTGAACATGTAGAGTGTAGGTAGTCAGTAACCTGTGGAAGACCAGCCAGAAGAGCAGGATCCAACTCCAGCTCTCAATGGAATGTCCCAAAGACTCGTGGCAGCCTGGACTGAAGATGTAGTGCTTCAGGCAGCCAGACTCTCAATGAATAATTTCTTTTCATTTTTTGGTGTGTGTGTGTGTGTGTGTGTGTGTGTGTGTGTGTGTGTGTGTGTGCAGGCACTTTTTAACATTTTTATTAAAGCTGCAAGGGCTTCTTTCTGCAAGACAAAAGTTGTAATTTGACTTCCCACTTTCTGGCTTCCCTTACCTAGAAAAAAATCAGTTCTAAACTGACATAGCTATCACATAAAACTGACATAATTTCCATATTTGTCAATTGTATGTGAATGAATTAATTTTCTAGAAATTTATATAGCAGGACAAATTATACATTACTGCTTTTTATCAAAGTCCCAAAAGGAAGCTTATTCCATGTAGTAATACCGAAAGGAAGAGATCTCTTTTAGTGTTGAAGGAAAACACTGGCTGTGTTAATCTTAGAGGCTATTAGGTAATTAGATATGGTCATTTTCACCTTACTCTGAATTTGCTTCGGTTCAATTGTTTATCAGTTGTATATCAATTCACTGGAATATTTTGTAACCATTCAAAATTGTGGCTGGTTACACAGTGTTTCAGTCTAATGATATGTTAATAAAAATTATGATACATTTTGTACATTGTAAAGTAAAATAGAATCGGGATTAAAAATCTCTGCTTCAGAGTTAGTACTGGATATATTAGCCCCTGCCTCCTCTAGTGAGTGTGAGGATTATCTAAATTCTTAGTAGAGTCCCTACCACATAAAAGTTCCTAGTAAATATTTGTTATTATACTGGTTGTAATTATGTGTGATTTAGTCGCTCAGTCGTGTCCAACTCTTTGCATCCCCATGGACTGTAGCCTGCCAAGCTCCTCTCTCCCTGGGATTTCTCCAGGCAAGAATACTGGAGTGGGTTGCCATTCCCTCCTCCAGGGGATCTTTTCCCACCCAAGGATTGAACCTGGGTCTCCTGCACTGCAGGCAGATTCTTTACCGATTGAGGCACCAGGAACCCTGGTGATTGATTGTAATTATGTGAAACTATGCATATGGACTTCCCTGGTGGCTCAGATGGTAAAGCGTTTGTCTACAGTGCGGGAGACCCGGGTTCAGTCCCTGGGTTGGGAAGATCCCCTGGAGAAGGAAATGGGACCCCACTCCAGTACTATTGCCTGGAAAATCCCGTGGACAGAGGAGCTTGGTAGGCTGCAGTCCATGGAGTCGCAAAGAGTTGGACACGACTGAGAGACTTCACTTCACTTCATGCTTATTTTAAGACTAGAAAACATAATGATAATTGTACTAGGCAGAGAATTAATCCACATTAATTCCTAAGTATTCTGTAATGTTTCTTGTATTATACTGTAATACAAATAATTATTTAAATTATAATTTAAGGTAATATTTATAAATTCATATCATTAAAATATATTTGTATTTAAATGTACTTCTAATATGATAGTAATAAGGTACTCGTATTCCACATTGATTAAACATATCAGTATCTGTTATTTATCTCAGAATTAGAGGCAGTCAGACTAATGCCATTAACAGCAAACTGTGCTGACTTGTTCATGTACAAAGAGCGTTTGGTTCTGAGGTTGACTAAATCCAGCAGCTAAATAGTATTGCTTGTATGCCCCAAACACAGTGGCCTTGTGGTTCCTCAACACCAACTCCCAGGTACCTAGTTGTTTATTCTGTCTGGAATTCCTGAATTCTCACGTCCTTGATCTTTACTCTTACTGTCGTGGAGATAGTCCCTTAAGCGTTCCTGCTTCTGTATGCCTGATTTAAAGTGGCTACTGAATTGCCACTGGATGCCATCCTATTTTAATTCTCTCTGTGACTCTTTGACATTTTCATATTTCTTAGTTGTCTGATTTTCCCCACAAGACTGTATGATCTTTAAGAGTAGAAATTTTGTCCTTTTCACATCATATACCTGGAACTGTACTTGGCACATAGTCAGCATTTAGTAAACATTTTGAATGAATAAGTGAATATAAATGATTGTTGCATTATAACTAGACATAATTAATGAGCATCTCACATTTTAAAATGAACATTTGTATATAGCTACGCAAAAATATTTCTTTTTCTTTTCTTTCATCGGTGTTTCCTAATGGCTTTACCTGATACCATTATAAGTAGTGTTGAATGATTTAAGGGCTAGATAGTAAATATTTTAGGCTTGGAGTGTCTATGGCAGCTACTAAACTCATCTGTTTTAGCAAAGCAACCACAGATGATATGTAAACAAAGGGGGTGTGGCTATGGTTCAGTAAATCTATTTATGAAAATAGGCCTCCAGCCTGCAAGTTGTAGACTGGTGACCTTGCTATAGACTACAAAACCACTGCAAGGGTGTGGAGAGAAACTCTGACCTGCATCATCGCTGGAACATCAAAAAAGAACACAGTGAGCATCTTATCTGGTAGACCCACGTTGAAGCAGGAGGATGGGACTAAGGCAGGCATGAAAAAGAAGCCTAGAGCTGGTGATGTGGCCCT
Source organism: Nanger dama (assembly GCA_917880005.1). NCBI lineage: Eukaryota > Metazoa > Chordata > Mammalia > Artiodactyla > Bovidae > Nanger > Nanger dama. The sequence continues at coordinate 47,522,785 of CAKJTW010000001.1, forward strand.
CCATTGAAGTACATTTGTGAGGAAATGGATTTGGGGGCTTTTCACATGGAAATCATGTTATTTGTAGATGTCATTGAGCTCCTGTTAGCCAGCAAGTCAGACCTCAGGACAAGGGCAGCAGTTCTAGAAGAGCTATAGCCAGAAGCCAGAGCCGGCATTTGAGTTACATAATGTACAAAGAACTGGTAATTCATTGGTCATTTCAATCACAGCTGTAGGTTTGGGGATATGCTGTGTGGTTGCTAAACATTAAACCCACAAAGTTCTTTTTACTCCTTATTTGATGTCTTAAGTGATTAGATAGTGCTTGTCCTGTCCAGTGACACTTTTTACCTAATAAACCTTTATGTTTTACACAATCTACTTAGAGGTGGAGGAGGAGTAATAGGAAAATATACATATGATTATAAAAACGTAAGGACATCTCTAGCAAGATTCACAAAAATACCTGAGTTTTGTGGAGGCTTACTTTGCCTCCGTCTAGTCAAGGCTATGTTTTTTTCCAGTGGTCATGTATGGATGTGAGAGTTGGACTGTGAAGAAAGCTGAGTGCTCAAGAATTGATGCTTTTGAACTGTGGTGTTGGAGAAGACTCTTCAGAGTCCCTTGGACTGCAAGGAAATCCAACCAGTCCATTATAAAGGAGATCAGCCCTGGGATTTCGTTGAAAGGACTGATGCTAAAGCTGAAACTCCAATACTTTGGCCACCTCATGCAAAGAGTTGACTCATTGGAAAAGATCCTGATGCTGGGAGGGATTGGGGGCAGGAGGAGAAGGGGACGACAGAGGATGAGATGGCTGGATGGCATCACCAACTCGATGCACATGAGTTTGAGTGAACTCTGGGAGTTGATGATGGACAGGGAGGCCTGGCGTGCTGCAATTCATGGGGTCACAAAGAGTCGGACACAACTGAGCGACTGAACTGAACTGAAGGTTAGGAGAGAGAGAGATTTACCGTGCATGGAGTATCTTTTTGTACTTTTGAATTTTGTACTGTGTATACGTATTACTTATTGGGAAAAAAATTAATAAAACTTAAACAGAATATACAAAGTAGGAAATTCATTAGGTCTGATTTGTGACCCAAGGGCTAGAAGTTTTTTTTTTTAATTTCTTTAGAATGTATAATTTGTTTACAGTATTAACTATAGTCACCATGCTGTACATTACATACCCATAACTTACTGATTTTTTTTTAAACTAGACATTTGCACCTTTTGACCTCCTTCACCCATTTTGCCCACCCTTCTCCCCCTGCCTCAGGCTGCCACCAGTCTCTTCACTATATTCATGAGATTTTTGTTTTTAGATTCCACATATAAATGAGATCATACAGTATTTATCTTTTTCTGACTTTCTTCACTTAGCATAATGCCCTTGGGGTCCATCCATGCTGTTACAGGTGGCAAGATTTCATTCTTTTTTATGGCTGAATAATACTCCTGTGTGTGTGTGTGTGTGTGTGTGTGTGTGTGTGTGTGTGTGTGTGTGTGTTTTCTTTATCCATTCATCCATCCGTTGACATTTAGAGGTTATTTCCATATCTTGGATATTGCAAATAATGCTACAGAAAACATGCAGTTGCATGTGTCTTTTTGAATTAGTGTTTTTGTTTTCTTAAGGTAAATACCCAGAAGTGGAACTGCTTGATTTATATACTAGTTCTATTTTTAACTTTTTGAGGAACTTCCATATTGTTTTCCATAGTGGTTGCTGCCAATTTTTATTTCCACTGATGGTGTACAGGGGTTTCCTTTTCTCCACATCCTCACCAACACTCATTATTTACTGTCTTTTTGATAATAGCAATAGAATGTATAAAAGGGTTTTGAATTGATTCTTTGCATATTAAGGAAGGTTTAAGGTATCCAGCATATTTTTTTATAATAATTAAGATCTGTTTTCCCATTCTAATTCAAATAGAACTACTTTTAGTGGTATACAGAAAAACAAGTCTGATCATCTTAGCAATTTATAAAATGATTTATTCTGTTGTTTTAGATGAGGTCATAATTTGTCTAGCATAGTAATAATAATAGCTAACATTTCTTCTTTCTTGTGTTGTCACTACGTTTCATATGTGCTGTGTATTTAATTCTTACCTGTATTCAGATCTAGGCAATATCCTCATTTTACCACATGAGGAAACTAAAGCTTAAAGGTGTTAAAGAATTTGCCAAAGGTCTTGAAACTCTAGAAAGTTGCAGAGCCTGACTTTAAATCAAGATCTGTCTGTCTTCAGAGTCCAGCTAAGCCCAACTGCCATGGAGTGGCTTCCCCAAGTAATTGCAAGTGATGTTAAACTGCTTTAATGGAGAGAGAGTGTGATTATAAAGTACTGAGGCTGAATTGAAAAGTTGCATGCTCATTCTGTTTACCCTATGTCATCTCTTTTAAGATACATGAGATTATCATTTTTAAACATCCTAAAAGGCCTCAGCATAGGGTGAAAATTCACAAAAGAATGATGTCTCTTTATTGATAATGGGTCTTTTCTTTTCAGTTACCTTTTAAAATTCATAATCATATGGTTCCAAAATTAAATTATATGTTAAGATAGACAATGAAAACTTCAAATCCCATCTCATCAGAAGCTATTCTGTTCCTCCAACCCACTGCCCAACCCCTGTGGTATCATTTTTATTAGTTTCTTATTTATCCAACCCACTGTTTATGCAGATGTAAGCTAAAAGGGAAAAAAAATTCCTTTCTTTCAAAAGGCCTTTTCTATAAAGAGAACCTATTTTTCTCTCTCTCTTTGCTTCTAATTTTAAGTGAGAAAAATGTTGTTAACAAAGTTTACTCTTTCTTTAGTAGCTCTCTTCTATGGTTAAGTGCCTTTCCTTTGGTAAGTCTAATAACTTATGGCAGTAGGAATTTCTGTCACAGGTAACTTTTAAAATTCCTAATTTAAGTAGGTGAATTGTACCAGATCACAGTATATTTGAGTATTATGTTGAGGAGAAAAAAATCCCACCAAACTGATCAGGCCCTATATGTATTCTGTGTTTTTATTTGATATTTGATTTTGAAGGTACAATAGATAGTGTGATAGCATTCATTAAAAAATAAAGCATGATCTTTCTGATAAGTAGTATACATTTTAGTAAGTCTGGTGGCTAATTTCCTTTTTCTTGTTCATTGTAGTTGAGGCAGTCCCAGTCCTACTGCACAGACACAGAATGTCTTCAGGAATGTAAGTAATGATGGGTCAGGAGAAGGCTTGGCACCGGGGACACAATTAGAGATCAGAATATGACTGAACATTTGCCGGAAATTATTCTTACAGTTTGCTGTTTAAGGAAATGACTTTCAGTAATGTATCTCCTACTTAAAATGCTTAATTTTTAAGTTAAAAATGTGTTTTTGGTCCTGCCACAAAATCAGAACAGGTTCATTGAATAAAATGATAAAACCTCAGATAGAAAAAAAAGAAAAAGAAAAACTTCCAGAATAATAAAAGATGACCACTGTTGACAACTTGGTGTAAACCCTCCCACACCTTTTTGGGGGCAAATATGTGAGGAACTGGTCACTTTGGGCTCATTGGACTGAACACTGGGGCTTTAGCACAAACCCCTCACTCTTTCCCTAGCATCTATCTGCATCCATTGGCAACTTTGAGAGTTTGTGAGCACAGGAAGGGGAGGCCATTGTTTGCCAAGGTTTGGAAGCTTTGGGAACCATTGGAATCATTCCCTTGGCTCTGATATTAGAAACGGCAAGAGGGTATGGACAGTGGGGAGGTTTCTCCATGACTTTTGAGGCAGTGGTGATGATAAAGTGAGAATCAGTGTAGGAAGGTGGATCCTGCATGGTGAATGTAGCTGGCGGACATGGTGGCCGTAATATGAGGCATCTTTTTTCAGGACAGAAATAACCTGAGGGATACTTTGAGGGGAAATAGTAGCCAAACCAGTGCTGTACCATAATAATTTGACCACAAGAATGGAAGTATGACATTCACAGGATGATGAAGCCTGGCACAATTCAATTCATATATACTTAGAAAAATGAGATCACTCTGTATATGTTGTTTTTCACTACTGTATTGTGACTATATCAACATGTATTTACCTTAAAAATATTACTAAATAATAATTCATTATGAGGATGTACCACTGTTCAAATAATTCCCTTCTGTTGGAATCTTAGGTTACTAATATATTTTTACTGTTATAAATTATACTTAAATAAACATCCGTATGTATATTTTTAGACTTTCGACATACTCTCAAATTGCACTTATTAGTAGGCTAGTTGCTTGTACTTCATATCTCTGAAGCTGAGTGCTACTTTATTATGTATATGAAGCTAAAGCAAAACACAGCAAGGTGTCATTATAAAGAAGCTTGTTACTACATTATTATTTACTGTTATTACTGTGTGAACTGGGCATCCCATCAAATTCTGTAAATGAAACAACTTAGAAAAACAGAAGCTAGTACAGTGCCTGGCTCAAAGTAGAAGCTTTGTCAGAAGGTAGTCCTTTGGTGCAACAAGACAATAACCATATGCCTCTGGGCAAGAAAGTAACGGACAGACGTTCCACTAGGTTTGGGGCATGATGGGTGGTGATCGGTCCCCCACTCCAGGTTTCTTTGCATTGCCTCTTCAGCAGCATTCACTAACCTACAGTGTTCCCTCTGATCACCAGCTCAGATTTTTGCCTCAGCAGAAAACTAAAACCTGTTCTTCTTGTTGGAATTAATCTCATTGAACTTCCCATGGGCAAAAAAATTTATTGTATTTGTGGTGTTTGTGACCCTTTAGCCAGCCCCACCTGTAAACCAAATATACTCTTATTTCTGCAAGTGGAATTTCACTTCTTTAATCCAAACATAAAAGCAAGACTCTAGAGCTTGAGTATGAATTCAGTTATCTTGGCCAGTCGTCCACCACCCGCTCCCCTCACCCCAGTCCTTTTAGCATTTGGTGGAAATCCTTTCTAACAGCCATGTCTTTAAATGGTTTAAGCAGTTGTTTCCTCTGAGTGATATGTAATTATTTTTCTGTGTATTTTAAATCTTCAGCAATGAGCTAATGCTCATATATAAAGTATATATATTAATCAGGGGTCCCCACAACCCCCCTTCTATTTCAGTAACTTGTGAGAATGGCTAACAGAATGGAGGAAAATAATTAAATTACTGTTACTAGTTTATTATAAAAGATGCAGCAACCAAATGGGAGAGATGTGTAGGGCAGGGTACAGGGGGAGGGGTGCAGAGCTTCCCTGTCTTCTTGGGTGCACCACCCTCCCAGCTAACTCCGTGTGTGCCCTGGCCCAGAAGCTCCATGAACCCCATCCTTCAGGGGGTTTATGGAGGTGCCGCTTCATAGGCGTGAATGCCTAGATCATTGGCCATCTATATAAGTTTAGAGAAATAATCCCTCAGGATCTGTCAGCTGTTAGATCCTCTCTTTTACATCTTTCCTGTGTCCAACTAAGTTAATAGCGTCACTGTGAATATCCCATTTGACATCTTACTTGAAATACTTACTTTTCTTGTAACCAAAGACTTAACCATTGAGTAGAATGGGGCACTGTATTTTAGTGTACAAAATCCTTTTACATTTTTATGATGTGACATTTTTCTAGACCATCGAGTTAAAAAGTATTTATCCTCTTAAGGCAAATAAATCCTAGGCAGTGAAGGGAACAGGTTTTATATCCCCCATGTGCTTCCCTGGTGACTCAGAGGTTAAAGCATCTGCCTCCAATGCGGGAGACCTGGGTTTGATCCCTGGGTTGGGAAGATCCCCTGGAGAAGGAAATGGCAACCCACTCCAGTATTCTTGCCTGGAGAATCCCATGGACGGAGGAGCCTGGTAGGCTACAGTCCACGGGGTCGCAAAGAGTCGGACACGACTGAGCGACTTCACCTCACCTCACCTCACCTCATGTGATTGTACTTCTTTAATACTCAGATTATTTGGCACTATATTAATGTTTAGAATATTTAGTGCCAAAAGTTATCACAGTTAAAACCATAGTGGCCAGGTCTTGTAAAGGCTCTTTCACTTCTCCCTGTTGACTTTACAACAGCTGCTCCTGACACTTGTTTGTATTGGCTGCATGCAGTGCCAGGGAGTTTGAGTAGCTTATATGTTCTGAGACTTCATGAAGAAGCCTAAGTCAGTTCAGATATCCGGTATCTCTAATCCCAAAATACATGATTCAAAACTCAGTTAATTAGTGTATAGTGAAAAGATGATTTCCTATTCATATTCTCCCGTCTATCCAGGTCCTATCTCTGGGTATTATTGGCCTTCTGTGTATCTTTCCACAATTTCTTTGTGCATATACAGGCAAATATTTATTATTTGCCACCCCCTTTCTTAGTACACACTGTTTTTCACCTGATTTTTCCCCTCTGTCAAGAAATAGCTTGTCACTTGTCTCATGTAAACATCCCTCACCATTGTGTTACAGCTTCACCCCAACCCCCACATACCATAATTTCTTATTTGAATGCTCTTGGCAAACATTTAGGTCTGTTTTCAGCTTTTTGTTAATAACCCTGCAGAGTATGTCTATGTAAAGTACCTTCTAGAGCCAGTCTTAAGTTTGTGCTACTGCTGTAAACAAGAAAAATACTGTGATCATGGGTTTGACTGTCCTGGTTCAGCTATTGCTGATATGGGCCTTAAGTTATTGGAGAATGAGAGAATGCTCGTATCAAACCTAGGAAGTCAGGAAAACTGTATCTGTTTAGCCTTTTTAAGTAGAGAATTCTGTATATTACTGCCCTGCAGAAATTTTAGAGGCACACTTAGCTTTTTCTTCCTCCCTCCTACCATCACCATTTCAGGCATTTGCCAAGTGCTGTGCTTCTTTCATCTTGTTGCCTGACCCCTCTCATTCTCACTTCACCGTCTTATCCAGTCCAGTCATTCACACCAGGATCTTTCTGCACGTAGTCTTTTCTGTGCTCAGTTGCTAAGTCATGTCCACCTCTTATGTGACTCCATAGACTGTAGCCAGCCAGGTTCCTCTGTCCATGGGATTTTCCAGGCAAGAATACCGTAGCGGGTTGCCATTTCCTTATCCGGGGAGATCTTCCCAAACCAGGGATAGAACCCATGGTTCCTGCCTCGTGTCCTGCATTCTTTATCCCTGAGCCACCAGGGAAGTTTAATTTGATCCTAAAGCTGATCAGCTAAAGCACAGATCAGTAGTGGCTGATGTTTATCGAATACTTATTGTGTTCCAGGTATTGTGCTACTTTTCATGTACTGATCATTTTTCGTCTTCACATCTATTCTATGAGATGATGGTAATATTTCCATTTCACAGGTTAAAAAAAATCGAGGCACAGAGATTATTTATTTAAGAGGTGGTAAAGTCAAACAGCTATGAGATAGTCTCATTTTTTTAAAGTTAATGAATTAATTAGGAGAAATAGGAAACCATTGTTTCAAACTAGGAATCCTACCCTAGTCTAGAGAACAAAGGAAAGAATGGGCAGAGAAAATGGAGCTTTTTTTCACCAGACTAGAGCGGGTTGTAAGATGTTGTTGAATGAGTTAAATGAGATCATGCCAGACAAGGAAAAATAATGAGTCCGCAGAACGACTGAGTTTGGCGAAGTTGGCAAATGGCAGCCAAACTAGCAATGAACTATTGCATCCGATTCACTTGGAAAGCTTTAAAAATATTGTTGGTTCCTGACCCCACCCCAGAGGCACTCCTGAATTAGATGATATGAGGCAGGGCCTTAGAAATGGTGGCATTGATGTTGTCACAGGCTATTCTGTTGGGCATGCAAATCAGGGATCCACTGGATAAAGGAGGAAGAAGGAATGAGGTTGATTAGAGCAGAGGATGATTTTTCTGAGAAATGGTGAGAGGTAATATTGATGAGTAGGGCCACGTCTTATGAGGAAAGGCCAGGCTGAAGAGTTCAGAGTGGAAGCAGCAGACAGTGGAGAGTGAGTCCCTGGTTTAGTCAGCAGAGGTATGTGAAGAGCAGTGTTGTAAGCAGGCTTTTTCGGCAGCAGCCATGTGCAGGAAGGGGAGGCTGCGGTGGGAACCAAGCTAGGAGACAGCACCAGGGAACTAGGAGTCATGTTAGCCCCATGGGAGTCTCACACAGAGAGTGAGCATTGTACCACGCTTGCTTTGTCTAGAACTAGGCATTAGTAAATTTGGGATCTGAGGTTTAACTATCTGAAACTTCACAGTCCTTTACTTGTGAAGAGCATCAAAAAGCAAGGGACCCATTTTACAGAGTTGGCACTGGGCTTACACTTCAGGTCTAACTAATGTAGCATTCTACTTCTGAGTGGTGCACTATATGACGTGATCATACATAGACAACACAGTTCTCTTTCTTTGACTACCTTTATATACTCTTAACAGCTAGTTGTAAGTTTATTAAAAGTCCTTTTAAAATCTGTATTTGCCAATTTTACTACCCATAGGAGTAATAATTTTCAGGGGCCTGTCTTCTATGTGATACTGTCAGAGATTATGACATAGCGAAGAGGTTAAGAGCACAGACCCTGGAATGGGACCACTGTATTTAAACCCCAGCTTTGCCACATGCCGACTGTATGACATTGGGATTTAACCCCCACCCCCATTTCCTCATCTATAAAATCAAAGATATTATATACCTGCCATAAAATAAGATTGCTAAGGAATTCCCTGGAGGTCCAATAGTTAGGACTCAGCACTTTCACTGCTGATGGCCTGGGTTCCATCCCTGGTCTGGGAAGCTGGGAACTAAGATCCCACAGGTCTCCAAGAGCAGCCAAAATAAAAATAAAAAGATTGTTAAAAGGGATTAAGAGAGATAAGGCCTGGTTCAAAGTAGCCGCTCAACTTTAACTATAATTCAGTAATAAAAATAATAGATAGTATTTTGCTTAAAAAAAAAAAAATCGGTCTTGGAGCAGCTTAAAGGATAGAATTAGAGGAGTCAAGAGTAAGTATGAGGAGGTTGGTTAAGAGGCCACTGTGGTAGACCAGACAAGAAGCTTGAACAAGTGTGGGTGTGGAGCTGAAAGTGGACAGATTTGAGTGGTATAACAACCTATAGATACTATTTTCTCTAGAAATCTGATATTCTAGAATTTTCATTTCTGACACTTTGAGTTCTCTAATACACATTTCATTTATTATAAATTTGTTAAGCTCGTTCCATGAGCCAGGTACTTGTTATTCTGAAATAAATAAGATATGGCTGCCTTGAGGGACTGATACCTACACAGACACCTGATTTTTTTTTCTTCTGGATAAATGCATAGAGTTTGAAATAACTAAATCTTAATCCATATTCTTTTTCCAAAAACAGGCCAAATTAATCTCTTTGTTTGACACTGTCATTAAAGGGATCTTTAATTCATATATATACAACTTAGATGTCTCCTTTTCCTTAAGCTCTATTATTGTTTCAGGCTGCTTCTGTAGTTAAAATGCATAATCCCCTCTCCCCTAGCATGGCTTTCCTGTATATCAAGTGGTCTTAACCTGGGTTCTGCAGATCCCAGTATAGCTATGAATTGCCATGAATCTTTTGCAATTATTAATATATACAGAATTGTTGAATGTGTATACATGGATTCTTACAGTGGAAAAGTCTTTTCTTTATCAAATTCTCAAAGGATTCTATTACCACACTACTATACTCTTTATTTAATAGGCTCTGGCTTATGACTATTTTATACCATTTACCATTTAGATTTTCTCACAGGAGGAAACAGAAATTGAAGATGTGATATTTAGTAATTCTTAAAAGTATTAATAGTTTTTATATTAATACAATTTTGAAGTTATTTAAACATTAGAGTTTGTTTTTACATTTACTAACAACATGGTAATTATTCAACAGTTTGTTTTCTTTTGCAAATACATTTTCTGTTTGTCTTTAGTGCCAGGACCCTCTAGTGATAATGGCATCAGTATTACCATGATCTTGATGGCCTGGATGGTTATTGCAGTGATCTTGTTTCTGTTGAGACCTCCTAATCTAAGAGGATCCAGCCTAACTGGAAAACCAGCCAGTCCTCATAATGTAAGTGTTGTGGATTAGAGGTCTTTTGGGGTGGGGGGATGGGTGTAGCCTGGGAAAGGGGGTGGAGTTGTTTTGACTGAAATATCTAAATTAGCAAAAGGAAGATTTAGCTCACAGAGTAAATTAAATTCTTCCTATGTAGTTCCAGTAAGTCTTGCAATCCCAAATGGCTTAGTTTTCATGGAGTTACACATAGAGAAGTACAGACCAGTAGCCCCCACATCATTTTAAGATGAATTTCAATGTTTACTCACACAGGAAACATAAAAAGTGGGCCAGTTCCTAATAATCCACAGTAATAGTTCTTAAATCTCAGTCCTCCAGTTTCTAGGTCTGTCCACCTCACAGTTGATCCCTTGCCTCTCATGTCCCAAGGTTCCTAGATACTCTTACTAGCTGCAGTTCAAATGTCCCTTTTTGTGTGTGCACACACACACACATTCACTTATTCACTTTCCCTCTCTCCATTTTCTCCCCTTCTGTCCTAGATGTCAAATATAGCAGAGACACGGAGCCCATCTGGCTCAACCTGCTTTCCCATCCTATTTCTCTCAAATCCATTCTGACAGTTCTGCATCACAGTAGATCAGCTGAACTGGCAAAAGGAGTGGTAGGAGTCATTTATGTTGCTAAATCTTGATAGTCACGATTATAACAATTGTTAGAACCTAAATGAAAAATATGATAAAGTGACACAACAGGGAGTTTTTGATTAATGTCTTTAATAGAGGCCTCCATTAAAGGATTCTTTTAAATTGTTTTCAGAGCCAATATTTATACGTTTTTTCTTTCTCATTTGATTTGGGTATTAATCTCTTTAAAACTATTTCCATGGTGGCTTCACTTGTTGGACACCAAATTATCCCACTAGTTCCCTTCTCCAGCCTAAAATAATTGCTTCTTTCCCCCAATCTTGTGTTGCTAATATTAAAAAGAAGCTTAACTGGACCAGTTGCTTATATACGAGAAAGCAAATACGCAGCGTTAATTGGTCAGTGCTTTGGGACTGGACTATTTAGATATGTAGCATGCTGACTTGAGTTAAGAAAGAAGCCATCATTAGCACTATATACAATGCCTTATTTTTAGGTCTTCTTCGAGAGGAGTATATCCATAAAACATCTTGTATGTTGTCTTGATAAAGTGCTTTCTCCCTAGCCTTTTTCTTTCTGTGTACAGTTTTGTTACTTTCATATCAAAGAGCAACATCCTCAATGTTTGGAGCTAAACTAGAAGCCATTTAAAAGTGACAGCAGTTCTAGGAATGGTAGTCCCACAGCTCTAGGAATAAGCATGAAGACATATTGACCAATTCCAAGCAGAAAAATTGATTATCATCTGGGGTTTCATATAGCATATCAGAGTAATAAATAAGTGGAATCTTCCTAAAGATTCCTAAAAGCTCTACTCTTTCCTTTACATTTCAGATGCTTTCTAGTACAAGTAACAAAAATCATTTCAGCCTTGTTTAAGTAATTGGCTTTATTGGTGTACATATCAAAAATCCAGAGGGAGGATCAGAGTTTAGAAAGTTTTAACAGTTCATTAGAGACCTAGTTTCTTTCCTGAGACCATTATTTATTCCAAGGTAGGCTCCCTTTCTGTTCCCTGAAGGGCAGCTACCAGTAGCAGCTAGAGCCACCCATTTCCTCACTAACAGATGTTCTGTAGAAAGAAATACAAGTCTTTAGCTTCATTTTAATTGTACTGTACTCAGTCACCTTATTAGCAGGAAGGATGAGACTACCTTAATTGGTTTAAATATCACCTCTGGAGCTGTCAGGAGAGCACTTTCACCTAAGTCAATATCACTGTTAAAAATTTTCTTTTCTTCCATACTACAAAGAAGAAAGAGACAAATGTTGGTGAATCACAGCGCTCTCTTGTGCAGAAACATAGAAGTCCAAATAAGTATATGATTTAGGATGGGAAGCTGAGGGTCATTGCTGCTCAGTTCTTACTGTATGTATTAGATTGGTTGCACTGGGGAATTTAAGAAGTCAATTTCATAATTTCTCTCTCTCTGATGTCAGGGGACAAGATCCACCAGCCCCTCCTGTGGACTAACTTTGTGGATATGGGAAGTGAAAATAGTTTAACACCTTGCACGACCAAATGAACGAAGATGACCAGAGTACTCTTAACCCCATTAGAACTGTTTTTTCTTTTGCATCTGCAGTATGGGATAGTATTGTTTTCATGAGCTTCTAGAAATTTCACTTGCGAGCTTATTTTTGCTTCCTGTGTCATCACCTTTCCTATATTTGAGTAAATGATTACATTAAAAAGTTACATGGGGCTTTTTGGTTATCCTAAACTTAAACATTCCATTCGTTCTGTTTGTAACTGTGATCATAAGTTTTGTGGTAATTTCTGGCCTGATAGAAGGAAATTTGAGATCTCTACATTTAAATATTTTAAGTACTTTCAATGGGTTTAAAAATTGTGGTTTTTTTTAATAAGGTATTCATAAAGTTATTTGGGGTTACCTGAGATTGTATAAAAGAAAATTAGAACCACACTGTATTTATATTTACCTTGGTAGTTTATTTGTGGATGGCAGTTTTCTCTAGTTCTTAGGACTGTGACAACATTTGGAATATTTTACAAATTACAGCTGAAATCTGTATCATCCACTACAGATGATTTATGTGGCTAAGAAAAGGAGAAAAGAAAAGAAATGAAATAACTGTTTACTAAGTTTTTATTCCCATAAAATATCTAATATTAAGAAAACTTTAAATAAACATGATTTAAATGGTGGATGATTTACAGTCCATTATATGAAATTTGTAAGCCTCTGCACACTAGCCTTATTACACAGTTCATGAAAGGAGGAAAAAATTTAATTCTTTCTACCTTTGCCAGGTATAATCTATACAGTAATAATTTAAGCTATAACTTATTTTTAAAGTGGGTGCCTCTCAGGAAGCTGCCTTTGTGTTGTAAACTTCCCTGTTAAATGAAACGATCTTAAAGCTGTCTTGGGGGCCTGTTCGGTTACTGATATTTAAATGCTTTTACTTACTCTTTTTTTTGGAAGAAAAAATTCAGAGTCTTGTTATCTTTCTGACTTTAAAAAATATTTAATGAATTCTTGGTTTACTCCAAGGGAAAAGGAGGAAAATGAGAAACAATCAAGGATATTTTTTCTCAACCTCTCTTTCATTCTTGTTTGGTAATAGGATGGATTGGGGTGGGGAGGGGCACTAATATAAGGAAAATTTTGAAATACGTAAAAATGTAAAAGGTTTCATTTGTTTTTGTTCAGTTTTAAAGAAAATGAATACAAATGGCATAAAAAGTCTGCATGACCTGTGTGGTTATAGAATTTTTTTCTAACAAATGATTGCAGATGATTTATGGGGGCTAGAAGATATTTTGCTGTCAATGTAAGGATGCTCCCCCTCCCAGATCAGTTTAGCTTTTCACTGTATAGATCTGAGAAATTACATGTATGAACTGAATAAACTTCTCTATATTATTGTACTGTTTAATAGAGCCTCTGATACAATTATGTGACACTTGTAGGGTATTTTTCTCCTGTATTATGATTCTGTTCTAGGCTATAAACACTGTAAGGGCTTCATTTCGTTATATAATCTGATATCGAATGCTTGCATTCCTCATGTGCATCTTGGCTTTGTGCTCAACTTTTCTTGAAATAAAATAACCTACTGTTAATTACTTGTATTAATCGAGGGGTGTCATAACAAAGGTAAGTCAAATCCTGGGTAAAAGAACACCATAGATTTAAGGTTTTTCCTCTTAATATGGCCTATTAAAAACCTTCTCAGCTTTATAACTTTTAAAGCAGAAAGTGCAGGAATGGCCTAAGATGGAGCTGAATCCCTGTAATCATTTCTTTTTCTGCCCTTGCCCCTGAACTTTGAAGGCTAGCACATATCTCGTAACGGTCTGCTGTTTAAGCTGCTAGAAAGCTAGTCTCTGGAAGAGATAGTGATGTGTCACTGAATCTGTGGTTCACAAAGAACTAAGAATTGACTTTGGGGAATTCCCTGGTGGTCCAGTGATTAGGACTCCATGCTTTCACTGCCAAAGGCCCAGGTTCAATTCCTGATCAGGAACTAAGACCCTGTAAGCCACGTGGAGTGGCAAAACAAAAAAAAAAAAAAATTGACTTTGGTTGAAGGAAGTGGCTGTGACCTGGAAACAATATCTAGTATTAGCTAGCGACCTGGAAATCTGGGTTCTTATTCCTAGTTCTTCATTTCTATCACATATACTTAATTGACATTACATTAGAATATTAACCATTTCCTATATGGACCGTCTACTTAATTAATAACAAAAGTTCTTAGTGAAGTATTTAGTCTTGGTTTTTCTGCTTGTACAGTTTCTCTGCCCTCCCAACAAAGACAGTATGTGGTAGCACATAAAGTATTCCTTTTAACCTAATTAGTAATTTATACTGTTCTGTTTTATCCCTAAAGCTTCTACATGTGGCCTTTTTATTGAGCACACTCTTAGTCATTATTTGGCTTGTAAACATTCACCTAAATTATGGCTACAATAGTTTTTAAATAATCTAGAAAAAAGCTTCACATTTTAATCACTTTTGGCTCTTCAGCAGCCCACAAATGCCATTAACAGTTGATTTTGTTTTAGAGTTATTTAATGTTATTTTATGCAAAATAATGTTTTGAACTGTGTATAGTAAAAGATTTTATGATGTATCTATCCAAACACTATCCCATGTTCAATAAGTCATATTTTAATTTTAAACTACTTGGAGAGAGTTTCTAAAGTAACTATTAACTACAGCTATTCAGTGGTTACTTTTAGTGTCTTTGTGATATGCGATGTTACAGTGTTTATAAATTATCTATATCTTATATTTTCAAAGGAACCTCAGAAGTCTCACACCCTGAATCAAAGTCTGTCAATGAATAAGTGCTAAAATTTGACCAGCTCAGCTTAAGACACAAAACAGCAACTTGAAGGAGAAATTGAGAGAGTTTAAATTAATGGGTGAAATTTTTGTTGTTGCAATAGTAAGTTTAGTCTTCACTTTATAACATTTCTAAATGAAAAGTCATATGTATTTGTTACTGTGTCTGATGATTACTTTGTTAAAAAGCAAAAGTGGTCATGTGATGTACCAAATGTTAACTGCTGTTTTTAAATGTTTAAATCATGCCAAACAAATCATGTCTGTGCCATCCAGGGTTTATTGTAATCTTTTACTGAGTACTTGGGCTGGGAAAAAGGGCTTGTACTATGCACTTTTTATTAATGAATAAATAGGAAACATTAGTAACACTCACTGTTTTCTGTTTGGTTTTGTGGGAAGATAAGCGAGCATCTTTTGCCTAGTAAAATGTTAAAGTCCTTTATTAAACATTTTTTTTTTGGTAAGTTTTTTTACCCTTAACTAAGACATTTCTAAGCAAGAAGGACTTTGAGTTATACGAAGAATATTTATGTAATAGCAGTCTGGGGCCAGTATTCAGAAGGATTCTAAGAATCTCTAGGAAATTAGGTTGCAATTACATTTCTTCTGTTATTTCTTTTTAGAATACAGGTCCAGTAGACAGACATTTGCTATCCAATAGTGTTAATTATATGAGCAGATATATGTTACCCAAAAGGAGCTAGACATGTAACTGTTCTGAAAACACACAAAAGTGAAAATTTGCTTTTGCTCTATGACCTGGAATGCATCCAGATACTTAAGATCACAGAAGCAACTAAGTGTTCATTGACAGATGTACAGATAACAATGTCGTATACATGGAATATTATTCAGCCATTAAAACAAAAAGGAATCTTGCCATTTGTGACATGAATGAATCTAGAGGATATTTTATGTTAAGTGAAGTGGGTCAGAAAGACCAATATCCCACTACTTCACTGAAATGTGAAATATTAAGAAAAAAGTGAAAACAGACAGATACACAGAACAAATAGGTGGTCTCCAGAAGGGAGAGAGTAGTTGGAAGGTGGTGTGGGGAAGCAAGGGAGGACAAAATAGGTGAAGGAAATTAACAGGCACAAATCTCCAGTTATAAATAAGTCACAGGGGTGTAATATACAGAATAGGGACTATGGTCAATAATAGTCTAGTAACTTTGAGAACAGATGGTTACTAGACTTGTGATGATTTCATGTACATAAATGTCAAGTCATTACCTAGTATACCTGAAACTAACATAATGCTTTATGTCAACTATATTTCAACTTAAGAAATCCCAGGACTGGGACCTGGGTACATATTTAGAGCTCTGGTTGAGAAAGGAACCTACAAAATAGACTGAGAAGGAGCAACCTGTGAAAGAAGAAGACCATATGAATGTAGTCTTGGAAGCCTGAAAAGAAAGCAAATCTCTAAAGGGAAGAGGGCTCAGTGGCGTTCAGTTCTACTGAGAAAAAACATGGAGGTAGAGAGTTGAACATTTTGACAAAGGATTCGTAGTGAACTTGAGAAAAGGTGTTTTGTTGGAGTAATGATGCAAACCCAGCTTGGGATAGTTAAGGAAAGAAATTAGGGTAAGGAAGGAGAGACAAGTACAAGTAACTCTTTGGAGGGGGTTTACAGTGATTGGGAGCAGAGAAATGCAGTAGTAACTTGAGTGCGATGTGGGTCTGGGGCAAGAAGTTTCTGTTGCTGTTGTTTTAAGATGGAAGATAAGAGTATGTGCAGAGTTGTGAGGTGATACCCAAAGAGACCCCTCCACAGTGATGTGACCCCTATACTGGCCTCAGCACCAGTATCATCGTGTCTGACAGCAAGACTCACTGATAACCTACATGTTTTTGCTAAGGCTCCCTACTGTCTCTCTACACTCATAGCCTGGCTGTGGTAATTCGCCTTAGAGACTACCTTGATTAATCCTGTCATGTCCTATACCCCTGTTTATATTGGCTTCCACAAGTCCAAGACTCCAAGGCCATCATCATTCATTCCCCCTTAGCTGATTCAATCTCATACCTTTCCTCCTAAACTTAAGGGTCATCATCTGCAAAAGCCCCATATTTTCAACCTTTTCTCTGAACATTCCCTTCCCCAAAACATGGTATCTCCATAAGGGTACTAACTCTTGCCTCTTGAGTGAGAGCTGTTTTCTTTTCCAAATCATATGACCAAGGAATGGAGACAGAGTGAACCTCTTCCCAGTTTCTCTTTTGGACAGCCAGGCTATCATTCTCTCCTCCCTAAAACTCTCCAACTCTTGAAGCCCATGCTGTTAAGAGTATTCTACACTAGCTTTCACAGTTATTTATAGACTTCTGGATTACTCCGCACTCCTTGAAGATTTTACCACTGGACTTTCTGCCTGTCTTTTCAGCATTCTTCTATGGTGATTCTGGTATCAGTATCCAAGAATACCACCCTTTCAATACTCAGTCCTCTAACATCCTCTAGTTATCTCATTTTCTACACACCTGCAGCCATCCACTCCATGAGCAAATCCTAGACCTATAATTTTAAACTTTATTACTTGTATGTTCCCAAGAGAATTTTGAAAAGTGGCATACTATCTTAAATGTGTTTTTTTCCTTTTAAAAGTCAATGCAAAGCAATCTTTATGCTCTTTCTTAACATAGGTTCATATGTGTCCCTCCACTTCAGAAACTGTACTACTGATGTTATTTTAATTCTTTTTTTCTGTATTTTGCTGAAATACACAAGGAGGTAGAAGGGGATCTAAGCCTTGATTTGTATCTTTCACCTAAATGTGGCTCCATGTGTGAGCAAACCAAACAGAATCTCTACAACTACCTTCATTTATTTTAATACAGTTGTTCAGTAAAGCCACAAGTAACAGCAAGATTATAATGCAGAAACTACAAGAGACTGTAAGACTTGGAGACAAAACTTGATAGCCTCAAAGCATTCAGATAACTGCAAGCCCAGCTGCTGTTCTTTGTGCCGGAATCAGTGTGATTAAACACCTTGGAATGTGAAGTCAAGTGGGACTTAGGAAGCATCACTGCGAACAAAGCTGGTGGAGGTGATGGAATTTTAGTTGAGTTATTTGAAATCCTAAAAGATGATGCTGTGAAAGTGCTGCACTCAATGTGCCAGCAAATTTGGAATACTCAGCAGTAGCCACAGGACTGGAAAAGGTCAGTTTTCATTCCAATCCTATAGAAAGGCAATGCCAAAGAATGTTCAAACTACCGCACAAGTGTACTCATCTCACACACTAGCAAAGTAATGCTCCAAATTCTCCCAAGTGAGGCTTCAACAGTATGTGAACCGAGAACTTCCGGATGTTTAAGCTGGATTTAGAAAAGGCAGAGGAACCAGAGATCAACATCCTGCCAAAGTCTCCTGGATCATAGAGAAAGCAAGAGAGTTGCAGAAAAACATCTGCTTCATTGACTACACCAAAGCCTTTGACTGTGTGTATCACAACAAACTGGAAAATTCTTAAAGAGATGGGAATACCAGACCACATTACCTGCCTCCTGAGAAATCTGTATAGAGGTCAAGAAGCAACAGTTAGAACTGGACATGGAACAAGGACTGGTTCCAAACTGGGAAAGGAGTACATCAAGACTGTATATTGTCACCCTGCTTATTTAACTTATATGCAGAGTACATCATGAGAAATGCTGGGCTGAATGAAGCATAAGCTGGAATCAAGATGGCCAGGAAAAATATCAATAACCTCAGACATGCAGATGACACCATTCTTATGGCAGAAAGTGAAGAGGAACTAAAGAGCTTCTTGAGGAAAGAGGAGAGAAAGAAAGCTGGCTTAAAACTCAACGA
The DNA here is from genome assembly GCA_917880005.1 of Nanger dama. Taxonomy (NCBI): domain Eukaryota; kingdom Metazoa; phylum Chordata; class Mammalia; order Artiodactyla; family Bovidae; genus Nanger; species Nanger dama. Next base: position 47,541,554 of record CAKJTW010000001.1, read on the forward strand.
TTAAAAATGAAGATCATGGCATCCAGTCCCATCACTTCATGGCAAATAGATGGGGAAACAGTGGAAATAGTGAGAGACTTTATTTTCTTGGGCTCCAAAATCACTGCAGATGGTAACTGCAGCCATGAAATTAAAAGATGCTTGCTCCTTGGAAGAAAAGCTATGACCAGCCTACACGGCATATTAAAAAGCAGAGACATTACTTTGCCAACAAAGGTCCATCTAGTCAAGGCTATGGTTTTTCCAGTAGTCGTGTATGGCTGTGCGAGTTGGACCGTAAAGAAAGCTGAGCGCCAAAGAATTGATGCTTTTGAACTGTGGTGTTGGAGAAGACTTTTGAGAGTCCCTTGGACTGCAAAGAGGTCGCACAAGTTAACCCTGAAGGAAATCAGTCCTGAATACTCATTGGAAGGACTGACGCTGAAACTGAAACTCCAATACTTTGGCCATCTGATGCGAAGAACTGACTCATTTGAAAAGACCCTGATGCTGGGAAAGATTGAAGGCAGGAGAAGGGGATAACAGAGGATGAGATGGTTGGATGGATCACCGACATGATGGGCATGAGTTTAAGCAAATTCCGGGAGTTGGTGATGGACAGGGAAGCCTGGCATGCTGTAATCCATGGGGTCGAAAAGAGTTGGACATGACTGAGTGGCTGAACTGAACTGAACTGAAACACCTTGGAAATTTTCGAGAATGGCTCTGACTTTAGTCAATGCTTAGACCATTTAAAGTTGGCATTTAATATGTTTTTAGATATAATTGTGTTAATTTCGTTAATAAAAGTATTAAACATCATCACTGACTCGATGGATGTGAGTCTGAGTGAGCTCCAGGAGTTGGTGATGGACAAGGAGGCCTGGCGTGCTGCAATTCATGGGGTCGCAAAGAGTCAGACATGACTGAGCAACTGAACTGAACTGAACTGAAGATTAAACCTCCAAATGGAAAAAGTATTGTAAGATTTGATATAACTAAGTTTAACTACTTTAATGAATAAATCTTTTAAATTCTATCCATGTCAATTATCCACTACTGCTTGCCATTTTTTATAGTCCTACAAAATATTTAACTTGCTTTTAAAATATTCCAACTCATTAATTTAAATGGCATCTTTTAAAAAATTCAGAACAGGTCCAAAATGTCCTGTTTCTAACCTCTGACCTTCACCCTTAACAAAAATAAATATAAAATGAGGAAAGACAGATTTGAAGTGTCTCGATTAATCAGTATAAGGGACTTTCCCCAAACCAGGATTCACTTCATCCCTTTGTTTGGCATCCAGAATTTCACCCTTGGCAAATGGATCATAGTAAGGGTTTGTTTGGATAAAAGGCAAGTCTTTCTTTTGTAAAAATGTACTATTCTAGGACAAATCAATTTTGAGAAAGAGAACCTGTGAAAGTTGAGCCAGAAGTTTATTCCTTTAGTTGATTAAGAAATTTATTCCCTTAAATATATCTGTGCAAAGCATAGCTAACCTTTACTGTCAAAGCCAAGATAGTGTCACCCTTGGTGTGAGATGAGAGGAGGTGGGGGAGGATATTACTAAAATCATCATGCTTTCATTCCCTGATCATCTTGCTTTTTAAAATTTAAATATAAATTTATTTATTTTTAATTGGATACGTCAGGGGCGGCTGGAAGAAGCCACCTCATGCTCGAGGCCAGGGGCGGTGACCCTGAGGAGCAATCCAAGGAGCTGCACAGGCGCAGGAGGGCCTAGAGGAGCTATCCCACATTGAAGGTCAGGAACGGTGGTGGTAAGGAGATACCCCTCGTCCAAGGTAAGGAACAGCGGCTGTGCTTTGCTGGAGCAGCCGTGAAGAGATACCCCGTGCCCAAGGTAAGAGAAACCCAAGTAAGACGGTAGGTGTTGCAAGAGGGCATCAGAAAGCAGACACACTGAAACCATACTCACAGAAAACTAGTCAATCTAATCACACTAGGACCGCAGCCTTGTTTAACTCAGTGAAACCAAGCCATGCCTGTGGGGCAACCCAAGACGGGCAGGTCATGGTGGAGAGGGCTGACAGAACGTGGCCCACTGGAGAAGGGAATGGCAAGCCACTTCAGTATTCTTGCCTTGAGAGCCCATGAACGGTATGAAAAGGCAAAATGATAGGATACCAAAGAGAAACTCTCCAGGTCATTAGGTGCCCTATATGCTACTGGAGATCAGTGGAGAAATAACTCCAAAAAGAATGAAGGGATGGAGCCAAAGCAAAAACAATACCCAGCTGTGGATGTGACTGGTGATAGAAGCAAGATACGATGCTGTAAAGAGCAATATTGCATAGGAACCTGGAATGTCAGGTCCATGAATTGGAAGTGGTCAAACGAGATGGCAAGGGTGAACGTCGACATTCTAGGAATCAGCGAACTAAAATGGACTGGAATGGGTGAATTTAACTCAGATGACCATTATATCTACCATTGCGGGCAGGAATCCCTCAGAAGAAATGGAGTAGCCATCATGGTCAACAAAAGAATAGGAAATGCAGTACTTGGATGCAATCTCTAAAACGACAGAATGATCTCTGTTCGTTTCCAAGATAAACCATTCAATATCACAGTTATCCAAGTCTATGCCCCAACCAGTAATGCTGAAGAAGCTGAAGTTGAACGGTTTTATGAAGACCTACAAGACCTTGTAGAACTAACACCCAAAAAAGATGTCCTTTTCATTACAGGGGACTGGAATGCTAAAGTAGGAAGTCAAGAAACACCTGGAGTAACAGGCAAATTTGGCCTTGGAATACGGAATGAAGCAAGGCAAAGACTAATAGTTTTGCCAAGATAATGCACTGGTCATAGCAAACACCCTCTTCCAACAACATAAGAGAAGACTCTACACATGGACATCACCAGATGGTAAACACCGAAATCAGATTGATTATATTCTATGCAGCCAAAGATGGAGAAGCTCTATACAATCAACAAAAACAAAACCAGGAGCTGACTGTGGCTCAGATCATGAACTCCTTATTGCCAAATTCAAGACTTAAATTGAAGAAAGTAGGGAAAACCGCTAGACCATTCAGGTATGACCTAAATCAAATGCCTTATGATTATACAGTGGAAGTGAGAAATAGATTTAAGGGCCTAGATCTGATAGATAGAGTATCTGATGAACTATGGAATGAGGTTCGTGACATTGTATGGGAGACAGGGATCAAGACCATCCCCATGGAAAGGAAATGCAAAAAAGCAAAATGGCTGTCTGGGGATGCCTTACAAATAGCTGTGAAAAGTAAAAGAAAAGGAAAGATATAAGCATCTGAATGCAAAGTTCCAAAGAATAGCAAGACGAGATAAGAAAGCCTTCTTCAGTGATCAATGCAAAGAAAGAGAGGAAAAGAACAGAATGGGAAAGACTAGAGATCTCTTCAAGAAAATTAGAGATACCAAGGGAATTTTTCATGCAATGATGGGCTTGATAAAGGACAGAAATGGTATGGACCTAACAGAAGCAGAAGATATTAAGAAGAGGTGGCAAGAATACACGCAAGAACTGTACAAAAAGATCTTCATGACCCAGATAATCATGATGATGTGATCACTCATCTAGAGCCAGACATCCTGGAATGTGAAGTCAAGTGGGCCTTAGAAAGCATCACTATGAACAAAGCTAGTGGAGGTGATGGCATTCCAGTTGAGCTCTTTCAAATCCTGAAAGATGATGCTGTGAAAGTGCTACACTCAATATGCCAGCAAATTTGGAAAACTCAGCAGTGGCCACAGGACTGGAAAAGGTCAGTTTTCATTCCAATCCCAAAGAAAGGCAATGCCAAAGAATGCTCAAACTACCCGCACAATTGCACTCATCTCACATGCTAGTAAAGTAATGCTCAAAATTCTCCAAGCCAGGCTTCAGCAATACGTGAACTGTGAACTCCCTGATGTTCAAGCTGGTTTTAGAAAAGGCAGAGGAACCAGAGATCAAATTGCCAACATCCACTGGATCATCGAAAAAGCAAGAGAGTTCCAGAAAACAGATATTTCTGCTTTATTGACTATGCCAAAGCCTTTGACTGTGTGGATCACAATAAACTGTGGAAAATTCTGAAAGAGATGGGGATACCAGACCACCTGACCTGCCTCTTGAGAAATCTGTATGCAGGTCAGGAAGCAACAGTTAGAACTGGACATGGAACAACAGACTGGTTCCACATAGGAAAAGGGGTACGTCAAGGCTGTATATTGTCACCCTGCTTATTTAACTTCTATGCAGAGTACATTATGAGAAACGCTGGGCTGGAAGAAACACAGCTGGAATCAAGATTGCCGGGAGAAATATCAATAACCTCAGATATGCAGATGACACCACCCTTATGGTAGTAAGTGAAGAGGAGCTAAAAAGCCTCTTGATGAAAGTGAAAGAGGAGACCGAAAAAAGTTGGCTTAAAGCTCAACATTCAGAAAACGAAGATCATGGCATCCAGTCCCATCACTTCATGGCAAATAGATGGGGAAACAGTGGAAACAGTGTCAGACTTTATTTTGGGGGGTTCCGAAATCACTGCAGATGGTGACTGCAGCCATGAAATTTTTAAAAGACGCTTACTCCTTGGAAGAAAAGTTATGACCAACCTAGATAGCATATTGAAAAGCAGAGACTTTACTTTGCTGACTAAGGTCTGTCTAGTCAAGGCTATGGTTTTTCCTGTGGTCACATATGGATGTGAGAGTTGGACTGTGAAGAACGCTGAGTGCCAAAGAATTGATGCTTTTGAACTGTGGTGTTGGAGAAGACTCTTGAGAGTCCCTTGAACTGCAAGGAGATCCAGCCAGTCCATTCTGAAGGAGATCAGCCCTGGGATTTCTGTGGAAGGAATGATGCTAAAGCTGAAACTCCAGTCCTTTGGCCACCTCATGCGAAGAGTTGACTCATTGGAAAAGACTCTGATGCTGGGAGGGATTGGGGGCAGGAGGAGAAGGGGACAACCGAGGATAAAGTGGCTGGATAGCATCACGGACTCGATGGACGTGAGTCTGAGTGAACTCTGGGAGATGGTGATGGACAGGGAGGCCTGGTGTGCTGCGATTCATGGGGTCACAAAGAGTCGGACATGACTGAGCGACTAAACTGAACTGAATTACTTTACAATATTGCATTGGTTTTGCCATACATTCACATGAATCCACCACAGGTATACACATGTTCCCCATCCTGAACCCCCCTTCCTCTTCCCTCCCTGTACCATCCCTCTGAGTCGTCTCAGTGCACCAGCCCCAAGCATCCAGTATCATGCATCGAACCTGGACTGGCAATTCGTTTCATATATGATGTTATACATGTTTCAATGCCATTCTCCCAAATCATCCCACCCTTGCCTTCTCCCAGAGTCCAAAAGACTGTTCTATATATCTGTGTCTCTTTTGCTGTCTCGCATACAGGGTTATCGTTACCATCTTTCTAAATTCCATATATATGCATTAGTATACTGTATTGTGGTTTTCTTTCTGGCTTGCTTCACTCTGTATAATGTTCTCTTTTATAAAACATTATTTATTCGTTTTTGCCTGCACTGGGTCTTCATTGCTGCATGCAGGCTTTCTCTTTGTTGCAGAGCGTAGGCTCTAGGGCACATTGGCTTCCATAGTTGTATCACATGGGGTCAGTAGTTGTGGTGCTTGGGTTTAGTTGCCCTGTGGCCATAGGATCTTCCAGGATCAGGGATCAAGCCTGTCCTCTACATTGGTAAGCAGATTCTGAACCACTGGACCATCAGGGAAGTCCTGATCATCTCTTGAATCTGTTCATGGCTCTAAATCTCTTGGGTTACTACACTGGACATACTGCTTCTAATTCTTGATGGCTGTTATTAGCTCTGAATTGCTTGCCCTAAATTCATCCTTTTTATTCCTCCAACCACCCTCTTTGTTTCCCCCAGTTAATGCTATATTTCCTTTAGGAGCTTAATTTTCAAAACTTGAGGAAGGGGCTTCCCAGGTGGCTCAGTGGTAAAGAATCTGCCTGCCAATGCAGGAGACACTGGTTTAATCCCTGGTCCTGGGAAGATCCCACATGCCTCGGAGCAACTAAGCCCATGTGCCACAACTATTCTGCCTGTGCTCTAGAGCCCAGGAGCTGCAACTGCTGAGCCCGTGTGCCACAACTACTGGACCCTAGAACCTGTTCTCAGCAACAAGAAAAGCCACTGCAATGAGTCTGCTCACTGCAACTAGAGCATAGCCCCTGCTTGCCACAGCTAGAGGAAAGCCCGAGCAGCAGCAAAGACCCAGCACAGCCAAAAATAAGGCATCCCTGACCTGCCGTGTTAGATGCTTCTATTGTGTATTCCCACAAGACTATATATATATATATCTTCCTTAATAAAGTTATTTTACATGCATCTGTGTTACTGATGTTTCCCCATAGAGAGTAAAATGTAGGAAGGCTGGGAATGTACCATTCTTTACTCACAGTTCTATTCCTAATGACCAGCACAATTTTGTCACATAGTAAACACTTGGAGGAAATTCCTATTAAATGAATCAAGCGCTTTTTAAATTTTAGGAGGAACCTGTTTGTAAATTGAAATCCTACATGAAATTTTGATAATATGAAGCAGATTGACAGATAAAAGTAGAACTGCTCTGATATGGAGGAGGAAGTCGGAGACTCAGTGCTCTGTCAGCTTTAACCTCCCACTCATTTTCTTTCTCATAGACTCTGACACACCACCAGAGAAACTCAGAGCTCCATGATACATAATCTGAAAATAATTGCCCTACCACATGCAGTTCTCAAACTTTTGTTCTCAGGACTCCTTTATACAGTTAAAACTTGAAGACCCCAAAAAGCATTTTCATGCTTATTATAGCTATTTGTATTGACCCTATTAGAAATGAAAATTGATAAATCACAAAGCAATACATCAATTCCTTAAACTTAGCAATAATAAGCCCATTGGTGGTGGTTTAGTCGCTCAGTCATGTCCAACTCTGTGTGACTCCATGAACTGAAGCCTGCCAGGCTCCTCCCTCCATGAGATTCTCCAGGCAAGAATACTGGAGTGGGTTGCCATTTCCTTCTCCAGGGGATCTTCCCAATCCAGGAATCGAACCCAGGTCTCCTGCATTGCAGGCAGATTCTTACCGACTGAGCTACAAGGAAAGCTGTAAGTCCATTACATGTCAACATAATGTATTTTTATTAAATTACTTCTAAATAAAAAATTAGAAGATTGGCATTGCTTTACATTTTTGTAAACCTATAATATCTGCACTGATGTGTTATAGGGACTTCCCTGGTGGCTCAGATGTAAAGAATCTGAGGAGACCAGGGTTCAGTCCCTGGGTTGGGAAGATCCCTTGGAGAATGAAATGGCTATCCACTCCAGTGTCCTTGCCTGGAGAATCTTATGGACAGAAGAACCTAGTGGGCTATATAGTTCATGAGGTTGCAAAGAATTGGACACACTGACCTGTTATAATATCACATGTCATATAGCCTCTGAAAAATTCTACCATATCCTTCTGACAGAATGAGTGAAAAAAAGAAAGGGACATATTAGTATTATTATAAATGTGTGTCTTACCTTCTGGATCCCTTGAAAAGTTCTCAGAAATAATCAGCACACTTTTTGAGAACCGTTGTCCTGTATCTAAAGCCCTGTTTTAGCTAATATAGTTTGATTTTGTTTCTAAGATTCTATTGAGCTTTTTGAAGATTATGATCATTATCAAAATACTAACAAAGAATGTGAAGTGAATAATAGGTAGAAAATGTTGAATTCAAAATAAAGGGACTAGAATAGTAGTTTTTTTTTTTTTTTTATTAGAACGCCGACTGTAACAGTAAACAAGTCTATGTATGCACCAAGTTAAAAAAAAACCTTTGAGACTGACTTGGTGGTCTAGTGGTTTAGACTGTGTGCTCCCAATGTAGAAGGTGTGGGTTCAATCCCTTGTCTGGGAACTAAGATGCCACATGCAGTGTAGTGTGTCATGGCCAAAAGACCAAAAAAAAAAAAAAGATACTTCTATTAAATGCATTGAAATTACTTGTTCATTTGTCTCCCCCACAGCTTGTGAGTTTTGGAAGAAAGAATTGGATTTTGATCTGTCTTTGGTCTCTAGGATAATGTCTAACACAACAGGCACTAAATCTTTGCTGAATGAATCAATTCAAGCATATAGAATGTACAACGCCTACATATGCTATCACTTTTTCTAGGATTCACAAGAAACAATTCAACAGCTTGTTTCAAGTGCACGTCATGCTCATATCAGAAATCTGTCATCTACATATACATGGAATTTAGAAAGATAGTAATGGTGACCCTGTATGTGAGACAACAAAAGAGACACAGGTATAGAACGGACTTTTGGCCTCTGAGGGAGAGGGAGAGGGTGGAGTGATTTGGGAGAATGGCATTGAAACATGTATACTATCATGTAAGAAACGAAGCGCCAGTCGATACAGGATACAGGATGCTTGGGGCTGGTGCACGGGGATGATCCAGAGAGATGATATGGGGTGGGAGGTGGGAGGGGCTTCGGGATTGGGAGCTCGTGTACACCTGTGGCTGATTCATGTCAATGTATGGCAAAACCAATACAGTATTGTAACGTAGAATAAAGTAAAAAATAAAAAATAAAAAAATTCTCAACTGTAAAAACAAAAAATAAAGATAGAAACTGACCAAAAAAAAAAATCTGTCGTCTATCTGTATGGTACTTTAACGTGCCTTTATAAACTATCCACTTTCCTCATCATGTTTCAAATGGTCTTTGACTTCAATATTACTTGAACTATTATTTAAAAAAATATTTATATAATTCATTCTTATTTATATAATTGATTTACAATGTTGTGTTAGTTTCAGGTGTACAGCAAAGTGATTCAGTTATATATATATTCTTTTTTCAGATTATTTTCCATCACAGGTTATTACAAGATATCAAGTAGTTTCCTGCGCTATATACCAGATCCTTTTTGGTTATCTTTTTTTTTTTTGTCCCTGCCCAGTGGTATACCGGTGGTTACCCAACCAGGAATCCAATCAGCACCCTCTGCAGTGGAAGGCCAGGGAGTCCACCACAGACCGCCAGGGAAGTCCCCGATTATCTATTTTACGTATAGTTGTGGTATATGTTAATCCCAAACTCTTAATATGTCCCTCCTCCCCTTTCCCCTTTGGTAACCATAAATTTGTTTTCTTTGTCTGTGAGTCTATTTGTATTTTGTAAAGTTCATTTGTATCATTTTTTAAAAAAAGATTCCACATGTAAGACGTGATATAGTTATCGTTGGCTGACTTCACTTAAAAGGATAATCTCTAGGTCCATCCATGTGATGTAATTCTTACTTTAACCAGAGGAAAGAAAAGTCATGACTGCTTTTTTTTCCCCCTTTATATTTCAGGTTTTTTCCCCCCTTTAAATTTGAGGTTTAAGATGACCTTGGAGTGGGGAAACTGGAATAGAACGGCTCTCATTGAAAGTGGGCGGCTCCATACGTTAATTTCACTCTTTCCTCATACGAGGCACTTAGATCTTGCATGCTCTCTGCTACCTATCGTGCACAGACGTCTCAAATCCCGAACTTGGCAGGAGTAGCTGGAAAATCTGCCGGGAGGGCATGGCTGTCTCGCTTCTCTACTCCGGAATCAGGGTGGGGATCACTAACTGGTCCAGTCATGATGGACTCAGCATCCATCTGGCGTGACTCCTTCCCAGAAGCGGCGGGTCTATGTAAACTGACTAAACCCTGGGACTCGGGCCCGCAGGGTACAGAAGGACCCACGAGCCTGGAGGACGTGGGAGTGGAGGAAGCTGCTGGCCACGTCTGATCCACAGGGTCTAGGAGAGCCGGAAGACAAGGCAGGCCCTCTAGGCTGCTGGGGAGACCGGAAAGGGGGCCTGGACCTTCCGGTCCCCTTAGGCCTCAGCCTCAAATTATGGCTGACCTGGCGCGCACGCGGCACCACCTCAGCGCTGCCAGACAGGATGGGAACACATGGAAGGTACCGGGGACCAGATGGCAAGAGAAGACTTCAGACGACGGGGGAACTAGTGCCTGACCTACTCGCTCCCGGGCTCTCGCCGCTCGGGCCTTGGTGGACCCGCGGCGCACGCAGCTCCGCCCAGCCCGGCTCGCGGCAGGGGCGGGGCCGCTGAGCTGGACGGAATGGATTTGCTCAGCTTCGGCAGGGGGCGGGGTCTGCCCCCCTCCCCTCCACGACTAGCCACGCCCCCGTATCCCCGCCCCTGGCCCCGCAGGAAATTGGGGAGGGCCTTGGCCTAGCTTGGCGGGAGGGGGAGCAGGGATGCGACCGAGGGCAGAGTCCGGGAGGGCTTGGCTCCCAGGGAATGAATCCTCCGCCTTCTCGGGTGGAAACCTTTAAATACGGCTCGGGCCCGGGACTCAGGGTGCGGCGCCTGGAAGCCCGAGAAGGGTGTGCGGTGAGGGAAGATCAGACGGAGCAGGGAGCGAGTGCTGAAGCTGCGGCTGCGCGGCCCAGAGCGAGGAGCTGTCCGAGCCGGGGAGATAGAAGCGGTTGCAGCGCTCCGTGCCTGGAAGTGGGTAAGCGCCTTGCTCCGGCTGGCGCCGCCGCCCAGTGGGGTGCTCCCGGGTCCCGCCGGGATGTGAAAGGAGCCGGGCGGGGTGTGCGCGCTGCTTCCAGTCTCTCCCTGCGCGCGGTCCCAGGCTTTCCAGTGTCACGACTCTCCATCTCCTCCTCTGGGCTCTGGGCGGGAATCGTCTTTAGGATCTGCTGCCTTGGAAGAGGGATAGCTTAGGCTTTTAATTCAAGACTCGGCGAGTCTTCCAACCCGCTTCTCCTTTCTGCTTTCTCCCACTTTGCGACTTAAGTGAGATTTCCCTGGCGCCTCTGAAAACTGAACATCACCAGAGGAAGTGGTCCTTTGCTTAGGGACCCCATTTTGGCCTCTGAATCAGTCTTTTGTGTTCAGAATTGCTCACATGGAGTGCTGCTGCTTTTCTCCCTTCACTGACCGCCCTTCTTAAGAAACACAAGAAAACGAACCAGAGAGCCTTTTCGAAGGCGAAGTCCTAAAATATTCTGTCGTGACATCTATGTAGCTGTCCTGAAATGCATTGTTGGCTGCCACGCCATATAATGGCTTTATTTCATGTTAAGAAAGGCCTTTCTTGAGTGTTTCAGGAGATCGTGTTTGTGTGAGACCTTGAAAAATTGTACCTTCTTATATATAGGAAAATAATTGAGTAAGGTCGAGAATTCTGGTACATAGAAAAGAAGGATTCACTGATAGGGAACTTTTCAGGGATATACAGAGGAGTAACTGTTCATTGACTGCCCTCAAAGACACAGCGAGTCTGTGAGTTTCTTCAATTCCCCTAAGAAATGGACAACTGTAGTCTGGTCTGTTTCTTGGTGGGTAGGAGGGTGGTTCTGGAAATGAAAGAGGTTACTGTGTGCTCTGAGATGTGCTTGGTAATGCCCAGCATCTAGTTTAAGGTAAGGGATAGACAACCCTGATATAAAGGGTCTCATTTCTTCTCCTGTTGCTGTACTCCTTTAATAGGAAATCTGCACCCAATAATCATACTCCATCTTCTCTTGTTGTTTCCACAGGTTTACATGAAACCCTTTAGATACAAAGTTAACAGTCTTATTCATTGATTAAATATTTTCCCCAGGTCAGGCATTTGTATTTAATTTCTGATATGTCTAAAATGATGTGTGAAGTTGATGTGACATCCATTGCCGTAGCTTTGTTGTTGTTTAGTCACTAAACTGCATCCGACTCTTTTGCAACCCCATGGACAGGCTTCTCTGTCCATGGCATTTCCCAGGCAAGAATACTGGTACGGGTTACGATTTCCTTCTCCAGGGGATCTTCCTGACCCAGGGACTGAACCTGCATCTCCTGCACTGGCAGGTGGATTCTTTACCACTAAGCCACCAGGGAAGCCCATTATACTGGGTAGTTATAGAGTATACTGAAGAGGGGTGGAGATGGAGAGATTATATTCACCTTAGATTGCAATAGGAGGTTCGCTCTTTGTTAGCCAGAGCTTGTAGGTTGAAGTATTAATCTGAATTTGTAAAATTTTTAAAGAAAAATAGTTTTGGAACAGCTTGGATTGCCGTGACTTTCCCAAAACACGGAGTAAAAAGTCATTTCAAACTGACTCATTCGTAAGCAAATATTACTATTTCCTGGGCAGCAGAGTAGAGGATCAGAAGGTATATAAAAGTAGATATTTAAAGTGGTACCAGAAGATATCTGTGTCAGGCAAAGTACATCACTAACGCTGTATCAAGCTCCATATTAAAGCTTATTGAAGCTTTGTTGAAACTTCCAAGTGGTAATTTATTGGACTTGCACAGATGGTACATCGGGCTTCTTCAGTAACTTCCCCATTGTCATCTGCGAGCCATATGAAATAGCAACACAAGGATACCCCCAAAACACATGCAGTTCTATACAGGCCTACCTGCCATCAACAGTTTACCCTAGCTGCTTATATGAAAGGCAAGCTGAATATGGCCTGGCAACCAAGGTGGATAAGAAGTAACTCTGGGGGCTTCCCTGGTGGCTCAGTGGTAGAGTCGCGTGCCAGTGCAGGGAACACAGGTTCAGTCTCTGGTTCAGGAAGGTCCCACATGCCAAGGAGCAGCTAAGCTGGTGAGCCACAGCTCCTGAGCCAGCGCTCTAGAGCCCAGGAGCTGCAGCAACTGAGCCTGTGTGTCACAAGTAATGAAGCTCGTGTGCCTAGAGCTTGTCCTGTGCAACAAGAGAAACTACTGCAATGAGAAGCCCTTGCACTGCAACAAAGAGTAGCCCCGCAAACCCCACCAGTAGCCCCCAAACCCCACCAGCAAGCCTGCAAACAGCACTGAAGACCCAGCACAGCCATAATCTTTTGTTTGTTTGTTTGTTTTAAAAGAAGTAGCTCTGAGAAGACATGCTAAAGTTCTACCTTAAGAGAAAGGATGATAGGATTTTGGACAATCTGCAAAAATACTGTGATAAGCCATCTAAGCTAAAAATATTCAAATAACAGTTTTCATCTCAAAAGACCCTTAATAAGAGTTACTTATCCAATTGATATTTATTGAGAGCCTATTCTAGGTGCTGGGGTGAAGAGCAGCAGAGAAATGTTAGCCTGGGACCACCTTATTAAACTCTTGAGTCTAAGAGTTCCTCATGTAGATATTCAATGCATGTTTATTGTAAGAATGTTAACAGAACCTGTTCTGGTTGAGATTGAGGCATAGGCTCCTCTTACAACCTCTTGACTATGGGTTAAGTGATAACACCATAAAATCCTCTCGTTCAAAAGTCCTTTGAGATTTCACTTTTAGGTATTCCACATATCTTGGTTTTGATTAGAGGGCCACCTATCCAATAAGGGTGTTGCTGTGTGTGGTAGTCCTTCAGATTTGTCACAGTTCAGGACTTGACCTTCAGCCTTACAGATCTGGAAGGTTGACTTTTTTTTTTTTTTTCTGCCACAGACCCATGGTTAATGAGGTCTTAGGTGTTAACTTACGATGCCTAAGCTCATAAGAGACTGATGGATATACTAGGATGGAACCTTGCTAATATAGTAGGGAAATTATATTCTAGTGCCTGGAATACTGATGTCTCAAACCCAGGCCATCCCTTTCTAGTATTATAATTCCTGGCAATCTGAACTCATAAGGCAGAGTAAATCAGAGCCAAGAATTTGGGGGTTAATTTGCCATCCAAGCATTGGGAAAGCCTTTTCTTGCCTCACTGTTCTGAACCCGGAACACTGCTGACTTCCATATTCTGTGTCACTCTTTAGACAGCTCTGAAATAAACGTCATTCTTCTTCTTAATGTTCCTTTTCCAGGCTCCAAGCTGATCATCATTCCCCCTTCTTTTTCTTCAATGGAGCTTGTTAGGTTTTAGATACATTAATGCCTTTGATTGTTATGGTTACTTTCAGCTGTTTCCTTAAGTTATTAAGTTACAGCCTCATGGATTTTTATGGTCATCAGTCAGTTCAGTCGCTCAGTCGTGTCTGACTCTTTGCGACCCCATGAATCGCAGCATGCCAGGCCTCCCTGTCCATCACCATCTCCCAGAGTTCACTCAAACTCACGTCCATCGAGTCAGTGATGCCATCCAGCCATCTCATCCTCTGTTATCCTCTTCTCCTCCTGCCCCCAGTCCCTCCTAGCATCAAAATCTTTTCCAGTGAGTCAACTCTTCGCATGAGGTGGCCAAAGTACTGGAGTGTCAGCTTTAGCATCATTCCTTTCAAAGAAATCCCAGGGCTGATCTCCTTCAGAATGGACTGGTTGGATCTCCTTGCAGTCCAAGGGACTCTCAGAGTCTTCTCCACCATCACAGTTCAAAAGCATCAATTCTTCGGCGCTCAGCCTTCTTCACAGCCCAACTCTCACATCCATACATGACCACAGGAAAAACCATAGCCTTGGCTAGACGGACCTTTGTTGGCAAAGTAATGTCTCTGCTTTTGAATATGCTATCTAAGTTGGTCAAAACATACCTTCCTGAAAAAGGCATTTGAGACCCACTTCCAATTCATTTCCACTCTAGGAGACAATTATTACCTGTTAATACTTTTTTGTTGTTATTTTTAAACTTTTGGGGGCTTCCTGGTGGCTCAGTGGTAAAGAATCCACCTGCCCATGCAAAAGACATGAGTTCAGTCCCTGATCTGGGAGGATCCCACATGCTGAGGAGCAACCAACAGTGAATTGATCCTGTGCTCTGGAGCCTGGGAGCTGCAACTGTTGAAGCCTGAGCTCCCAGAACTGGTGCTCCAGAGCAAGAGAAGCCACTGCAATGAGAAGCTCATACACTGCAGCTACAGAGTAGCCCCCACTCACTGCAACTAGAGAAAAGCCTGAGCAGCAACTAAGACCCAGCACAGCAAAATAAATAAATAAATGAAATTATTTTGTAAAAAACAAAACTTTTGTTTTGCATTGGGGTGTGTGTACTTAGTTGCTCAGTTGTGTCTGACTCTTTGTGACCTCATGGACTGTAGCCCTGAAGGCTCCTCTATCCATGGGGATTCTTCAGGCAAGAATACTGAAGTGGGTTGCCATGCCCTCCTCCAGAGGATCTTCCCAACCCAAGGATCGAACCTAGGCCTCCTGCATTGCAGGCAGATTCTTTACCATCTGAGCCACCAGGGAAGCCCAAGAATACTGGAGTGGGTAGCCTATCCCTTCTCCAGGGAATCTTCCCGACCCAGGAATCTAACTGGGGTCGCTTGCATTGCAGGTGGATTCTTTACCAGCTGAGCTATCAGGAAAGCTCCGATTAACAATGTTGTGGTAGTTTGAGCAGAATAGCAAAGGGACTCAGTCATACATATACATGTATACATTCTCCCCCAAACCTCGTTCCCATTCAGGCTGGCGTATAACATTGCCTCTCACTACTTAACATCCACTTTTTTTCCCTTGTAACTAGGCAGATCGCCTCATTTCTTTGGACTCATTTCTGTATGTAAGTCCTTATCTATTCCCTCCTATCATCTGAAATGCCCTCCCCACTTATATTTCCTTTTTATATCCTATTCATTCTTTAGGCCAGTCTTAGATTTTACATTTCCCTTGATGTAGGTTGCTTTCTTATTTTGATTCCTCTGGACTTTATCACTGATTTTGTCCTTTAGTTGGTTATATTCTTTTGTATAATTTAACCATGTCATCTGGGTGCGACTAATTCCATTTTATCTTTTAAGTCAGTTTAAAAGTCACCTCAGAGAGACTTCAGTTCAGTTCAGTTGCTCAGTCGTGTCCGACTCTTTGTGACCCCATGAATCGCAGCACTCCAGGCCTCCCTGTCCATCACCAACTCCCGGAGTTCACTCAGACTCACGTCCATCAAGTCAATGATGCCATCCAGCCATCTCATCCTCTGTCATCCCCTTCTCCTCCTGCCCCCAATCCCTCCCAGCACCAGAGTCTTTTCCAATGAGTCAACTCTTCGCATGAGGTGGCCAAAGTACTGGAGTTTCAGCTTTAGCATCATTCCTTCCAAAGAAATCCCAGGGCTGATCTCCTTCAGAATGGACTGGTTGGATCTCCTTGCAGTGCAAGGGACTCTCAAGTCTTCTGTAACACCACAGTGCAAAAGCATCAATTCTTTGGCACTCAGCTTTCTTCACAGTCCAACTCTCACATCCATACATGACCACAGGAAAAACCATAGCCTTGACTAGACGGACCTTTGTTGGCAAAGTAATGTCTCTGCTTTTCAATATTCTATCTAGGTTGGTCATAACTTTTCTTCTAAGAAGTAAGCGTCTTTTAATTTTATGGCTGCAGTCACCATCTGCAGTGATTTTGGAGCCCCCAAAATAAAGTCTGACACTGTTTCCACTGTTTCCCCATCTATTTCCCATGAAGTGATGGGACCAGATGCCATGATCTTTGTTTTCTGAATGTTGAGCTTTAAGCCAATTTTTTCACTCTCCTCTTTCACTTTCATCAAGAGGCTTTTAGTTCCTCTTCACTTTCTGCCATAAGGGTGGTGTCATCTGCATATCTGAGGTTATTGGTATTTCTCCCAGCAATCTTGATTCCAGCTTGTGCTTCTTCCAGCCCAGCGTTTCTCATAATGTACTCTGCATAGAAGTTAAATAAGCAGGGTGACAATATAAAGCCTTGACGTACTCCTTTTCCTTTTGGAACCAGTCTGAGAGACTTGCTTTACCCTAAATAAAATAGTCCATTCCCCACAGTGTTTCTTTTTCAGCTTTCCCTTTATTTCCTTTATGTGGAATTTACCACAACTGCCATTGTTTTGTTTGCATGCTGTCCTACTAAAATATAACTACCTAAAGGTAGGAACTCTTGTCGGTCCTGTTCACTGTTATATCTATAGTACAGAGAACAATAGTGTCTGATACATAGTGGGGTCTTTAATAAATGCTTTCCAGTTGAATTATTCCCTAAATAAATTGTTAAGTTGTTGAGGGTCAGGACCTATATTATTCTATGGCCAAATTCTCTGCTGTGCCGACACAGTAGACTGCTAAGTTGGGAATGTTAATTTTTCATGAAGGAGATAAGCCTGAAGAAAGTTAAGGCACTTTTTCTGCAACCAGATGCCAAGATTCTTCTTCTGTAGAAGGGATAGCAGCAGTGAATGCTGGAGATACATCTTTGGTAAGCCTGCTCCAGGCCCAATTCTCCCTCCCACAGGTGGGCACTTTTCAGAACACTTTCCTCAGCTTTAGCCACTTAGCAATTCAATGCAGTCATATTTCCCCATACATTTTCCTTGTCTATAGGGCACTTGAGGCTGAGAGAGTATTAACAGGCAAAACTGAAAAATAGAAGGATTAAGTAATGAAAGATACATGGTTGCCAAAAGTTTATTTTTCTAGGCTCAGTGTTTTTCCTAAGGTGTATCCTGGAATACTAACAAAGGTTGCTTGTGGTAGCAAAGTAGATAAGGATGGGGTAGGTGTGAGGCTTTTGTTTACCTTATTACACAGATTTTTTTTTTTTTGGCTGCCCCAAGTGACTTGTGGAATCTTAGTTCCCTGACCAGGGACTAAATCCAGACCAACTTCAGTGAAAGTGCTTAACCACAGGACCATTAGGAACCCATCAGATTTAATTTTTGATTCATATGAATTATTACCTATTCAAAATAAAAATACATTTAAAATATTACTTTGTATGCATATTGCTAAGCATATTGCTCTCTTTCAAAGGTCATTAGGTTACAAATTCTGTACATATTTACTGTTTTACTAAAATTCCATTTTAAGTTATTAAAAGGTCATTAGAGGGAATTCCCTGGCGGTCCAGTGGTCAGGACTTTGTGCTTCCTCTACAGGGGGCTGGGGTTTGATCCTTGGTCTTGTAGCTAGGATCCCACAAGCCACACAGCCAAAAAAAGAAAAAGGAGTCATTAGAGATCAGACTGTGGAAGTTGATATCTTCTAATCATAACCAAAAGATCAACTTATAAACCAGATTATTTGTTTATTAGCACAGACCAAGATACGTGTATAGGTTGTCAGGCCATTCATTTCCAGTAGGAAGCTTTCCCAGAGAACCAGTGAAGATTAGAACATTGTTTGATTAGTGCAAATTCATATCAGAGGCAATTGGATCATCTTAATTATGTGCTTTGTGTACCTTTTTTCACTATAGGGATATACTTGCCAGGCATTGTAACTAGGTGAGCCTTCCATATTACCTTCTCTGATCCATGCAGGAATATACTAACAGGTTCTTAAATTCTCTAATTCCCATTTTCCTTCTCTTTGGAATCCATGAATGGATTAGATCAGATGATGTCTGAGATTAGATTTAGTCCTTGGCAAGGGCAAAATTTCTTTCTTTCTTTTTTTTTTTTAAGGGCAAAATTTCTAAGAATTTAATCAGTTTGATTATTTTTATTCTTATTACTGAATAAATTGACATTCTTTTGTATAACTCAGTCCCTTGTCATTTTGATTAGTGTGAATCAGTTCACCTAATCACTTGAAAAGTCATCAAAATCTGTTAAATAGCTTTGCTAACTACAGAAATTAGTCTTAAGTAGCTAAGTCGTGTCCAACTCCTGTGACCCCACTGACTAGCCTGCCAGGTTCCTCTGGCTATGGAATTCTCCCAGCAAGAATACTGGAGTGGATTGCCATTTCCTTCTCCAGGAGATCTTCCCAACCCAAGGATCGAACCCAGGTCTTCTGAATTGCAGGCTTATTCTTTATGAACTGAGCTATGAAAGCCCAACTACAGAAATTACTTTCCTTTAACTATTTCACAGTTTCATAGTTTCAACTTGAATAGTTGAAATAGAGTTTAAGATCTTTGTCCAGTACCTAAGAAAGAATTGCTGAAGCCAAACTGTGCAGGAAATATAATCTCAGAGGTCAATTCTGGGCTTAGAACTAATCTTAATATCTGTCATTTTAGTTTAAACCTGTCATAAAGCTGACCTTTGTACACCAACATTTAGCTAAGCAAGAATTGCATGGGTGTGTTCACCTATGAATTTTCCCTTGGCAATCAAAGTTATGCTACTGTGTTAGAGAGCAAAGGTTTTATTGTGCTGCTTGCCTTTCTAAATATTAGGTCATTATAATCTTTGTCACACTTTTTCAGTAATATCAGGTGCTATAATTTTTTCCATGTGTCGTGCTGTTACAGCTGAGAACAGGCTAGGTCATCCAATTGGAACATTACTTTTTTTTTTAATCACTGTTTTCATAATTCTTAATGGGTCTGAATGTAGGAAATCTTTCCCTATACCTGTCCCCTTGACAGTTTTTATAAAAGTGTGATGAATGTGCAGTGTGATTTCTTTAAATTTTCTGTTCTCAATAGTCTTACTGTTTCTCTTCTAGTACAGTCATGTTTGAAATTAAGAAGATCTGCTGCATCGGTGCAGGCTACGTTGGTGGACCCACGTGTAGTGTCATTGCTCACATGTGCCCTGAAATCAGGGTGACGGTTGTTGATATTAATGAATCAAGAATCAATGCATGGAACTCTCCTACACTTCCTATTTATGAGGTAAACCATATTAAACAATGCATTGTCCTTATAGTCTTTGCTTTCTTACTTTTTTGCTAATTTAATTTGATGTAAAACTTTATGACTGTAACTGTAGGAATAAAATGGAAAAGTCTAAATACA
This sequence comes from Nanger dama, assembly GCA_917880005.1. NCBI lineage: Eukaryota > Metazoa > Chordata > Mammalia > Artiodactyla > Bovidae > Nanger > Nanger dama. Next base: position 47,561,170 of record CAKJTW010000001.1, read on the forward strand.
TATTATGCACACTATAATTATGTCAGATATGCCCAAGAAAAATGTGTAGAAAAAAGTTTACTGAATATTAATAATTGTTGTATTAGTGGAGTGAGATGATGAGTAATTTTCTTCTCCATTTTCTAATTTTGTCTGTTAGTATGGCTACCGTATTATAATAGTGCAATTAAAAAGTGGCATTCTATAAAAATTAAAAACTGGTTGTTTCTAATGTTGATTCATGTAAGTCTATTATATTTTTGGATTATTGTATTTATATCAGATAAACCTTGAATGAATAGATGGTGTCTTTCATGCTCAGTGTTCAGTATCACAAATTTGTTTAAATTGGAATTTCAGTATTTCTTTAATTTAGAGAACTCATAGTTAGGAAAATGTGTCTCTATTTTATTAAGTAAGGTTTCATTTTTAAAAGTTTTCATAGTAAAAGAGTTCATAATATTATCCTTTTGAAACCCAACAGAAAAGCGTTTGAAAGTTTTGAGGATAGCATTTTTTCTCCAATATCAATATATTCTTTTTTTTCCAGAAAAGTTTTGTTATTTATAAGACTCTAGTCAACTGTAGTCTTTAAGCAGTCTTTAGAAGGGGACATCTCTGTAAGATAAATCTTCCTGCTATTTATAGTTCTATGAATAGAAATCCATGATTTGTTAATATCTAAATGAGACTTAGAATTTTTTTTTAAAGCCCTCGGTGTATGTGGTAGCTTCTGTTTGTGCTTTACCCTTTCTTCCTCTACCAGATGAACTTCCCATAATACTTCTTTAAATACCTTAGTGTGATAGCATTTCTTTCCCTGTTAGATAAGGTGAAGGTGAAGGTGAAGTCGCTCAGTCGTGTCCGATTCTCTGCGACCCCGTGGACTGTAGCCTACCAGGCTTCTCCGTCCATGAGATTCTCCAGGCAAGAGTACTGGAGTGGTTTACCATTTCCTTCTCCAGGGGATCTTCCCAGCCCAGGGATTGAACCCAGGTCTCCCGCATTGGAGGCGACGCTTTAACCTCTGAGCCACCAGGGAGGCCCCTGTTAGATAACATCACTATTATTTTGGTTTGTGGGAATTTTAAAAAGCATTTTGGAAAGATAACTTGATTAGTAGTTTAATAATTCTGATATCCATAAAGGGCTGCAAGTCATCTGAAATCTTGTGAACCATATTTATATCCAGTCATTCAGTTGATTGCTGAATTGATTATTACATAATTATTATGCCAGCATAATTTTTCAAACACAAAGTATAACAGAATGGCTAAAATTATGACTGCTGACAATGCCAAGTGTTGACAAGGATTTAGGGCAGTTGGAATTTTATGCACTGCTGTTGTTAAGTTGCTAAGTTGTGTCAAACTCTCTGTGACCCCATGAACTATAACTTTCCAGGCTCCTCTGTCCGTGGGATTTCCCAAGCAAGAATACTGGAGTAGGTTGCCATTTCCTTTTCAGGGAATCTTCCCAACCTGGGTATCAAACCCATGTCTCCTGCATTGCAGGCAGATTTTTACCACTGAGCCACCGAGGAAACACTTATATGCTGCTGATCAGAACATAAATTGGTACAGCCAATTTATAAAATGTTTCAGTGGTAATTATTGAAACTGAAAATATGCATAGTCTGACTTAGGAATTCCACTTCAAGGTGCATATGCAACGGAAAACTCACATGTATGCACCAAAAGACAATATTATTAACAGTGTTATTCCTAATAACCCCAATTGGGAAACACCCTACATGTTAAATAGCAATAGAATGGATATATAAATTATAGTTTAATTTTATAGTAAAATACAATACTACATTGAAAAATCAATGAAACTACTCCTGCATGCAAGCATATGTTTAAATTCTCATAAAAGTAACAAGTCATTGGACACAAGGTAGTCCATACTGTGTATCCCATTTATGTAAAGTCCAAATATAGATATACTGGCCTGGTGGTAGAATTCAGCATGATGGTAGTTTGAGGGGTTATAGTTACTAGAAGAAGACATACTGCAGGCTTTGATTTAATGTTTTTTGGTTTTGTTTTGTTGACCCAGCCAGGCTTGTAGGATCTCAGTTCCCCAACCAGAGACTGAACCCAGGCCACAGTAGTAAAAACCCAGAATCCTAACCACTAGACCACCAGGGAACTCCCTGTTTATATTCTTCTAATTCTTATATGGATAGTGATTACACAAGTGTGTTCACTTCTGAAAACTGAGCACTTTTCTGTGCTAAAGTATATGTACTGTTTAAAACTTTTTTACTTCACTAAAATTTTTACTTAAAAAATGATTATCTCAAACTAGAAGAAATATAAGCTATCCATAATATATTGGCTTTAGATTTTTTTTTTTCTTGGAGAAAACAAAAACATTAGTTGATCAGAACGCATGTTCCCTAGTTAGATTCTTATTATTAGTACTGGTTTCTTTTAAATAATTTTATTTATTTATTTATTGACTGTGCTGGGTCTCTGTTGATGCCAAGGCTTTTCTAGCTGGGACGAGAGAGTGCTGCTCCCTAGCTGAGATGCATGAGCCCTTACCAGTTGTGGTTCCCAGGCTCTAGAGCACAGGCTCAATAGTTGTGGTGCGTAGGCTTAGTGCCTACACCCCATGGCAGGGCGAGATGTTTCCAGACCAGCGTTCAAACCCAAGTTTCCTGCAATGGCGGGCAAATTCTTTAGCCACCAGGGAAACCCAGTTGTTGCTCAGTTGCTAAGTCGTGTCCAGCTCTGAGACTCCATGGAAGACCAGTGCCATTTCTATTATCTGAAATTTGAAACTCTTTTTCCTGAGACTTCAGTGCTTTAAATTAAAGATAGTGTGTTCCACAGATACAGAAAACTTGTGATTCCCAAAGGGGAGAGGGAAGGGAGGAGGGGCAAATTAGAGATACAGAATTAACAGATAAAAACTATGTGAAGTAGATAAGCAACAAAATTATCCTGTATAGCACAGGGAATTATATCCATCATCTTGTAACAACCTATAATGGAGTATAGTCTACAAAAGTACTGAGTCACTATAATATAGACCTGAAACTAACACAATATTATAAATTAACTATACTTAAATAAAAATAAATAACAGCCAAAAACCCAAAATAAAAATAATAGCCACAAAAGAAATGAGAAGGTGATCTCACCTTGCCATGTTATACTTTTTCTTTTTGAAAAATTAAAAGTTAAATTCCTCCAAAAAAACACAATAGTATGTTCTACATTGATATTGAACCCAATTGGGATATATACTTAGAGAAAAAGAATTAAGATCTAAGATGATTTTTTCCCATGTCTCACTTGTTTTACTCACTAACCTACCAAAAAAATCAAAAGTCTTGTTGTTTCACACTTTTATTTCATAAAATTTTTCTTCTTTAAATCTCTTTAAATAGAATCTAAAAGATTTGAAAGTCTATCTAGCACTGGTGCCCATTAGAAACAATGTTTGAGTTCTCAGAACTCTAACATCCCATAATTGTATTGGCTTTATTTAAAGTTGTAATTATTTGGTCTTCATAGTCTTATTTTTATCTCATTTTTAATATGTCTACTCCAGAAAATTAGATGATGATAAGCTAAGCAGCTATTTTAGTTGTGTACTAGTTAGTGTAGCTTGCAAAGAAATGGAGTCTTTCAGTAAAACCCAGCAGACTTTGGAGGTTAAAAACATGGCACTGCTATTTTAAAATTCTAGAAGGAATCTTCTTATTACAAGAAGATTGTTGTTTTAACAAGTAGAATGGTTTTCCTCTTAGCAAGTAAATGACTTTAGGCTTATAATTTTCATGTGTCTTTCTTAGACATCACTTGTTAAAAGACACCTACTGAAGGAATTTATAATTCAGAAGAAAATAAATTATTTCCATAGCATTGTGTATTAAAAAAAAATTGGGGGAAAAAATTGGGAAAATGAGCCATGTGACCCAGTTATCCATTTTCAAATATATGTTAGGCTTTTGTTCAAAAATGGAACAAATTTATTTCTTTATTTCGTGTTGTAAAACTATTCCTACACATTTCCTTGGCCATATTGAAGGTGTGAATGTTAGGTGAAATGTCAAATAGGGAGAACTGTGAAAGAAGAAAAGTGACAAGTTTAACCAGAGTTCATGCTGTTTCATGAATTCCTTTACTGAGTAGCTTATACATATTGTTACCAGTTGTGATTTTACACTGACCTGTCTTGGACAAGGCAGAGAAATATTTTATTTCCGGAGAAACTTTAGATACCTTTGCAATCAACTTCCTCCTTAAATCTGTATCCTATAATTCAGTTAAAATATGTGACCAGGCTTCCCTGGTGGCTCAGTGGTGAAGAGTCCACCTGCCAGGGTGGGGGGACACAGGTTCAATCCCTGGTCCAGGAGGCCCCCACATGCCACTGAGCAGCTAGTCCCAGGTGCCACAACTATTGAGCCTGTGCTGTGGAGCCCAGGAGCTGGGACTGCTTCAGCCTGCAAGCCCTGGAGCCTGTGCTCGGCAGCAGGGGAGGCGAGTGCAGTGAGAGGCCCAGGCGCCCCAACTGGAGAGTGGCTTCCACTTGCAGTGAAGACCTACCACAACCAAAACTAAATAAAGTTAAAAGAAAAAGGATATTTCTTTAAAAAAATAAATAAAATATACAAGTAGTTATTTGTTTTCAATGATATTAAAATTTATGGTATTGATTTTTCTTTGTATATACCAGATTTTCATATTAGAGAGACTCTTGGTGATTTATGTTTAAGTCCTGGTCACTGATAGAGAAATGATAAATCATATGTAATTATCATATTTAATGAGCTGTTTTGAATGCACAGCTTCCTTGAGAGTCATTCCATCCTCGCTCCACTCACTCTGAGACTTACTAGATTAGAGAAGATTTTTTTTTACTTTGCCCTGAGACTTGTGTCCTATCTTTTTGCCTTTTCACACTGTTCGTGAGGTTCTCAAAGATATTCATGACAGTGTGATCACTCACTTAGAGCCAGACATCCTGGAATGCAAAGTCAAGTGGGCCTTAGGAAGAATCACTAGGAACAAAGCCAGTGGAAGTGATAGAATTCCAGTTGAGCTCTTTCAAATCCTAAAAGATTATGCTATAAAAGTGCTGCCCTCAATAAGCCAGCAAATTAGGAAAATTCAGCAGTGGCCACAGGACTGGAAAAGGTCAGTTTTCATTCCAATCCCAAAGAAAGGCAATGCCAAAGAATGCTCAAACTACCGCACAGTTGCACACGTCTCACACACTAACAAAGTAATGCTTGAAATTCTCCAAGACAGGGTTCAACAGTACATGAACCATGAACTTCCAGATATACAAGCTGGATTTAGAAAAGGCAGAGGAACCAGAAATCAAATTGCCAACATCTGTTGGAGCATCGAAAAAGTAAGAGAGTTCCAGAAAAACATCTACTTCTGCTTTGACTATGCCAAAGCCTTTGACTGTGTGGATCACCACAAACTGTGGAAAATTCAAGACATGGGAATACTAGACCACCTGACCTGCCTCTTGAGAAATCTGTATGCAGGTCAGGAAGCAACAGTTAGAACTGGACATGGAACAACAGACTGGTTCCAAATCAGGAAAGGAGTACATCAAGGCTGTATATTGTCACCCTACTTACTTAACTTATATGCAGACTACATCATGAGAAATGCTGGGCTAGATGAAACACAAGCTGGAATCAAGATTGCCGGGAGAAATATCAATAACCTCAGATATGCAGATGACACCACCCTTATGGCAGAAAATAAAGAAGAACTAAAGAGCCTCTTGATGAAAGTGAAAGAGGAGAGTGAAAATGTTGACTTAAAGCTCAACATTCAGAAAACGAAGATCATGGCATCTGATCCCATCACTTCATGGGAAATAGATGGGGAAACAGTGACAGATTTTATCTTTGGGGGCTCCAAAATCACTGCAGATGGTGATTGCAGGCATGAAATTAAAAGACACTTGCTCCTTGGAAGAAAAGTTATGACCAACCTAAACAGCTTATTAAAAGCAGAGACATTACTTTTCCAACAAAGGTCTGTCTAGTCAAAGCTATGGTTTTTTCATTAGTCATGTATGGATGTGAGAGTTGAACCATAAAGAAAGCTGAGTGCCAAAGAATTGATGCTTTTGAACTGTGGTGTTGGAAAAGACTCTTGAGAGTCCCTTGGACTGCAAGGAGATCCAACCATTCCATCCTAAAGGAGATCAGTACTGAATATTCATTGGAAAGACTAATGCTGAAGCTGAAACTCCAATACTTTGGCCACCTGATGCGAAGAACTGACTCATTGGAATAGACCCTGATGCTGGGAAAGACTGAAGGTAGGAGGAGAAGGGGATGACAGAGGATGAAATGGTTGGATGGCATCACCGACTCAATGGACAAGAGTTTGAGTAAACTCCGGGAGTTGGTGATGGACAGGGAGGCCTGGCGTACTGCAGGCCAGGGGGTCGCAAAGAGTCAGATACGACTGAGCAACTAAACTAACTGACTACTGAGGCTTGTGTGATTCAACCAGAGGTTGAATCCAGGCCCTCAGCACTGAGAGCTCAGAATCCTAACCCCTGGACCACTAGGGAATTCCCAAGGGAAATATTTAGAAAGAAAAATGATCAGACTTGACTGTTGATTATATAAAAAGATGAAGGAGAGGAACGAATATAGAATGATATTCAGGAATTCAGGACTGGGGAATTCCCTGGTGGTCCAGTGATTTAGGTCTTGGCACCTTCACAGCCGTGGGCCTGGGTTCAATCCTTGGTTGGAGAACTAAGATTCCACATGCCACAAGGCATGGCCAAAAAGAATTCAGTTCTGAGGATGTAAAGTTAAGATTATCCAAGTATTAAAAAAATATTATGCAGGCAGCAGTAAAATCAGAGTAGGTTAGCTCTCTCAGAAAGGACCTATAGTGAGAATAGAGCATGAGTCAAGGGCAGAACCCTGGAAAATACCAATGTTTGATGGTGGGTGGAGGAAGAAATGCCTTAGGGAAGCTATGAAGAATAGTGTAGAGAAGGTGAACTAAAAGCCAGAAGAGTTTTAGTAGTGCAAACTCCATAAAGAATATGTCTTGATTATGAGTGACTAACACAGGGGCCAGTACTCAGTTACTACTTGACAAGTATTTGCTGAGTGAATAAGCTGTCAATTATGACAGATATAGGAGGAATAAGAGATGAGACATATTCTTGAAATTCAATATTATGGGGGCCATTGCAACTTTTACAAGAACAATTACAAGTGTTAGGAGATTGGAGAAGTAAGCATATAGAAAAGGAATGACTCTTAAAAAGTTTAATAAGGAAATGAAGGTGGTGGTCACTGGAGAGGGACATGGGGTAAAGACAATTTTTTTTAAATTTTTATTTTTTTCCTACGGTTGATAAAGAGTCAAGCATGTTAATAAACTAAGGTAGACAAATCACATAGAGAAGGAAAGGTCAAAATTATAAGAAGAAAGGAGCTAACTGATGGAATAAAGTCTAGAAAAATAGCAAAGATGATGAGGTCAAAAGCACAAGAAGAGGAATTGGCCTTGAAAGTCCCCTTCTCAGAAACTGGAAGGAAGTAAGCAAGGATGGGGCTCCCCAGGTGTTTCAGTGGTAAAGAATCCATCTGCCAGTTCAAGAGACTAGGGTTTGATCTCTGGGTTGGGAAGATGTCCTGGAAGAGGAAATGGCAGCCCCTCCAATATGCTTGCCAGCAAAATCCTGTGGACAGAAGAGCCTGGCAGACTACAGTCAATGGGGTCAGACAGGACTGAACACACAGGCATGCAAATAAGAATGGAAAAGATACTGTTTTGTTGGTGGGAACAGGAAATAAAAGTGACTGGAACATTGGTCAATCTCAGTTGTTGGAACATGGGAGGTACAATCCTCTGAAGAACCTGTAGTGTAAGTTGGAGCAGTAATCTCAGAATGAGATGACAAGTAAAAATATTACCAAGCTACATTGGAAAACTCAGCTAAGTGTATTTAGGGTCCACAAAGTTGTGTTCATTGTGATTTTTTTCCCTGGTTGTCCAGTGGTTAGGGTTATAAGTTTATATTTTATGGGTCAAAACTATATTAATAAAATTAGGCATTTTTACTGTCTAAGAAGGAAATAGTAATGACCATCAGATGTAACCTGGTAATAAGGTATTCATGTTTTTACGCAAAGAACAGAATAGTAGATTCTGTTAATATTTAACAATGAAAACTTTTTGTGTTACCATATTTATTAATAGTTATTACTTTAATGTTAATTTTTTTCACTTAAGCCATTTAATAACTACTTCTAAAAAACCAAACTGGATAATTTGCTTTGCTTTTTCTGAATAAAACAAAAGCTAATTTTAACCTATGAAAGGATCTGAGTTCTTCCATTAAAAAGTACCATATAAATTTGAAATACTAATTATGATAATTACATAATGAACCTAATAAGAGGTAGAACCTATATTATAAACTGCTTCTGCATTTGTTTTGGATATCTACAATATCCCATTGATTTTAATGGAATAATGTAGTTGTTCATGTTGAAGTCTTATTAAGACTTACTATAAATTCTGCATTGCTCTGATTTTAGGTTACTTTAATTTAAATACTGGAAGATTACATATAGGATTGAATTAAATCTTCTTTGTAAAATAACCCTTTACTCTAATTTTCTAGAACCTAGTCAAAATAAGGAAACAGTTGCTATAACTGGTGACACCAGGGACTTCCCCTGGCTGCCACTTACGCTGGAGGGGACAAGGGTTTGATCCTGGTCAGGAAACTAAGATCCTGCATGCCACGCGGACAAAAAAAAGAGAAATTTCTTGAACTGAATAAAAATGAAAATATAACATATCAACTTAAAAATTATATGGGAAAGTAACAATTTTTTTGATAGACATGTTTCTTATAATAGGACTTAGAAAAATTATAAATTTACGCATGTGTAAATATCGACTATTTCACAACTAGTCTGAATGGCCTGTGTTCTATGACCTGGATTCATGGGAGTAAACCTGCATTCATAATGACGATGCAAAATCAAATGTTTGCTTGAAATCACAAAAGACTTTGACTTTCCTGATCATTATGTGATACTTGGTATTAACTGTTAACTCTTATGAAATAGTCTGGAACATGGTCAGCAATGAAATGCATTAAGTTGATCTGCTGCTTTAATTGTTCAAGTTCAGTTTTGCTTTGTTTTTTTATGTTACATAATGTGCATTAGATGGCCTTTGGTACCAGTTTGATCTTTGAGTTTTCTACAGAGGTGTTATTTGAGAGCAAATCGAAACCTTTCAATTACAACATGACCTTTCCCTGAATGAATGCAATTCTATACTATTGGGTTATGTCATCTGGCTGGTAAAATTTATGTGCAACTTCGTTTCTTTTCTCTTTTAGCCAGGACTAAAAGAAGTGGTAGAATCCTGTCGAGGAAAAAATTTATTTTTTTCTACCAATATTGATGATGCCATTAAGGAAGCTGATCTTGTGTTTATTTCTGTAAGTATTTTCCTTTGCTGTGTGAGTTAATGTATTCTTGCTGTATAGAAGTTTCATTGTAGTTTAATAATAAATCCAGTGGCATTAAGCCATAGCATTACTTAGTATAAAGTTGTCCAGTTGAATTTTGATTCTCACTAATTTTATCCAACAATTCACCAAACTCTATGATATCTGATCATTTCAAATCATTGAATAAATAAGTTCAGAGGAAGTTCTAGTCTGAGATCTAGAATTAGGAAGTGTTGATAACTTGTGAGCACATGTGAGCACATTGGGTGATAATATATGTATTTCGTTGTTTCTTGGTTCCATTGCTTGGTGTAGGTATGGTAAAAAGAATCAGGTAAAGTTTGCTGCAACTGTACAACCATCTCCTATCTGCTGCTGCTGCTGCTAAGTCGCTTCAGTCATGTCCGACTCTGTGCGACCCCATAGAGGGCAGCCCACCAGGCTTCCCCGGTCCTGGGATTCTCCAGGCAAGAACACTGGAGTGGGTTGCCATTTCCTTCTCCAAAGCATGAAAGTAAAAAGTGATAGTGAAGTCTCTCAGTCATGTCCAACTCTTAGCATCCCCATGGACTGCAGCCTACCAGCCTCCTCCGTCCATGGATTTTCCAGACAAGAGTACTGGAGTGGGGTGCCATTGCCTTCTCCGATCTCCTATGTAGATGAATTTATATTCCAAAATCATTTTAAATTAATTATTTAGAACTTGGCATATCTTGATTAGGTTGTTAGGCTAGTCCATAAATAACTTCAGTTCATAATAGAACTTAACTGTTGTACCCTTGTAATTTAAAAAAGTAGAATCAATGCTTGGGAATACTCTGGTAATCCAATATGTGAACCAAGGTAGCTTTTTTTCTTGCTGTTTTGGTGACTGAAATATTCTGTGTGTGATAGAATAGTTATCACCAGGTGGTGGCTGAGCTAGGGTGTTATATGACTTAAGACCTTTATAGCCTTATGGAGTAAGGGGAAAGCCAGTGGTGTGAGCTTGAACTGGGTTCCATGAGATAAAGAAACACCTGGAGAGTCCATAGAGTAGAGATGATGTTGAATTGATTATGTTTATCGAGGCAAAAGCAGTGCTGTGAAGAAATGTGAACTCCAAGAAAAAGTAGTAATGAAACCCTTGGTGAAACTGTGCTGTGAATTCAGTCTTTCTTTTTTAAAAATTACTTCAGAGGAATTGGTGCCAGTTTTGTGACTCACCTATCCTCTGTCTGCTCAAGCTCTGTAGAAGGTTAGGGTAGAGGCATAGAAAAGGAGAAATTATTTGGGAGTATCTAGATGCTTGGAGAAAATCAAGAAGTTACCTTAGTCCCAACATTTGGGTAACCACAGCCTTGAATGGGAATAGGGGACTTTTCTGTAAGAAAAAGAAAAAATTTTTTAAAGAATCTATTCTTGAGGCAGTAGAGTTCACCTGAGTGTGTTCTGGCAAAGACAGCTGATTATACACTTGCTTCTCTGCCAGTCTAGCTGAGCTCCCTTGACTCCCTTGAGTCTTTCCAAGCTATTGCTTTGTGTGCCTGTTAGAGTTATTTTTGTGGTATGACTCCTACGTAGCTTCCATTTTTCTCTGCATCAGTTTTTATAAAAAACTGTGCTTCTTGTATACTTTTCATTATGAAAAATAGCAAACTTATGCAAAAGATGGAACCAACGATACAAAGAACCCCTAGTACCCATTCTCCATTGTCAACAGTCATCATGGTCATTCGTGATTTTTGTTTTCATAATTTTTGGCTGCTCCTCGGGGTATGTGGGATCTTAGTTCCCCCAACCAAGGATCAAATCCACACCCCCTGCAGTGGAAGAATGGAGTCTTAACCGCTGGACCACCCGGGAAGTCCCCAATCTTCTTTTATACTTCTCTCCCATCCTAGATTACCCAAATTATTTTTAGGCGAATTCCAGGTAGGAATAGTTTTATGCTATGGAATCAGTTTTCAGTTGTCATCTTTAGAGCTCCTTTACCTGGGGAAACCATCTGATCATCCCACATCTCCAGCATGGCTCACATTGTCTTATCAGTCGTCTTCGCCCTTCTGTGTGCCACTGCACCCTGACTTCCATACCTAAGTCTTTTCCTAAGTTGTTCCGTGCATATAAACAAACTTTCCTCATGCTTTTCACACCTCATCTAAATCTTCATGTTTTGATTTATTTTGGTTTCATTCTTTTATTTAGTCTCCCATTAAGTCATAAGCTTGTCAAGAGAAAAAAATTGGTGCTACTTACTAGTTCAAAAATTATTCCTATATAGAAGTTTGGACTTCACAGAGTATTTTCAATTTTATGTGAATGTTATGAAACCAATGAGTTAGATTTTTAGAGAATGTGTTATTCTCATTTTCCAGTGAGGTCATTGAGACAAAGGCAACCATACTTCCCCACGGTTACATGATACAGCTAAGCCAAAACTAAATGCCTGGACTCTGAACTCATGGTTTATTTTTCTTTCTATATGATAGTCTTTGTCTGCATAGTATTCTGTATCCTGGAGGTGCTAGATAATTTCTAGTTCTAAATAGCCAAGAAAGCATTTGTGAATGACACTGCAGACATTTATAAAAACTTATTGATATAGGTCTATAAAAAAGGAGAGTAAAAGGAGTTTTAAGTTTAGTTTTAAAGACTAGGATAATATGTTACATATAATCAGGAGAAGAAGTAAGAGAGAACTTACATTTCATTTCAGTCCATGAACTTTCTTTTGGAGTCTCCTTCATCTTTATATCTCCAGTCTTAGCTTAGTGAAGTGAAAGTCACTCAGTCATGTCCGACTCTTGTGACCCCATGGACTATACAGTTCATGGAATTCTCCAGGCTAGAATACTGGAGTGGGTATCCTTTCCGTTCTCCCCTCCCAAGCCAAGGATCTTCCCAACCCAAGGATTGAACCCAGGTCTCCCATATTCAGGAGGATTCTTTACCAGCTGAGCCATAAGAGAAGCCCAAGAATACTGGAGTGGGTAGCCTATCCCTTCTGTAGTGAATCTTCCTGACCCAGGAATCAAACCAGGGTCTCCTGCATTGCAGGTGGATTCTTTACCAACTGAGCTATGAGGGAAGCCCAGATGAGCTATATGGGAAGCTTAGTCTTAGCTTAGACCCTGCCTATCCTGCTATCCGGACTCTGACACATATATAGTAGCTTCTCAATAGAAATGTAGAAATGTAATGAGTGACTTCTCCAGGTACTTCAAGCTGTTCCCTAAGGTATTATATTTATAAAATGTATTATTTCCGTGGAACTAATAGATGGAACTGATGATGTTAACATCCTACTTGACTAGTCAGTTGATGGTCCAGGGTGTATCTTGATATAAGTGAACATTTCACAGATACTTTGTTCTTAATTCTGTATACTTTTATCAGGTGAACACACCAACCAAAACCTATGGAATGGGAAAAGGCCGTGCAGCAGATCTGAAGTATATTGAAGCTTGTGCTAGACGCATTGTGCAAAACTCACATGGGTACAAAATTGTGACTGAGAAAAGCACGGTCCCAGTGCGGGCAGCAGAAAGTATTCGTCGAATATTTGATGCAAACACAAAACCCAACTTGAATTTACAGGTATGAAAAAGGAAGCATTAGAATCTTCTTATGTAAATATCAGTCCTTTGAGTTGTCCATAATTAATTCTAGCTTTCCTTTGCATTGGGATTTTAGGTGCTGTCCAACCCTGAGTTCTTGGCAGAAGGAACAGCCATCAAGGACCTGAAGAACCCAGACAGAGTACTGATTGGAGGGGATGAAACCCCAGAGGGCCAGAGAGCTGTGCAAGCACTGTGTGCTGTGTATGAGCACTGGGTTCCCAGAGAAAAGATCCTCACCACTAATACTTGGTCTTCAGAACTTTCCAAACTGGTTAGTATGTAGCACTCAACTCTATTAAATTTAAGCCAAGGACTTATTCTCTTAATGCTGATAAGCTACCTACATACTTTTAAAATAAAAGATATACTTATGAAGATAATATTCTTGTATATTATGAAATAATTTCATAAGGGGATCAAATATTTGGGTATGAAATATTTTAGAAAATGTAAAAGAAAATAGAGTGTACTATAATACTAATTTTAAAAACACTCATCCCTTCTTTTTACTTCCTCTTTTTTAAATCTTCACCTTTATTTATTTATTTTTAACATATTTATTTATTTGGCTGAATGGGGTCTCAGTTGCAGCATGTGGGATCCAGTTCCCTGACCAGGGATTGAACCCAGGCCCCCTGCATTGGGAGCAAAGAGTCTTAGCCACTGGACCACCAGAGAGGTCCCTTTTTCCCCTTTCTTAATCACCTTTCTTCTCTAATTTAAAACATTTTTCTGAACCAATCCACCCATTGCCTCTTCAGATTGAACCCATCAGAAACTTTCATATCTCCTTCAGTAATTTGCATCAACTTGATGAAATATAATGCAGATTATATAAAATGTTTATTTTAGTTCATCATATTCTTCCTTTATTTTTTTTTAAAGACAGCAAATGCTTTTCTGGCGCAGAGAATCAGCAGCATTAACTCTATAAGTGCCCTCTGTGAAGCAACAGGAGCTGATGTGGAAGAGGTGGCAACAGCTATTGGAATGGACCAGAGAATTGGAAGTAAATTTCTGAAAGCCAGTGTTGGTAAGCTGAAAGTCTTCTATACATCAAGTAGGTTCTTTTAGGTAGATCTCTAACTTTAAGGAAGCCTTTGCTTGACACCCTTAAAATACTGATTGCATTATACATGTAGCCTTCAGCTTATCAGGGACTTTCTAAGTGAGACAATAGTTATATATATTTTTTTTTATTTATTTATTTATTTATTTATTTATTTATTTATTTATGTTTCAATGCCGTTCTCCCAAATCATCCCACCCTCTCCCTCTCCCTCAGAGTCCAAAAGTCCTTTCTATACCTCTGAGTCTCTTTTGTTGTCTCACATAGAGGGTCTTCATTACTATCCTTCTAAATTCCATATATATGTGTCAGTATACTGTATTGGTGTTTTTCTTTCTGGCTTACTTCACTCTGTATAATTGGCTCCAGTTTCATCCATCTCATTAGAACTGAGTCAAATAGTTATACTGAGTCAATAGTTAACTGAGTCAATAGTTATATATATTTTATATATTTTTATATATATATTTTTAATAATTAGTGACTGATTAGTATATAAACATGGTTCAGTGTTTCAGAAGAAATATATTAATATTTTATTAGAACATTTAGGTAGAATAAGTTTAGGAGATCACATCAGAAATCATGTAACACCTACTGAAGTAATAGGAAAAAATTCCTTATCATTTGCTTTTTTCTACTGATCAGTCAGTTCAGTTCAGTTACTTAGTCGTGTCCGACTCTTTGCGACCCCATGAACTGCGGCACACCAGGCCTCCTTGTCCATCACCAACTCCCCGGAGTTCTCTCAGACTCACGTCCATCGAGTCAGTGATGCCATCCAGCCATCTCATCCTCTGTCATCCCCTTCTCCTCGTGCCCTCAATCCCTCCCAGCATCAGGGTCTTTTCCAGTGAGTCAACTCTTCGCATGAGATGGCAAACATGACCTTAGTGAAATATTTTCATTACTTGTGGATTCCATATTTGTGAATTATTTAGCCTACTTGCTAAAATGTATTTGTAACCCAACATTAATACTCATCTGGTCATTTGCAGATATGAACAGAGCAGCATAAAATTTGAGTTACCCAACACACACATTCCCAGTTGAAGTTGAATAAGGCAATACTCTTACCTTCTTGTTTTAGCTCACATACTGCAAATGTCTGCTTTTTTTGTGGTCTGTTTAGTACCATATTTTTTGCATTTGGGTGCTTTTTCCCCGCCTGTGATTTCACTGTTTAAAATGGCCCTCAAGAATATTGCTGAAATTTTTTCTGGTGTTCCAAAGTGTCAGCAAACTATGATGTGTCTTACAGAGAAAATACATGTGGTTTGATAAGCTTCACTTCAATGCTGTTGGCTTTGAGTTCATTGTTAATGAAGGTCAACAATATTTTTAAATAAGGTGTCTCTAAATATAAGCACACATAAAACAAGATTGTGTTGATCAGTTGACAAAAGATATTACCAGAAGCTCACAGGAACCTAATGCTGTATTTTACCTACAAACAGCACTTCAGTATTTGCTAATTCACTGTTTGTGGTGAATTTATAGGATGTAAACTACTGAGTTTAATGAGAACTGCCTATATTTTTGGATTTAAATTAATAATGTTGATGTAAAGGTAAAAAGAGTCTTTTATAGATTGGGCCATAGGCCCAATGTTTTTGGGGCTTTATGCCATTTTTCAGTACTGATTTCCTGGCCTTTTCTGTCTTTCTGATATTATACTTCTAGTGACCATTTAATAAAAATAGCTACTGTTTCCTGAAGGCATGTTATGCAACAAGTTCTGAAATAGTATATCTTAATTTATAACCTGTTATATAAAAGTTTTGCTGATTAAGGATTGGGGGAATTTTCATAAGTTGTTCAGTCATACAAATAGTGAGTGGCTAGGTGTGTCTGACTTCAAAGCTCATGCCAACCCTCACTGTATACTGCATTGCACTCAAACAGTGGTGGGCAAACTACAGTCCTCAGGCCAAATCTGGCCCACAGCTTTTTTTGGTAAATAAAGTTTTATTGGAAAATAGCTATGCCCATTTGATTACATATTGTCTATGACTGCTTTTGAGCAACAAAGGCAGAGTTGAATAGTTGTGCCAGAGACTACATGACCTACAAAGGCTAAAATATTTTTCACTGGGAATGTTAAAGTTTGCCAGCCCTATGTTAGAGTGAGAGATGTGGAGCAGATATACCAGCTAATGAGGGAAAAAATAGAAATGTAGCCACAATAAAACTTGTTAGAAAATTATTTTAAATTATTTGTAATTTTTAAAAATTATTTATAACTATTAGGAAATTATTTATAGTTGATTAGTTTCTTGCAAATTTCACATAATTTATAAACGCATTAATTTTCCCACATTCAAATTTTATTATTAAAAATCTTAGCATAGGCCTTCTGATTAGTATGACACAGAAATTTGTAACATGATTTAGTTGTTTGGTTCCAAATGAAAATATTGTCATTATTTTTTTCTTTCTTCAGGTTTTGGTGGGAGTTGCTTTCAAAAGGATGTTCTGAATTTGGTTTATCTCTGTGAGGCTCTAAATTTGCCTGAAGTAGCTCGTTATTGGCAGCAGGTATTTATAGTCAACAGGTTATGATTAACTTCTGATTAAAACATGTCATCTTTTTCTGTCAAATGTTTCTGAGAGTATTAATTTTTTCCAGGAACTCAATTATTATTATATTCAATTTGTTCATTTTAGGTTTATTTATTGAGCTTCTGTGTTTATAATTTGTCTGTTTTGGTAATCAGCTATGATGAAAGTTTATGATAAACAAGTATTCCTTTTAATAACAAAATTTGCTCCCTATGTAACCAAGAACTTTTAATTGTAGTTCTTCATCTTGAAAGGCCTAAAAGATAGAAGCAAAAGAAGAACCTCTGTTGTTGATGCTTGCAGCTGGCTTGCATGTGTTGATATTTGTTTTGTCCCTTTGAGATTCACAGAGCTAAAATTGGAGACCCTACTCAAACTGGAAATAGAGTTAACACTTACTGAGTGCTTACTCTGTGCCAGGGACTCTTTAAAGCACTTTATATGTAGTATCTTGGTTCTCATCATTAATATTATCCCAGAAGGAAATGTCGGCCCACTCCAGTGTTCTTGCCTGGAGAATCCCAGGGATGGAGGAGCCTGGTGGGCTGCCGTCTGTGGGGTCGCACAGAGTCAGACATGACTGAAGCGACTTAGCAGCAGCAGCAGCAGCATTTATAGATGGGGAAGCTGGGGCTTAACAGTGTTAAGTAATTTGCTCAAGATACCAGTCAGTGTATGTATCTTTTCCAAATATTTTTCCCCCAGGTTTATAATTTTTCAGATTTCAGCAGTGAGTAGGAAAGTAAGGAAAAGAGCATTTTTAGGGAAATATACACTTCTAAGTTCATTTCACTCACTCTAGAGCAACGGCTTTATGTTACTGTCCATTGTGGGGAAAATGCGGATAAAGGCTTCATTTTCCAGGTTCCATAGCAGTCCAGTGGTTAAGATTCCACGGTTCCATGCAGGGAGCACAGGTTTGATCCCTGGTTGGGGAACTAAGATCTCACTGCCTTGCAGCTGTGTAGCCAAAAGAGAAAAAAAGGCTTGATTTTTCTAAAGCTTTGAGCTCATTTCCCAAGCTCTCAGACTCTGAGATGGCTTCTGGAAGCTTAGAGCCTTAAAAAGTCTTTCCTTAAATTCCTCTGGTCACAAATATGATGTTTGTTTATAAATTCTTAGGAGAGTAACAGATCAGATGATTAGAGACTTTTACTTGTAACATTTAGTTAAAAATTTCTCCACATGTTCATGGTGTTATGGTTCATCCGGGAGGCGACTGTAGCTCTGTACGTGGTTTGACTGTTCTCTATCTTCTTTCTACTCACACTCAGTTTTGATGAGGGTCTGGTTAAGCATATGAGTGAGTACTTTGGAGTTTAGTTGCTTCCTTAGGGTTTGGAGAAGTTGGCTAAGGAGAACACTGTTTTCTATGTGCCTTTTAGGCTGGCCTCGTGGCAGACCTTAAATGGGGTTGAATTTACCTGTGCTCCCCACCTTAACATCCATCCCTGTCTGATGCATGTAAAGTTAAAACCAAATGAAACTTAAAATTTTCAGGGTGGGGAGGAGTGGGAAAGGAAGGGAATGGGTAAAATTGTTTTTTTCTAATCTGTGGATACTAAAGAGGTTGGAAACTTTTGCCTTCTGTTAATTCATAAGGTTTGTATTCAAACAGGAGTACTCACCATAAAGGTATACGTAGTGTATGCACAGGATGTACCTCTTTTAACTGATCCTTGCATAATTGTACATGTCCTTTCAGGTTATAGACATGAATGACTATCAGAGAAGGAGGTTTGCTTCCCGGATCATAGACAGTCTGTTTAATACAGTGACAGATAAGAAGATAGCTATTTTGGGGTTTGCTTTCAAAAAGGACACTGGTGATACAAGGTATTAATTCTTTCCTTTTTGAGAATCTTAACTCCTCATCCTGATTTTTTGATGGTAGCTATATATGTTAAATACATATATGTGTATAGTATACAGAGTAAGAAAATGGACGTTCATATCCTCACAAGAAATAGAATTTCACCTGTATATTAAATTCCATAGGTATTAAAATGTATGCCATTCAGAAGCATAGCAAAGCTGGGTTTTGTTTTTTCCTTCAGAGAGTCATCCAGTATATATATTAGCAAATATTTGATGGATGAAGGCGCACACCTCCATATATATGATCCGAAAGTACCAAGGGAACAAATAGTTGTGGATCTTTCTCATCCAGGAGTTTCAAAGGATGACCAAGGTAAGTCAGGCTTTGTCTCCCACGTGTCGCTTTGAGTTTGGGCTCCCAACTAATTTATTCTCTGGAAACCTTTGGTTGTTCAGTTTTTGTCATTGTTATCATTGCTAAGCCTCTCTTTTCAACCTCAATTCTCTAAAATTAAACTGCCAGACATTACTTCATCAACTTTGATTTGAAGTAATCCATTGGATTAGTAATGTAATTACTAATTAGTAATCAAGTAATGAAGTAGATTACTCTTAACGATGTTTCCAAGATATTCTTTTTAAAAAGCCCCTCCTTTTATAAGGAGATGCTTCTGGGACAAGCCTGGGGACTACTCCAGGCCCCTCACTGTTACCCCACTCATATTTCAACCAGACCATTCCACTTCTGTCAGACTCTCAATTCCTCCTGCAATCCTAGTGTTAAAATTCATAATCTCAAAAAAATAAAATAAAATAAAATGCATAATCTCAAATCACTCCTTTCTTACTGCAGTTTTTTGTTGGGTTGTTACAGTGGCCCGGCTCGTGACCATTTCCAAAGATCCCTATGAAGCCTGTGATGGTGCCCATGCTGTTGTGATTTGCACTGAGTGGGACATGTTTAAGGTGAAGTGACAGAAGTGAGATTAAGGAAAATTTTAGAGGTGTTCTAATAGCACCTAATAGCATAGAGGTGTTCTAATAGAGGGGTGGAGTATGCGTTCCTGTATATGCTCTAATTATTTCTCTGGTTCTTTCTTTGTAGGAATTGGATTATGAACGCATTCATAAAAAAAATGCTGAAACCAGCCTTTATCTTTGACGGACGACGTGTCCTGGATGGGCTCCACAATGAACTACAAACCATTGGCTTCCAGGTAAGCATCATCCTGAATTGGTTTTGCTGCATTTGTTTGGTCGTTTGCTTTTTGAAATGGGCTTTGAGTTTTTTCATTTTCATTTTTTTCATTTATCTTTTGGCTACACTGGGTCTTCGCCGTGATGTGCAGGCTTCTCATTTTGCTGGCTGCTCTTGTTGCAGAGCACAGGCTCTGGAGCACGTGGCTTCAGTAACTGCAGAACATGACCTCAATAGTTGTGGTTTAGTTGCTCCTTGGCATGTGGGATCTTCCTGGATAAGGGATCGAACCCGTGTCCCCTGAACTGGCAGGTGAATCCTTAACCACTGGACCACCAGGGAAATCCCTGGCTGTGAGTTTTATGATTTTAATATGTTCTCATTTTGCAATAACATAACTCTGGGAAAACGTCAGTCAGTTCTCTGGGAAGTCTCTGTGCTATTTGTGAAGTCCTCTACTCCCTCCTCAAATTCATAACCTAAACGTCATCCAGTTTGGTCTCTCTCACAAAGTTTATAGGGCCAAGATGTGCCTCACCCTATCTCATATAAACATCAAGTAAGAAAGTGTCGGCATTAGTTATTTTTTTCCTAGAGCCTCCAAAGCTGCTCTGTTTCACTGTGCATGCCACACTGACCCCCTCAGAGGCCAGGTCATTTATTCCTATGGAAATGTTTTAGTACTCTAGTTGTCCCATGTTGGTTTAGGATCCTCTGTCTCTGAGTGCTTAGCACTTTGCTGGTGCTATGAGAGGTCTAAATGAAAAGTATGGGCGCTGCAGTGGTGCCGGCCCTCTTTTAATTCAAAACTTGTCAGTTATGGAACGTTTGGAGAGCAGACAGAATGCTGCGCAACACATTTTATGTTGCATCCACTTCAGTTCTACCAGGGGCCTCAAAGGTATTAGTAAGAAAGAGCCGTTTTCCATTTCCTTAGCAGACGTGGAGTCTGGGCCCCAAGGGGGAGGTTGGGAGGATAAAGAAATCTGCCAGGAGATTGTTGTCAGCAGAGTCCCAGAGCAGAGCAGAGCAGAGCAGAGCGTGGCAGTGTTTTGAGTTGGCTGTGCGTGTCTGCTTAGCACCAGCTGTCTGGGAGAGATACTGATAAGGCCTCGTTCCCTGTTCGAAATATCTGATCTGTTTCTCTTAACCTGTCACTGACTTGTTGAAGATCCTTCTTACTTATAATTCAGTGCCCACTCCTCATTCATGAGAGATTAACTTGCAACACAAATCAGATGACATCCTTGTCAGTTCACATTCCATCAAAGACCCTGGGGACTCTTCTATCCAACCCCTCCTTAGTGAGTAATGGGACTGTTTTTCTCAATCATGACTTAACTTAGCAGTGTTATTTTTTAAACATTATTTGCAGGCACAGAAACATTTTCTCTCATTGCTGTTTTACTCATCTAGAGGAGAAATGCAGAGACATATATATATATATATATATATATAGAAAATGAGTTTGAGCTCTTATAATTAACTATTGCTAGTAAGGGTTAAAAAAATATTAGACTGGAATTGCTAAAGAGAATTTATAAGCCATTAAATAAGACAACTGATTAATACAAAGCAGAGGGACCTCCTTGGTGGTCCAGTGACTAAGACGCCACACTCCCAATGCAGGTGGCCTGTTTTCAGTTCCTGATCAGGGAACTAGATCCCACATGCGTCAACCAAGAGTTCACATGCCACAGTCAACGATTCTGTATGTAGCAATGAAGATCAATCTTGGGTGTTGCCACTAAGACCTGGCCAAATAAATAAGCAGAAGCCCTTTGTGGTATGAGTCAGCATTAATTTTTAATTAAAAATGCCCTTTTTAATTAAAAATTATGTAGTTTATCACTGCTGTAGAGAGGAGATAAACTATTATTAAAGAAACAGTGTCTTTAGAGATAATATTGATAATTTTGGAAAGAGGGGGAAAAGTTTTAAATGTAATATGCAAAATGAAAATTGACTACTATTGATTTATTGAAGGTTGACTTAATATGCCAGACACTGTCCTGAGCACTTTATCTGATTGAATCCTTAGCACAGCTCTTTGAGGTAGGTGGGTAACACCGTTTACGAACAAGGAAGAAAGACCTTAGAGAGTTTAGGTATTAGCGATTATCAGTCAGGATTCCAACTTGAGTCTTTCAGACTCTGAAGCCTGAACTTCTAAAAACTATGCTGTTATAACTTATCCAAGTTTTTTTAGAATAAGGGAAACAAGACATTAGAATAGAGTTTGGAAGAATGTGAATTAACGGGAATCTGGGCTGTTTATTGCTTTCACATCTGCTTTTAAAGCCACAGTGGCATGTAATCTATTCTGTTCGAGGGAGTCTGGTGTTAAGAACGAGAGGAGTGAGCATGTCTAGATATGAATATGAAAAGGGGAATGTAGACTGACTCTAGAAACAAAAATATGGAAGGAACCAAAGGTCTTTCATAGCAACCCACACAACCTGAGAAACTTCTGCCTTTAAAAAGAAAAAAAAAATCATCTAGGTTTTAGCCCTTATTACACTGTATGGCAAAATTTTATGTTTAGGTATTATTAACAATTTTCTTTTCTCCTCTAGATTGAAACAATTGGCAAGAAGGTGTCTTCAAAGAGAATTCCATATGCTCCTTCTGGTGAAATTCCAAAGTTTAGTCTTCAGGATATGCCCAACAAGAAACCCAGAGTATAGACATTGCCATTTTTATTTGGAACTTTTTGGTACTTTAAGATAGCAAATACCTATCTGATATTAAATGATAAATGAACCAAGTGCTTTTAAGGAAACAAAACTATTTTTTTAATAATCAGATTTATACTAGCTATATGGAAATTAGCATATCTGGTAATTATGAAACTAGAATTTTTTAACGTATTTTTATAATATTGTTACCTCAGTGATTGGATGAGTAGCAAATAATCATGTTGGTTTTAATGGTGTCGATTTTTGTAAAATTAAATTTCAAACACTTTTTACTTTATAAAATATCTTTAGGCAGCACTTTAATATCAAATGGTAACGGGAGTGACACTCCTCAGTTTTTCTGATCAGTGGTTTATCTGCTTGACATTAAGTATATATTTTCACTGCTGGAGTAGGAGGTGACTACTCACTCCAGTACTCTTGCATGGGAAGTCCTATGAACAGAGGAGCTTGGCTGGCTACAGCCCATAGGATTGCAACAGAGTCAGACACAACTTAGTGATTAAACCACCACCCCATGTATTTTCTGCCATGAAATGGCTGTGCTAAATACTGGGCTAAACCTGTTAACCTTTCCAATAGTGTCATAGCGATTTAAAGTTTTCTGGATTAATTGGGTGAGGTGTGTTCCATGCCATTTCCTGTCTCCCTGAATTGAGGAGGGTGCCATGGACAGAATGTGGCCTTTGTGCTTTTTTTTCCGCCTATGCTTTCACGTTAGAAGTAACCCTACAGGTATGGTTTGGTTATTGTTCTTTTGCTCCTTTTGTTTTAATGGGCTGTATCGATGGTTTCTTTAGTCCACTGCCCATTTCCAGTCAATCCAAATAAGACTAAAAGGTAATCTTTTTTTAAAAAACATGAAGAAAAAAATCAGTGTAGTGAAATGAAAGTCTGTATCATTCCTCTTGATTTTCCTCACTGATAGTTGTTTTTTAGTCTAAAAGCCCAAACTATGTTACTTTTACTCTGTATTTTATTCCTGTGACTCACTGCAGTTTCTCCCATTTTAAGTAATAAAATCAATATAATCTCATACATAAACGTACAGTAGTAGATTTTACAAGTTAATGTATAGCATAATCCTAAAATAAGGAATTTTGTGTTTTCACCTGCTTTTTTTTATGTCTCTTGTTGACTTATATTTTATTTTCTCTTGTGTTTATCATTATTGAAATATGTCCATTTGATGCTTGTGCTCTGCCGAGGGTATACAAATTGAGTTAAACAGATACAAATCTCATCCTTTAGGAATTTTGCAGTTCAATAATACAGAGATAAAGATGAGGAAAGAGACATCTGTACAGATATCAAATACATAAATAAAATATTCTTCATAAGCCAGTGTGTGGGTTATTTTTTGTCTAGTGCAAGTAACTAATTAAGTTGTGACAGTATGACATTAGACAGGAAAATCACTCCTTTTTTGAGAAAGGGGCATTATGTTGTTCTTTCAAATGATGCAAGAAAGGAAGAGAACAGACCAGGTATTGGCAAACAAAATCCCAGGGGCCAAACCTGGCCAGCAACCTGTGAGCTAAGATGTCTTTTACATTTTTACATGATTACATTTTAAATGGTTTCATATATATTGCTATCTGACCCTTTAAGAAAAAGTTGGCAGACCTAGAGTGAAGGAAACAAAACAACAGAGACAATAGATGATCCCTCACTCTTAGATTTTGAAATGGAAGTGGGCTTATTAACTAGAACTGCTCTTCATTTCTCGAGAATGTTCTTATATTCTGCTAACAATCTTAAAGTCTAGTAAAGGGATTATAACGCAAAGGTGTCTTGCTAAAGCAGTTGAATAAGGCACCAGTTTTAAGTTGCAGGATGCTTCAGTGCCTAGGATTGATAACTAAATGTGTAAAACATGGTTACTGATTAGAAGGTGGGAGAACTGGCAAGTGGACGAAAATACAAAAGACAAAGAGCCATGTAACCTGGCTGTAATGGGGTAGAAGCCCCAGTGACTTGGTAGGTTAATTTATAGCAATTTGAGCCTTTATGTGAAAAGTTGCAAGAAGATGGTTACCATTGTTTTCCCTATTAAGACAATTAAAGACCTTGTGTTTTTTAAAAATTGATACATTTCTATTTTTAGGGGAGATTCCTGGTGGCCCATGTTTAGGATCCTGGGCTTTTCATTGCAGTGGCCCTGGTTCAATCCCTGGTTGGGGATGTGAGACCCCACAAACTATATGGTATGGCAAAAAGAAAAAGATTTATTAGCTAGTACTTTTGAGATTATTAACTAGTACTTAAAATTGAAAATAATACATGGACATGATTTTTAAAAATTCAAATCAATACAAAAGGATATATAAAAATCTCAGGACTTCCCTAATGGTCCAGTGGTTAAGAATCCGTAGGCCTCGTGTGCTGCAGTTCATGGGGTCACAGAGTGGGACACGACTGAGTGACTGAACTGAACTGAACTGATCTGAACTGCCAATGCAGGGAACCATGGGTTAGGTCCCTGGTTGGGGAACTAAGATCCTGCAAGCTGTGAGGTATGACAAAAATAAATTAATACATTCAGCTGCAAGTAAGAGAAACTCCTGTTCAAACTAGTTTCATTAATAATTATATCTGACCAAACAGGAATTAGGTTTTGGAGTTGGCTGATTTAATCATTGGAAATAGGGCAGAGACCTCTGTTCTCCCTTAATCCAGCAGCTACCACTCTTCCAATTTCTTCCCTCTCCCCTGGCAATGCTGATGCCCCTTTGGCACATTTTATTCTCTTTCTTGTTGTGAACACACAAATGAGAAATATTAAGTTTATGCCATTTCAAGTTGACTTTGTGATTAAAAACTATGTGCCACCTGTCATTTTCACTTTTTCAAAGAATTTCATTTGTGCTACAGAAAGGATCAGACATATTGAAATGGGCACATACCAAATTTTATATATTGGAGACTATGGATGCATTAACTTGTACCACCCCATCAGAAATTTTGTATAGGCTGCCTGCTATGTCTGTGCATTTAAATGTGCTTGTTTTTAATGCATCATTGTTTAGTAAGGTCAGAGCTCTGTCCTGGCCTTTCAAAATTCAGGCCTGCCCATTCTCGTGCAGTTGTACAAAGGACTATACCTACATCTCTACAGTACATGCTCACCAGATTTGGTCACATATTCTAGTCTTGATATAATGGTCAGTTATGCAATAATGAGTGGAGGAACAACACATTCAAAAGATCGAACATTTCTTGCTCATCACCTTTCAGATTTTTGGAATATATTTAACTGGAGAGTATCCTGAGATTGCAAGATGTTTTAAAGTTTTTAAATGTGTTATTATTTAGCTGTACCAGACAGGATTTTTCTCAAGAATGTGTAACCAAAATAAAACAAAGGAGTAAATGGACTATTGAGAGATCTGACAAAGACTGCAAACATCACCCATAACTCCCAATTTCACATCTGTATCAAAATAGCTTCATTTTACCATTCACTATTTTTATGAGCATTTGTTATAAATTAAAACTTAAACATCAGTTCAGTTCAGTTGCTCAGTGGTGTCTGTTTGTGACACCATGGACTGCAGCACGCCAGGCTTCCCTGTCCATCACCAACTGCCAGAGTTTACTCAAACTCCTGTCCGTTGAGCTGGTGATGCCATCCAACCACCTCATCCTCTGTCGTCCCCCTTCTCCTCCCGCCTTCAATCTTTCCCAGCATCATGGTCTTTTCAAATGAGTCAGCTCTTCTCATCAGGTGGCCAAAGTATTGGAGTTTCAGCTTCAACATCAGTCCTTCCAATGAACACCCAGGACTGATCTTTAGGATGGACTGGTTGGATCTCCTTGCAGCCCAAGGGACTCTCAAGTCTTCTCCAAAACCACAGTTCAAAAGCATCAATTCTTTGGCATTCAGCTTTCTTTATAGTCCAACTCGCACAATCATACATCACTACTGGAAAAACCATAGCCTTGACTAGAAGGACCTTTGTTGGCAAAGTAATGTCTCTGCTTTTTAATAGGCTGTCTAGGTTGGTCATAACTTTTCTTCCAAGGAGTAAGCGTCTTTTTATTTCATGGCTGCAGGCACCATCTGCAGTGATTTTGGAGCCCCTCAAAACCTTTATGCTAATAAAATGCCATTTTAATTATTTTACACTGGGATAACAAAAATTTCACTTGACAAAATAACTCTTAAGATGTTTCATTATCACTTGCCTATCCTGGGCTGGGCAATTGTTAACAGCAGATTATGTTACAAAATCAGAGTCTGAAAGTTAATCCTTTTTTTTTTTTTTCCTGTGAAATCCCATGGACAGAGGAGCCTGGTAGGCTACAGTCCATGGGTTCGCAGAGTTGGACACGACTGAACACACACAGCATAAGGAAAGTGAGTCAAAATATATATGGCTCCCCTGAGTTAAATTAAAATGTAATTTTCAAAGTTATACACTATAAAGAAATTAGTTCACGTATTTAAAACTTCAAAACAGAAATGGCTATCCAACTTACATATTTTACCATATTGCCATCTAAATACATCCCTAGTGAGATGTGGTAGAAAAACAGGATTCAGAGTCAAAGGATGAATTTGAGTTCTACTACTTAGGAAAGAAATTCCTCACTCAGGTCATCACTATGATAAAACACAATCACCTCACCAGAGTGATGTAAGTTGAATAAAAGGAATAAGTGCACAGTGCATGTGATGTAGCAAATATTATAAAATCAGATTTTATTCTTAGGTTATACTTCCCCATCTTGGACAACATCACTGTCTTGGTTTCATAGAAGTCCTAAACAAGTAATCAATGTAGAACTATGTTGTAGGTCTAAAACAGTTATCTATATGAAGGGTCTACACTGAAATTCTTAAGCCTTTCTAAATTATTCCAATGATGTTTTTGCTAAACAGACATAATCTCAATCTATACTGTTTCATCACAGTATGTCATTTTCCAGAAATGAAAGGTAACAATGATATAAAGAGGCTCAAAAGATTTTCTAAAAGTTTTAATGTATTATTTAAATTAACGATAAACTCTTAACAAAGACATTTTATGATTATATCATAACAAGCAATTGTTTACTGAGACAAAGAAGATATCCTAAAAGACGAATGAATTATTATAGTTAAATATGCATAGCTTATTGACATTTTTCTTAAAACAAAAAATTAGGATATATGCACTGAATTCTAATCATTACATCATGACTTCTGTTAATAACTGGAGTGAAACTTCCAAAACTATCATGATCTTGAATGTCTTGTTAAATGTTACAGGGCTTTTGTTTTTCTTTTAGCCACTAGATTTTTCAGGAAAAATTCACCTATTTAGGAAAAAAATATATATTAGTATCAATATAAGCTATAGATTTCAGAATAATTATACTTCCATGTTTCCCTTTAAAGAAGACTTCTGTATTTACTGGTGTTCCTTCTTCTCAATTCTTAATGGCAATAATTTTCTAACCTCACAGATCCCCCACATCTTTGGCTCTTTCCTCAACCATAATGATATTATCCTTAAAAGACGTTTTCTATCACTACAATATCTTGCATTTTCCTTTTGAGAAACTCAACATATTATAAAGGGTGACCCTATCGTATCTAAGGTGCATTTATTCTACTTTATGTGCAGTATCTATTCCTCATCACTGATAAAGTATTGCTGTTCATTGGCACAGTTATTTCAGAGAGCAATTCGGCTACATCATTAGCCTAGATTCAATATTTATAAAACGGGACCTTGCTGCAGTTGGGCAAATTCATTTGATGGAATCTCTTTAGCTTACTCCCCCTCTAGGGAAGCAAGAGCTCTTCACTTATAATGGGCTTGCATTCTCTCCACACTCTAAGATGTGCCTGTGCACTAAATTAGCTCCTTGGAGGAGGGCACTTTCACTTTCCAGGTCTTAAGGTACCGCTTAGTCTCTGGCTGTTGCACCGCGGCTCAGTGCTTAAAGCCGGAGCTCAGTACTCCAGGCCCAACATTATGCGGAGTCTGAACTTCGCTGTCATCTTAATGTTGTTGTTTAGTCACTAAGTGTCTGATTCATTTGTGACCCCATGGACTGTAGCCCACCAGACTCCTCTGTCCATGGGATTTCCTAGGCAAGAATACTGGAGTGGGCTGCCATTTCCTTCTCCAGGGGATCTTCTGAGTAGAATGCAATGACTGTGATGTGTACATAATCACCAAGAATCCCAAGGCTCATAACCTAGCCAAGTAAAGGAGAGAATAATCCCTGCTGTCCCAGGCTTTATCTAAATTTGATAAGAACAGAACCTATTATCATTTCCTAATCCATCTGAATCTAAGGCTTTGTTCTTTTACTGGTAATTTTAAAGGAATTAAAAAGTTTATAATTCACTTACTTGTAAAAGTGAGAAATTTGCCTTACCAAAAACAAACCAAAACAAAAAACCAATAAAAACTCCTTTCAAATTATATTATTTTACTTTAACCACCCTGTAAGCTGCTGTTGGTCCTATCCTTTATATATATTTTTAGTTTGCCAGCAGCACTGCTTGAAGAAGAATAAATCATTTATAATTATTTCCAAAGTTCCCACAGTCTGTCAATCAGCATCTGATCAAATTCTTGGGTTTTATAACCAAGATAAGCTGTTGCTAGTTCATTAAAAAAGCCTTCAATTTCTTTATAGAATACACTAAATATTACACCTAAACATTAATTTTTACAATCCAAATGTATGCCTAATTTAAACATATCTAGGATTAGACTTCAACGTTTAACAGTCATTAAAAAGATCATTAATGTATAACACAGTTTGGATATATCAAAAAAATAACTAGCTGTTTATTCTTGTAATGGCCATTACCACATGACTTTCTCTCTTAAAAGGCTTTTATTTTCATAAGTCAGCTCAAGCTACTTATCAAAATAAGAGCTGAAATTACAAAGGTAAAAATCACATTGTAGCTAGTAAAATTACACTAAAATTATGGACTAAACAGAAGCATGAACTTACCTGCTTTGTATGAAGAACGCACCAGGGGGCCACTTGCAGTATAATGAAATCCAAGTTCATTTCCTACTTTTTCCCAGTATTTGAACTTTTCAGGAGTAATGTATTCTTCAACCTAGATTAAAAGAATTCTAGATTCTAGAATTTTCTGAAATCATTTTAGTTCTATATGAAAATCTACTTGTTGGCTACTTGGTCAGAACATAATGGTAGTGAATTACAGTGAAGGGGAAACATCAATTTTGTATTACACTAGCTATTCCAAAAGAGAAAGGATCAGTCATGCCTGTAAGATCCCTAAGGATAAGACTGTGTTACTTATCTTGTATTCTTTTGCTTTAGCACTGTGTCTGGCACATGGTTACTACTCAAGAAAAGTTTTCTGAATGAATGAACAAATGTCTGATATAGAAATAGGGAGACTGGCTTTTCTTTCTTACTTCACCTCTGGCTCTCATATAATTCTAAAACAAATCACAAGATTGGCAGGAGTGATATGAATGTACTTCCCAACTTAAAAGTTTTTTTTTCCTATAGGTCACTTTCGTAAGACAATATTGAGGGAAGCAAATAAGTGCCAGCATAGCAGCTTTATGCAGATAATAAAATGGAACCGGAGCTCAGAAATATACATGGAACATTATACTAAAAAGCCAGCAGCTTCTGAATTTTACCTATAGAAAATAAAGATTTAATTCAAACTGCCAAGAAACATTTGGCAACTTATGGTAGTTGTACCTTAAGGTGGCGCTTTGTTGGCTGCATATATTGTCCTAAAGTCAAACAGTCCACATCTGCCTCACGAAGAGCTATAGGAAGAAAAGCACACGCTATATGAGCAGATTTTTTTACAGTGCTATCTGTATGTATTGCTGTAAAGAGTAGCTTTAATTATTATTTGACTTTATTACTGTTTGAACCAATAGATAACTGCAAGTTGGCCAAGGACCTTCAGGTAAAATAAAAGCTTTTATATTTTGAAATTTAAGAAGCTCAAGAATTGCAAAGCAAACATTTAATAGACTAAAAGTCAAAAGCACACCATGTTATGTAACAATGCTATAAGTAAGCACTTTCTCAAAGGCCTGGATTCATCTTAGTCATCTTTGAGTTGTCAGTGGTTGACAGAGCTCCTGGTACCTGGCTAGCACTCAACAATTGTCTTGACTGGACAAGAAAAGCAGACAAAATCATGTTTTTAGTTGATGAAAGGGTAAGGAATAAAATGGAATGCAAATTCCTTATTCTAAGCATCCTGTACATCATTCCATAAAGTTTTAAGAAAACATTCTTCCTTTCCTTTCTATGCTGTTGTTTATAACCATGTCCTGAATTTTTGTTCTCACTAAAACTTTCACTGAGACTATGGAGAAAGCATACCAGGTCTTCCAAAGTGGGATTCCTGCTATCACTCAAGTTAAATGGAAAAGAGTTTTCATTTTTCAATTTCTTTACCTTTCATCGTGGCGTATACTTGCTCATCATTCTCACCTAAACCCAACATAATAGATGTTTTAGAAATAACATCAGGTCGAACCTCCTTAGCATGTTTTAGTACGCGTAGAGACTGGTCAAAATTGGCCCGGGGATCACGAACTTTCCTTGAAAACAGCAAAGCTGTTGTCAGCAAGAATAACCACAAGCTCAACTAAGTACATAATTATGCAAGCAATCTGAAAGACCAGGAAGGTACATTCTGGACATCACGCTGCATCATATGGTTCAATGGTAGCGTTTGTGCACAAATGTCTAACTGTTACTTTGGGAAAGAAAATAAGGCTCCACTAGGCCCCCGGTTCTGTTGACTTTTCAGGCCTTTCAAGCCTGGGGCAGAGAAAATGAGAACAGAAGTCATGAATGAGGTAATTCAGTTTATGAATTACTTATTGAGAAACCAGGATTCTGCAGCCGGAGAATGAGTGATTATAAGGGTAACTGAGAGAAGGGGAGAAACATGGAAGAAAATTTTGATACTGAACAAAGAAAAAAACTGTTTAACCTGAACCATTTCAGAGGACTGAAACTTCTATGTTCATTTCTTTTCTAAAGACTAAGCTGCCCTCTGCTGGTAACTACACAGCATTGACATTTCTTAGGTTAAAAAATAAAAAGCACTATTCTGGAATTTTCACTGGAAAGGATAATGTTTTTTAAATGAAAAAAGAGAAACTGGCACCCACTGGTGGTAGGATCATAAGATATGACAAGGCTGGAACAGGCTGTGTGCTTGACTTCAACAGGGGACAAATCACCAAGTTTTAAATGGATAAAGGCCCAAAGGACATAGTTGCTGACGTTAAATTGCATTGATTTGAACTCTAATGTTCCTTTATTCTGTGTAACTGATCTGTTGTTATGGTTGCTATTTTTAATCAGAGACCAGTTCACACAGGAGGAGAGGGAACAAATTTATGAATTTAAAAGCAACCACAATACTGATAATAAGGAAAATACTTTTTAAAAGTATTTATCCACTGAATTTAAATTATGGTCCCTAATACAGTTATGATTTAGTAGAAATGCTGGTTGTTGTTTCTGTGACACAGAATAACGTGTAGAACCTAATAAAATCACTACCAAATGCTTTACTAAAATAATGAAAATGAATGTATGATCTTGCCTGAAATTTTTTTCTGAAATATGAATAGTTATTGATACAGAATAACAATCTATAATTATTCCTAACTACTAAAATTACTAGGAAGAATAAGAAAGCACAGTACCTACTTTTTTAAAAGAGATTTAAAATACATCTGAATGATACCATTTTTTTCTTCAGCATCATTTACTGCATATATTATTGTCAAATGCATTGTTATATGTCCTTTTTTAGAACTAAAATCAATTGTTCTTTTGTAATATTTTTCTTTTGAAGATTGTTCTTTGGGAAAAAACCCCAGCTCATCAGCACTTGCAATACTTTACCAAAAAAAGGAAAGAAAAAAAGATGCTAGTTATGTTTGTATGCATATACCAAAACATATACACACATGTATAAATATGTAAGTATATAGACACTGAGATGTAAGTAATTGATATTACCAGGTGGAAATATGGATGATGTTTATACTTTTTGTCTATATTTTCTAATATTTTTGTACTAGACATATATATATTTTTAAAAAACACATTTTGTTTAAAGAGAGTTCACTTTATAAAATTACAATGTTCTCCGCTGGAAAAAGTATAGCAGATTTGACCCTCCAAACTTCCCAACGTTACTCAGTACATGAAATCACCTCTGTAATTCTGGAACTGTTTCTACATTATGTGCATATACATCTAATCCTGACAGGGCAACTTTTTCTATCGCTTTAAGATCTCCTCGGAAATCAGGGGTGAGACATTCCACAAGAATTTTTGGATTCCTATAGTGAAAAAGAGATAGGTATCACACTGAGGAAAAGAATTGACAAAACTTGCTCAAAATAGAAATCATCAGTATGCATTCAGTATTAGTTTCAACACAGCAAGCTTCAGATTCTTGCAAAGAATAGCACCAACAGAGAAATGCTTATATATGAACTGTTAAATGAAAACAGTGACAACCTAGAACATCAGATAATATGTACACTGTGGTTAAAACACATCTGCTTGCAAATAATGATCAGAATGAATTTTGGGATTACATAAACTTTTAAACTTTATTAAATGTTGTTTGAAGAAATTAAAATATAAAGTATTCAATATAGAATAACATTTTTATGAAAGTAAATTGGGATACTTCTTATGTGAATATAAAGTGATTGCCTTAATTTTGATTTCTTTTAAAATTCATGAATAATGCCCTCCTCCCTTTCTCTAGGTAAAATATTTCACAAGTGCTCTGGGCTTTAAAACCTATCTTCTGAGTTGCTGAGTCATGAGCTTTGCTTAAATGAAATACAAGCTAAACGTTAATCTATTTATACTATGCATTCAAGCATTAAAGTATGAACTAGGTATAGAGCTGTTCCCTTTGACAAGCAGTAGAAATGACTGAGAAACTAATAAACTTTTTCACAAAGCAAATTGCAACTTTTTTGGGGGAGTTGTTTTATGAGAGAACAGATGTGGAAAGCACCACATCATACCCTCTCATGGATTCAAGAAATGTTGAAAGAACACATCCTATAACTCACTGTTTAATTGCAAGGAGGGACTCACTGGTAGTTTGTGAAATCAATTTTATGGGTGGAACAGCCAAACTTTTTAAAAATGAACTATTAAAAAAAAATAGAAAATATTGGGGGAATCAGGGCAAAAACATTTACTGAGTGTGCTAGGTGCCAGACTAGTTCTGAGCTGTAGGAAATAAGCATAAACTCCTTTTTAAAGGCTTTTAAAATAAAATTTACATATTAATAAAATGTGAGTTTTGGGTAAAATCCCCAGGGCATGTCAATATCAATGAAATTTATATTATGATTACATATTTTAACAATGTGGGCATTTATCTCATCCTAACTTCTCCTAGATGATGATTTATTCAATTCCGTCCTGGGAAGACTTTAATTTCCAGCAGATTATAAAACGAGTTTTTATAACCCCTTGCAAAAGGTTAGTAACCACTGCTATTAACTTTAAAAACCTTAAATAAACTGAATTTAATATGGGTCAACAAAAGTCCCTAAATTACACAAGCAAATGCAAAAACAAGTACCTTTCCTTTAAGTAAGATACAGTCTTTGCAAAGTGCTCAGCTCCTCCATCAGGCATATCTGGAATCAAGAGAATCCACTGCTTAAGATAACGTCACAGCTTAATAAGTCAATTTAGGAAGAGGTAATGATGTCTCACTAACCATCTCGATCCACAGACGTCAGGACAACATAGTCCAGACCCCACTCTGCAATTGCCTGTGCAGTATTGTAGGGCTCATTGGCATCCAGTGGAGGTGGATTTCTCGCAGTCTTAACAGAACAAAATCTACAACCTCTTGTACATGTGTCACCCATCAACTAGAACAGAGATGTTACAGTTTAAATCAAATAAACAAATGACTTTGAAGAATGTAATCGTAAGGGAATAAAACTGCAAGGAATGAACAAATTTTGACCCTGTTTATATGAAATTTGAAACATTCAAAGCTAAACAATATAGTTAAGGAATACAAACATACATGGTAAAACAAGAAAGAAAAGGAAACAATAAACTCAGAATAAGGAGTAGTGTTAAGGGAAAAAGAAAGGGGATGGGATCAAGAGGGATGAAAAACTAATGTTCTGTTCTCAAAGTGGAGGTGTCAGGGTATCTGCGTACTGGTAGTCTTTATAACTTACACATAGGTTATAAAAATTCTTTTATATCTATTTAATTAAAAATAATGTTAAAAGAAACAAAATATTCAATTAACCTATCAATATGCAGATCTCTGTGGAAGTTAAACAGAAGGCATAGCTCCCTCTTGTTAAACAGACGAAAGAGAAAAACACATAAAAAGTTAGTAACGGGATTCCCTGCTGTTTCTCCAGGACACTGCTTCTGCTGCCATGGGTCACTACCATGCTCTAGCCCTCGCCAAGCACAGCCACTGTGGATGTTTTGGAGCCACTGGTGTTTCAAAGCCCTATGCTAGGGGTTTTGATTTGAGGCAGAAAGCAATTCTTTCCCTTTATGTTTAACTCATTCAGAAGGAACTCACTGCAGTGGTAATTAGGCCCACCATCTCACAGAATGTTACTGAAACAATGAAACCCTCCCAGGAGCCACTATGTACCAATAGTGATCAAGGAGAGCAGGCAAGGGATAAAACCAGAGATTTCCATCAGGGAGTATTCAGAATAACTCCTTCCTTCAAGAATTGACGTTGCATAGAAGAAAAGTTATGACCAACCTAGATAGCATATTGAAAAGCAGAGATATTACTTTGCCAAAAAGGTCCGTCTAGTCAAGGCTATGGTTTTTCCAGTGGTCATGTATGGATGTGAGAGTTGGACGGTGAAGAAAGCTGAGCGCCCAAGAATTGATGCTTTTGAGCTGTGGTGTTGGAGAAGACTCTTCAGAGTTCCTTGGACTGCAAGGAGATCCAACCAGTCTATTCTGAAGATCAGCCCTGGGATTTCTTTGGAAGGAATGATGCTAAAGCTGAAATTCCAATACTCTGGCCACTTCATGGGAAGAGCTGACTCATTGGAAAAGACTCTGATGCTGGGAGGGATTGGGGACAGAAGGAGAAGGGGACGACAGAGGATGAGATGGCTGGATGGCATCACTGACTCGATGGACATGAATCTGCGTGAACTCCAGGAGTTGGTGATGCACAGGGAGGCCTGGCATGCTGCGATTCATGGGGTCACAAAGAGTCGGACATGACTGAGCAGCTGAACTGAACTTAGAAAAGCTCTATGAGCCAAAGCAATCTTGAGAAAGAAGGATGGAACTGGAGCAATCAACATGCCTGACTTCAGGCTGTACTACAAAGCCACAGTCATCAAGACAATATGGTACTGGCGCAAGGACAGAAATATAGATCAATGGAACAAAATAGAAAGCCCAGAGATAAATCCACACACCTACGGACACCTTATCTTCGACAAAGGAGGCAAAAATACACAACGGATTAAAGACAATCTCTTTAACAAGTGGTACTGGGAAAACTGGTCAACCACTTGTAAAAGAATGAAACTAGAACACTTTCTAACACCACACACAAAAATAAACTGAAAATGGATTAAAGATCTAAATGTTAAGACTAGAAACTATAAAACTCCTAGAGGAGAACACAGGCAAAACACTCTCTGACACAAATCACAGCAAGATCCTCTATGACCCACCTCCCAGAATACTGGAAATAAAAGCAAAAATAAACAAATGGGATCTAATGAAAATTAAAAGCTTCTGCACAACAAAGGAAACTATAAGCAAGGTGAAAGACAGCCTTCGGAATGGGAGAAAACAATAGCAAATGAAGCAACTGACAACTAATCTCAAAAATATACAAGCAACTCATGCAGCTCAATTCCAGAAAAATAAATGACCCAATCAAAAAATGGGCCAAAGAACTAAATAGACATTTCTCCAAAGAAGATATACATATCGCTAACAAACACATGAAAAGATGTTCAACGTCACCATTATCAGAGAAATGCAAATCAAGATCACAGTGAGGTACCATTTCACACCAGTCAGAATGGCTGTGATCCAAAAGTCTACAAGCAATAAATGCTGGAGAGGGTGTGGAGAAAAAGGAATCCTCTTACACTGTTGGTGGGAATGCAAACTAGTACAGACACTATGGAGAACAGTGTGGAGATTCTTAAAAACTGGAAACAGAACTGCCATATGACCCAGCAATCCCACTGCTGGGCATATACACGGAGGAAGCCAGAACTGAAAGAGATACGTTGTACCCCAAGGTTCATCGCAGCACTGTTTATAATACTCAGGACATGGAAGCAACCTAGATGTCCATCAGCAGACGAATGGATAAGAAAGCTGTGGTACATACACACAATGGAGTATTACTCAGCCCTTAAAAAGAATACATTTGAATCAGTTCTAATGAGGTGGATGAACTGGAGGCTATTATACAGAGTGAAGTAAGCCAGAAAGAAAAACAGCAATACAGTATACTGACACATATATATGGAATTTAGAAAGATGGTAACGATAACCCTGTATGCGAGACAGCAAAAGAGACACAGGTGTATAGAACAGTCTTTTGGACCCTGTGGGAGAGGGAAAGGGTGGGATGATTTGGGAGACTGGCATTGAAACATGTATAATATCATGTAAGAAATGAATTGCCAGTCTAGGTTCGATGCAGGATACAGGATGCTTGAGGCTGGTGCACTGTGATGACCCAGAGAGATGGTATGGGGAGGGAGGTGGGAGGGGGTTCAGGATTGGGAACTCATGTACACCTGTGGTGGATCCATGTTGATGTATGGCAAAACCAATACAGTATTATAAATTAAAATAAAGTTTTAAAAAAGGCAGATAGCTACTTAATAAAAAAAAATACTAAAAAAAAAAAAAGAAAGAAAGCTCTCTGGCTAGCTTTGTATTATTCTAGAAGGAGCTCTATCTCACACAAATCTCCAGTTTCTCATGTAAATAGTCTCTTGCTGGTATAACTCATTTATCAAACATTCCCCAGACAAGCATAACTTTAAGTTAGACATAATTTAGATTAAACCCAATATTTCAATCTCTTTGAATGAATACAGTAGACTGCACTGTGAATTCCATTTCTTACTCCATCATATTAAGATGGTACATTTTACCCACTGCCATGTAACTTGCAGGGCCCACCTTCTGAGGGAGGAACTTGGGCCTCTACTCCCATAGGTGTCTGGCTTGGCCATGTGACTTATTTTAGCCAATAGAACGATCGCAGGCATGACCAAACATAAGCCTCAAATGAGCATGGATGCTTGGCTTGCCCTCTTGTGCTTCTTCTATCCTCTGTGATAAGAATATCCTTGGCAAGCAGCTGGTCCAAGAATAAAGCTCTGCAGAGGAGACCTGAGTCCAACCTACTTCCTGGAGTCCAGTTTAGCACACTCAAGATCAGATGATCATGGGCTAACTGAAAGGCCCATGAGAGGGAAATATAAATTAATAGAAAAGGTAGTTCAAGGTAGCACATAATTAATTATTATATTCTATCAGGTAGATGGAAGAATCAATAACAGACTTATTCAGAAAAAGGTGAGAATGTAACAAGCTAGATTATTCCGTCAAGTTTCGCCCCACCACAAACTCATATGTAACAAAAAATATCATATTTTTTTGAGACTCAAAATGAACACTTGTAGGAAAAAGACATAAAACATTTCCTTTCCGTTTCTAGACTAAAACTCTGGAATTTGAGGGTGGCCTTACCATGATTGTGGCTGTGGCAGTAGCATATTCTCCACCTCCCCAACACTCTCCAATATTGGGACATCGAGCTTCCTCACACACCTATGAGTAAAAGCGAACTGAATACAATCAGGTTGAAAATATTTACCAACTGAGGAAATTAGTCATCAGGCATTTTATACTATCCATTCTTCATATAGTATGTTAAGAAATTCACTATTTGGAAATGCTGTTAAACTGCCAAACTACACAGATACTAGGATTCTATTTTTAAATTAAAAACTATGAATGTATATGACTTGTATGTAGAAATAAAAAAGTCTGCAAGGGTATATGTTGAATAGTTAAAGTGGTATAACAAACATTTGAGATTTCATATAGTATGTTTCACATTTAATATATCCTTTCCAACAAGTATGTACTTAATTTGTAATACAAGACAAACAAAAACTCTCATTCCCTGAATGGCAGAAAAAAATTTTTGGTTTGTACTATTAAATAAGTGGCTAAGAAATACAATTACTTTTTGCTTCCTTTTCAGGGAAAATAACTTTTAAATCTATTTCCATTACTGAGAGTAATGTGAAAATGTCTTTATTTACTTTCCTTTCTATTTTCAATATGTATTTTATTAATTTTCAAGTTATATATGCATAGAAAAATTATGTCTTCTGGTAAAGAGGGATACTTAACCCTTAACAGTAAGAAAACTTACTGTGTGAAGATTTAAATTCGTGAAAGTGTTTTTCAGTTTATTGTAATTTTTCCCCATAGGAATCTCTGTCTTTAGCCATGGAGGTAGTCTTAACCTGCAGAAAGCAAAATAACCATATGTTAACAAATATGTTCCCAAATAAGCACACAGCTTTGAAGTTACTTTGCTCTATTATGATGACCAATTGGGAATTTTCCCCCTGTAATCCTGGAATGATTCTTTTAATTTCTGCCATAGGAGATAACAGAATCAAACTTAGATTTGCTCAAGCCACTTTAAAAAAACTCATAACTGTGTCTATCAGGGCACTTTGCTCATGTCTGTTTTGCAAAGGCACAGAGTAATACCATCTTTAAAAAAAAAAAGGAGCTTTTGAAACATCGCATTCCCTAATGAATAATACTGACAAAAAGTTCTGTATTTGTTCAGATTAAGAAGAGACCCCACAAGTGAACTTTCTGCTCTTCGATTTTGATAGGTGTTAAATGGAAAAAAATCTAAAATTCGCAGTAAAGGCTACATATCCTCAGGTTTCCCTTGACTTCCACCCACTTGTAGTCTAGAAGTTGCTGAGTAAAGTATCTCCCCAAATAATTTGTGCTCTGCACAAAATTCTCTTACCATTCTTTTAAACTAAGGCATGCTATCCGTGCTAGGAGAAACAAGTTAGATCATCAGCACCCAGTAACAATGAAAACCTTATCGAAGTTTAACAGACTACTATCAAGGTGATAATCTTTGCTCTCTGAAGACATTTGTTGCTGGATGGACAAAAGGAGATGGTGGTGTAGGATGGATAAGTCCTAGCAAGGCCGTCAGAGGACAGAAAGAAAAGAAAATTTCACCTATTTGCCGATTCTATGTTAGTTATCAGTTCTTTCTAATGATTTTTAGCTAAATTTAACAAGCTGATTAAAAATGTATTTCAGGGTTTGGTTATATCTGAAAATGATGCACTATGAAGAAATGGGATGTTAAAATTAACCCAAATTTTCAATTACCTTTCTCCTTTCTGGCGTTTTAAATTTCCTTTATATTCATTCCAGGTACTCTTGTCAGCCAGATCACCAGATATAAATTCTTGAAGGTCTGGTCCACTCTGTAAAAATTCCTTTTCTTCATCTGGCAGGGAACTTACTTCTCTGACAGGGCTGCATAAATATCTTCCAAATACCTAAACAAAGGGTTCATTATGACCTTTATTTAGCTTGCTATTTAGTCACCAAGTCATGTCTGACTCTTTTTGCAACCCCATGGACTACAGCCCACCAGGCTCCTCTGTCCATGGGATTTCCCAGGCAAAAATTTATTTAGAAGAGTTAGTAATAACTTAGTTTTAACTTATTTACATAGCTAAAAGGAAGAGTAAGCCAGAGAACTGATTCAGAAATGATGTTTAACTATTTACAAGCTCTGTGTTGAAGCTTAGAATCTAAGCTTAAGGAGGATCCAAAGGAACAAAACAAACCTAAAGAAGAATACGAATTAACTATTTCTGTCTAGATTTAAAATAGATTTGGAAATTTCTGGAACTGGCTAAAAAAACATGCCACACTTTATCTGTATCAGGACTAAAAGTCTGTCATTCAAGTTTAAACTGCAATAACAGAAGATGCTACAGCTTTGAATTTTCTATTCCTGATGAGTCAAGGACGTTTAAATAAAATCTGAAGTAAATTATCTCTGCCTTGGGCTTTGGATAAACACATGTGTTAAAACTTAGAGGTTTAAGGTTTAACCCAGCTGATTTCAGAGAATTTGAAGTAGGGAAACCAAACTTCCTATTCCAATTTTCTACGTTATATTCTGTGTTTGATCAAGGAAGTCACTCAATGTATGTTTGTTGACCAAAAGAAGCCGTCAGCTTATGGATGTGAACACACACATGGACAAGACAGACAAAACACTATAAAATTCAAAGAGTTAAAAAAAAAAAAGTGTGCCTATTAAGATGCTACACGATTGCTACTGTTCTCGCCCAGGTCTCCTGCTCAAGCTGACAACACAGATTTGGGTTCTAATGGCCCAAACCGGTGTCTAGTACAAATCACTGATATGCAAGAAAAAAAAAAAGACACCTCTCAGCGTCAGCCAGAGATACCTACAAACAAGTCACTACCAGAGACTTAACTTCGTGGGGGTGTCTGAAGAATTAGACGATATACCACACGAAAAATGTTTAGAAGAAAACCTTGCTAGAAGTAAACATTCAG
This sequence comes from Nanger dama, assembly GCA_917880005.1. NCBI lineage: Eukaryota > Metazoa > Chordata > Mammalia > Artiodactyla > Bovidae > Nanger > Nanger dama. Next base: position 47,602,273 of record CAKJTW010000001.1, read on the forward strand.
TAAATGCCGGAATTATTGGGCGCCCTAAAGGGACGGGAGCCCTCCACCCTACGCCCGCACCCTGCTCCCCCAGCTGCTCACCCGGGGGCCCACGGTGCGGACCGCGCCCCCGCAGCGTAGAGACATCTCGCTCTTTCTTTCCTAGCAAGGACGAATAATCAGTAATTCCCGGGAAAAGAGAAAAGGACAAACCGTCGCCAAATTTATGACAAGATGAACCACCCTGACCCGGTGGAACTCGCGCAGTTCCGCGATTGGCTGCTTTAGTGTAGCGGCGTCGCGCACTGATGACCCCACACGCAGATCATACGGACTATAAGAGCGTGATGACGAAAGACGCTCTCTCTTTGCCGCATCTACTGCGAGGTGAGGTGGTTTCTGTAATCGGTGGGCTTTGGGAATCTGAAGCCATCGGCTCTGGGAAGGCCAGCGGCGCGGTTGTGGCCCTCGGAAACTCTATCGTGGTTGTCTCCCCACACAGCGAACGCCATATGAATTTGGTTGCGCTGGAATTCGAGCCCTGTACTGGGCTTTCAGGCCTACCCCAGCTCCTCAGCCTTGCCGGGATGGGGCCAGCTCGACAGAACACCCAGGGATTCGCTGAGCGGGGAGTTCGCCCGCTGGGCTTATAACATGCGGCTGCGAGCTGCTCCTTCCAGCCAGGGCGCAGCGGGGACCGCTCTCGGTTCGGGTCCTCCCGTATTTTTGCCGGCGGTCTCCTGTAGGAGTGGAGCTCCGTGCGGTGGAGTTTCGGCCTTCTTACCCCAGGTGTTTGTGTTTCAGAATGAAGACCATTCTCAGCAATCAGACTGTCGACATCCCAGAAAATGGTACGAGACTTGGTGTTTGCGTTTTTCTTACGTCTTTACTGCATGCTCTATACCTTGTTCCGAGGCCTCACGAGTACGTTCTCTCCTAGTCGACATTAACTTGAAGGGACGGACAGTTATTGTGAAGGGCCCCAGAGGCACCCTGCGGAGGGACTTCAATCACATCAATGTAGAACTCAGTCTCCTTGGAAAGAAAAAGAAGAGGGTGAGTTTTTTTGTGCATTTTGGACAGTTACTTGTCTGGAAGGTTGTGATTTAAGAGTAACAAGATGGGTTGCTTTTCAAATTACGAAATTGAGATTCTGTGTTTTAGCTTCAAATTGGGTGTCTAGAATTATAGCAAGTTAAGTTTTTTTTTTTCTGATTGTTTTGTAAAAATCTTAAGGATGCAGCAGTGGGTCTTACACCTGATAATTTTCCAGGATTGACGTTTAATGCAGCTTGTACCATACTTTTGTTTCTGGGTTGTCGTTCCTTTGTGAAATAGCGTATCTGTAATGCATAGTAATAAAACTACTTTAAGGTGGTGGCTTTTTTTCTTAATTAGGGCAAGTTCTAGAATTTACAGTGATTGTTGTGAATAAATGGACTTCTTTCTAAGCCTGCTTATTTCTGGAAAGAGTTTTCTAAAGTTTTTTTGTTCTGTTACAGCTCCGTGTTGACAAATGGTGGGGAAACAGAAAGGAACTGGCCACTGTTCGCACAATCTGCAGTCACGTACAGAACATGATCAAGGGTGTTACACTGGTAAGCAGATTGCTCAGACTACTTTGTCTTGGAAGGGGGGTTTCTCAGCTGTACTTCATGTATGCAACACGTATATTTGCTGCAGAGAATAGATTATGCGTGTAATTTAGTGGCATACTTGAGCTCTAGTGCTTGGGAAGAGGTAATGTTGGCAGATGTGTCCATTAGGCATTCCTGGGTCTTGGGATTAAGTGATACATATGTGTGTGTGTGTGTAAAGACTAGCTAGTCTTTGATAGCCTGCTGTTTTTTTTTTTTCCCCCTACACAAATTAAGTCTCATTTTCAAGGTGCATGCTTATAGAAAAGTAACACATGGGGTAGACTTTGGTTGCTTGTTTGATGCCTGTCACTACTGTTCTTGCGGGGATAGAAAAAGGTGGATCTAATTTCTGAACTCCATGTCCATTTCCTTAAAAACATACCAGGGTAGGTTCCTTGAATGTGGGTGCCTTTGTATCCTTAATTCTTGCTATCTGGTGTACCTTAGTGATTCAGTATGTTAGCTTCAGTGCCCAAGATGAAGGGCTTTGGGGTTCTTCATGAGAAACTAGCGTTGTTTACTGTGGTCTCCGACTCTTTGCAACCCTGTGAACTGTAGTCCACCACGCTCCTCTGTCCATGGGATTTCCCAGGCAGAAATACTGTAGTAGTTTGCGATTTTCCTTCCCAACCAGGGATCAAACCCATGTGTCCTGCACTGGCAGGTGGTTTCTTTACCACTGAGCCCCCTTGGAAAGGCATAGGTGGTAGAAGAATACTTTTCATTAAGATGAGCACTGCAGTCCAGCAAAGAGACAACAGAAATAGATGTTTCTGTATACAGTTGTTATAAGGCTTGGTGTGGGTGATTTTATAAAGCCTTCACATGAGTATGTGAGAGCAGTTTTCAGTTTCCTTTGTCATGGAGGAGGAAATTTTCCTGTAGAGATTTGATCCTTTTCTAGGTGCAAAGAGGGAGACAACCCTGACAAATATGTAAATGTTCCTTACAAAGGGCAGTTCCTACTTGGTTTTCAGAGAAAAACTGTTCAAATTTCTCAGCATTACTGATAGTTTCTTTATTTAAATCTAGGGCTTCCGTTACAAGATGAGGTCGGTGTATGCCCACTTCCCCATCAACGTTGTTATTCAGGAGAATGGTTCTCTTGTGGAAATCCGAAATTTTTGGGTGAAAAATACATACGCAGGGTTCGAATGAGACCAGGTATAGTTCATAAATTTTTTTTTTCTGCTTGTGAAGGCTTAAGTATATTTTGGGAAGGCCAGATTATTTCAAAATTACCCAGTATAATTAAAGTAGAAGTGCACTTAAAATAGTTTTTCTCTGATACAGAATTGATGGCGTCTAACACTGAAGCATTAGAAAATTTTAAAACTTAGTGCTTTTTGATTCTGCTTTTTTTTCTGTTGAATTGAGGCGGGGGTGGGAGGTCTTGCACAAAGCTTGTGAGATCTTAGTTCCCCACTAGGTATCAAACCTCGCCCCTGCATTGGCATCATGGAAGCTTTAACCACTGGATCAGCAGGGAAGTCCCCAAAAATGAGCTTTGAAGAATACCAAACGTATACAATAGAAATAAAATTGGATACAAAGCTTATTTATTTATCTGGCTGAGTCTTAGTTTTTGCTTATTTAGCTATGGGATTTTTAGTCACAACATTCAAAGTCTTTAATTTGCAGCATGTAGGAACTAGTTTGCTGACCAGTGATTGAATCCAATCTGCCTGCATTGACAGCCCAGAGTGTTAGCTACTGGCCCCAGGAAGTCCCAGGAATACAAACTCTGCCCAGATAATTCAGATTCTATTACAAAACAGATAGTTTCATTTGGTGTGTAGAATTTTAAATAAGTAAATAGCTCCTTAATTTAAACATTTTAAGTATTCTACAAATCTTATTTTATGTTGACACTATGCAAATGCCCTCTTATATTTTAGGGGTTGCCTGTTCAGTATCTCAAGCTCAGAAAGATGAGTTGATTCTTGAAGGAAATGACATTGAACTTGTGTCAAATTCAGGTTTGTATGTTTACTGTGCATAATTAATGCCTATAAAATCTTGTCTGTCTAAATCCTGGAGTTGAATACCTGGTATTTGTTCATTTGGTGAGGGTATTTTTAAATTTTGGGGATCTTAATTAAAAACTAAATTACAGCATGTGATGAAATACTTGTGATGGGTTTGGCTGATAATTGCCTTATCTTTTCACCTTTATAGCTGCTTTGATTCAGCAAGCCACCACAGTTAAAAACAAGGATATCAGAAAATTTTTGGATGGTATCTATGTTTCTGAAAAAGGAACAGTTCAGCAGGCTGATGAATAAGATCTCAGGTGGGATTTTGTAATATCTGTATAATTTTATTGCTTTAGTTGGGTCTAATTAATTAAACTGAAACTGTAGTTGTAGCAAAGGCAGAAAGTATGTTTTACATGATTGGGAATAAAACTTTTCTGGGCAAGAATATTGATGGAGAATTATAGACTATTTCCTTTCTTTTTTACAGTGCTCCTTCTGCAGGAACAAGATAGCAGATGGTTCTATGGACTCAGTTGTGATCTTTTAAAGAGACAATAAAAACTCTTGATATGAGATTTTTTCCTACTGATTTGTCATTTCAAACTGTTTGGCCAGTAAACAGTTAAGTAAATGCTAGTGTGCTAAGAACAATAACAGAAGGAATAGGAGTGGTTGGTTTTGTTTTTAGCAAGACTTAATGGCAGAAGGGGCTTGAAGGAATACCAAGGACATTTCAGGCAAGAGGAATATGGTTATCATGGGAAGAACTTTAGGAGATGCCCTGAAGGTATCTAATTTTACAGTGGCATAGATTTGAAGATTTGTGAGGCAAATGCCTGAGTCACAGTAACTGGAAAAGCAGCTGAGCAGTGATACTTGTCTTAGTAAGAATTAAAAAGATGGAGTTAATTTATATTTATGATAAACATGGTTGCCGTAGTCTAAGGTTCTCTCAGTTAGACCCAAATTTCAGCCACTTCTATATCTTAGTCTTTGATAGCTTTAAAAAACTTAAAGATTACATGTGTCATACTTCAGATACACTACTAAACAATACTGTGTTTTAACTCCGTAGGGTTGCCCCTAAACCTGCAGTCCTCCCCTATCTCATTTGTTAGAAACTCTTAACTGTATAAGAGTTATACAATACATTTAACTTTGTCTTACCTGCTGTGTCTAGTCCATCAATAAAATCCTGTGGGCTTACTAAGATCTTGGTTTAAATAAATGAAGTTAATTTTATATTCAATTAATCATTGGTTCAATGATAACAGATTTTTTTAAATGGGTGAAATTGTAAATACAGATTTTGCTTTGAATTATTGAGATGTTTGGGGTAGGCATTGGGTGATTAAGTTGTCTTTTCCTCTGAGTGACAGTTTAGCAGTCACATATTTTCAGTGAAGCCTGTTGTGCTCATTCCCCATGTCCATCCTAGCATACCCTCCTCCAGTTTTTGTCCATAATGTTTATAATGTAAGATTAATAGTTTACTTTGTTGGGTATTGATTATAAATAATTTTTTTCCTGCTAAGAGTCTAACCTTCATGGGAGTGTGTGACCTTGTCTACCCTGGGATATTCCAAGTTCTTAGCACAGTGTCTGGCAAATAGTTGTTTGCTGAGTGATTGGTTCCCCAAATTGCCAGGGAGATTCAGGTTGTGGAGACTGAGTAATAGTAATGAGCCTCTTGAGAGTCCCTTGGACTGCAAGGAGATCCAACCAGTCCATTTTGAAGGAGATCAACCCTGGGATTCCTTTGGAAGAAATGATGCTGAAGCTGAGACTCCAGTACTTTGGCCACCTCATGAGACGAGTTGACTCATTGGAGAAGACTCTGATGCTGGGAGGGATTGGGGGCAAGAGGAGAAGGGGATGACAGAGGATGAGATGGCTGGATGGCATCACGGACTCAATGGACGTGAGTCTGAGTGAACTCTGGGAGATGGTGATGAACAGGGAGGCCTGGCGTGCTACGATTCATGGGGCTGCAAAGAGTCTGACGTGACTGAGCGACTGAACTGAATGGGCCTCAAAAGATGTTTTTAAGGTATTGACAGAATTTTAAAATTGAATTTGAGGGTTGAAATTTCCAAGTGGCAATGTTGCAGAGGGATAAAGGTGTTATTGAGTGTCGGTATATAGGCAGTGGTAGCAGCAATTGGGAGTATGTAACACCAGAAGTGAAGTGTGGAGACTAAAGGGTAACTATTGGCAGTCTGGTTGTAGCTGAGGAGTTACTTCAATTTAATAACTTAGATGTGGTAAAGGAAAGTGTAGTTCTCCCCAGGGAATCTTTCTCTGTTTTCTGTTTACCATAGATGAGCATCTAAGTGCATCCTCAGTTTTGAGGTGTAGCAGTCTACATTTTCTAATGAGAAAACATACTTGGGAGTAAATTGCCCATTTGGCACACAGTTTGGGAGGATGGAGGGAGGGGGTGTTGGCAGAACCCAGTTAAAACACCATTCATATTCCACAGTCCTTAAGTTGAATATAAATAATCAGCATAAGCCAGTTTATTTGGAGTAAATTACATTGAGAATTAAAACATCCAGTCATAATTTACTGACCTCAATTTCCAGAGGCCCTTTAAACACCATAATTGCGATACTTCCATATATATATATCAGACTTAGTGGTGAAAGGGTTGTTAAACTGAATGTGGAGAATGCAACAATATACAAAGTAAATTACATTTTAAGATGTTCTTCAAGTTTCAAAAGGTAAATTAAAAGATCTGTCAAAAGCTGCCAACAGTTCCTAACTGACTTTACGGTTTTATTTTTTAATTAAACAAACATGTATTTTGTAATGCAGGATCTACATTGTGGCAAAGGCTCTTTAGATGTGGTATGTGGGTTCTAGTTCCCTGACCAGGGATTGAACCCAGACCCCCTGCATTGGGGCATGGAATCTTAACCACTGGTCCACCAGGAGAATTCCCATTTATGATTTTAAAATGAATTTAAGAAAAACCTGAAAGGTATAACTGAGCATGAGCCAGATTAAAATATGCACCTAGGGACTCATGTATGATGACGGCTTAAAGACTAGTAAAATTCCCAGGTGGCAAAAAAGGACAGCATTGAATTAGGGACTTTACCATTGATACCTTCTCTTCCCTGGTGGCTCAGATGGTAAAGCATCTGCCTGCAATGCAGGGACTCCATGAGATCCCCTGGAGAGAAGGGAAGGGCAACCCACTAGTATTCTTGCCTGGAGAACCCCATGGATGGACTATAGAGTTGCAAAGAGTGACTAACAATTTTCACTTTGTGGAAAGGTGACAAGTTTAAAAGATGATTAAGCACTAAATGTAAAGACTTAAAAACTGAATACAAGATAATCAAAACAGGACAGGAAAGCAAAAATCTTAATTCCAAGTCTGTTTTTAGGACTGAATATGGATTTCTTTTTCAAAACCTTGGATGTTGATGAGTTGCTCAACTGATAACTCTAGGATTAAAAAACTAGTTACTTGTATAGCCTCAAGCCTGATAATCAGATGAAAGTTGCCTAGTTGTGTCCGATATTTGTGACCCTTTGGACTGTAGGTCTCCAGACCAGAATACTGGAGTGGGTAGCTGTTCACTTCTCCAGTGGTTCTCAGAGAAATATAAAAAATTCTTGGAAAACAAAAGCTGCTAAGGTTGGAGGAAGGATGCGGTTGGAACAAGGAGACAAAAGCATCTAAAATTTTACTATCTGAATTGGCCAGCCAGAAAGAATATTGATAGCTTAACCACTTTTTCATTTGTTTGAATTGGCCAATTGTGTTATCTTTATCTTTGAAACTTAATGCTGTTATCAATTAGTATCTCAGTTATGCAGGAAATAAGCTTTCCTTTGACTCTGGAAGTCAGACTTCCAGAGGAGTAGACAATAAGGAAAGAATGGGTATAAATGGGTTTAGATTCAGGTTTTCTTCCTCCCAACATTTAGAATACAGTGAATGAATGTTAAGAACATAATTCAAAAAGTCAAACTGCAAATTCAGTTTTAAGAATTTACTTAATCCTAGCTTCAAAGGTTGCAGTGTAACAATAGTTTACTCAGACCACCAATATTCTGAATTGTGTCCACAGTTGGGAGGTGACTTCTACACCTTGAGAGGTCCATATGTGCCTATGTTAGATCAGTGAAGGACTTCAGGGGAGAGAACAAGTCTCATGGGATAAATGGTAACTTGATAATATAAAAAAACATAGCATGTTTGCCGCATCTGTCACCTCCTAAGATTCAGGTGAGGAATAATACCAATTTGAAGGAAGTTGCTGTACTGTGAGGTTGAATGACCTCTGTCTTCACAGGCAGTTGGATCTAGTTGAATTTAATCTTTGTCCTCTGATGTTTACATGGAAAAAATTAAATGTTATTTTTAAATCATCTGATAAAAGATCTCATATAATGAAATGTTTTATAAGTGCTCAATTTTAATTTCTATTGAGAAAAGCTGAGGGATTGATGTGCTTAAGAGTCTATAACTGGCTATAGACAAACGATACTTCTTAACCCTATTTTTTCCCATTCGAGAACCACCCTGACCAAAGGAGAAAGCACCTAAAAAGTGACAGAATTTTATCACTGACGATCTCCACTGTGGAATCTTAACAAAGTTGTACTTTCAAAACAATTTCTTTTATCATAAGTAACTACTGGTATGAATAGAGGAAAACTAGAGAATACTGATAGGAAACAGCTCATTAAACACCATGAAACAACATATCAGATAATCCTCATAGGCTTACTGTCTAGGGAAACCTTTACCTTAGATCCAAGAACTGAATTCATTGATGTCAACACCTTTTAAGGGAAAATGAACCATACAATGGAGACCGAGATTGTCATTACCTTGGCTATCACTAAATTCTCAAGTTGTCTTTTTTTCTACAATATAAGTGTATCTTCTGTAAGTTACCAGTATATGGAACAGGAGTGAATTTTTAAACTTTTCCATCCTGCAGACAGAAATAAGATCAGCTTAGCTAAAAACTCTATTGTGACCTTTCTTTAACGGTATGTGCTGTGAGTTCTTTGCTTTCCAAATTTTTCTTCTCTTTCGCTTATGAAAATGGTAACTGATAACAGTAGAACCAGGGTGGAGAAGAAACAACATCCAAAGAATATCAGCGGTTTCTTCTGCACAAGAAGTAAGCAGACAATACATTCTGTGTTTCTTTGAGCCTGACTGCATCCAGGACTACTGTTGCTGATGAGTTTGTTGTAAAACTGGATTGAGGATTTAGCTTTGAAATCAGGTGTGAAGAATCCAAATCTGGGTCTAGATTTTTCTTCAGTCAGTTTGAATACATAATAGCCTTTGATTTTGATTTTATCAATCAGGTATGCTGAAAAATAGCAAAATTAAACATTAATCACATGTGAACTATTAGATATCCTTAGTTTTCACTGAAAACAGTCTAAAACTCATGCTCATAAAACATGATTTTCATTAAAGGTTTTTGACATTCTTTTATCAATGATCTTTCTTGAGAAGATGAATATAGGTATAATGTAATTTTTAAAGACTGAATTAAAACATATCTATAATAAGACAAAAACACCTGGAGGAAACTCAGATTTAAGAACTGGAGCCATAAAAGTCAAAGGTCTTAACCATCAACTTGTTCACAGTGTTAAAAAGAGAAAAATTTTGCTTATTTACCTTGATTCCAGAGCTCAGATGTGAGATAACTGCCCAATAACTGCAATTGGTTTCCCCGGCCACTCACTCTGGCTCTCATACTCAACTCTTATACCTTCTGTCAACAAACTTACAGCACCTCCTCTGTTGGAATCATCTTTGACTCTACTCTCATACACACATCCAATCCTGTTGAGTACCTTCAAAACACATCTAGAACCTATCCACTTCTCACTATCTCCACTCTTAATTGGAGAAAGAAATGGCATCTGACTCCGGTACTCTTGTCTGGAAAATTCCATGGATGGAGGAACCTCCTAGGCTACAGTCCATGAGGTCCGCAAAGAGTCGGACGCAACTGAGCGACTTACTTTCACCACTCTTAATAACCTGACCCAGTCCACCATTATCCTTACCCAGACCAGTGCAATTCTCCCTATATCAGTTTTTGGTCCTTTACGGTGTATTCACAAAAGAGCAGCAATTCTTTTGGTGTGGGTTGGATCTTGTTACCCTTCCTATCCTATCCCTGAGAGTAAGCTACAGCTTTTACGACGGCCTTTTTCTAAGCCCATAATAGACTGTCATTAATGAGCCTGTTTTCCCTCATTCTTTGGTTCATATTACCTGGGAATGTCATATACTTCGAGAGAAATGGCCCTCGAACCTCACCTTTCAAAGCCTCCTGAATGTATTTCTCTAAGTAGTATTTTCGGAGCTCATCATTTTCCAGAGACTGGTCATCGATGCCACTGGCCGTGATGTAGACATCCTTGTCTCCATAGTTCCTCCGGATCCACTTCAGCACCCTGCGCTCTCCCCAGGGCATCACGGCCAGGCGGGTGGGGGAGCTCAGGCAGGTGATGTCCTGCAGAAACTGGATGTCCCTGTCCGTGTCGTAGGTGCTGCCATTCTGGCGCTCGTGCATCACAAACCTGGTGGTGAAGTGGTTCAGGGCGTAGAAGTCCGCAGTGCCCTTGACCAGCCTGCTCTCCTCCTCGGTGAACTGAGGCAGCGTGGAGCGTGAGAGCCCTTGCCTGTTCTTGAAGGCGACGTACTCTCTCATGGCCAGCGGGTAGTCCCCCTGTCTTGAAAAGGGGTTCTGCGAACCAGGCGATTTGGAACTGGAGGAAGCGCTCGGCTGCCTTCCAGTGCGAGTCCGCGTAGGGATTGGCGGGCTCGGCCCAATCCGAGTGCAGAGACAGCGACACGGCCCCGCGCTGCACGGGCCTGTACTGCCGGTCGTAGAGGTGCCAGGCCAGGGCGTGGGCGATCAGCAGGTGGTGGGCTGCCCAGTAGGTGTCGTTACTAGACTGCTCGTAGATGTCACTCAGTCGGTTAGGCTCGTTGATGGTGATCCAGAGCTTCACCAGGTCCCCCAGCTCCCGGAAGCACAGGTTGGCGTAGTCCTGGAAGGCCTCGGCCGTGGACCGGTTCAGCCACCCTCCGCTGTGCAGCAGAGGTACAGGGAGGCCTAGCTGGGTGTGGGTCGGATAGTACAGCGTGACCATTGAGGAGATGTTGAGCTTCAGCCCCTCACTGACCACACACCTGTAATACCTCAAAGCCTGTCGGTTAGCCATGGACAGGTTGCCAGTGGGAAGGATTGAGGGCCAGTCCAAAGCAAACCGATAGTGGGTCACTTTCATTCTTGCTAACATCTCAAGCTGTCTTTTGATGCTGACAAAATCCGTGCATTGAGCTGGCCTTGTTTTCAGCCTCACTCCTTCCACCCGGTGCAACAGCCTGTTGCCCGTCACATTCCACACATACAGATGAGGATCGCTGAACTGTGGGGAGGAAGCCACCGACTCAGGCTGTGAAAATAAGCGCATAAGGCAGGCAGAATCTTAGCATGCGTCCTCTAAGAGAAAGAAGTGTGCGTCTATTAGTCACTCAGTCATGTCCAACTGTTTTGCGACCCCATGGACTGTAGCCCACCGGGCTGGAAGTGGGTTGCTATTCCTCCTCCAGGGGGCTCTTTCTGACCCAGGGATGGAACCAGGGTCTCCTGTATTGCATTCGGATCCTTTACTGTCTGAGCCACTTCAGACCTTCAGACCAGAAAGGAAGAGCCTGATCTTATTTTGCCTCTCACAATAGAGAAAATAAATGATGCACATGTCCTTCAGAACAACCTATATCTTCCTGCTTTTTTCTTGTTGATGTCAGCAAAAAGAAGCCTGATGGATTATCCTCCCTCCAGGCCCTTGAAACTTACAGGGAGACAGGAAAATGTAGAGAAAGAACCTCACTTGGGGCTTGGCTTGCAAAACAATTTGTCTTTCAGAAAACAAGAGGATGTTCTCCAGTTCCTGGGTCCTAAAAAGTAGGTAATATGGGGGTGGGAGTGGGGGTGTGGGGGGTTCTCATGTGATTCTCTTCAAATGCATCAGGAAATTGGCTTGGTTCTCTCAGTTAAAAGGAACCACAGAAGATGGACCTTCCAAATGTGCCACAAATTAAAGGCAAATTAGCATTCCAGTTGTGGAGGATTTCACTGAGATTAGCATTTGGAGTTAGAGGAGGCTGGTTGACCCCAGCCACAGTTCCTAAAATAGGCCAGTGGGAAAGAGGAGGAAATGACCCCTTGCGTTTGCTGAATGAGGCTAACAGATCCCATTTGAAAATCCAAGTGATGTCACACGTCCATCATTCAATTCTCCCCTTCCCATGTGCTGTGAGAACACAGCATTTATTCCTCCAAAGGGAGGATTCTGAACACCCTCCTTTTGTAAGGTAATGAAGTGTGAAAGGAGAGAACCCTAAAATAACCCCCAGAATCTCGAAGGTTGACTCTTGAATTCATTCTCTGCCCCTCCACTAAGCAGAGAGCCCTGGACTCCTGCTCTAGTTCTGTCCCTTTAAAAGCCAGGCTTGACAACTCTGTTTAGTGACAGAGCAATTTCACCCACCTCACAGGTGAACTGTGAGAAGTCTGTGACTCTGGGCAATTGCTCTGTCAGCTCTACAAACATAAGGTACTTATGACTTGGGTTTAGTTCTTTCTGCAATTATCGCCTGTTAGGCCCTTGAGTCTAAATTAGAACAGAAAAGGGCTTAAGAAAAACAAGTTCAAGATTAATAAGAAAAAGTAAAAGTTCTGTTCTTGTTTTAATGTGCTTTTTCTTCCCATGACTGAATTTAAATGTACCTGGAAATCAATGGTAATTAGCCTTTGGTAAATATTTTCCCTCTAATTGTTTTCTCATGTGTCATCTTTCATAGTCTAATTACAAAATCATATCATTGCCCACTTGCCATCTGCCAACTAGCTATCTAGAACATTAAACGGAGAGAACATTGATCATGTGAGCATGAAGCTAAATCTGTATATAATTATTTGAGTAAAATCCTTAGCCTGGATAGCCAGTTTCAGTGTTTTGAAACCTCAGAGCATCATGGTATTGAAAGGGTATCTATTTACAAAGGGCAATCTTACAGTAAGATAAGGTACAATCAAATGAAAATCTGTTTTACTTTTAAAAATCTCCAGAAAGTATTAGTCTTAGCAACTGTGTGATTAATCTGCTAAGAGAAATAGTTAAAGTATTGCACTCTGATCTCAGCCCCCAGCTCCCAGAGCTTGATTCTCAAGTTCTATTTTCCACTGAAAGGATCCTGGACTCCTTGGAAAAATGGCTGTTTTCAGGTCTGGTTCAGGAAAGGAATGAGGGGATCCTGGTGAATATTGCGCCAGAAAAATAAGAACATACTTAAAAACTGGAAAGGAAATGTCAAAAAGACATAAAAACAGCTTGAAAGAGTCCCATATGCCAAATCTGAGATAATTTGAGCATCAAAAGTTCCAGTGAATCAGTGACAACAATGAATTATAACATTGAGTTAATTCACTCATTAAACAATGTGTTTAATTCACTTAATAAATACAGAAGAAATAATCTAATTAGAAATCTGCCATTTTGCAATCTACAAAGTAATAACTAATTCAGGCAAGGTTCATAAATCAATGTTAAGAGCATTGGTTGAATGTTGTTGAGAAATAGGATATTTATACAGTCTCAAAATATCACCATCAGATTAATTCTTAATTACAAATGGAAAAGGACCTTTCAGTTAAGAGATCTGGCAAATGCCACATCAGGAAATCTGGTGACTGCTACTTCAACTAGTGTCTCCGGTAATGAAAGAAACTGACTATGTGCCTCCTATGGGCTGGAGGAAGCACAAGCTGGAATCAAGATTGCCAGGAGAAATAGCAATAACCTCAGATATGCAGATGACACCACCCTTGTGGCAGAAAGTGAAGAACTAAAGAGCCTCTTGATGAAAGTGAAAGAGGAGAGTGGAAAAGTTGGCTTAAAGCTCAACATTCAGAAAACTAAGATCATGGCATCAGGTCCCATCATTTCATGGCAAATAGATGGGGAAACAGTGCAAACAGTGGCTGACCTTATTTTTCTGGGCTCCAAAATCACTGCAGATGGTGATTGCAGCCATGAAATTAAAAGACGCTTACTCCTTGGAAGGCAAGTTATAACCAACCTAGATAGCATATTCAAAAGCAGAGACATTACTTTGTCAACAAAGGTCTGTCTAGTCAAGTCTATGGTTTTTCCAGTGGTCATGTATGGATGTGAGAGTTGGACTATAAAGAAAGCTGAGCGCCCAAGAATTGATGCTTTTGAACTGTGGTGTTGGAGAAGACTCTTGAGAGTCCCTTGGACTGCAAGGAGATCCAACTAGTCCATCCTAAAGGAGATCAGTCCTGGATGTTCATTGGTAGGACTGATTTTGAAGCTGCAACACCAATACTTTGGCCACCTGATGCGAAGAGCTGACTCATTTGAAAAGACCCTGATGCTGGGAAAGATTGAAGGCAGGAGGAAAAGGGAGACGACAGAGGATGAGATGGTTGGATGGCACCACCAACTCAATGGACATGGGTTTGGGTGGACTCCAGGAGTTGGTGATGGACAGGGAGGCCTGGCATGCTGCAATTCATGGGGTTGCAAAGAGTTGGACATGACTGAGCGACTAAACTGAAATGAATATGATGTATTGGAAAATGCACAACAGCATCTATGTAGTATTATTTCTAGAAATGCTTAACAGAATCTAATAAAGAAACAGAGAAATCCATGCTTGCAGACATTTTACAAGCAACTGGGATGTCCCTAGTGGCTCAGTGGTTGTTTCACCTTCCAATGCAGGAGGTGTGGGTTGAGGAGCTAAGATCCCACATGCCTCTTGGTTAAAAAAAAAAAACAAACCACACACACAACATAAAAGCAGAAGCAATATTGTAACAAATTTGATAAAAACTTAAAAAAAGTCCCATATTCTACAAAGCAACTGGCCTGAACTCTTCAAAAGTATTAATACCATGAGATTAGAGGGATTTTTCTGAATTAAAGAAGCTAAAGATATACATAGGCCCAGATGCTGGGGAAGGCATAGTAGTATTTTTAAATGTTATTTTCATTTTGTAGTCTTCCTATAGATCACATCTACTCTTGCCTACCCATCATCTATTCATACAACCTTTGGCTGAGTTTTCAAAAAGCATCCAAATTTTTCTTGGTAAAGCATTTATCCTCATTCCTTAAGTGCAAGGGAAGCTGACTCCTCAGTGGGCTCCAGGTGTGAGCAAGAAGCCCAGGTCTGATTGATCACAGCATTACTTTCCCCTGACCAAATGATCAGCTCTTGCTCCGAGGAATAGGGTAGGGTCCTCAGAGTGGACTGACAGTCATGGTGTCAGTTACTGGAGAGCAGATGGGTCTTCACATGAAGCAGGAACTTGCAGATTGGGTTATGTACAAACTGGAACTCTTGTCCCTCCTGGGGCCTGTTGTTGCTGGTTCTAGACTTTGTAAAACATAACCCTACGTGAAGTGGTAGGGAAAAGATGGTCTGCCTGTGCCATGCGGAAGAGGAGAGAGATGCTGGGTAAGTATGTGCCTCTCCAGGGGACACAAACTGAAGGTGAGTCCCTGTGTTTATATCGCTCCCTATATCTTTCCTCCTTTTATCACTCCCGGGCCTTTCCTAAAGTTTTGTTTAAATACTGACAGGGGTTGAGATTCATAACTTTGGTCACTCATGGTTTCAGCCCTTTTGTCTAGTCGTATCCTTTGCACATCTTGTTTTTCCATAAGCTTCTAGAATACAAGTACTATGAGGTCTTATAGCATAATGGTCAGAGACAGACAAATCAGGGTAAGCTGGACAAGTTATGTAACCTTCCTAAGCTTCAGTTTCTCTGCTATAAAATGAGGGTTTTATGATTAAGTATACTGAATGCACATACATTCAGAAGTTAAGTGCTTGGAACATAGTAGGAGCTTCAAAAATAGTTTCGGAAAAATTATTTCAGAAAGAGCATTGTGCATCTGAGAATTTGAGGATAGCTTGCTACAGCTCTGCCACTATGTGTTACCTTAAGCAAGTCACTTTCTGTTATTAATTGACAGGCCTTACTTTCCTCAGCTATAAAATGAAAGATTTGGTATAGGGGGCTTCTAAGGGCTCACCTGGGTCTAAAGTTGACCTTTTTCATACACTATGCACTGAGCACCTCCTGTGTATCTGAAACTGCTCTAGTAAGGCATCCAGCAGGTGGTAAAGCCTCAAACGTCTCCACCATCTTGTGGAGAAAGTTTGCATTCTAGTAGGAGAAACAGGTGATCAGTAAGGACAATGTGTAAAGTGGTTACCAGAGGATGGCAGTGGGGGAAATGAGATACTGGTTGAAGGGTACAAACTTCCAGTTATAAGATTAACATGTTCTGGGGGTCTATTATACAGGATGGTGACTATAGCTAATAATATTGTATTGTATACTTAAAAATTGCTAAGAAGATCTTAAACTTTCTTGCCTGTGATGGTATGGAAGTGATAGCTAATGCCATAGTAGTAATGTTTTTGCAATGAAAATGTATCAAATCAACACATTGTACACCTCAAACTTACACAATGTTGTATGTCAATTATATCTCAATAAAGCTGGAGAAAAAAAAGGAAAATGTGTAAGTACATAGTATGGTAGATGTGATGAATGCTATATATAAGAAAATAAAGCAGGAAGGGAGAATAAGCAGTGAGAGTGATGAAGTTATGCTGTTTAGAGTAGAGGGAAGCCTTATTGAGAGGTTGACATTTGAGTTACATTTGAAGAAGGTGAAGAATGAGGCAAGTCAGGAGGCCCCACTGGGGTATAAAGACCTCATAAGGCAAATGACCCAAATTTATCATAAATCACTTAAATGAAGGGCCACTAGTAATTTGCTTCTGGCAAAACAAAAATCTAGGGAATTCCCTTGTGGTCCAGTAGCTTAGACTCCATGCTTTCACTGCTGAGGGTGTGGGTTCAATCCTTGGTCAGGAAACTAAGATCCCACATGCTACATGGTGCAGCCAACAAATTAAAAACACTGTAAAATTTGTTTCCTGTAATTTTGATACTACTGACAAATGGCTATCACAAAAATGACTGGAAGATCTCTCCAGCCTATATGCAACTTGAGGGCAGTATGAAAAGCTCTCAGTAAGCATGAATTCTTCCCTTCCTCTCTCTTCTTTCCCCAATGTCCCCTTATAACCCCCAAATAACCATGGTATTTGATATTATCTGACAGCTGTTTCTTAGATGTCATTGAGTAAAATGAAAGGGAATATTGTGTATTATTTGCACCACTTTATAGTTAAATTTGTGGCGCTTCCTAGGTGGCGCTAGTGGTAAAGAACTTGCCTGCCAATACAGGAGATGAAAGAGACGCATGTTTGATCCCTGGATCAGGGAAGAACCCCTGGAGGAGGGCATGGCAACCCCTGCAGTATTCTTGCCTAGAAAATTGCATGGACAGAGGAGCGTGGTGGACTACGGTCCATAGGGGCCAAAGGGTCAGACGCAACTTAGTGACTTAGTATGCATGCATAGTTACTTTGTAAGTAGCCACTTACCTTAAGGACAGATTCAGTGACACCCCAGGAGAAATCACAGGGAAACTGACCCTGCACATCTGGTGTGGACTCTTTCACAGTGAAACCATTTTCTTGAATGATCTGTTTATAGTAATGTGCTGAAGACTTGGGCTTTCTTTCTTTTTGTTTACTATTAAAATCCACATAAAATAATCCTCGGCGAGTGGTGTAAGCATCCTGCCATTCAAAGCCATCCAGGAGGGACCAGGCTGTGTAACCAAACACTTGTATTTCATCAAACTTGATTGCTGTACAGAAGGACAAAAGCAGATGTTCAGAGGCCTAAACACTCTGGTTCATGTTTACAGCTTCACAAATGACATGCCAGGGGCAGCACATTGTGAAACCAACCTTTGCCTAATTTGCACACCCATTATATCAACTAGGAATTTTATTTATTTTTTTGAATTTTATTTTTATATTTGAAAAGGGGCAGTTATTTTCAACTAGAATGGTCTTCCCAAGTGAACAACACAGTTAAAGGGTCAAGTTTAAAATATTCCTGGTCAGGGAACTAAGATCCCGCATGGGGTACCACGTGGCCAAAAAGTAAATACATAAAATAAAAATAAAATATTCATAAGACTTAGTGTGCAAATCTGTGTCAGAGGGCATGGTAATTTCCAGAACCCTCTGGGACCAATGCAGATGCCAGCTTTGACCAAGAGTTTCTCATTTCAAGCTTGGGTTGTTTCCCATTTGTGGACAAACTGTCTTCTATGAAACAATCCTCAGGGACTGAAATATCAGCTTTGAGAGTGAACATATGTGAATGCAGATTTAAGGAGGAGACAGAAGCACAGTGATGTAAGAGAACAAGAACTGACTGGGCCGAGGGGCAAGAGGGGAGAGGGCTTGCTCTATTGTGCTCCTGGGTGGGGCTATTGGGCAGGTTTCTCGACCTCAGTTTTCCCATTAGGAAATAAAGAGGATTTAAAAGATGATCTTTCAGAAATTTTCTAGCTTTAAATTTAACAACATTTAGGAATTAGATAAAAATTAAATATGCAATAAAAACAACATTGTTCAATCAAACATGAATTTTTGTTCTTAAAAGCTTTCATTTTCTCATGGAAATGTCTCCTTTCTGCACTTTGAGAGTTTTATCACAGAATTTCTTTTCCTAAAAGGTAGACTTGATGTCAAGAGATTCTAATGAGATAAATGTTTCAACAGGCCCCGGGTCTCGTGCTTTGGTGTCATAGGGCCCAGTGAAAGGATAAATGGTAATGCCTAGGGAGTGACACCACTTCTGCCCAGGCGCTATGGGCAGAGTTCTCTGCTCTGGAGGCCCCCATGTGCACGAATGAGCCCTGGGGCTGGGCCTGGCACAGCTCTGTTCCATGCGGTCCCCTGCAGGTTAGAATAGCAGTGTCTTGCTCTCCCTGGGGACCTTCCCTGAACACTCTCTACAGAACCAGGGATTTTTTTTTCTCAAAGTTTGTGACTTTTGTTTTGGCCACTCCATGCAGTTTGCCATGATCTTAATTCCCTGACCAGGGATCGAATCCATGCTTTGGCAGTGAAAGCGCAAAGTCCAAACCACTGAATCCTCAGGGCATTCCCTTCAAGCTTGTGACTTCTAAAGAGAGCTACAGAGTTGTAGAAAGAGCCACCGAGAATTCCTTTATATGGGAGAGAAATGGAGCCCAACTCTGTAGGGGACAGAACCATCATAATTGAAGCTCGTCTTCTGCTCCATTATTTCAATCAGCCACCTGCAGATGTCACTCCCTGAGTAATGGAAAAGGAATGAGAGGATGAGCCGGGCTTAGAGAAATATCCAGGAACAATAGATATTGTTCAGCTTAGCCATTCATGGCTCATTCCCGGTATTCAGACTTTTCATCATTGATTCGTCTAATAGAATAAAAGGACCACAATCAAGAAAAGCTTTCAGCATCTTAAAACTGTTAAACTTTGGACATGTCTCCTTTAGCACTGATGGCTCACACGGTAAAGAATCTGCCTGTAATACAAGAGACCCAGGTTCAATCCCTTGGTCAGGAAGATCCCCCGGAGAAGGAATGGCAACCCACTCCAGTACTCTTTCCTGGAGAATTCCATAGACAGAGGAGCCTGGTGGGCTACAGACCATGGAGCTGCACAGAGTTGGACACGACTGAGCGACTAACACTTCCTTTTCATTTTCCTTTAGCATTATGTTCTTTCTGAAGGAATGAAGCAGCACCTTGTTGACAATTAGGATGTATCTACAACCTAAAATTATTTTGCTTTCAAACTCATTTATAAAAGACATGAAACTGAAAAAAAGGGGGGGACATGAGAGTAACATTAAATTCTGTCATTACTGCACAATAGAAAAGTCCAACAATACCAGCAACCTACTCGAAGGTGACCTTAAATATCCTATAGCAAAAGTATTTGAAACAGTCTTTTTAAATTGAGCTAATGTATGACTAACCTTGAAGAACCTGGTTGAGGAAGTTCTTCATCATGTAGATGGCTGTGGTATCCTCTGTTTTTACGTGACTGTCCGTGAACCAGCCATTCTCAGTAATCAAGATTCGGGGATTGCCATATTCCAGTTTAATCCAGTTTAGCACATCTCTTAAATTGAGTGACACGTTTTGTCCCAGTTTAGCCATAGTGTTGGGGGCTTGAAATTGTTGGGTCCAAAGGAAAAGGCAAAGAAGTCAGCTGTGCCCCTCACCTCATTCTTCTCTGCTTCAGAGAAACGAGGTAGAATGGAGAGCAACTGCTTTCTCATCACTTCTGGATAGTTGCCATCCCTGTGGATAGGGTTGGCAAACCACCCGAGCACAGAAACCATGGATTGTTGGCACTTGAGTATATCCATTGTATTTTCTGATCTGTTTGGTTCAATCCAATGGGATCCCAATGTGATTGACAGCTGACCCTTCTGATGTGGGCGGAAATTTCTGTTGTAGTTATGCCAAACTTTTGAATGAGCCTAGTAATAAGAAAATATTGTTAATCTTTATTGCTGTTACTCACAAGGTCGTGACTTGGCTGGTAGAAGGTATTTTCATGGATAAATTAATGAATTGGTGGGTGATGCAGGGGGAAGCTGCCAGAGAACTCTGATAACTACAGAGTCTGCACTCTGTTCACTTCCTCCGTGCTTCCAACTTTAAAGGCTCCCCTGTAAGATCACCGAGGGGCAGGCAGAGAGCCCTTGTCCAAGCTCCATCTTACTTTTTCTCTCCCTGTCTCCCTTCCAGGCCTTCTTGGGGCTGCATGCAGGTGAGATACTATCTAGATTACAGGATTTTTTCCTCTACATAAAAGACTCTGAGCAGTGATCTTTTACTCTTCTACAGAATCTTTTGGCACTAAATGAGAAATGCAGGATAGCACAGACTTTAAATTCTGTAAATGGATAATAACAGAGCTTACCTCTTATTGTAAGATTTGAATGAATTAATGTACGTTAGGAGAGTACCTGGCACAGAGTAACCTCTATATGAGCCTTAGCTATTATTACTGTTATTACAAAAGGGTGGCAGGCATGGTACAAAACAGAAAACCAGTGGAAACAGTGTAGGATTTGGGGTCAGCACACTTGGGCTTCAAGTTGAAGTACAAGCTACAGTGGCCTTTGACAAATCACTTAAACTTTCTGAAATCTCTTCGTATCTTCAGCTGTAAAATGAAGTTAAAAATAATAATCCCCTTTGTAACACTGTTTTCAGATGCAGGGTTAATGTATATATTGATTATGGAGCATAGAATAGAGCATCCAGGAGCTACTGCCTAAAGATGGATGTTATTATTGGTTCCCCCTGGAGTTTACATTTCCAGTTGAGCTCACTTAAAACAGAGCCTCATGATCAGTCTCTAATCTATTTAATAGGTACTTACTGAGTGCTGACTCAATGAATGCCTGTCTTGCCTTGCCTTGAGAAGCTGAAATAAATAGTACAGGAACCTGCTCTCAGAAGCCAATGATCTCAATGGGAAAATAAGATTAAAATGTGTGAAAGAGAAATATATAGCACCACATAAAATAAAACAGTAAATTAAACCAGTAAAGAACCATGAGGTGCATCAGAAGGAGAACCAAAGGCTGAGGATTCCAATTAATGGCTTTAGGCCAGTTAAGGGCTTCCCTGGTGGTTGAAACAGTAAAGAATCCACCTGCAACGTGGGATACCTGGGTTCAATCCCTGGGTTAGGAAGATCCTCTAGAAGAGGGCATGGCACCCATTCCAGTGTTCTTGCCTGGAGAACTCCATGCACAGAGGAGACTGGTGGGCTATAGTCCATGGGATTGCGAAGGGTCGGACACAACTGAGGCGACTTACACACACAAGCCAGATTAATGCCCAAGGTCTCTTTCCTGTCCTAGGAAGCCAGAACTTCCTGGGGAAATGAACACATTTTCAATAGGCCTCCCATATTTTTCTACATTTGCTTCTTTTTGTTCCCCTTCTCTATAAGGATAGTGTTTTAAAAAAATAATGCACATTTAATGTGCATTATGGAGTCTATTGTACATCCTTATGTAGTCTGTTCACCTTTCCTCTTCTCAGCACCTGACTTGCTTGCTTCTTCTCGTCTCTTCCTAGATCTGCCAATTTCTCCTCTATTTGGGTGCTTCTAGAACAAGAGCACAAATCCTTACTGCTTCTAACCCACAAAGTCAGCTTTCAATCTGTTCCTTTGCTTTTTTTTTTTTTTTCTCTCACTGGAGATGTTTTATTATATTGGGTTGAATTATCCAGAAGTGCCTTTTTGAAGGTCAAAAACAATACAATATGAACAATGATTCAATCCTAATAGATCCTGTGGACATTAAAAATGCCCCATAAACTCTTGTTAGGGTGGGGAGAGATAGACATTAATGTAAGGGGTGAGAATTTCAAAAGTGATGTCTCCTTGCTTTATGCAAGAAGAGCTAAATTAAACTAAATTTCATGAAAGATTTTCTGAAGAAGGAGATGCCTCCAGCTATTACCTCTATCTACCTGTTCTTACTCAGTTTTCATTGGAAGATTCTGGGGCCACTTAGTAAGCACCCCAATGTTCCTAAAGATCCTTAAAGAATACTCTTCTCAAAGAGTATTCAGGCTGTAACCTCCTCCCCTGCCTCCAACCTGAGGTTGCAGTTTCTGGAAGGACTCTCAGTACTGCCTGGGACAGACTCCATCTGAAGTGGTCTCAGCTGCTCCAGACTTTTCTGGGGCTGGAATCACAACGAGTCTTAACTGCATTTTTCCTGATTTGAAACAAAAGCAATTGTGCACTGCTAGAATTCAAAGGGAGTCATTCTTTGCTTATTCTAATCCATCACTTAATCCCTTGGTAGCCTCAGGGCTTTCATCCATAAAAGCCCCAGTGATCAGTAGTACGCCTCCTGTGGGTGGGTGTGCATCTCTGATGTGTAAACTGTAAAGTATTAAACACATGTTAAGATTCTGAGCCATAAACTAGCTGCCTGGCAAATATGATGTCATCAGACACTAAAGGGAAAGTGAGTTGAAATTCATATAATGTATTAAACCAGTCCCAACAGCAATTAATCAGTTCTACTAGGAAAAAACAAGAAGGGAGAATTTTCTTTGAAATAAATATTCTACAGCATATTTCAGTGAATAAACGAAAGATGATGATAAACAGCCATGTATCTTTGCAGTAGTTTTCCAAGCAAGTTTTCTGGAAATAGAGATCTCTCCATATATCTAGATACACATGCTATATACACATGTTGTTATGCCCCAAGGTGACCTTGGTGTTTCACAGTGTCTCTTTCACCTTTGCTGCTATTTGCATAGGCTATCAAGGTATCTAGGGTTATCTTTGCTCTGGGCTGAAGAGAGCCTCTCCATTCTCATGTAGAGAATGTGGGGGAGGTTCTTGGTGCAGTATTTATAGTTATAACTTGATCCTGTTTGCCAAGTAACCAGGTAAAAATATTGCTCCAAAGAGTGAGTTTGACACAACTCTCGATGAAACTGGAATATCTATGCGCGTGCTTTGTCCAACGCTCATAAAGGAGGTCTGCTGGGGAAACTGGACCACAGTTGGTGGGGGAGTGCAAGCTGGGCCCTGCAACCTTGCACAACCGTCATTCTGTGATTTTCCAAGGTTACCCTCTATCTTGTGCAAGGCCATCTACCTTTGGATTTAAGGGAGCTTCAACCTTTGTTCTTTAGATTCAGTAGCTTAAAGAAGTCTGCTTTTTTCTTTTTGAGGCAGATAGCAGGGCCTAATGTCACTGAGAGACAGCCAGGGGCCCAATATCTCATTCTGCTCCCTCCTCTAATCTAACATAGCAGTTCTCTGATGCCACTGGAAGTCCAGACACGTGATAGGAAGCAAATAAGATAGCTGGACAACTTTAGAAACAAAGATGAAGAAGGGGTTAGGGTCAGGATGGTGGAAGGGACACAAATGGTAGGCAGTGCTTTGGATGGCATGTATTGAAGAAACCTGGTACATCACACGTGTCTGTATTTAAGGAATGACCAATCATTGGTCAAAAATTAAATTTTCAAATCGGTGCATGGTTTTAGTCACATTTTGGCTGAAATATTTGCATGTGAACTATAAACTTGTTTAATGTTAAAGCTATCTAATAAAGTATTAGCACCATTAAAGAAAATTTACTTTAAAACTCCACAGAGCACATTGTTTCCATTTTTCTGTTTCCCTCCCAGCTTTTTGAAATATATTTCTCAGCTAAAGTCACTCTAACATTTTCCATGTTATTTTTAGTTTTCATAATAACCTTAACAGTATGAGTTGGATGAAATATGGTTTCCTTAGTCATCTCCCTCTTTTGATAAAAATTAGCTTCTCTTTCCTTTCCTGTCTCCTTTCCTCATTCCCTCCTCCCTCTCTTTCTCTCTCTTCTTTCCTTCTTCCCTCCTGGTCCTTTCCTCCTTCCTTTCTGCCATAAATAATGTAATGACTCACTTTGGTCATATAGCTTTTAATTTGTTTGAATTATTTCCTTAAAAAAAATCCCAGGAAGGAGCTACCTAGTTTTTGAAATGCCTTACGTATTTCCAAGTTGCTTTGCATACATTTTGCCCTTCAGTGTGACTGTTTTTCAACCATCTACTTGGAATCATTGATTGCTCTTTGGGGGATAACTGGCCGTCAGGGATGCTACGTAAGTGCTGCTCACCTACGTGGCACCACAGGGGACAGGACCTGGCTCTGGAGAGCAGGGCGCCTAGGCTTTGGCACTGGCTCTGCTACTAACTTTAAGGTCTTGCATAAGTCATTTCCCTCCCAGCGGCAGTCAGGCCCCTCTTTCATTATACTTAGCTAAAAATAGACATTCCAGAGAATTACTGTGAAGATAGAACAGGTAATATACTTAAAGACCTTATGAAAACCACAGAAACCTAAATTTAAAGTACCTTAAAGGAGAAAGCTGAAAATTAATTAACTTGCTGTGGAGAACAACTGTGGGAAGTTGTGTGGGCAGGACCAGCATTCGCAGATGGCGCTCCCTGGACTCTCAAGGCTCCTGGGCGACAGTTTTGCCCTCATTTATTTTTGTTGCTGCTGACTGAGTTTATTCATTGCCCATTTGGGCTAGAATTAATTTCTGTTTGATTCATTTTTTCATTTACCTAGCACTTAAAAATTTTTTTAATTTTTATCCAGCACTTCTTTATATTAAATATCAAGTTTGCTACTAGTTACAATCCTGTTTTTCTAAATTATTTAATATTCATTCATTCCACATTATTTATTGGGTACTTAAGATATGTCAACTTTATAGTTAATTGCTAAAAAGATTATATGACTGTTCAATTCAGTTCAGTTCAGTCACTCAGTCGTGTCCAACTCTTTGTGACTCCATGAATTGCAGCACACCAGGCCTGCCTTTCCATCACCATCTCCCAGAGTTCACTCAGACTCACGTCCATCAAGTCAGTGATGCCATCCAGCTATCTCATTCTCAGTCTTCCCCTCCTCCTCCTGCCCCCAATCCCTCCCAGCATCAGAGTCTTTTCCAATGAGTCAACTCTTCTCATGAGGTGGCCAAAGTACTGGAGTTTCAGCTTTAGCATCATTCCTTCCAAAGAAATCCCAGGGCTGATCTCCTTCAGAATGGACTGGTTGGATCTCCTTGCAGTGCAAGGGACTCTCAAGAGTCTTCTCCAACACCACAGTTCACAAGCATCAGTTCTTCGGTGCTCAGCCTTCTTCACAGTCCAACTCTCACATCCATACATGACCACAGGAAAAACCATAGCCTTGACTAGACAGACCTTAGTCAGCAAAGTAATGTCTCTGCTTTTGAATATACTATCTAGGTTGGTCATAACTTTCCTTCTAAGGAGTAAGCATCTTTTAATTTCATGGCTGCAGTCACCATCTGCAATGATTTGGGAGCCCCAAAAAATAAAGTCTGACACTGTTTCCACTGTTTCCCTGTCTATTTCCCATGAAGTGATGGGACTGGATGCCATGATCTTCATTTTCTGAATGTTGAGCTTTAAGCGAACTTTTCACTCTCCTCTTTCACTTTCATCAAGAGGCTTTTTAGTTCCTCTTCACTTTCTGCCATAAGGGTGGTGTCATCTGCATATCTGATGTTATTGATATTTCTCCCGGCAATCTTGATTCCAGCTTGTGTTTCTTCCAGCCCAGCATTTCTCATGATGTACTCTGCATAGAAGTTAAATAAGCAGGGTGACAATATACAGCCTTGACATACTCCTTTTCCTATTATTTCCTTGAAATATATTATGTGATTGTTATTTTCTTATTATTTTTTGTACAGTCTTGAAACTCTCTTGGAAACAATATCTTACGCTCATTATTCTTAGGAGAGAATTTAAATATTAACAAAAGTTATTACTTTTCATAAAGATATTTACCCATTTTATTTCTAATGGTTTGAATTCATGTTTTGTATGGTTGGAGTAACACAGATCATGTTAAAATTCATTTTCCTCCTATTTTCTTTTCAATCATGATATCTTCAACTTATTCTTACAAATCATTGATTGTTATCAGTTTGCATAGTGTCAGGATTTCCCCATAGAAGTCATGTAAAAACTACTCTAATATATTTGTTCCTGCAAAAAAAAAGTCCTATTATTGTCATAGAGTTCTAATTTCAATTGTAATATTACTAGATTAAACTAATGCCTGAGCCAGAATCTAAGCCTGGCAACACAAAGAAGAAAAGGTTTAGAATAAAGGCAATGATTTATTAAGTGAAGCATCTGTAGGTTTCTCCAGATATTAGGCAGGCACTTAGAAGAAATCAATATCAGTAAATTGGTACCTTACTGAAGTTCAGATTACTTGCCCAAGGAGAATATATGCATGCCAACTTTGCAGAAGGCAGAATGACATTTTAAGTTTTCTGTTATTATTAAATTGACAAGAGTGATCCTGTTAGTAATATTTTCATGCAAAAAGACTGTATCTCCAAGTATAACTGAAGCCAAAATGGCCTGGGTTGGAGACTTGAAGCCTTTCCTCAGAATTTAGAAATAAAAAGTTAAAGATAGTCAATATAGAAACCACTCTGAAAATTACAAATAATATAATTATTACAAAAGTAAAAGAAGACCTACCACTTTGGGGTTTGCCACAAAGGCAGACTGACTGTAAACCTAAGGAACCTAAAACTTCAGGGCTCCTCACTGGCCTGAGTCCCCATGAAATGTGCTGGGAGGGTGGGGAGCCAGACAGTGATTGAAAACATTTCTAATTAAGTATTTCTGATAAATTCCTTGAAGAGGAATATAAGGAATCTGAATCTCTAAGACTACAATTAGTACAGTAATTTGTTGTAATATTTTTCTCATTCTAAATAGATGTTTACTTTTATACCAACACTTGTGTTTATGATTTTGTTTTGCTTTTTTCCCCTTTAAGTAAATTTCAGGCCCAGGCAACGTAGATCCACTCTTGGCCTACAGGCTTCTTAAATGTAGGGACTGTATCTATTTTGTTCACAGTTTTACAAACAGATGCTCAGGGGAGAGCCTGGCATAGAATACTTGTTGAATGAATGCCCACTATGGATCAGCTAGTTTGCTGGTGACCTGAGATACGTTGTTGATAATACAGCCTCTGCAGAGCAGGTTTTATTTTTCCCATTTTAGAGAAGAAACTGAAGTCTACAGAGACTGAATAGTGATGGAGCCAGGATGTGAACCCAGGCCTCTCTGAACACTATACTAAACCATCCGGTTTTCTCTATGTCCCACCAGTTCTAAATTTTGAATCTTGGGGAAAGGCCATTTGACATGAACCATGACAGACTGTTTTAAAATTACATTTTCTTTCTGCTGCACTTGGTTATTAGAAGAACTAAATAGTCTTAGAATGAGGGTCTCACTCTTGCCTGTTGAGAATAAAATATCTATATATGGGTCTGAAATTTAGGATCATGTAGAAAGTTCATGGAGGACCTACCAGCAAATTTGGGATTTTCAGAAAACCATGTTGTTGTCCAAGTGCCTAGTACAGCATGTGACATTTATGTGTAATTCCCCTCTTTCCTAAAACTGGCAATGTTGACATTGGATATTGTTCTCACTGCTGTCAGAGGCTAAATGAATCCCTTAGGAAACATTTTTACACTTGACTGTCTTGACTGAAGATGGTGATCCGTACACCATTGTCAATGTTAGACTGAAAGGGCAGGGATGCTTTAGTTGCATAGCACTAAGCACAGCATCATCTTTGCACAAGTCTTAATTAAATAGTTCCTTAACGGTGAGTGACTTTCATGATAAAATAGAATAGTGTTTAAATTGCAGAATCATAGAACATTTATAATATAAACAGTAATAAAAATAAACATATATCTAGTGCTAAACATACTGAGCTTTTTAATACACTGTCTAGGTTTGTCATAGCTTTCCTACATCACTTTGCTGACAAAGGTCCGTATAGTCAAAGCTATGGTTTTTCCAGTAGTCGTGTATGGATGTGAGAGTTGGACCATAAAGAAAGCTGAGCACTAAAGAACTGATGCTTTTGGTAGTGCTGGAGAAGGCTCTTGAGATTCCAGGGGACAGCAAGGAGATCAAACCAGTCAGTCCTAAAGGAAATCAATCCCAAATATTCATTTTAAGGACTGATACTGAAGCTCCAATACTCTGGCCACCTGATGAGAAGAGCCAACTCATTGGAAAAGACTCTGATGCTGGGAAAGATTGAAGGCAGGAGGAGAAGAGGGCGATAGAGGATGAGATGGTTGGATGGCATCATTGACTCAATGGACATGAGTTTGATCAAACTCTGGGAGATAGTAAAGGATAGGGAAGCCTGGCGTGCTGCAATCCATGGAGTTGCAAAAAGTGGACACAACTTTGTGACTGAATAACAGACATTTGTGGTTCAGTCAATAAAGATACTAAGCACTATTCTAACTACTTTCCATGTCCTATCTCATTACAGTCCTCATTTAAATCTCTAGAGGTAGGTACTATTATTATTCCCATTTTATAGAGAGCAAGGGAAGAGAGGTTAGGTGGTTTGTTCATAAGTTAAGTCAAGCTAAGCCTGTATTGCTCCAAGTTTTGTGTTCTTGCCTGCTGATGAGAGGTAGAAGATGGACTTTAGAGATCATTCGGTCTGATTCTTTAAAACTCTTTGTTACGGAAAAGATGCTGAAGCACAAGAAATAAGTAACTTGCCCAACGTCTCAGTTGGTGCAAAGCTAGGATTAGAGCTAAATCCTTCAACCTCTAGGTCACTGTCATTTCTGGACATGATGCACATTAAACTATGTGCTTTCAAAACAGACATTTATATTTTAGACTCAAAGGTGACTGAATAGGCTGTGTAAATGCAAGGAGGATGTAATAAAAATGGCACAAAAACGAGGGGCAGTACACTGAGAAAGACATGTGACAGTGGGTGCCAGGAACACTTTAAGAGGACTTCCCTTGTGGCTCAGCAGTAAAGAATTCACCTTCAATGCAAGAGAGGAAGGTTTGATCCCTGGGTTGGGAAGATTCCCTGGAGAAGGAAATGGCAACCCACTCCAGTATTCAGACCTGGAGAATTCCATGGACAGAGGAGCCTGATAGGCTAAATATTCCACTGGGTCACAAAGACTCAGACACAACTGAATGACTTTCACGTTCACTTTTCATCCAGCCTTACCAGCTGGGACATCATCTCAGTCCCCAGAGAGTTCATCAGCATTACCTCCTGTTGCTGCTTAATTATTTTTTCTCCTTAAAGAAATTAAACACAACAGTAAAAGCAAGTTTAGAGAAATCATTTTTACTTCTTGCCTTCCTGCAACCCATGGTTATTATTTTATCCTTTTCTTCATACTTCATTTATTATGGTGATTAATTGCTTAAATTCAAGTCTATAAACACTTATTTAACAAAACAAGGCAGCTTTGCACGGTGACAGTATTGTAGCTAATTAAATTTATCCAAAGTGTGATTGTTGCTAATTGAAAACTTTTCCCAATATCCTGCTTAAAAACAAACAAAACAACAAAAAATGCACACATACAAATACAAAGAGAAAACAAATACAAGGCACTTTAGTAAGCATTTAGAAAAAATATTAACAAGATAGCTCCTGCCTTCAGGTGACGTATGACCTCTAGTAGGAGAGAGAAGTACAGAAAGAAGTAGAAGAAAAATTAGTTAGAAATGATAACAAAATCTTAATGTAATAACGTGATTCAAAGTTTTAAAAAATGTCTATATGTGTAGGCTTATATAGAGAGAGAAATATATTTTGACACTGAACAAGCTGCTAGCATTGTTAGTTCTGGGGTATGGATTTAGGAGTAAGAAAAGAGAAGACTGCTCATTTCTAACTTTATGTCTTTCTGTATTATTTAAATGTTTTGTAGTAAAAATGCATTATTTTGAAATTTTAAAAAGTCAAGAGAATAGGTTGAAACATGTTTGCTGTCAGTGAATTTAATTGCTCTGTGCTATCACTTTTCACTTTCTCTGAAGTTCCAAAAGTCTCAAAAAAAAAAAAAGTGACTTAAATAAAAGTTCTGTTCTTCTGGATTTCATTATATATTAAATAATGTTTAGTTTTTTTTTAAACTCCAGAATAATACATTCATATTTAAAGGTAAAACAAGGAAGCATACAAGAACATGTGATTACCATGTAAAATGAACTGATAACAGTAAACCCAACCCTTCATTTAAGACTCAGTCATAGAATCTCTGGTCAAGATATGATGCTATAGAGAACCAATGAATGGACTCCTCCAAAATACTAAAGGATTCTGGTTTTCACCAGCCTCAAGGCTCCCCCAGTTTTTAGGTAATACTATTAGATCACTCAGGAAGTCACTTTCATTACTTCTGTGATTCACTATTTATTGGTTAGTAAGTTAGAAGGTTCTAGTCTATTCTCAGTGTCCCTCTGCTTTTCAGCAACAGAATTGCTGTTAATGTTTAATAATTTTAATTACTCCTTTTTCTTTTAATAGAAACTATTTTCTAATACTGAGTTTTCTCAGTAAGATTTTTTTGCATGCAATTAAATGACACATGTGTTATATTATAAACTAGTATATGTTTCCCTCAGTTCATAGTTTCATTGTATTCACTGTTTCCATTAGTTACAATATTTTCGATCTCCAGTTGGGCCTAATTTTCCATGTATGAGAGTGTTCGCATCAAATCAAGCTGTTTAAATACGATCACAATGTTATTCTCTGAACATTTATAGTTACATTTATTTAAACCTGTTAATCATTCACTGAAGTATAACTTTTTCTACTTAATGATTAGAAAAGGTAAACACTGGTCTCTTGAAGGTTTTAAAATACCAACTGTCCTCTACAAATAGTTTTTTACTAGACTCTTCTGTCAAACAGTGTTATTCTGGTTATTGAAACTCTTTGGCAATTCTTATCCAAAAGCTGTTTTAACCTTGTATTCAAATTTGATTAAAAACATTGATAAGAATGCTATTTTTAACTTGCTTGATCACTATTTCCTGTATCTTGTTAGATGTGTCTTAGGTCCTAATAAAGGTACTGTGGCGTTCCCTGGTGGCCTAGTGGTTAGGATTCTGGGTTTTCACTGCCATGGCCCGGGTTCAATCCCTGTTGGGAAACTGAAATTCTGTAAGCTGCTCAGTGAGGCAAAATATACATATATATATTATATATATATATATATATATATACACACACACATATTTGTGTACATATAATGTTATATATATACCATGCATTAGCTAATTAAATGAATAATTATGTTAACATTTTTAAACTTTAGATGGTACTGCCAAAGGCACACATATATGAGTAAATAGCACTTTAATGGGACATTAAAGTTCTGACAAATAAAAATTAAAATCATGGGACAAATAATAAACTTCATGATTAATGCATGAGTTAGGGATAAACTGTTCATAGATTTTGTGGACAAATAAAACACATAGCTAGATTGTTTTGGTCTTTAAATAGGCAAAGTGAAGTCAAATATCTATCAAGATTGCATCGACACAGTGGCTGCCATGAGGTTGGAGGCTCTAAATTGGTCTTTTTGCTGAGGCTAGGTAGCTGATTCATGTCAGCTAACTTGCTAACTTGTATTCAGACTGATGAAATTTAAATTTTGGATCTGACACTTATTGTGAGTTTTAAAAAAGACATTTGTTTAGTTGTGTGCTGCTGCTGCTGCTGCTAAGTCGCTTCAGTCGTGTCCAACTCTGTGCGACCCCATAGATGGCAGCCCACCAGGCTTCCCCGTCCCTGGGATTCTCCAGGCAAGAACACTAGAGTGGGTTGCCATAGTTGTGTAATCTCACAATTATACAAAATACAAATTTCTGTGGGATTCAGTTTCATCAACTATAAAATGCCTATAAGAATACCTACCTGGCAGAGTTGATGTAAAAATTAAATGAGATAACATATGAAAAGTGGGGAAGGAAATGGCAACCTAGTAGTTTCTGACACAATAATAGGTGTGCAATAAAATAGTTTTATCATAATAGCTATTAAGAATAGTATAATAGAACATAAAAAAGTTATCTGTAATAATTGTCTCAAGTGCCCATTTTAAGAATTAGAACCAGTTTCTGTCCTTTATCCCATTTCTGTATTATTTTTCCTTTGTTTTGTTTTTGGTATTAGAAGGAAGTGGTGGGAGGTAGCGAGTTAGTTTTTTTAATGTTCTCATGGACAGAAAAGCTTGGGCAAGTTTTATAGCTAGCAGATTTAACAAAAATTAATTTTAATATATTGTTGTCTTGCAACCCAACTTTTTAACAAGGGAGCTTTTAAAAATTCCTTTTTTTTTCCCCACTGAAAAAACGTTTCAGATCATCCTTGGAAGTTTTGCTTCTCTGTAACCAAGACAAGCTAAAAAGTACTCCTGCTAGAAACTCCATTTTGAAATATTATGCTTCGTTTTCAAAATGTTCATGGGAGGTTGGGCTGAAGAGGTTTAAAAATGACATTTAATCTATTTAAATGTGCCTATGAAACAGGGCAGCCTTCTTGTTCAATAAAACAGTTGCAGCCGTCTGTTGCCAAAGAAGGCTTAGCTATAAATCATGTGAATGGTGGCTTTTTCACAGCTGTTTCTGCAGTTTTAGCACTAAATTTTGGTTAGGAATTTTGACAGAACCCTTAAGAAGCGTACTATATAAAGATGGCTGTTTTCTTTTCTTTTCAAAATACAAAATAATCTCTTTACTTTCTTACTTTATGTGTTCTTTGCTTTTATTTTTATTTATTTATTTTTTTTGCTTTTAATTGTGAAAATTGTCATAACACATAAAGGAGAAAGGATAGTATAATGACCCCTGAAAACACATCACTCAGTTTTAAGAGCTGTCAACATTCTGCACCTTGTTTTGAGATGGGCTTTCAATGTAAACTTTTAATAGAATCAGGTATACACAACGAATTTGCATGTTCTGAAAAAGACAATATGTTTATGCCAGTATCTGGTTTGGTGTGTGTGTGTGCGTGTGTGTCTGAAGCCACTTTTATTCAATTACAATTTTAAATCCTTTCTGGGGCAAAGCAGATTTTCCTTAAATAGAAAATAATCAATTGAATTATTTATTGAATACCTAATATATATGAAGCCTTGTGTGACCTTATCTGAGGGAATGACGCCAATAAATGCCAAGACAGAGTTCTTCAATGAGGTGGAAAAATAGGGCATAAATCAAGTCATATTCCAGGCTCAGGAACAAATTGGTGAGGCCTTGACCTCAAGTAGAGTTTCCCAACATATCTTGTCCTGAAAGCCTCTTTCACAGTATTAAGCAATCTCTTGAGCCCCTGAGGAATTTAAAGATATCATTTCATCATTTGTGTGTGGTATACAAACAAGTGTTGACCTATATTTTCTTTATGTAATTCTATTTCATTAAAGATTGTACTGAAAAGTTTATTTCAAATAAATTTAAAATATTCAGAAAATAAAATATGAATATTTAAAATACTCATACATAAAGATAAATATTGGCATTTTCCTATTTAATAATGAATAGTTTTATGTTACTAAAATTATTTTAACTACATAAGAAAATGTATTTTATGACACATTGTTAAATAACACACTGTGTTTGGTATTAGGACTGAAAAAGTGAAAAGTGAAAGTGAAGTCACTCACTCGTGACCGATTCTTTGCGACCCTGTGGACTATAGCCTGCCAGGCTCCTCCATCCATGGGATTTTCCAGGCAAGAATACTGGAGAGGGTTGCCATTTTCTTCTCCAGGGGATCTTCCCGACCCATGGATCAAACTCAGGTCTCCTGCATTGCAGGCAGAGTCTTCACCCTCTGAGCCACAAGAGAATCCCACTGAATATATACTCAAATACAGAATAAAATTTATATATGGTTTTCCAAGGCTGGTACATCTATATCTTTTTGTATGGAATGTGATATTGGGCATAACAAAGATGAACATTTTTTAATTTTAAATGTCACATATTTAAGGATATTAGAAAACACTGGTCTTTCATATATAATAGTATATAAGATTTCCTTTCAAAATAAACTTTTTTTCACTTTCTTTTTTCTGGCCAATCATCTTATGGGATTTCAGTTACCCAACCAGGGATTGAACCCCGGGCCATGCCAGTGAAAACACCAAATCCTAACCATTAGACCCCCAGGAGACTCCCCTCAAAATAAACATTTTCAAAGAAAAAAATAATCAATAATGCATGTGGTACTTGGGTATACAAATGAGCCAGCAAAAAGCCACCATGAAGTAATGCTTTGTGAAACACAAAGTTATGGCATCAAAAATGGATAAATATTAATATATTTATAATATTGCTTCATAACATTTTGTCTGAATTCTTGAATTTTACTCTTAAAAAGAACAAGTGTGCAAAAAGTAAGTTTTGTTCATAAATAACTATATAAAAGAAATGGATTGGGGCAACTCTTTCAAGTATTTTACAAATAACACAGAGCTAGTAGGAACAGTCTTTATTCCCACCACATGAAAAGCCAAACTAGATATAATCATCAATGTTATTTTCTCATTTAATATTTTTTAAAGCGTCATTTGTTCTCCAAAAACATCCTGATATTCTACAAATCAGGGTCTGTGTATGAGACTTAACAAGTCTAGTGAAAATCTCCTTGACGTGATTTTGTAAAACTGAGACAATTGTGTGTCCCTCATATTGATTGTATTTCAAAGCTGCTGTTCTTGATGCTTCATATCTTTAACCAATTGACAGTTTATAGCTTTAAGTCAGTGGTTTTCAAGGGAGGGAAGGGGGAGAAGTTGTGCATGCCCCCTCAACTCCAGGGGACATTTGGTAATGTCTGGAGACAATTTTGGTTGTAACCCTGGGGACAAACATGCCACTGTCATCTAGGGGATAGAGGCCAGGAACGCTGCTAAGCATCCTACAAAGCACAGGACAGCTCACCAGGAGGAAGAATTATTTGGCCCAATATGTCAACAGCACCCAGGTTAAGAAATTTTGGTACTGTGTACACAGTACACGTCTATGACAGATAATAACTTAAAGCCATGAAATGATCAGAACTATCATAGAAGCTGGCAGTATTTAGTGGTGTAATAAACTGAAGGAGTTACCATAAACTGAAGCAACCTCATATCCCCCACCTCCCTGTGTGTTTACTCAGAGGCTCTCAAATATTTCATTTTAAGGTGGGGGGGGGAATAAAATTCATATATTTAAATTATTTTGCATATTTGTTGATTAACAGGTAGAATAAAAACACATACCATTACTATGAAAACTTGGTGCTTTGCTGCTCTGAGGCATGCATGCATAGGCCAAACAGGCTAGAATCTTGTCTCTGGGATTTTAAAACCTGATTTTGGGACAGAGAATTCTTCCCTCTACAAAGGAGAGCATGGAGCAAACCCACAAGAAGAAATGAACAAGAGACACTAAGATAAAGGGCTTGTGAGGGTGTCCTAGTTACTGGGTCCATTCATCCCTGTGATTTGGTTACAGGAAATTGCTCATTTTTGCTTAAGTCAACTTGAGTTAGGTTTCTGTCTCTTGCAACCAAGAATCCTAACTTATAAAATACACCACTGAATAAATATAAGCTTTCAAGAATTAGCTAGAATGCAATGAAATACGAATTTTGAACCTGTGGTTGGTTCTTTGATTACAATGTATAAGATAGAAATCCCAAACCATTTATTCCACAGTATTAATACCTAGCATGTACCTAATATTCTGTGTTAGGTGCTGGAAACGTAAAACATATCAAACACAGTCTCTCCTTGCAAAGAACTCTCAGGCTAGTTGAGGGAGATGGAAAAATACCACCTGAAAGGAGTGCTATGATAGAAGCAAACATGTCTTCTTATGGGAGCCCTCAGGAGGGGCACTAACTCTGATGAGTTGAGAACTTAGCAGTGGAGACTGCCGAAATTGAGTCTCAAAGGACATTAGATGGATAAAGCGGGGAGTTAGAAGGGCATTCTAGCTGGACAGAGCACTAGTAGACTTAGCAAGCACGCACAGAGGCTGCATGGAGAGGAATAGGTGAAGTGAAGTGAAGTCGCTCAGTCATGTCCGATTCTTTGCAACCCTATGGACTGTAGCCCACCAGGCTCCTCCATCCATGGAATTTTCCAGGCAAGAGTACTGGAGTGGGTTGACATTTCCTTCTCGGTGGTGAGGAATAGTAACATAATATTAAGACGCTCTTGGGCTTCCAGGATGGCTCAGATAGTAAAGGATCTGCCTGTGATACGAGAGACCTGAGTTCGATCCCCAGGTCAGGAAGATCCCCTGGAGAAGGGAACGGCTACCCACTCCAGTATTCTTGCCTGGAGAATCCCATGGACAAAGGAGTCTGGTGAGCTTCAGTTCATGGGGTCACAAAGAGTCGGACACGACTGAGCGAGTCTCCCTTTCTCAAAGCACTCCTAGTAGTGTGTTATTATGGCGTGTACTACTGATGGGGACAGGAGCGTGGCCAGGAGGGAGGAAATGGAGGCTGGGGTTGTGTCTTGAAGAGCTTGTGAAAACTTGGGATTTCATTCCTAAAACTTTGGAAAGCCACTAATGGATTTTATGCAAAGGAGTGACATGATGCTTGGTAGAAATGTCATTGTATAAACAGAGATGATAATAGGTACCTGGGAAGGTTGTTGTAAAAATCATAGAAAATATTTAAAGCCATGATTGCAGTGCTTAGAGATGGTCAAGGCTGAAGAATGCACCCTCTTTCTGTCCAAATGTTGTTAAAAACTCAGAGTGGAGCATCTGTTAGTAGGTATCATTGTGGCAGATTTTTACCTGAGACCTAGCTTGCTCTAAGGTAATCCCCAGATATTCAATAGAGTGAAATCTACATTCCAGGTCAGTCTCAGGACTGGCTAGACCATTCAGGTTTCCTGCAAACCAGAACATTTAAGACTGAGATGGTGTTTTCAACATCATCCTGGAACTAGAAAGGCTACAAAGAGCCACTGTGAAATCTTTTCAGTATCTAAGGACTGGGGAATAAAGTGGTCTATAAATGACTTACAAATTTAGTTTCATATTAGTTTTTTTTTTTAACTCAATAAATGTTCTTGGACAAAAACTAAGCCTAAAGAAATGCTTCTTCTTGGTCACAAGTTGGCATAATAAGGGAGAAATACTTTGTTGCAACATAAAATATCAAATGAATCTTTTCTATGTTAAAGGAAGGCGAGAGAGGGGGTAAATGAGAAAATCTAGTTCACCCTGGGATGCCAAACTATTGCGAGATTTCTCTCTGGTGCTATAAGTCACTGGGTTATGCAGTAGATTTCACTTTCTGACTGATTGCAAGGGACCCCTCATGCTCCTTATGTAGGTCAGTGATTTAGAAACTTAAAGGGAAAAAAGTAATTATTTGGAAAATGATTAAAATGTAATCCTTTTATTTTAAACAATAAAATTTATCTTACTATCTAATTTTATGTTAAAGACAGAGTTTATTTCAAATTAGAGGAAAATGAAAAATATCTGAAAATATAGCTTTGATAGAATAAGTTTGAAAACAGTATCTATTTGTTAATTAAAACTTTTTTTCTGTGTGCTTTTATCAGATAGTTTTTAGGGCTTTAAATTAACCACTGAAACATATTCTTCATGATAATTCTAATTGTTAACATTTTTCCAGGTAGGTGACCAAAAACTTTTTAACAATTTAGAATATTTTTATTTATAAAAGGTTAAATAAGCATATATGCACATGTGTATATTTGCATGGAAAGCTTTATAAAGACTATATGAGATTCTACTAACAGTAGTTTCCTTGAGTTTGGGATTATCAGGTGCAGAGGAGGGATAAATTTAACTCTTTCATTTTATATCTCAATTTACACGAGCATGTATTATTTTAATAATTTAAAGAACTAAATAAAAGGAATCTTTTTCTAAAATATATATGCATAATCTTCATAGTTAATAGCTGTATGCTTTCTCCCCTTTGAGGTCTATTTGTCAAATCACAGTATACCCATACATTAATATTTGTTCTGTATACAAGTATAGTCAAAGATACATAAATGACCTTGAGATTGTAGTGCAATATGTTAACTGAACTGCAAGGGCAGGTGTGACTGAAACATAGTGCAATGCACATGTACAATAATCCAAAAAGTTCAAAAAGGAAAGAAGGGTTAACAGGTATTTTTGTATGTGAAAATTTAGACATGGAGTAATTTTATGTTCCTATACATTTTTCTGTTTCTATATACTTATCATTTGATTATTAAAACATC
The DNA here is from genome assembly GCA_917880005.1 of Nanger dama. Taxonomy (NCBI): domain Eukaryota; kingdom Metazoa; phylum Chordata; class Mammalia; order Artiodactyla; family Bovidae; genus Nanger; species Nanger dama. Next base: position 47,640,616 of record CAKJTW010000001.1, read on the forward strand.
AAATTACTTCTCCTAGCACATTATGAAACCCTACTAGTAAAGCTTTTTCATTTTCAAAATGTAGCAGGGATCCAGAGTAATTTATTTTTTCAAGCAAACTATTTAGATTAAAAATGAAGCCTGATTCTAGATATTAGCCTCAATGTAAGACAAAACTCTTGAAAATTCCTGAAAGATTGCTCTTTTAAAAATATTCTTAATATAGATATTCTGTGTTTGATAATGTTGTAATTTATAAATTCCATGGTCACAACAGCTCATTTTACTCTGTAACCTTGGGCAACTTATTTAATCTCACTAAGCTTCAGTTTCCTCATCTTTAAAATGGGGATAATAAAGGACCTAGTTCATAAGGTTATTATGAGGATTAAATATGAATACATATAATATGCTTAATGTCATTTGCAGTAAATAATAAGCTCTCAATAAATATTAGCTATTATTTTGCTTACATTTCACTATTGTTTTAATCATTTTAGCATTTCCCAACATAAACTCTAGGTTTGGAAATATACTCCTTTAAAACACTTAGTAGAGCATTTTCTTTCCAGTTGTTATATTACTAGTTTAATTTTAACTCCTAGAACAAATAGTCTCATCTTTTCTGCCATGTAACACAAAATCAACTGTGGAATACATTTATTTCAATTCTTGCATTTAATATGTATTATCAGTTAGCTAACATTTATCTACCTCATTATTGCTAAACATCACTAAGAACAGCAATATCAACAACAAATACATATTTGAAATGGTCATGCCTTAACATTGAGTTCTGAATTGGTTGCATACGGTCAGAGAAAGGGTTTCAACAATTAAATTTATGAAGGACTGGCTTTCCACAGAATGAAAGTAAACTCATATTCTCACTTTCTGATGTATAGCTGTAGACTTAAAAATAGTTAATTTTAAAAGTGCAATATTTAGGGAAAATAATTGGGTTAATATAGTAATAAAACATGAACTACCTTAAGTATGAAATCTGAGGATAGAATTTGTGAATTAGACTAAAATTAGTTGAGCTGATTTCAATAAAAAGTTATTTAAATGAAACATACATTTTTATAGAGTTTCTTTTAAACTCCTGTTCTTTATATTCTGAAAGTATACTATGAAGTCAGCTGAACAGTACCTTGATCAGGTTGTGTCCCACGGTGTAGACAGCTGCTAAATTTCCCTTCTCTCCAGGAGCATGGATACCGGTCCCATACCCATGCCAAGCGACTAGATATGGGTTATGAATTGTAATCCAATATTTGACACGGTCCCCAAATGTCTGGAAACAGTATGTGGCATAGTCATTGAAGAAATCTATTATGGTTTCATTTTTCCACCCCCATATTTTTCCTGGAGCGCCAAAGGCAAATCCCAATGATATAAAGTGACTATAGGTTCAATGTTTCTAAGTACCAGAGCATTGAGAAGAGTATCGTAATACTGGAGACCTTTTGCATTGACAGCTGATACTATTCCACCTGGGAAAAGCCTTGGCCAGGAAATTGAAAACTGATAGAAAGAAACGCCTATAAAATCCAGGGCTGATAAGTCCTTATCCAGAAAAATGTAACTGTCACTGGAACTATTCGTGCTGTTGACATTTTTAAGGTGGGTATGGATGAAGTGATCCCATATAGAAGGTCCTTTTCCGTCTGCCTTCCAATTTCCTTCCACTTGAAATGCCCCAGTCCCAACGCCCCAGAAAAAGTTTTTAGGAAAAGTGTCATAGAGAAACAGCTGACTTTCATTTACCGGACTGAAATTAGGATTTTTAGACCATATAGTTCTTCCGTCTCCAGAGAATCCAGTAACAGCTCGTAGGAGAATAAACGCTGACAGGATGACAGATCTTTGCAGTCCCCCGCTGGACATTGTTTTCCTATAGCGTATGTTTCTTTCATCGGTGCTGAAGAAAATCCATTCATTCCCTGGAGATCATGCCGCACAGCCTGGCTTCATTTGCCACTAAACTGCTCGACTGTCTTATCAACGCTTCAGTAAAAAAGCTTGTGATTGTAAAGCTCTGTCAATGATTAGCTTGAACTGTGAGACTTAGGATGGGTCAGGGAGAGCAACGTAATTCGAGGGAGGTGGCTCTATTGCACTCAGCAGCATGTTGCCTTCTCTCTTATTGGAAAAATTATATGGAAATGCATCAGTGACAAATAGTTCAAATGTGTAACTTATATATAAACAGGGAAGGAAATGTCATAGTTTCTTTGTCGCCTTTCATAGTGATGAAAAGCTTTTCTGGATGTTTTGGACATTATTGAGTGAAGTGTATACCTTTTCCACTTTTGTAGGCTTTGAGTGGTAATTTTATGTTTCACATTTCAGAAAAAGCAATTTTATGGACAAATAAACAGCATTCCTATATGCCAATACTAAAGAATTAGAAAACATAAGATATTATACATCCATGAAAATTATAACACATTTAAGAATAATCTTATTAACTACTGTTTATTTTAAGAAAAATTTTAAAATGTATTTATAAGTTAAAAAATGAAGGAAGAAATATACAGCACTCTCTGGGTAGAAACACTGAATAATTTCCAACTTAATTTATACATTTAATACACTTTTAACCAAAGTCCTCTGATCCCAAATTTTAGTTCAACAAAATTATTTTGGAAATTCATTTAAAGAATAAATACACAATAATTACAAAAACCTGAAAAAAATAGTGACGCTGTGTACTACCTTCAGATATGAAAACATAAAGAAAAATTTAAAGAGCATTGTCTGATACAAGAATAAATAGAAATAAGTATTGTACAGAACCTATAGCCTCCAAATGACCTTGGTTATTTGGTCATTAGTTAAAATTTTAAAAGTTTGAAGCATCACATACTAGTGAGAGGTAGAATGGGTAATGGTTTGGCCTCTACAGTTAGACTGCCTGAGTTTAATTGTTCTGTGGCTGAGGACAAGTTTTTCAGCTTTCTGCACCTCAGTTTCTTTTCATGTACAATAAGGCATAATAATAGTATCAACTACCTGAATTATTGTGAGATAATACATGTAAAGCACTTCGAATAGACACTGACACATAGTAAGTGCTCAATGAACATCACTCGTATTTCTATGTGAAAATGAATTATTCAGAAAGTGGTGCAAGGATTTAGCAAAGAAGACACTAAGTTCTGGCTCCTGCCTACATGTTTAGCTTCATTTCTCATCCATTAACCACATGCAACCCTCTTCTCTGCAGCTTAACAGCCTTTAATGAGCTCTGCAGACATCCATTGCCCCCACCCCTGTGCCTTGGTCTGTGTGCTCTCTGCATAGATATGCTCTCCCCACTTGTTAGCTCTGGTCTACCTGTTCTTCAAAACTTCAGTACGTCTTCTGGAAAGCCTTTCTGACTTCCCCCATTGGATTTTATTTTTTTAATTATTTTGTTTATGAATTTATTTTTGGCTGTGCTGGGTCTTTGCTGTTGCTTGGGCTTTTCTCCAGTAGTGGCGAGCAGGGACTACTCTCTCGTTGCAGCGCACGGACTTCTCACTGGTGTAGCTTCTTCTGGCGTGGAGCACAGGCTCTCCAGGGCGCAGGCTTCAGTAGCTGTGGCGCACAGGCTTATTTGCTCTGCGGCATGTGGGATCCTCCCAGATCAGGGATTGAATCTGTACCCACCTGCATCAGCAGGTGGACTCGTCACCTCCTTATTTCATTTATTTTTAAATTTAGATTTTAAGAAGGTTTTAGTTTATTGGCCCTCTCCTGAAAAAAACCTTCAGTCACTGCAGGTAAAGTCACTCCATCTGCAGAACCTACTCCGCCTGTTGTCCAGGCTCCAGCTCGCTTTTGCCAGTGTCCCCATTGGCCTTACAGTCTCGACTTCATTCTGTGCCTGCATTCCTTGGGCTGTTTTCTTGAGGTATGCTTTTTTTTTCATACAAGCCACATCTTGCAAGTCTCTGTCTGGGTTCATTTTGGGGGATGTAATCTAAGGAATTGTAAATCAACTGTCTTGTCACCATGAAATGGGTTCTTAATCCAAATACCAAGATGACGTCTGGTGTGGTTTTCTACATTTTAGCTAGTTTTTCCTGACTTTTTGTCTTAGGCACTGCTGTGTCCCCAGGGTGAAGGACATTTGTTTCTACTGAGGCAGTTTGGTCATGAACTTCCTGGTCCAGATGGTTACAGTGACATTCATGATGGAGGCTGATCCTTAGGCAGGTCAGGAGGAAAAATAGCCACTCTGATTTGATTTAAATGAATATTCTCTGTGTTCCCATGGCAGCCCATGTTTTCACTGTTACGACACTTAACATACACTACATTTATCTGTATCTTTTGTTTGACTGTAATCCCTGTCCTAAAAACAAGAGCCATTACTGTTTGGTTCCCTATTGAATATCTGGGGCCTAAACTTGGGTTGAATGAAGGAATGTAGCAACGATATACTATGCATACCTCTATCACTGCGTTTATCATATAATCCCAGAACTGTTTGTCTTTCTTACTAGACTGTAAGAATATCTCTTATTTAAATTTTTATCTTATCAGAGTAAATGCTTAATCATTGTCTGTTAAATGAGTGGAGTTGATGCAATTAGTTCTCTATTTTAAAATTAAAATTTCCTAGGTCTATTGAGACAAAATTGACATATGCTGCTGCTGCTAAGTCACCCAGTCGTATCTGACTCTGTGTGACCCCATAGACAGCAGCCCACCAGGCTCCCCCGTCCCTGGGATTCTCCAGGCAAGAACACTGGATTGGATTGCTGTTTCCTTCTCCAATGCTTGAAAGTGAAAAGTGAAAGGGAAGCTGCTCAGTCGTGTCCGACTCTTCGCGACCCCATGGACCGCAGCCTACCAGGCTCCTCTGTCCATGGGATTTTCCAGGCAAGAGTACTGGAGCAGGGTGCCATCGATATAGCACAGTGGTAAAGAATCCACCTGCCAATGCAAGAGATGCAGGAGATGCAGGTTTGATCCCTGGATGGGGAAGATCCCCTGGAGTAGGAAATGGCAACCCACTCCAGTATTCTTGCCTGGGAAATTCCATGGACAGAGGAGCCTGGTGGGATACAGGTCAAAGTGTTGCAAAGAGTCAGATATGAATGCGCAACTGAGCACATATGCATACAATTGATACATAACATTGTTTTAGTTTAAGGTGTACAAATGATTTGATATATATATATTATGAAATGATGCTGCTGCTGCTAAGTCGCTTCAGTCGTGTCCGACTCTGTGCTACCCCATAGATGGCAGCCCACCAGGCTCCCCCGTCCCTGGGATTCTCCAGGCAAGAACATTGGAGTGGGTTGCCATTTTCTTCTCCAGTGCAGGAAAATGAAAAGTGCAAGTGAAGTCGCTCAGTCGTGTCCGACTCTTAGAGACCCCATGGACTGCAGACCACCAGGCTCCTCTGTCCATGGGATTTTCCAGGCAAGAGTCCTGGAGTGGGGTGTCATTGCCTTCTCCGAAATGATAACTAAAATTTGTTAATATAATAATTCAGAACCTCATAAATATATTTATTTCAAAAATATACAGCTCCAGAAATTTAAGATGGTGAATTTTATGTTATGTGTATTCTACCACAATAAAAAATATGTATACATAGGGAATTTCCTGGCAGTCCAGTGGTTAGGACGCTGCACTTTCATTGCTGAGGGCTCAGGTTCAATCCTTGGTCATGGAACTAAGATCCCATAAGCCACATGGTGCCACAGAAATCTAGAAGGAAACAGAAGTAAAAATGAAATTATATAAATATATGGTTTATAGGATGATATATATATTTGAGCATACATAATTTGTAATTAAAATATTTGAAAAAATAAAAAACTGAAAAGCTAATAACAAACTTGAAAAACAAGCAATCTAGAAAGCTAATGGCCAACTTTTTATTATATAAGTAATTAATTGCAAATCAATAAGAAAAATAAATAGATGGGTAAACTACATGAGTAAAAATATACAAGAGAGGAAATTGTAACTGTGTAGCTAATGAAAAAATTTTAATGACTGGTAATTAAAAGCACTTACAAAATTACCATACAACATTTTCTTTTTATAAAATTATCAAAAATATATGTAAGTAATAAAAATAAACATTAATGAGGTTGTAAGACATTGCTGATTAGAATATAAATTTGCACAATACTCATGGAAATCAATTTTTAATATATCATGAATCTTAGATTTTATTCTATCTTTTAATCTAGTGATCTCTGAAGTATAATAAATTAATTAAAAATATATAAAATGCTGTGTGTGCAAATATTTTTATAGCAGCATTATTTATGACAGAGGGAAATTAGAAATAATTTAAAGATTCATTCATAGGGGAATAATTACCTAAAGCATGAAATGTCTATTTGATGAAATGTTTATTATTAACATTTTCAAAGAATATGTTGTAACATTAAAATATTGAAGATAAAAAAAACTGAAAAAAATCCAGACAATAAAATGAATAATCAGTATGATTATAATGATGTAATAAAAACTATAACCAATACTTAAAATTATAAGAAAATAGCCACATTTTTGGCTTCCCTGGTTCATTGGTCATAAATCTGCCTGCAGTGCAGGAGACATGGGTTTGATCTTTGGATCGGAAAGATATTCTGAAGAAGGAAATGGCAACCCATTCTGGTATTCTTGCCTGGGAAATCCCATGGACAGAGAAGTGTGGTGGGCTGCAGTCCATGGGGTTGCAAGAGTTGGACATGACTTAGCAACTAAACAACGATAAAAACAACCGCCCACATTTTTTACCATATTGCATTCGGTAATATATCATATCATATCACACCATTTCTTGGTATTTCCCCAAATGAATTAAAAATTTATGTCCACACAAAAACATGCACATAAATGTTTATAGAAGCTTTAGCCATAATTGCCCAAAATTGAAAGCAATGTCATTCAGTAGGTGAATGGGTAAACAAAGCTGTGGTAAATGGAATATTATTCAGTGATAGGAAATGAGCTATCAAGCCAGGAAAAGACATAGAGGAGCCTTAAATGCACATTACTAAGTGAAAGGAATGAATCTGAAATGGCTACATACTGTATGATTCAAACTATATGATAAGCTGTAAAAAGATTATTGGTTGCCAGGTACTGGTGAGAGGAAAGCATGAATAGGTGGATTGCAGGGGATTTTTAGGGCAGTGAAATCAATATTCTGTAGGCTTTTGTAATGTTGAGCCCATTAATCAAAACCTATAGAATATACAACGTAAAGAGTGAATCTTAATATAAACTATAAACTTTAGTTAGTAATAATATATCAATTAGATTATCAGTTATAATAAATATACCACACTAATGCAAGATGTTAAATATGGGGAAAATGTGGGGGAAGGAAGTGAAGGAATTTATGGAAACTTTGTAACTATAATTGCTCACGAAAAAGTATTAATTAAAAAATAGTTTGTTAACAAAGACTAGGTTTTGAAATGTATACTGAGCATTTTTAAGTTAATTTGTTAAATTAACTATAGTTGATTTACAATATTGTGTTAGTTTTAGGCATACAACTTCAGATTCTTTTCATTACAGATTATTAGAATATATTGAATATAGTTTCCTGTGCTAAAATGTAAATCTTTGTTGTTCATCTATTTTATATATAGTGGTATACAGTGGTATGTGTCCCACCCCTCTTCCCTTTGGTAACCATAGGTTTGTTTTCTATGTCTCTGAGTCTGTTTCCATTTTGTAAATAAGCTTGTTATGTCATATTTTAGATTCTACAAATAAGTGATAGCATATGGTATTTGTTTTTCTGACTTACTTCACTTAGCATGATGATCTCTAGATACTCCTGTGTCCCAGCAAATGGTAATATTTCATTCCTTGTGGCTGAGTAATATTCCACTATATTATTCATTCAATTCAGTTCAGTTGCTCAGTCGTGCCAATTCTTTGTAGCCCCATTAACTGCAGCATGTCAGGCTTCCTCGTCCATCACCAGCTCCCAGAGCTTGCTCAAACTCATGTCCATTGAGTCAGTGATGCCATCCAACCATCTCATCCTCTATCATCCCCTTCTCCTCCCGCCTTCAATCTTTCCCAGCATCAGGGTCTTTTCCAATGAGTCAGTTCTTCACATCAGGTGGCCAAAGTATTGGAGCTTCAGCATCAGTCCTTCTGATGAATATTCAGGACTGATTTTCTTTAGGATGGACTGGTTTGATATCCTTGCAGTCCAAGGGACTCTCAAGAGTCTTCTCCAACACCACAGTTCAAAAGCATCAGTTCTTTGGCGCTCAGCTTTCTTCACAGTCCAACTCTCACATCCATACGTGACAACTGGAAAAAAAAATAGACTAGATGGACTTTTGTTGGCAAAGTAATGTCTCTGCCTTTTAATATGCTATCTAGTTTGGTCATAGCTTTTCTTCCAAGGAGCAAGCGTCTTTTAATTTCATGGCTGCAGTCACAAACTGAAGTGATTTTGGAGCCCAAGAAAATAGTCTTTCACTGTTTCCATTTTTCCCCATCTATTTGCCATGAAGTGATGGGACTGGATGCCATGATCTTTGTTTTTGAATGTTGAGTTTTAAGCCAGCTTTTTCACTTTCCTCTCTTACTTTCATATTACCATACACACACACACACACACACACACACACACACACACACACACACACACACACACACACACCCCATATCTTCTTTGTCTGTTTATACATTTATCTGTTGATGGGCACTTAGGTTGCTTTCATGTCTTGGCATTTTTAAAGAATAAAGAGAAAAATAGATGAAGAAATTTTATGATGACAATGACTCAATACTGAAACAAAAATTTCCAAATATTTACAAAAATAGATTATGAATTTATGAAGTATTTTTCATGGCTTAGTGAATCAAGACTAGGAGCTTCTTTTTTTGTAAACAACTATCAAATATTTTTTGAATATTTTACTCATAAAAGGATCCATCTTAGGTCCTAGAAGAGGACTATATACATCTCTGTCCTCAAAGAGTTTACAGTTGAGTCAAGGAAAAAAGAATAAAAAACATAAAATGTCTAAGAATTTAGGTAGTGTCTGCCAAGTACCAGGTGAGCAGGGCGGATCTATACACTCTAGGAATTCGACATTCAAAGCACCACTTCATAATGCTTTGTACAAATGACAGAATTTTATAGTTGAATGGGTCTTTAGAGATCATCTGGGTCAACCCTTTATTTTATAGATGAGGACTTTGAGACCAAGATATTAGAAGCCAGAATTCATCATTTAATCATTCATCTGTTCAACAAATCTTTATTGAGTATCTCCTATGGTCAAGCACTTTGTTGGAGGTTGGAATTTAAAACTGAAGATGTCACAGTTTTCACTGATTCAATTCACAGGTTCAAATCTTATAGAAACACATCTGTGCTCACTCAGTTGTGTCTGACTCTTTGCGGTCCCATGGACTCTAGCCTGCCAGGCTCCTCTGTCCATGGAATTTTCCAAGCAAGAATACCTGAATGGTGTGCCATTTCCTACTCCAAGGGATCATCCAGACCCAGGGATGGAATCCACATGTCTTGCATCTCCTGCATTGGCAGGTGGCTCTTCACCTCTAGCGCCACCTGGGAAGCATAGAAGCACATATGAGTCGTATGTAATCCACCATTGTGAGTCTGTGTGTCTGTGTACATGTGTATGTATGTATGTAAGTGGAAGACTGAATGGAGATGCCTGAAAACTTACTTTTTCTTTAAAAATGAAGAATGAATGACAGGATTTAGCCAGAAGGAGAAGGGGAGGGAGAAAAGCTATTCCATGTAGATGGATGAGCGTATTTAAAGTCCCAGGAATGGAAACGTTTGGCAAGTCGTTTAGGACACCCGGGTCCTAAGAGTTAGAGGGAAATGGCAAGAAATGATTTGCAGAGATTGGCAGGGACTAGGTAATGAAGAAGTTCATGACCCATGTTGCTGGAATTTGGCCTTTACCTTGGAAAAAATAGGCAGTCATTGAAAATATTTTAAGCAAGTATGTAAGGTAAGGTAATACTGTATAGACAGACCCAGAAATACAAAGTTAAGGCCCACACAGGTCATCTGCCACACATTTGTCTGAAGAAGGAGTTCTGAGTTGTCAAGTGGCTCTTTACAGTGATTCAGAGATCCAGACTGCTTATGTGTGTGGTCAGTTGCCCCTAAGGCCTCGTGGGGGCCTCACCCACTGCACTCAGTTGGTGAAAGTGGAAACTTTACAAGCTTTGGCCTGGAAGTGATGTACATAGTTTCTAATACATTGCAGTGGAGAAAACTAGTCCTGTGGCCACTTCTAGAGGCAGGGTGAACTGGGCAATATTCTCTGGTGCTCTTGTGTGCTCAGTCACGTCCGACTCTTTGTGACTCCATGCACTGTAGCCCGCCAGGCTCCTCTGTCCGTGGAATTTTCCAGACAAGAATACTGGAGTGGGTTGCCTTTTCCTACTTCAGGATATCTTCCCAACCCAGAACCGAATCTCCAGCATTGGCAGGCAGATTCTTTACCTCTCCACCACTTCTGTCCCTACTCTACTCTCTACTCAATGCTGTGGATGGGGAGAACACACCTTTTGGTATTTAGTCCGCATCCTCTGCCACAGGGAGGGCCCTGATCAGATCTTCACTCTAGGAGAATCACTGGCAGGGAGTGGGTAATACTGGAGGCAAGGAGATTGGTTAAAAGGCTTGTCTGTTAATCTGAAAAATGATCTGGCTTGAACAAAACATAGTATGTAGCAGGGTAAGACGGAGAGAAAGAGATGAGTTAAAGAACTAGTTAGAAGATAATACCAACAGGCTTTGATAATCAGTTGGATATTGAGAGTTTAGAAGAGAAAGGAGCCAGTGGTGACCCAGGTTTCTGATCTGGGCAACTGGGTGAAAGTAAGAACACAGGACTTTGAAAAGACGATGGCGTTCTTAACATTTTGAGTTTGAGGTATGAGATATCTGGTATGCAGTTAGCTATCTGAGACTAAAATTTGAGGAAAGATCTTTTTCTGAAAGTATAAATGTGGGCCCTATCAGTGTGTAAACAGTGGTTGAAACTTTAGAAATAAATGGAGTGTATCACACAAGAAGTGAAAAAGTAGTTTTTTGCAAATCTTTAAAACATTTTTATTGTGATAAAATATACATGGAATTTACCATTTAACTGTTTTTAGGTGTACAGTTCAGTGGCATAAAGTACATTCATATTGTTGTGCCATATCACCATCCATCTCCAGATGTCTTTCATCTCCCCAGACTGAAACTCTGTACCCATTAAACAATGACTCCTCATTTCCCCCTTTCCTCAGCCCCTAGCAATCACCAACCTACTTTCTGCATCTATATGAATTTGACTTCTCCAGGTACTTCATAAAAATAAAATAATACAATACTTATTCTTTTGTGTTTGACTTATTTCACTCAGCATTATGTTTTCATAATGGTTCATCCATTTGTAGCATGTGTCAGAACTTAATTCCCTTCTGAAAGTGAAAGTGAAAGTCACTCAGTCGTGTCCAACTCTTTGTGATCCCATGGGCTTCTCCAGGCCAGAATACTGGGATGGGTAGCCTTTCCCTTCTCCAGGGGATCTTCCCAACCCAGGGATTCAGCCCAGGTCTCCTGCATTGCAGGCAGATTCTTTACCAGCTGAGCCACAAGAGAAGCCCAAGAACACAGGAGTGGGTAGCCTACCCCTTCTCCAGGAGATCTTCCCAACCCAGGAATCAAACCGGGGTCTCCCGCATTGCAGGCAGATTCTTTACCAACTGAGCTATCAGGGAAGCTCTAATTCCCTTCTGAGGTCGAATAACATTCCGTTGCATGGCTATATCACATTTTATCCATTCATTCACTGATGAATATTGGGTTGTTTCTACCTTTTGGCTGTTGTGAATACTGCCACTATGAACAGCATTATTCCCCTGGTGGCCCAGTGGCTAAGACTCTGGGCTCTCAATGCTGGGGGCCTGGGTTTAATTCCTGGTTGGGGAACTGAATCCTGCATGCCACAGCAAATGATTTGCATGCTGCAACCAAAAAGATCCCGTATGCTGCAACTAAGATCCAGCAAGCTAAATAAATAGATATTTAAAATAGATAGATAAATTTATTAGAGTCCCTGCTTTCAATTCTTTGGAGTATACACACAAAAGTAGAACTGCTGGATCACATGGCCCTTCTATGTTAAATTTTTGAGGGATTTCCATACTGTTTGCCACAGTCTCAATTTCTGTTGCACATCAAACTCACCTCTTGAGTTTTAAAAATACATGTGCTCAGTCTTCATTCCCTGGAGACTGATTCAGTATATCTGAATAGACACCTGACTTCTGTTTCTTTTTAGAATTCATATTCTTTAAGATACTAGAAACAAATTAATAAGGTTGGTTTTAAAAGAGTAAGAATAAAAGAATATGGAGCAAAAAGTTGAAGTCCTCACTGTTAATATTTGGAGTGTATCTTTACACACACACACACACACACACACACACACACACACACACACGAGCCTGGCAAGCTACAGTCCATAGGGTCACAAAGAGTCGGACACAACTGAAGTGGCTTAGCATGCATGCATGCTAATTATATATAAAGCATTAAATCCCTTGCCTGATATATATGTTGCAAATACTTTCTCCCAACAATTTCTCTCTTAACTCTTTTAAAAAACAGCTTTATTGAGATATAATCCCCATACCATGCAATCATCCACTAAAGATACACAGTTCAATAGTTTTTAGTATATTCAGAGTTGGGCAACCATCTCCACAATCAATTTCAGAATATTACTCAACTCTGCTTTAATATATTTACATGTGAAAATGGTTTTCACTTTCACTTTTTAAATAATAATCAAATTATTAATTTCCTTTTGGATTTCTGGGCTAGGGAAGCAGTCCCCAGTCCAAAATAATAAAGGTATTCTCATATATTTTTAGTACTTTTGTAGTTTTGCTTTTCATGTGTGATTTTCTTAAAATTAATTTTTATTTTTATAAAGTGACTCATTTGAAAAAAACATGATTCTGGGAAAGATTGAAGGTGGGAGGAGAAGGGGATGACACAAGATAAGATGGTTGGATGGCATCATCGACTCAATGGACATAAGTTTGGGTAAACTCTGGGAGTTGGTGAAAGGGAGGTCTGGCATGTTGCAGTCCATGGGGTCGCAAAGAGTCAGATATGACTGAGCGACTGAACTGAACTGAACTGAACTACTCCCCTGTCCCCTCCCCTACTTTCAACTCTGTAGCTGTTCTTCTAGAATTTGTATATTTACACATTTGAACTTTGCATAATAGTCAGGTACGGTTGTTATCCTTCAGTTCATTAATTTTAGACTATTGATACCCTTCCACGTAGATAAAGATTTTGGTTTCTTATGTCACCATTTTTTGTTGGTTAAAAAAATTTATTTTTGTTTAAATTTATATGTTATTTTTTATACAAATATTCATTGCTGAGTATTGTAGTATACTATGATTATGTTCTCTCTCTTCCTTTTTGTTTTTCTTGCAGTTTAATAATTGCTTTGTTTTTCACTTGCTTAGTTGTCTGTAGCTATTGTCAAATTCCCACACCTACCAATAGCTCTTGGACTTTCCTGCTGGCTCAGACGGTAAAGCGTCTGTCTACAATGCGGGAGACCCGGGTTCGATCCCTGGGTTGGGGAGATCCCCTGGAGAAGGAAATGGCAAGCCATTCCAGGACTATTGCCTGGAAAATCCCATGGACAGAGGAGTCTGGTAGGCTACAGTCCATGGGGTTGAAAAGAGTCAGACACGACTGAGCGACTTCACTTGACTTCCACCAATAGCTCTTAGTACGGGTCAATCTCTATTAGTTTCAGTCTTTTTCTCAGATTACTCCTCCTGAAAACCTTTGTTCCTCTCCATCTGCTGATGCTCTGGGTCTGTTCCTTTCTGCCTATTTGTCATTTTGGGACTTCCCTTTGCTGACAACTTAGGAATTCCTTTACCTTTTCATGGTTTCAGTTCCATTATATGAATCTCATTCTTTCATTTTTCCTGGTTTATTCCCTGCTGTCATGGAGTGAATGCCCCGGTAGCTGTGTTGAGAGGGCACAGTGATGACAGCCCTTGATCGGCCTGTCTCCCGGGTGACAACTTCTACAGTCTGGGCTGCATGCCCTCTCACTACACCTGGGCACAGCTGCCACCTGGGGGCTCCTCTCTTTTTTTTCAGTGCGAATGGTAGGATGCCATCAGTTAAGACACAGGTTTCTGAGGGAAGACCGGGAGTTTAGTTTTGGACAGATTAACTTTGATATATCTATTAGTGGAGATGTGAAGTTGGAAAATGGATATAGAAGTCTGAAGTTTATAGGAAAATTCAGCAGCTGATAGAAAATTGGAAATGTCAGTATTCATGTAGTATGTTAGGCTATGAGACTGGATAAAATTAGCAGGCAGGGAGTACAGAAGCAAGCCCTAGAGCAATCAAATATTAAAAGGACAGGAAAATTAGGAGCAATGAACACAAGAATCTGAGGAGTGGCTGTTGAGGAAGAAAGAAAACCAGGAGACCAGATGTCCTTGAAACCAAGTAAAGGAAGTGTTTCATCAAGAAATTATTCTCATGAAGAAATGCTTTGCTGAAATCATAGAGATTTAAGATATAAGGTTATCAATAATTTATTAATTATACTGTCAAGTTTTTTTAAAACAGAGGATGCTTCTTAAAAATTTTATTAAGCTTCATAGCCATGTTACCTGGACATGTATACAAATACCTGGACATAATTACAAATTTTCTGATTTCTTTGCTGTGACTATTTCTTTCATCCCAAGTCTAAAGACATCTCAGACTTAACATGTTCAAAAACAAATTCTTGCTTCCTATCTTTGACAGTCCTGTGTGTTTAATGGTACAACTATCCACTTTAGGGTCTTCTTTTTTAAATATAAAAAAGTTATAGGAAAGTGGCTAAAAGAGTACAGAAAGTTCACACACATCTTTGATTCAGTTCTGCTTCCTGTTAACTTACATAATCACTTGCAATGATCAAAACAGGGATACTATCCTATGCTACTATTTACTAAAGTACATATCTTATTAAAATTTAGCCTGTTTCCTTCTAGTCTCCTTTTTTGTCTATTATTCCACATTGCATTTATTTGCTGTGTCATTTTAGTCCTCTCCAATCTGTGACAGTTTCTCCATCTTTCCTTGTCTTTCATGACCTTGAAAGATTGTTGCTGAATCCTGATTCAGTTTTGGTCTGTTTGATATTTTCTCATGATCAGATTTAGATTATGCACACAAGTAGAAGGTTAAAGAGGTGAAATTCAACTTTAGTAATGGGTTTCAACATATGGTAATGTTCAGTTCAGTTCAGTTCAGTCACTCAGTCGTGTCCGACTCTTTGTGACTCTGTGAATCTCAGCACGCCAGGCCTCCCTGTCCATCACCAACTCCTGGAGCTCACTCAGACTCACAGTCATCGAGTCTGTGATGCCATCCAGCCATCTCATCCTCTGTCGTCCCCTTCTCCTCCTGCTCCCAATCCCTCCCAGCATCAGAGTCTTTTCCAATGAGTCAACTCATCTCATGAGGTGGCCAAAGTACTGGAGTTTCAGCTTTAGCATCATTCCTTCCCAAGAAATCCCAGGGCTGATCTCCTTCAGAATGGACTGGTTGGATCTCCTTGCAGTCCAAGGAACTCTCAAGAGTCTTCTCCAACACCACAGTTCAAAAGCATCAATTCTTTGGCGCTCAGCCTTCTTCACAGTCCAACTCTCACATCCATACATGACCACAGGAAAAACCATAGCCTTGACTAGACAGACCTTAGTCTGCAAAGTAATGTCTCTGCTTTAGGTTTTGAAAATCATATTTTTAGATCAAGCTTAACATCTGAAAAATGTCTAGGAAATCCCAGGTGTTAGAGATATGCTATGTAGTGCTAATTCCAGAGCTAATGATAATATTTATACAAAGATCAAACCAGGTATAATATTTAGAAACATAGAGTACAAACCACTTGACTTTCTCTTAAAGCAAAGTTAACTTTATAGGAACTAGCAGTTTAAATAGATACCTTAAAATTATTGTTTATATCCTTTCTGTGGCGATGAATCAGATTTCATCTGACTAAGATTTTGCTGTATATTTTATGAAAGATGTGAATTTATTGGAATTCCTTTTTCATGTGTCTTTTCTATTTGGCTTGTGTTCATTTACAAGATAGTGTTCACCCTCTAATATACACTACTCTATATTTACTGTATAAACAGTAAATACATTCAATTCTACTTAAACTGCACATTGAGAAAGATGACCCATGAGACTTCCATGGAAGTTCAAAAATATTTTCATTACAAACTTTTCTGAAATATGCACAACAATTCTGGGTGTATCTTATCATAGAAACTCAGATTCTCAAGAGTCTTAAACTTCTATAATATCCAAGTATGTGGTCATTCGTTAGTGGGTGTGTGGGCATGCTAAGTCACTTCAGTCATGTCTAACTCTTTGCAACACTAGGATCCTAGCCCGTCAGGCTCCTCTGTCCATAGAGATTCTCCAGGCAAGAATACTGGAGTGGGTTCTATGCCCTCCTCCAGGGGATCTTCCCAACCCAGGGACTGAACCTGTGTCTCTTAAGATTCCTGCATTGGTAGGCAGGTTCTTTACCACTAGCACCACCTGGGAAGCCCTATACCTGGTAATTTCCTTTATTTGTTGTATGATTATTATATATCCTCACATTATTCCCATGAAACAACATAAGTTCTAGAACTACTTTGATTTGTCGGACTTGGAGAATGAAAGACTATCTTAATTGTAAAATCTACTCTCACTACAAAATATGGTTCACATTCCTGTTGTTCTGTCTATAAACAACTTTAACATTGCCAATGCATATTTTATTTATTTATTTTTTGCCTCATGTGGCATGCAGGATCTTAGTTCCCCCACTAGGGATCAAACCGGTGCCTGCTACAGTGAAAGCACGGAGTCCTAACAATTGGACCTCCAGAAGTAAAGTTATATGCTTTTTGTTAAATTTACTATTTTAAATGCAACTTTCTGCTAACCTAAGGGAAGATACTGATTTATTAATGGAACAAACTTTTTTTATTATTTGTAAGATATTATCAGGCAAGTTTATATAAATTTAGATTACTCAAGCATAATCACATTAAGAAGATATCATCCAAGAATTAAGATAAATGACCTAGTTACTACCTAATTTCCTAAGTTAGAATATGTCCACTTTAATGGTGACAGATTATGACTTAATGATTATGTTCATAACTGGATTATAAGGTCAACATCACCGTTCTGGATCTCTGCAGGCATCACAAACACAGAAAAGGACAAGCTGCCTAACGGACGGCTTTCTACAAGGAAAATGTTCCGATAAATCCTAGCAAAGCAGGACGTGCTAATATTTATCCAGAGGGCAGAAAGTCACATTTGTTGTTGCACAGTGAAAACTCGATTGATTTTTGCTGACTTATAAATGTCTAAGTGAAAGACAATGTAACTATTGTGCTCTTGAAAAGCATTTCAGAGTGACTCTAAGAGTTATATTTTATTACACAGATGAGTTAACTAAGACTCAGGCATTAACACTAAGAATTTAGATTGCCCTTTGCAATTGTTTTTCACTTACGTACGGCAGTAGATAGTAAGATTATAAAGGTTGACCAAAATTCACATTATGTACTTCCTAACTAATACATAGCTTTTAAGTCATTTTCAAGAGGGCAATGGAGGTTTCCCAGGTGGTGGCAGTGGTAAAGAATCTTCCTGCCAATGGAAGAGGCATAGGAGGTGTGGACACAGAAGGCTCAAGAGACACAGGTTCGATCCCTGGGTCAGGAAGATCCCCCGGAGTAGGAAGTGGCAACCTGCTCCAGTATTCTTGCCTGGAAAATTCCATCAACATTGGAGCCTGGCAGGCTCCAGTCCACGGAATCACAAAGAGTCAGACATGACTGAGTGTTCACATACATTATGGAAAGAGAGCCAATTTTTATTCTCATAATCCAAACTATTCACAGATTTAGAAATATATTAACAGAGATGTTACTGTCAATATTCTAACTTTTGAAGTAAAGAGTTCTCCATGGAATGTAAGCAATTCTTCTATCAGTGATATATCCCTAAGTGGAAAAGGGAAAGAGAGCCCTACCTTTCACAAAACTGACTTTCTCTACAAAGTTTTCCTTGAAAGTTTTTCTTTTAAGAACTAAGACAAGGCCAGTCAGTATCACATGATCACATCCAACACATAATATATCCCTTAAAATGGGTCTTCTCTGTGATATGTCTCAAACCATTATTAAAAGCAAAGAATTTTTAAAAATATTTTAAGCTTTTAGATAGATACCCCTAATTCTGGAAACTGCAGTGTTGATCTAATTGCTATATTATCTGTTACTGGTATTATTCTACAAATTAATTATTAGTCTTATTTATTCATCAGCTAGTTTTAGAAACATTTATACTAAGAAGAGTGCAACTAAGGAAAGCATGACCAAGGAAAACATGAGGAACTAGTTTTGGTGAAAATACCTTCAAGAAAACATTAGCCAATCTGTGTTGGCTAATGTTTTACATCAGTGATAAATGACTTTTCTGGGCCTCTCTAGAAAAACTGTCTAAAAATCATTAGCCCTAGTTTGTTGTATTCTTTTTCATGCACTCTCGGTTTCCTGGAGATGCAGTATTATAGTGTTTCAGTTAATAGTGAGAGATGGGAGTAGTTATGACCTATTGTCATTTTATTCTCATCGTTGAAGAAAGACCACATAGAGATGGAAGGTGCACACAGGCTGGCCTTTTGCTTGGAAAAATTCAAACTATTATAGAATAGTGCACTGTAAGGGTTAAAATCCAGATGCAGTTATCTTGCAGAAGCAAACTTAACAGGGAACTCTGCTGCTCTCCTATAGACACATTTTTTAAAAATCACATTTGATCATCTTTTAGCACTCTTCAGATTTCTCTACCATGCAAAACAAATGTGTATCATATTTTGCCGCAAAACACTTAGCAATCTTTTCTTTTTCTTTTTTTTTTGATCATAAAATACAAAGGTGGCTCAGTTGGTAAAGAATACACCTGCAGTGCAGGAGATCCAGGCTCAATTCCTGGATGGGGAAGGAAATGGCAACACAGTTCAGTATTCTTGCCTGGGAAATCCCATGGACAGAGGAGCCTGGTGGGTTATAGTCTGTGCAGTGGCAAAGAGCTGGACACGACTTAGCAACTAAACCACCAACCAAGAATAATAGGATCGTAGCACTCTTTAGGCTTCAAATCTTATGATTTCTTTATAGCACTTACCCATATCTAAAAGTACAGATTTTATTTTTGCCTACTTATTTTTCTCGTTTCCTCAAAAAATATAGACTTCAGAAAAGCTGGGACTGTCTGTCTTGTTTGCTATGGTTTCCCAGCATGTACATAAAATGTGCTGACACACAGTAGATGCTCAATAAATATTTGTTGAATGATGCATCAGTAAAAAGCACCACAGTGGAGAAAATAAGCCTGAGTATTTTGTTCCTGCTTATTTTTTTGATTATCCTTTGGTTTCTTTAAAACATTGCTGTTCTGGTTATCTACCATTTTACAACAAACTACCCCAAACTTAGTACCCTAAAAGAACAATCATTTTATTATGCTCACATTACTGTTGGTCAGAGAATTTAAGCAAGCCTTGACTAGGTGGTTTTTTGCTCCACATAGTGTTGATGGGGTCATTTAGTGGAATTCCACCAGCAGCTGGTACGGTGTGTTGAAGATGGTTTCACTGATAAGCCTGTTACCTGGTGGAGACGGTTGTAAGCCTGGACTCAACTGGCCCTCCTCCTGCTTTACACGGTGGCTCAAAGCTCCAAAAAAGCAAGATGGGAGCTGCTGGTCCTCTAAAAGCTTTATTAGGAAGCTTTACTTGGAACCATCATAGCATCATTTCCACTATATTCTTTGGTCAAATCTGTCACAGGCCAGTCCATGTTTGGGGAGGAGCATCAAACATATATAGCCATTTCAAATCTGGTATATTTCTGAGATAGGATAGTTCCAAGTAAATGTTCCTAAAGAAAACAATCCAACAAATTCAGTTCAGTATCTTTCTAGTAGTCTTTTGATTTGTCTTGCCTAAGTTCAAGGAGGGCTTCCCTGGTGGCTCAGACGGTAAAGCGTCTGCCTGCAATGCGGGAGACCTGGGTTCAATCCCTGGGTTGGGAAGATGCCCTGGAGAAGACAATGGCAATCCACTCCAGCACTCTTGCCTGGAAAATCCCATGGACAGAGGAGCCTGATAGACTACAGTCCATGGGGTTGCAAAGAGTCGGACACGACTGAGCGACTTTACTCACTTCACTTTAAGTTCAAGGAAGGCTTCAAAATACTAAAAAGAAATGCAAAAGTTTAAACTTGTATAATGTAAAAGACATGTAAATGTTTTTAACATACATCTTATTTGCTTGGGCCTCTCTGGTGGCTCGGCTGGTAAAGAATCTGCCTCCAATGCAGGAGACCTGGGTTTGATCCCCGGGAGAAGGGAACAGCTACTCACTCCAGTATTCTGGCCTGGAGAATTCCATGGACTGTATGTCCATGGGATCACAAAGAGTCAGACATGACTGAGGGGCTTTCACTTATTTGCTTATTTACAACACAATGAACACTGTAAATTGGTTTGCTGCTGCTGCTGCTGCTAAGTCGCTTCAGTCGTGTCCGACTCTGTGCGACCCCATAGATGGCAGCCCACCAGGCTCCCCATATCTGGGATTCTCTAGGCAAGAATACTGGAGTGGGTTGCCATTTCCTTCTCCAATGCATGAAAGTGAAAAGTCAAAGTGAAGTCGCTCAGTTGTGTCCGACTACTTAGGGTCTCAAGTTTTCTCTTAAAATTGTATGCAAATGTCACATTCTATTCCAAAATGCCATTGCTTATTAATATAAAACTTGTTTACTCCAAAGCTTGCGAGATCATCGTTCTTCTAGGGAGATGTACCTCGTTTATGCCTTGGCTTCCAACACACTTCTTTGACAGACTCAGCAGCAGCTGAGGGTAGGTTTGGAAATTTGGAGGCCTAGATTCCCAGTTAGGGCCCCTAGCTTGTTTGGGACCCACTCCAGCGTTCTTGCCTGGAGAATCCCAGGGACGGGGAAGCCTGGTGGGCTGCCGTCTATGGGGTCGCACAGAGTTGGACACGACTGAAGCGACTTAGCAGCAGCAGCAGCTTGTTGGGCGTTATATTCTTCATTTATAAAATGGACTGGGTGGTAATGGCTATTTTATCAAAGTCTTTTTGTTCTGGAATTATACAGTATAAAATTGTCCTAAAAGTGTTTTCAAATTGTGGCTCTCCACTTAAAAGTAGGCGAACAAAACCGACTGGACTGGTCAAACATTTAAACGAAGATCAGGGTAAATACTGTTTGGTGAAATTTTTATTTCAGAATAGATGTTAAAATGTAATTTGTGAAACATACACCCAAATGTTTGCCTTACTGCGGCTGTTAATAGAAATATTTTAAAAAATATAAACATTTTAAAGCTACTAAGGAGGGAAATGACACCTTCAAACGTGCCCGCCCTCGGAGGACATCGATGTCGACACCTCAGTTGAGGGCCCCTACCAAAAGTCGAAGGCGCAAAACAAGGCTCGGGCCACGGGCCCGCCACTCCTTGCGACGCCAGCGTCCCGGCGGTCTCAAGGGCCGCACCTGGGCTCGCGCAGGGCCTCCCGCCTCCCGCCGGGACCCAAAGGAAGCTGCGCGCCTCCTGACGTCATCACCGGGCGCCGCTGCCTCGACCTCCTTCCACTTCGCGGGAGAAGTTCTTGGCGCGAATGGATCCCGAGCCCCGGTAACGGATCCCCCAGCCGGCCGGGCTTGCTTGCTCGCGCGTTCATCCGTGGGCTGCAATGGTGAGCACCTGGGAAAGGCTTCGCGGCTGGGGGGCTGGGGAGAGTTCGCAGGCAGGGCGTGGACCTGGCTCTCCTGGCATGGAGGGTCTGGGAGGACCGGGATGCGTGGCTCCGGAAGGGAACGAAGGCACGAAAGGGGTTACCAACTGGGCGCCGGGCGCACAGCTTTCCTTCCCCTGCGGGCTGCAGCTTTCGGCCGCAGCCAGCGCGCAGCGCTCTTGGTGCTGCGCGGCAGCTTCACGTTTTCCCACTGTTGGGGGAAGGGAGGAAGGAAGGAGTAATGAGGTGATTTGGGGGCTCAGGGGTAAAGTTGCTTTTCCTGTTAAGTGTTGCCTCCAACGTCGGTTTGAGTCCTGCCTAAAGCATTGATTTCAAGCTTTGATTGTCAGAGAAGAAGAATCGAACAAACTTCCTTTCTGATGAACAAGTTTCAGGCCTTCAACTTTTGTCTTTAACAGCACCGCGAAATGCTCTCATGAATAAGTTTTCTCAGCCTTCAGTTTTCGTACCTTCCTCATTAGCAGCTCCGCGAAGTGCTCATCAGCCGTTTTGAGATCGAGGGCAAGGGGGGATGTTTTATTTTGTTCAGATGAGTTCATAGAAATTAAAGGGATAATACGGTTTACAGGAGGGAGGGCAAACCTGGGAGGAGCAGCTGTAGTGCATTTGACAGCTGTCATCGCTTGTCACCTGATATTAAAAATAATCTTAAACCCTCAGTGCCTAATTCTGCATAAACCATATAAACAGTGAAATAATTATGCAGCCGTCAAAACAAAACATTCATGCTAGAATGGCAGTAGATACTAGTGTGTGTTTGAAATATTTTAATGTAAAGGACAGTTTCTTGTGCTGCGTTAAGCTGGAGTCTACTTAATAATCAGACTTTTTTTTCAGTCATTTTATTTTCAATCAGCATATTTGTCACAGTGTCCACATTCTGGGCTGTGTGTATGTAATTTTATGCCAGTTTGGGAAACCTTACAGCCCTTTGTGTTTCTTTTCAGAGAAGAATGAAATAATAACAGCATAACAGCCAGCTTGTAGGAAGTATCTTCAGGTGGATATGTGGGCTTTTTGTTTTACATGTCTTTTCTCATTTAAACCTCACAGCAATCCAGATTTAAAGATGGTAAAGGGGGCCTTTAGAGTTTAAAACACTTTGTGATGTAACTAATAAATGGTTGAACTAGAATTAGAACCTTTTTCTGACCACCACATTATGCCACCCCCCTAAAATGACTGTAATTAGTAATTACATTTTGGACTTAAGGCACTGCATAGTAATTGTGGAAAATTCTTAAGATTTGGAGTCTTGAAGGTAAGAGTGAGGCGATGTTTTGGCATTGCTCTGCCATTTAATGATGAAGTGGCTTTTGAACAAGTAAATAGCCTAATTTTAACCTCTTAAATTATATTTCCTTAACGGTAGAAAGGGAGAACTATGGCTGCCTTGAGTGATTGTCTTGAAGGTTAAACAAAATAATAAATGTAAAGCTTCTGTTCTGGTCCCTGGCTTGTGGTAGGAAACATACAACTACACGACTGATGATCTCTATTTCTCAGGAAGGATTCTGTGGAATGTTAAAGAGTTTAAGGGGCATCAGAGATACCTTTGATGTTGTCAGTTATGGAGAACGATAGCTTATGTAGTCATCTTTTGATCATTCAGGTACTTTACATAATTGGTTCTTCTTAGTACTCCTGTTCAGGGTGCAGATGAAAAATAAAGCCCTTCTCAAAAAAGTGGGAGTCAAAGGGATCGGTTTTGCTGTTTGTAAAGGGAGAAGATTGTATAAAGAACATAACAAGTTTAGATTTTACTGGTGTTTAGTTATCTCTTTAGTACAAAAAGAGCAGATCTTAGACCAAAATTCTATTCAACCTATGTTTATTAGACACCTGCACACAAGTTATATGGTACAGTAGTTTGTGATTTTTGTTTGGATCTCAACTCTCCCTTTGATAATGTGATGAATGGTATGCAAGTTTGCTGCCCACAGAAATACGTAAGGACATATATACACCACTTAAGGGGATTCACATATCTTCTGAAGCCCTTTGATAGATGTAAAGTTATCAACTCTTGCCCTGGGAGCTGCATCTTTTTCTTAAATCTTTTCCAATTAAAAGTTGTCAAAGTTGTAAAATATTGTGTATCTACAAAATGGAATACTGTGCAACCATCAAAAAGAGAAATCTTTGTGCCCTGATACGGAACAGTTGCCAAAATAATTAAGTGAAGAAAGATATAAGACAGTATGTAAAATATGCTGCCAGTTTATTGTAGAAAAGGAGAGAAGAGAATATATAAATATTTGCTTGAAGATGGGAAGGATACACAAGGCACTGATAGCATCTGTTGCCTTCAAAGATGGGAAATGTGTGTCTGAGAGGCAGGGTAGGAGGAAGACATTTTACCCTTTTGAATTTTTGAACCATGTGAATATAATGTCTGTTGGTGCCTCAAATGTTAAAGCGTCTGCCTCCAATGCGGGAGACCTGGGTTTGATCCCTGGGTTGGGAAGATCACCTGGAGAAGGAAATGGCAACCCACTCCAGTATTCTTGCTTGGAGAATCCCATAGACTGAGGAGCCTGGTGGGCTGCAGTCCACGGGGTCACAAAGAGTTGGACACGACTGAGTGACAGTTCGTTCCTAAAGGAATTGAAAATAAACAGAATAAAAAATAGCCATGTAAGTGATTTGGATTGCTGTGAGGATTTAATTATTTGCTTAAAACATTGATGAAACTTGAGAGATGCCATTTAAAAACGTCCCCTGGTGGCTCAGAGGTTAAAGCATCTGCCCACAATGAGGGAGACCTGGGTTCGATCCCTAGGTCGGGAAGATCCCCTGGAGAAGGAAATGGCAACCCACTCCAGTACTCTTGCCTGGAGAATCCCATGGACGGAGGAGCCTGGAGGGCTACAGTCCACGGGGTCGCAAAGATTTGGCAGGACTTCACTTTCACTTTCAACATATTTAATTCATTGACTACCATAGTTATTTATTGAAAATATGCAGAAGTTTGAAATAAACAGGCATGAGACTTGAGGGATGAGAGAGAGGTCAGAACACATCTAAGCTGCTGCTTTGCCGCATTCTAGGGAGACGTTTCACCCTGAAGTTTCCTGCATGAATGCTTCCCTGGACCAATGTTGTCACCCTTTTGTATTAATAATATAACTTTTGCCATTTGTACTAGTGCTTGACCTGTAAGACTCTTATTTCCTTTCCAGGCTCACCCATCTGTTCTTTGAGTGTGTTAAACTGGTTCTGTCTCAGCTTTTATTTTTGCTATTTTCTCTCCTTGGGATGCTCTTCCTCCTCTTGGAATACTCTGCCTTTTTCTCACTCCTTCAAGTGTCAGTCATCACTTCCTCAGAGCTTTCTGCATCATATCTAAGAAACAAATTACCTAATCCAGGGTCATGCTTCTATTGTCTTCTGACAGTTTTATAGTTTTAGCTCTTAACATTTAGGACTTTGATCCATTTTGAGTTAATTTTTGTATATGGTGTGAAGTAGGGGGCCCAAGTTTTTTTTTTTTTTTTTAAATGCGGGTCTCCACTTGTTTCTGCACCACTTGCAAAGTATTCTTTTCCCATTGAATTGTCTTGGCTCCTTTGTCAAAAATCAGTTTACCATAAGTGTGAAGGTTTCTTTCTGGACACTGAATTCTATTTCATCGATCTATGTGTCTTCCCTAAAGCCAGTAATGCACTGGTTTTATTACTGTAGCTTTGTGGTACATTTTTAAATTGGGAGGTGTAAGTACTTTGACTTAGACCTTTTTCAGGATTGTTTTGCCTGTTCTGGATCCCTTGAATTTCTAAAATATGAATTTTAGAATCAGCAAAGAAGCCAGCTAGGATTTTGTTGGGGATTGTATTGAATCTGGAAATCAATTTGGAAAGTATTGCCATCCTAACAACATAATGTCTTCTGATCCATGATATGAGCTATCTTTTCATTTGTTTCTGTCTTTAATTTCTAAACAATATTTTATAGTTTTCAGAGTGTGGATTTAACACTTCTGTTAAATTTATTTGTAAGTATTTTGTTCTTATTGATGATGCTATTTTGTTCTTATTAATGATGCTATAGCTGGAATTGTTAATTTCATTTCTGGTTTGTTCTTGTGAAAAGTATAGAAATACAGTTGGTTTTAGTATATTGATCTTGTATCATGCAGCCTTGTAGAACTCATTTAAATTAGTTCTAACAGTTTTTTATTTTAGTAAATTCCTTAGAATTTTCTTTATTTAAGATCATTTCAGCTGCTAATAAAAATAATTTTGCTTCTTCCCAATCTGGTATGCCTTTTATAATTTATCTTTGCCTAGTGGCTTTGTTTTTTTTTAAACCAGAGTGTTGAATAAGTGTGGTGAGAATGGATCTCTCTCCTAAACTTAGGGAATTACATTCCAATAGCTTACCTGTCGTTTTTAAAGTATAAGCTTTTGATATAATTTAAAATTATTTAATTTCATTTGTTTATTCTGTGCTGCTGTTAATATACACTTTTAGTCAGATAGATCATTTTGCATTTAACTGTTTTTCAGGATTAAATATTTTTGCATTTGGATAGATTTTGTGAAGTGTGTTGGTGATAATCAGTTTCTGCTTCTGGATTTGGTGGATGAATTAAACATATTAATCAGAAATATTTGTATTTCTTTACTTTCAAATTAGAGAAGTAAAGCCAACCCCACAGAGCACTGCAGTGCTCATTTTGCATAAGATCCTGTACTCTTCAAAGTGAGTGAACACAGTGGCATGATATGGTTTCTCTTTGCATTTTTGGTAGGCAGATATAGCTTGTTTGCTCCTTGAGCCCATGTGCAGTGGAACAGTTGCTAGCTGTTTGGTTATACTTCAAAGTAAATATGTATCAGCTTTTGTACTTTGATTTTTTAAAGTTAAAAGGTCATTATGATAGCTTCCTTTGTGCAGGTTTAGGAGTATTTATTGCAAAGATTTTTTTTTTCATCTCTAACTCTACTAATAGATTTGTAATTAGCAGATTTGGAAACTTCTAAAAATAATATATATATATATTTTTTGAGTACTGGTGAGGTCTGGTACTTTGTCTTGACTTATGTCAGTTCAGTTCAGTTGCTCAGTCATGTCCAATTCTTTGCAACCCCATGAACCACAGCACACCAGGCCTCTCTGTACATCACCAACTCCCGGAGTCCACCCAAACTCATGTCCATTGAGTCGGTGATGCCATCCAACCATCTCATCCTCTGTCGTCCCCTTCTCCTGCCCTCAATCTTTCCTAGCATCAGGGTCTTTTCCAATGAGTCAACTCTTCACATCAGGTGGCCAAAGTGCTGGAGTTTCAGCTTCAACATCAGTCCTTCCAATGAATACCCAGGACTGAATTCCTTTAGGATTGACTGGTTGGATCTCCTTGCAGTCCAAGGTACTCTCAAGAGTCTTCTCAAACACCACAGTTCAAAAGCATCAATTCTTGGGCGCTCAGCTTTCTTTATAGTCCAACTCTCACATCCATACATGACCACTGGAAAAACCGTAGCCTTGACTAGATGGACCTTTGTTGACAAAGTAATGTCTCTGCTTTTAATGTGCTCTCTAGGTTGGTCATAACTTTCCTTTCAGTCTATATGTATATTAAAATTGTATTTGGGCTGCCTGATAGGCAATGCTTTCCTTTAATAGTGTTGTAGAATTGTTAGTTACACCATAGGATAGGAGAGTGCAATAGATCTTTCCCTTTTGCTTACATTTATGTGACTCAGCTGGTAAGAAATCTGCCTGCAACGTGGGAGACCTGGGTTCCATCCATGTATTGGGAAGATCCCCTGGAGAAGGGAAAGGCTACTCACTCCGCTATTCTGGCCTGGAGAATTCCATGGACTGTATAGTCCGTGGGGTTACAAAGAGTCAGACATGACGGAACAACTTTCACTTCACTTCAAGAATGTCTTATGTTTCAAAACTTTTACTAGAAAATGTCTTGTTGGCATTTTCAGTTTTTTTGTCTATAAATTAAAGAATGTCATAGACTTTGTTAGGTGGATTAAATTAGTTTTTTAAAGTGTTTAAATCATTGTCTGGCACAGAGTAAGTCCTATTTAAGGGTTTGTTAAAAAGTAAATAGGGACTTCCTTAGCAGTCCAGTGGTTCAGGACCTGCCTTCCAATGCAGGGGACGCAGGTTTGACTGCTGGTCCTCGAACTAGGATCCCACAAGGCTTGCAACTAAGCCCTGGTGCTGCAGCTGCTGAGCCACACGTTCTGGAGCCCACAAGCCACAACTTGAGGGCCTGCATGCTGCAAAGAAGAGCCCATGATGGAAGATCCCACATGCAGCAACAGAGATATCCTGTGTGCCCCAATTAAGACCCAACACAGCCAAGTAGATAAATAAATTTTTTTATAAAGTAAATGAAGCCCTAAATCAGGGCATTGGCAATAGAAATAGAAGAAAGAGGACAGCAGTATTCAGGAGATTCTTAGATAGGATGGTGAAGTGGAGGGTCAGAATGAGGAGGAAAAACAGTGCCCATTTTTCTGTTTTGAGTGAATGCTTATGCTGTGCATTGAGGTGGGAAAGAGAGAGAAACAAGTACCCCCAAAATATGAGCTTGGTTTTGGATGTTATGGCACCAAACATACACCAACATTTGGTTTGGAGGCACCTTTGGGGCATTTGGATAGAGGTGAGATCCAACCAGTCCATTCTGAAGGAGATCAGCCCTGGGATTTCTTTGGAAGGATGATGCTAAAGCTGAAACTCCAGTACTTTGGCCACCTGATGTGAAGAGTTGACTCATTGGAAAAGACTCTGATGCTGGGAGGAATTGGGGGCTGGAGGAGAAGGGGACGACCGAGAATGAGATGGCTGGATGGCATCACCGAGTTGATGGGCGTGAGTCTGAGTGAACTCCGGGAGTTGGTGATGGACAGAGAAGCCTGGTGTGCTGCGATTCATGGGGTCGCAAAGAGTCGGACACGACTGAGCGACTGAACTGAACTGAAGATGACAGACTGTTTGGCTACATGGATATGGAGCTCAGAGGTCTGGGGTAGAGACAAGATTTAGGAGGCTCAGGTGGCTCAGTGGTAAAGAATCCACCTGCTAAGCAGGAGACGCAGGTTCGATCTCTGAGTCAGGAAGATCTCCTGGAGAAGAAAATGACAACCCACTCCAGTATTCTTGCCTGGAAAGTTCCATGGACAGAGGAGCCTGGCAGGCTTTAGTCTATGAGGCCTCCAAGAGTTGGTCACGACTGAGCGACTAAACAGCAGCAACAGCAGCAGCAGCAGCAGTGTGCTTTTAAGGGGTACCTGATTTTGAGATGGATGAAAGTTAGCTTATGCAGGGTGAGTATGTGAATCAGAAGTTTTTAATGAAGGTTCATGGACAGCCATTAATAGGCTTTAGAGAAAAGCTGTGAAGAAGAGTATTATACTAAAAGTGAAAGTATTTTGTTTTTTGTAGCCACAATACTGTAATATGACAAGAGTACCATATGATAGAAGAGTCAACTTGAATAATTTTCCTGGGAAATAATATACAATAATGTTAATATAATACCTGCTTAAAATTCCTTAAAACAAAGAGCAGTAGATAAAGTCATGCCCACAAATTAATCTCAAAGTTTATTTTGATAAGCAATCTTTAAAAAAAAAACTACCATTAGTTTCATTTTACACAGTTAAGAACCGCTCTTTCTGGGCCCAGGTGTGAAGGTCAGCGACTTTAGAAATAACCACTCATGTGTTTAACCATGATTAATTAAGCATCTGCTTATCTGAGGTGCTGGCCCTGTACTTGAGATACACAGGTGAGTAAGATAGACAAGCCTCCTGTATGGAATTTATAGCAGTGTGTTGGAACTCAGATTTCTCTGACTGTCAAAAGTATCTCTTACTAATCATTTTGGGAGCCATTTCAGGTCTTACTCCTGTCCTGAGGCTGTCTGTATTAGATGCTCCTGGTGCGTTTACAGTTTTGTGATTAGCTCTGTCTTAGCACTGTTTTGTATTTAATTCTTCGTATACCAATTTGTCTCCCAGGTAACTTTATGAGGTCTTTCTCCTGTTTGTGTCCTAAGTCCCTGGCATGGTGCCTATCTGTAATTACATAAGGATCAAATGTATCAGGAATAATAAGGGAAAGGCCATATTCCTAGTGATGGAGATCCTGAGAGTTATCAGGATCTATCAGGACTTCCCTGATAGCTCAGTTGGTAAAGCATCCGCCTGCAATGCAGGAGACTCCAGTTCGATTACTGGGTTGGGAATATCTGCTGGAGAAGGGATGGGCTACCCATTCCAGTATTCTTGGGCTTCCTTTGTGGCTCAGCTGGTAAAGAATCAACTGCAATTTGGGAGATCTGAGTTTGATCCCTGGGTTGGGAAGATCTCCTGGAGAAGGGAAAGGCTACTCACTCCAGTATTCTGGCCTGGAGAATTCCATGGACTGTATAGCCCATGGGGTCTCAAAGAGTTGGACATGACCGAGTGACTTTGACTTAGAATTACTGTAAAACAATGAGAGGGCAGTCGTGGTCAAGTAGAGAACTATGAAAGGAATTTGGAGTCAGAGGGCCAGGTTGCAATCTGGAGTGCCATCTCTAATCCCCACAAGAATCTTGTGAGGCAGGTGGCATTATGAGGAAACAGAGGGCCAGAGAAGTTAAGTAATTCATCCCAAGTGCCTGGTGCATGTGTGCTAAGTTGCTTCAGGTGTGTCTGACTCTTTGTGACCCCCCATGGATGGTAGCCCACCAGACTCCTCTGTCCTTGGGACTCTCCAGGCAAGAATACAGGAGTGGGTTGCCATGCCTTCCTCCAGGGGATCTTCCTGACCCAGGATCGAACCCGTGTCTCGTACATCTCCTGCATTGGCAGGCAGGTTGCCACCTGCGAAGCCCCCAAGTGTCTAGTGCAAGTGAAAGTTGCTCAGTCGTGCAACTCCATGGACTGCCCATGGAATTCTCCAGGCCAGAATACTGGAGTGGGTAGCCTTTCCCTTCTCCAGGGGATCTTCCCAACCCAGGAATCGAACCCAGGTCTCCTGCACTGTGGCCAGATACTTTACCGGCTGAGCCACAAGGGACACCAGGAATACTGGAATGGGTAGCCTACCCCTTCTCCAGTGGATCTTCCCCACCCAGGAATCAAACAGGGGTCTCCTCCATTACAGGTGAATTCTTTACCAACTGAGCTATCAGGGAAGCCCAAGTGTCTAATAGTAAGTGGCAAAACTGACTAAAAGCTTATGTTTGTCAGACTTAATTCTACTTATCTATCAAATGAAGATAAATCATTCTATTTGCCTCTGTACCTCATAGAATCGTCAAAAGAGATAAATCTGTGTCCAGTAGCTGTAAGTAGAACTGTGAAAAACTTGTTGCCATTAGCTGTCTATGCTAAAATCTGTTTGAATGTTTATGTGATTTTTGCGTAAATCTTTTGCTTTATTTGAACTGTCATGTTCAATTAATAACTATTTAAAAAGAAAGTAAGAGTTAATTACTACTCTTTTGGTTTCCCCAAATAAAACCGTTTCTTTTACCATTTCTTTTAGAAGTGAAATCCTGGGACAAAGGGTATGCACATTTAAAATTTTGATAAGTGTTGTTGGATTGCCTTGGAAAGGTTATACCAATTTTTACTTTCATTAGCAGTGTAGTGTGTAAGAATCTGTTTCCCCACACCTTTGACATACCTGGGCATTATAAATCTTTTAACAGTTAGAAAAATAATCAAGTTCTAATTTATCTATTATTTGTCAGGTTGAGCATCTTTTATTATTTGGTTATTTGCATTTCTTTTATAATTTATCTACTGGTAACTTTTATCCATTTTTTTCTACTGGATTATCTTTTATTGATTTGTAGGAGCTCTCTTATATATAATGTGTGGTAGATATTTTCATGTTAGTTATTTTTTAACTTTGTTTATGATATCTTTTATTTTTATGTAGTCAAATTTTTCTTTCTTAATGGGTAGTTTCTAGTCTTGATTTTCTGCTTGGAAGGACTTCCCTTTGCTAAGGTTATAAAAATAAATTTAAAAACGTGTTCCTTTGTCTACTCATATACTGAGCAAGAATTGTTCTGTGCAGGTAAGAGAGATGTTTAGATCCATTATTTGGGAATTTGATTAGTCACTAGTGTTATTCTTTATTTCATGAAATCTTTAAAGACCTGGAATACCAGGTAAGGACTGTTAATAAAGAGTAAGGTAAAGTCATGGTATAAATTAAAGTCAAATTGGTGACCTTTTTCTCTTAGATGTTTATACACCAGATGGCTGCTCACTTTGGAGGTAACTCCCAAAAAAGTGTGAGTAGAATGACTTTCACTCCAATGAAAATTTTCTTTCAAAAGTTGAGATTTTTAGTAGATATTGAGTTAGGATCAGGATGCTGTAATGTAATTGTTCTGCTGCCGTCAGAGTGTAACGGCATGAGGAGTGGGAAAGTAGGGGAGAATACAGGGAAAGGTGAGGGGTTGTGAATAGGAAGAATTACTTAGGAAGAAAAGGTTGCAAAAATGCTTAGGATTGGCAGGGTGGTACAGACTAAAGTCAGAGAGCTCAACGTTACCAAGTTCCATTTCCTGAATTATGTTTTGTTTTCTTTCTCTTTGTGGTTTTAAGTATTTGTGGTTCCATCACAGATGGAAAACCACCACTGACTTTAAACTGATTATTAATGTTCAGTATTGAACTGTGGTGCATGTGTGCTGTGTGTGTGTATTTGAAAAATCACACTATTTGAAGACTCACTTGGTAATTTCAAAAGTGAAACTCCAATGTGAAACTCTCATTTCCTCCAGAGGCAATAAAGTAAGTAGTTGTCAGCCTCAAATTCAATTCTTTGCAAATTATACGGAAGACTGTGGCTTTCTGGCTTTCTTTATTATCTAGTTTTTCTTTAGCAACTGACACAAATGTCTCAGTTTCATAGCTAAGGTACCATTTTGCAAACCATATATCTTAGATTTTATTAGGGATTTGTGACTTTTTTATATTAGGAAATTTACAGAAGGGGGTATAAAACCAGGGAAGTCTGGAACCTTTCAAAAAAATTTAACATGTCTGTGTACCTCGTTTATCTGTTTTCTTTATTGGCTTAACCACAAAGCTATGTGTTTCTGTGTTTGCAGAACATACTTATTTGGGTATTTTGACATTTTAAGAGTGTGACAGTTACTGCCAGGATCGGGGAAAACCTCGGGGAAAAACTTTGTTACCTTTCTTACACTTGACAAAGTACTTTTAACAAGTATTTTCCTCATTACAGTAAAGAGAGAGAGCTTGGAACAGGCAAAAAAAAATTGAAGACTCAGGATTATAAGCATTGAGGATAGGAATAGGAAAATAGTTCAACTGCCTCTTTGAACCCAGTTCTTTGAAATTCAGATCCTAAATTCTCATATTCTGTGTTCCTTATGCCCTTCCTTTCCTGTAAGTAGGGAACTGTAGGTGGAGATGTTTCAGTGATATGGAGGGTTAATAGTGCCTAAATGAGGGAGAAGGGAAGCTTTTTACTCAGTCAGAATTGTGATAGATGCATAATTAATCCTCATAAAGTGTCGGGAGTATTCATCTCACTTTACTGATGAGAAAACAGATTAAAAGTCAAGGTCATACCTTGGTCCACTGGAAAGTGCTAGAGCAGAGATTCATACTGGAGATTTCTTACTCTAAGGTCTATTACCTTTTCTCTACACCACAGTTTATTCAGAGCTTAAATCTAAAAGTCCATCCTAAAGAACATCAATCCTGAATATTCATTGAAAGGACTATGTTGAAGTTGAAACTCCAGTACTTTGGCCACCTGATGTGAAGAACTGACTCATTTGAAAAGACCCTGATTCTGGGAAAGATTGAAGGCAGGAGAAGGGAACGGCAGAGGATGAGATGGTTGGATGGCATCACTGACTCAATGGACATGAGTTTAAGTAAACTCCGGGAGTTGGTGATGGACAGGGAAGCCTGGTGTGCTGTAGTCCATGGGGTCGCAAAGAGGCGGACATGACTGAGAGACTGAATTGAACTGAAAATCTAAGAGTGTAGGAAGAATACGTATCATAAGCAAGATGAATGATATTAATTATAAGTTACATTGTAAATGTTTTAGTATGATTAATTTGACAGAGTAATTGAAGCAAGTATAATCAAAAATTTTCCTTTGGAATTTGAAAAAAATCATGTAAAGGGAAATAATTTCAAAGTTCTTAGTTATTAAGGTCTTAAATGATCAGGGTTGTAAGAGTTATTCTTCTCTCAAACTGGAGTATAAATTCCATAGGCAAGGATTATGTTCTTCAACTCTTTGTCTTTTCCCCTAGTGTGTCTACGATGATGGGATATGTGCAGGCATAATCAATAAATGCTTGTTACTTGACTCTCTTAAGTGTGCTGTTTTTAGCAAAAATTTGCTTTATTTTTGCCCTGTTTTTGGCCACATTCTAAGAATTAAAATTACTTTTCATTAGGCACATTATTATTATTATTATTTTTGAATCTTTTTGGCTGTGCTGCTTAGCTTGTAAGATCTTAGTTCTCCAACCAGGCATTGAACCTGGTTGAATGGGGCCTTAGCAGTAAAATCTGGGAGTCCTTACCACTGGGCCACCAGGGAATTCCCTAGACTCATTATTTTTAACTCAGGTAATTTTATCAGTTAATTTTTGCATATAAAAAGGATGCTGCTGCACACTTGGAACTATATCATTATGAAGACATGATTGAGAGTACACCAGTGTGTATGTAGAGTTGTTCATTTTTACAATTGAAATTAGAATTTTGTGCAGTTAATGTTTGTTTATGAATCTTCTTTTTTGCTTCTAGGATATTCGAAAATTCTTTGGGGTTATACCAAGTGGAAAGAAACTTGTAAGTGAAACAGTAAAGAAGAATGAGAAAACAAAGTCTGCTGAAGAAAGTTTAAAAGCAAAGAAAGGAATAAAGGAAATCAAGGTCAGTTTTTCATATACAATGTTGAATTGTATAAAATAAACTCAATTCTGAGATTTGATATATTGAGAGCCTTATGTAAATATAAATTTCGACTCATTTAGCAGATGATAAGGTCTTACTTATTTCTAGTTAATATATCTTACTACATCTATAGTTTGGTATTTTTGTTAACTGTTTTAATGAAAACTTAACCAAAGTTTGCTCATAAAGACATAAGCTCCAGTATTGGGCTTCTTGTGAAGCAAGGCTTTGGAGGAAAGCTTTATTCTTTTTCCTGTCCTCCTTGGGTTTCAGAGAATTTAAGATAAAATAGCACTATGATAAGCAGGCAGTTGCACCAATAGTGTATTTGAGTTAATATTGTTCCTTTTTGTGTAAAATGTGAGAATTTTGCAACTATACAGGTTGGTTTACTACTATCCCATCCTTTATGCCATAATTGGCATATGAATTATATATGTTAATATTCCACACTCAAGATAATAATTATTGCCCTAAACCAAGTTATTTTAAAGAAATTAACAGAGGAAAATTGCTTTGTGACTACATATGGTGATGGATGTTAACTAGATTTATGGTCATTTTACAATATATGTAAACATTGAGTCTTCATGTTGTACACCTAAAACTAATATAATGTTACATGTCAATTATATCTCAGTAAAAACTTACTTAGTAAATAAGATAAAAATAATTAAACAATATTTTAAAAACATGTAAGAGTAAAAGTAAAAATGCATGTAATTAAACTGTCATTAAAATACCAATAAATTATAATTTCAACACATAAATTAACTTTTTTATTTCCTAGGTGAGACTAAAATAAAAATCTCAGTCTTCTGTTGTCAAAATAACGCCCAAAAAACAGGAAGATTGATCTTTTGTACTTAACCATATATTGGCCACTTCTGGTGTTTTCATTTCTTATCAAAGATCTGAATTTCCATCTACTATAATTTTCTTTAATTAATATATTTATTTATTTAATTATATAAATGCACCCAGTCTTAGTTGCAGCACACAGGATCCTTTGGATCTTTGTCGGCAGCATGCAAAATCTTTAGTTGCGGCATGCAAATTCTTAGTTACAGCATGTAGAATCTAGTTCTCTGAGCAAGGATTGAACCCAGACCCCCTGCGCTGGGAGCATGGAGTCTTAGCCAATTGACCACTAAGGAAGTCCTTTATACCATTTTCTGTAAATTTGAAGAATTTTCTTAAGCATTTCTTGTAGAATAGGCCTGTTGGCAGTGAATTATTATAAGTTTTTGTTTATCTAAAAATGTCTTTATGTTGTCTCCATTCTTGCTGTTTTTGCTGGATATAGAGTTTTGGCTTGATAGTTTTTGTTTCAGCACTGTAAAGGTGTTCCATTCCCTTTTTTTTGGTCTCCATTTTTGTCTGGTGAGATGTTAGCAGTCATTTATATTGTTTTCTCTTGTATGTATTGTATTATTTTCTCATACTGCTTTAAAAGACTATCTTTGAGTTTCAGCCTTGCCCATGGTGTACTTGGGTGTAGTTTTCTTTTTGTTTTTATACTGTTTAGGGTTTCTGAGCTTCTGAGTCTGTAAATTTATATATTATTTTGAATTTGGTAATTTTTTTACCATTATTTCTTCAAATATATTTCTGCTTTACTCTCTCCTCTTCTTATAGGAGTCCTTTTGTATATACACATACACGCATATGCCCACACACACATATATGTATATATATTAGAATTTTGGAATTGCACTACAGATAATTGAGGCTTGTTGTTTAGTCTCTCAGTCGTGTCTGACTCTGTGATCCCGTGGACTGTAGCACACCAGGCTTCCCTGTCCTTCACTCCCAGGGTTTGCACAAACTCATGTCCATTGAGTCAGTGATGCCATCTAACCATCTCATCCTCTGTCATTCCATTCTCCTCCCACCTTAGTCTTTCCCAGCATCAGGGTCTTTTCAGATGAGTTAGTTCTTCACATTAGGTGGCCAGAGTATTGGAGTTTCAGCTTCAGCATCAGTCCTTCCAATGAATACCCAGGACTGATCTCCTTTAGGAGGGACTGGTTGGATCTCAGTGCAAGGGACTCTCAAGAGTCTTTCCACCACCACAGTTCAAAAGCATCTATTCTTCAGTGTTCAGCTTTCTTTATAGTTCAACTCTCACATCCATACATGACCACTGGAAAAACTGTAGCCTTGACTAGATGGACCTTTGTTGGCAAAGTAATGTCTCTGCTTTTTAATATGCTGTCTATGTTGGTCATAACTTTCTTTCCAAGGAGTAACCATCTTTTAATTTCATGACTGCAGTCACCATCTGCAGTGATTTTGGAGCCCAGAAAAATAAAGTCTGCCTCTCTTTCCACTGTTTCCCCATCGATTTGCCATGAAGTGATGGGACCAGATGCCATGATCTTCGTTTTCTGAATGTTGAGCTTTAGGCCAACTTTTTCACTCTCCTCTTTCACTTTCATCAAGAGGCTCTTTAGTTCCTCTTCACTCTGTGCCATAAGGGTGGTGTCATCTGCATGTCTGAATTTATTGATATTTCTCCCCCGCAATCTTGATTCCAGCTTGTGCTTCATCCAGCCCAGCATTTCTCATGATGTACTCTGCATATAAGTTAAATAAGTAGGGTGACAATATACAGCCTTGACGTATTCTTTTCCTATTTGGAACCAGTCTGTTGTTCCATGTCCAGTTCTAACTGTTGCTTCCTGACCTGCATACAGGTTTCTCAAGAGGCAGGTCAGGTGATCTGGTATGTGCATCTCTTTCAGAATTTTCCACAGTTTGTTGTGATCCACACAGTCAAAGTCTTTGGTATAGTCAATAAAGCAGAAATAGATGTTTTTCTGGAACTCTCTTGCTTTTTCCATGATCCAGTGGAAGTTGGCAATTTGATCTCTGGTTCCTCTGCTTTTTCTAAAACCAGCTTGAACATCTGGAAGTTCACGGTTCATGTATTGTTGAAGCCTGGCTTGGAGAATTTTGAGCATTACTTTACTAGCCTGTGAGATGAGTGCAATTGTGTGGTAGTTTGAGCTATCGTTGGCATTGCCTTTCTTTGGGATTGGAATGAAAACTGACCTTTTCCAGTCCTGTGGCCACTGCTGAGTTTTCCAAATTTGCTGGCACATTGAGTGCAGCACTTTCACAGCATCATCTTTTAGGATTTGAAAGAGCTCAACTGGAATGCCATCACCTCCACTAGCTTTGTTCGAAGTGATCCTTCCTAAGGCCCACTTGACTTCACATTCCAGGATGTCTGGCTCTAGGTTGAGTGATCACACCATGGTGATTATCTGGGTCGTGAAGATCTTTTTTGTACAGTTCTTCTGTGTATTCTTGCCACCTCTTCTTAATATCTTCTGCTTTTGTTAGGTCCATACCATTTCTGTCCTTTATTGAGCCCATCTTTGCGTGAAATGTTCCCTTGGTATCTCTAATATTCTTGAAGAGATCTCTAGTCTTTCCCATTCTGTGTTTTCCTCTATTTCTTTGCATTGATCCCTGAGGAAGGCTTTCTTGTCTCTCCTTGCTAGTCTTTGGAACTCTTCATTCACATGGGTATATCTTTCCTTTTCTCCTTTGCTTTTCGCTTCCCTTCTTTTCACAGCTATTTGAAAGGCCTCCTCAGACAGCCATTTTACTTTTTGCATTTCTTTTTATTGAGGATAGTCTTGATCCCTGTCTCCTGTACCATGTCACGAACCTCCGTCCATAGTTCATCAGGCACTCTGCCTGTCAGATCTAGTCCCTTAAATCTGTTTCTCACTTCCGCTGTATAGTCATAAGGGATTTGACTTAGGTCATACCTGAATGATCTAGTGGTTTTCTCCACTTTCTTTAATTTCAGTCTAATTTGGCAATAGGAGTTCATGATCTGAGCCACAGTCAGCTCCTGGTCTTGTTTTTGCTGACTGTATAGAGCTGCTCCATCTTTGGCTGCAAAGAATATAATCAATCTGATTTCGGTGTTGATCATCTGATGATGTCCATGTGTAGAATCTTCTCTTGTGTTGTTGGAAGAGGATGTGTTTGCTATGACCAGTGCGTTCTCTTGGCAGAACTCTATTAAATGCCTTTGCCCTGCTTAATTCTGTACTCCAAGGCCAAATTTGCCTGTTACTGCAGGTGTTTCTTGACTTTCTACTTTTGCATTCCAGTGCCCTATAATGAAAAGGGCATCTTTTAATTGACATACATCACCTATTCATTTGAGGTGTACAGCATGATAATTTGATTTACACATATTATGAAATGATTATTTTCAGGTGTACAGCATGATAGTTTGATACACACATATTATGAAATGATTATCACTCTGGGTTCAGTTAGCATCTATCATCTCATATATGTACAATGAAAGGAAGAAAATTTTTTTTTCTTTGTGTTAAGAACTCTTGGGATCTGCTCTCCTAAATTTTCCTGTGTACCATACACCAGGGCTTCCCTGGTGGCTCAGAGGTTAAAGCGTCTGCCTCCAGTGCAGGAGACCCAGGTTCGATCCCTGGGTCGGGAAGATCCCCTGGAGAAGGAAATGGCAATCCACTCCAGTATTCTTGCCTGGAGAATCCGATGGACAGAGAAACCTAGTAGGTTACAG
Source organism: Nanger dama (assembly GCA_917880005.1). NCBI lineage: Eukaryota > Metazoa > Chordata > Mammalia > Artiodactyla > Bovidae > Nanger > Nanger dama. The sequence goes on from CAKJTW010000001.1 coordinate 47,680,066, forward strand.
TCCACCGGGTCGCAAAAGAGTCGGACACGACTGAGTGACCTCACCTCACCTCACCATACAGCACTATTAACTACAGTCGTCATGTGTACATCACATTCCTAGCACTTCTTTATCTTATAACTGGAAGTTTTTACCTTTTGACCACCTTCCTCCAGTTCCCCTTACCCCCACCCTCTGCCTCTGGTAACCAAAGATCTGATCTCTTTTTTTATGAGTTCATGCCATGCTTTTTATTTTTCGCTTTTGATTCTATGTACAGTGAGATATACAGTATGTGTCTTTCTCTGATTTATTTCACATAGTAAAATACCTTTGAGATCCTTCCACATTGTTAGAAATGGTAGGATATCCTTATTTTTTATGGCTGAGTAATATTCATATATTCAAAACTTTATCCATTCATCCATTCACTGATGCTTGGGTTGTTTCTGTGTCTTGCCTTTTGTAAATAATGCTGCTATGAACATGTGGGTGCAGATAACTTTTCAAGTTAGTGTTTTTTCTTCCTTTGGATATATTCTCAGAAGTGGAATTGCTAGTCATGTGGTAGTTGTATTTTTAGTTTTTTGAAAAACCTCCATACTGTTTTTCAATAGTGGCTGCTCAATTTACAGTTCCACCAGCAGTGGACAAGGGTTCCCTTTTATCCACACCCACACCAGCATTTGTGATCTCTTTATCTTTTTGATGATGAGTCTGGCCTAGACTTTAGGGTTTCTCAGGTGGTACTCTAGTGGTAAAGAACCTGTGTGCCGGTGCAGGAGACCTGAGAGATGTGGGTTCGATCTCTGGGTTGGAAAAATCCCCACAGAATGAAATGGCAACCCACTGCAGTATTCTTGCTTGGAAAATTCACATGGAGAGAGGAGTCTGGCAGGCTACAGTCCATAAGGTCGCAAAGAGTCAGACATGACTGAAGCGACTTAGTAGCAGCAGTAGCAGTAGGCTAAAGAATAGGCCAGTGTGTGCGTGCACACTATGTCACTTCAGTCGTGTCCGACTCTGTGCGACCCCACAGATGGCAGCACACCAGGCTCCCCTTCCCTGGGATTCTCCAGGCAGGAACACTGGAGTGGGTTGCCATTTCCTTCTCCAATGCATGAAAGTGAAAAGTGAAAGTGAAGTCGCTTAGTCGTGTCGGACTCCGCACTACCCCACAGACGGCAGCCTACCAGGCTCCTCCGTCCATGGGATTTTGCAGGCAAGAGTCCTGGAGTGGGGTGCATTGCCTTCTCCATTCTTTAGCCTAATTAGGGCATTACTGACATTTGGGGCGAGATAATTTATTGTTGTGGAGGACTGTCCTGTGCATTGTAGAACGTTTAATAGCATCCCTTATCTACCCATTATATACCTGTAACACCCCCCACCCCAGTATGACAAGTGAAAATGTTTCCTGTAAGGGGCAGAGTTTCTCTGGTTGTGAACTATTGAGCTCAAGTCTAACGAGGAAAAAATAGGTAAGTTATGTAGGCTTCCTTGTATTCTAACTATACTGTGATGTTTATAGGTAAATAGTTCTTGTACAGAAGATGAAATCAAGCCGAAGCAGTCAAACAAGAAAAAGAGGATCATCTATGATTCAGGTAATATTTCTTTTCAGGAGTTTTCGAGTTTAACATTTTCATTTTGTATCTGTTAGAGCTGATGTTCTGTATAATGTTAAAAGGTGCTGTGAGAAGAGGGCTCTGTGTTCAAGAAAAGTTGAAAACAACTTTTATTATACTACAGGATTTATCAGAGCTGAAATATGTTAATAAAGTTTTGTTCTGTGGAGATGTGGTATATATGGTGTGTCTGAAACTTACTTTGAATATGCTAAAGTATCTGTATTAACTTCTCTTTCAGCTGAGGTTCTTGGAAACTGAATTTGAAAAAAGAGTGCCATAAAATGTTGCTTTACAAACAAAGATCTAAAACCTCATTTTTGTCCTTTTGATTTAGTCCTTTTTATTGCAGTTAAAAGGAATAAACACACCTTAAAAACTTTGACTATAAGATTGACTTGAAAAATATGAGGGTTGGGGTTCTGACACCCCTTGCAATTGAAAATCTACATACAACTTTTGATTCCCCCAAAACTTAACTACTAATAGTCTACTGTTGATTAGAAACCTTGCCAATACCATAAACTGTCAGTTAACACATATTTTGTATGTTATATGTATTTTATACTGTAGTCTTGCAATAAAGTAAGCTAGAGAAAAGAAAATGTTATTAAGGGAATCTTAAGAAAAATACATTTACAGTACTGTACTGTATTTATTGATACTATAAGTTTATGTCATCTGTTTACAAAATGAATCCCAGTACCTACATCAATATTGTCTAATATATAAAATACTCCAGATGTTATACATATTACTACACTCTATTATAATACAGATGTAGATGTTATACGTATTACTAACTCTTGACGTCAGAAATGAAATGATAATGTGAAAAGGAAATTCATATTTACAGGTATAACAATTCATGCATTGATAATGAAGAAGCAGCAGTATGATAGTTTTATGGTAGCCTGGTGTAATTGATAGGATTGCTTCATGATAGCCTAGCCTATGCACTAATGAATCTGTTAACAAAATTTTGGCATACAGTATGACTGTAACACTGTCATATTCATAATACAGTATTGGAAACATTGTTACATAAAAAGAAAATCCACCTACCTGTTATTGATAAACAGGCTGTTATGCAGTTTACCCAGTTACAGAGAGGCATACTTTATAGTAGTGTAATTCTTTGAAAGCAATGTTATAAAATGGAAAACTAATACAGATTAATTTTATATTAAAGATCACCTTATACCTATGTAGATATAGACTAGTGTCTATATATATCATGCATTCATGACATACCTTTTTCTTAAATTTTTTTAGTTATTTCTAAGCCATGTGGTTTGTCTTTTTTTTTTCAAATTGTTGCAAATCTCCAAAATTTTTTCAACATATTTATTTGAAAAAAATCTGTGTAGAAGTGGACATGTGCAATTCAAACCCATATTCAAGGGTCAGTTGTATTTTTAAGATAGGGAGCATACATTTTTATGTGTGCCTTTTATGGTATGCTAAAATAATGGTAAAAGTTTTAGATTTTGATTTTTTTGGAGAAGATCTATCCAGTATGAATTCTTAAAATTAAGAATGTAACCTAAGGAAGCATTTATAGATTATCAGGATTTTGACAGTGATAGCAAAGGTTCTAAAAGTACTTGAATGTTTATTGTGAGTCTTTTACCGCCGTATATAATAAAGAATTGGAAATAAGTACAAAGACTGCAGCATTAGGCCAAGTCCTTCTCACACTGCCATCTCTCCAGTTTTCTGACCTCCTTCCACAGTCAATGTCTAAACCTCTTCTTCCGCCTTCCTCTTCTTTGTGACTACACTGGGCCCATCCAGATAATTTCCCTACATTAATGTCACCTATTCCCCAGAAGTTTCTATCTTTTGGGACAGTGGAAATATAATTGATACATTTTTAGAACTGTATGAGACAGGATTTATAAAAGCATGGTGAGAGGAAGAGGAATGACACTGAAATTTCTGAAACTCTTATTTTGTACCAGACATATACTAGGTATTTATACTTTGTCTTGATTTGTATTTAAGTGCTCTGGGTGATTAGACTGTGGTAGACAGAATAATGTCCCCTAAAGATGCCCACACCCTAGTTACTAGAACCTGTGACTATGTTCGGTTGTATGGCAAAAGAGGTGACATTAAAATTATAGGTGACATTAATGTAGGGAAATTATCTGGATGGGCCCAGTGTAGTCACAAAGAAGAGGAAGGCGGAAGAAGAGGTTTAGACATTGACTGTGGAAGGAGGTCAGAAAACTGGAGAGATGGCAGTGTGAGAAGGACTTGGCCTAATGCTGCAGTCTTTGATGGAGGAAGGGAGGAGGCCTTGAGCTGAGGAGTGCTTGCAGTCACTAGAAACTGGAAAAGGCAAGGAAACGGATTCTTCTGCATAGTATCCAGAAAGGATCACAGCAGTCCTGATGCTTGATTTTAGTCCAGAGACCCAAGTTGGATTTCTAACCTCCAGAACTGGGAATAATACATTTGTGTTGTTTTAAGCGAGTAAGTTTGTGTTGACTTATTACCGCAGCAGTAGAAAGGCTTAACCACTGGGTAGTGATAATCTATCAGAATTTAAAAAGATTTGTTTGGAAAAGAATCTTGAGGAATTGATTAATAATAATCACTTTAAAGTAATTCCCTAGTAGTCTAGTGGTTAGGACTTGGTGCTTTCACTGCTGTGGGCTTGGGTTCGATCCTTGGTTGAGCCAAGATCCCACAGGCTGTGTTTCATGGCAAAAAAAATAAAAGCAAACTATATGGGGGTAGGGTGGGAGGGAGGTCCAAGAGGATGTATGAATATGGCTGATTCACTCGTGTCAGCAGAAACTAACAGTGTTATAAAGCAATTATATATTCCAATAAAAAAAAAAAGCACACTATTAATACTATTTCTTTTCAAAGTTTTTATTTTCCTCTTGTATTCAGATTCAGAATCAGAGGAAACAGTACAGGTAAAAAATGCCAAAAGCGACCAGAAAAATTGCCACGATCTTCTAAACCTGCTAAAATCCAACAGCAGGATCCTGTTACGTACATTTCAGAAACAGGTAAGGGCACTAAATAAATATGTTTGTTTTCGAGAGAAGTGCACTGTGTATTGTGTTCTTGAGCGTCTCTTGGTAGCTAAATATATCTCCTTCACTTTGAACTGAACTTCAGTTGCCTTTTTCTCTGTGTAAAATTGTCCTTGCCAGGGGAAGGCTATAATTATCTTTGGCATTTCCTGTGAGTTGAGGGCCAATAACAGGATAGTTGTTTCTTGGAATTTTTTTTTTAAGTGCTCCATATCAAACCATATATGTTGATACTATGTCTTGAATCATAAATTAAACTATTATTGGATTGTTTAAAAACTTTGTTTTTTTTTACCTTTTAAGTCGTAACAATCTTAAGTATATAATGACTATGCAAATTTGTGCCTTCTAATCTATAAGCTTGTGACTTGAATTCCTTATATTCTCTGGTGACCCTAAAGATTTAATAGTGGCTTTAAAAATATGCTTCATTTGTGTTTATGTTTATTTGATCTATTTTGAGTGGTCCAAAAACAAGACATTTATAAATGTACACTAATCTTAAGATGTCATAGTATAAATAATGTCATAGTATATAGATAATTGCAGTATTCTTTTATAGTGAGAGGCCCTGAATTACATTGTTATCTTAGGGAAAAAAAACATAGGATGGATTTGTTATAAAGTCATTTTGATCTGAGCATTGTTAACTCCTAGAGGAGATTGTCTTCAAATTCACGGAGCCTGTTGAATCAGTTTCTAATAAAAATGCTTGGGGTCCATGAGAGCATCTGATATACCTCATTGGTTTGTTCGTCTTGAAGAAAACCTCTTGACAGCATTATTTTTAGCACTCAGCTACTTGTGTTGCCAGTGAAGTGAATACACCTGGTTTGAAGAGAGAGGGTAAAAACCACATAATTATTTTGGGACAGCATGTTGCAACTTACATTCAGCAGGCTTTTATTGATTGTCTTTTCCATCCTGATTACTAGGTGCTGGGGATATAACGGTAGGAGTATAGATTCCTTAGTACTGTAGGAATGCCTGAGGCTGCAGTATGCACTAGTTAGAGAGAGAGCTTAAAGGAGAGGGTAGGATTTGGTCTAATCCTTGAAGGATGAGCAGGTGATGGAGGGAAAGAATATGTCTGGTTGTTGTTTAATCTCTCAGTTGTGTCTGACTTTTGCTACCCAGTGGACTGTAGCCTGTCATGCTCCTCTGCCCAAGAGATTTCCCAGATAAGAATACTGGAGTGGATTGCCATTCTCTTCTCCAGGGGAATCTTCCTGACCCAGGGGTGAAACCCACGTCTCCTGCATTGGCAGGCAGATTTTTTTACCACTGAGCCACCAGGGAAGTCTGTCTGGTTAATAGGATGGGATTATTTAAGACACAGCATCCAGTACAAGGCTTGATATATTCGTAGGACCCCAAAGAGATTGCTTGCCCACATGATGAGAAATAATGAGTGGTGTATGAGGCCAATTTAGGGAAGACCTTGAAAACTAGATGGAAGAATTTAACGTACAGGGAAAATGGAAAAATAATAATTGAGGAGGCTGAGACTCTTAATCTATGAGTGAAGTAATATGTATTTTAAAGAGGTAGCAATAGTAAGGGACTGATCTATAAACATTTGAGACATGTGTTATAGATTAGGTTTTTGGATTACCTGTGGTTCAGCCATGCTGTTTATGATTTACTGTTAGGATAATTGGAAAGTAGATGTTATTATCCTGCTTATGTTTAATTTTTTTTTTATTTTCTAGCATCAGCTTTATTGAGATAGAATTCACATACCCTACAATTCACCTTTCATGTTTTAGTGTTACTGGAATTTTACGTGTTCAAACATGTAAAGCTGGTACTTGAGAGCATGAAGGTACCCATGGTAGATAAATTGGTCAGTAAGTAGGGAATGAAACAGGAAAGAAGTCCTTGTGTTATAGAAAGAAGCTGAAAGAAGCTCTGCCTGAGGGGATACATACATCCTTGGTTCCTATCTAACTCTAAAGCGCTAAAGGTCAGTGACTCTGCCTCCCTTTCTGTAAAGCAGAAACTCTTAATTGAATATAGGACAGTTGGGACAACTTAACAGGGTGATGCACATGAGAGGGCCAGACCCAGTGCCTGAAACATAAATAGCCCGCTGTCACAAGGGCAAACTAAAAACAAAAGGAGCCCACAGGTGAGCTTTGCAGGCTCTCTGAAACATTTGCATATTTGATAAAGTTGTTCAAATACCAAAGGGGAAATCTTAAGTGGCATGAGCATATCTCTATAACATTTTTGTAAGCCGTTTCTTCATTATGGCTTGTGGCAGGTTGACTTTTGAACCTGTTTCTTTGCTAAATATCTGCTCAGGCATGTTGTGCAAATGCAGTCTTCCATTAAAGGACCCCCTCTTAACATCTGGCCACTTTTCTCAAGTTTTAAATATGTGGGAGAGATACTAAAACAAGTACGGTGATAGGTTTATTATGTAACTGAAGGTGGTCTGATCAGGCTTTCCAGTGACACTCTGAAAACGTCAAAGTTGGCAGACAGCAATGGCCTTCAACCGGGGATCAAGGCTATCCTTATCTTGTGATTTTAGAGGTCAGACAATTTGAGCTCTGGTCACAGATTTTTTTTTAACATGGGACTGTTTATTTCAGACCAGGTATTTTTGAATGTTATTTTCTAAGGAGATAATGGACATCTTGACCATTAGACAGTATTTATGTCATTCTGCCAAGGGTATGTGCGTATGAAAGTGAACGTTGTCTCCTGGTTTTATCAAAGAATCTTAGGGTACAACGTATCCATTTAATACGATGCTATTATATAGTTTTTCTGCTTTTTCTTAGAATTGAGATATAGGAAAGAAGCTAACTTTTTTTTTTTGCCTATTTTATCTTTTCATTTTTTTTATACCTTCGAATGATAGGTGAATAGGAGAAAGATAAGCCCTTTTCTTTCCCTTCATAAAAGAGAATGAGACTGTTAAAAAGAAGTCTGCAATAAAATTAGCATAATGAGATCAGAAATAAAATGAGTTTGTAAAACAGAAAAGTGCAGCTTGAAATAAATTTGAAATTTCTTGACCACAAAATAATCTTTTTATTCATTTTTAAAGCTAAATCTATAATTTTTCAATGATGATTATGAATAAATATAAACATTTATCATAAATTTAAATAAAATATGTGTGGTAATAATAGTTTACAAATAAAAATTCTAACCTAAAATTGTTTTTATTTTATTCTTTTTGGAGTTTGGAGCTTCTTGTGGAGAATTATATTATTCAGTTTTAATAATCTATTAATTCCTAAAGAAATGATTTTGCTTTACTATTCCGTATTTTATCTTTTATAAATCAACTTTTTTTTTTCTTACAGTATAGCATACAGTGATTAAAGAGCATGAGCTCTTGAGTTAAACCTACTGCCTGGGTTAAACCTTCATTTACCTTCCCTATGTCCTAGTTTCCTTGTTTGTAAAATGAAGGTATTAACTAGTGCCAGGGGCTTTTGTGCTTGATCAAATGAGATAATGATTGACAAACACTTATAAAGTAGGGTCTGGTACATATGAAATGTTTAGTAAGTATTAACTGTTATTCTTATATTTTGACTTGATTGTTTACCTACATCTGCCTTTAAAGATTAAAGACATTTGCTTTTGCTTAGGTATTTAGGGCTTCTTTTGATTATATAACTGTGCTTTAGAAATTTAGAAATTGTATTTGACCCACTTATGTTATAGATGCTCTCTGACCGATGTAGGAACCTACTACATGTGTCTGTGGAGCACTTGAAATGTGATTAGTCCAAATGGAAAAGGCGGTATGTGTGAAGTTCAGATTTCAAAGACTTTAAAAAAAGATAAATTATCTTATTAATAATTTTTTAGCATCTGTTACATGTTGAAATCATCTGAATATATTTGGATAGATGAAATATATTGTTAATTTCATCTGTTCCTTTCTACTTTTTATTTATTCTTTCTACTTTTTAAAATGTGGGTCACATTTTTCTCTCTGTTGCATAGTGCTTTATAAACAATGAGAAATACATTTAGGAAATAACAGTACTTTAGAAAATAACCTACCTAACCTACTTCAGGTGCTTTTGTTTGTGCTGTCAGATGAGTCTTTAGGCTGTATTATTATGCAGATCTTTAGGCTTATCATTTAGCTCCATGACATACTTTTCATCATCACTTTGTTTGACTAAACTTATCTTTTATTACTTACTGATTTCTAAAGTACTTTACATTAGTTTCCCAGATTACAGGAAAGGGAAAAAATTCTTTATATTATACATATCTTCATAGCAACTGTTAACTGTAGTGGGATGTTTTTGAAGGTTGGTAAACATCCAAAGTACTGGGTAAATATATTTACTTTTAGCTGTTTAATGAATGAGGGACCTTGAGTTTTGTTTGGTAAAAGGTGACCTTTTATTATGCAATTTCATCAGGAGCTGTGGGTGTTTGGTTGAAAATAGTGAGGGTTTTCTGTGTCTTGAGAATTGTTTATGGTAATTACAATTAATTACCATAATTAAAAATAAAATAATTAAATTATTAATTTAATTATTAAATTAATTAAAATTATTAAATAAAAATAATTAAAAAGTAAGATTTTAAATTGAAGTATAGTTGATTTGCAATGTTGTATTAGTTATAGGTGTACTGCAAAGTGAATCAGTTATGCATATGCGTGTATCTACTCTTTTCTAGATTCTTTTCCCATATAGGTTATTACAGAGTATTGAGTAGAGTTCCTTGTGCTATATGATAGGTCCTTGTTTGTTTGTTATCGATTTTATATATCAGTTCAGTTTCAGTCGCTCAGTCGTGTCCAACTCTTCGCGACCCCATGAATCGCAGCACGCCAGGCCTCCCTGTCCATCACCAACTCCCGGAGTTCACTCAGACTCACATCCATGAGTCTGTGATGCCATCCAGCCATCTCATCCTCTGTCGTCCCCTTCTCCTCTTGCCCCCAACCCCTCCCAGCAATGAGTCAACTCTTCCCATGAGGTAGCCAAAGTACTGGAGTTTCAGCTTTAGCATCATTTATCTCCTTCAGAATGGACTGGTTGGATCTCCTTGCGGTTGAAGGGACTCTAAAGAGTCTTCTTCAACACCACAGTTCAAAAGCATCAATTCTTCGGCACTCAGCCTTCTTCACAGTCCAACTCTCACATCCATACATGACCACAGGAAAAACCATAGCCTTGACTAGACGGATTTTAGTCGGCAAAGTAATATCTCTGCTTTTGAATATGCTATCTAGGTTGGTCATAACTTTTCTTCCAAGGAGTAAGCATCTTCTAATTTCATGGCTGCAGTCACCATCTGCAGTGATTTTGGAGCCCACAAAAATAAAGTCTGCCACTGTTTTCCACTGTTTCCCCATCTATTTCCAAGTGATGGGACTGGATGCCATGATCTTCGTTCTCTGAATGTTGAGCTTTAAGCGAACTTTTCCACTCTCCTCTTTCACTTTCATCAAGAGGCTTTTTAGCTCCTCTTCCCTTTCTGCCATAAGGGTGGTGTCATCTGCATATCTGAGGTTATTGATATTTCTCCTGGCAATCTTGATTCCAGCTTGTGTTTCCTCCAGCCCAGCGTTTCTCATGATGTACTCTGCATATAAGTTAAATAAGCAGGGTGACAATATACAGCCTTGATGTATTCTTTTTTCCTGTTTGGAACCAGTCTGTTCCATGTCCAATTCTAACTGTTGCTTCCTGACCTGCATACAGATTTCTCAAGAGGTAGATTAGGTGATCTGGTATTCCCATCTCTTTCAGAATTTTCCACAGCTTGTTGTGATCCACACAGTCAAAGTCTTTGGCATAGTCAATAAAGCAGAAATAGATGTTTTTCTGGAACTCTCTTGCCTTTTCCATGATCCAGCAGATGTTGGCAATTGGATCTCTGGTTCCTCTGCCTTTTCTAAAACCAGCTTGAACATCAGGGAGTTCACAGTTCACGTATTGTTGAAGCCTGGCTTGGAGAATTTTGAGCATTACTTTACTAGCATGTGAGATGAGTGCAATTGTGCGGTAGTTTGAGCATTCTTTGGCATTGCCTTTCTTTGGAATTGGAATGAAAACTGACCTTTTCCAGTCCTGTGAGTTTTCCAAATTTGCTGGCATATTGAGTGCAGCACTTTCACAGCATCATCTTTCAGGATTTGAAAGAGCTCAACTGGAATGCCGTCACCTCCACTAGCTTTGTTCGTAGTGATGCTTTCTAAGGCCCACTTGACTTCACATTCCAGGATATCTGGCTCTAGATTAGTGATCACATCACTATGATTATCTGGGTCCTGAAGATCTTTTTGTACAGTTCTTCCATGTATTCTTGCCACCTCTTCTTAATATCTTCTGCTTCTGTTAGGTCCAGACCATTTCTGTCCTTTAAACCTTTTTCAAAATGGACGTGATCCATTATCAGCACCCTGGATACAGCTTTTCAGTTTCTTTTGAATAGCTTTTCAATTACTTATAAATTTCAGAAACCATTGTTAGTTATCTTGTATTTCTCCATTTTGCCATAAATCAGTATTTCTTAATCAAGAGTGATTTTGCCTCCCAGGGGAACTTCAGTATATCTCGAGTGCTATTTTTGGTCATCACAACTGGTGGATCCTGTAGCATCCAGTTGGTAGAGGCCAGAGTCATTATTAAACATCCTACAATGCAAAATGTCAATAATGCAGAGGTTAAAAACCCTGCCATGGCCTATCAGTACATAGTTTTGGTAGATTCTTTGTTGAAATCCAGATATCCCTGTTTCTAGTATTCTTCTCATCTACTAGTCCTATAAGTCAAGGAATAAATGATGGCTTAGGCCAGTGTAGTTTAATGTCAGTGAATCCTCTGCTTCTATTAAATACTTTTAGTTTTTTAATTGAAGTGTGGTTGATTTGCAATGTTGTGTTAATTTCTTCTGTACAGCAAAGTAATTCAGTTATACATATATATACATTCTTTTTCATATTTTTTCCATCACAATATATTGATTATAGTTCCCTGTGCTATACAGTAGGACCTTGTTGCTTATCCATTCTATATATCATAGTTTGCATCTGCTAACCCCAATCTCCCACTGAAGCCCTGTCCACCTCTGTCCCCTTTGGAAACCACAAGTTTATTCTCTGTAAGTCTGTTTCTGCTCTGTAGATAAGTTCATTTGTGTCTGTATTTTAGATTCCACATGTTGGTTGTATCGTACAGTATTTGTCTTTTCTTTCTGACTTCACTTAGTATGATAATCTGTAGTTGTGACCATATGGCTGCAGATGGCATTATTTTATTCTTTTTTATGGCTGAGTAGTATTCCATTGTATATATGTGGCACATCTGCTTTATCCATTCATCTGTCAGTGGGCGTTTAGGTTGTTTCCATGTCTTGGCTACTGTGCAGAGTGCTGCTTTGAGCACTGGGTAGGGATGGGGGTGTGAACATATCTGTTTGAATTATAATTTTGTCTGGATATATGCCCAGGAGTGAGGTTGCTGGGTCATGTGGTAGTTCTGGCTTTTTAGTTTTTTGAGTAACCTCAATACTGTTTTCCATATTGGCTGCACCAGCTCACATTCCTACCACAGTGCACAAGCGTCCCCTTTTCTCCACCCCCTCTCCAGTATTTGTAACTTGTAGACTTTTTAATGATGGCCATTCTGACTTGTGTGGGGTGCTACCTCATTGTAGTTTTGATTTGCATTTTTGTAATAGTTCACACTGTTGAGCACCTTTTCATGTGCCTGTTGTTTTAGTTGCCAAGTTGTGTCCAACTCTTTTGTAACCTCATGGACTACGGAGCCTGCCAGGCTCCTCTGTCCATGGGATTTCCCAGGCAAGAATACTAGAGTCGGCTGCCATTTGCTTCTCCAGGGGATCTTCCCAATTCAGGAATTGGACCTGCATCTCCTGCATTTACAGGTGGATTCTTTACCACTGAGGCACCAGGAAAGCCTGCATGTGCCTGTTTGCCACTTGTAAATACTCTCGTTTTGAACTATTCTTGATATTGATGCATAGAATTGTCACAAAATCTTTCTGGTTCTATTGTAATTGGGGATTTTCAAAACCTTTCTCGTTTTGAAATTAGGACTCTACTTCTCTTTAATCTTTAGAGACTTCTTTCATTTTACGTCATGATTCACAGGTCACTGATACCCTTTAGCAATTTTTATTCACAGATTTATTTTGACTAAAGCATCATTATAAGAGCTAGATGCTTTTTAAAAAATATAAATTTATTTATTTTAATTGGAGGCTAATTACTTTACAATATCGTATAGGTGTTTTCTTAAAATATTTTTTTGCCTACTTTGCCCTTCATTCCTTTTTCAATATTTGACCTAAAAAATTTAGTGACATATGGAGAGGGAGAATTTAAAAGGACATACTGAATAGTGAAGCACTAGTGTATCTGGAATGATTATTTGTGTGAAGCATCTCTGAAAATGAACAGACTGTTGTTTGTTATCGTGACATGTATTTTGTTGTCAGGCACTTGTGAAACTGTGAGAGACACAGGATTGTATTCCAGAATGCTAAGTAGATTATGTTGTGAAAATGTCAGTAAGTACTAATAAAACAATATACAGGGGATTTATGCTTAGTCGTTACACCGAAACCAGAGTCGTTCCGTTCTCTCATGTGCAGGGACTTGTAATGTGAATGGAAGTGGGGAACTGCGTTGCTGAACCCCTCCCTTAACGCTTCTGGTCAGTCAGGTTTCCTTCTATAACTGGTTTCATGCCTTAGAAGCTCTGGAATATGTACCTGCGGCCAGTTGTCCAAGCCTTCCCTCCCTAACTCCAGACCTCCTTTTTCTTTTCCTGAGGGATGCAGTGGAGATGGAGGAAGGAGGCGAGTAAGTAGTAAAGTATCCCGCTTTCTTCTCCTGTGTTGTGCTTTCTTAGAAATTGAGACCAGCTGTGACTTCGCATGGACTGTTATTCCTGCTGTGGTGGGGACTCTGTGGTAGATAACATCACAGCACAAGTCAGTGCTTTCATCTCTTGATGATAAATATCATTGCTTACCTACCTCACTATATACCTCATGGATTATTAAATATTTTTATTCTTAAAATATAACTGACTCCATTTGATTATAAGAGGATTTATTAGTAAAGAATCATGATATCTTTAATTTCTTGATTAAAGATGGTCAGTCTCAGTTTTATTTCATTATACTGAGAGCTATCTGATTCACCACAGAATATCTGATTCTCACACTCCATAAGTTCTGCAGAGGTGGTATGTGTAATTTCTCTTCTATCCACTTAATTGACAGATATTTATTTAAGATTTGAAATATGCATTAACCTTTCTCTTTATCTATAACCAGAGTTACAGTTGGGATTTTTGACTCACAGAGGTATTAAAAAGAACTTAGTAGAGAAAAGCTCTAAAGACTCAGATTCCCTTTTTGGCTTTTGACTTGTTACAAAATAAATTATTTTAAATCTCTGTAACCAGATTCTCTAGCATGGTCTCCATTAATTTGGTTTCTATGTGTTTCACACTGAAGGAAAAAAAAATCAGAATCCCAAACTCTGAGCAGTAGGAACATTAGAATTAGATTTTTTTAGAGAGCTGCACATTATTTTCTTGCTCTTTCATTTGTTATCCTTTTAAATAAATGAATGTATCTAACTCAGAGTGGCAAAGCAATCTTCTTTTCTAGGCAGTTCCTCTGCTGTGTGTTGGATAATGCTAGTTTACGTGGTGACTGTTACCATGTTTGAGGTTATGTTGTATATAAATAAAAATAAATGGTGTTTTTAAAAGGAGTCAAATATCCTGGGGGAGATTGTGAGTGTTCAATTGCCAAATTTTCAAGTAGGTCACAGAAATTTGACTTAGATTTATTTATCACTACTTTATTATAAGTTTCTGGGAAGAAGAGAACACAATTTTGCCTTTGGCTTCTGACAAGGCAGAACAAATTTAGGTTCATTAGAAAACAAGAATAAATGTTAAAAAAGGAAAACAAGCATAACTTTATTTGGCATGATTCATCCCTATACACTGTGTAGAATTGTAAAATACTTATTTTACGTGAAGTTGGTCATAGCAACACCTGTTAAATGATGGTCTTTGTCAAGCAGCTAGTTGCATTGTTCTAATCCCTGGCCTTTTTTGCCTTCATAATATTTTGGTACAGCTTTTGAAATATCTAGGAGGAGCCTGGTGGGCCGCTGTCCATGGGGTTGCACAGAGTTGGACACGACTGAAGCCACTTAGCATGCATGCATGCATGCATTGGAGAAGGAAATGGCAACCCACTCCAGTGTTCTTGCCTGGAGAATCTCAGGTTCAGAGGTGCCTGGTGGGCTGTCGTCTGTGAGGTCACACAGAGTCGGACACGACTGAAGCCACTTAGCAGCAGCAGCAGCAGCAGCAGGGCCAAAAGAGTTTTAAGGGGTTTCCCAGGTGGCATTAGTGGTAAAGAATCCACCTGCCAGTGCAGAAGAGGTGCAAGTTCAATCCCTGGATTGGGAAGATCCCTCAGAATAGGAAATGGCGCTCTACTTCAGTATTCTTGCCTGGAAAATCCCATGGGCGGAGGAGCCTGGTGGGCTACAGTCCTTGGGGTCACAAAGAGCTGGACGAGACTGAGCACGTGAGCACAAAGGGATCTTAAGCTGGCTAGTTGAGAAGTCATCAGGTAGAGAGAGCAGGACTGCTGCTTTGTTCAGGTTTCCTGGTGTTATCAAGGCAAGGTGACAGCATGCTCTCAGATATGCCTGTGACTTTTTAGTATTTACCTTGATGAAATCCTCTCTGAGAAACACAGGGTCATGAATTTTCGTTTTGGTGTTAGTTTTCCCACATAACTATAAAGACTACGGAGAAGTGCACAAATCACAAGGCACTAAATAAGTATTAAATCAAACATTGATTTTTTTTCTTCTTGCATAATTGTATTTCACTAGAATTGCTCCTGCTTTCCAGGTGCCTGAAGAACTTTTTTTTTTTTTTTTTTTTTTGGTGTGTTTAGTAGAGAAAAAGGAACTTTGATACAATTTCTTCTTAGTACAATGAAAACATACTTGATATTTCATGCAGAATATTTCTTTATTTTTTTCTTAGTAAAAATTACATTTTTCTTAGTATTTATGAAAATGTTTATAAAATTATGTTTGTGTTTAGGTATATTTTTTGAATTTATAGATTGAAGATATTTAAAATTTTAAATCCATGTATTCTAAGCCAAAATTTCAGAGAAGGACTCTATTACCCTCCACCATTGTAAAGAGATCTCTAGTAGAGAAGGCTGTGAAAAGAAACTATTTTAGGAATGATGTTTAAGGCTAGCTTAAAAGAACAAAGTGATGCATTTTGGTTTTCCATGAACCTATTATATGATTGGGCTTTCCCTATGGATCAGACGGTAAAAAAATTTGCCTGCTGTGCAGGAGACCCGAGTTTGATCCCTAGGTCCAGAAGATTCCGCGAGAAGGGAATGGTATTTTTACCTGGAGAATTCCATGGACAGAGGAGCTTCGCAGGCAAGCTACAGTCCATAGGGTCCCAGAGATTCAGACAAAACTGAGCAACTAACACTGTGATTATATGATTAGATCACAATTTATATAGCCCTTCCAGTTTTAAATACTTTTGTTGTTTACGTTTTTATGTTCTCAATAGTGTGATGAATATATTTGTATATAAATATTTGTCAGCACCTCTGATTATTTCTAAGAATTACTATGTTAAATGTTATGAACTTCTTTGCCAAACTGCTTTCTAGAAAAGTTGTGCTAGTTTACACTTTCATAGTTACTGTTTATATTAATACATACTTATCATATTCTCACCAGTACTGAGTATGGAAGCTATAAAATCTATGTGACCATCCATAGATTCTTAGAATTATAGACAGGAAATCTGAAGAGTTTGTCTGGTCCAACATTTTGTGGAGGAGGATAGTGCGTCTCATAATTAATTAAAATAAGTTGAAGTCAGGTTAGAATTTTGGTTTTCTGATTCAGTATTGTTTTTAACCAGAGAATACTGCTTTATTATTTATTGAATGTTTATTATAGCATGATGAGTTGCTACACTGAGCAGTTTGATTAAAAATCTAATCATCCCAGTAACTCAAATGGTGAGTTGTTTGAAACTGTTTTACCATTTATAAGAAAGAGGAGCTAAAGAAGAGAATGAGAGCAGTCTTCAAATGCTGAATGTGAGAAAAGGAAAATAGGTAGAATTCACAGGGAAATATTTTGGCTTAATATAAGGAAGATCTTTCCTAAAGAGTACAGTAGTGCTATTCACTAAAGAAAGAGGAGGCTGTGTTGAGTTTCACTGCTCTATTTTGGAAGTATTTACGTCC
Organism: Nanger dama; assembly: GCA_917880005.1. Taxonomy (NCBI): domain Eukaryota; kingdom Metazoa; phylum Chordata; class Mammalia; order Artiodactyla; family Bovidae; genus Nanger; species Nanger dama. Next base: position 47,697,032 of record CAKJTW010000001.1, read on the forward strand.
AGTCTGTGTTTGCCAGGAATGTGGAAAACACATTCAATACATGTGGAGTCCATGTATTGAATAAGAAAACTAGTTGACTAAAGGTAATGGATTCTAAAGAATGTGGTAGAGAACCTGGCATGAAGTTAAGTGCCCAATAATGATAGCTATTATAAATTTTTATTATATATTAGATAGAAAGATACCATGTAGTTCCTGAAGCCAGTGACAGAATAAGCAGAGATGTTAATAAGTAATGAAAGAAGTAGCAAAGAAAAATGGACGGAGAAGCTAAAGCCAAACCTTTCTGTCTCAGCCAAAGGGACAGAGAGTTTCTAGGAGATAGTCGATTTGTTGTAAATATTAGATGTAGGTTAAAAAGAAAGACAAATGGGAGAGGGAAAGGGTGGGATGGTTTGGGAGAATGGCGTTGAAACATGTATACTTTCTTGAAAGAAACAAAGTGCCAGTCTATGTTCAATGCAGGATGCAGGATGCATGGGGCTGGTGCACAGGATGATACAGGTAGGATGGGAGGTGGGAGGTGGGGGGGCTTCGGCATTGGGAGATTGTGTTCACCTGTGGCTGATTCATGTCAATGTATGGCAAAACAAATACAGTATTGTAATTAAAAAAATAAATAAATAAAAATTTAAAAAAAGAAAAAAAAAGAAAGACAAATGTAATGTAAAGATGAAAAACATATGATGAAAGAAATTCAAACCACCCATAATCCCCTATCTAGACATAAAAGTTGCTAACATTTTATTCTTTTCAGATCTTTGAACATGAATTCAAAAGCATAAATAGGTAGATTTAGGTATATCAGTAAACATCTTGTTATGTCTATTTTATCACTTAAACATAAGCATATCTTGATGTCAGTAAATATGTATATGCATTGTAATTTTCTATTGGAGCATAGAATCCATTACAGGATTGAACATAATAGTAGATATTCTGGTAATTTGTTTTCCCACTTTATAAACAATGTTCACTTAGCTCTGTCTTTGGTGCCACTTCATAGTTGAGGCTGTCTTTTTGTGTCAACTGTATTCATCTTTTATTTAGTTACTGTTTTTGGCTGCCCTGGGTCTTTGTTGCTGTACAAGCTTTCTCTCTTTGCAGTGAGCATGGGCTCCTCTCTACTTGCGATGCGTGGGCCGCTTGTTGTGGTGGCTTGTCTTGTGGCAGAGCACGGGTTCTAGAGTGTGGGCTCAGAAGTTGTAGCGCATAGACTTAATTGCTCTTCGGCGTGGGAAATCTTCCCTGGCCAGTGATGAAACCCATCTCCCTTGCATTGGCAGGTGGATTCTTAACCATTGGACTAGGAAAGTTCCAGTCCCTTAATTTTTTTCATCTTTTCTTACCCTCTTGCAGTCTATTCTTTATCCTTTTGAATGGACAAATGCCATTTCAAGCATTTTTGTACATACATCTTTGTGTGTATGTCTCTTATTGTTTGTTTGTTTGTTGTTTGGCTGTAGCATGTGGGATCTTAGTTCCCTGACTGGAAGTGACCCCACGGCCCCTGGAGTGAAAGCACGGTATCGAAACCACTGGATCCCCAGGGAAGTCTGTTTTGTTTGTAGACTAATTAGTTAGAGGTGGAATTGCTGGGTCTGACTAATGGGTATGCATAGTTGAGTTTTTGATGTATATTGCAGGTTTGCCCCCATAAAGGTTTTTTAAAGTTTGCTATTTTTAAATACCAGAAGATCCTTTTGCATATATGAAGGTCCCATTTCCCTGTACCCTTGCCAACAGTCTTTTTAATCTGATATTCTTAGAAATTCTTGATCTCACTGAATTTCATACTAGTCTGTTAACCTGTGAATATTTATGAGATTGCTAGAGAAAGGGTTAAGCTAGGAATTGCAAATATCGCTAATACCGTTGTTTCCTTTTCTGAGGTAGCAGTGGTTGATCTTGTCTGAATTAATTCCTTAAGAACAGTTATAATATTTTGTATACAAAGTTCTTGAGTGAAGGGGGAAGAACTGTAACAGAAAAACATAGTGGTTGACTTGATCCATTCAGTTCTAAGATTTTCTGTCATACTGCTTGTACACATGGGTGGATGTAATGGAAATTAAATGTTACTGCCTTTGACATTTTTAAAGTGAGGGAAAAACCAGTAGAGGACCGTTATTTCGTAAATACAATTTAATTTATTTTTCTCTGTTAAAGGAGTCCTTCTTCCTCAAAAGTACAGTTGTTGAACTTAAACCAAGTAAAAATTATAAAATTTAATAAGCTCTCAGATATGATTGGCAGTCTTATATATACTAGCTATGCTCTTAATTTTGCACTTACGGCCTAAGGAGATGTATTGGATGTTCACACCGAGGAGCTTCCCAGTTTATTGTTTTCTTATCTTTATTAAAGCCAGATATCAGCAGTTTCGTCTGAATCTTCTTTTAGGGGCATTTGTGCAGTTTGTTCTGGCTGCTAAGGTCGAGTGGTTGCTGAATACCGATAGCTTGCCTGTGCTGCACCTTAACTGAGCGTAGGGATTTAAAGTTGACAAACAATAAATTATTTAAAAATTGGGTTTCTATAACAGTTCATTTTGTTGTTATCTTAGAAGGAGAGAAGTTTCAGATTATATTCTCTGTGGTTACTCGGACTGCTATGGGTGATTTGCGTGAATGTTGTACCTACGTGGAATGGGGTATAATGTCACCTAGACTTTGCAGAACCGTCTGAATACGATGGCAGGGAAAGTGAAGGACTGATTGTCATGTAGGGGAGAACAGATATATGAGAGACTGAATTTAGTCTGTTGACTCTTGTCAACACATGGTTAAACTGAAATCTGATAAGTGTATCAAATCTTGCATGTGCTTAGAAGGATTGATACAAATTTTTAATTTAGTCTTGAAGGTAGATTGGCTATAGTTGAAGCTAAGTAAAACAAGTATGTTTTAATTAAAATCTTTGGTTGCAGGTTAAGAAGAAAACCTAGCTTGTTGTGAGCAAAATGGAATTTATTAGGTCATTGTTGAGTCTCATTGAATGTAAGAATAAACCTTTAACACCTTAAGTTTAAACATGTGAGTTCAGCAAAATGATTAAGGGTAAGATTGGGCCCACCTTGTTCAAGTGCCCATTCCTTGTCCAGTTTGTGATGGCACAGAATATGTGCGTGCGTACTAAGCTGCTTTAGTTGTGTCTGACTCTTTGTGACCCTATGGACTGTAGCCCACCAGGCTCCTCTGTCCATGGGATTCTCCAGGAAGAATACTGGAGTGGGTTGCCGTGCCTTCCTCCAGGGGATCTTCCTGACCCAGGGATTGAACCCGAGTCTGGTATTCTCCTGCATTGGCAGGCAGGTTCTTTACCACTAGCGCCGCCTAGGAAGCCCTATGGAATACGGAACCATCTAATAAATATATCTGTGGCTATAGGAGGCCATTGGGATGTCAAGTGGGGTGTAAGTCCTTGGAATTTTGTCTGTCTTATTGACTCCTGTATCCTCAGTGCCTTGCACATAGTGGACACTCAGTAAATATTTGTTGACTATGTGAATAAATGTACATGTTTATGTACTCTGGATAGTCAGTGGGGGATATGGTGTATTATAGATACAGCACTGACTGTTGAAGTTAGGAGACAGGAAGAAAAAAAAGTCATTAGCATCCCATAGCATGTATATATTTTTAGAAAGTTGGTGGAAATGGTTGTTTTTGTAGTTAGAATGGATGTTTTATCAAACCACATTTGGTTATGTTTCGTTTAAGATGAAGATGATGACTTTGTGTGTAAGAAGACAGCCTCTAAATCAAAAGAAAATGGAGGATCTACAAATAGTTATCTTGGAGCATCAAACATGAAAAAGAATGAGGAAAACACTAAAACCAAGAATAAGCCTTTGTCACCAATAAAACTTACCCCCACATCAGTGCTTGATTATTTTGGAACTGGAAGCATCCAAAGATCAGATAAAAAGATGGTGGCAAGCAGAAGAAAAGAGGTGAGTGTTCTCCATGCAGGCAAGAATGTTCAGGATTTGTCCCTGTTCACTGTTGTTAATAAGAGGTGAAATGTGAATTTTATAAATAGATCAACATTTTATTGATGAAAATAATTTTCCTATGGGTAAAATGTGTGGATGCTGTTTTGGAGCATGAAGAAATTGGCATATCACACATTGAAGCTTCTAATATTTGACAGTAGGAAAAGATCATTTAAATCATGAGAATAAATTGTAATTCTTCGTGTTTAAATACTCAGAATGTAAACTAATTTTACTGTTAACCTCATCTAGACAAAACTGGACAATGTAATTGTTCCCAAGAAAAGTCACAAATACATAACTTAGAGCCCACCCATTCTGTACATTTGACCTTTCAGGCTGATGGTTGGATTTTTTTTTTGGACACTTAGGAAACAGAAATACAGATAAATAAAGTAGTTCCCTGCGTGGAAACCTGGCACATGGTGTATGTGTGTGTTGATTTCATTAGTGCCTCCATAAGATAGTGTAATTTCTCTCACTCTTGTTTTCCCATTGTTCTGGGCTATTTCTGAAGTCAAGACAGATAAAATTTTGGGGATATTTCTTTTGAATATTTCAATAGAATACGTGGGAATCGTTTGTCTGTAGGATATTTGCTCATTAGGAAATTGAATGTGACCATGGAGTAGATGTGAACATAATTTTTGGCTGATGCTGCATTGAGACTATATTTATCTTTCATTGCTGTATTGGGTTAGCCAAAAGTTCGTTCGGGTTTTTCCATACGGTTTACAGAAAACCCAAACTAACTTGTTGGCCAACCCAATATTTATTCATCTACATTTAAGAAAAAGCACCTTACTTCGAACTTAAGGTTTATGCTGTTCTTGCTTGATTTTCTTTGAAATGTAGCCTTCACAAAATGCAGATGATTCCAGATTAAATGATGAGGCCATCGCCAAGCAATTGCAACTTGATGAAGATGCAGAGGTACTGGCATTTTCATTAGATAATCATAATCATTGGAGTTGTCACTTATTATTTAGTCTCCTCAGGCAGACAGTTAGAGTAGTCTTATTTTGAATTGAGCCTCATGCTAAGAGTTATATGTAAAATAAGATCTAAAGCTATGTGAAAACCTAAGTTTATATAAAAGATAAATGATGAGAGCAGAGGATAATTGTTTAAAGATTTATTATTAGATTTCTTTGAATAGAAGCTTCCTTTAGTATAATTAAAATAATTTAACTTGGTCATATCTGTTTTCACTATGGACAATCTTATCTACTTCTGTGGCCTTAAGTAGTATGCATATGTTAGTGATCCCTAAATCTACCTTCATTCAGAGTACTGTTTGTAGTAAACCTGTTCCATTCATTTAATAAGTGTTTACTGAGCACTTACTGTGGCACACTTCTAGGTGTTAAGGCTACTGCAGTTAAAAAAAAATAATGTCAGGTCATTATAAATGGTATGAAGATAAGTAAAAGGATAGCTGCTTTTGGGGGCAATCAATGGGGTTATTTAAATAAGAGGTTAGGAAACCCCTCTGAGGGAGTGACATTGGAGCATAAAATTAAGTGGTAAGCTTCCCTCCACTTGGAGGAAGATTTCCTCTAAATAGAGAGAAAAGCAGGTGCAAGCCTCCTGAGGTAGAAATGTTTGAACTTGATGACTTTGAAAGAAATAGCTGCAAATATTGTTAAGTCATGACTGGTCTTTGGTACCTACCAGAAGGACTTGGGATGGAAAGGAGTCTGGATTTTAGTCTCTCTGAGATGAGAAGCCATTGGACTACTGAATAGAGAAATGACATGACTTGATGGATCTTAAAATTATTCTGGCTGTTATGAAGGTAATAAACTATGGTGGGGCAAAATCAGATCAGTTTGGAGACTGTTAGAGTGGGGTTGGGGGGCAAGAGACAGTGTTGGCTTGTACCAGGGTGGTGGTAATGGAAGAGGTGGTGAGAAGTGGTCACAATCTGTATGTGCTTTTTGAAGATATAACCTTCACGTTGTTGCTGATAGATTGAATATAAGGTACGAGAGAAAGAGACGATTCAAAGAAAACTCCATGTGTTTTCGGCTTGAGCAACTAGGTGAATGGTGTTATCATTTATTAAGACTGAACATTGGTACAGGGAAGTCAAGAAATCTGTTTTGCTCAGAAATGCCCAATAGGCTTCCAGATGGAGATGCAGAGTGGGTAGTTGGTAGAGGAATCTGGAGCTCAGGGGAGAGGTCTAAGCTGTAGATACTTATTTGAGATCAGAAGCATTTGAATGGTATTAAAACCAGTGTGACTAGAGGAGATCATGGAGAGAATGTAAACAGGAAAGAAGTGTCAGAATTGAGCTCTGGGGCACTGTTAACAATGAGAGGTCAGGAAGAGCAGGAGGATCAAGCAGAGGAGATTTACCAAAGTGGCTAGGTATGTGGAGCAATCGGGAAAGCTTGGTATTGTATGGAAGCCAAGTGAAGAAGGTTATTTCAAGGACAAGTGAGGCTCCAGACCTTGGTGCCTATTTTTGAACCCTCTTCCTATTTATTAGCTTAAATGTCGCTTTCTCATACTCCCTAAACTATGTTAGAAATCCCTTCTGTGTACTCTGCTGAACCCCCTGTATCTACTGTTAACATTTAAGTGTCTTCTTAAATTGCTATTTAAATGTCTTCCTGTATGTCCACTTTAAACTCTACCTACCAGGGGTGTTTATGTCACAGCTATCGTACATTAGCGCCTGTTTTAGTGCTTGGCAATGAAGAAGCTCTTGATAACAGTTGTTGTAAGAGAACCGTATACCAGTCTTCTGCAGTGTATGTTCACGGTTTATTGATTTGGCAGTTTATAGTTTGTGTTTTCAAATTCTTTCCATCTTACTGAATTTTATAAACTACATACAGGTATCCATGACTCCGGGTAGCACACATGAGCTAGGTAAAACTGTGGGGGTGAGTTTTAGGGACCTGACTTCTTATCTGTCCCAAATACTGAAGGCATACCCTATCCTTTCCAAACCAGGTGTGGCGCTTTGTAACACAATCCTCTATTTTCCCATTTCTGTCACATTCTTTCAGAATCTTGTTTGGGTAATTTATTAGTCTGTGAAGGACTTTCAGGGTGTTAATGACTGACTGATGCTGTCCTTCTTAATTATCCCTCTAAGAGCTTCTATTTTCCTCCCCTCCCCTTCACTTTCACCTTTTGTTTATTCATTTAGTGAATGTGTGCCCAGAATCTAGCTTGCAAGTCAGTATGTTAAACACTATCTGCTATGATAAATATTGTATTAAAATATAAGACTTTAGATCACATAATACCATAATTACCAATAATGAATTTCTAATGGAAGTATTTAAATTTCTTCTAAAACAACTAGAATCCTGTTTACTAGAAGTATACTGCTACATAGTGTGAAATTTTAGAAGAATGATGTAAAGTTCAATCAGAAATCCTTGCAGGACCACTGGAAGTTTAGAGTTTGGAGGAACTTTATATGATGAAGTTTGTTTGTTTGTTTAAGAAATTAGATGTATAGTTCAGTTATGGTAAAGAAATGCTAGGCAACAGAGAGCATATTGATGTGCGCCTGTCTGGCTTGCTTATAGTTCTGTGTAGCTTGAGTTAATTCATTTTATAAACAAGAGGAGGCTTGGTTACTGAGTTCTTACCAGGCTTATACCAGTTTGCAAATCTTTTCTTTTGGATTGGTTTTGAGGTCCTTTCCTTTGTTTGAATAAGGTATTGTATTAGGCCATTTTATCAGGGAGCATAAATTTATAATGAGAAATATAATCTGTTTCCACACATTCTCTTCTAGAAGAGTTCCATTTAACTGAAAGTAAAAATAGTAGTGTTTAGAAATAACAGTGAGGTAACTAGAATGTCTGTGTGTTATATTAGCATGTTAGGAAAACTTCTGGTATAATGACTTAAATTTTCAGAAGTTAAAAAGAGAAATTACTACTGTGTTGTATACCTTAAACTAGTATAAAATTGTTAAGTCTGCTATACTTCAATTTAAAAAAAGAGATACATTTGAGTTAGTAATTGAAAATAGAAGTTTGATGATATTAGTGATAGTTGTATTGTATGTATCTTAACTGTCATGTGCAAAGAGACTATATAATTTTCTTGATTTATTCAGTTTTTTGTGCCCCCACCCAGGCTATTGCTTTTTGTGTTAGGATAATGATTCTTTTCTGAGCCCTTCTTAGAGTTTAGAATAAATAGAAATGAGAGATTTGTAAGTATTGCATTGGGACCATTAAGAAAAAGCTGAAGACTTGGATCTTTATGCTCAGATCCATCTATCTTGCCTGCAAAATTAGCAATATATGTTCTGCAATCTAATTTGAGTTAGCAAAGCAAACTGGTGACACTTCTAAGCGAAAAGATGTCATAGTTACTTTCTAGAAAATGTTTTTCCAGTTTCTTTTAAGTATCATGAACTGAACATTTTAAAGCTTTTTATTTATGAAAAGAAGAAAAAAAGCATCTCACTGTGTTGACACTTTACAGTTGGAGAGACAACTGCATGAAGATGAAGAGTTTGCTAGAACGTTAGCCATGTTGGATGAAGAACCCAAGACCAAAAAGGTACTGTTTACTGGGCTGTTTGCATTCTGAATATACAGTACAGATCAGTATTGGAGATATAACCATGAATAACTCTTCTAGAGAGATGCTTAAAATTATTTCAGTTAACAAAAATGTTTTTGGGGAAGCTCATTTTATTCTTCCTAAAGGAAGATCGATACGACCAAAACTAATCAGAACCCTTCACAACAAAACAGATTGTAACTCTGACTTACTGTCTGTCCCAAAGAGGTTCTTATGTACTTCTTCAGAGAATAACCTTGATAAATGAGGATTCCAATGAATCTAAAGTTTAATAACTATACTATTAATTACTGTCTTTTTAAAAGCATAATTTGTTGTTTGTAGCTAGCTAACTTTAAGATCTGTATAAGGACAGTCTCAAATAGTGAGTGTTTTGGGGAATCTCTGAAGGCATCAAGATTTTTTTCTTTAAGCACTTGATCTCCAAAAAATTAGCCTTATTTCTGTTGAATTACACTCTGTTAATATTGTCAGTATCAATCTGACTGTTTTAAGAGATTTTACAGCAGGCAGATGTAAGGCAGTATAGGGAATGGTGGAGACTGTCATTAGAAAAGCCTTATTATTTCATCTAAAGACATTCAAATAGAAAATACTGCATCATACACCCTAATTGTGACCTTTCTGCAAAATGGAATTTTGAAGAGCAGTGGAGAGAATGGACATTTTTTCTCTTTTGAAAAAGTACTCTGTTTTTCTTTTGAGCTTTAGGTTGTTGTTAGTCTTTTGGGTTAGATTTTAATTTTTAACTGCATGATGCTAACAGTTTGAGAATTGAGATGAAAGCAGCAGAAACAAGGTTTTCATTTTCAGAGTCACAAGGGGGAACAACTGGGATAGTTTTTTTAGGTCTGTTTTTATACTCTTTCATCTGTTTCCTCAACTGTAAAATTGAAAGTGGTTAAACATGTTTCACCTGCCCCAGAAATTTTGTGTAAAAATGAATGAAAATTTATTGCATTGTTCTGCTACTTTGGAAGATGACCCTTAATCTTTGTTTTATTTTAACAACATACTTTGTGGTAAAAGTTTTCCTGTTGTCCCATTTGACACTTTTTACATTATCCTAGGCTGAAAAGGATGCAGCAGAGAAGAGAGACGTTTTCATCTGTACAAGTCAATTTATGTAAAGCAGAAAAACGTAAATATCCTCATAAAGGTAAAACTAGCAGAACAAAGTAAGCCGGAACATTTATCTTTATAGAAGAAACTTCATGTAACCTTTTGTTTAAACATTTGTTCAATAATTGCCTGGTATTCTTTTTTAAAATTAATTAATTTATTTTAATTGGAGGATAATTACTTTACAATATTGTGATGGTTTTGCTATACATCAGTATAAACTGGCCACAGGTATACATGTGTCTCCTCCATCCTGAACCACCCCCCAACCTCCCTCTCCACCCCATCCCTCTAGGTTGTCACAGAGCACCTGTGTGACAGGTGCCTGTCACACCGTGATGGGTTTGGGTGCCCTGCTTCATATATCAAACTTGCATTGGTTATTTGTTTTACATATGGTAATGTATGTTTCAATGCTATTCTCTCAAATCATCCCACCCTTGCCTTCTCCCACTGAGTCCAAAAGTCTCTTCTTTACATCTGTGTTTCCTTTGCTGCCTTGTACATAGGATCATCGGTACCATCTTCTACATTGTATGCAGTTAATATACAGTATTTGCCTTTCTCTCTCAGACTTCCTTCACTCTGTATAATAATTGCCTGGTGTTCTTGGGTTGACATATTTCATAGGAGTACTGGAGCATGTTCTGCTTAGATGCTTGGCAAGCCGTGTGGATGTTAGGGCGGTACAGAATGCCCATCTGCTCTGTAATTGTTTGGCTTCAAGTTAGTTTCCAAGTGTAGTGCAAGTGTGTGGACTTCAGTACATGAAGACAAAAGGCTAGATGTTTCAAGCTCGTATAGTTCAATCGTCATTGCCCAGGTCATCTGAAGCTCTTCTGCTAGTTGTAGGTTTTAGTTTTTTTTTAAAGTGGTCCTGATATCTAACCATGTGCTAGTGGTTAGATGCTAATGGATGGGCTTAATCTTACAAGTATTGATGTATCTGTTCATATAATTTTAGTCTTGAAATCCTGGGATTCTTTTTAGACTTTATTACAAGCAGAATTTTTATGTGACAGGATAGTCTAATTAGTAACTTTTCTCTGTGAATTTCAGATCCTTGAAGTCCATGTTCTCAGATGTAGTTTACCATTTCATTTCAATTAATGAATAATTTATAGTTAAAAAGGCAGATACCTTATTTTGAACTGGTTACACGAAAAAGTAATATACAAATATTTAATTTTTAAAAATAAATATTTTGTATAAACTTAACTAAAATTTTAATGTGAATGTTATGAAGTCACCATATGACATTATGTCCTACTAAGATTATTCTGTTGAAAAATGAAAAAATAGTCTTGATATTGGGTATCATTTTGCAAAAACAACATTTATAATCCTTTCTTTCTTCCTCATTAAAAACAGAACAATTTTCAGATGAAAGAAAGAACTTCAGCCCTAAGAAGCAAACTAAGTGTGAAGGTTCAAGAGAATCCCAGCAACGTTCCAGGTCATCAGCTCATAAAACAGGAGAAACTTCTCCAAAAGCCAGTTCTAAGCTGGCATTTTTGAAAAAAAAGAAGAGAATTCTAATAAAGAAACAGAGTCTGTGGCCTCAAAAAGAAAAGAAAATGTTACTGAGTTAAAAGAGACAAGAACTCCCAAAAAAATCAAAAGTTCTCCAGCTAAAAAGAGGTAGACATTTTCGAAAAGGGTATCATTGAGGGGGCTGTGTGTTGATCTGGTTTAAGTTTTGTCTCTAACTTTATAAGGCATAGTATCTTAAAGATACTCTCTCATTTAAAGATGCTACTGCAGAGTATAGGTTATTTTTAATAATATAGCTAAATAAGCCAGTATGTATTGAGGGTTAATGTGTATCAGATACTGTGCTCATACAGGTGATATGTCACATAATCTTCACCACAAGAGATACTTACTTTTATTATTCAACTTTTGAAGATGATAAAACAGGCTGAAAGGGTTTAAGTAGCTTTCCCAAGATCATCTGGCGAGTACATGGCTGAGTCATTTTGAACTCAGGTCCTCCCTCTAAGGCCAGTAAAAAGTAATGTAATATTGTGGCTCTGAACATGGACTCTGGAGCCAGTTCTGAATCATAGTCCTGCCACTGGGCAGATATGTGACCTCGGTTTGGTTACTTCCCCTCTCTCTGCTTTGGTTTCTTCATTTGTAAAATTGGGATAATAACAGTATGCAATGAGATAATGTGTATAACCTCTTGGAACAGTGCCTGGTATGTAATACATGCTATATAAATTTTGGCTTTTATTATTAAAATAACTTATTTGGATTTGTCCTGAATGTATGCCTTTTTGCTCCTGTTTAACAGGAGCAAGTCATTTTCAGAGGGATAAACAGTGAAGGAATGCAGAATGATTTTTAGAAGTTTTTTTGTTTTCATATATATTTGAGAATTGTTTCTTAGAGTCTCTAGTTTGAAACTACCCTATTAGGATCATAATAGAGGCCACCGTTCCTTCAAGCCTCTTGGCACTTGGAGTTAAAGGCAGAATATTATCTATTTTACGTGCTCATCAGCATTATTTTTAGTGAAAAACTGAAATGCTGATGATTTCTAGATGCTTTTGTTTTTGGTCAGTGCTAATAAATACGCTTAAGGGAACAATTAACTTTTTGGTCTCAGATTTTTCTTCACAAAGTACTTAGCTGGAGAATGAGTATTTTTCTTCAGACACACTAAACATGTTCGGTTTAGACGCTTGTCTATTTTTATTAAAGCAGAATAATTTAAAAATGATACTCTTGCTAGTCACCTTATTTTTCAAAGTTGAAATAGAAATGACTCAGGGAACTTAAGTAGTTTTGGGAACATGAAAGTCTGTTTTATAAATTCAGTCTATCTCAGTCAAATAATTTTGACTTCACAAATGAATGTGCTTTAGATTTCTTTTTATAATTTGTTTATAATTCAGTTATTTTTTTTTACAGAAGTATTGTTATAAATGATTTTCCCATTTTGGCATGCATTGTACTTTCCCGTGACACTAGTTAAAAATATGATTTCCTAGGGCACATGATCTGGGCATATATTTCAACAAGCTTCTCAGATGATATGGTTGCATACCACCATTTGAGAACCACTGATAAAAAGGAGGATTAGAGTCTAGGATTAGCCTATAGCCTATGGCACAATTAACTCAAAACCAAAGCAGCTTATTATCTTTTGTTGATTAAATCATTTGTTTGTATAAAAGTGGTATTTTGTCTACTATCAGAGGACTTCGAGGTGGCTTACAAGTTAAAAATAATGTAAAATTAGGAAGTGGAAAAAATGACAGAGATCATTCTTGTAGTAGTTCTTAATTATCTAAGATGTTCTTCCCCCAAATATACACATGCTGGTTATACCTCCTATCTCTGGATCAAAAACTTGGAGTGCATCCAAGGATTACAGTTTGAAAGATTTCCCCAGTATTTTCTGAGAGACACCCATGGTCAGATCCCTTGAGAGAAACAGAATAGGGGAGATTAGACCCAGAAGGGAGAGTGGTGGCATACAGAATGTGTCTGCTTTTGGAGTAGAGCTTGCCCCTCATTTGAGCCACGTGTTTATATAAAACCATTAATTCTCAGACTGTAGTGCTTATTTCCCCAGGAGTACAGGGGATAAGTTATTTTAAGGGTATTCAGAGCCAATGGCTAAAAATAGTATATTTTCTTCTGTGATTGCTTACTTGGGAAAAAGTAATTTTTCCACTGAAATACACGATATATTATGGAATAGAATTTAAAATTCACATGGATTTTTGAAATAAAATACATTTTTGTTTTGGGGCTTGGGGCTAGCAGCTTGGCTTGTACGCTCAGTCTATCCTGAGGTTTGTGCCTTTAGAGAGAGTTGAAGGGTTTAAGAAGGGCTAATGACAGGGCTGTTTGTAAGCCTGGCATGTGTAGGTTGGGGCGTACCTATGTGGTTGAAAATGTTAGCATCAGGATCAAGCACCAAAGTGACTTACTATTTGTTTATTGATAGGTAGTTTTATTTAGTTTTGATATGTATTTTTAATTTTGTAAGAATTTTGCATGACTTTATTCCATTTTCTTTCCATCTCCCCAAAGTCTGTAAGTCCTGATGATGGTGAAAAGAGACGCACTAATTATCAAGCTTACCGAAGCTACTTAAATCGAGAAGGTCCCAAAGCTCTGGGCTCCAAAGAAATACCAAAGGTAAGGATACTGAGAGGATGTTTCAAGGCCCCTGGCCTATGGGTCCATGTATATATTCACTATGACTGCAGGAGCAGAGAATTAATAATTAAAAATGAGCAGGGCTTCCCTGCTGGCCCAGTGGTAAAGAATCTGCCTGCCAGTGCAGGAGGCATGGGTTCGACCCCTGGTCCAGGCAGGTCCCGCGTGCCGTGGAATAGCTAAGCCCGTGCACTACAGCTACTGAGCCCGTGCTCTAGAGCCTGAAACCGCAGCTGCTGAGGCCGTGTGCTGCAGCGCTGAAGCCCGTGCCCTAGAGCCAGTTCTCTGCAACAGGAGAAGTCACTGCAGTGAGAAGCCCTCACACTGCAAGTAGAGAGGAGCCCCCGCTCACCACAAGAAAAAGCCCACACAGCAGCAGACCCAGCACAGCGAAAGTAAATAAATAAAAAGAACAGGGAAACATTAGTCACCAGCTGTACAAGTTGGGAAGTAGGATACGGCAGTCACAAGACTAATGCTTTTTGCCTTCATGGTACTTAATTATTATAATTGTGATATGTGCCATAAGGGGGAAAAGCAGAGATTCTTTTAGGGAATCTGGTCCTTCAGTGGAGTTGTGGGTGGGGGAACATTGCATTTCAGGCTGAGCACTCTTGGCTGCTAAATATAGAGTGCAACGGAGGGAGGGGGGAATAAATACAGGCAGATCAATTAGGAGAGATGGTGAGAAATGACAGAGACTTGTCTAGGTTAGTAGCAGTGACCAGGCTGAGAAGTGAAGTAGCTTCAGTGAAAAAGGAAAATCTATAGGACGTGGTGGTAATTGGGAGTGGGAACCGAGAAAGAATGAGCATGGAGTGATTTCCTCATTACTGGCGGGAGCGTCTGTGGGTGGATACTGATGCCGCTGGAGGCAGAGCAGATCTGGGGAGATGATAATGAGTTCATTGTGACCATGCTGTGCTTTAGATGTATGCAAGGTAGCCACGTGAAAATATTCAGTGGACAGGACTGGCGCTCAGAACAGAAGTCATGATGGGGTGCAAAGATTGGGCATTATTGGCATGTAGAAAATGTTTGAAGGACTTGATGTCACCTGGCAAACAAGGACAGAATGAAAGAGACCTTGGACCTAGCTTCCTCATGAAGTGGAGGAGGGTGAAACCCAAAAACAGACTGAGGAGCAGTAGCCACAGATACAGGAGAGAAACCTGGTGAAGGTGCTATCACAGTAGCAAAGGGAGGAGAGAGTTTTAAAAAAACATTGAGGAGACTGAAAATTGTCCACTGCGTTTAGTAATGTGAATGATCCTTAGTGATCTTAGCAAAAGTTTTGATAGAATGATGGAGGCAGAGCCTGGTGGAAGTGGGTTGAAGAGTGAATGGGAGGAGATGAAATGGAGGCAGTGTAAGTAGATGATGGTGGCTGTGAAGGGGAGAGGGGAGAGAGGACTTCCAGCTACAAACAGAAGGCGGCTTTAGGGGGAAAATGTGAGGTCTTTAGGGTTTGTTGCTGTTCAGTCGCTCAGTCACATCTGATTCTTTTGTGGCCCCGTGGGCTGTAGCCTGCCAGGCTCCTCTGTCCAGGCAAGAACACTGGAGCACTGTTGCCGTTTCCTACTCCAGGGGATCTTCCCAGACCAGGGATTGAACTATCATCTCTGTAATTGGCAGGCAGGTTCTTTACCACTGAGTCAGATGCTTAAAGCATGTTTTTTCTTTTTGATGATGGAATTGATCTACCAGAAAGGGAGAGATTGAAGATATCCCAGAAAGAGAAGGATAATCAAAGGTACTATGAGGTTTCTGAGAATGTAGAAGGGCAGAGGATTCAGATCACAGATGGAGGTGTAGTTCCCATAATAAAGAGGGGCAGAGGATGAGCCAGAAGGGGCTAGTGGGCTATGTAGGAGGCTGGAGGAAGATGATGCCAGGCTTGACTCCTGTATGAAAGATAAAAAAGCTTCTGCTTGAGAGGACTTGAGCCAAAGCGGTGTTCTTAGGGGGTGGCCAGGTTTCAGTGAAAGCAAGGCCATGGAGGGAATATTGGAGAAGAGGTTGAGAATATTGGGTTGTTTGCCAGTTCTGCAATGAGAGTTTGAGAATGAAAGAGCATGGTAGGGAGATCCACAAAGTTATTTCAATCCTAGAGTCATAGGGACCTTGAGATGTTGTTAGTCAAGCCTTTTCTCTCCAAACAGACTTACTATACTCCCCTACCCTCCCAACAACAATTCTTCACCTGGATGGTAAAGGATTGAGCTTGTATTGGGGCGATCTTTGAATTTTGCTTAGCTTCTTCTTTGCAAGCATGTTTTAAGTCTATGTTGATCTCAATCCTCTTTTCAAAAGTAATAAGTAACTTGGAATGACTTAAATATTTTTCCTTTTGCTTGGGGTTATACCATATTGAACCACTGTGAAAATAAAAAAATCTATACCTGTACACAGTTCCAATTAGGATTAAATGTCTTTTCATCTAGCCTTCTTTTGCTGAGTGTCTTTTGTCTTATCAGATTAACTTTTCAATCAAGAGATGGTGTGATAGGGTAAGAGCTCAAACCTGTGTAGTTATCTTTCAGAACTGAAACTTTTTTTAGCAGAAGCAAGATATTCTGTAGGTGCATTACATCTGGTTGCTTACTTAAAGTTATACAAGTTAGCTGGTAGTTTAAATATTTTTAAACAGTGAGGATAGTATGAATGGATAACTTTAATAAGGTTTCCTGAACATACTGAACATACATTTTTGTTGCTGGTTTTATAAGCTTGTTAAATGTTAACCTACATAAGAATTTCTCAGGATTTAATTTCAGTTTCTGCGTATTCACCATAAATTTCCTGCAGATTTTTTCATGCTGAGATTATTTATGATGTCAAATGAGAAAAATCAGCTTCCTGTAGTTTTGATGCCAAATATTTCTTTGGAAAGCTACCATGTAATTTCCTCTCTGCTTGAACATTTTGGTTTTTAGGGAGCTGAAAATTGCTTGGAAGGCCTTACGTTTGTAATCACAGGAGTGCTGGAGTCCATTGAACGAGATGAGGCCAAGTCTCTAATTGAGCGTTATGGGGGAAAAGTGACAGGAAATGTCAGCAAGAAAACAAGCTACCTGGTCATGGGCCGTGACAGTGGCCAGTCCAAGAGTGACAAGGTGGGTAGTGCTGTGTTCTCAGCACAGTGAAGTAGCCTGCTTGCCTTGGCAGGCTCACGGTGTGGCCACACATAGTAATGTCCTGTGCACAGAGGGAAGTGAAGAGAAAAAGTGGAAAAGTAATTTCTTCTCTACGTTATTTCTTCTCCACAGAAGTGTTGTTTGGCTTTGACCCGGGATTTTGGTTTTCCAGTTGAAGGCACAGTTCCTGTTTACTTGGCTTTCTTAGTGTAGAATTCTAGCCAAAATCTTTTTTGAAGGTAGAAGCAAAAGCAGTTTTCCTCTTCTTCTAGTCCTAAGTATTCCTATTTATGCTGCTGTGGACTCCATCTTGAGTTTTTTAATTGGAAACTCTTTTATGCTTAGTTCCAAATAATAGAATACCTGACTAACTGTGGTTTCGACAAATAGCTGCTTATTTCCTTACCTTATGAGGATTCCAGAGGTAGGCCGTTGCTGAGGGTGGTTCAGCCTCTCAGTGATGCAGCTAGACTTAGTTCTCTCCTTCACTTCTGTCTTCATGCATGCTGCCTTGTGTTGCCAGCTGGCTGCTGCTCTCAAGTTCACATTCAAGACAGGAAATAGGGAGCAGTGGCAAGATGTCACACTACGTGTAACTGACCTCATAAGAGTTTTCCCGGAAATACCTCTTAGAGAATTCCACTTAAGTCTCATTGGCCACAGCTGTCCTGTGGCCATTCAGAGTGAGAGAGTTTGGGGAAGATGAAGATTCTTCTCATTCTTAGACCAGCCATAAGTCATCCCTTGGAGATGAACATACTGGAGTTCTGTTAGCAGGGGAGATGGTGGAGGAGAACGTCTGCCAGCCAGTTGAGCCTGGGAGAGGGTGTGAAGAGCTGGACTTAGGCCTTAGAGGCTTTGGCCTTTTTAGGGTAGAGAGGAAGGGAAAGCAGTCCACAAAAGGGGCAGTGTGATACCCCGGGTGCCAACCCACCATTCTGAGAGGAGGTTCTGTTATTTTCAACGATGCTTTTTCATGCATACTCTTGTAAACAATATTCTAGTGTTAACTAGTTTACAAACGTGGTTTTTCACCTTCTGACAAGCTTGAGAATCATATTTTTTTACTGAAAGTAACGGTTTCAATGATTTGAATTTTAAATTAATAGGCAGCAGCCTTGGGAACAAATATTATTGATGAAGATGGCCTGTTGAATCTGATTCGAACCATGCCAGGCAAGAAGTCTAAGTATGAAATAGCTGCTGAAGCTGAGGTTTGTATAAAATGAACTTGACTTATTTATGTTGGTGTATAGACCTTTCCTGTTTCATAGAGACATTTCTTGGGTGCATACAGGTCTGTGGGCTAAAAAATTAACTTTTCCTCCTACTGCAAATGAGCTTCCGTTATTTCCTTTTGAGTAGGTGGACTCAGCTGTAGGCTGTTGTCCTTGATGTATTTCTTTAACTTTCTCAAAGGAGTATGAGGAGGAAGAGGGGCCCATACTTTGTACTACCCATATCTATTAATTACTGATTAAACTGTCCATATTTTCCTTATTCTTACAGTAAAACTGTACAGAACTTCTTGGTTAAGAATTCTTTGAAGGTTATGTCATAGATATCGGCATGATAAAATCATTTGCATTTAGAACTATATAGGGACTTTTTCAGTTGTGATAGAAACCAAGCCCATGTTACCTTTAGCAAAAAAGGGAGCCATTTTGACTCACCTAAGTAAACTGAGAAGTCTGATGTGGGGACTGCTGGGTCTGCAGACTGCCGTGCTTTCAGTACTCTTTCCGTTTCTGCCTCTCTGCTTCTAATGCTAGCTGCCTTCATTTCCACTGTGTACATGTCCGTGTGTGGGACCCAGGGGTGCCAGCAGCCCAAGTTTTCTGTCCCCAGCTCTGTCACCCAAGTGGTGAGGTGGTCTTCCAATTTATTCCAGTTAGAAAAGCCTTGGGGAATGATTTGGATTGTCCTGTCATCCATGTCCCCTAATGTTCACGACTTACATAACATAGTGCAGTTCTCAAAACCAGGAGATTAACATTGATGCTAAATGTGTTAACTTTACATTTAGCCCCATCGTCCTTAGGATCTCACACTGCATTGAGTTGTGTTTTCTTAGTCTCCTCCAGTCTACGAGATTTCTGCAAGTCTTTCCTCTGTCTTTTTATGACCTTGATTTGATGAGTGCTAGTCAGTTGACTTGTAGAATGTCTCTCAATTTGGGCTGTTGATCTTTTCTATGGTGAGATTGAGGTTATGCATTTTGGGCAAGACGACCATGTAAGTGATACTGTGTCCCCCTCAGGGCATCAGATCAGCTGTGCATGGTGTTGGGATGTCTTATTATTGGTGGTGTTAGCCTTTATTACTTAGTTCATATGATTTCTGCCTGGTTTTTCCACTAGTGAAGTGACAGTTTTTCCTTTGATAGTTGACAAATATCTTGGAGAGATACTTTAGTACAATGCTAGTACTTTGCTTTTCGTCAAATTTCCCACTAATTTTAGTTTTCATAGATCACAAAATTCACCTGTTTTAAAATCACAAAATTCACCTGTTTTAAAATGTATGTTAGTGGATTTTAGTATATTCACAGGATTGTGCAACTGTCACTACTGTGTATTCCAGAACAGTTGCATCACCTCCCACAAAAACTCTGAGATCCATTATCAGTCACTCTTCATACCCACCCTTGGCAACCACTACTCTATTGTGAACATTTTGTATAAAGCGAAACATGTAACATGTGGTTCTCTTATCTTTTTACCTCGCGCCTTGTTTTCAAAGTTCAGCTATATTGAAGCATAATTGGTGCTCCTCTCCTTTTACTGGTGATTAGTTATTTCATTGTGTGGATATACCACGTTTTATTTGTTCATCATCTGTTGGCCAAAAGTGGTTGTTTCCACTTTTTGGCTATAATATCTGTATATATAAAATATAATAATGATGCTATGAACATTTGTGTAAATGTTTTTGTGGAGGAATAAAATATTAACGTCACAAAGCAAAAATTCTTAATCCTTTTTTTTCAACTAATTTTATAATACTTAATTGCTTTCAAAAAGCTATTCTCTTTTTTTTTTAACTCTCATTTTTAAAATTGGATGTGGATGCCTTTTTGGTGTGTTTTTCTTTTTTTTAAAAATATAAGTTTGGAACATAGAGATTTCCACAAACAGCAGAGTCCACTGTGAGAAGACAGACCCAGGTTGCTCACCTGGGGACCTCAGCTTGCCCTCTAGAGTACATTTAGCAGGATAGAAATTCTGTATATCTCATCAGGTTTCTTTTTTCCTCCAATTTTTAAGATGAAGAAAGAAAAATCCAAATTGGAAAGAACACCCCAAAAAAATGACCAAGGAAAAAGAAAAAGTAGTCCAACTAAGAAGGAATCAGAATCTAAAAAGTGCAAACTGACTCCCCAAAGGGAAAGCTCTATAAAGTCACTAAAAAGGAAGCAAGTGTGTCTCAGAGAGGCCTGGACTTCAAGGAGCAGGCGGCTGAGGAGACAAATGGTGACAGCCGGGCTAGGAATTTGGCTGATGACAGCAGAGAAAGCAGAGTGGAAAGTTTGCTCTGGGTGGATAAGTATAAGCCAACCTCGCTCAAGACCATAATTGGACAGCAAGGTGACCAGAGCTGTGCCAACAAACTCCTGCGCTGGCTCCAAAACTGGCACAAGAGTCCATCCGAAGATAAGAAACACGGTGATTTTACAGCTTCATTCATTCTTGTGTGTGTCTGTCACCATGTCGTTGCTCAGGAAGACATATGTTAGGAAGTGTACTAGTTGGTTATTGACTCTCAGCAGCATTTATTAAGAGCCTGCTCTAAGCCTCGGGTCATACTAGACCCCAAAAGTGCTGTTGTGAACAAAGCACGGTCCCCTTTAAGGATCTTCCAGTCAGTGAGGGAAACGTAGATAAACCAGCAATTAAAATGTACTGTGCTAAGTACTGTTACAGGGTTAAGTGTAGGGCAGTCGGTTGGAAGAGTGTGGACAGGGATTCCCATCCCTGGAGGAAGGGATAGCTAAGCTAAAACTTGGAAACTCAAGAGGAGTGAGTTAGCTTGGTGAAGGGAGGGGAGCGTCGGGTGGGAGAGCACACGTGTACCAAGGTCCGTGACATGTGAGAGCAAGACCCCGAGAGGGCCAGAGAGACTCGGGGGAAAGGTGCGAGTAAAAAGCTGAGGCGTGCTGCAGAGCAGGCAGCCTAAGAACCCCAGCAGCATGCTTGCTTTTGCTAGGCATGGAAAATGAATGGTCATAGATATATAGGTCCGTATATATATTTAATGTCCAAAGTATTTATTATTGGAACTGAAGTTTCCAATCACAAATGCTAGTAGTCTTGAATTCCAGCCACAACCCTGGGGGATATTTTGTGAGAAATGAAAAGGAGAAATTTAGTGAGCATCGTAGTGAATTTCCAAAGTGATGGCTGAGTTATTCGCAGCGAGGCTGTCACTAGACATTGGTCAACAGTGCCAATTTATTTTATTTATAATATTTAATAAATATAATTTTGATGATACAGGGTTAAACTTAAACTGACCCCTTTTTCTCTTTCAAAACCAAATGAAATGTGGCGTAAGTGCTTTATGTACCTAAAGAAGAGATTTTAAGGCTTCAGGCAAGCTGTAGTCCCTTTCCCCATGCCTGAGGCAGGCTTAACCATCTCTCTCTCTCAGTCCTTGTGTACGTATTGAGCACCTATTATGTTCCAGGCCCCCCATGATAAGGGGAGGAGTTGAGCTGGGCAGGATAGTTGCGGGTGCAACATCTTCAATTCATCCTTTCTGTGGCCATTCTTGTTAATATTTATTAAGACAA
Organism: Nanger dama; assembly: GCA_917880005.1. Classification (NCBI taxonomy): domain Eukaryota; kingdom Metazoa; phylum Chordata; class Mammalia; order Artiodactyla; family Bovidae; genus Nanger; species Nanger dama. Next base: position 47,718,828 of record CAKJTW010000001.1, read on the forward strand.
GCCAGGCCCTGTGCCCAGCTTGTCCATCCTCACAGCCTCCCCTCCAGGCACATCACTGCTGTTCCCTTCATTTTACAAAGGAGGAAACAGACAGGGCTTAAATCACCTGCAGCTCTCCCAAAACCCAGGTAGTCTGCTCAATGACCTATGCTTTTGTAGGAAAGGAAGCTCATAAAATTGTTTTAAAGTTTTTTTATTTGAGTGAAGATGAGGTAGGGAGTAGAATTTCACTAAATGCTCAGGAAACTTGCTTAAACTTTGCAAAAGAAAATATTTTGCAGATTTTCAGAGAAACTGGAGGACTGCTCTTGATGCTAACTTAATGCAGTTATTCCTGTCATTCCTGCATGTCTGTTAGGTCACAGAGGTTAACATTCTGGAATTTCTCTTTCCCTAGCAGCAAAGTTTGGTAAATTTGCTGGCAAAGATGATGGCTCCAGTTTTAAAGCGGCATTGCTCTCAGGTCCTCCTGGTGTTGGCAAAACAACCACAGCTTCTTTGGTTTGTCAGGTGGGTATTCTGTCATTACTTTTCTAAATTCTAACCTCTGCAGTTTGCTTTGGTTCTGAGCCTATTTGTCATTTTCACCCTTTTAAAAATATTGGTAATGATAATAATAGGTGATATTTACTTGTGTGCCAGGCCGTGTGCAAATAAGCCCTTGGGTACATAATCTTATAGATACTATGTCTTACACACTGTTACAGATATCTTATATGCCCCTGTAGGAAAAATTCTGTGTACCGAATATATGTCCTCTTGCCATTGTCACGTGACAGATGAAGCAGATTTGTGGAGGAGGGTGGTGGCAAGTGTGAACCCAGACAGTCTGACTTTTCACCACTTGTGGGATCCTGCCTTTGCTCTTGTCCCTACGGTTGCCACATCTCTGGACAGAGAGAGCATGAGGCACTGGAGCAAACCAGGACGCGTGTATCAGAATTTGTGCTTAGTCACTCCAGTTGTGTTCGACTCTTCGTGACCCCATGGACTGTAGCCCACCAGGCTCCTCTGTCCATGGGATTCTCCAGGCAAGAATACCGGAGTGGGTTGCCATTTCCTTCTCCAGGAGATCTTCTGACCCAGGGATTGAACCCAAGTCTCCTATGGCTCCTGCGTTGCAGGCAGATTCTTTACTGCTGAGTCACCAGGGAGTACAGATGTATCAGAATGGTGTGAAACAATACATGAAGTAGTATCAGAAAAGTTAAATGAGAGATTTTAAACTTTCTTTAAATTTATTACTGGATTTCCCAACCCTTTGTCCCATAGGTTGATGTTTTTGTTTAGTATTTTTATTATAGACCAGACCATAAATTTTTAGCTCATATAATAACTATATATTTTCTACTCTATTATTTAACATTTAAAAACAAAAACAAAAATGTTTTCCCTAGTCTTTACAATTGTGAAAATGATGCCTTTTCCCTCCTTTATTATTATCATCACTTTTTTGTGGAATTAATGGTTTTGCATAATGCCTTAACATGATGATCCCTTTGGGAAATAAGCCCAAGTTAGTTGATTTTTCACAATTTGAGACGGAGATTATATATTGGGATAATTTGACACAGAACAATTTATAGTTTATCTTGAGTCAATGATTACTTTTGTTATCTTAATGTACTTTTTGATATCTTAATTCTATATCTGGTATTGAAATTTTGGGGTAGTTATATTTAATTCTTTTGGGGACTTTAAGAAGCGAACTTAGTAAAATTGCTTGTTTGGATATGCTCTTCCAGATTAGTTATATGTAGCAGTTGAGGTTTTAAGACCACACTTGTGTGTGTGTTTATGTGTTGTGTTATGTATGTACATGATATTAAAAAAATCTATTATTGTGACAGTTAATCTCATTATGTATTAGTGTCCACTGTATCATTCTACCCATGGTTACTTATGTGACTTTTCTGGCCTCTTTCTTAATTGCTTTGTTTCTGTGGGGAGAGTTAATAATTTGCATTGTGATGATAATGTTTTCTAACGTTTTGATTAGGAATTGGGGTATAGCTATGTGGAACTGAATGCAAGTGACACTCGGAGTAAGAACAGTTTGAAGGAGATTGTTGCTGAGTCACTGAATAATACCAGCATCAAAGGCTTTTATTCAAGTATGTGGGTTTCTTTTTTTCTTGGCAGAGGGGTTGGGGGAGGTTATATAAGAAAAATGGGTTCATTTCAATGTTCAGTAACATTACTATGATTGAACATTACTCAGTGCCAAGCACCCTGTTAAACTCTGGGGTTATTGAGAAAATGACATAACCCTGATACGCAGTAGTTAACTTTTTTTTGAAAGGTCTTAGTGGGTTCTGAGAATGTGGTAAAAATATATACATGGACATAATTACGCAGATTTTAGAGGATTTGAGAGTGAATCCTGTGAAGAAAGTTAATAACTAACTAACAAAGTATGATGAGTGAGGAAATAGAGGCCTGCAGATGAAGGAAATGGTTCTATCTGGGACACTGGGGAAAGCCACCATGAAAGGGTGACATTTGTTCAAAGGGCCTTGAAGAATGAGAAAGAGAACAGTTTGCGGGAGGAAGAGATTGTTTCAGGCCAAGGCGGTAGAGGAGGAGACGAGACACAGTATAAAAGTGCCACTGTTGCAGGTTGTAGCTAGTGGTCTGGTGTGGCCAGAGTTTATGGGGACAACAGGATACTCAGATTACAGACTGTACTGCGTAGTTAGAATCTGTGGTATTTTGCATGGTCACTGAATGGTAGAGATGATTGTTAAAAAGAGTTTGGTCAGAAATGTCACACATATGCATGATTATTGGGAATGTAAATTGGTACAACTCTGGAGAGCAATCTGACAGCATTGCTTGAAGTTATTTTAATAAATTATACATACCCTTAACCCAGAAATTCTGATTCCTGGAATTTAGCAACTGTTATACTTGTATATATGCAAAATGACACATCCATGTAGGGATCTTCATTTCAGACAATTCATAATAGCAAAAGATTGAAAGATCTTCATATTATATCAATGAAAAGTGATTGATTTTTATATATGTGTAAAATGGAATATTACAGCCTTTTAAAAATGAGGTGTTCTGTATCTACAGATAAGTAATAGAATACGAAAATATATTAAGTGGTAAAACCAAGGTATGTGTGTGTATTTTAAAAATAGAAATTCCATTAATTTTTTTGGCCATGCCGTGTGACATGCAAGATTATAGTTCCCTGACCAGGGATCAGACCCATGCCTTCTGCAGTGGAAGTGCTGAGTCTCACCACTGGACCATCAGGGAAGTCCTGAAGGTGTATATTTTTGTGTACACGTTTTTAACGTGTAGGACATCTCTTAAGGGGGTACGTCTAGAGGCATCATTTGCCTCTGAGAGAGAGAAATTGCATGCCCTAGCAGACAGAGTGGGAGAGAATTTCACTGCATACTCTTGTGCCTTTTGAATTTTGTATCATGTACCTATGTTATTTATATATATGTGTGTATATAGTATTTTTTTTTTTTAAGCAGCAGTGTTTGAACAACAATTTTTCGTTTTGTGTCCCATCCCATTGCTTCCCACCATGGGTCAGGTGGAACAGTCCCTTCAGTAAGCGTGAGGCATGCTCTCATCATGGATGAAGTAGATGGCATGGCTGGCAATGAGGACAGGGGAGGAATTCAGGTAATGAAAGGACTGTATTTCTGTAGTGGTACTGTTAATTTTTAGGTTTAAAAAACAATTTGAAGAGCTAATTATAATTATGGCAATTAAGATGTGTTGCTGAGGAGGTTTTAAAACCTAAAATACATACGTTTTGTCATTGTTTTTTTAACAAATTTATGTTGCAAATTTGCTTTTAGGAATTAATTGGCCTGATAAAACATACAAAAATTCCCATTATTTGTATGTGCAATGATAGAAATCATCCCAAGATCCGCTCTTTGGTTCATTATTGTTTTGATCTTCGTTTTCAAAGACCTCGGGTTGAACAGATTAAGGTATGATAATTGGAATTTTTTCTCCATCACACTGTCATGTATATTTTGGGTCAATTTTTTAAAGTACCTGATAAATACTTTAAAATATCTGATTATGTGAATTAAAAAAAAATCATTGAAGGTTCATTCTCCCTTGTCAATTTCAGGGTGCTATGATGTCTATTGCATTTAAAGAGGGTCTAAAGATCCCCCTCCAGCTATGAATGAAATAATTTTGGGAGCTAATCAAGATATCAGACAGGTAAATATATGTTATATAGCTGTTGACAGTTCTTTTGAACTGATGCCTTTAGTGTTTTGGGGATAGGGAGTGGCAGTGTTTTCCTCTCTTGACAGTATCTTGATTGTGATTCTTTTAGGTTTTACACAATCTGAATATGTGGTGTGCACGAAATAAGGCACTAACTTATGACCAGGCCAAGGCTGATTCTCATAGAGCCAAAAAGGATATCAAACTGGTAAAATGAATTTCCATTTCCTACATTTCTTCTCCTATCAGTGTTAATCTAATGGAAATAGTTATTATAGTTCATAGAGACATCTATACAACCTATGGATGTTTATAGTAAACATATAGATATAGCTGCGAGTAGCTTTTCCAGAGTCCCTTGTGTATGGGCTTCAGGTTTTGAAACTTCAGAATAATCTTGTTTCAAATGGTTTATAGTTGACCTCTCTGAGAACTAGAGGTCTATATAAATTGAGATTTCCTAGGTATGTCCTGTCCCCAGACTTGTATATAATGTCCCCTACTATCAACATCCCCTACCAGTGTGTTACATTTGTTACAACTGATGAACCTACACTGACATATCATTATCACCCAAAGTCCATAGTTTAATATTAGGGTTTGCTCTTGGTTTTATATGTCCTGTGAGATTTGACAATGTGTAATGGCTTGTATCCACCATTGTAGCATTGCACAGAATACTTTGACTGCCCTAAAAATCCTCTTTGCTTTGCCTCTTTATCCCTCACTTCTCTCAACCCCTGGCAACCAGCAGACTTTTTACTGTTTCTATAGTTCAGGTTTTTCAGAATGTCAGATGATTGGGACCATATTGTGTCACCTTTTCAGACTGGCTCCTTTCACTTAGGATCCATTTAAGGTTTCTCCATATCCTCTCATTTTTTCTTTAGTGCTAAATGGTAGTACAGTGTTTGGATATACCATAGTTTATCCATTCATTCACCTGTTGAAGGACGTCTTGGTTACTTCCAGGTTTTGGCAGTTTTGAATAAAACTGCTATAAGCATTCATGTGCAGGTTATTTTGTGTTTTCAGTTCATTTAGGTAAATATCAAGGAGCACACTTGCTGGATGGGATGATAAAGAGTTTTGTAAGGTCTGTCTTCCAAAGTGCCTGTAACATCTTGCATTCCTACCAGCAATGAAATGGAGTTTCTGTTGCCCCACATCTCAGCTTGCGTTTGGTGTTGTCAGTGTTTTGGATATCGGCTGTTCTACTAGCTATGTCCGTCTCTCTTTTAGGGCCCGTTTGATGTTGCCCGGAAAGTGTTTGTAACTGGAGAGGAGACTGCTCATATGTCACTTATGGACAAATCAGATCTCTTTTTCCATGATTATTCAATAGCACCCCTCTTTGTCCAGGAGAACTACATACATGTGAAGCCCGTAGCTGCAGGGTGAGTGTTCAGAGGTAGCAAGGAGTTAGGATCAGCACTCTCGCAGCCCTGTGAAGGCCAGGTACCCTGGGAGGGAGGGTGTGGAGTGTGGACAGTGGTGTAACCCAGACTGGTGTATTCCTGCAGGGGGTGACATGAAAAAGCACTTGATGCTTTTAAGCAGAGCAGCAGACAGCATATGTGATGGTGACCTAGTGGACCGTCAAATCCGGAATAAGCAAAACTGGAGTCTTCTGCCCACACAGGTAAGCACAGGGCTCCCCTTAAAGTGCAGACCCTGCTTTAGTTAGAACAAAAATAGCTTTCAGCTCCTGTAATTATTTGAATACCAGATAAACATTTAAACTCTTAATGGCAAAAATAGTCCTTTATAAAGTGTCCTGTGGTCACTATTCTTTTATCTAGCCTTATTTTTCAATGTTTTTATATAAATGGACATATGGAATAGGAAAGTTAGATTTTGGTCATAACGGAGAAGGCAATGGCAACCCACTCCAGTACTCTTGCCTGGAAAATCCCATGGATGGAGGAGCCTGGTGGGCTGCAGTCCATGGGGTTGCTAAGTGTCAGACAGCACTGAGTGACTTCACTTCACTTTCACTTTTCACTTTCATGCATTGGAGAAGGAAATGGCAACCCACTCCAGTATTCTTGCCTGGAGAATCCCAGAGATGGGGAACCCTGGTGGGCTGCCGTCTCTGGGGTCGCACAGAGTCGGACACGACTGAAGTGACTTAGCAGCAAGATGTGAATCTAGTTTCATTTGCTTTCTTTAATGTTAAGAATCCATTTCTTTTTGTCATTCTTGGCTTTCCCATATTGTTACTAAGTAGCTTATTCTTGAAGAAATGCTGCAGGGGCAGATCTGTAGCCACTTTTCTGATACATGACTTCTGATTTTCTTTAATTTCCTTGCTACAGAGGCAGTTTTATATTGATTATGTAGGTTGATATCTTTTACTCAAACAGAATTTGCAAACTTTCATTGTTAAGACTGTTACTTGCTCTTGAGTTTTGCATATGTAATTATTGACCTGAGTAACAAGCAAGGGACTTCTGGAAGGTCTACTCTTCTTTTAAAGATATCTTTTTATTTTGTTTTAGAAGTGTTCATTTTTCTCTGTATCTAATAATTCATTATACCTGTGAGGATTTATCCTAAAGAAATAATGCTAAACACAGCAAGAACCTAATGTGCAAAAATACTCCCTAAAGCATTAATTCTGATAGCAAGAAATGGGAGAAAATCTCTGTGGTCAGCAATAGGAGTCTGATTAATTATGGTAAATCCTCTTGATAGTATGTTTATGCAGCCTTTAAAATTATAAAGATGATCTAATATAAAGAACACTAATGACAGAAAATTGTTAAAGCAGGGTAGAAAATTTATGTATAACTCCAGGCTTAAAAAGTTAAAAACTGTGGCTATGAAAGATAACCAAGGATGACTATAAAAAAAAACTTTCCTCAAGTGCCAGTTTACTTATTTCTCTATTAGATTTTCCATGCTTTGATTGACCTGGGTCTGTCAATATATATTTTTTAAGACAGTCGTATCCCTCTTAAAATCTTTTCTGTGACATTGACCTGAAGTAACTGGTGTGTTGAGATCAGCTGGCTGAGGAGGCTAGGTCGGTGAGATGACCTCTGAGGGCCATAACATGTTTTGGTCCAAGGCATTTACAGCAGTTAGTTGTTTTCTCAAGTCGAACTTCCCATATCAGCAAATCAGAGACAGAGGGAAAGGGCTTCACTGTCTTGGAATTGGGCACGGGGGACAGTGTTGCCTCACTTGCCAGAGACTGCTTAGAAGCCAGCAGCTGCTAAAGAAGCAACTTAGTACTGGATTTAACTTGTGGACTGCAATTAATTTTTTTTAGGCCATTTATGCCAGTGTTCTTCCTGGAGAGTTAATGAGGGGGTACATGACCCAGTTTCCCACCTTCCCAAGTTGGTTGGGGAAATATTCATCTATGGGCAAACACGATCGTACTGTTCAGGACCTGGCTCTGCATATGAGTCTCAGGTAAGCAGTATTACTCCATGCTCGACGTTTTAAAATCAAGGTAGCATATTTAGCCTTTATCTAATAACGACAGCATGAGTCACAAAGATTTGTGTTTTAGTTTTGATTTTATTACTAATTAGATAAATGATCATGGATAAGTTCATGGCCCTGAGTTTTATTACCTATAATTAGTGTAACACTTGCTTTATTACTTAAAAGGATACTTTGGAAAATAAAGCCAGATGGTAGATGTGCCATAAGTTCTAAAACTATATAAATCTGAGGTAGTGCTATTATTTGTTGTTATTGTGAGTATGTCTATTACCAGGAGGCATACATAATGCCTTGGTCTCCAAAATACTTAATGGGAGAAAGAGAACTATTTAAATAGATGAACTACTTTTTGCCTCCTGTGCTAATAGTAAACTGACCTGGTCATTTGGGTAGGGGATACAGTTCAGCATATTACAGAAAGTAGATACTCAGATAATTGAAAACCAGTCTCCTTAGAGGAGTTTAAGAAGTTCAAAAATTCTTGTTATTTGGTAAAATTCTGTTACAGTTTAGAAACTTAGAAAATGTATGTACACACAAATATTAGGTGAACTTTCAGTTCAGTTCAGTTTCTCAGTCATGTCCGACTCTTTGTGACCCCATGAATTGCAGCACGCCAGGCCTCCCTGTCCATCACCAACTCCCAGAGTTCACCCAAACTCATGTCCATCGAGTTGGTGATGCCATCCAGCCATCTCATCCTCTGTCGTCGCCTTCTCCTCCTGCCCCCAATCCCTGCCAGCATCAGGGTCTTTTCCAATGAGTCAGCTCTTCACATGAGGTGGCCAAAGTGTTGGAGTTTCAGCTTTAGCGTCAGTCCTTCCAAAGAAATCCCAGGGCTGAGCTCCTTCAGAATGGACTGATTGGATCTCCTTGCAGTCCAGGGGACTCTCAAGAGTCTTCTCCAACACCACAGTTCAAAAGCATCAATTCTTCGGCGCTCACCCTTCTTCACAGTCCATTACCCTAGTGGTATAAGTGCTAAGCTTTCCCTACTCCAGCTACTAATTAGTAAGCATTTCTTTGAGCTTTACTAAAAGTGGATTAAATTCTAGCAAACTGTGAGCTGGTAGTAGTTTGCCAGTGACTACATTTGTATCTCTTTGTTTTAAGAACTTACTCCAGCAAAAGGACAGTAAACATGGATTATCTGTCACATATAAGGGATGCGCTTGTACAGCCCTTGGCCTCACAAGGGATAGAAGGAGTACAGGATGTTGTCGCTCTTATGGATGCATATTATTTGATGAAAGATGACTTCGAGAATATTATGGAAATTAGCAACTGGGGAGGCAGACCTAGTCCGTTTTCTAAACTGGATCCCAAGGTAAACTATGTACTCCACTGGTTCTCCAACACTTTATAATTACCATATAGAAGGACTATTTCAGAAATGTTTTAGATGCTTTCAAAAGTTTTTTTTTCTTAAATTCTTTTTGCTTATGGTCCGCACTTGCCAAAGCTACTATTTGAGTACAATATTTGACTTTGTAATTTATAGTTTTATCTTTGCTTTATGCTAAATGGGAAAGCACGATGTGAAATCTGAGGAGCAAATGTATTAATAAATGTATTCTTTATAAACGTGGGCAGATGAGCCTGGGGGAGTGACAGACACACCGACTTTTTATAATGAGCATGAAAAAACTAAAGTGACATGAATTTGTGATATCTAAGACCTCACCTGGTGCCTTTTTATTTGGTGTGCTGCTCTGGAAGTTATATTTTCTGTGACTTGCCTTCTCTAGAACTTTGACCTGATTATGGGAATGACTATAGGTAAATTCTCACAAGAGACATCCATTGTTAGAATTTTTGCACTAATTCAGCAGTTAGGTTTAGAAGCTTGAAGTTAAGACTTTTCAAGTTACCTAGTATTTTGAAATAACCTGTTTTTGTGGGAAATGTAATTTATTTCTGTAGTAATTAAAGGCCACCTTTAGTCTGTACTTTATTGTAAACCTTTTTTTGATTTGTTGGTTTACTGATCAACTTTGTCACTTTGTAGAACTGCAGAGAACACTGAATAGAAAAAAATGATGACTTAAAATGATTATTAGAAATCTCCCTAATGTTCCCAAATACTGATTCTTATTTGTAAAAATTTTATTAAAGATAGTTGATTTACAGTTTTTCTAAAAATACATTTATTTATTTGGCTGTGCCAGGTCTTCATTGTGGCACGTGGGATCTGGTTCCCTGACTGGGGGCTGATTCTGGGCCCCGTGGGATCTGGTTCCCTGACTGGGGGCTGACTCTGGGCCCTGTGGGATCTGGTTCCCTGACCGGGGGGCTGACTCTGGGCCCCGAGCACTGGCAGTACAGAGTCTTAGTCACTGGGCCACCAGGGAAGTCCCTGATTTACAGTGTTTGATTCTTACTTTTTGTCATGGGCTCTATTAAGAATGTCATGAAAAATATGGAATTTCTCCATAGAAAAATGCATAGAGATAGACTTACATGTACATGCATGCATATTTTACAAACAATTTCAAGCTGTTCCTAGGGTCTGTCAAGGCCTCTAGGGCTACAGAGTTTAAAGGTGTTGTTTGACACTTGAAGTTTTAAAAACCTTCCTGTATTCCTTTTGTGTAGGTGAAAGCAGCCTTCACAAGAGCTTACAATAAAGAAGTCCACCTTCCTCCGTATTCACTCCAGGCAGTAAAGACACACAGACATAGCACAGGCCCATCACTGGATTCTGAATACAATGAAGAGTTAAATGAAGATGACTCTCAATCTGATGAGAAAGACCAGGACACTTTGGAAACTGATGCTATGATCAAGGTACTATTTTAATATGCTAATAGGAGAAGCCACGATACTGCCTCAAAATAGCTTACCTTGTATGTAACTGCCTTTTGAAATGATTCAGAGCCTGTTTAGCAAGTAGCAGAGGAAGCTGAGAAAGTTTTTTTGTTCATCACAGTTCCAAGGGTAAAGAAAGTATACATTTTATAAACAGCTGCTTATAAGGGTATAGGAGCCTGATAGCAAGAAAATAGGCCATCATATTGATGGTCATATTCTCTGTTGGAGAAAGGACTGTTTGTTTTTTTCTTCCACTCTTGGTGTGTGTTTTATCCACAGACACATTTTCACAGCATAATTAAGAAAAACATTTTTAATGAAACTATTCCTCCCTTCTGTTGTTTTTTTGCTATAGCCATTAAACTGCCTATAGAAACTTCTCAGAGCAAAACATCCTCATCTTTTCCTAGGAAAGATTAAAATCATTTATGGTGTTGGTCTACTGTTTGCCATGGGCCAAGGCAAAGGAAATCTAGTTTGCATCCTCTTCTGTCCTTGGTGTGGGTGCGTTTACGATTCGCGCCCTCGATTCTGTTTTGTATGTGTAGGGGTGGGGACAGTGGCCTCTCCAGTGTGGCTCTCACTAGTCTTGTCTAGACATACCACTCCTTCCCCTGCTCAGACTGTGTTTGGATCTCTAATCTGAAACTGAAAGAAAAGACAATTCTTCATGAAAGCATTACTGTGTGTGTAAATTATCTCTTGCTTGTTTTGTCTTTCCTAAGTATATCTATACCTGAAGTCTAAGAAACTGCATATTGGGGAACATATTCTAGTTCTAGAGGCTAAATAGCTTTTCAGTAGTTTAAAGGCCACACACCTAGCCAGTTGTTAGTAAGCTCATCAGGGGTAGCCACAGCTCAGGATATAGGCATTTGCAACATTGCTTCTTTATTAAGTTGTGGATAAAGATTTGCTTTATTGTAGAGATTAACTTACCCATAAACACAAATGCTAACTATTTTGTGCATCTTTCCCTCCCAACAGAAAAAGACAAAATCATCAAAGCCTTCAAAATCAGAAAAAGATAAAGAGTCCAGAAAAGGAAAAGGAAAAAGTTCAAAGAAATGAAAATTCTTTCACTGCTGACAGTTACTTTTTGCTTACCCTGCTGACCAGTCTCAGCTGGTCTTAGAGAATATCTTGTTTTCCCAAAGGAACTATGTTTTAGTGTAATGGGACAACCTCATGGTCTCACTGCAAATAAATGGTGGTACAGCTAGAAGGATGTAACCGGTAGGCTGATGTACACCTCTTATAGAGGTTATTAGGACTGAGTAGGTCCTCCACTGTCCCCTGTCAGTCTAACAAGATTGTACTTCAAAATGACTGTATAATCAGAATTAGAAACTGCATGTGGGCTTTGGAGTCAAATTTTTAGTTAACAGTAATATGTCTGGGAACAGATAGTAAGGCGGCTTTTATAGGCTTACGAGTTTATCCTAATGGCCATTATGGGACCAATCCTGACTTTTTAAAGAGCATAGTTACTATAATGTGGTGAACTTTTGTAAATAAATCATAATACAAAATAATCACCACCTAGAACTGGGTTTTCTTTGTATATTGTCAAATATCTTGCAAAATATAAACTAGGAATAAAGATGTTTCACAGGCTACATGTACAGATTCTTAAGATTATCTTGTACAGCAAAATATTATGTTGGTATATTTTTCCTTACTAATTTGCAAATGATTGAATACAAAAGCTAACTATATTCCTACTAACCTCTTGTGTAAAATATGTAACTTTTGCAGTTGAAGAGTCAAACTCTCATTCCAAACATTGTTCCCCTGTGAAAGTCAACCACACACACCTCTGCTGTGAACAGAATTTCATGGAGAGGTCTCCTTGTTTAATTACTAGAGGGTATTGTGGCTGCAAAAGGATTGTCAGACATTCCTAACCTTCCAGAGTTTCAGCTCATCAGGTTCAAACCAGAAAGGCCTAGGCTGGCTCAGACTCTTATCTTCCTCTGGTTTAGGACAAAATGAACACAGGCTTTTGTTGACTTTGTCCTTGGGAGAGCCAGTTCTGTCCTCACAGGCTCCACAAACCCTGCTGGGATTTTAGATTGTACCCGAAGCTGCACTTGTTGAGGAGCCTTGAGGCTGTGGAACCAGCCTGGAGTTTGGGTGTCTAGCGATTATGTAATCTTGGTCAGTAAATGCTCAGAGGTATGTGGTACTTCTGTGAGGTATGTGTTAAAAGGAATGTAAAATCTGGAACCTGTTCCCAGCCTTTGGGGAACTGATTGTCTCTCTCACCTCTATAACAAGATTAAGTCTTGAGACATTTAAAATGTATTTACCAGTGTAAAAACGTCTTCTGTGTAGATTAAGTTCATTATGGGAATAAAATGTTTCCTTAAGCCTTTGCCTACTGAGCCATGTCCCTCTTTTGTTAAAGCCCTGTTTGAAACTTCTGCTTCAGTGAAGATTTCCTTGGTTGATGACTGCCTCACTTCACCAGTGGGGTGAGCATAAATTTCTTAAGCATATTCTTCCGTCACTTTTGGATATATAAGTTGTGTCTATTAACTTGTTCTGTGCTCCCTGGGAAAAAGATGGTAATTGTAATCTCCGTGCACCCAGGTCAGCAGGTTGTGTCCTTTATTTATTCAGTATGATTTGGAGCAACCAGCAAATCCTTGTTGGAGCCACTGGAGGCCACACATCACCCTTGCAGCACACTTTCTTTTTCTGAGATCCAGTGAATCTTGGCTATTTGGTAGTCTGTAAGAAACTACTAGTTTATTACTACTACTACTTTATCCTTCATCTTTTAAGTTTTGGCAGTCTTTTATTTGCAGCAACATTATTGGGCCTCTTGAAGTTATTAACAAGGAATATACTGGTGTATGTATTGGGAAGAGTATTTTCCTAAATAAACTGTGGTACAATTATGTTCATTAGTGAATGTCTAAGCCCCTTATGGGTAGGTTTAATGATAATGGCTTGTATCACTTAGTAAGGCTGAGGCCTCTAGCTAGCCCTTGGGAGGAAAAAAAGAGATTATAAAGCTGGCGGTATGCATATGGATGCCTGGTGCTGTAAAACGCCATTGGCTCTTTGTTTCTATCCTAGGCTCGTAGGTGCCTCTGTAATGCTCAGGATGCTGGTGGCTACCCTGTAAAATCGTATCATCTGATACATTCAGAGTTAGGCTACATGACCTTGTCTCTGTTCAGACTGGTACTTTGGTTTTGGATGGCAAGGAAGTATATACTCACCTGTATAGTATGGGGGTACTATACTATGGGGAAGGAACCCTCAGGGCCACCTTGAGGAAGATACTAAATGATGTACATCTCCAGCCGATGTCAAATGATTTAACTTTTGACTGGAATTCTGTACTACATAGTATAATGACTCAGGAAACATAAGCTTATAGTTTCACTCATTCTTTCAAATATTGATTTTACTGATTTTTGATGTTTTTATTCTAGGACTGATTCTATTAAATAGCCTTGATTTGTGTAAGCCTCTTACTTTAAACTTTTTAACACTGTTACATCTGTGCTATCTAAACTTCAATGTTTCAAAGCTACTTTATTTCTTTTTCTGTCTTTAAATACAGGAAAACATTACAAATATTTAATAAATTTATTTTAAAGGGGGATATTTCAAAATATAAAAGATATCAAAAAGCTGAATATTTACAGTTATGTCATAGGTTACTATTAACAGTACAGAGCATTGAATATATAAGACTCAGAAGAGGAAATATACAAAGTATAAAAAATAGCATGTTATATATCACTGTCACTCTACAGAAGTTCAAAGTGGTGACCTGGAGACGTGACCTTATTTTTTTCTGTATCCAGAAAGAACCATCCTTAATCTGCTAGGGGCAGAAACACAGCCTCTTGGGGAAAAACGCTGTCTTCTCAGGATCATTATACCTAAAAAGGCCAAAAAAACCACCCCAAAACCTCATATGCTTTTATAAGGGTTTCAAATAATAAACTGGCATTTAGTAATAAAAAGCTAAGCATGGTAAAGATATTTTGCTCATTTCTGGAATGTGAAGCAGGATCACTCCATGTAGGTGAGAAATTTTCAGTCTGTAATCAGTACTGAGTTTCAGTCTTGGCCTTTCAGTTGACTAAAACTGCATGGGCAGGTTGTTGAATCTCGTTATAAAGTGAGGATGATTTTGACAACAGCCACCTTACTGAGAAGAATGAGGAAATGCAAAGTTAGTGCTCTGCAAACTCAACCCAAAGAGACCCATGCCAAGACACATTACACTTAAACTGCCAGAAGTTAAAGACAAGGAAAGAATCTTAACAGCAGCAAGATAACTTGTTTTATGTACAAAGGGAACCTCCTCCTCCTCCCCATAAGAATGTCAGCAGATTTTTCAGGAGAAGCTTTGACAACATCAGGCCATTCTCTGCTAGCCTGTAAAGTGCTGAAAGAATAAAACTGCCTGTCCAGAATAGTTTTTCTGGCAAAGCCATCCTTCAGAACTAAAGGAGAGAGAAAGAATTTTCCAGACAAGGAAAAGCTAAAGAGGTTCATCACCACTGAACTGGCCTTACAGAAGTGTTAAAGGGACTTTAAGCTGAAATGCAAGGGCACTACTTAATAATAGAGAGATATATGACACTGTAAATCTCAATGGTAAAAGTAAATATAAATTCAGACTAATGAAAGGCACTTATAACTAGTGTGAAAGTTAAACAAGAGTAAAAATAACTAATAATGTCTTATTATATCCATAAAGTGAATAAACTATGTATATAAACTATAGATATCCTTCTCATAATACAAAGGCTTTATAACTACAGTAATTTGTTAATGATACATAAGGTTTCAGTTGCTCAGTTGTGTCCAACTCTTTGTGACCTCTTGAACCGCAGCATGCCAGGCCTCCCTGTCCATCACCAACTCCCGGAGTTTACTCAAACTCATGTCCACTGAGTCATTGATGCCATCCAACCATCCCATCCTCTGTCATCTCCTTCTCCTCCTGCCCTCAATCTTCCCTAGCATCAGGTGGCCAAAGTATTGGAGTTTCAGCTTCAACATCAGTCCTTCCAGTGAACACCCAGGATGATCTCCTTTAGGATGGACTGGTTGGATCTCCTTGCAGTCCAAGGGACTCTCAAGAGTCAAAGATGTAAACTGTGATGTCAGAAACAGAATGTGGATAAGGAGAGTAAAAATGCATTTGAACTTAAGTTGTTATCAGCTTCAAATAGACTGTTGCATTTTATGTAAGTCTTATGGTATCCACTCTAGTGTTCTTGCCTGGAGAATCCCAAGGATGGGGGAGCCTGGTAGGCTGCTGTCTATGGGGTCGCACAGAGTCGGACACTAAAGTGACTTAAGAGCAGCAGCATGATATCCACAAAGCAAAACCTATAGTAGACAAAAGAATCTAAGCGTACAGCTACAGAAAACTGTCAAATCACAAAAGGAGAGAAAGGAGCAAGAACAAAGGAGTAACAGCCAGAAAACAAAATGGTAGTAAGTCCGTATCTATCAGTAACTATTTAACTATAAATTCTCTGATCAAAAGAGAATAGATTAAAACCAAGATCCATCTGTAGGCAGCCTACTAGACTCCGCTCTAAGGACACACAGACTGGAATGGGAAAAGATAGGGAAATCAAAAGAAACCTGGAATAGCTATACTTAGACACAATAGACTTGAAAACAAAGACTGTAATAAAGGACAAAGAACTGGCCATTATATACTGATAAAGGGATCAGTCCACAAGAGGATATAACATTTGTAAATATAAAGCAAATATTAACATATCTCAAGGGAGAAGAAGCAATACCATAATGGTAGGGAACTTCACTACCCCACTTTCATCAGTGAATAAATCTTCTTTTGACAGAAAATCAGTAAGTAAACATTGGTCTTAAATGATGTGTTTGACCAGAGGGACTAAACAAGCATAAGTGGACAGATCACATGTCAGGCCACAAAACAAGTCTTAATAAATTTAGAAGACTGAAATCATATCAAACATCTTTTCTGACCACAGAAATATGAAACTAGAAATCAATTTCAAGAAAACTGGAAAACTTATAAATATGTAGAAATTAAAACATACTACTCAGCAACCACTGAGGTCACAGAAATCAAGAAAAAAAAAATCGAAAATGGCAATATTGTTGACCCTTCATATCTATGGGTTCTGTGTTCACAGATCCAACCAATCATGGATCAAAAAAATTCAGGAGAAGTACCAAAAGTTCCAAAAGGCAAAATGTGAATTTGCCACATGCTGGCAGCTTTTTATATAGCATTTACATTGTATTCAGTTATATAAGTAATCTACGACTGAGCGACTTCACTTTCACTTTTCACTTTGATGCATTGAAGAAGGAAATGGCAACCCACTCCAGTGTTCTTGCCTGGAGAATCCCAGGGACGGAGGAGCCTGGTGGGCTGCTGTCTATGGGGTCGCACAGAGTCAGACATGACTGAAGTGACTTAGCAGCAGCAGCAGAGGTGATTGAAAGTGTATGGGAAGATGTGCATAGGTTATATGCAAATACTACACCATTGTAAATAAGGGGGCTTGAGCCTCCGTGGATGTTGGTATCCACTAGGGGTCCTAGAACCGATCCCCCATGAATACTGAGGGACAGCTATACAGCAAACCAAATCTTATGGGATGCCACAAAAAAACTTCTGAAAAGAAACTCGTAACAATACCTACATTAAGAAACAAGAATGATCTCAAATAAACAGCCTAACTTTCCACCTTAAGGAGCTAGAAAATGAACAAGCTAAGCCCAAAGTTTGTGGAGGGAAATTTCAGAGCAGAAATAAATGAAATGGAGACTAAAAAGACAATAGAAAAGTTCAGTGAAACGAATAGCTGTTTTTTTGTTTCTCAAAAGATAATAAACCTTTAGCTAGACTCACCAAGAAAAAAAAAGGGGACTCAGAAATGAAGGAAGGGATATGATATTCAATAACATGGAAATACAAAAGATTGTAAGAGACTTATATGAAACACTATAAGGCCAGCAAAATGCACAACTTAGAAGAAATGGTTAAATTCCTACAAACACACAACCTTGTAAGACTGAATTGTGAGGAAATAAAAAAAAAATAGGCCAATTACTGTAAAGGAGATTGAATCAGTAATAAAAAAAATATAGGACCAGATGGCTTCACTGGTGAATTCTACCAAATATTTAAAGAATTACCTTCTCAAACTTTTCCAAACTCATTTGATACCAAAACCAGACAAGGAAACTACAAAAAGAAAATTACAAGCCAGTGTCTCTGAACATAGTTGTGAAAGCCCTCAACAAAATATATGTGGTGTATATCTTGTGTATATACATATACAAAAGAAGGCAATACTGCTATTTGCAACAACACGGATGGACCTTGAGGGCATGATGCTAAATGAAATAAGAGACAGACAGGTACCTGTACTATCTACTTATGAAAAGTGAAAGTGAAGTTGCTCAGTCGTGTCGGACTCTTTGGGACCCCATGGACTGTAGCCCACCAGGCTCCTCTGTCCAAGGGATTTTCCAGGCAAGAATACTGGAGTGGGTTGCCATTTCTTTCTCCAGGGGATCCTCCCAACTCAGGGATTGAACCTGGGTCTGCTGCATTGCAGGCAGACTCTTTACTGTCTGAGCTACCAGGGAATCCCCATCTCACTTATATGTGTAGTTAAAAAACCGCACTGAACTCACAGATGCAGAACAGTTTGTTGGTTGCCAGAGGCCCAGGGTGGTGGGTAGGGAGAATGAACGTGGCTGAAAGGTATAAAATTCTGGTTACAAATAAACCCCAGGGATGTAATGTATAGCGTGGTGATTATAAGTTAACAATACTATATATCTGGAAGTTGCTAAGAGAGTAGATATTAAAAGTTCTCAAAAAAACCTGTTAACTCTATGTAGTGATGGGTGTTAATTACTGTGGTAGTCATTTCATAATATAAACATAAAATCATTATGTTGTATGCCTGATACTAACACAAGATGATTAATTATACCTCAAAAAGTTGAGATATTAAATACATATTAAGATGCTAAATATGTGATGTAATGTAGCAGCAGAAAAATAAATGGATCCCAATCATAATTTGAGCAAGCTTTTAAAACAGAATCTGACAGGCTGATTCTAAAATTTTATTGAGAAATGGAAAGCAAATTAAGAGTAGTCAAAACAATCTTGGAAAAGATGATGAAGTTGTAGGATACACAATACCTGGCTTTAAGATGTATTATAAAGTCACAGTAATCAAGACAGTGTAGTATAAAAATATGGGACAGACATACTGAAAACCCAACTGATTTTCAGTAAAGGCATGCAAGCAGTTCAATGAGGAAAGACTTTTCAACAAATGCTGTTGGAAGAGTAGATATCTACTTGAGGCGGAAAGAAATCTCAATCCCTACCTCACACTGTAAACAAAAATAACTTCAGGATGGATCACAGACCTAACATAGGTGAATATGCGCCTGACTTCCAAGTACGGAAATATTTTCTTAGACACAGAAAGTCATAACAATAAGATAAATTGCTAAGATACAGTTCACCAAAATCAAAATCTGCTCATCAGAAGACCACTAAAATATATGTATAACTGATTCACTTTGCTGTATACCTGAAACTAATACAACATTGTAAATCAACTCTTAAGGGGAAGCCACAGTGGGAGAAAATATCTGCAGAATAAATTTGATGACATCTAGAACATACAAATAACTTATATAATAAGACAATCATCTGGTAATAATAGGAACAGCCTTTTTAACAAATGGTGCTGAGACATCTGGTCACCCACATGCAGAAGAAGGAATTGGTGTCCCTACCGCACATCATACACAAAAATAGATTGAAGACATAAATATAAGAGCAATAACTATAAAACTCTTAGAAGGAAATGTAACTGTAAAACCTTTGTGATCCAGGATTAAGCAATGGCTTCTTAGACATGACACCAAGCAACCACAGGAAAAAAAACAAAAAACGATAAATTGGACTTCATCAAAATAAAAACTTGAGTACATTAAAGGATACTATCTAGAAGGTATCTGCAAATCATGTATCTGATAAAGGACTTGTACCTAGAATATATTAAGGATTCTTATAACTCAATGAAAAGATGAAATACCCAGTTTAAAAATGGGCAAATGATTTTTGAACATTTCTCTAAAGAAGTTATACAAGTGGCCAACAAGCCCAGGAAAAGATGCTCAACATTATTATCATTAGGGAAATCAAACCACAAATGCAAATCAAACCACAGTGGGATGCCCCTTCACACCTACTAGGATGCCTGTAATCAAGAAGGCAGACAACAACAAGTGTTGGTGAGGATGAGGGGAAACTAGAACTCTGTGCTGCTGGCAGGAATATGAGAGACTGCAGGTGCTGTGGAGAAAGCAGTTTGGAGTCCAGGGAACAGTGAAAGGCCAGTGGGGCTGTAATAGTAGAGGAAGAGGCTGGGGCCTCTTTGTGTTTTCACTTGCAATCAAAAGCTCCACCTGTGGAAGGGGGCCAGCTCCACTGGAAGTGGACTGAAAGAACCTGACCGTGGACTGGGTGACTGGGGGTATCCAGATTTCCATCCTGATCAGCTGGTTGGATGCAGTTTACTGAGGGAGTAAAGGAATGCAAGAGCAGGTTTTGTGAAAACAGAAGAGCTTTTGGCTTCCTAGCTCGAGACTGCATTTCCCTGCCTCCCCCTGCAGTGTGTGGCCACATGAATAGGTTCTTCCCAGTGGAGAGTGGAAGGGTTATGTGCTGCTTCTATGCCACAAAAGTGAAACTTGGAAGGAAAAATGGGAATTTTTCAGGTCTCTGGAAACAAAAATTTTTACAATTACTCTCCTGAGTTACGAACTAAAACAACCTCCATTTTAACAGCTAGCTATAGTTTTAATGAACTGGTTAAAAAGAAATCCATGTGACTTGATAAAATACACTCTGGTTGGAATCCATGATGCTGTTCGGTCAAATAACCTTTGTCACCATGGAGACTGTACAACCTGTATTTTAGTTTGTTGTTTAAATCTGACAGGTTTCATGACGCACAAAAGGGATCAATGGCAGAACACACTGTAAAGCTGTGTCTGCCCTGTGGCTCCCGTGCCTTGAGAAGGTGAGGGGATGAGCTGGTACTTACTTGCACATGCCGCTCATTGTTCCACTTCTGTCCGCAGGTACTGGGTACAGTCAGAGGTTTTTTTCAGTTGATCCAAGTTTAATCTTTCTGAACACATAGGACATGTGCTTTCAGTGCTTAACATGCTGTTTGGGGCGGGAAGGGCAGAGTAGATTAAATATATAGTATTCCTTTACCTTTGCGTTATTGTGATATGTAAAACAACTGTTCATCACGCAACTTAAGAATTAGGAACATTCAGTCTTATGCAGTAGTCCCTTTAAGGAAGATGTTCTCAGAAGTCTTAGAAGATTCTCCCAAGAAGACAATTTGAGTCTTTAGAGATTTTTAGGAACGTGAACAGATAAAGAGACCTCAGTAGAAACTGGCTGAATAAAAGGTCTATTTTTTTATATTAAGTCTGTATGACTAAGTGAAATGATACAACTTACACCTTGAATTCTGAGTACAGAGCAGGGAAGTCACAATGTGGACACACCGTCCAGTCATCCTTCAACATATGTCGACCCTAGAAACAGTACATTGAAGAGTAAAACTCATCTTTGTTCAAATTTCCCGTTATTCAATTACAATACATGGTTACAGTTAAAAGCCAAACCTCTAAATCATGATATAATAATAATAGGTGGGTAATTGATTAAGAAGAGATGACATCAAAAGGACTAAAGCCAGATTTTATCAAATTTGTGTATAAAAGAATAATCTTCAGTATTGTGACATTACCTAAATTTATTTTCCTTTAAAATAAAGCTTATATTAGTCTAGTGATGAACAGACATTTTAATATTTTCTAATAGTAGGTCTTAGTTTTAAATAGATGAGGACAACAGTGGAAACAGTGGCTGGCTTTATTTTTCTGGGCTCCAAAATCACTGCAGATGGTGATTGCAGCCATGAAATTAAAAGACGCTTACTCCTTGGAATAAAAGTTATGACCAACCTAGACAGCATATTCAAAAGCAGAGACATTACTTTGTCAACAAAGGTCCATCTAGTCAGGGCTATGGTTTTTCCAGTGGTCATGTATAGATGTGAAAGTCGGATTATAAAGGAAGCTGAGTGCCCAAGAATTAATGCTTTTGAACTGTGGTGTTGGGAAGACTCTTGAGAGTCCCCTGGACTCCAAGGAGATCCAATCAATCCTAAAGGAGATCAGTCCTGGGTATTCATTGGTAGGACTGATGTTGAAGCTGAAACTCCCAATACTTTGGCCACCTAATGCAAAGAGCTGACTCATTTGAAAAGGCCCTGATGCTGGGAAAGATGGAGGGCAGGAAGAGAAGGGGACAACAGGGGATGAGAGGGTTGGATGGCATCACCGACTCAATGGACATGGGTTTGGGTGGACTCCGGGAGTTGGTGATGGACAGGGAGGCCTGGCGTGCTGCAGTTCATGCGGTTGCAAAGAGTTGGACGTGACTGAGCGACTGAACTGAATAATAGGCCTTAATATTAAAGTTTATAATAAAAACCACCACTTAAGTGCTACAGCATGCCAGGTATTGAATTAAGTCTTCATATTCATTCTCTGGTCAACCTGCAGTTCATCTCAACAGACGAGAGATTACGCTGGAGGGACCTAGTGAGGTAAAAGGCAAAGCGCACCAGGTTATACACCCAGTATGTGGCAGAAAGGGGATCTAAGCCCAGGACCATCTGATCTCCAACTCTGGGCTCTCCTGCTCTGCAGGGCCTCATACTTAGGTTATTATATGCCTTGAATACAACTTTCAGCTTTGTTGATCATGCAATTATATGCTAAATGTTGCAGGAAATTTGAGAGGTAAGATTATTTCGGAAGCAAAGAATGTGTTAACACATCCAGTATTCAAGCAGGCTATAGATTATATATATGCAAAGAAAGGGAAATGATAAAGAAACTTACTGTTGCAATGCAATATGGGATGTTATTTTTACACCCAGGACAGAGGAGTTCACACTCTGGGAGGAGAAATTCGCAGAAGGGACATGGGGTTGTGGCCTCTTCTGTCTCGGATCTATCACGTCTCCTGTGAGGAAGAGTCACATGAATGCGCCTGTTTCTTCATAATCAGGTCCTGGGACTAGAGATACAAGCTAGAGACTATGGGCCCATGTGCAGCCCAGGGAGGAGCAAGAGGAATGAGCATGGCTCCGACCACAGCATTCATGGGCCGCCTCTGGTGGGGGGTGGGTAGGGGCCACAGCACAGTATGTGCAGAAAGCATGGCTGGGTCTGGCTGTATCCTGTCTCCTAATCACTGGAGCAGTGAGCCCGCTACTTCACTTTGTGTTCTGAAGTGGTAAAGGCTGTCCAGGGCTGTGCAACACAACTTTCCGTGCCAGCGGCTATCTAATTGCGTACTCAGCAATATGGTAGCTAGGAGCCACACAGAGCTCTGAGCGCTTGGAATGTGGGTAGTGTGAGAAACTTTTAAATTTTATTCACTTTTCAATGTAAACAGCCATATGTGCCAGTGGCTACCACAGCAGACTTCACAGCTATAGAGCACTCATGCGTGGGGCGAGATCCAGTGCCTCCCCAAACTGGCACCCAGGCTGGTGTGGCACGAA
The DNA here is from genome assembly GCA_917880005.1 of Nanger dama. NCBI lineage: Eukaryota > Metazoa > Chordata > Mammalia > Artiodactyla > Bovidae > Nanger > Nanger dama. The sequence goes on from CAKJTW010000001.1 coordinate 47,741,999, forward strand.
TCTGGGGGTCTGTGCCCCAGCATTTTCTCCCCGCTTCATCTCCCATGCTGGCAGGCATGCTCAGTCCTGATGATCTGGCCTGAAGCTCCTTAGGCTTATCGGGAGTGGTCCATGTAGCCCTATCCAGGTGAGAGTTGTCTGCCGTGAGCCCAGCTAGCAGTCAGTAGTACTTGGTTTCCCTTTGCTATTACGGGCGCAGCCATTGCGCTTGGCTGACATGGGAATTCTGGGTCAGCAGGCAAGTACACCTGAGTTCCCTGGCCAAAATGGGACTAACAGGTGCCCCAGATGTCATCACTGCGGCCCCAGAATTACCACGTGATTGCAACTACCTTCTCCTTTTGTAAAGATGAGTGCTATATTCCCCGAGTTTTCCTGTAGAGAGGTCACTGTACTGCTTTCTGAAGCGGGGCTGTGACTTGTGTGCCTTTGGAGCTACACAGGCTTTGGAAATGAACTCTCTTGGCAATAGGCTGTGTAATCACCAAATTGCTTACACTGAGAAGCATTCACTCTTTGTCCTTCCATGGCCGACAGTGTTTGCTGCCTCCCTAATAGCCATCCTGGCCAGCAGAGCTTTATTTTTACTCAGCAATATGCTTCACAGCTAGAAGGAGCCACGCAGCAGAGGACTAGCCAGTAAGAGGTAAATGCAATGTCCTTCCTAACTAACAAGGCGAAAACCTTCTTGTCTTTGGATTTCCCTACTTCTTTCTTCCTGCCTTGAACAGGGTACGTGATGTCAGACAACCACAGCTGCAGCTCTGAGGCGGGAACTTTTTTGTCCTCGGTGACAAGCAGGACGGAGGTACCAGCCTGGGACTGCACCACCTTGTGTACGAGTCAAACAAATCCTGACTTACTCAGGTCGTCGCTGGGTTCCCTGCTCGTGGTAGCCGAGTACAATCCTAATTGCTATCCCCAATCTGTGTTCTTATTCAGTCCACACATTAGTAGCTGTGTTCTGAAAAATATACTTGTGATCAGACAGTAGGAACAGTTGTCCCCACATACCTGACCATCGCCTCGATCTTCTTTTTGTATTTGGGGTCTATCTTGTTGCGGTACTCAGGCCTCATCAGCATGGCTGCGAAACTGAAGGCCGAGTTCTTCAGGCCAGCCCTGTGACACTCGATCACAGTGGATGTCAGGATGGGTACGATGTCTGCAAAGCAAATGGAGGAGCACTGGCATGATGCCAGGATCGCCTTTCTCTCACTCTCCCTTTCCTGGCAGAGAACTCGTGGCTGTTTGAGGAGGAAAGGGCACAGCGGTGCAACCGGGTGTCTTTCCCTTGCTGATAACTGTGTTTTGCCGATAACACGGGGCCCCACACTCCCTTGAGGTAACCTTTGGCATGTTTCCTTTCCTGCCTCGAAGATAAAAGTTCTGCATTTGACAGGACAGCTGATGAATGAGTGGGGAGATTAACAATTTTATGCACTAACCTGAGTGTACTTGTTTCTTCAGGGCAGATACCTAGAAGTCGAATTATTGGCTCAAAGAGCATACCTTAAAAAATACACAGACACGTGCGCGCACTCAGTGCAAACTGTCAAACTGCTTTCTGGAAAGACAATGTTTGTTCCCTCCAGCAATCAGGAGAGTGCCTGTCTAGCTCACCCTTTGCCAGCCACATATAGTTATTTAGTCTTTTTCATGTAACAAAAATGAACTCATTTAAAGATCGGGGTGAATTGTGACCTGTGAGCTAAATCTGGCCCTCTGTTTTTGTATGGTCCATGGGCTTTTACATTTTTAAATGGATGGAAAAAAATCAAAAGAATAATAATTTGTGACATGAAAGTTATAGGAGTTCAGATTTTAGTGTCCAAAAGAATGAAGTTCTGTTGGAACACAGCTGTGCTCATTTGCGTATGGTTCACGCTGAAATGGCAGAGACTGGCCCACAAAGCCCTGAGCCTTTGATATCTGACGCTTTATAGAAAAAAATTGACCCTGTCATAGAATGTGACAGAATCTAATCACTGAAAAATGTTATGACGACATCAGAATACTGGGGCCTCTCTCAGAGGCAGGGACCTACAGTGGTGGAGAACAGAGTAAGGCTTACTAGCTGACTGCATGATCGTGGGCAAGTGCCTCCTCACTTCTTTAACCCAAGTTTGCTTATCTATAAAGTAGAGAAAATAGGACACGTGTGCAAACTGGAGACTGGTAGCCTGAAAAAGACCTGCTTGAACCTGGGATCTGGGAGCTTGGATTCTGGGAGAGTTCCCACCATTTCCAGAGCAGGGAATGAATGGTTCCCTGTGCCTGGCCTCTGTACAAACAATGGGGTTTATACTGAGCATGTTCTTTCTGGGAGCCAAGGCTAGGTACCTGCTCATCAGGGGGTACCTATGTGGCCAGCCCCCATGCTCACCCCTGGGCACTGAGTCACACGCACCCCGGTAGACACGCTACGTGTTGCCTGGAGGTGCTGAGTATGTCCAGTGTGACAGCACAGGAGGGGCTTGGGTGCTGGCACCTGACCCCCAGGCCCTGGCCCTCACCTTTTCCCTTTCCTGGTTTTGCTTCGTATCCTTTCCTCATAAATAAATCTGAACCTTAGCACTACTCTGTGCTGAGTTATATGAGTCCTCCTCATGAATGGTCAAACCTGGGGGTGGTTTTGGGAGTGCCGGTTACACCTCCTCATGGGCTGGCTGTGAGGATGAAATGACTCACTACGTGTAGAGAAGAGAGGCTGGCAGAGTTAGCGAGGCTAGATCTTAACGATGCTACACTCAGGCAGAAGTGGGGACAACTGGCTCCTCTCAGGACTCACGTGATGGAAATTTGCTGATGTTGTTGGCCACCCGGATGAGCAGACGTGCTCCTTTCATATGATCTCCATTTTTCACGTGAATCTGAAATAAGTGACACATTAGACTCTTAGAGACTTTTAACACTAACTCAGTATACTCCAATTAAAAAATTTAAAAACCCACTAATTCACCTTTTATCCTCCCAAATAAACAACTCAGTTGTGATCCTGAACAGGGTGGTCACGAGATTCTTGCAGTCTTACTTTCAAGTCACTCACTTGAGATTTCTCCCTTATTTCTCCTCTGGCAGCTGCTGCCTGGCCTCACGGCCTGGCCAGCCTCTCCCTGCTCTACACTCTGCTTTTCACTTTGCTCTAGATCACTCAACATCTTTTACTGGCCTTTACTGGGGAGCTTGAGTAACAATACCAACTTTACCAACTTGCTGTGAGACCTGAAGTCTGAGTTAGTGAGGCAGGAGGAGAGGGGATGGGCTGTTTCGAGAAGACGGTGCTACCTGTGAGAGGCAAAGGGGCAACGATGGCTGGAGAGCCTGAGGTTAGGTAAGCATGAGTGGGGTGTGTGATGCAAGGAGGTGGTCCTCTTAGGATGACACGAGGCTGGGGAGCTGGCAGGGCCAGACCACCATGTTGCTGCTGTTGTCCAGGTGAGAGGAGGTGGCCCTGAGAGGGTGGGGAGTGGGGATGGAGAGAAGCAGACAGACGGGGGAGTCGGAAGTGGTGCTGTTTGGTGAGAAGGTGAAGGGTGAGTACAGAGTAACTCCCAGCTGTAACATCCATCAGGTCTGAGCAGATGGAAGATGGTGTAATTAACTGAGCATTGCAACATAATTAATAAATATTAACTGAACCTGAAGTCGCCTTCCACTGACTCCCTTGGCCTCAGACTGCCCAGCTCAGCCATCCATGTGCAGAGGTCCCAGGCTGTCCTTCAGCTGGAGTTCCTGTCCCAGCTCTGGGAGGAAGCAGCCACCAATGCCAAGTCTCCCATTTTCCCTGAAACATGGATGGCTTTCTCCAGCCCTTTGTGTCAAAGAGGCCTGAGACACTTTTATATCAGTGCTTACTTCATAAGGTCTAATAGTTTCCCTTTTGAAGGCCAGATGCAGTTAAAAATCTTGAATATATCTGGTGCTAGGATAAAGGAGCAGAGTGGAGGGGAAAGGTTACATGGGAGCTCTTCAGTGGTGGGGAGGGCGGGGGAGGGCGTCTGGTCCGGGGGAAAGTGATGGGCCCACTCTTAGAGCCAGAGGAAAAGAAGACTCAAGAGCCACCCTATGGTTTTTGGTGGGAGAAAGCCCTGTCCTGGAGGGCTTCTAACAGGAACCCGTAATATTTGGTCCCATCTTCCACCAACTTGTTTCTGTCCTCCCCTCCATGCCCAAAGGCTCCATTTTGCTGGATTCTGTGCCTCAGCACACTGGTGCTGCCACTCATGTCTAAGCCGAGAAAGCCCTCCTTCCCTATTTCTAGTCCTTTCTGTACAAGAGCCCTCCTGTGGCTCAAGAGGAAATGTACTCCTGGTGGCTGCAAGCTGGAATTCTCAGATTTCCTTACAATAGGAACTGTAGACCTGTGGGGGTTTCCCTGGTGGCTCAGACACTAAGTAAAGAATCCACTTGTAATGCTGGAGACTGGGGTTCGATCTCTGGGTTGGGAAGATCCCCTGGAGAAGAGAATGGCAATGCACCTCAGTATTCTTGCCTGGAGAATTCCATGGACAGAGGAGCCTGGCGGGCTATGGTCCATGGGGTTGCAAAGAGTTGGACATGACTAAAGCACAGCACAGTAGACCTGTGGGCCCTAAAAGGGCAGCCACTAGTCGCATGTAGCTACAGTAAAAACTAAGATTATAAAAATTCAAAATTTAGTTTATCAGCTGCATTATGTGTAATTCAAGTGCTCCATAGCCAGGCTAGTGGATATAGGACACATCTATCACTGTAGAAGTTCTATTAGGCAGCGCTGTTATAGGTCATAATTAGTGTCTAAGTCATTCATAACATGCCTGCTGTAACATAGGAAGCTTCCAAATTGAATACACTTGTGGACTGGCCTGAAAACCAACTTAGCATTAAAATGGGAAGACGTACTTTGACATAAATCAACATTTGGACAAGTACGTAAGTTGGAGCCTACCTGTATTTTTACAAAGATATGTGTGCATATAAAATGTATATATACATACACATACATTATATAAACTGTACATAGAAGTATTTCAGATTTGCATATTCTTTTTTACTAAAAATCACTAATTAAAAACAGGCAATTGGACATAAATATATTCTTAATTAAAAAAATGGCTGCTGTTTAGTTGTTACATCCAACTCTTTTGCAACCCTATGGACCGTAGCCTGCCAGGCTCCTCTGTCCATGGGATTTTCCAGGCAAGAATACTGGAGTGGGTTGCCACTTCCTTCTCCAGGGTATGTTCCTGACCCAGGGATCTAAACCATGTCTCCTGCAGTGGATTCTTTACCAGTGAGCCACTTGGGAAGCGCCCCCAAAATGGTGCACACATGTATTTTAGAAGCATGGAGGATATAGTGTACAACAGTGTTAACAACTTATATCTGAGGACGGATTTAAAGGGGGAAATTATTTTTCATTATATTTTTCCTTATTCTCTAAATTTTCTCAGTATTATTTTATATTCAGATGAAAACTAGTATTAAAGCACAGTGGAATTGTATAAAATTCATTACCCGACAATTAATAAACTAGGAAGCTGGTTAAACAAAAATGCTATTAGTAAATCTTTTTTTTTTTTTTTTTTACAAAGTAACACATTTATCTGCTTCAAAAGCAAGATAATATAAAAAGATATTCTATATGGAGGGAACTGTTCTCCCTCTTCTCCCTTGACTGGGTTTAGTACTATGCTGTGCCTCTGCCTTGATCCCTTTAGGAAACTATTTTTCCTCATTTAAAAAAAAATGTATTTCTAATTTTACTTGGGATGAATATATGTATTTATTTTTTCTGCCTTTTTATACACAAAAGGAAGCATATTATGTAATTATCCTGTATCTTGCATCTTCAGTTAACAATACAGAGATCTGGGAGATGGTTCCAACCCAGTGGAGGGATGCCCAGCTTATGTCCCACGTCACCCAAAGGCCTCACCCTCACTAGTATGTAACTGTGCAGAATCATGAGGTTGGTGACCATCTCAAAGGGAATCTTGATCTTCTGAGATTTAAGTTCTGCATACATGCTGAAGAGAACGTCATGTGCATTCCGATAGTTTCCTTGAAAAGAGGTGGTAAACGACGTTACTGCAAAGGATGAAATCTGAGGACTTTCTGTGGACCACCATTTAACAGGTGGATTTTGTCAAATCGTCTTAAGTGATTAATAAAGAATGATTTACTTAATTCCATGTTTTCTGGAGCAGGCTTCCACTACTTGTCTGGGGAGTAAACCATGGCTTTGGGGGACCCACCTGCAGACTGCTCTTCCCTGGCGATGATGATGGCGGTCCGGGCGGCTTCCCGGTACTGCTTCAGGGCCATGTACAAGCGGAACAGGTACTTGGCATCCTGACATACAAGCCATTAGAAAAACATCACATTCTGCATTAGCTATGCGGGAAAATACCTGAAGTTTTGCATTTTCATTTAGGATCACATTTACTTTCTAGTTAAGTAAAGTGTCAGTCACTCAATCGGGCCTCTTTGCGACCCCATGGACTGCAGCCCGGCAGGCTCCTTTGTCCATGGGATTTTCCAGGCCAAGAATACTGGAGTGGATTGCCATTCTCTTCTCCAGAGGATCTTCCTGACCTAGGGATCGAACCTGGGTCTCCTGCTCTGCAGGCAGATACTTTACTGACTGAGCTATCAGGGAAGCCCTTCACTTTCCAGTAACTGAGTGTTAAGTTGTTTTTTAAAACCCAATAAAGAGGGCCTTTCCTGGCAGTCCAGGAGTTAAGACTCCATACTTCTACTATGGAGGGGCATGGGTTCCATCCCTGGTTGGGAACTGAGATTCTGCATGCCACACAGTGTGGCCAAAAAAACCCACCCCAAAATAACTTAGCTTGTGTTAAGAGGCCATTTTTTAAAAACAACCTTTTCTTTTTTTTTTTAAGAGTCAACAAATAATTATTTGTCAAGTATTTATTCAGAGTTTAATATGTGCCAGGCAGTATTCTAAGTACTTGAGAAATAACAGCTCTATTAAATCCTCATACCCTCCCTGGGAGGAAGGTGTGATTATGTACTGAAACAAAGCACCTTTCCCAAGCCAGGATGTGAACCAGCGTCAGAATCTGTGCTCCTAACCCTAGTCCATAGAGTTCTCTCTCGTGTGCTTCAGATGGAAAGGTGTGCTGAGACAATGTACCAATTTCATAAAATTTCAAAAATTTTTACACCTATAAAATTTTTTTTGAGCCCATTTTCCACTCCTATTTTAACTTTAAACAATTTCACATGCTTGATACTGGTTTGCTGATTATTAGAATAAGTGGATATAAGGTGAGGGGGTTCGGCAAGTTTAACCTGTGCCCTTTGGCAGGTTCCCTGGGCCTCCCTGGGTCTCAGTGTCTTTATATCTATAAAACATAGGAAATGGACTTGGGGATCAGGATGGCCAATCCTCTCCAGGTACGACTTTTAGCACCTTGTATCCAAATCAGTTACAGTTGACCCCTGAACAATGATGGGGTTAGGGGTGCTGACTTCCACAGAGCTGAAAATCAGAGTGTAGCTTATAGTCAGCCTTCTGTATCTGTAGTTCCTCCATATCCGGGACTTAACTGACTTGGGATCATGTAGTATCACAGTATTTACTGTTGAAAATAATCTATTTAAGCAGATACTCAGTCCATACCCATATTGTTCAGGGGTCAACTGTACTCGAGTTCCTCACAAACAGATTGATTCCCTTAAACACCAAAGCAAAAGGAAAAAAAAAGGCTCTGGGGTGGCATTCTTGAAGGAGTCTGTCCTTATCAGGACTGAGAGAAAACCAACTCCTGCACAAAATCCAAGAAAGTCACCTATTTTGAAAACATGTTCTTAATGATATCCACTTTATTTTTGGTGAGTTACTTTTATAGTAAATAGGATTTTTATTAATTCCCATAATTTTGGAAATATGAACCAAGTACACTGATTTTGGAGGATTAGTGCTAACTCATGATTTTAATAGTCATTTTTCAAAGTTCTAAGAATAAATAAAACTCTACCACGTTTGAGAAAAATGGGGGTGGTGAGAATTGTTACCCAGAAGGGCATGGCATCACAGCGGGTGATGCCGATTTCCAAGAGTGAATGCGCACTATATCTAAAATGCAGGATCTGTCTAGATGATCTAAGGCTGCGTGCAGAGAGAGAAGTCTGTACATCTATGACGCAAAAGTGATAATAGATAAAAACCGCATGCACGTGTGCTCAGTAGCTTCAGCTGTGTCTGACTCTTTTACGACCCTATGGCTGTAGTCTGCCAGGCTCCAAAACAGAGCAGATAAGAGAATAAAAGCACAACTAGGATACTTAAGAATCCCAGTAGAGAAAACACTTTAGTACCTTGGGCATGTCATCACTCCCTCCCATAAGATGGTCTATCAGTTGACTGGTCAGCAGTTCATCTCTGGCCTGACCAACCTGTTTAGGAAAAGAAAGAAAGGGTAAGTTCAGCATCTTAAACCTAGGAAGGGAATGGAGAGGAAGGACAAAAAGTCTTCTGCTCAGGAGGCAGAATTTTAAAAGTGTGTAAAAAACACCTATAGTCAAGTGCCTGAACCATGATGTAAGCTCAGGGTCTCTGTCTTCATTCATTTGTGGGTGCATGCTAAGTCACTTCAGTCGTGTCCAATTCTTTGTGACCCCACGAACTGCAGCTTGCCAGGCTTCTCTGTCCAAGGGATTCTCCATGCAAGAATACTGGAGTGGGCTGCCGTGCCCTCTTCCAGGGATCTTCCCAACCCAGGGATTGAACCCATGTCTCACGTCTACCTACATTAACAGGCAGGTTCTTTACCACTAGCACCACCGGGAAGCCTGTCATTCATTTGTAAAGTCTCCATGAATAAAAATCCATCCTTAGAAGCTCTATCTTTTCTAAGTTGCTGTATCAAAATACTGTAGTATTATTTTTACACACAGAATGTACTCCTTGGATGTTTCAATAAAGACTTTCTTACAATGAGTGATTATGACATGGAAAGGATGCCATCTCGAGCACAGGAACTGGACAACTCACAAAACGCACTCCTAAACGCTTACCTCCGGCAGCTCCCTGAAGACACATGCTTGCTCGTGGTTACTCGTAATCTACAGTAGAAATGAAAGTATGGCCAAAGGATCCCAGAAGTGGGTGGGCAGCTGGAAGTGTGGGGTGGAGTTCTGGGGAGGACCTGGCCTGGAGATCCAGATTTCAGAGTCCGCTCCATAAAGCTCAGAGTTAAATCACTGCTAGGTTGGGCAGTGATGATCAGGAAAATTATTTACCAAATTGGAGAATGGAAATATATTAGTTAGTAGGAATAATTATTGACAAGATCTGGAGGCTTAAGAGTCTTGCGTCTATTAAAAAAAGAGGTGAGCCAAGAGCCCAACTGGAGCTCAACCAAGGAGCAGGGAGGAGTCCTGCCCTCCTGTCACAGCAGTGATGTGGTGAGAAAAGCTACTGGGAAAGGAAGGAAACTCATTAGGGACAGAGCGGCACGAGGCCTAGCTCACCACAGCTCAGGGAGAGTATAAGAAGTGCAGAAGCTCTCTGTGCAGCAGAGGGAGACCGTGAGCACAGCAGGGGTCTTGGTGAACCTTCGTGAACCTGTGGTGGGGGGGTGGGGACATAGGCTCTAGGGCTGCCGAATTTCCCACACACGCCACTGCCCGTGGTCCTCACTGCAAGAAAGCTTTGAACCAATCTGCTGTCTCTACTCTGCCCATGGCTGAAAGGAAGGATGAAAAGGTAGACCTCATCAACTGCAAGGCTTTCGGGCATGGCTTTGGGTGAATAAACCTGTATGAAGAAATGGTTAAAGCAAAGGGCTTTGGAGTCAGTCTGCCTGAGGTCAAAGGTCACCTGTGAGATCCAGAGCAGGTCACTCTCGGGACCTCAAAGGAGATAAATATAATACCTAACTCACAGAATTATTGTAAGGATTAAATACATTAATACACAAGTAATCAAGTGCCAGATAGTGTTGCCAGAGAGAGCAAACAGCAACAACAAAATGTGATGCCTAGTTAAGTTTGCATTTCAGAGAGTTGAGTACATCCGCAACACTAGGATAAATGGAAAGGGGAGTGAGGAGAGAAGAGATGTAGCCACTCAGAATCAAAATTAAAAGAAGCATGGAGCCAGAGTGCTGCGGATACTCCCACTGAAGGGCAGTGGAGCCAGAGAAGAAGGCTGAGAAGGTCCATCTGAGGGGTAACTGGAGAACCAAGCGAAGCAGTGTGCTAAGGGAGTAAAAAAGTTCAAGAAAGATATGGTGTTAAGAGTATAAAATGCTACCATGACATGGAGTAGGGTGCAGGCTGAGAAGAGACGTCTGTATTTAGCAAGAAAGAGATCAGTGGCGACCCTTCAGAGAAGGCTATGATTGGTGAAGGCGAAACCTGACTGCAAAGAGGGAAGCAGGCCCCCAGCAAAGCTAACAGATGCCGTACAGCCCCATCTTTCCCATCTGTATTGTGGGTCCACGCTGGTAATGACTCCTAACCTGGGGTCCATTACAGCCCCCTCCACCAACACAAACACCAAGAAGGTATTTCAGAACCCCGAGGGGTAGAGGGTGTGGGTGGGCAAACTATGAACATTTTAAAGATGTTCTCAAAGGATTAAGGGCTGTGCCTTCTGGTTGAAAATCAGCAGATACAAACACGCAGGTTGTGAGAAAATGCATGTCATGAGTAAAGGTGATTCTGTTTTCAGGGGAGGGTTCTCAAGGTGGAAAGGAGAAGAGAGATGGGAAGGAAACTAACATCACCTACACAGTACTTTCAGAACTGGGGCCAATATGTGTTCATTCCAGTGAATATTAATTGAGTGTCCACAATGTGCTAAACACTACAAAGAGATGGGCCTTTGGGACTATTAGAGGGACTATTAATTTGAAGGGGGTTAACTGTAGCAGTAAGTGAGGTTTAAAGTATTCACAGGATTCTAAGGAAGCTTAATTTACACCCAGAGGACAGTTCAGGAGGCATGTGAAGTGGGTCCTGCCTGTTGGGTAGGAGGCAAGGTTGCAGGGAGGAGGGTGTCCCAGGTGTGGGTAACAGCAAGAGCACAGGAACAAAGGGATGGGGGCCCTCAACTACTCGGGGGAAAGTGGCCAGTTGGGCTGCAGCACAGAGCAGCGACCTAGCACTGTGATCAGGCAGTCTGGTTGGGAAAAGGACTTGGGTTTTGGTCTTAGCTCTATTCCTCTATCTTTAGGTTGGTTTTATCATCTTCTGGGACCTTGGTTTCCTTGTCAGTAAATGGAGATTAGGTTGGATCATCTCCAGGGATATCTAAGATTCTTTTGGAGTCTGCAAGTCAGGAAGAGAGTCCTCAGCAGGAGTCAAATAAGCAGGTCCCTTGATCTTAGGGTTCTCAGCCTCCAGGGCTGAGTGAGAGATAAATGTCTGATGTTTAAGCCGCTTGGTCTGTGGTATTTTGTTACGGCAGCCTGAACTAAGACTTGGGCCTCCTAATGTGATGACATAACAAGGGCATGGCATTGAGACTTCCCTGGAGTCTTAACTCCAGGCTCTCAATGCAGGGGGCCCAGGCTGGATTCCTGGTCAGGGAATCAGATCCCACACGCTGCAACAAAGAGTTTGTGTGCCACAACTAAAAAGATCCCGTGTGCTGCCACTAAGACCTGGTGCACCCAAATACATAAATAAATATATTAAAAAAAAAAGAAGTCCATGGCATCATCTATGAAGTAGTGTTTCAAAAAAAAAAAATCAAATCTATATCTAATGAAATACCTAGATTAAATACCTAGTTAGTTGGAGACGTGGGAGGTAGAGAAACAAATTATACCACAAGGATGCAATCAGCTAAATCTAAATGTCAGGAATTCCTCAGCGCAAATAACCCATTTTCTTAATAAATAAGTGACAAGGGGGTAGAGAGAGAGGGGAGAGGGGGAAAAAGCAGAAGGGAGAAGAAAGAAGGGGGAAGGAGGAAGAGGAGGAGGAAGAAAAAGGAGCCAGAAGGTGGGAGAAAGGGAGGTTGGGGAAGAACAATCTTTTGATAGAAGAGATTTAAGGCCCATGTAAACTAACTGCAATGCAAGGACCTTGTTTGGATATGATGTGAAATAACCAACTGAAAGGCACTCATGCAACACTGGAGAAATTTGAACTCTAACTAGATGTTTGATAATATCAAGAGATTATTGTTGGAGAAACCAGAACTTTAATACATTGGAGCTGGGATATAAAATGGCGTAGCTGCTGTGGGAAACAGTTGGCAGTTCCTCAAAATGTTAAATGTAGACTTAACCTATGGCCTAGCAATTCTACTATTAGGTATACTCCAAAGAGAAATGAAAACACGTGTCCACATAACACCTTGTACACAAATGGTCACAGCAGCATTTTCATAATAGACCTCAAGAGGAAGCAACCCAGTGTGTAACCACTGGTGAATAAAGACAAGGTATACAGCATTCAGTGAGACATTATTCTGCCCTTAAGAGGGATAATATATCAATACGTGTTATAACAATGCTTCTACCTGATGAAAAGACTAGTATCCAGAATATATAATACAATTGTACAAACCATTAAGATTGAGATGATACTATTAAAAATTAGAAAAAAAGATCTGAATAGAACATTTTAAGATAGGACATTCAAACAGCCAACAAACTTGAAGAAACGCTCAATCTGATTATTCTTTAGAAAAATGAAATTAAGATCATATATGAGATAATACTACCTATCTATCAGCACAGTAGCAATGAAACAGATCAGTGCTGGTGAAGATAAGGAGCAGCTACATTTTTTTACATCGTTGGTAGAGTGAAACTGGTACACCTAGTGTGAAAAAAGTGATTGGCAGTACCTACTATTGCTGACTGCCGCCATGAAATTAAAAGACACTTGCTCCTTGGAAGAAAGGCTATTACAAACGTAGACAGTGTATTAAAAAGCAGAAATGTCACTTTGGCGACAAAGGTCTGTATAGTCAAAGCTCTGGTTTTTCCATTAGTCATGTACAACTGTGAGAGTGGAACTATAAAAAGGATGAGTGTCAAAGAATTTGAACTGTGGTATTAGAAAAGACTCTTGTAAGTCCCTCGGATAGCAAGGAGATCCAACCAGTCCATCCTAAAGAAAATCAGCCCGGAGTATTCATTGGAAGGACTGATGCTGAAGCTCAATACTCTGGCCACTTGATGTGAAGAGCTGTCTTACTGGAGAAGACCCTCATTCTGGAAATGACTGAGGGCAGGAGAAGGGGGAAACAGAGGATGAGATGGTTGGATGGCATCATTGACTCAATGGACATAAGTTTGAGCAAACTCCAGGAGATAGTGAAGGACAGGGAAGCCTCGCGTGCTGCAGTCCATGGGGTCACAGAGAGTCAGCCACAACTGGGCGACTGAACTACAACAACTATTGCTGAAGATATATATATGTATTCTGTAAGCTAATAATTCTACTCCTGGATACATACTCAATAAAACTGAGTGCTTATGTCCACACAAGGATATGAACAGCATTATGGCAACTTAATTCATAATATGCCCAAACTGAGACAACCTAAATGTCCATTAATAGAACAGTGGGTAAAGAAATTGTGATAGTCACATGGTGGAATACTAACAGCAACGAGTAGGAATGAACTATTGACACGTGTGATAACACAGCTGCCTTTGCAGACTTGCTATTGACTAAAAGAAACTGGATACGAAAGGAAACATACGGGCTTCGGGCTTCCCTGATGGCTCGTAGTAAAGAATCTGCCTGCCAATGCAGGAGCCACAGGTTTGATCTCCAGTCTGGAAAGATCCCATCTGCAGTGGAGCAACAAAGCCTGTGCGCCTCAACTATTGAGCCTGTGCTCTTCTAGAGCGCAGCAGCCGCAACCGCTGAAGCCTGCCTGCCCTAGAGACCGTGTTGTGCAACAAAAGAAGCCACTGCAATGAGAAGCCCGTGCACCATGACTGCTGAGCAGCTCCCACTCATGACAACTGGCAACAAGCCCATGCAGACTGAAGACACAGAGCAGCCAAAAAAGAGAGACTGTGTGATGACTTTATTTACAGGAAATTCATAAACATGTAAAACTATAACAACGGAAGTCTGAACTGTGGTTACCCTTGTTGGGAGGCAAGGACGTCCCTGGTGGCTCAGATGGTAAAGAATCTGCCTGCAATGTGGGAGACTCGGGTTCGATCCCTGGGTCTGGAAGATCCCATGGAGAAGGGAATGGCAACCCACTCCAGTGTTCTTGCCTGAGAATCCTATGGACAGAGGAGCCTGGCAGGCTCCATGGGGTTGCAAAGAGTCGGACATGACTGATCAGCTAACATTTCTTTTCTTTCTTGTTGGGGAGCACGGATTGGGAGGCAGCACGAGAGGGCCTTCTGGGGAGCTTGAGCTAGGTGGGGGTTACACAGGTGTACCTATTTGAAAAAAACTAACTGAATTGTATATTTGTAAGATTTCTGCATTTTATTGGACGCAAATTACATCTAAAAGAAAATCCAAATGTTTTTATCTTTCAGAGATAATTTTTGTATTCACAAACGAAATGGTATTTGTGATTTTTGTGATATTTGTGATTTGCTTTAAAATAATAAAGGGAAAGAGGGTGGGGGTAGGAATAAAATATGATGGGCTGTGTGTTAGCTGTTGAAATGAGATGATGGGTACCTGGGAATTTGTTATACTGTTAGGTCTACTTTTGTAAATCTTTGGAAATTTCTTCAAAAGTTTTTAAAAAGTTAGCATTCTTGAAAAATTTCATTACAGAGTTTACTTACAGTTTCAATGGCCATTTCTATTGCTGCATTATCTTCTGAGCTTGGACATTTCAGAAAGTGTTTAAGTGCCTGAAAGGAGAATTGTATAACAATTAAAAAATTTCAGACTGCTTTCACAACAGGAAACACAAAGCTTTCATACACACATAGTAATCCCAGTTTGTGAAAGTATCTTCATCTCAATCAGGGTCATGTAACACATACTTAAAAGGCTGAGTGTAGTTTAGAAAGTAGAAAGATCCAGTCTGAAGAATCTAGTTCTGATTTTCAATGAAATAAGAATGAAAAATGTGCCCTCTTCAGCTAGGAAGATGCAATTATTTTCATTGATTGGTTCAACAAATCATTTCCTGACAATCTGCTGCTCTGAATATAAGGCTGTACTAGATGCTAAGGAAAATACCAGTTAAGGGGATTCCGCAGCTTGTCTTTTTGTATCATGTGCAGTCTCACTGGGGGATCTATGTGATGTGATGACAATACAAAGAGCCGATCTTTAAGTTTTTTTTTTTTTTTTGATGTGGACCACTTCTAAAGTCTTCACTGAATTTGTTACAACACTGTTTCTGTTTCTCTTTTTGATGTTTTGGTTTTTGGCCACGAAGCATGGATCTTAGCTTCCTGATCAGGGATCCAACCCACACCCTCTGCAATGGAAGGTGAAGTCTTAACCACTGGATCACCAGGGAAATCCCGAAACCAATTATTTTAAACCACGGTTGTCTAATTCCTAAACGCCATACCACCACAACTATGTTGACATTTATGGCTATAAAGGCTTCAGAGACAAATGGGCAGTATTTTCTTTCTAATTTATTTATACACAGTACGTCCTTGTATATTTATATTATATATATAATATTATATTTATATTATAAATTATATTTAAATTTTTTAAATATAGCAGTGTGTGCAAGTCAGTACTAAACTGACAGATGAACAGTATTGCCAGTTGGTTTTATGGCTGGTGTGAGGAAGAAAGGATGTTCTTGGAGGTATCGCAGAGGAAAAGGACTTGAAGATGAACAGGTCTGTGGTAGGTGGGGAAGTGGGCAGAGAGAAGCCCAGTGGAGAGCAAGGATGGGAAAGGCTAATGGGATAGTGGGACTCTGCACTGGAGTGCTAGATGCCACTCTGTGAGGTTCAGGCTGGTTGATCAATCGTGGAAAATCCAGTGAAGGAATTTAGACTCAAGAACTAAAGGGCCAGAACAGCAAATTGGTGGCCTGAAGGCCAAGTTCAGACCCAGACATGTTTCTTCGGTCAGAGAGATGTTATACAAATATCCGGGCCTATATTTTAACACTGACCCAGACTGATGTTTATGAAAAATCCTATGATTTGAAACTAGTAGGCCCAGACTCCTGAATGGCAACACATTTTTGAGGGTGAGCAGCAGCCATTTCCTTCATACAAGGTGCATCCAGCAGCCCCGGCCCTTCATTCACTGAATGCAAGCCTTACTCCACAGCTTCACTTGTTTACGCCCCTTGCTTAAACGCCGTAACTCTGCTTTAGGGGTTCTTTGGTAGTCAAGGTCAGTACCATTTGGGGAACAAAACGAAGAATGATTTATAGAGAGAGAAGGTAAAAACAAGGAAAACGGGAAACAATCTAAAGTGAGGTGACCCGGGTCTGGATTATGTGGATGGTGGTAAGAACAAAAGGAGAGACAGCTGTGAGAGAGGTTACGAAGGCAGCTGTGAAAGAGGTGACTGGATGTGGGAAAGACTGGAAGATGTCAAGGTTGACTTTCAGATTTCAAAGCTGGGTGTCTAGGAGCATACTATATTTTAACACATTTCCCCTAATCATTCCTGTGGAGTCCAAAGTATGTTTTCTTCGCAAACACTCACTCGTGAATATTGGCCACACAGCAAGAAGAATTTTCCAGCCTGAAAATGTCTTTTTTCTCCTTCAAAATATAAGGCTATGCTTTGATAGTCCTCATTAGTGGTATCTTCAGAACCTACAATGGAAATCACAAATTCATTGAGTAAAATATCTGAGCATAACCTGTTTACTTGTTTTTGCTAATTCAAAAACAAGATCTAAAAACAGGTGATCTAAAAAGAGGCAACTAAAATCCCTTAACAGTAAATATTATTATCAGTGTCTTTTTCATCACAAAACACATTCACCATAATAATCTCACAGATCAATTGTTCCATCTTCTTTTCTCTCTAGACAGCAATCAGGAGAGGAAGCTAGGAGGCTTTGCGAGAAGCTAGGTTATGGTCTGACATTGCCCTCAGGGACTTTTATCTTTCTTTAAAAGTTTCAATCTCATTTCCTAAAACAACAGGAACAATCCAGGATTTCCCTAGGGTTTCAAAACAACTGGGAGCCAAGTTAACCATAATGCACACGCAATCCATCTCCTTTCTCGGTTTCTCCAATGCCTGGCGTTTTTAAACAATAGTCTGTGTGTATTTGTCAGACAGAGAAGATGATACTCAAGTGGATAATAGATGCTATTAAAGATAATTACTGTTTTTCCTTTTTACTGTTGTTCTTTTAGTTTGAGGCTTAAACATATTAAGCACAGAAGACCCCAAAGCTGCTGGAGTTCCAATTCATTGTTTTCATTCATTTTGCATTGACTCACGGGAGTTGGAGGCCCCATAGGGCACCAGAGTATGAACAGCTCTGTATCTCCAGACCAAGCCAGATTTAGAGTTTATAAAAGAAAAGAGTAAAGAAAGATGAAGGAAAGTGTGTGTTATGTTTGGGGACTGGAAGGCCTGTGTATTTGTGTGTATCAGATAAGCCACATCCTTATGAAATTAGAAAAACTTAAATGCTTTAGTGCAATGATGACTTGTAATGTTAGGACAGAAATATCTTCGGCATGTTAAACATTAATAATTATAATGTGACTTTTATCTGTACTTTCTTTTTTCTTTAACTCTTTATATTTCCATATATCTGAATAACTTCTGAAGATATTACAAGATGCTTTTACCTATTATTTCCCTTAAAGACTGAAACAAAAATTTTCTTATGAATCCTACCATCATTTCTTATGGTCATTTTCTGAATTTTAAAACATGAAATAACATAAAAGGACAAATATTATAATTCTACTTATATAAGGTGCCATGAATAGTCAAATTCATAGAGACTGAGAGTAGAACAGTGTTACCAGGCTGGGAGGTGAGTGGAATGGGAACCGTTGTTTAATGGGTAGAGTTTAGGATGGTGAAAAAGTTCTGGAGACAGATGTGGTGATGGTTGTACAACAATGTGAATGTACTTCATGCAACCAAACTGTGCACTTAAAAATTATTAAAATGGAAAATTTATGTTTTGTATATTTTACCACAATAAAAAAAAGAGAGAAAAATCCCACCACAAATAATGTTATATATGGCCCAGGAAGTGAAAAATCTGAAAAGTTATTTCAGTAAGTTCTAAGAATAATTACAAACAAGGGAAGATAACCTATAAGCTGGTATTCTCAGAATATAAAATTTTCTTTTGGACTTTCAAAATCTTTAAAAACCACATCCTATATTCTTAATTTACAACTCAATTTTTAAATTTTATGAACACAATTACTTTTTCAAAAGTCACTCTGCATTTCCTATTACTTTTGTTTTGGAACCTTCCTTTACCACTAGTTGATCGGCAGGAGAATTTGGGAAATCTGGCCTCCCGTGGAAGTTACCTGAAACACCGTAATTTTTCAAAGTGGTCTTACAATTCCATCTCACCTTGAAGGTGACAGTAGGGATCCTGAAACCTAACAAGTAACATATAGTTGTATGTGTGTCCGTGTACAAATGGAATGGTGTGTGTGCCTGTGTACAAATGGTGTGTGTGCATGTGCGTGTGGACGTAGCCAATCTGATTATTAGACCAGATAAAATCTTTTAAGAGAAATTGGGGAAAGCAATGATATTTACCAATAATGTCTGCATAGATTTCCATTTTGTTGTGTTGCTGAGCCAGTGTGAAAGCTTCATTATTACATTTGGATATAACAAGAAATTGGATGGCAGACCCGTAGTCACCGAGCTGTAGAAAAATCTAAAGCAAAGAGTACTTTAATTAGCTTGACTCATTTAAAAGAAGTCTGTCATTCACAGAATAAAATCTTTTTCAAGCCAGAGAAACCATTCCAAAGCAAAAACATATTGGGTAAGCTGTAGTTCTATACCATATGTTTATATTTGATAAATATACTCTCGTATGTTGACCATAACAAACAGCCTTTGAATTTAAACACCTAAAAGATATAATTTTGAAAAGAAAGAATAAACATTCCATTTGAAATGATTTTTTTTGACCAGGGGAAGTGGGGGCTCTCTTTAAAGGCTAGTTTTTGGAAGTCCAAAAATAATGCATTACATTACCTGGCTACCATCTTGGCTCCTTCCAGGGACTGGGTCTTTCTGACAATACTGACAGCCTTTTCTGGATTGTTGAGGTGGTCCAGGTAGATGCGGATCACACTGTTCCACTGTTTTGCATTCTCATAAGCCACAACAGCTTCTTTGTATCTATAAGAGATACTTAGTTCAAACAAACTTTCTCAGCCCTGTCACATTTGGGAGAAATATGTCAATAAATGCTTGGGATTTTTTTTTTTAATTGATTATGGCTGCTCACTTTTCTTGTACTTGTTTTTTATCAGAAAGAATACCATGAACCATTTCATTAAAACATGCTGTTTTTAGAGGTTTGATAAACAGTAAAATACCAATAATGAACTGTGTTTTCTCATCTGAATCATATATAGACAATTTTTATATTTTACTGTTTTGTTAAAGTGGAAAGATTATAACAGGAATACAGGCTTATTTTAGCAAACAGAAAATCAGGAATTTTTCACAATTACAGATACAATTTAACAGTAACCTATAAAATCATTGTGTGTTGACCTCTAGATGGAGCTCAAGACTTCTGTTCAGTCTCCGTGAGCTCTCCAGCTCTTTCCATTCTAACAAGACAGTTAGTGTGTATCTCTTTCTTAAGGTTACTTTTCTAAAAGTAGAAGGAAGTAACCTTTAAAAATCTCTTAAGACATATTGCTAAATACCCTTCTAAAGACTTTAGAAAGTTACAGTCCTATTAGTCATGCATAACAAGTGCTTTTTGACAATATGGTTATTAGTTTAAAATAAATCTTTTCCCAATATAAGTTAAAATGATATGCTGTTGCTTTAATTACCATTAGTGAGATGGAACTTTTTCGCGTTTGTATAAAATATGATTTCATAACTGTCTTTCCTCCTGTGGCACTCCTTCTTGTCTCAGCCCATTTCCTCCCAGTGCATTTCAGTTTCTTATATTAAGTTCCAGAAAGTCTCTGTCTATTTAAAGTACCAACAATCCATTGTTATACTGAAATACTGTTTTTCAGCTTAAACAGAGCAGCCATGAACAGCCATGAAATTCATGTTTCTTCACTTTTCTTTGCCTCTGTAAGTTATCCTCCTTAATAAAACGACTACTGTCTAATTTCATTTTCATGCCATAGTTATATCAAAATTTCAACTTCTCGAATTTAACCTTCAAATAAAAATGAGATTGTAGTCCACATATAAATACATAAGGGACTGGATGAACTATATAAGGTATGGGGGAAAACTTAATAGCCTGGCACTTCAAGCCAGGTGAGGGTAAAGATGTTTTCTGTGTTTTGCCTTTCTTAAAGGTTGCAGATATCAACAATTACTTTATAAAGCATCCTTTTAGATTTGTGTAAAATTGAGACATTGTACACACCTTCCATCTGCTTCTTTAGCTTTGGCATACTGCAAGTGAATCTTTGGAGAAGAAACATGAGGCAGAAGCTCACCAACTTTTGCCCTAGAAATGAAGGTCGAGGAGAATAATGTCAGCACTACATTTGCTCCAAAAGTAGCTTCCTACAATCAGATGTTAATTTTTAGGATTCAAGAAACAGTTACCATGATCTTAAAAAAATCTTGGCCCCTACAGTGAAAAGATTTAATTGCTTTTCTCAGGCCCCTGACCCAGCCAGCCCACCCTCTGTGGGAAAATGAAGGCTAGTTCATTGACTCTTTGTGGATAATAGGGGTTTTTATTCTAATAATTTATCTGATCAAGTTATTTCCCCATATTAAACCAAGAAAATGTGCTGTTCTTTGGAAAAAGAACTATTAAGATGAACTAATCTATAAAGAAAAACAGGCAATGGAGGGAAGGTCCAGACAGAGGCAATAGCTGCACAGTTGGGGAGGAGAAGCAAGAAAACCAGAGGGGAGGCCATCAACACACTCATTTCCACACCTGCTCAGAACACACTTTACAGCAGATTCTTACCAGTTCTTACAGCGGATGTACACGGATGCTGCTCTGTCATAGTAGAGACCTTTTTCATACAGTTGAGCTGCTTCTGAAAATTGCTAAAATAGTACGAGATTATCAAAATACTAGTTTAATTGTGTATGAGACCTCACAAATATGTATTCCCAGGAAACTCTACCTTCATATTCTCTAGGATGGCTCCACAGTCTCTTTTAAGGACCCTGCTGGGGTGCTTGAGGGCTTGGTTAACCCCTCGGCGGATGTCTCCCATTCTTATGGACATCTGGGCCACGCCAGCCAGGCACACCTCATCGTGTTCCTGAAATTAGAAGGCAAATAACTAATAAATCACACCCTAGCTTAAAATGATGTATTTAATTTTTATTTATTTCTTAAAAGCTTTTGACTTTGCTATGGGATATAGCCGATTAACAATGCTGTGATACCTTCAGGTGACCATCAAAGAGACTCAGCCATACACATATGTGTATCCATTCTCCCGAAAGTCCCCTCCCACCCAGGCTGTCACATAACATTGAGCAGAGTTCCGCATGCTACATGGGAGGTTCCTGCTGGTTATCCATTTTAAGTAGAGCAGTGTGTACCTGTCTGTCCCAAACTCTTTAACTATCCTGTCCCCCAAGTCTTTCCCCTGGCAACCATAAGTTCATTCTCTGTGAGTCTCTTTCTGTCTTCTAAGTAAGTTCATTTGTAAAGATGATGTATTTTAGCCAAACAATTTAAATCTAAAATGAGCCTAAAGGTTATGGTTTACTTTCAATAGTCTGCTGGCAAATCTAAAGATTCTGAAATAATAGTGAATCTTTAAGAAAAATCATCTGTTACAAAGTCATATTCTTTTCTTTAGAAGTCTAGATCTTTTCTGCTCAAGGCCAAATTTTTACTGCACCTTTGTCATAATACCTTGCATATCTTTGTAGGCTTCTTGGTATAAAATTTTATGTGAGAGGAAATACACTGGGTACATAGCTATGCTACGCATAAAATTAAGAGAAAAAACATTTATCAAATTAAAGATTTCTCTACTAGGCATGATGAAACATAAAACCCTTACTTATTTGTGACAGAGGATCCGAGTTTTATATTTTATTTAACTTTAAATAACTTAAATGGCCCCATGTGCCTAGTGGTGACTGTATTTAATAACACAGTTGAGAATGAACTAAAATAGATGCAGCCAAAAAAGAAATTGTCAAAACTCCAAGAGATAAATGAGCAAAGGATTTAATTAGGCAATTCATATTAATTGTAAAAACATACAATTGGCCAATAAATAAATAAAACACACTTGGCTTCACTAATCAAACACACAAAAAATAAAATTAAATACCCTTTTTTTTTAAATGCTGATCAAACTGGTAGAGATTGGTAATGTAGAGAATATGGGGGAAATGAACACTTTCATGCACAGCTGGATGACTTACCACAAGTTCTTTTGGAGAGCAATCTCACAGTTTAAAGAATTGAACGCACACATTTTATAATGTAGAAATCCCACTTGTAAGAATATCACCTGCAGAAATACTATCTTAAGTAGCTAACATACATTAATACGAGGCAGGATATTCACCACAGTGTATTTGATAGAAACAAACCCCCAACTAACTATAATTATTGATAAAGGACAGAAATGGTATGGACCTAACAGAATCAGAACACATTAAGAAGAGGTGGCAAGAATACACAGAAGAACTGTACAAAAAGATCTTCATGACCAAGATAATCATGATGGTGTGATCACTAATCTAGAGCCAGACATCCTGGAATGTGAAGTCAAGTGGGCCTTAGAAAGCATCACTACGAACAAAGCTAGTGGAGGTGATGGCATTCCAGTTGAGCTCTTTCAAATCCTGAAAGATGATGCTGTGAAAGTGCTGCACTCAATATGCCAGCACATTTGGAAAACTCAGCAGTGGCCACAGGACTGGAAAAGGTCAGTTTTCATTGCAATCCCAAAGAAAGGCAATGCCAAAGAATGCTCAAACTACCGCACAACTGCACTCATCTCACACACTAGTAAAGTAATGCTCAAAATTCTCCAAGCCAGGCTTCAGCAATACATGAACCATGAACTTCCAGATGTTCAAGCTGGTTTTAGAAAAGGCAGAGGAACCAGAGATCAAATTGCCAACATCCGCTGGGTCATAGAAAAAGCAAGAGAGTTCCAGGAAAACATCTATTTCTGCTTTATTCACTATGCCAAAGCCTTTGACTGTGTAGATCACAATAAACTGTGGAAAATTCTGAAAGAGATGGGAATACCAGATCACCTTACCTGCCTCTTGAGAAATCTGTATGCAGGTCAGGAAGCAATAGTTAGAATTGGACATGGAACAACAGACAGGTTCCAAATAGGAAAAGGAGTACATCAAGGCTGTATATTGTCACCCTGCTTATTTAACTTATATGCAGAGTACATCATGAGAAACGCTGGGCTGGAAGAAGCACAAGCTGGAATCAAGATTGCTGGGAGAAATATCAATAACTTCAGACACGCAGATGACACCACCCTTATGGCAGAAAATGAAGAGGAACTAAAAAGCCTCTTGATGACAGTGAAAGAGCAGAGTGAAAATGTTGGCTTACAGCTCAACATGCAGAAAACGAAGATTATGGCATCTGGTCCCATCACTTCATGAGAAATAGATGGGGAAACAGTGGAAACAGTGTAAGATTTTATTTTTGGGGGCTCCAAAATCACTGTAGATGGTGATTGCAGCCATGAAATTAAAAGACGTTTAATCCGCGGAAGAAAAGTTATGATCAACCTAGATAGCATATTCAAAAGCAGAGACATTACTTTGCCAACAAAGGTCCGTCTAGGCAAGGCTATGGTTTTTCCAGTAGTCATGTATGGATGTGAGAGCTGGACTGTGGAGAAAGCTGAGCGCCGAAGAATTGATGCTTTTGAATTGTGGTGTTGGAGAAGATTCTTGAGAGTCCTTTGGACTGCAAGGAGATCCAACCAGTCCATTCTGAAGGAGATCAGCCCTGGGATTTCTTTGGAGGGAATGATGCTGAAGCTGACACTCCAGTACTTTGGCCACCTCACGCGAAGACTTGACTCATTGGAAAAGACTCTGATGCTGGGAGGGATTGGGGGCAGGAGGAGAAGGGGACGACAGAGGATGAGATGGCTGGATGGCATCACAGACTCGATGGATGTAAGTCTGAGTGAACTCCAGGAGTTGGTGATGGACAGAGAGGCCTGGAGTGCTGTGATTCATGGGGTCGCAAAGAGTCGGACATGACTGAGCAACTGAACTGATAATTATTTGAATTCAACAAGGGAGTGGATTAAAAAAACCATGATACATCCAAACAATGAAAGTTTAGAAGCTCTTAAAAAATTAAAACGTTCATATGTATTGACTTGGAAAGACCATAAGGCAAAATGCTGTTTTTCTTTTACAGAACAGATTCTCAGTCGATCTTTGCTGAGAGAATGGAGGTGATTGATTTCATTTTTAGTAAAAATTCCTATTGTATATATATCTATATGCTTAGAATAGATTCTGGATAGAAATATATAAGATCATGACCAGCAGTCATCATTAAGGGTTGGGTTTGGACAAGAGAATGTTGAACTCTCACTTTGTAAGGTTAACAGACTTTGGTGATTTTTCAAATGGACTATAGTGACATTTTTATCACTTTTGTAATAAAAGGCTAGATATAAAAGCAAAAATAAAAAGATTTTTAATCTTGACATAACCTAACAAAAATATAAATTTTTATTGCAAAATTTAGCTTGAGTTAAATTCTGGGATGGTCTGGGACAAGAGAATGGACTGGAATGGTGGGTAAAGTATATGCTTACCAGGTTAATCATAAAAGATACAGCATGAATAATAAAATGGCAGAAAAACCTTTATGGACTGGGAATTCACTTTCAAAGCGGTTACTGAAACGTTTTAAGAGTGAAACGAAAAGTCTTATGAAAATAATAGCTAGCCTGTAAGTGGAAAGGGATACAAATTTTACTCCCAACCTCAATAAAAAGCTCATATTTAGGGTGCAATGGAAAACAAAGCTTTTTCAGAAAGATAAAAATATTATCAATGTCAGTTTTTAAAAGTTCAAAGTGTTTTAAAATGGTTTAACTATGTCCTTGCAAAGTTGTTAATAAACTGAAAAAAAAGGCTCACTTGCTTCATACTAAATAAATACAATGCAAATAAGATTAATTTCTTACAGGAAACTAACAACAAACTCAAAGATAACTATGCATATCTTATCTTTATTCAAGGTTACCTTATTATCACCTGTTATTCCTTTCTCATAATGAGCCAAAGCATTTACATAATCACCTCTGAAAAAAAAAAAAGAGTGAATTTTAATTCACATTTAAGTATCTTGTTTACATATATAAGATTTAAAACATAATCTGTCACTGAGTTGCTGAAGCACACGAAAGATGTGATACACAATGTTTATGCATGCATTCTTTGAAGTGCAGGCCATTATTTTGCTACTTTAAAAATAAGTTTAAACTAGATTATGCTAAGAGTGTAAGGTACTAACTTTGTAGTATGCTAGGCATTTGGGGGAGCTACATTAAAACTTTGGGGTCACTTTTGTTTAATTATCTCCTTTGGGGTTCTAAGGGACTTCCCTAGTAACTCAGTTGGTAAAGAATCTGCCTGTAATGCAGGAGACCTGGGTTTGATCCCAGGGTAGGGAAGATTCCCCTGGAAAAGGGAATGGCAACCCACTCCAGTACTCTTGCTTGGAGAATTTTGTGGACAAAGGATGTGGTGGACTACAGTCCATGGGATTGCAAAGAGATGGACACAACTGTGTGACAAACTTTCCTTTCCTCCTTTTCTTTGGGGTTCTAAAGAGAATCATGAGACCATAAAAAGCAAAGTTTTTTTTTTTCCCCCAAATACTCAGTATTTATAAGTGCAATATGTATTGAGAGAATCTGTGTAGAAATTAAGGAAAATACTGGGGATGACAGTATTAAAGGCCCTGATTCTTATTCTGATAAAAAGTATATTGTTTGTTTAGTCACTAAGACACGTCGGACTCTGCAACTCCATGGACTGTAGCCTGCCAGGCTCCTCTGTCCATGGGATTTGCCAGGCAGGAATACTGAAGTGGGTTGCCATTCTCTTCTCCAGGGGATCTTCCTGACCCAGGGATCGAACTGTTGTCTCCTGTCTCCTGCATTGGCAGGCAGATTCTTTACCACTGAGACAGCAGGGGATATAAATGATATCACTCTCTCTTCCCATGATGGATGCTAATATGGATCTGCATATCTAGAAGTCATATTTATTACCTCAATTCATTCTTACTGCTTGGAACAGAATAGATCAGTGATTGCTTGGTATCCATCTGGAGATCCATTGTCCTTTAAGAAATTATCTCCTCCAGAATAAATTAATCAGCTCTGAAAAATCAGCTTAGACCAGTCAACCTCCCTCAGCTTTACTCAATTTCCTCATCTGTTGGTTACAAGGAATTTGTTGGACAGCCCAGAGCATCAGTCAGCAGTGTTCCTACGTGGGAATTTCTAACGCTGCCATGCTCTGCTTAGTCATGTCCAACTCTGTGCTCCCCATGGACTGTAGCCTGCCAGGCCCCTCTTTCCATGGGGATTCTCCAGGCAAGAATACTGGAGTGGGTTGCCATGTACTCTTCCAGGGGATCTTCCCAACCCAGTGATTGAACCCAGGTCTCCCAGACTGCAGGCGGATTCTTTACCATCTGAGCCACCAGGGAAGCCCCAAATACTGAAGTGGGTAACCTATCCCTTCTCCAGGAGATCTTCCCGATCCAGGAATCAAACTAGGGTCTCCTGCATTGCAGGTGGATTCTTTACCAGCTAAACTACCCAGGAAGCCCAGGAATCTCCAATATCTGGACCCAATTACATCAACACAGATAGAGATGTCTCCTGAGGTTCCTCCTTCAGGAACCTGAGGTTTTCCTTGAGCAAGCCCAATTAAGAGATGCTAAAGGAGATCAGCTCTGGGATTTCTTCTGAAGGAATGATGCTAAAGTTGAAACTCCAGTACTTTGGCCACCTCATGCGAAGAGTTGACTCACTGGAAAAGACTCTGATGCTGAGAGGGATTGGGGGCAGGAGGAAAAGGGGGCAACAGAGGATGAGATGGCTGGATGGCATCACTGGCTCGATGGACGTGAGTCTGGGTGAACTCCGGGAGTTGGTGATGGACAGGGAGGCCTGGCATGCTGTGATTCATGGGGTTGCAGAGTTGGACACGACTGAGCGACTGAACTGAGCTGAAACTGAGACTTGGGAACTCTCACTTTATTTTTATGGTATTTTAGTTCATGTACTTTATTTTATTTTAGAACTCTCATGTGGCTCTAGCTCATGATTCTAATGTCAGACTGGAGAGCTAATCCTTCCCACAGATGTCAGATGGGTCCTTCTTTGATCTAATCAATGTCTTTGATGTGGAATGAAAAAGACTGTTGGAACTGAGCAGAGGCCCAGGGCCTTAAAATCAAAATCAACAGCTAGTGGGACTCCTCTGGTGGTCCAGTGGCTAAGACATCGCACTCTCAATGCAGGGGTCCTGGGTGCAATCCCTCCCTGGTCAGGAAATTATATCCCACATGCCATAACTAAGAGGTCACATGCCACAACTAAGACCTGGTGCAGCCAAACAAATTTTTTTAAAAATCAGCACCTGGTAGCTACTGAGGTACTGGATAGTGATGAGCTATACCTATTTAGTTATGATTATCACAAGAGTAAGTCTTCTGATTTGGATGTTAGGGTGCATACCTAGATCAGGACCCAGGGGTCAGCATAGAAACAGCAGTGAAAACTATGGAAACTGGTGGCTTCACAGTCACATGTGGAGCAAAAATGGTTAAAAAGTATCAATAACATCAGACTTTCAACTGGCTCAGCTCACCTGACTATGATGAGACAGTTTTTGAGGGTTTGCTACAAAGACTTTGATTCTCCCGAAAGGAGGAACAATGGAAGTTTTCTGGATAGTTCCAGAGCTCCCTCAAGTGCTTGTGCTCTGACAGGGGAGGGTGGGTCATCTCCCAGCGCAGTGACCCTCTTCTCTTTACTCTCAGGACAGAGATGCAGGGCCAGGGCACTGAGGCCTCCTCTCTTGAGTTATGCACTAAGATTCCTATTTGTTCTTTTCAACATCTTGGAGTAACTCTAAGGGGCAGATATGTGATAAATTTAGATTAAGATTGACTATGAAGATATAAAATCTCCAAAAGCTTTTATTTGCAAAATGGGAACTTGTAAATAAGGTATCCTGGTTAGAAATGAAAGAGTACTCTTTGATGGAGTAATTTCTACAACTATTATCTGTCAATATTCTCAATGACTATAAAGTCTATATGAAAATAAAATGGAACTACATAAAAATGATTTTTAATGTTAGAACCATATTTTCTTTGTTCAAGAAGCAGTGTTTTTCCCATTTTATAATTTTTGAAAATGGAATATATCCTATAATAAATTTCCAGGTATGATGTAGTTGTCATTGCAACTACATATACTTGCAAACTTATATCTGTCAATAAATGATTCAGTTCTTGTATCTGCAGGTATCTGCATTAGTGACATTAACCACAGCTGAATGTGAGTTTAAAATTGGATCCTGAAATCTCTCTAAAATTACACTTTTAGGCAGGACTGAAGTAAAAAAGTATAGTCTGTCAATTAAGACTACTGACAGTTAATACTGTCTAGCAATTAAGATGGAGAAGGCAATGGCAATCCACTCCAGTACTCTTGCCTGGAAAATTCCATGGACGGAGGAGCCTGGTAGGCTGCAGTCCATGAGGTCACTAAGAGTCGGACATGACTGAGTGACTTCACTTTCACTTTTCACTTTCATGCACTGGAGAAGGAAATGGCAACCCACTCCAGTACTGTTGCCTGGAGGATCCCAGGGACAGGGGAGCCTGGTGGGCTGCCATCTATGGGGTCACATAGAGTCAGACACGACTGAAGCGACTTAGCAGCAGCAGCAGCAGCAGCAATTAAGAACACTAGAAATTTCTAAATCTCTCAGAACAGATTATGGCATTTTCAAAGGTAGGCAAGATCTGTGAAGCATATTTGTCATG
Organism: Nanger dama; assembly: GCA_917880005.1. Taxonomy (NCBI): domain Eukaryota; kingdom Metazoa; phylum Chordata; class Mammalia; order Artiodactyla; family Bovidae; genus Nanger; species Nanger dama. The sequence continues at coordinate 47,771,128 of CAKJTW010000001.1, forward strand.
CATCAGCAGGGCTTATTACTCAAGCACTGCAGCTTCACCTTGAAAAGCTTCTGGCTTGATTTGCAACATGAACTGATGAATTTTTATCCATGTGCAATTCAATCTTAAAAAGCAGAAGTACAAGTTGAAGCAAATAGAGTTGTAGAACAAAGCCCGGTATCTTTCACCATGCCTTGAATTCACACTGCAAATCCTCAAAGTGTTCAAAGAATCAAGGTCATGATCGTAAATTAAGAAAAGCAGAGTCACCTTGATACTATGTGTAACTGTTGTTAGCCAAATGTGTTTCAAAACAATATTTCTCAATTCAAAACAATTCTAAATATGGAAAAGGCTTAGACCCAAACTGAGATTTTGATGCTGAAAGGGAGTGGATAGATACATGGATAAGACATCATTAGTTAGAATAAAACATTTTTGGGTGTATAATTAATATGGTTTTTTTCTACCTAAGAAGCCACTATTAAATCCATGGATTTAATTATTAAATCCATGGCCTTATAATGAATAGCAGTTTAGAACCAAAGATATTCAATAATTAGATACTGAATGAAACATATAAAGATGAGGACTTACGTGAATTCAAGCTGAATAGCATATTCTTTTGATATAAACGGTATTTGGTCTGGGGCTAAACGTTTTGCCAGTTGCAGAGCACTGTCCCAGTGCTGCAAATCCCTTCTCATCTATTAGAAAGAGAAAGATATTAAGTTCAAATAGCAAATTATTCTGCACAGTTACCATATAGTGCTGGTTTTAATGAAGGTGATTGCATTCCCTGGTGGCTCAGTGGGCCACTGCCAATGCAGGGGGCATGGGTTTGGTCCGGGGAAGATCCTAAGTGGTGTGCCACAACTCCTGAGCCTGTGCCTTCCAGGGCCCGTGGCTATTACAATGGCTCGTGAAGGTGAAGTCGCTCAGTCGTGTCCGACTCTTTGCGACCCTGTGGACTGTAACCTACTAGGCTTCTCTGTCCATGGGATTCTCCAGGCAAGAATACTGGAGTGGATTGCCATTTCCTTCTCCAGGGGATCTTCCCGACTCAGGGATCAAACCTGGGTTTCCTGCATCAAAGGCAGGTGCTTTAACCTCTAAGCCACAAGGGAAGCCCCTCCAAAACTCAGTCCTAAACAAAATCTTATTCTCTTTGTCTTTAATTTATTTGATTTGTCTCAATAGGAAAAGGGCGTCCCTGGTGGCTCAGAGGTTAAAGTGTCTGCCTCCAATGTGGGAGACCCAGGTTCGATCCCTGGGTCGGGAAGATCCCCTGGAGAAGGAAATGGTAACCCACTCCAATATTCTTGCCTGGAGAATCCCATGGACAGAGAAGCCTGGTGGGCTATAGTCCATGGGGTCGCAAAGAGTCGGACATGACTGAGCGACTTCACTTTCACTAGGAAAAAATTAAATTGAATTAAAATTAATTCAATCAACTAAATTAAAACTAGTATTTCTTCTCAGAGGGGAGATGATAAAGAAAAAAGTTGACAAATACTTTACTATAGGAATCAATCTTATTTTCTGAGAAAATCTGAACCTGTATCATGAGATGAATAGTAGCAGACATAAATAAAATGTGAATATGTTTTTCTCCTTGGCTCCTGAGGTCTTTTATCTGTGTCTGGTGCACAATTTCACAATTCCAAAATTGTATGTAACTATTTTATATTGTTAGGTTAATCATGTTCCCATTATGGCTTGAAATTGTAATTATCTTTCATTTTTTGTCTGGCTATTGATTGCAAAAACTGAGAAACATCTTTTTACTATTGTGATTACGTAACTATTACTCACTTAATACCATTGTATTATGACTGGTCAATGGAAAAATTATAGAATTCTGTATCACCAAAACTACCATTTAATAGAAAAACCTGTAATCACTTTTTAAAATTCATATGCATATCAGAATTATCTTGGTTTTTGAAAAATACAAATACAAATGCCCAGGGATTTTTTTTTTTTTTGCTAGAGCTCCAGCCATGTTATGGGAGAATGGCACTGAAACATGTATAATATCATGTGAAACAAATCGCCAGTCCAGGTTTGATGCATGATACAGGGTGCTCAGGGCTGGTGCACTGAGATGACCCAGAGGGATGGGACGGGGAGGGAGGTGAGAGAGGGGTTCAGGATGGGAACACATGTACACTCATGGCAGATTCAAGTCAATGTATGGCAAAACCAATACAATATTGTAAAGTGAAATAAAGTAATTAATTAAAAATAAATAAAAATAAAAACACCTGGACTATATGAGGATCTTTCATTTTTATCTAGTTTGTTTCATTTTTTCTTTTTATTTCATATTCAGTGCTCCCATTTCATTTTACGTTTTCCAATTTTCCATCTTTTCTTTTTTGGATGTTCTTTCTTTCTCAAGTCTTTATCAAGAATAGTAGAAAAGCTTTTGTAAACTATATATATACATATATTTCAAAACTTATGAATTTTTGCCTAACTAAAAATTAATGACATTTTGATTCCACGTGTTTTTCTTAGTATGAATAGAATGCTAGATTTCCAAATTAAAAAAACAGATATGCAACAAGCAACAAAGGTTTACTGTATAGCACAGGAACAGTATGATGTAATAACCTATACTGGAAAATAATTTCAGAAATAAAATGTATATGTATAACTGAATCACAGACACAGAAAAGAATTCTACTTTTTGAAATTGCCAGTTTTTCTAAATGTCCTAGGGACATGTAATAACATATGAGATACAAAATTTTACATATATTTGTGTAGGATATGATTAGGGCTTCCCAGGTGGCGCTAGTGGTAAAGAACCCACCTGCCAATGCAGGAGATATAAGAGATGTGGGTTCGACCCTGGGTCTGGAAGATCCCCTGCAGGAGGGCATGACAACCCACTCCAGTATTCTTGCCTGGAGAATCCCACGGACAGAGGAGCCTAGTGGGTGCAGTCCAGTAGGTCACAAAGAGATGGACATGGCTGAAGTGACTTAGCACACAAGCACACAGGATATGATTAACATAAATTAATTAAATATAAATATATTATATTTAAATTATTAATGACATCATTCAAGATGCTATTCTTTTTCTGCACTTGATAAAATGGTCTCAGAGAAATGTTAATATGTCTCGCTATGATTATATATTGCTTCTTTTCCCTTTTATTTCTTCTGATTTTTGCTTTATGTCTTTTGTTTCTTTGTTGTTAAGTGTCTAATGGTTTACGATATCTTCTTTGTGAATTGTTCCTTTTATCATTAAAATATTCATCTTTCATTTAAAATAAATAATAATATACACCCGTGGCGGATTCATGTCACTGTATGGCAAAACCAATACAGTATTGTAAAGTAAAATAAAGTAAAAATAAAATTAAAAAAAAATCATTGAATTTAAAAAAATAAAAAACTAACCATTAAAGAGTAAATCATTAATCTTCTGGAGTTCATTCCTCACTTTATTCACCCTTTGTACAGAATTAACAATGGCTAACATTTTTGCAAGTGATATTTTCTACTCTATGACATTAGCCTATTCACTTTCGACAACTAGGCCTTCTATAATGAGCTCTTCCTGTGCCCATTTTAGGGATCCAGAACTGAGGCAGAGAGGCTAGTTTTGCACACACAGTCTCACTGTTAGTGTGTGGCAGGGCTGAACAGTAGGACTTTGTCTCCAACGTTTTTACTTAACTAACCTGTCAGCCTTCAAAGTGAGGTTAAAGGAACAATGGGGGTGCAGTCACCACTTCCCATTGTGAAGCCATCAGCTTAAATCCTTTATGAAGCCAGGAGCATGTGACAAGTGTCCACAGCTAACGCGGAAGAGCGAGGATGACATCTCTGCCCTCACTCAGGGAAGCCCTATTCCTGCTCCAGCACATACCAATCCAAGATCTGAAAATTTCTCAGGGTGTCCTCAGTCCTCTTAGCTAATACTGTGAGTGCGTGCGTGCTAAGTCACTTCAGTCACGTCTGATTCTTTGCAAGCCCATGGACTGTACCCCGCCAGGCTGCTTTGTCCATGGGATTCTCCATGCGTGAATACTGGAGTGGGTTGCCACTTCCTACTCAGGGGATCTTCCTGACCCAAGGATCGGACCCACATCTCTTTCATCTGCTGTATTGGCAGGCGGGTTGTTTACCACTAATGCCACCTGGGAAGCCAGTAATATTGGAAAACCATCTGATTTTTTTCTTAACATTCAGTTCACTTAAAATTTAAAAATGAAATTTGCTATAGAACAATTTGAAAAAGAGAAGTTGTGAAATCAATAGCAAATATGCTTTCTCTATGTGGCTGTGGAAATGCTGGCTGAGGTGGAACAATGTTAGTGACGACAGCCACCATCTGTGTCTTTACAGTCAATCTGGCACCGTTCTCAAAGATCTAACCTCATTCTTACGTCTTTACGGCAACCCTACGGGCCACAAATTATCATCCCTCCTTTAAACGGGATCTAGGGCACTGAGACATGGAATAACTTGTCCAAGGGCACACAGAGGTGGGATTTGAAATCAGTCACGTCCAGCTCTAAAGCCCACATTCTTAACCGCTCTTCTACACAGCCACAGTGCTCTCCTACCTTGTGTGGCCCGGGGTCCTTCATTCTGTTCTGGTCCTTCCTCGTAATGCTCACCTCTGGGAAACTAGTGATGATACACAAGCCTTAGCCTACCCCTCTTCACACACAAGAGAATGTCACACAATAAATGATAAATGTGCCTCAGGTTTCCCATTTGGAAAATAGAGAAAATAATAGTATCATCTCATAGGACCGTTGTGAGGGTTGAATGAATTAAAATATTTATGTCAACACTTAGAAAAGTCCCTGGTACACGTAAGCACTCAATAAATGATGGCTGTTTTCATTTGTACGTGTTTTTGTAAGTTACAGAATCTGTTCTCTTTGGATACACTCTGACTCTAAATTATTTGGTAATGTTACAATACCATGCCTTTTACTGCTCCATAGAACACAGAGTGAAAATACTTCTAAGGTTAATGAATACTCAGGGGTTCTTAAAGCTGAAGTCTGAGTTCAAGGAGCGGGAAGGCATGTGGTGCCTGGTGCTGAGAGATGTTAACTCTTTAAAAGAGGTCAGAGCTTCTTTGCGTGTTCTTTCCCTCATCTGCTGCCTTACCTCAAGGGCGGCAACAGGGCAGCTGGATGCCAGGTACAGGTCCTGAGCCAGGTTGAAGTCATTGCTGAACATGGCAAGATGTCCTGCCAGAAGATTGTAGTCCTCTATTCCCTTTAAATAAAAACAGTTTTAATGAGAAGAAACTCAAGGGTTTAATTTTTATTTAAGGACTGTGCTTAAAGGAGGAAGTGGTAGTAACTATCATTTTTTGAGCTAGGTTAAGACTAACTGCAGAAATTTAAATGCTTGACTCAGTATCATTTAAATGCTAATCTGATAATTCCCATAAGATGCTGTATACCTTTATTTGTTCCAAGGACATCACCATGCCAACGTTTCCAATAGCCCGATAAACACGGATTGCAAATTCCACTTCCATGTGGTGTAGACAGGCTCTGGCCAGTTCATTCCAGGCAGCCTGATCATTGAGCATCTTGCACAGTTCCCAGGCATCAGGAAACCTGGCATTTGAATATATAAGCATAATCAAGGAGCTCTATTTGTTTTCTACTAGGCAGTTTTTAGACTGCATGTAATTTAATGTCATGCCTTAAATTTTGCAAAAATATTTTTCAACCTTTAATCATTTCAAGTTATAAAAGAACTACATAAACTTTTCTTCCTTTTTTGTATAGACGTTTTTCCTGAATTTATTGAATTAATCTGAGTCTACGCTGTGTAACCACCCTCCCTCATCAGTAACTAATTCTATTCATTTATTTTTGGTTTACTTGACACACATATGAAAATTATTTCTGCTGTCATATAAGTCTAATAACATTAGTATTCTATTCCTATAAGCTAGGAAATTTAAAATAGGTCAGCCCACTATGGCCTGCAGCTTCCTGCTTTGGGAAATAAAGTGTGAGTGGAAGACAGCCACTGGCCCACCTACCCTTTATGGCCTGTCTGGGCTGCTCTCACTCCGACAAACCAACCTGGGTAGTTGTGATGGACCCTATAGCCCTTAAGGCCTGAAATACCATTTTGATCATAACAGCAAAAGCTTGCTGACTTCTGGTTTAAAGCTTAACCACAAAGGTCACTGAGACTTTTGCGGGACTCCTATATTAATGAATATGTCACTCTCCCCATCTAGTCATCAATCTAGTTTCCACCCAGCACACACTCACTGAGCACTGTTATGTGCCAGGATCTGTGCTTAGAACCAAGATATAAGGATCAAATGCAGTTACTGTCCTTAGGTGGTCACACTTGGGGAAGGCAGAAGAGACAGGTGAGTAAACAGAGGACTACGACACAGTATGGCAGAGGCACCAGAGTGCCTGTAATATGTGCATCTTTGTGCTTAGTGCTTTGCATAAATTATCTCGCTGGATCACCCTAACAACCCTATTCCCTAGGTATTATTACTATTTCTCCTTTATAAAGGAGGAAAGTGAGGCTTAGAGGACTTAAAAAACCAGCCTAGTGGTAAGAGACAATGTGTTCTAAACCACTCTGTACACCAGACCCTGGCTCTGAGGCAACACATGAGAAAGGCCTCAATCTACGCTGCCAGTGGTCAGGGGCTTCAGGGAAGGCTTCCTGGAGGAGAGGGCTCTGCTGAATGGTAGAGAATGAGGCGTTACTACCTACACAGACAGGGAAAGGCAGTCTAAGATACGAAAGCAGCACATGCCAAGGCAGGAAATCACGAAAAATTACTGAATTCAAGCAGTCAGTGGACAGAGAGCACTGGAGGAGTAGGGGCAGGTGAGGCTGGTATTAAATCAGCAAGAGCTGTGCGTGTCAGGCTGAGGTCCCCGAGAAATAGGGGTCTCTTCCTGAAGGTAATGGGAAGTCACTGAGGATCAGACTAACATTTTCCAAAGTGTGTGGAGAATAGCTTGTCTTGAGGCTACCTGGAGAGAGAGCCGTCAGAAGTCACTCTGCTACACATTACTCCATTGGAAGGCCTGAGTTAAGGTGGGGGAGTAGTGGAGGAGAAAAAGACCTGGGTGTGTGTGGGTGTGTATGTGTGTGTGTGGGTGTGCGCTGTAGGGCACGTGCACAACGTGATTTGGGCAGGGGGAGAAAAGGAGGCTGGGAAAGACGATGATGCGAGTTTGAGCAACTCGTGGACTCCCAGCTACACAGGGCTGGGAGGCAGTGGTGATACAGATTTAAGTCAAGGATGCATATTCTGGAGTTAACCTTATATATAAGGTATTGAAACCACCTTTGAGGAGATTCATTCTGGAAGAATAATTAGAGTGAGAAGATATGAAAGGAGCCCAAGGGACCCTGAGGAAGAGCAACATTTACACAAAGGAATTCACAATCACCCTAAGAGGCGAGAGGAAAAAGCAGGGATAGCTCAGACGGTAAAGCGTCCACCTACAATGCAGGAGACCCGGGTTCGATCCCTGGGTCGGGAAGATCCCCTGGAGAAGGAAATGGCAATGCACGCCAGTACTCTTGCCTGGAGAATCCCATGGAAGGAGGAGCCTGGTGGGCTATAGCCCATGGGGTCACAAAGAATTGGACATGACTGAGCGACTTCACTCACTTGAGGAGATTCACTCTGGAAGCATAGTTAGAATGAGAAGAGAAGAAAGGAGCCCAAAGGACCCTGAGGAAGAGCAACATTTACACAAAGGAATTCACTGTAGTCCTAAGAGGTGAGAGGAAAAAGCAGGGGAAAAAAATCTCAAGTAAGATAAAATCAAACTTTGTTATGATGAAATTAAGGCAGTGTTGAAATAATTACATTTATTAGAATTTCACGATAACTATGCTATTTTTGAGATTAGAAACACTTTTTTGTTCTGCTGGGCTTTTCCCATAGTACAAAAGCCCTTCCTTTAGAATTTACATATATTCTCAAATCGATCATATCTGAGCTTCATGATAATCCCGTGAAGTAAATGAGGTAAATACTATTATCTCCATCTTTTTTTTTTGGTCATGCTGTGTGGCATGCGTGACCTTAGTTTCCCAACCAGTGATCGAACCTGTGCTCCCTGCATTGGAAGAGTACAGTCTTATTAATCACTGGACGGCCAGGGAATTCCTTTCCATCTATTTTTACAAGATTTGACCTTTAAAATCACAAAAGGAAATCAGAAGCTCCACAATAAGTGTTTAAGACATACCTTTTTAGCATCAAAGTCTGTGTCAGCACCTGCTTCAGTTCATGAGGCCCCACATCTTTTAAAGTGTCAAGGAAGCGGTGAGTGCTAAGGTAGATGTTGTTTATTTTTCCACTCTGGGTCTGGCAGGTCAGCTCTCCATTATATAACAGCAAAGGTTTATGAGAGAAAGGAACTTTGGTGCCACCAGCCAGAATGACCTTGGATCCTATATTATAAAACATACACCTTAATGTTGAAAGCTAATACTCAGCACACACATTAGAAAAAGAATGTTTTAATTTTAGTGCAATGGAAATGTAATTCTCAACAAACATACAAAAAGTGATTAAGTACCTTGGATAGTGTCCTTGTGAAAGACATACGTGTATACCTTATCGTCGTCATAGGCAATAAATACACCTTTATCCATTGGCCAGTTTTCCCAAAGAACACCTTTAATAGTTGGTGAAAAGTCTGGAATCTCATAGATAGCATCATTAACCTAAAAATTAAGGATTTACAGATTTTACCCAAGTTTGCACTTAAACCATTATCATTTGCCTTCGTAGGATGGAGCTTGTCTGCAGCCTTAGCTGGCAAAGCTTATCAACTCATATTCAACTTGCCAACATCCCAAGATAAATGAAGAAGTTTCTTTTCCCTGTTCTATACTAAGTGGCTCAAAAAAAACTGTAGTTACATGCAAAGTCAAGGGTTTTATCTAAAATTTGGTAAATTTGCAGGAAAAACTATAAGTCTAGACACAAAACTTCAGGTTAAGAAAAAAAGTTGAAGTTGCTGAAAATGATAACAGAAATATTAACTATGAACACACTTGTGCCTAGAAAATTTTCAATACTGGGTACAGAAACGTTCCAACTAGAGAAGAAACAAAATAATTCATACATGATTTGAGACCTAAATAAATTCCACTTGGTACATTATATTTAAAAACATCCATTCCGACAATGTATTCCAACAAATTGTAATTATAGTAATATAAGCTATTAAAAAAAAATCAACCCATATATTCCTATAAACTCAGGCAGATAGGTTTATCTATATATCCTGAAAGGAAATCTCTATAAGATTGAATTTCCTTATTAAGTAGGGGAACTCAAGGTCATCTTTACATTCAGGTCATTTTTCCTCATTTATTTTGTAACTGAGAAATGGGTTGGAAAGAACTAGAATATTAGGAATTTTAAATAAATAATCCAGGCACTTCTGTGGAAACCTGTTACACATTTGTCAAAGACAGAAAAGAAAAGAAATAAAGAGAAGAGAAAAAGAAAAAGGGAGGAAGGAAGTTTTACTATCTAGGAGAGTATATCGTGAAGTGAGAGCTATCTTCAGGGAATATGTCTTCACTGTAGTAAAGCTAAGACACCTGGGAACAGTTACTAAGGTTCAGTACAAGCACAGCTGTAGGCTGTGTGAACTATGAACAAAAATATACTAACTGGATATTAAAAAAAAAATCCAGGTATAGTAAGTGAGATAAAACCACAATATTTCCTTTTTTCTAAATTAAGCCTTGTAAAAGTTAAGGATGTTTAAAAATAACAGTAACTAAATCTAAAAATCTTAATCAACCCTGACTATTCACTGGAAGGACTGACGCTGACGCTCCAATACTTTGGCCACCTGATGTGAAGAACTGACTCATTGGAAAACACCCTGATGCTGGGAAAGAGTGGAGGCAGGAGCAGAAGAGAGTGACAAGAGGATGAGATGGTTGGATGGCATCACCAACTCAGAGGACATGACTTTGAGCAAACTCCTCCAAGATAAAAACTTCATCTTGGACATGATAGTCAAGGACTGGGAAGCCTGGTACGTTGCAATCCATGGGATCGCAAAGAATCAGACACAACTGAATGACTGAACAACAATTAAAAAATGTCTCAAAATGGATTTATCTGTTTTTAAATCACCTAATTAAAAAAATATTTCCTTAATGTTCAGGATCTTTAAGAGAAGAGGAAAATCAACTGGGGTAGGCAGAAAGGACAGGAAACAGTCCTTACTCTCTGAAACGATTGCATTTCCAGAGAGAAAACTCATATGTTATCTGAAGATACACTGTAATATTGTGCCATAAATAAGGTTAAAATGATACAGAATAAGAATTGTTCTTTCCATTAAAAAGTCTAAGAGTTTTTAACACTTAAAAATTACAAATAATGTAAAAAGTTTTCTAGATGAAAACAGTCATGAAAACAAATCACAAATATACCACAAACATAATAACAAAGTACTATAATTCTTGGCATTTTTTAAGAGAAAGTGATCTTATATATGAAATATATTTTAAAAATACTTTTTCATATGTTGCCGTTTTAAAAATAATTATTTGAAAACTTTTCTAGACTTACTGGACAGTAGACATATCCATCACTTTTTTCATCAATGAAAACTAATCTGGTCCCATTTGGGTCAGGGAAAATCTTTTTCACACTGACGGGATGTCGATAATCATTAACAAACTGCCAGTCTTCAATGTAGAAATACTGAATGACACCAGTCTAAAAAAATCCATTCATAGAAATGAAAGGTTGTCAAGAAAATACTGACTTCTCAGCATTTATGTTAAGTATATTTCCTAATTTGAAAAAAATAAGTCATATTTTTGATCAAGGAAGAGTCTAAAAATAATATTTACTATATAAGCAAAGCACAGATCCAAGAAAGTAAGTTAATGAGTATGTACATCTGAGTCAACAGTCTATTATTAGTTCTAACATCCTTAGTCATACTAAAGCTTAATTGATTTTCAGATTTTCCACTTGTAAGAAATACTCTTATTGGTTAAGAGTAACTTTCAAGTCATATTATTTAAAATATTTTTGCAGTTAACAAATTAGAAAATTAAGTTTAAAATAAACAAAAACCCACAAGATACAGTCATAGTTCTCTAACAATAATGAACATGTAGACATTAAAATTTAAAAATATACCATTTAAAATCACTCAAAAAAAGAAATACTTAGGTGTAAATTTAACAAAGCATGCATAGGACTTGTGTGTTAAAAACTAAAAATCACTAATGAAAGAATCCAAGAATATCTAAATAGAGAGGTATACTGTGTTCATGGATTGGTATCAGAATAGAGATGTTATTTCTCCTGAACTGATGTACAAGATTTTTTTGTAGATACAGACAAGATTATTCTAAAATTTATATGGCCCTACAAAGGAACTAGAATAGGTAAAACAGTTGTGAAAAAAATGGAAAAATTAGTCTGTTAATTTTTTTTTTTTAATACCTACAGCGATCATTATGTAGTACTGGTGGAGGGACAGACACACAGACCACTGGACTAGACTAGAAAAGCCAGATTGTTATCAAGGATTAAGGTAGAAGCAAGAAGAAAGTGGGTGTGCAGATAAATGCAACATGAAGGATCCTGGTGGTGACAGAATTGTTCTATATCTTGCCTGTTAATGTCAATACCCTGGTTGTGATATGTAATGTAATGTTATCATTGGGGAAACTAGGAAAAGGATTTATAGGATCCCTCTGTATTGTTTCTGCAGGTGAGTCTACAATGATCCCAAAATAGTCTAATTAAAATAAAAACACATGTTAACATCTTACATTTCTATTCAGGCCAAGATGGCGTGACTGGACTTAACTTGCCCACCCAAAACAACCAAAAATAACAGACAAAATACATGAAAAATGATTTTCAAGATACTGGAATAAGGCAACATAGGATAATGGTCTCTTGGAGATGGGAAACATCACAGCTAAGTCCTGTGATTGCTCCAGCTTTTGCCTTGGGAGAGTCTTCAAGCCATGGCAAAGGGGAGAACATGCAGGTGGAGTGCGACTCCCTGAGCTGCGGAGACTGAGCTGAGGACCCAGTGGGGCAGAAGGGAGGTGGCTAGACTTGCAGCGTATAATACCAGAGAGGAGAGAGACACACTGAGAGAGAGCGCTGAAGATCTTCAGAGGGTCCACCTTGAGTCTTCAGCAGAGTATTGATCACTGCACACTTAGAAAATTGTCAAAGCCAGGGAGAAGAACCATCCAAAGGCATTAGAGGAAACAGTGACTGGCACTCACAGAGAACTGGGAACAGTGACTATTTCCAGTTGGCAGACTAGAAAACGTAATTCACAGGATATTGAATGGAGTACTCAGGAAGACCTTGCCTCAAAAGTGGGAAATAATTAGTTGTAGTCAGCTTTATTTTGGGGGCTCCAAAATCACTACAGATGGTGACTGCAGCCATGAAATTAAAAGACGCTTACTCCTTGGAAGAAAAGTTATGACCAACCTAGATAGCATATTCAAAAGCAGAGACATTACTTTGCCAACTAAGGTCCATCTAGTCAAGGTTATGGTTTTTCCAGTAGTCATGTATGGATGTGAGAGTTGGACTGTGAAGAAGGGTGAGCACCGAAGAACTGATGCTTTTGAAATGTGGTGTTGGAGAAGACTGTTGAGAGCCCCTTGGAGTGCAAGGAGATCCAACCAGTCCATTCTGAAGGAGATTAGCCCTGGGATTTCTTTGGAAGAAATGATGCTAAAGCTGAAGCTCCAGTACTTTGGCCACCTCATGCGAAGAGTTGACTCATGGGAAAGGACTCTGATGCTGGGAGGGATTGGGGGCAGGAGGAGAAGGGGACGACCGAGGATGAGATGGCTGGATGGCATCACTGACTCGATGGACATGAGTCTGAGTGAACTCTGGGAGATGGTGATGGACGGGAAGACCTGGCGTGCTGCGATTCATAGACACAACTGAGAGACTGAACTGAACTGAAGCAGTGTTTCAGGCTTCCCTGATGGCTCAGTGGTAAGAAGCTGCCTGCCCATGCGGGAGACACAGGAGATGGGGGTTCAGTCCCTGGGTTGGGGAAGATCCCCTGGAGAAGGAAACAGCAGTCCACTCCAGTATTTTCACCCGAGAAATCCCATGGACAGAGGAGCCTGGGGGCTATGGTCCATGGGGTTGCAAAAGGGTTGGACACAATTTAGCAACTAAACAACAAAAGTAGTGTTCCACATCTGCCTAACAAATCACAAAAGCCAAGACTCAAAATGACCAGACTGTTTCCAAGCAAATTACCTGCATTCCAGAAACAAAGCTCACAAGTATCTTTAGGAATACAAAACAGCCAGCACCCGAAAAGCAAAAGGTACCATGTATGCAAAGAAGTAGGAAAAAACATAACCCATATTAAGGACAATAATTAATCAAAACTGACCCAGAACTGAGCCAGATATTAGAATTGGCAAATAAGGTAACTAAAACAGCTAATATAATGGTATGGCATATGTTTAAACAGATAAATGGAAGATATAAAAACAGATTCTAATATATCTTTTGCAAATGAATTATGGTGTATGAAATGAAAAATACAGTGGATGAAACTACTGGCAGATTCAATATGACAGAAAAAAAGGCTAGTAACCTTGAAATACAGCAGTAGAAATTATCTAAAATGAAAATGAGAAAAAAGAGTAAGAAAATTTAAACAGCATCGACTGTGGGATAAGTTAAAGCGGTTTAATATATGTGTAACTGGAGTTTCTGAAATTGGAATGCAAACAGAGGGGAGGAAAACATCTTTGAAGAAATAATGGCTGAAAATGTTCCACATTTTATTAAAGCTATAAACCCTAGGGTTTAAAAAAGCTCAACAACCCAAGCACAAGAAATATGGAGAAAACTACATCAAAGCACATCACAATTAACTTACTCAAAAACAGTGATTAAGAGAACATATTAAAAGCAGTCAGAGGAAAAGATGACACACAGAGGGACAAAGATAAGAATGAAAGAGATTTCACTGGAGTAAATGTAGGCAAGAAGACAGAGGAGCTACATCTTTAAGGTACTCAAAGAAAAAAGTATTCATGGAAACAACCTAACATCCACCAACAGATGAACAGATAAAGAAGGCGTGGTACATATATACAATAAAATATTACTCAGCCACAAAAAGAATGAAATAATGTCATTTGTAGCAACATGGATGGACCCAGAGATTGTCACACTGAGTGAAGTCAGTCAGAAAAAAACAAATATATATCACTTTTATGTGGTTATCATGATATTATATCACTATATATATATAAGCATATATAAACATATATCTATAAACATATATATATATACACACACACACACATATAGCTTCCCTGCTTATTTTATAGAGTTAATGAGATAAAATAAACGAGATCAGGCTTTAAAAACTGTTGTGTGTTATACAAATGTACTATTAATTTATTTACTACTTATTTACCATATCACCACCACTTTATCTGATACATAAGACCTACCTTACTTGTGTATATAAGCTCAAAAACTGATTTTGGGTCAAATTTAAATTTAAAAAGTCTCTCTTCTGGCAATAAGCATGTTTTAAAATATGCTCTTTTAAAAAAACAATGTGAGAAGACAGAACCTTTGAAACGGTGATTGATTGCTTTTCTAATGAAGGACAGGGAAGCCTGGTGTGCTGTAGTCCATGGGGGAGTTGGACACGGCTGAGCAACTGAACAACAGCAACAAATGTGGAAAATAATGCCTTTTTGTTTAAAACCAACTTAGTGAATTCTTCTACAGGCTAAGCGAGGTAACAGATATGATATGCTTTGAAAAATCTTTAAAAGTTTTTACAAATATAAATGCTATTTACTAAACTATGCTTTATGTATATGTGGCTAATGTAACATTTAAGAGTACAGGGTGTTGGTGGTTCAAACGACCAAAAGGTTGAAGTGGGATTCTCAATATTCAATTAATTTTAATTAATGCCTGCTAAATGTAGGCACTGGACAGCTAAAGTCGAATGAGGTGTCTTACATTTGTCATCAAATTAAATCTGGAAAGCATCAAGATAAGGAAAATGAGACTGGGAACTGTCAAGCAGCAAGTAAGAGGACTAGTATTTGAACCCAGATTGTCCAGACTCCAAAGTCTGTCCTTTTCATTGTGCCATCAAAGTTGCTTATAGTTACAAAAGCAGTTGATAATAGCAAATCACACCAATGTGCTCTACATACGTATATAATAATTTTTGCAAATATAATGCTTCCCAGGTGGCTCACTGGTAAAGATTCTGCCTGCCAATGCAGGAGGCGTGGGTTTGATTCCTGGGTTGGGAAGATCCCCTGGAGGGGAAATGGCAACCCACTCTAGTATTCTTCCCTGGATAATCCCACAGGCAGAGGAAGACTACAGTCCATGGGGTTGCAAAGAGTCGGAAACAAAAACTGAGCGTGTATGCATATATAATATCTATATAACACATATATATACACACAATATATAATAAATTACAAGGTAAAAATGAGAAATTTTCCCACGTTCTATATTACAGAAGACAACACGTACATCTGTGCCATAGATGAGGAAATCACCAGTTAAGGCATGACATAAAATACGGCACTTATCATCCACTGCTGGGAAAAGTCGCGTCTCACGTTCTTCTTGAGCATCCAACATTTCACTTTCTATCTAAAACAAAGAATAATAGTGGCTCATAGACTTAACTGAATAAATCTGGTTTGCAACATCTAGGGGGTAAGGGAGAGTCTTTTCTTAAATTCAACTAAATATTCAGGCTCACCAGATAAACCACTTTACTCAGAAAGGCATCAGGCAGGAACCCAGCTTGCCAGCAAGGCAATTAAATATCCCTTTTAACGAGTTTCCCTGGTGGCTCAGATGGCTCAGATGGTAAAGAATCTGCCTGCAATGCAGCAGACTGGGTTTAACCCCTGGGTTGAAAAGATCCCCTGCAGAAAGGAATGGCTACCCACTCCAGTAATTCTTGTCTGGAGAATTCCATGGGCAGAGGAGCCTAATGGGCTATAGTTCAAGGGGCTGCAAAGAGTCGGACAGGACTGAGCGACTGACACTTACACTTTCTTTAATGGTAATAGTCTTTGTAGTAGCCTCTGCAGTTGTCTTGTAGCTAATCTCTTTGGCTTCCCAGAAGTAAAGAGCCAAGAAATACATGTGGGAAGTGTCCTGGTTGAGAAGCCCCATATTTCAAAGCCAACATCTCTTGAACAACTCATGGAGCATAGTTTCAAGATCCCCACCAATGACAGGACCAAACACATGGGTCAATCCATTCCAGGAAGCCAGACCTATGGCATTCCCATCAGTTTTTACAACTTACTGATAGTTCCTTCTAGACGCACTTTACATGGCCATTTCTACATAAGCAATGTTATGAGCAGCACAGCTGAAACTTTGTTGGGTTTCTTGGAAACAGAGTTAAAGGGTTAATTGAGGGTTAATCTCTTGCAGAAGGGTAAAGAGTTTTGTCAATCCTTTATCACATACGGCTTTCTAGCTAGTCTGTACATGGTCGCTTCTTGACCAAAGTTCTTGATTACAAAACATTAGGCTATTCATTGTCATCACTGACCTAAGCAGGCCATGGGACACCAAAAATACTTACCAAATGTAACTGGACTTTGCCTTCAAAAAGTGCAGACGCATAGTCAGAATAAAGGCAAACACTGGTTACTGTCCCTAGATATTCCACATCTTTCAATTTTTTAACAGCTGTAGTAATCAAAACAAAAACAAACACAATAAAATATAAACAAAATGATCTAATCTAATAATCTGCAAATAAGTTTTAAATGTGTGCCTCTGAAAGAATATTCTGAACCTGAAAGTTTTATTTCAGCCATTCTAAAGAAAATCTTAGTTGCCATATAAATTTGCCTTTAGGAATTTCATAGTGGTTCACAAGAAACAAAGTAATAAAAAATAAAGACACTTGCAAAATGACCAAAAATTAAACCTTAGTGACAAGAAGGTTAATGGAACATCTGAGGATAATTCTCAGGCTGGCTCTACTCCTGAGGGACATCTGACCTTCTGTAGGAAAGAGGTGGAGAAGGAGGAGGGGAGGAGAAGAAAAAGTGAGGCTCCCTTCAGATGTCAGTGGTCATTTAAGCATACAGTGGGAGGGGTGGGGAATTAACATTTACTAAGTACCTATCAGACCATCGGGTGCCTAAGAAAGACCAGGCGCAAAAGTAGATCACATATTTTATTCCATGTAATTTTTCTCATAACCCTTTACAAGTAGAAGAATCTTCATTTTCCAGATGAGGAAACCAAGGCTCAGAGGGGTAAAGAATTTGTCTACAGTCACCCAGCTAAAAGGGGCAGAAGGGAATTTGAACCCAGGGCCCAATTCTAAAGAACACAATCAAGATACCACAGTGTCTTCACAACAAAGATAAAGAAAAACCTTTCCCAAAACTATGCAAAATTTTTAGAAGATTCCCAAAAAACCATTTAAGCTAAGAAAGAGATGTCTGAAGAAAAAGAAAGATTTGGTCTTAAAAGAAACTACTAGTGCTTCCCAAACAAACAAACAGACAGACAAAAAAAACAAATTATATGTTAGATAAGAAAACAACTGGATTTAGACTTGCCATTCTCGCCAAGGACATAAAACCAAGCTCGATTATTCATTCCCACAGCCAGGTGATAAAGTCCCACTGCTACAAAGTTGGGCTCCACATCGACAGAAACTGTGATTGGCAGTTCCTATAACAGAGAAAAGTAGCAGTAGTGAATCAGCTGTCAACATGGTTTTAATTTTATTAACAAGTAAAGATAACACTATTTTGTACTCCTTCAACAGGGTTGGCTACGGTGACTTCAAGGAGGGAGGTGAGGTATGCAATCCTGGTGCTGCAGGCATCTCCAAGGATGGGGAGCTTGGTCAGGAACACGTGCAGCGAGCCCCTCTGGGTGGACAGTGCCAGCAGCTGGCCATCATCTGTCCAGGACAAGGTGCCCAGCCCTGAAATGATGGAGCACATAGAGGATTATTTAAAGATACACACATGGAGGATTCATCTTGATGTATGGCAAACCCAATACAATATTGTAAAGTAATTAGCCTCTAATTAAAATAAATAAATTTAAATTTAAAAAATGAATAAAAATTAGAAGTTCATAAAAAAAAAAGATATGCTGTTACAGGAAATCAAGCACACTAAATATCTTCACTTAAGCTACCAGAGGCATAAAAATCTTCAAAGTTTTAAAAAAATAGTGGAAGTAGCTTTTATTTAGACTAGGAGATTCATCATGGATTGGCTTATGAGCATGAGCCCTGATGCATTCAAAACTGGCTCAAAGGGAAATATGTAAGAATTTAGATTTTGCAACTGGATTTGGGATAAAATACAACAGAAATCTTTGAGTCAAAGTATATTCACATCCTCCTAGTCAAGAAGTTTTTTGTTTTTAGTCACTAAGTCATTTCCAACTCTTTTGTGACCCCATGCACTGTAGCCAGCCAGGCTCCTCTGTCCATGAGATTTCACAGGCAAGAGTAATGGAGTGGGTTGTCATTTCCTTCTCCAGGGGAATCTTCGTGACTCAGGGATTGAATCTGTGCCTCCTGCAACGGCAGGTGGATTCTTTACCACCGAGCCAACTGGGAAGCCCAGTCAAGGAGTATGACCCAACATAATTACTAATAAAGAGGCTACTTTAGGGAATTCTAGTGAAAGGTGTTAATTTGCTTCCTCTTACAATGAATGCAAACCATACATTAACAAACACATTACTCTCTTACTAAAATGATCAAATGCCAATTTGCTTCAGAAAAATCAATACCTTTATGTTCATCATCCAGGCTGACTATAGCATACATGTTTTTTAATTCTGCCAAGTCATGGATCTTAATGCTGAAAAATAAAAATACATATTTTAAATATGAGCACTAAGTTAAATTCAAGCAATTATAAGCTATGGAACAGGTCAGTTTTCTCCAAAGGGATGTACAGGAGGATCTATAGGGTTAAGGTAAGAAAATATTAAACTTTCCATATTTAATTATATTTTTCTTGAAAACTTTTGTTTGTTGATAGGGGTGAGAGTGGGGCCCAGCTTAGTTCTTTGATCTACAGTCAGGAACAAGGAGGCTGAAGATCCTGAGAAAAAGTTTGAGTCAGCAAACTATCCCCTGGGCAGTACTGATTATTGTAAAATGAAGCAGGTTTCGCTTTGCAATGTGTCCTCCCCTCCTCTTCCCCCATCCACCGCTCCAAGAGTTCCTTCCTACAAAACTAAGTGAGGTGTAACAGAAAGATTTGGAAAGGCCTAGGTGGAAAGCTCTGAAAAGTGGAGGCATAATGTTACTTCAAAGGGTTATTGGGAAGGGTAAGTACGCTTATGCAAGTGAAACCTGTGTAGCATGATGTTGGGACCTAACGGTGGTATTTCTTTCGTCCTGTCTCCCTTCCTCTCTCCTTCCTTTGTCCCTTCTCCACCCTCCCAGTGCTGCTTCTTCATATATTTTCCATTTTCATTTAGTTAAATTTTTGATATAATTGTAGGTCCACATGTGACTGTAAGAAGTAACAGAGAGAACAAAGAGCCCAGAAGTAAATCTGTACACCTACAGTCAATTACTCTGCAACAAAGGAGGCAAGAATACACAATGGGAAAAAGACAGTCTCTTCAGCAAGTGGCGCTGGGGAAGTCGGACAGCTGCATGTAGATCAGATGTTAGAGCACATCCTCAAAAGGGTGGTGCGCACCCTTTTGTGCATACCACACACAAATATAAACTCAAAATGGCTTAAAGACAAATCTAAGACAAGATAGTATAAAACTCTTAGAGGAGAACATCGGCAAAACATTCTCTGACACAAATCATATCAATGTTTTCTTAGGTCAGTCTAGCAAGGCAATAGAAATAAAAGTGAAAATAAACAAATGGGATCTAATCAAACTTAACAAGATTTGGCACAGCAAAGGAGACCATTAAAAACAACAACAGCAAAAATGAAAAGAACATAGAGAATGGGAGAAAGTATTTGCAAATGATGTGACAGATAAGGGCTTAATCTTCAAAATATATAAACAGCTCATACAACTCAACAAAAAAACCAAACCACCCAATTGAAAAATGAGCAGAAGACTTTAATAGACATTTTTTCAAAGACAACATACAGATGGCGAGGAGACTCATAAAAATGTATCCTCGACTGAGTTGCTTCCTATGTTCCAAGTTGTCAAATTTCTGAGTATAAAGTTGTTTGTAGTATTGCTTTGTTAGTGGTTTTCAGATCTGTAGTGATACTTCTATTTCACTCATGATATTGGTGAACTGTATTCTATTTTTGTCATCCTTGCTAGAGATTTATCAGTTTTCCCCCAAACCCCTAGCTTTTAAATTTTTCCCTATTTTCAATTTCTGCTCTTTGTTACTTTCTTCCTTCTGCTCTGGGCTTGCTTTGCTCTTTCTAGTTTTTTGAGATAGGAACTTAGATAACTAATTAGATGTCTTTTCTCTTTCCTCTATATCAATTTAGTACTATAAATCTTCTTCTTGGCACTGTTTTAGCCGCCTGAAATAGATATTGCTATGTAGATCTATTGAAGACAGGAGCAGAAGGGGACAACAGAGAATGAGATGGTTGGATGGCATCACCAACTCAATGGATATGAGTTTGAGCAAGCTCTGGGAGATGAAGAATAGGGAAGCCTGGCATGCGTGGGGTCACAAAGAGTCGGACATTACTGAGTGACTGAACAACAATAAATGTACATGTCCATTTTCACTCAGTTCTATGTATTTTCTAGTTTAGTTTTAGATTTACTTTTTGACCCATGAATTATTTGGAAGTAGGCTGTCTAATTTCTAAGTATACAGAGAATTTCCTGTTATCTTCTTATCGATTTCAAGTGTGATTACATGGTGGCTTAACACATTTTGTGTGATTCCAATTTGTTGGGGTTTGTTTCATGTTCCAGGATATGGCCTACACTGGTGAATGCTCCACGGGTGTCTGGAAAAAATGTGCACTCCGTTGTTGTTGGGTGGAGTGTTCTGTAGATGTCTGCTAGATCTAGTTGGTTTATAGTGTTATTCAAGTCTGTTGAGAATTTAACTAAGTTACACCATGATATAGCTGCCCTGGCATCTATTTTGTTTGGCCAAGTGGCCTGCAGTGATCTTAAATGAACACTAGTCCCTTTATGCACATGCATGCCCTTTATAGCAGCCCACAGTCATAAGCAAATATAAGTTCCGGATGTGATTTCACCAGTAGCCTTTGCAACCAACACCTTCACTTTATCTGTTATTATCTGTTTCTGTTGCCGCCCTTTTATTTTTGACGTTCCAATTGTCATTCTGTCATCTGTTATCTCCTATCTGAAGAACTTCCTTCAGTGGTTCATTTAGAGGAGGCCCACTGGCAGTAAATTCTCTTCATTTTCCTTCATCTGAGAATGTTTATTTCACCTTTATTACTGATTGCTATTTTTACTGGATATAGATGGAAGTTTGGTTGGCGATTCTTTTCTTTCAGCAATTTAAGAGTGTTATGAGTTTCCTCCTGGTCACTATGGTTTATGGTGAGAAATCTGCTGTCATTCAAAATGTTCTCTGGCTGCTTTCAAACATTTTCTTTGTCTTTAGTTTTTAGCAGTTTAACCATGATGAGTCTGGGCCTAGATTTCTTTGGATTTATCCTTTTGTGGGTTTGCTGAGCTTGTATAATGTATAGGTCGTCTTTTGTCAAACGTGACATGCTTCCAACCTTTATTTTTGAGATTTTAATGACACAAATGTTAGACATTTTGGTAGTTTCAAGGTCCCTGAGGCTTTTCTTTTCTTTTTTTTAATCTTTTCCTCTGTTCAGAATGGGTATTTCTATTGATCTATCTTTAAGTTCACCAACTCTTTTACTCTGTGATTTCTATTCTGACATTACATACACTGTATTAATTTTATTTTTTCAGTTCTAGAATTGTCATTTGGTTCTTCTTTATAGGCTCCATTCAGGCCCCCGCCTCTCCCTCTCCCAAGGTTATGTTTCAGTCTGTTTTGAGAATGCTGTTACCTTTTGGAACATTTTCATAATAGCTGCTACATGCATCACCTCAGCACTGACGTCCTTTGATTGCCTTTTCTCAAGTGAGCCAAAATTTTCCTGATTCTTCACGTGTCATGCAATTTGGGGTTATATTCTGGACAGCTTGACAATTATGTTATGAGACTCTATCTTGTTAAATCCCATGGAGGAAGTTAAATATTTTTTTTTAAGGAGGCAATTGGCCCAGTTGGGTTCGGGCCACACATTTCGACCAGCCTTCTGTGGGCTATGATTTCAATGTCTGTTCCACTTCCAAACCCTCTGCAGTGGTAATCAGGTATGTCCCTGTATGGTCCACTCAGTGGCCTGTACAGGACCTGGGCTATGGTCTATCCCTTAGTTCAGTTCTCAAAGTCTTTGTCAGGCATGTAGGATATGATACACACACAAAGCTTGTGAACCTGGGACTTCACAAATATCTTTGTAGGATTACTTTCCAGAGTTCCTCCTTCTCTAGGACCTCCCAGGTATATCAGAATATACCTGGACTTCCCCCTTGTTGGTCTTCCAGCATAAAAGCTGGGCTCTAGTTATTCTGCTTTGGTCTTCCTACAACTGCACCGGCAGCTAAGCAGTAAAAGGACAGAGAGAAAAATAAACAGTGGGGGTGTGCCCCACCTTCTTGGGACCACAGCGCCCCTAACTAGAGAGGAAGGTTAGCTTCCTTCGGGGTTTCAGGCACTTTTGGGTCCTTGCTGTCACTGCCACGGTGGACTGCTTGATGGCTAGGGCATGAGAGAACAAAGAAGGGGGGGAAAAAAAGAGAAAATTGAGGGATTTCCCCAACTCAGTCTGAGTGTTAGGAGTTCTCTTCACTGAAAGTTGAGCCAGAACTAAAGGGCTTCTTTCAGAGCTCTGTCTGTCTCTGCTCCAGTGCTTACATCTAGGTCTCAGGCTGCCTTGAGTCCTGGTTGAGAGAGACCAGAAGACACACAGGAGACTCACCGCTGGCTCAGTGGTACCACAAATGCAGGCTTTCTTCTCCAATCTGCCCGCTACTATTTACTTTTCAGAATCCTTACATAGCTGTTCATGAGTTCTGTTCGGGTTATATGGCTGTATTTGGTGAGAGAGACAGGGTCAAGGGTACTTACTCCCTGTTATCCAGAAATGCCCATTTTATTTTTATGACTGATTTTAAAGTACCCTCCATTTTAGGTTTTGTATTCGGTACACATTTAGTATTTTAGGTTTTACCTTGAGTGTTCAAGGCAAAGGTAAAGGTATCTTAGAAATTTTCAACTGCAAACATGTTCTAATAGTGCAAGTATGGTGGATAGATTAACATTAGTTAACAACATCTTGTTGAATCTCTTTACTATTCCTTAAATAAGCTTTCCTAGGAATATGTGAATATAACTTACCAGTTATCACCACACGTAGCAGCTTTGTTAAGGGTCTGTGATACTGCAATACTGGTTAGACTGTCTTTATGGTCACGAGCCTGAAATATCTCTTGACCGATCTCTCGAATATGAGTGGAAATGACCACAAAATTTCCACAAGAAAAACCAATCATGATGTAACCATCACCGTACCTACAGCAACAAAGGCAGTAATACAGTAAAAGGAAGATTAACTGTCATTTGCAATACAGTAATCAACAAATACCTTAACATTAAGGAAATAGAGAATATCATTTATCAAGGGCCTATTGGCCAGATAACATGCTAGGTAGTTTCACACGTTAAGTCACAGACTGAAATCCAGAAAATGTCACATAGAGGAGTGAAAATGCTACAGACAAAAAAGAACACATTATAATTAGTAAGGAAAGACTTTGTGTATTGTGCTTCTGTACATACCAACTGTAGCAGACAATGTTGCCACAGAGTCGCTGAAACTCCAGATGAACTGGGTTATCTGGTTGATTCAGATTAAAAAGAAGCAAAGTTTTCTTGCCAACCACTAAACTTATCTGCCAAAAATAGGAATTATAAGAGGAATGTTCAGTACTTCATGAAAAGACTAACAAGCAAATTCAAATAGCATAAACCTAATTTAGAAAAAACTGAGCCAAATTTAGTGTTAGATGTTATAAATTAATAAGGAAACAATCTGACTAACTCAAAACATGTGTACCATTTTCCTAAAATGTAGTCTGGGAAGGATCCTTGGGTTTACACATACCCAATATACCCTTGGAAGTATACTAAAATAGCTCAATGGAATAACTTTTTAAATTCTCTGTACCTCTAATAAGAGTACCGTGCAGTACAAGAAGGTAAGTCAGACACAGTTCCATTGTAATTAAACTCACATTCAGAGTACTGCAACTCTTCTACCCTAAGGCCATCTGATTTTGATTCTGAGCCACGTGGGATTACCTGTCCACACCTGTGTGGATAATCTAGCTCAGCTTTTATATCATCACTTTTTCCATCACCACAGGGCACTGGTCAATGTGGCTAGACTAGTATCCCTGTTACTCACAGACCAATACTAAACTGTAGTTCTCAGCTGAGAGTGTAACTGTATTGAGATAGAAGAGTACCTTACCGATTTGGGCTCACTAAGGGTAATTTAACTTATATGTAGAGTACATTATGAGAAACGCTGAGCTGGAAGAAGCACAAGCTGGAATCAAGATTGCCGGGAGAAATATCAATCACCTCAGATACGCAGATGACACCACCCTTATGGCAGAAAGTGAAGAGGAGCTAAAAAGCCTCTTGATGAAAGTGAAAGAGGAGAGTGAAAAAGTTGGCTTAACGCTCAACATTCAGAAATGAAGATATGGCATCTGGTCCCATCACTTCATGGGAAATAGATGGGGAAACAGTGGAAACAGTGTCAAACTTTATTTTTGGGCTCCCAAATCACTGCAGATGGTGACTGCAGCCATGAAATTAAAAGCGCTTACTCCTTGGAAGAAAAGTTATGACCAACCTAGATAGTATATTCAAAAGCAGAGACATTACTTTGCTGACTAAGGTCCATCTAGTCAAAGCTATATGGTTTTTCCTGTGGTCATGTGTGGGTTTGAGAGTTGGACTGTGAAGAAGGCTGAGCGCCAAAGAACTGATGCTTTTGAACTGTGGTGTTGGAGAAGACTCTTGAGAGTCTCTTGGACTGCAAGGAGATCCAACCAGTCCATTCTGAAGGAGATCAACCATGGGATTTCTTTGGAAGGAATGATGCTAAAGCTGAAGTTCCAGTACTTTGGCCACCTCATGCAAAGAGCTGACTCATTGGAAAAGACTCTGATGCTGCGAGGGATTCGGGGCAGGAGGAGAAGGGGACGACCGAGGATGAGATGGCTGGATGGCATCACTGACTTGATGGACGTGAGTCTGTGAACTCTGGGAGATGGTGATGGACAGGGAGGCCTGGCATGCTGCGATTCATGGGGTCGCAAAGAGTCGGACACGACTGAGCGACTGAACTGAACTGAACTGAAGGGTAATGGATATATATATATATATATATATATATATATATATATATAAACAGAAACACTTTGGTATATTTCCTTGCTTTGAAGATGCTATCAGTTATGAGTCATTATCAATATAACATCTTTTTAAGAAATAAAGAAAAACATCACTTTATTAAATATATTCTGGTTGATTGTGAAAACCATCTGGACTTCAGAATGTTAAAATGTGGCAGGGAAAATAAATCTAAGGTATTAAAAAATAAAACTAGTAATTTCTGGCATTCTGGTCCCCATATCTAAGAATGAAAAAATTTAAAAGATATAGAAAGCAATACTCTTGTTTTCAAGGCGCCCCCACTGTTTTGGCCCATACGGAGAGCAACTACAGAGCTACAGGGTGCCACCTTCAATGTGTTTTGATGTTAGGCAGCAGCAAAAACAACATTTAGGCCTGAGAAACTGGGGTCTATGTTGGTTTAATAAGTGATGTACCATAATTTTTTTAATGGAGATTCTGAACCATCCTAGAAAAGGAGACAGTATATTTTACAAAATTACCAAAATAATTTGGGCCTGGATTTGGAACACTTACTGTGCTTTCAGCAGCGGAGGTTCGGTCATCAGTCTTCATCATGGAAAACTGCATGTCACTAGGCTCCGATCTCACTGGTATCTGTGGAGATGAACATAGTATCACCATGAATAAACCCCACACCCAAATTCCATTAACAAAACAGGGAGCTTGCTTTCATTTCTGAATACATTGGACTGAATAACCGGAAAATCCCACTGCTACAAAGTTCCAGAAATTCAGGATGAAACTGAACATGTATCTTATTAAATGGCTAAGATAAGCCTGAAAGAAGGTAAGGAAGATTTCTGTGGCCCAAAGATCAAACTGAAAAGCAAAGTGAGTGCAGGAACTGAGGCTGCAAATATCTGGCTGATAAAGAGAGATGATAATAAACCCATTTGACTTGAGCTGGGCCTTGGTTAGAAAAAAATTCTTTTTAAATCAGTTTCCCTCCTATGCACATTGTGGTCTAAGGCCTAAAGCTATACTCTGAGTGGTCTAGAAACTCCCTGCAGTGTTCAGCAAAAACAAATCTAAAGCCTCTTCCAAGGCTGCAAACAACTTCTTATAGTACTGAGCTCCCAATTCAAAATGAGAAAAATTTAAAAAAGAACTACAAAGTACTTTCCACCAATAAAACTTAGGGTCATTAAAATGGGAAGGACTGATGGGATAGAAGATTAGGCATATTTGAAGAATAAGTGAATTGATTTGTAGAAAGTATCCTGAAGTTTGCACAGAGTGACAAAAGAAACTATGAAAGAGAGATTAAGAGACATCAGATGGTCAAACATGTCTAACAGTTGCTGCAGAAAGAGAAGAGCAAGGGCAAGAGGCAAATTTCAAACAGACAATGACTAAGAATTTTTCAGAACTGATGAATGACAGCAATCTTCAGATTTAGGAAGCAAGACAAGCAAGATAAATAAAAAATAAATCCACAGGAGTAACGATGGAGTGCTTTGCAAAATAGCCAAGTATAAGCAATTCGGAGAAAATACCAGATGAAACAATACTTATAATGTATGCTTTGTTTACTAAATTACAACTTTAGTATGTCATATTCTGGAAGCATAATTCTTGGGATTAAAAATGGGAAATAGTTATCTTGTATGTAAATAATAGCTCAGTGGTAGAGGCTTGCTGGGATGTTATATGTGAAAAAAGTATTCTAAGGTCATGTCTTGATTCAGTGAAGAAAAAATTGCCAGTATCTACTGATGATGTCTGGTACGGACACAAGAGCAGGGAACTATAGTATTAGAATTATAAAGGATACCAATACAGATTGATGAAAATTACAAGGATTCTAGAAACTATTTTTACAGCAATGCCTTCCTTAAGAATCACTGGAATCATGCTGTGGTCTGCCCAATATGACTGAGTTACTTCTACCTCAGTTTCAAAGCTTTCCAGATATAAGAACCAACTTTCTTCTTCAGACTTCTGCAAATTCTCAAAGCCTGAATTTTCAGTCATTCCAGTCTTGAACAAGCCATAGTAAGTTTTTCCTCTTATCTTTGTTCTGTTCTGCTTGGAGTGAATGACAGCAACTGATAAAAGTCTTCCAATATCCTCTATAACAAGTTTTAGCAGAGTACATGGTCACCTAGGCAGACTAAATTTGCAGCTTCCATGGCAGCACTTAGGTTTGACCATATGACTAGGTTCATGTGATATGAACAGCAGTAATGACTGCATCTTCCAGATCAGGTAGCTTACAATTTCTTGCACTCCACTTCTCTTTTTCTTTTCCCTGGGGCTGAAATGCAGATGTGGTGCTAATGAGGGCAAAACACCTAATAAATGGCACAACCTTAAGATGGAAGGAAGGGTGGGGAAGGAGAGAAGGGGGACTTTACACAACCTGGAGAAGCAGAGATACACAGATGACCTGCTTACCTCTGTTGTATGATAAAATGAAAGAGGAAAAAGCCACCCGAACTAGTATATTCTTAGAGTCCTTGTCATTTTGGGTCTCTGTTACAATAGTTTAGCCTACACCCTTGACTGATTTAGATCTCTCTTACAAATTCACAATCCAACATTCATGTATTTCCTCTATCTCACAAATGCTACAGGGTTTGTAGGCTATATCACACATTTGACAATCATATAAGGCTACATGTGTTTTATCATGATTAGTTTTCTCTTCCTGAGAGAAGGGGGTCTATGGCAGGCAGCCTCTAAGATGGTCCACAGTGGTCCTCACCTCCTGGTTTTTATGCCTTAGTGTGATTGCCACCCAGACCCTGAGTATGTGCTGAGCCTAGTGACTCACTTCTAGAGAACAGAATATGGCAAAAATAATTCTGAGATTAGGTCATTTATTAAGAGGTTATAGCTTAAGTCTTGAATGACTATTTTCATTCTCTTGCCAGCGGCTTTGTTGTGAGATATGCTATGGATAGATACGTGTGGCTAGAAAATGAGGCAGGCTTCCAGTCAATAGTGAGAGGAGCTAAGCCCTGCGCCTAACAGCCTGCATTTCAACAACCGTATGAGCTTGGAAATAGACTTGTCCCTAGTCAAGACTTCAGATAAGACTTCAGTCCAGACTGCTAAAATGACTGCAGTCTCGTGAGAGACCCTGAGGCAGAAGCACTCAGCTTAGCTGTGTCTGGACTACTCACACACAAAAACAGCAAAGCAGCATCTGTTATTTTAAACTGCTAAGTTTCAGGGGTGATTTGTTATGCAGCAATAAATAGCTAATGAGGACCTATTAATGTAAACTAGCAGTATTCGAAAAATGCGTCAGTCACTATTGCTCTAGAAATACTAAACCATAAGCCAAGTCATCCGAATTGAAATTTTGCCACTGGTAAGATTATATAGCTATGGGTAATACAAATTCCCTTAATCACGGGAAATTTGAACAGCAGTAAAATTTAATCCTAAAATTAAATTTAATTAGGATTAGTTTGGAACCAGTTTAACATATCAGCTAAAGGAGTGGGCTTTAGAATCAGGCAGATCTGACTGAGTCCAGTGGTTAAGATTTACATTGTAAATACCCATATAAAATAAGAGATATTCACAAATATAATGGTTGATTATAACCATAGAGCTGATAATCCAAGCTAACACTAGCCAACGGCAAGTGTACAAAGGAGGAAATTTGGACAAAGTATTTGTATTAAAAGAAACATATCTTAGTATATAAAAAGAAAAAACTTGATGTTTAGAATATGAAGTTATTGTAAATATCTCTCATAGAGATTTTAAATTTTTATAGGTCAGTTTGATAGACAAACTTTATTTTAGAGGAAAATCTGAACACAGCAAGTCAAAGAGATGTTACTATATTACCTGTCTTATTGTGTCACCTTCCTGATTACTAACTGTAATCATTTTATCTTCACCACCTAAAGCAAGCATGTTTTCTGCATTCCAACATCCACATGTGATTCTCTTAGTATGTTTTCCTGCAAAAGAGATGATTTTTGTACATATTGATTTCTCAAAAAAAATTTTTTTACAAAATCTGTGATGGTAATCTCAAAGTTTAGATAATATACTATGGAAATTAAACAAACAAGGAATTTAAAATCTCAAAGCAGTTTAGTGTCTAAGCAGCCTTATTTAAAACAGTTTATAACAAGTTTTAAATCAAGATAACTGTATATAAGGGCAATCCTATTTTCCAACTTTTTATGTGAACATGAGCATAGGTCCTAACATAAAAGATATCCCACCCTCGACAAGTTTGTTTAACCATATAACAAGACCTATTACAGTAATGTCTTAAAAGAAGTAAATCTCAAAGCACTGAAGTTATCTTTATTATATGCAGCTTTATGATGTGGGAGACCCTTGGCATAAGCCAATTCAACATCACAATTTTGATTATTTGTATATAACTAAAAGACATACAGTGATTCGTGACAATATTGAGGTACAAATATGAATGCACTTTAGTGAGACTTATGTTAAGAACTGAGTCATTTAGCTAGTGAGGGATATTAGAGAGCCACTAAGTAACAGAACGCTTTTTAATTAAGCAATCTAGTCAGTGCGAAAACTACATTTTGGGGTGGAAATCACATGACTTGACACCAGGTATTCGTTAAAGGTCCTAGAATAGATAAATACTCAAGAGTCTCAAGGTTAATTAAGTATAGTTTCTGGAGGCAGGCTGCCTATTTTGGTAAGTGGCTCCACTACTTATCACACAACCTTGGGTAAGTTAACCTTTCTATTCCTTAGTCACACTGTTCAAAAACTGGGGATAATAGTAGAAGCTATTTCACAGGGTTGGGGATCAAATGAGCTAAAGCACTTAGAGCGCCAGCTACACAGGAAATGCTATATAAGTGTTAGCTATTTTAGCTGTTATTGAGTCAGAGACCATGCTTATTTTATTCCTTGTACCCCTTATTGAACCTAATACAGTATCTCTGTAGAAAGCAGGCTCTAAATAAATAGTTATCAAGTCAGTAGACCCTGAAGCAAGAGTGTGTCCAGTGTGTTAGAGGCTCAGTAAGGAGAACAGTGTAGCAGGAGGCCAGAAAGTAAAAAAGGTAACTAAGAAATGAAATCACAGTTTGCAAGGGCCAGGTCATAGAGGGCTTGGCTAGCCATTGTAAGGATTCTGACTTTGGTCTTGGGTGACATGAAGAGCCATTGGAAAGTTCTGAGCAGAAGGCTTACTCGGGCTTCTGAGTTGAGAATATTATTATAGCAGGGCAAGAGTTGAAGCAGGGAGACCGGTCAAGAGATTGCAGAGATGCAGGTAGATGGTGGTGGTGGTACTGGTAGAGGTGATGAGACCAGTTGATTCTGGACATACTTGGAGATGGATCCTGTAAGATTTTCTGGCACATTTGGTATAGAGGGTATGAGGAAGATAAGAGTCAGGATAACAGTAAGATTTGGCTTAAACATCTAGGAGGATGAAAAGATACCAATGATGAGAAGGAACAACTGCACGGTTTGGTGATATCAAATCTGAAGTATTTACTAGAAATTTCACTGGAACTCTTGAGTAAGCAATTGCTTGCATGAGTCTAGAGTCTGGAAGAGATAAACATGGGACTAATGCTGCTGCTGCTCAGTCACTTCAGTCGTGTCCGACTCTGTGCAACCCCATAGAAGGCAGCCCACCAGGCTCCCCCATCCCTGGGATTCTCCAGGCAAGAACACTGGAGTGGGTTGCCATTTCCTTCTCCAGTGCATGAAAGTGGAAAGTGAAAGTGAAGTTGCTCAGTCATGTCCGACTCTGTGCGACCCCATGGACTATAGAGGTAATATTTCAAACCAGGAGACCAGAGCACAAAAATGAAGGGAACATTCAGAGAAGAGACTGGGATATAGGAAATTTTGCTGATCATAGATTAAGAGATTTAGGTAGTACAATGGAACTGGGGCGTCCAAAGTAATAGGTATTAGAAGGGATAAAGGAGTACATTAAGAGAGGTGGAAAGATGCCAAGGACAAACTTCATCCTATACTCAGGACAGAGAGGAGAAAATCTCTCCTTTTCTTTCAGTGCTCAGAACTCAGGTTAGTCTTAACATCAATGATAACAGTTAACATTTTTGTGTGCTTACTTAACAGTGTTCTGGGTAGGTATTGACTCATTTAATTAATATTAACTTACAAGAATATACCACAGTTACTGAAATGTGAATCATGTTATTGGGAAACTGGCAATATTAGGTAAACTGTGGTCAATGAAATTCATGCATATTAGAATCATGCAAAGTGAGGATTGCCTGTATCTAACCCAGTTCAAGGAAAGAAATCAGAGAAAGATGTAACCAGGGAACAGATATTTAGTTACTGTAAAAACCACCTGCTGATTGTGCATTTGTGCAGCTGCTACTAGAAGTGAAATGCCTTGGTTTTAGAAAAGTAAATTATTTCAGAGGAAAAAAAAAGCACACCTACAAATCACAACAAACTCTGAAAGAGGCAGTGAAAGGGCCTAAAATGTACAATTAACCTGAATATTTTCAGGTCTATTTTACACAGTTAATAAATTAGACTGAATTAGAATAAATATTCATATTAAATACAAAGATCACATGTAAAATCATGTACATATGAACAAATAATGACACAAAATAATCATGGTTTGACATGATTATTTTCTTATTACCTCAAGTGTTAAGCTATCTAAGGATTGTAAGTTAACTGGTAGGACATGCCTATAAATGAAGTGGGATACAGAAAATGCCTATTGAAGTCAAACACATTAATTTATATGCTGAAAGCTGATTTTTAGTTCAGTTTTTCAAATGGATCAATGATGTAACTGTACAGCTAGAGTGCTAAAAATATCCATATGAAAGATACATGTGAAAATAATTTGAAATGAATAAGTGTCTTGAACTGAAAAGCACTTTCTCAAGTATTCTGTGGGCACTATTATCGCCAACATTTAACTCTTCCACTAGCAGTAGATTATACTGGCCACTTGTATGTAATTAAGCCTACTCATTTCACCCCTCACCAGCATGATGTTACAACAACTGAAAAAAATCAATACTGTTTCCTTCAGGTAGTCAAATGCTAAGTGCCCAGGGGCTGGTGGAATCAAAGAGGCTGAATCAAGGTCAAAGAAGGAATAAATATACATACCCTCCAGTCATGTACCCTGAGGTAAAAATAACTCCTAGTTCACTCCCAGATTAAATTAGTGATTGGAGAGAGTGAGGGGTCAGAATTAGGAATATGGATATACTCTGTCCAAGATGTCGCCAAATGTTTTAGCCCATCTAGTACCGTGTTGATAGGCACATGAGCTACTCCATACCAGAGGCATAATCTGGGTGAGAAAGGGACAGATGGAAATCATGCTATTAATGTACTGGTGTCCAGAGGCACAGGATCACTCACCTTAGTGCAACTTGTTCTATGTAACCTGGGAAGTTCTTAGTAGGTAGTAAAGATGGATCTTCTAGTTAGACAGAGGTATGGCTTGACAAGGGATGTCAATTTTATTTATTTTTTTGTGTGCTTTTTTTAAAAAATACTTTATTCTACATTACAGTACTGTATTTGTTTTGCCATACATTGACATGAATCAGCCACAGGTGTACACGATCTCCCAATGCCGAAGCCCCCTCCCACCTCCCACCCCATATCATCTCCCTGGATCATCCCGTGCACCAGGGATGTCAATTTTAAACTACAAAATTTCCCCTGCAATATCAGGGAAACGTGAGGTGATAAAATTTACATTTATGTTAAAGCATCCCAAATACTTAGCAGTGTTTCCAGCTGTAACCTACCAATGACAGGAATCTTTCGAGATGTCTGATGATTATAAATTAGCAAATTTCCTTTAACAGTTCCAACGGCCAGGAAACTTCCAAATTTTGACCAAAGAAGGAAAGACAATTGATCCCTGTAACATTAAGATATAAATTAGTAAACAATTTACAACCACAACCTCCTAAGCAGTCCTTTTAAAAAGTGTTTCATGAATTTCATGAATAACTGTAATACCCACTTAGAAGCTGAAGTATAAAATTATAATTTTAATGATTTAGGACAAAGAGTAAGTGCTAAAGTCATTTTGAGACACTATAAAATGATCTTAAGTCAGTGAGACCTAAAATACAAATGTATAATGAATAAAAGGCTTCAACTCAGTCATGATGGAATCTCAAATTTCAGGAGATGACTAATGATAAGACAGTTATTAATCTGTCTACTAATTATTGCTGTAACTCTAATTGTGGTAAAAATCTTAATGGATAACATCTTAAGCTTTTAACAAGTCTAAAAATGTGATACAATAAACTGAAAAAATTATGGGAATTCATGATTTGAAAAAGGATATAGATTTTCCAGCTCTGTCACTATTAAGGGTATCTCAGAAGGAGGTTTGGGCTTCCCTGGTGGCTCAGATGGTAAAGAATCCACCTGCAATGTGAGAGGCCCGGGTTGGAAGATCCCCTGGAGGAGGAATGGCAACTCAATCCAGTCTCTTTGCCTGGAGAACTGCATGAATAGAGGAGCCTGACAGGCTACAGCCCGTGGGGTCACAAAGAGCTGGACACAACTGAGCAATTAACACTTTCACTTTCTTGAATGGAAGCACAGAGTGTATAAAATCCTTCTGAAAAGTGAGGTATGGAAGTGTAAAAGGACAGAGCAAGAAGTGGAGGTTCTCAGATCTAGTAAGATTTGCTGTTGGTCAGACACTATTGCCTGTGGATGCATTTCTTGTATCACTTTGGAGGGTCAAGGGAATCTGCACCAGGGGGATGTTTTGACCTGCTCTGTTATTCCTTGATGAGTAAGTTGGAAAAGTAAAGTCTAATCTTATGGTAGATGTGTGATCTCTTCCTGCACTTATAGGCCACAAGATGCTATGAGGCAGATATTATTACTAGACTCATTTTACATATACGAAGAAACTGAGGCTTAAGCAGAGGTTAAGCAACTTGTTCAAGGTCAAAATTGAAGTTTCAGTTGTAAATACTGACAAGTTTTTCTTTTCCATATGGCAAACAGCTTCTGTTTTAGCAGAGATCTGTAATTTATTCTGTCCGCCCAGGATTTCTTCCACTTGTGAACTGCCCCACCCTTACCCCAATCTTCATGGGTAGGATTATCAAACCCTACGGCCCCTGCCTACCCTGTTCAAAGACCTTTTAAAGAACTGAGAGGATACTGGTGATGTAATAGTGGCGTGCCCTTTTCTCTGGCATAACTTGCTGTGAAGAATGGCAGAAGCTGATACCTGCCAGTAGCCATCAAAAGAGTCTAAATATATATAGGATGGATAAATGAGTTGGACCTATTGTATAGCACAGGGAACAATATTCAATATCATGTGATAAACCACAATGAAAAAGAATATGAAAAGAAAGTACATATATGTATAACTGAATCACTTTACTGCACAGCAGAAATTAACACATTATAAATCAACTATACTTCAACAGAATTAAAAAGAGAGAGAGTCTGACTTAGAAGAAGTCAATACAGAGAAAGAAAGAGCTGTGAGATGTCTAGACTGCATCATTACAACCCCTAGATCCAGTCATGCCTGTAGTCATCCAATTAGATTTTCCCATAAATGTTTTCTCTCTTCTTTGGACTTTTTAGTCTATTCCATTGAAAGCAACTTTTAAGAAGCTCTTTATACTTTAGAATGATACTGTATTCTAATTAATTGGGCAAAATTAATAGGATTATATATAACAATTTTAAAAGAAATGAATTTTTCCCTTTTATAAGAAAATAACTCATCAGGGCATATTTATAACGAATGTAGTAAGACCTTTTTAGCATCAAAGCTGCAGACAGTATTTCTAAGCGAAGATTTAAAACATAAAAAAGTTATCCTTACCTCAAGCCACTGTCTAACTGACTGGTTTTGTTCGTGTTGGCATCCCATAGATAAATGCAACTGGATTTCTCAGCAATCACTGCTAGAATATCTCCATCCTTGTCCCAATCCATAGCAACACAGTTACTTTTTTTAAAAAGAGAACAAAACAATCACTACGCATTTTTTTTTTAAAGTAGGGGAAAGAAATTTAAACACTCAACCATTTGTGATTTTTCTCTATAGCAAGTCTATTCAATCTATTTTTAAAGTCATAAACTTTCTAAAGTAAGAAACAGAACTCCACATGCACTGCCTGGATAACACTAACACCAATTTTGTTGTTGTTGAGGCGATGGAAATGTTTTGAATTCTATTTTAAATATCATTTTCACATACTATATTAAGTACAATTATATCTAATAGGCTAATAGATTTTCTTGACACCTGTAAAGAGCTGGGCTCTTGTGGTAAAATACTCTAGAAAGGAATCATGTCTGCAATCAAAAGGAAATTTGTGTAATCAGCTTTTGAAAGGTTGTTTCAGATGCACAGAGGGAAAAAGAAGGTACTGATGAGTGAAATATCTAGACAAGCTGTGTATTAAACAGAGCAAGACTGGCTAGATGTAGGATTGCAAACAGTAAGAAAGACTGAATTCTGAAATACATAGTAAGAAAAGTTATTTTCATTTCATATCTTAATATTGAATAGAATAAGAAGAGTAATTTAAGGTAACAAAATAGTTATAAATAGGAAATGCTCTATTTAATATGTTTCTTACTGTTTAAAATTACTCCAAATGTTTATTATAATTTAAGAACTTCCCTGGAGATTAACCGTTTCTTCCTTCTCTGATTCTGTTTTTCATTTGGAGACTGTTTTTGGGCACCAGCCCAGTGGTCCCCAACCTTTTGGCCTTTTGAGGAAAACAATTTTTCCGTGGACTCGGGGTTGGGGAGATGGATTCTGGATAATTTCAGTGCATTACATTTATTGTGTACTTTATTCCTATTATTATTACATCAGCTCCAGCTCAGATCCCAGACTTTGAGGGGCCCTGAAGCAACAACTCAGCTTTCCATTTAAGAGATCTGGAAATCACTTCAGTTATTTTATTCTTCAAACTGTTAAAATATGTTTGGGGATCTTAGTTTTCTATAGTATTCTCATAGATTTTGAGAGGTATGGCAGAGGGAGGTTTTCAGATTCTTAATAAAATCATTAAAGACAACATATAATAGCATTTTGTTTATCTGGTGATCTTTTGTCAGTCTAATTCAGCTATGTTGAATACAACAAAAGAGCTCAGAAGCAAAAAAATAAGGACATTGCATAACCAAAAGCGATGCTGCAGAGATTATGCAATAAAGCTCATACAACTTAATCAAAGAAGTTTTTTACTAAGTGCCTTTTCACTTTATTTTAGACATAATTATAACTAGCTTGCCCTCTATTCCCCAGAATATAGAAACCAGAAGCAACAGTAAAGACAGCAATAGGAAATGCTAAAATGGTGGCATTAGGTGGGTGTGAGATAAATAGAGCCACTTAATTTGCAAAGATGGTGGTTGATAAACTACAGAAGGCTGATGTGAATCTAAAAAGCCTGGCAGCTTAAGACCACTTAGGTCTTACACAAACATCATCATAACCACTAAGACTACGGGTAAAATAACTAATACAGGCAATGATCACACTGAATTATTAAAAATGCTTATGTTATGCTTACTGACTTCCTTAAAAAGGATTAAAAAAAGTGTGGAAAATAAATATTTTCCAATTTATATTAGAGACGAAATACTACATCAGTAAGGGCTTATCTGCAAATATACACACTAAGGCTTGTTTATAATTAAATAAGAATTCTTTCACATAGACTCATTCATAATTCTGCCTTAAAGCTTATCTGTCAATGAATGTATTAAACTCTTAATTCATATGCTATATACCTATTTCATTAACTGCTTATGGTATACAAAACTAAATCTCTTTGGAAATGGAGAAAGCAAAAGAAGAGATACAAGTTAGATATAACTTACAAAATTCTACTTGATTATAAGTTTTAAGACAGTGCTTTTTTATCTTTTAGGCCACAAAGTTTGAAAAAAATTTTGATCTACCTCTGCACTTACCCAGATAAGTTGATTTCACTTCTTTTTTGACCATGGCGATCGAAGATTTTCACAATATGATCAGCTCTAAAAGCAATTAGAACAAAAAGATATGTTTTAAATTTTACTTCTTATGTATCGAAAAAGTTTTCTTATGCATTCCAGTGATTTCTATATTTTCTCATGGTAGTTTCATAATTTGTATGTAA
This sequence comes from Nanger dama, assembly GCA_917880005.1. NCBI lineage: Eukaryota > Metazoa > Chordata > Mammalia > Artiodactyla > Bovidae > Nanger > Nanger dama. The sequence continues at coordinate 47,808,796 of CAKJTW010000001.1, forward strand.
AAAGTTATCACTAGGGAAAAGGTTCTATGAATTGTGATATTAATGGAAATTAATATATTACTTATCTCACCATGCAACCATCATTCAAGAATTTCTACTGAACAGACGGTGTGGTTTGGTGGGCATACAACCATGTGGAGTCAGGATGATTTACTAACAATCACTGTTATCTTACCCTGTTACTGCAAGATAGTTTCCTGATGTTTTCTGCCAGGTAAACTGTATTGGTGTGCCAAGCCAAGTCTTTTCTAGTAGTGAGAAAACACGCTAAAAAGAACAACACAATTTTTATATTTTAAAACATACAATTAACAGTTGGTCAGAAAAGATGTCAAAATATAATAATGAAAACAGTAGGATTCAAGATGGTGAAGGCTTATGCTAGAGCTTACCCCAAAGAAGTCAACAATGTAACAAATAAAATGACCAATTAACCAACCAACCAACCAAATAACCATAATCTGGCTGATCAAGTACAGACCTCAACATACACAGGAGCATTACTATAAAACTTTTTTGCTTTTGAATGTTTCTAAATGTTAATTTTACTAAAATTTATGATTTAGTGTTTTATAACTATTAAAAATTTTAAAAACTTAAACTTGAAGATGTGAAAGTCACTCAGTCGTGTCCGACTCTTTGCAACTCCATGGACTACAGTCCATGGGGATTCTCCAGGCCAGAATACTGGAGCGGGTAGCCTAGCCTTTCTCCAGTGGATCTTCCCCACCCAAGGACTGAGCCCAGGTCTCCCGCATTGCAGGTGGATTCTTTACCAACTGAGCTATCAGGGAATTTAGCTAATTATTAATAGCACGGATTTGGGAAGATTAAATTTAATAAAGTTGCTATTAAAAACTTTAACCATGACAGAAATACAAAATATCTATATCTCCTTCAAATTTATTTTTTCTCCTTTCTCCATTAGATACACTTTATTGTTAAGTATTTAATCTGGGTATTGAGTGGATACTTTTTCAACTGAAAAATCATTCTTTTCACTTAGACAACAAAGAACTGTGTATACAATATGGAGGGCTCCCCAGGTGGCTCAGTGGTAAAGAATCTGCCTGCAATGCAGGAAACCCAGGTTCGATCCCTGGATCGGGAAGATCCCCTGGAGGAAATGGCAGCCCTCTCACGTATTCTTGCCTGGAGAAACCCATGGACAGAGGAGCCTGGAGAGGGTTCAAATCCTTTAAGTTCCAAAGATTCAAATACCACTGAGCACACCTGATATAGAAGACACAAACCACATGTGTACTTGGAATTTTATTGAGGACTTGAAATACAGGTAGTCCAAATTTAGATGTGCTATAAACCACATATGACTATATGATTTCAAAGACAATACAGCTATATATGATAAACCCACAGCAAACATTATCTTCAATGGTGAAAAATTGAAAGCATTTCCCTAAAGTCAGGAACAAGACAAGGGTGCCCACTTTCACCACTATTATTCAACACAGTTCTGGAAGTTTTGGCCACAGCAATCAGAGCAGAAAAAGAAATAAAAGGAATACAAATTGGAAAAGAAGTAAAACTCTCACTGTTTGCAGATGACATGATCCTCTACATAGAAAACCCTAAAGACTCCACCAGAAAATTACTAGAGCTAATCAATGAATATAGTAAAGTTGCAGGATATAAAATCAACACACAGAAATCCCTTGCATTCCTATACACTAATAATGAGAAAATAGAAATTAAGGAAACAATTCCATTCACCACTGCAATGAAAAAGAATAAAATACTTAGGAATATACCTACCTAAAGAAACAAAAGACCTATATATTGAAAACTATAAAACACTCACTGGTGAAAGAAATCAAAGAGGACACTAATAGATGGAGAAATATACCATGTTCATGGATCGGAAGAATCAATATAGTGAAAATGAGTATACTACCCAAAGCAATCTATAGATTCAATGCAATCCCTATCAAGCTACCAATGGTATTTTTCACAGAGCTAGAATAAATAAACTTTACAACGTGTACAGAAATACAGAAAACCTTGAATAGCCAAAGCAATCTCGAGAAAGAAGAATGGAACTGGAGGAATCAACCTGCCTGACTTCAGGCTATACTACAAAGCCACAGTCATCAAGACAGTATGGTACTGGCACAAAGACAGAGATACAGATCAATGGAACAAAATAGAAAGCCTCGAGATAAATCCACACACCTATGGACACCTTATCTTTGACAAAGGGGGCAAGAATATACAATGGAGAAAAGACAATCTCTTTAACAAGTGGTGCTGGGAAAAGTGGTCAACCACTTGTAAAAGAATGAAACCAGAACACTTTCTAACACCACACACAAAAATAAACTCAAAATGGATTAAAGATCTAAACGTAAGACTAGAAACTATAAAACTAGAGGAGAACATAGGCGAAACACTCTGACACAAATCACAGCAGGATCCTCTATGACCCACCTCCCAGAATATTGGAAATAAAAGCAAAAATAAACAAATGGGACCTAATTAAAATTAAAAGCTTCTGCACAACAAAGGAAACTATAAGCAAGATGAAAAGACAGCCTTCAGAATGGGAGAAAATAATAGCAAATGAAGCAACTGACAAACAACTAATCTCAGAAATATACAAGCAACTCCTGCAGCTCAATTCCAGAAAAATAAACAACCCAATCAAAAAATGGGCCAAAGAACTAAACAGACATTTCTCCAAAGAAGACATATAGATGGCTAACAAACACATGAAAAGATGCTCACCATCACTCATTATCAGAGAAATGCAAATCAAAACCACAATGAGGTACCACTTCACGCCAGTCAGAATGGCTGCAATCCAAAAGTCTACAAGCAATAAATGCTGGAGAGGGTGTGGAGAAAAGGGAACCCTCTTACACTGTTGGTGGGAATGCAAACTAGTACAGCCACTATGGAGAACAGTGTGGAGATTCCTTAAGAAACTGGAAATAAAACTGCATATGACCCAGCAATCCCACTGCTGGGCATACACACCGAGGAAACCAGAAGTGAAAGAGACATGTGTACCTTAATGTTCATCACAGCACTCTTTATAATAGGCAGGACATGGAAGCAACCTAGATGTCCATCAGCAGACGAATGGATAAGAAAGCTGTGGATATACACAATGGAGTATTACTCAGCCATTAAAAAGGATACATCTGAATCAGTTCTAATGAGGTGGATGAAACTGGAGCCTATTATACAGAGTGAAGTAAGCCAGAAAGAAAAACACCAATACAGTATACTAATGCATATATATGGAATTTAGAAAGATGGTAATGATAACCCTGTATGCAAGACAGCAAAAGAGACACAGATGGACTCTGTGGAAGAGGGCGAGGGTGGAATGGCATTGAAACATGTATATTATCATATGTGAATCAAATCACCAGTCCAGATTCGAAGCATGATATAGGATGCTTGGGGTTAGTGCACTGGGATGACCCAGAAGGATGGTATGGGGAGGGAAGTGGGAGGGGGGTTCAGGATAGGGAACACATGTACCCCTGTGGTGGATTCATGTCAATGTATGGCAAAACCAATACAATATTGTAAAGTAATTAGCCTCCAATTAAAATAAATAAATTTATATATTAAAAAGACAATACAGGAAAGAAGGCAAACTATCTTCACTGATAATTTTTCATACTGATTACATGTTGAAATAATATTTTGGATATACTGGGTAAAACAAAATATATTATGAAAGGTAACCTTACCTGTTTCTTTAAAAACATTTTAATGTTGCTACTAAATATTTTAAAGTACATTGGCTCTCATCATATTTAAACACTGTTGATACAAAACATCTAGGACCATAAGAGTTTGAATGAATAAATTTACATTTTAACATTAGGTTAAATTAAAAATTAAACAATGATGCCTATATCTAGGCAAGTGAAATTTAGATACAATTGCAAGTGATGTGACAGTCTCAATGGTAACACAAAACTCTTTCAATGGTCTAAATTTTACACCAATCACAGGTAATTACTACGTTAAAAGATGATCAAATCCACCTGTACTGAAAACAGAGGCGCCTATAATCACAGATGCATCCAAGTTGTGTAGAGCAAGAAGACACCCTTAAAAAAAATGTAAAAGCATTTTACTTTTGCAATTTATGACCACATTGCCCTGGAACCCCTATATGCAAGTGAGGGCTCCCTAAATTTGAATGTCACTAGCTTCTTGGTAGATCTCCTCTGGTTGTGATTTTACATACTATTTTTCTTCAAAGGAGGTCAACAGGCGCTCCATACACATACAACACCCCATAAAAGGGGCTAGCTTCACAACCAGAAAACGAACCTTTAGACTTTGCTTTTTTTTTTTCTTTCAATCTTTATTTTTAATACAATTGTTTTTGGCCACCCACATGGCTGTGGGATCCTAGTTCCCTGAGCAGGTAACTAACCTGGGCCCTTGACAGTGAAAGAAAGGAATAGAAACCACTGGACCACCAGGAACTCTAGATTTTGCTTTTCACTTACTAGCTGTAGGGCTTAAAGCAGGTCTATTAAATGGCCTCAAGCACAGAATTCTCAACTGTAAACCAGGAATAACAAATATCTCCTTACTCTAATGGTTTAGTCCTTAAGTCGTGTAGGACTCTTGAGACCCCACGGACAGAGAAGCCTGGCAGGCTACAGTCCATGGGATTCTCCAGGCAAGAATACTGGAGTGGGCTGCCATTTCCTTCTTCAGGAGATCTTCCCAACCTTGGAATCGAATGCAGGTATCCCGCACTATAGGCAGATTCTTTACCAACTAGCTACAAGTACTTCGTAAAATGGCCAAGAGCTTTAGAAATGTGAGTTAAGATTACAGTCAACTCCAGTTTCCACTATAGCCATGAAAATGTACAAAACAATGAAAAAAATTAAGCTTTCCATTTCTATGCCAGATCAGGGCCTGTGTGTGGTGGTGGGGTCGGGGGCAGGGGATGGGGGTGGGTGGGTTAAGGAGTAGGGGGCACTAGGAGTGGGGCGGGGGTATTGTTTGGTAAGGCGATGGGTGAATGAGCTGTAGCCAGTGACCCAGGAATGGGGTTCATAAGAAGCCCAGTCCTAAAAACAGTGCTTGCAAAGGATGACGCTCTAGAGATTGAGACCTGTGCATGCAGATTTCCCCATGAATAATATACACCGTCACCAAGTGATCTGCAAATTGCGCCAGTCACAGTCAATACAATTTGAGACTCTTTCGGAGCTTTTCACTCATTTTAAGGAGCTGAACAGCTGCGAGGCTTGCCAGATGTTTAGCTGCAAGAAATGAGGCAGCTCCTGACATTCAAACGAGCCAACCTCACAAGGACCCTCCAAACGCTTTTTTCCCCAAACTCGTTCTGCCCGCCGTGTGAATTGGGGCGAATTCGGAGTCTTTTCAGAACCAGTCAGCTCATTTCCAGCAGTGGAGGGGTGGCCAAAACGCACCAACTCCGTCCGCGGTCCCAGTAATGAGAGGCCTCCCTCCCCGCCGTCTCCTCTTCAATTTTCCTTCCTTTCCCCTTATTCAACTTCGTCTCTGCTCTCCCTGGTCACCCCGCTCCCTTTCCCATTTCTCAAGCACTCGGGAGAAGGAAGGGAGGTCACAAGCCTCTATCCTCAAAACGACTCTCGGAGAGTTTAAGGGAATGGCCAGTGGTCGCATCTTCCCGCACCCCGGGGTTTGTAAGTTATTTACCTTCATCTCAAAAGATCCAGCAGCCGCGCGGAACTATCAAGTGCGCAAGCGCATCCGGTCTTCATCAAGAAGGCTACCGCGTTCCCGTCACCCAGGAGACCGCGCGAACAATAGCCAATCAGCGAGCGCCAGCTGAAGGGCGGTGCCTCCAAACAACCTTGGAGGGAGAGGGCGGGAGGCGGGGACTTGAGTCACGTGATGCCAGCGAAGCAAGGTCCTGAGTAGTTGAACGTCGTGAGGCGTTGCTGAGCTTTGGCTTTCTGGCTGGGCCCTGATTGGATGACACCGGAGAGTTCTGTGTGATGTAGAAGCCGCCGGCGTAAATTTAGGCTTTGGCTACAAAGAAATCAGTAGTGGCGAGTAGGGACGCTGAGAACTTGAAGGATCTGAGTGTTGTATAAGAGGTGGGAGCTGGTTCGTGGGGCAGTACTCTTACGCAGTTCACGCAAAGAGCTCACACCGCAGCTGTTCAAAGGATATTCAATTTGGAGGCTGATTTTGGCTGGGAATATGTTTGTGTCTTCAGATATTTAAACTTGGCTGCAAGACTCACACATTTAAACGGAGATGTCTTTAATAGGTGATTGGGTGAAGGAGAAAAAGGTTAGAGAAGTAGAAATTCGGAAATTGTTTTTGTATTGATAATAATTAAAACAGAGTGAATGGGACTTCTTAGATTTAGGGAAAGTTAAGAGGGAGAAACTTAATTTTAGGGGCTGAGAATTAAACTGACAGAAGACCAATTAACAGGAGAAAAGCTTACGAATTTGTATGTATTACGTTTAGCCGATATGGGAGAATTAAATTAGTTAAAAGAGAAAAGAAACGAAACATGAAATCGCACATCAATGTGTTAATTAGGGTGCTATATTTCTCTCTAGTTTTTGTCCCTGTGTATACCAGTTTTACTTTGTGTTTCTATTTATATTTATATTTGACAGTTATTTAGGTCAAATAATGAAGCACATTTTTAGGGTGGTTAGTACTGTTAGGTGGAGAAGGCAATGGCACCCCCACTCCAGTACTCTTGCCTGGAAAATCCCATGGATGGAGGAGCCTGGTAGGCTGCAGTCCATGGGGTCGCTGAGAGTTGGACACAACTCAGTGACTTCACTTTCACTTTTCACTTTCATGCATTGGAGAAGGAAATGGCAACCCACTCCAGTATGCTTGCCTGGAGAATCCCAGGGACGTGGGAGCCTGGTGGGCTGCCGTCTGTGGGGTTGCACAGAGTCCGACACGACTGAAGCGACTTAGCAGCAGCAGCAGCAGTACTGTTAGGTAGCAAGTTAGGCATGTGCAACAGGGAGTGGCCTAGCCAAAAGGATGCAAGCTGATCTCTAAAACCCCTCCCAGACACACTCAGGAAAATTCACAGATGCTATAGAAATAACCAGAGAGAATTTTCTAACTCCTGCACATGTGCCCTAGGCACACAGTGGGTACAAGCTAACCACAGGGGCTTCCTCAAGTAACCTTAGGCAACTAGGAGCCAATTAAGGGTTCATAAATATTCCACACACACACACCCACACACACATATCTGATTATCAGTTCAGTTCAGTTGCTCAGTCGTGTCCGCCTCTTTGCGACCCCATGAATCGCAGCACGCCAGGCCTCCCTGTTCATCATCATCTCTCGGAGTTCACTCAGACTCATGTCCATCGAGTCTGTGATGCCATCCAGCCATCTCATCCTCTGTCATCCCCTTCTCCCCCTGCCCCCAATCCCTCCCAGCATCAGAGTCTTTTCCAATGAGTCAACTCCTCTCATGAGGTGGCCAAAGTACTGGAGTTTCAGCTTCATCATCATTCCTTCCAAAGAAATTCCAGGGTTGATCTCCTTCAGAACGGACTGGTTGGAATAACAGACTGAATTATGGGAAGACATGCACAACAGAGTCTGCTGTTACATAACTTGCAGGTGCCAGTTGGCCTTGAGTGTATGCCTATTTGCTTTCCCCTTCTTGCTTGGTGGTGGGTACAAGCCCTGCTTTGTACAGGGCACAACCAAAAGGAAGAGACAGGAAGTATAAAAGGGGAGGCCATGAGGATCATTATGACCATGGCCTACTCCCATGTCTTGGGAGTGTCTGTCGAATAAAAAGACCTATAACTTGTCTGTTGTTTTAAACAAGGAAGAGAAATAAACTGACCTGATAGTACTGAGTAATAGAGCATACAATCCTAATAAAATAGGTTTTAATTTTCCCCTACTAAGTAAATCAATTTTTTCAGCTCCTTTCTACAACTTTTGAGGCTGAGTCATTTAGATCGTTGGTTTTATAACTTTACTGTGTATTTGAGAGGTTTAGCGGGTGTTTGAACCACCTTGGGAGCCTGCTGAAACAGATTGCTTGGCCCTATCACCAGTCTTTGATTAGTTGTCCTTGGGTGGATTTGGAGGATTTCCAGGTCTAACACATTTCCAGGTGATGCTCATGATGCCCCTCTGGATTACACTGAGACCACTGTTCTCTAAATTTGTTTCCTAAATCCTCTGTATTCTTTTTCATGGTGTTACAAAGCAACAATTTTTTTCCAAGTATATGCCTTCTGAAAAGTCAATTGTCAATTTATTTTTAAGCTGCAAGGAACATTTGGTATTATTATTTTACATAAAGCAGGGAGCCTAATTAATGCCTAGTTTGTTTTCTATTATTCTCTTTTTCTCCTTAGGGTAACAGAATAGGCAGAATTTCAATATGTGAATGTAAGGACATTTAGAGGTAATGAGGTACAGGGGAAGATATAGACAATGTGAACCCAATAACCACCTCGTAGTAACTTAGATTATGTACTTAACTTTCTCAGCTCTACTTTTAAAAAATGGAGTTATATATTTGACATAGAGTGTCATGTAGATTTAAGGTATACAACATGTTAATTTGATACATTTTTATATTGAAATATGATTGCCATTGCAGTGACAATTATCAGCTTCACTTTTCTTCTTCTTTTTTGGCCATGCTGTTCAGCTTGCAGGATCTTAGTTCCACGACCAGAGACTGAACCCTGGCCATGGCAGGGAGAGCTCGAGTCCTAACCACTGGACCATCAGGAATCTTTCCTTCAGGTTCACTTATCTATAATGAAACTTGAAAACTGGTAAAAATATATTTGGTTGTGGTATTCTTCTGGAAGAATTTGTATGCATTGGAAATATGTGTATCCTTACCTGAATACAAAATTATGTGAAATAATATTTGGGAAAAGATGGAACAGCTGTATACAGCCAGTAAAAAAATAAGACCAGGAGCTGACTGTGGCTCAGATTAAGAACTCCTTATTGCCAAATTCAAACTTAAATTTAACAAAGTAGGGAAAACCACTAGACCATTCAGGTATGACCTAAATCAAATCCCTTTAGATTATACAGTGGAAGTGACAAACAGATACAAGGGATTAGATCTGATAGAGTGCCTGAAGAACTATGTACGGAGGTTCATAACTCTGTACAGGGGGCAGTGATCAAGACCATCCCCAAAGGAAAAAAAAAATGTAAAAAGGCAAAATGATTGTCTGAGGAGGCCTTACAAATAGCTAAGAAAAGATGAAAAGCAAAAGAAAAAGGAAAGATATACCCATTTGAATGCAGAATTTCAAAGAACCAGCATGGAGAGATAAGAAAGCCCTCCTCAGTGATCAGTACAAAGAAATACAGGAAAACAATAGAATGGGAAAGACTAAAGATCTCTTCAAGAAAATTAGAGATACCAAGGGAACATTTCATGTAAAGATGGGCACGATAAAGGAAAGAAATGGTATGGACCTAACAGAAGCAGAAGATATTAAGAAGTGGCAAGACTACACAGAAGAACTATCCAAAAAAAAGATCTTCGTGACTCAGATAATCTCGATGGTGTGATCACTCATCTAGAGCCAGACATCCTGGAATGCGAAGTCAAGTGGGCCTTAGGAAGCATCACTACGAACAAAGCTAGTGAAGGTGATGGAATCCCACTTGAGCTATTTCAAGCCCTCAAAGATGATGCTGTGAGAGTGCTGCACTCACTATGCCAGCAAATTTGGAAAACTCAGCAGTGGTCACAGGACTGGAAAAGGTCAGTTTTCATTCCAATCCCAAAGAAAGACAATGCCAAAGAATGCTCAAACTACCACACAATTGCACTCATCTCACACGCTAGCAAAGTAATGCTCAAAATTCTCCAAGCCAGGCTTCAACAGTATGTGAACTGTGAACTTCCAGATGTTCAAGCTGGATTTAGAAAAGGCAGAGGAACCAGAGATCAAATTGCCAACATCTCTTGGATCATAGAAGAAGCAAGAGAGTTCCAGAAAAACATCTAAAAACATCTTCTGCTTTACTGACTATGCTGAAGCCTTTGACTGTGGATCACAACAAACTGGAAAATTCTGAAAGAGATGGGAATACCAGACCACCTGACCTGCCTCCTGAGATATCTGTATGCAGGTCAGGAAGCAACAGTTAGAACTGGACAGGGAATGACAGACTGATTCCAAATAGGAAAAGGAGAACATCTGGGCTGTATATTGTCACCCTGCTTATTTAACTTATATGCAGAGTACATCATGCGAGATGCCAGGCTGGATGAAGCACGAGCTAGAATGAAGATTGCTGGGAGAAACATCAATAACCTCAGATATGCAGATGACACCACCGTTATGGCAGAAAGCAAAGATGAACTAAAGAACCTCGTGATGAAAATGAAAGAGGAGAGTGAAAAAGTTGGCTTAAAACTCAACATTCAAAAACGAAGATCATGGCATCCAATCCCATCACTTCATGGTAAATAGATGGGGAAACGATGGAAGCAGTGACAGACTTTATTTTCTTGGGCTCCAAAATCTCTGCTGATGGTGACTGCAGCCATGAAATTTAAAGATGCTTGCTTCTTGGAAGAAAAACTATGACCAACCTAGACAGCATATTAAGAAGCAGAGACATTTCTTGGCCAACAAAGGTCCATCTAGTCAAAGCTATGGTTTTTCCAGTAGTCATGTATGGATGTGAGTTGGACTATAAAGAAAGCTGAGTGATGAAGAATTGATGCTTTTGAACTGTGGTGTTGGAGAAGACTCTTGAGAGCCCCTTGGACTGCAAGGAGATTAAACCAGTCAAGCCTAAAGGAAACCAGTCCTGAATATTCATTGGAAGGACTAATGCTGCAGCTGAAATTCCAATACTTTGGCCTCCTGTTGTGAAGAACTGACTCATTGGAAAAGACCTTGAGGCTGGGAAAGATTGAGGGCAGGAGGAGAAGGGGACGACAGAGGATGAGATGATTGGATGGCACCACCGACTGGATGGACATGAGTTTGAGCAAGTTCTGGGGAGTTGGTGATGGACTCCCATCACTAGGGAAGCCTGGGACCCCAGCCCTCCTCAGTCCCAGTGGCAGCTCAAGGCGGCTCCAGGACATCCTGCTCGAGACAGTGGCAGCCCCCGGCCCAGGGCGCCCTACATGCCGTGACACTGTCTCAAGGACCAAGAAGCAAAAGAAGAAAACCTGGAATGGGGCATCTGTTGCCAATGGAAGTGGGAAGACCCCAGAAAAGCAGGCCCCTGAGGAAGCCCCCTTAAGCACAGAAGCGCAGGCTGAGCAGCTGGCTCAGGAACTGGCCTGGTGCATGGAAAAAGCTGGAGCTGGGACTGAAGATGCAGAGACCCATCCCTAATCAGAAAGAACAAGCTCTTGGGACAATCCGAACCCTGCATAGCCAGAGGACCCCCTGACCCAGAAGAGGCAGCTGATGCGTTCTTCAGGGACTAAAGGGCTCAGGTAGAAGCCGAGTGGTGCGAGGCCCTGCAGGCTCTCAGGACTGCTGCGCGCTCAGCTCAGGTGCAGCCTGTAGGCGAGGCTGCCAGAAAGAAGGGCCAAAGGGTCTGCAGACCTCATCCAGAAGGAAGGTCCAAGTGCACCTCAGATACTCGTGATGAAGAGTTTAGGTTTAATTTCTTTTAGCCTCTTCCCTATTCTAGAGTGGCCACCTCTGCAGTGGTGCAGGGTTTCTCTGGAGTGCAGCACTTTTGCAGGAATGCTATGGGGCAGATGGGAGACCTGCATGTTTGGTGCTGACAAGCCCAGGACCCCATTTGTAGGTTTTCAGCTGGGATGTCCCTCCTGCCAAAAGACAGAGGCTCCTTTAGATGGTTCTACAGTAGACTGAAGTGAATGTTCACAGTGTGTTGTAAAACAGCTGTCCCTAACCTTTTGACACCAGGGACAGATTTCATGGAAAACAGTTTTTCCACAGAGAGGGTGGGAGGTGAAACTCAGGTCATAACGCAAGCAATGGGGAGTGGATATAAATATAGATGAGTCTTCCCTTGTTCGCAGTCTTTTCATCTCTGGCTGTGTGGTGTCGTTCCTAACAGGCCATAGACCAGTACTGGCCCGGAGGTTGGGGACTCCTGTTATAGAAGACTCTCAAGTCTCAGAAGCAGACTAAGTAGGTATTGTTAATAAGGGTTAGTGGGGAAGCTGTATAGTTGTATACTGGTGCTCACTTATGGGAGGATGTCCTCTCAAGTGGTGTGGTGCTCCATGCCATTGAATCCCATTGCTGTAATAAAACTCTTTCTTATAAATGTGGATTAAAAAAACAAAACAAAACAAAACAAACTAGGGAAGCCTGGTATGATGCAGTGAATGGGGTTGCAAAGAAATCAGACATGACTGAGCGACTGAATTTAACTGAATATTTGGAAAAGGAGGGAAATACAGTGTCTCATACTAAAATTTAAGAACTAGGGACATGATTAAGTCTGTTCATCTCGGAAAGGATCTGGTGTCCACATGCTGGGAAAGAGCTACTGAAGACTTAGCCAATCCATTATACAACCTATGGGAAGGGGTAATTCTAGAGTGCAGAGCTATTTAAAAAAATAAACTATAACTTAAAATTGATTGCTTATTTAAGTATAAATAAATATCTCTTAAATATGCTATCGTAAAGATAGCAATCTTAAGGAACCTCTAATTTGTTAAAATATGACATTATGAAAAATATTTGTCAGAGTCTGCTATAAAAACTGGCAAAAAAAAAACCAGCATGAAGTTTGTCAAAAAGATATTGAGAAAAATAATCTAACTTGTTATATCAGAAAAATGTTTTTCCAGAGAAAGAGAAAATGAGAGGAGAGTTTCCATGGTGAAGAGAAAGGCATAGTATGGGACTGAGGATGGAAAAGAATGACATTTAATACTAAGTACAGATAAAGAAACTAGGAAATTTAGGTGGAATTCAGATTTTTAAAATAGATAGATATGATACAAAAAATTTTTATTGTATAGTATTTCTAGTAAATGCCAGTATTGTTTGATCATCTTATATTTGCTTTCAATTTATTGTTTATACTTCCAAACTTTAAAATGATGCCCACTAGAACAAATAAATAATTTTCTACCAATATGTGGAAAGTCTAATAAGCACGACAATTAATAACTAGGGAAAGATGGTATATTCAAAAAAAAATCTGATCAGGGGATCCTAAATTGAGCACAGTTCCTTTTGGTTTCCTAAGGAATATTAGTAGCTAAAAATATTAATGTCATTTAAACATTAATAGCTATTATATATGGTTAATTTTAAGCTTAAAATATAATTGAATATTCAACATTAAGACAGTTATTTTTGTCCAGTTCTGTGCCAAGCATGATTCTAGGTGCAGATACTTGACTGTGAATAAAATAGCCAAGGAAATTAACCAAATTAGTTCTGGGTCCATGACAAGTTAATGATTCCTATTCTCTGGAGAAAGTTTTTGCATTACTTCCCCTGAGTTCATATTGTAGTTCTTAATCCTTACTGCCATTAGAATTAGCTGGGGCTCACTTGCAGTAGCTTAGGCTCAACCCAGATTTATTGAAACAGATTTCTAGAGACGAAGCCTACCTTTTCTTTCTTTCCTTCTCTCTCTTTTTAAATTCTGTGGTGCACAGAGTTGAGAACCATTGGTCTAGAGTATGCCAAATGTAAAGAAGCAGATGGAAAGCCTGTTTTGTTTCTGGAGATGGATAGCTACTTCTGCTAAAAAACCTATGCTCACTCTGTTCCTCTGGAAACCAGCTTGATGGTTCCTAAAAAGTTCAACATAGAATTACCACGACTCAACAATCCCACTCCTAGGTATTATATCTCAAAGAATTAAAAACAGGGATTCAAACAAATTCTTGTACACATATGTTCGTAGCACTATTCACATTAGTCAAAAGGCAAAAACAACTCAAGTGTCCATGAATGGATTAGCAAATTTTGGTATACACATAGTGGAATATTATTCCATCAGTATAAAGTAATGAAGTGTTGATACACATCATGCTACAATATAGATGAATCTTGAATATATCTTAAGTGAAATAAGCCTGACATAAAGAGCCAAATGTCGTATGATTCTACCTGAAATATCCAGAATGGATAAGTTCACAGAGATGGAATGCAGACTGGCGGTTGCCAGGAGCTGGGGAAAGGGGGTCGGGTAGGGCACTGGCCATAGGGTTTTCTTTTGGGCTTATGAAAATTTTTGGAATTAGATAGAGGTGGCAGTTATACAACATTATGAATATATAGATACTTCTGAATTGCTCACTTTAAAATGATTAATGTTATATGAATTTGGCATTAAAAGAAAAACGTATGAACAAACAATCTTTATAGTTAATGTGATTTTTCTTGATATAACAAAACTAGCTTTTCTGAAAATTAGATTAAAGCTTGTCATAAAATAGTTATTCTATCTACTTATTCACATGATCCAGGCATTTTGTTTCATAAAGAGCCTTAGGTAGAAACTGACTTACCTATATTCTGAATACACCTAAGGATATACTGTATTTGGACTTATTAAAAAAACTAGATGTTTAGGGAGCATGCAGTGACTAAAACATATCCCTTGTTTCAATAATTACTATTAATGATTTAAAAACTTCTGGATGGACTTGTCCACTAAGGGTAAATGATTGAAGATAATGCTTTCTCTAAAATGGTAGAAAAGAAGCACGTCAGAGGGAGGGAAAGAAATTAAGGAAAATAAAAAGAGAATAGGAAAAACAAGACTAGTAGGGTTGAGAGATATGAATATTGTCTTAAGTAGCTGCAGACTTCAAGATTTTTCTTGAAAACATGCCAGACATGTGAATTTTTCTTCAAAAAAGATATCAATACATTCTGATAGTATTTAAAAATGCCAAGCAATGGGATACACTTGGGACCTGGGGAAAAGTTACTGTTTCAGAAGCAATTTTCTGAAAGAATGGAAATTATAGATACATAATGTAACTGTTATGCTAGAACAGTCTATGATAAACACATAGGATCAGACTTACAGGGCAGGAGTGGTCAGAGGCCCAAGACCTGCCATTAGATTTCTTCTAGATGATGCTCGTATTCACAGGAGGACCACTAGTATACAGAGCTAAGGCCCTTACACACTCTGCTTACATCAGGTCTTTCTCATCCTAAGGCTGGGCCTGAGTATAAAATACCTTTTTATCTTCCTAGTTAATGTGTAAAAGAATATGCTATTCATTCCAAAGTTTTCGGCATTTCTTTCTATGCCCCATTCACTTTCTCTAACCTCTTCTGCAGGAGAGTCATCATTAAGTGGGAATAATCATATCTACTTCATAGAGCTATTGTAAAGATTAAATGTATGAACATATATATGACATGCTTAGCACATATCTGCCACACAATCAAGTTGACTCAACCCTCCTATATTTCAGTAAACAAAAAGCCAAGTCTGAAGAAATTTAATAAAACATGAGATTTAGCCTAATTACATTTGAATGCTTCAAAACCTAAGAGACGCTCTGCATGTCTTCAGGCCCAGAGACTCAAGTTATTTATCCTCTGACTTCTTTCAATAACTTTCTTGATGTTGGAAGCCCCACCTTGGTTTACCATTTTCTTCGCTATATTTCTCCACATCCTCTCCAACACTTTATTTTTAAAATTACAGTCATCCTAGTGGATGTGAAGTGGCGTGCAATGTGGATTTGATCCCTGGGTTGGGAAGATCCTCTGGAGGAGAGCATGGCAACTCATTCCAGTATTCCTGCCTGGAGAATCCCCAAGTACAGAGGTGCCTGCTGGGCTCTAGTCCATGGGGTCGCAAAGTCAGACATGACTGAGTGACTAGGAATAGCACAGCACATGCTTCCCAGGTGGCTCAGAGGTAAAGAATCCACCTGCCAAGCAGATGTGGGTTCAATCCTGGGTCAGGAAGTTTCCCTGGAGAAGGAAATGGCAACCCACTAGTCTTCTTGCCTGGGAAATCCCATGGACAGAGGAAGTTGACAGGCTACAGTCCATGGGGTCACAAAAGAGTCGGACATGACTTGGTGACTAAACAACAACAGTGTGCTGTAAAGTAAGAGTCCAATTTCATTCCTTTGCACTTGGGGATCCCCAAGTGGCTCAGCAGTAAAAGAATCTGCCTACGAAGTCGGAGATGTGTGTTCGAGCCCTGGGTCAGGAAGATTCCCCAGAGGAGGAAATGGCAACCCACTCCAGTATTCTTGCCTGGGAGATCCCATAGACAGAGGAGCCTGGTGAGCTATAGTCCATAGGGTCACAAAGAATTGGGTATGACAGCATGCATGCATGCATCTGGCACCATTGGTTGAAGAGACTGTTTTCTGCATTGAATGGTCTTAGCACTGTTACTGAAAATCAACTGACCATAATGTTGGCCCTCATTAGGGAGATGCAGAACCTGTGGATACTGAGGGCCTGCTGTTAAGAGATTTAAGCATCCTTGAATTTTGGTATCTGTGTGTGTGAGGGGAGGGGGTGATCCTGGGACCAATCCAGCCACCCCCCCTCAGGATTCTGAAGAATGACTGTGTAATATTTTAATATTCAGTGTTCATCAAAGTATAGTTTAGATATGATACTATTTCTCAAGGGAAGTGGGGATATGTTGTATATTAACCAATGGAGAATAAAAATGTACTGTGCCTTGAAAAAAAAAGATACTGACTAGAGTTTATTTCTGGACTTTCTATTGTATGCTTTTGGTCCATATGTTTATCCTTGTAACAGTACCACACTGTTTTGATAAATTTTGATATAAGAAAGTCCTTCAACTTTGCTATTCTTTTTCACAATTGTTTTGGCTCTTTTGGGTCCCTTGAAATTTTACAGGAATTTTAAAATTGGCTTTTCCATTTCTGCAAAAAAGGCCATTAAGATTTTTGACAGATCTATAGACTAATTTGTGGAGTATTGCCATTTTAATAAGTCTTCCAATTTATGAACATGTCTTTCCACTTACTTAGGTCTTCATTTCAGCAATGTTTTCAGTGTACAAGCCTTATACCTCCTTTGTTAGATTTATTCCCCAGTGTTGTAAATGAAAAGGTTTTCTAATTTTCATCTTAGACTTTTGGTCAGTATATAGAAATCAGCGAACAGTTGTGTGTTGACCTTTTACCATTAATGATAGCTCTAACAGTTATGCGTGTATGTGTCTTCTTTGGATTTTGAATATATAGGATCAAAACAGCTGCAAATGGAGTTTTACTTCTTCCTAATTGTGATTCCTTTTCCTTCTTGCCTAATTGCTTTGGCTAGAACTTCTTGTACAATATTGACTAGGAATGGTGGGAGTGGACATTTTCGTGTTGGAGGAAAACCTTTTAATCTTTTATCATTTATTGTGTGGTTAACTATGGGTTTTTCATGAAGGTTTTTTAACAGGGTGAGGAAATTTCATTCTCTTCCAAGTCTGCTGAGTGCTTTTATCATTAAAATGAATTGATTTCTATCAAATGCTTTTTCTTATCAACTGAGATGCTAATATTATTATTTTTTTAATAATGAAGAGCTTTATTTTCATGTCACTGTTTTAGTTTCTTCTAGCTGAGTTCTCTTCATTCTATTAAGTGGCAAACTGCATTGATGGGTTAATTTTTGTATTTGAACCACCCCTATACTTTTGCAATAAATTCTTAGTTTGTCATGGTATAAAATCTGCTTTTGCCTGGCTTAAGTATCAAAGTTATGCTGGTCTTATAAACTTGTGAAGTCTACCAAATTCTGGTTTTGAACTTTCTTTGTTGAAAGGTTTTGATGATTGAGTCAATTCTTACTTGTTAGATTTGTTTAGACTTATTTCAGTTTTAGTGATTTGTGTATTTCCAGAAATTCCTCTATTTCATACATGTTATCTATTTTGTTCGCCATAAAACATTAAAAAATATATTTATTACTTATTTATTTGGCTGTGCCAAGTCTTAGTTGTGAAATGCGAGATCTTTGATCTTCATTGCAGCATTCAGGATCTTCAGTTGTGGTAGGTGGGATCCAGTACCCCAACCAGGGACTGAAACTGGGCCCCCTGGACTGGGAGTGTGGAGTCCTAGCCACTGGACCAACAGAGAAGTCCCATAAAGCCTATTTTTGATTTCTTAATGATTGAGCCATCCAAAATACCATGAAATTTAGCTAATATTCATACAACTTGGAAGTATGTTTACTTACATTTACTTCTCTAAAGCAAAATGTATATAAAATTCCATATGAGTTTTATTTAAATAAAATATCCCCCTAATATCAAGGAACCAAAATTTTCTGGTAAGAGTATAACTGATAAATTTTACTTGAAAGCATTAACATTCTTTTATATTAAAATAAATGATTTATTTAAAATAAAGCTTTTTTAATTGAGTGATTTCTCATGAAACTCCTTTGCTACCTAGAAGCAGGAGTGGTAGCAGAATGGACTCCTGAGCCAGACTTCCTACACCTGAATCCCTACTCTGCCACTAACTTGTTATATATAATCTTGGGGTTAAACTCTCCATGCCCCACTTTTCCTCATCTGAGTAAGGAGAATAATAAAAGGAGAATAATTAAGTACATTAATGCATCCAAAAACTTGGCTCCTAATTCATAAATATTCAATAGTTCACAAATATTCTTAATTTTCATAAGGTGGTCATTAATTGGGGCTAAAATAAAGAGCAGCTAGATGAGATGTTCACTGGGATAATTAATAGTACAAGTTAAGACAACAATCTTGGATGATGCACACAAGGAAGGGCCATATTTTCCTCTAGATTTATAAGATCCCAGTCTAAGAGAAGAAGAAATGTTTGGCAAATGCTCTGTCACTAGAAAAGAAATTTGTTTTCTTCATTTGTATCCAGAAGAGCAGGTCCTATTGACTACAAAACTCCATTAGAAAGGCTCTCCAGTGGGACAGAAAATCAAAGGAACTGTTCTAATGAATCCCATAAGGAAAGGAAGATCCTCAGGGACAAGAATCAGTTCCTCCACTTTAAGGTGAGTCTGACTCCACTGCAGGCACAGGGAATGAGAGAGTGAATGATGAGTGGAGATGAGGAGTAATCAAAAGGATAAGCACTTTCCTTTCAAATCCAGGCCTAAGCCTCCACATGAAGGATCAGATGATGTACTAACACATTTCTGCTTTTGAAATTTTTGTTTTGTTTCTTATACCTTCTTCCTCTTTCTCTTACCTTAAATACATAAATATACTCTATAGCTGATACCTCCTTGTGAGGAAAATATCTGAATTCATATACATACTATAATGAATATATGAAATAATAATATATTTGTTATGATCACTGCTATTTTTTAGTACCCACACCAGTAAAATGCCCATGGAATTTTCTTTGAGAATAGAAGTCCTCAGTTTGTTGACTTCAAAGGTAGAAAAATTTCACGAGTATTCAAAATCAGCTCAAAAAAAAAAAAAAAAAGAAAGAAAGAAAAGCTCAATTTTTAAAGGAAGCAACTAAAATAAAGGCTACACTGACACAGAATGTAAAAACACATTAAACACATATGAACTTTAAAAAGGTGAGAATTTAGTTTATGCTCTTTTTATATTAAGATATGTTAATGACTTGTACCCTAAAGAATTTATTATAAAATAATACTGCCCAGTACACTTGTGCAAACAATAAATAATTCACTGAGATTATTAATATTCACATGTGTAATTAAGAGTTTACAAATGTACAAAATTTGGGGTAATAAACACTTTAAACTCATTTTCCAAACATTCAATAAGCCCATACCCCCAAACTGATTACAAAGATGCACAAAGGGTTACTGATTCTGGCAAAAGATAAGAAGCAAGGCAGGAGAGGCAAACACAGACTTGAGACATAAGAATATCCAAACAGTTCTTTGATATAAAAAGACAAAAAACATTTTTAATAATATAAAAGAAAACAAATCCATATAATTAAATACTACTTAGGTGAAAGAACATTAAAGGGTATATAGCATTTATTTTCTTCACAAAATTTGCATATCTTGAATTTAATGTAAAACACCTTGTTTCAGTTCCAAAGGAAAAAGATCATAATATAGAGTTCTTGATGTATCTAGATGGAATGAATATTTAAATAGATCCCAAAGATCAAAACAAACTTTCATTTGGTCATTGTTCTAACTCTTTAATGTTCATTAAATTGATTCACTAAGAAATTCTAGAAATAAAACTCCACAACCGAAGCACAGAAAATTCAGCTATTCCTGAAAAAAACTAAATGCATAGTCTTCAGTATATCGTTAAAATAGTGGTTGTGGTTAAGCAAACAAATGAACAAAAATTACTACAACTGATGTATGATAAAGTTACAAAGCAATACATTAGAAGTTTTATCAGATGTACTTGCACTACAATAAAAGAAATCTGGGTAAGAGTATCAGTAAAATGTGGTTGATTATTAAAAGAAATGAAATTCCCAATTAACCCTGGGTTGTGTTAGGAGCAGTGCATTTGTCATCATATTTTATATACATTCACAATCCACCAGATGCAGTTTTGATTTCCTAAGAAGTGAAAGTTTTAAATCCTGGTTCTTCTGCTCTTTCCTCCTGTGTTTTAACATCTTCATTTAGAGATCAGGCACTTTGTGCCCAGGAATGTGGCGTTGCAAATTTACTAAAAACATATCCACTGATAGTAGAATAATTATACTAAATTAATAAAGGAAGACGGTATCTTCATTTAGAAAAAGAAGCACTAAGTTATAGTTTCACAGTCACAACGCAAGCTCCAGCTCTTCCGAGGCACAGTGGAGCAACCTAAAAAAACAAAGAAACAAAAAACCAAAAAGACTTGTGTTGGGATTGTGGGTAAAAATGTTGATAATACCACAATAGTCAGTGAAATATTGAAACAGTTTGCTCACAGCGGTTGGCAAAGAGCTGCTACCCAAACCCTACTGTCCGAGCTCTTTTGCTGGCCCTTTTCTTAAACGAGATCCTCCTTCCTGATGCCAAAGCTTCAAGGACTAAATCGTTTTGGGTATATAACATAATAATGTAGCATTCACTTCTCTTTAAAGATGACTTTAAAAGATAGATCAGAAACTGTTCTATGTGAAACACTATTTTGGCCAAAATGATGTACAATGTCGATGTGAGACAAGGCTGAACACTTAAAGTAACTTTGTGACTGATATGGAGAAAATACAAAGTATTATCCAGAGTGGCCGTGACTTTGCTGTCTCAGAGAGTGCACAAAATACACTGCATGCCTGTGATCTGATTACTCTGGAGGAACCACTAACTTCACAGTTATTGATGACCTTCTCAGCAAGGCTGAAAAGTCTAAACTCATTCTACTACTTGTTAGCAGAGTGAGTAAATAATACATATCACCCACCCAACTTCTTGGGAGTGAAAACAAACCTGGTGAATAAACTCTACAACCATGAGAACAGTGAGAAAAAATAGAAAAAATATGAGATACTTGGGAGAAAATATAATCTTATGAATAAGGAACAATTCTTAAATATTTCATTGTCTTTTTTTTTAAGTACTCTAGACACTGGGGTAATTTATAGTGGAGATAAGTGTAGACAAGAATAGTTTTAAAACAAAGACTACTTTGAGCCCAGTAAGAATCTATGCATTTGAGCTAAAAGAGTTAAAATATTAAGCATTTGGAAAGGGTTTTGTTTTGTACCTATGCATGTACGGATATGTCGTAAAGTGTTTTGGCAAATGGTGGTGGGGGTTAGTCTCTCAGTTGTGTCTCTGCAACATCATGGACTGTAGCTTGCCAGGTTCCTCTGTCTTTAGGATTATCCCAGGAGGAACAGTTGAGTGGGTTGCAATTCCCTCCTCCAGGAGATCTTCCCAATCTAGGGATGGAACCCAGGTCTCCTGCTTGGCAGGCAGATTCTTTACCACTGTGCCACCTGTACATGATATCAAAATGAACTTCTAGTCATTTTGACTCTCTTCTCCTGACCAATTAAGAATACACCTGACTTCAGTGTGAGTCAATTCATGGTTGTTCTCCACCTGAATCAGTTGTTTTGATCAGTTACATCTTTTGATCAAATAACCTATTTTAAAGCCATATTTACTTACACTATTCTAGAAGTAACCTCCAAGTCATTTAAATAAAAATGTCTGTAATTAGTAGTTTTTCTCAAAACACTCAAGACACTGTCTCTACCCTGTGAATAGTTGATGTCATGATAACCAGCTAGAAAGTTGAGCTTTGAGAATTTACTAAACACATGTGGTCACCTGTTTTGGGTCAATGCTGGTAGTGGGGTGAGTGGTGGCTTAAGACTTCATAATCATATTTCATTTCCTATACAAATAAATGTCCTCCTGTCCATCTGTAGGACCATCAAATGGAAAACATTTATTTTTCAGATACTATAGTTATAAGTTCACATTTAGGAGCTTTAACATCACTTATATGTGGAATCTAAATAATGCAACAAACTAGTGAATATAATAACAACAAAAACCAGACTCATGGATCTAGAGAACTAGTCCTCACCACTGGGGAGAGAGAAGGGGCAAAATACAGGTAGAGAATTAAGAGTTACAAACAACTGCGTATAACATGGGGCTTCCCAGGTGTCACAGTGGTAACGATTCTGCCTGCCAATGCAGAAGACCCAGAAGTGGGTTTGATTGATCCCTGAGTGGGGTCCCCTGGAGGAGGAAATGGCAACCCACTCCAGTATTTCTGTCTGAAAAATTCCACGGACAGAGGAATCTGGAGGGCTACAATCCATGGGATAACAGAGTCAGACACGACTGAGCACACACATGTATAAAATAAGCCACAAAGATACACTGTACAACACAGGGAATACAGTCAATATTTTATAGTATGCATAAATGGAGTATAATCTTTAAATTCTGAATCACTATATTGTACACTTGTAACTTATATAATATTGTATATAAATTGTACTTCAATAAAAATTTTTAAAAAGTAATGGAGATGGCATGTAAAGCAAAGGGCTGTATGGTCACAGATTATGAATTCTGATACAGAGTGATTATAGCATAAAGTATTAATTATCTGTAATAGCAAGTTTGAAATAAGATTTCCTTAATACTGGCCTAAGGGCTTAAATGAAATACATTTCAGGAAAAGAGATTCTTCTCTCTCTTCTTGGGTTCCTCAGTTACCATTCACAACTTCTTCTGTGATGGGAGGAGGCTGATGGTAGTTTCTAATGAAATCCTGTAGCTCTAACTTAAGTCCTCAAATTATGCCTTCTCCCCTTCACCAAGTGATTTCACTTAAGAAATAAGATCAAGGTCATACAATCTAAGTCTCTTTACCTACCATTCTCTTCACGTGAAAATACTTTCTATCTTTCAGTCCTCATATTCTCATCTTCCCCTCCAGTTTTGGAGGATAAAAACCTTTCCTCCAGTCTGAGGAGGATAAAAACTTTCCTCCTGCCTTTGCCCTCGATTCTGTTTCCTGTCCTTCTTTTCAGAAAAATACCTTCAACTTTGCTTTCTGTCAACACTCCTGTATTCACCTTTAATTGTGAAAAAGATCCTAGGCTCAAATTTTAACTCCACCATTTACGTGCTGTGTGACGCTGAGTCAGCTATTTAGACACCTCATTCAATATAGTAAGGAGATAATAGTACTTACCTCATAAGAGTTGTTGGGAAGATTCTTTAAGGTGAAGTGCTTAGAACACAGCCAGGTACATAGAATGTATTAAGTGTTAACTTTCTATCATTATTTTAAAATTGTATGCCCCTCTAGCTTCTACATTTACTTTTAATCTTCTCTTTACTTTTTACACTGTGTGGTGGCTTCTGCTTCTATCACATTCTCAAAGGTCCTGCCAACTTCATGAATGATAAATCTTCATTCTTTTATGTTATTGAAATCCTCTCCCCTTTTTTAATGCTCTATTTCATTATCTACTAAGATACTCTCTGATCACTTTTGCTGTTTTCTCCAGAAGCTGCACCTCTCTATACAACCTAGTAAGCATATAAAGAAAAAATTAACAGGACTTGGTAATATCTCTTGAACCCACCTATGTATTCAACACCTCAAGCCTCATAAATGAAGCAACCTTCTAAATGTCCTTTCACCCAGCCTTCACTTACCCTGCCCCAACCCAATTTACCCTGGCACCAGCCTCTGACATGTGGATTTTCTATTACTGCATTGCTCTCTTGGTTAAAAGTCTCCACTGGCTTCTCACTACCAAACTCTTTAGGTTAACCATTACAGACGTCCATCCTGATTCCAACCTTCCTCTCCAAGAATTCCTACTCTTCTCAAGCGGAGAGTCTTATAACCAACCCCACTTCCTCAAGATAGCCTGCATATTTCCGCTTTAGTAACATTATTTCATGTTTTCTTACATGATTTCCTTTTGAATTAGATCAATTCATTAAGGCTTACATTAAATCCCACTTCTTCCTCACTGAAGCTCTCTCAACAATCACTGTCTCTCTTCTTGATTTCCCATGTGGCTCACTGCCTAGACCATGCGACACTTCATACCAACTTCATACCAACACTTCATGCTCCACACTGTGGATCCTCTCTTTACACGTGCAGATCTCAATCACCCAAGTAATTAAGTTTTATGACAGCAGGGCTTCTCCTAAGTTGTTATATTGACAGTACTTACCACACTATTCCTTGTATGTAGGTAAAAGTGAAAAGTGTTAGTTGCTAAGTCATGTCTGACAATTTGTGACCCCATGGACTGTGGCCCACCAGGCTCCTCTGTCCATGGAATTCTCTAGGCAAGAATACTGGAATGGGTAGCCATTCCCTTCTCTAGGGGATTTTCCTGACCCAGGGATTGAACCCAGGCCCCCTGCATTGCAGGCAGATTCTTTACTGCCCGGGAAGGTAAACCTTGGCTCAATTAAAGATCTAAGTGCCGTTTCTGCACCAGATATTGAATTGTGTGCCAGAGGCAGGAAATTCATGGTTCTGTTCTGAGTGATGATGGAAACAAAGATCTCAGAAGTTCTAGACTCTTTTAGAAATAGATAACGATGGATTTTCTTCTGTTAATAAGCTTCCCAAGTCAAGTTTCTTACTTGTTAAGTAAGATTGCCATCTTTATTAGGTTATAACCAGACATTTGTTACTGTTGTTGTTTAGTTGCTAAGTCATGTCCAACTCTTTCGCGACCCCATGGACTGTAGCCTGCCAGGCTCCTCTGTCCATGGGATTCTCCAAGTGAGAATACTAGAGTGGGCTGCCATGTCCTTCTCTGTTCCCAAATATCAGTTGCTTGAGTATTTAAAAATTATTGCTCATCTATGGGAAAGTGATTCAATTTTTTTATTTTCCACAATCTCTCCTTTCTTTATTATAGCCTCTTGTGGTTCTATCTGCTCTACTGACACTAGAATATCTCATCAATTCTCAGTAAGCAAATGGTGGCAGCTAATAATAGTAACAACAACAACAATAACCAATTAATAATTTCTGAGTATTAACTCACACTTTAAAGGTAATTTTGAATTTTAACTATATTATAAAATTAAACACTCCCTCTATTTTCTTATATTTAATTAAGAGATGACTTTATCTTGCTTATGCTATGTATTTTGATACTGGACATAATTAAGGTCTGTTTTACCAAAAGAATTACACTTAAATACAGTAAGTGTAACAATGAAACATGAAATGCCATACCTGGGTCCACTCATTTGTCTGGGGATCATAAGCCTCCACTGTATTAAGATAAGTCTGTCCATCATACCCTCCAACAGCATATAATTTATCACCAAGTAAACAGACCCCCACAGCATCTCTGCTGATGCTCATAGAAGCCACTGCAGTCCACATATCTGTTTTAGGATCATATCTGAAAGGAAATTTTAGAAATGGAGCTGACATTATTCTCACAACACTTTACATAAAATCCTTCTGTCCTTTAATCCTATTTTATGTCTTATTATCTATTACATAAAGTACATTTGAACACATTTTAGAAAAAAATCAGTATTTTCCTGAAAACTTCTAAATTACAACAGAATTACTTTACAGATGTGTAACATTTAAATTAGTCCAAAGGGGCTCATGTGAATGTTTAAAACCACTTTAGGGTTTTAGATTGCCTACTGAAAATCTGAAGAAATCAGTTCATGAAGCTCTACATAAGATGGATGCTCTGTGTAAGATGACTTACAGCCTCAATTGCAGCTTTTGCTTTCTGTGTTTTTTTTTGGGGAGGGTGGTGGTGCTGAGATCAAAAGCTGTACTCCTCAAAATGGAAGCTCAGAGTCCTAACCACTGGACAGCAGGGAATTCCCTCAATTGCTGTTAACTGCTCATTTTTAGAGTTTCTTGTCCCTTTCATGAAGTACGTTAACTAGAACAGCTCCCAAATTGTCTAAGAGCAGATATACTATGCTAAGATGATTTATATTGCTTCCAAATGACTTATATAAGCTTCTTGTATTAATGAACAGCTTTTCACTGGGTACGGTCCTATAGTGGACCTGTAACTTATGGGACAAAGTATTTAAACACTTCCATATATCTTTCCTGGATTTTAACATGCAGCAGGCAAAGTCTGAATTATTTTCTCCCTGACACAGGTGAAACATAGGTGTTAACTATCTTGCTTTTTCAAAAAACACCAACTTTGCTTATTATTTCATAGAAAGCACTCACTGTCATCAACAAACCTTCATTTTTTTATCCTTCTTTCAGTCATTTATAATTTATTAAATAATTCACACACATACACATATTTGTTAACTTTTCATTGCTCTTTAAAATCCAAGATCCTTAACAGGGCTTCAAGACTCTACAGGATCTGCCCCGACCTCCCCTACTGCTTTCCTGCCACTTCTAACGTTCTGTGTTCTCCAGTGACAGTGGCTGCCTTCCAGTTTCCTGAATGAAACACATACCTTTCTGGTGTGTTCTTACACACTCCTACTGAATCTACCTCCTAAATCCCTTCAATTCTCTCCATCCCACTGATCACACAGAAGATGGGGGCTGGAACCACTGTCCAGAGCTTCTGTTGATGTCAGGCTCTTTACCTATACCCATATATGAGTTTTGAACATGGATAACCTGTTCAAGTTTTAAGTCTTACTAGCCCTTTATTTTCTTTTACTATTTCATACTACTTCATTTTATATCAAAACATGTCAGAAATGTCCCTCTCCTTTTCGCTTATCTGGCTTCCAGCTCCTAATTCATTCTCTGTAAAATTCATCAGACTCCTTTTCTTATTAGGTACAATATCTAGTACAAAATGGGTATACACTAAATGTTTGTCATAGGATTCAATTAATGAATTATGTAATCAATTCTAAGGTAACACTGAGGGAAGACTCTGAGGGGGTTGCTGGAGACAGATCAAGAGATGGCCTGAGCAGACCACCCAGTATTTACAGAGTTCATAATAAACTGCCTTGTTTGTGGGTACTCAAGTTGGAGAAGGCGAGGGTGGGATGATTTGAGAGAATAGCACTGAAATATGTATATTATCAAATGTGAAACAGATCACCAGTCCAGGTTCGATGCATGAGGCAGGGTGCTCAGGGTGCACTGGGATGACCCAGAGGGATAGGATGGGGAGTGAGATGGAACGGAGGGTCAGGATCAAGAACACATACATGTACAGCCATGGCTGATTCATGTGAAATGTATGGCAAAAACCACCACAGTGCTGCTGCTGCTGCTGAGTCGCTTCAGTTGTGTCTGACTCTGTGTGACCCCATAGACAGCAGCCCACCAGGCTCCACTGTCCCTGGGATTCTCCAGGCAAGAATACTTGAGTGGGTTGCCATTTCCTTCTCTGATGCATGAAAGTGAAAAGTGAAAATGAAGTTGCTCAGTCATGTCCGACTCTTAGCAACCCCATGGACTGGAGCCTTCTAGGCTCCTCCATCCATGGGATTTTCCAGGCAAGAGAACCACCACAATATTGTAAAGTAATTAGCCTCCAATTAAAATTAAAAAACAAACAAACAGTCAAAAAGAGGTATTAATTTGCATGGAAGGGTCAGAGGCTTAGGTTTGTTTATTCATTCCTAGTTTTCTTTCACAGGAAATACCTCTCCACGCAGTCAGACAGCCTGGAAGTCAAGTTGGATGCAGGTGCGTCATGTCCTCCGATGGCATACAGCAATCCATTCCAGGTAGTGACTCCTACTCCCCCTCTCCTTTTTGACATTTGTGCACACAGTGTCCACTTATTAGTATGAGGATCAAAACATTCTACTGACTTGAGACAGGAACTTCCATCACGACCACCGACTGCATAAAGTCTATAAAAAGAACAAATTGAATGGTAAATAAGAGACAGTCCTATTATTATGCATAGGACAAAGAAAGAGGTTATTCTTATGGTATTTCATTGAATTCAGGGTGTCATCGGTTATAAGAAATACTGTCAATCTATGTGCCATTAAGAAAGAAGATATGCTACCTATTAAATGGCACATGTATATATCATATATTTGTATATATTATATATCATTCTGTACATACATAGAAAAGAAAACAAACTCACGTGAGCAAAGACAACTTTTTCACAGCTGCCATCTAACTGACAAGCTACCACTGATTGTAGAATACATCACAATTTTAGAGACGTTAAAGTGTGTCTTAAAACAGACAATAGATGGTATATAAATATACCATGACATTTCTTAAATAGCTAAGATAGGACTTGGTGATAAATAAAAGAAACTAACTTTCTCTGAGCACTACCACAGGCGAGGCACTCTACATGTATTAATCATTACAGTGATCCTATGACAAACTATTTGTATCCTTGTTTCACAGGTAAAGAAACTGGGATTCATGGAGATTAAGAAACTTGCATGTAGTCACCCAGTAAGAAGCAGAAGCAGGACAACAGTTACATTAATGAGCAGTTGTACAGTCAATAGTCATCTGGGGTGTATTTGTAATAGTGAAATATGAGAACAGAACTATCGATTCAAATATACTCATCTATTAGACAATGTTTAGGACATTAAAATACTGTATCTATATTCATTGGTATGTTAATGTTCTAAATGTTGTCTAGTAAATCAATAGAAATTCATTATCAATCAATACACTGCACTAAGATTATTAATTATATCATCACTACTGCACTAATAAAAAATATTATTTTAAAAAATAATTTTATTTATTTTTGGTTGTGCTAGGTCTTCATTGGTGTGTGAGCTTTTCTCTAATTGCAGTGAGCGGGGGTTACTCTCTAGTTGTGGTATGAGTACTGCTAACTGTGGTGGCTGCTCTTCTTGCAGAGCACAGCTCTAGGGTGTGCAGACTTCAGTAGTGGTGGCACGTGGGCTCAGTAGTTATGGCTCACAGGCCCTAGAGCATAGCCTCAGTAGTTGTGGCACACAGGCTTAGTTGCCTTATGACATGTGGGATTTTCCCAGCCCAGGGATAGAACCCAAGTCTCCAGCACTGGCAGGTAGGTGAATTCTTTACCACTGAGCCACTAGGGAAGCCCTAATTAAAAATATTTTTACTCTGATCTTAAAATATGTAAAATATTTTAAATATTTGGACATACGAATATTTTTTATTAAGCACAAAATCTTAACTTACTATTCACCTGGGAAACTCTTTGTAGATATTTTTCTATCAGTTTTTTGTAAAATAATAAATTCAGCTTACTGCATGTACAAAAGCTTACACATTTGGAATTTATGGATGCCTTAGTTAATATTCAGCTATTTTTTAATTCTTAAGAAATAGCATTTGAACTGTATCAAATTTCTACCCATTAAAACTCTAAGTATTTATATTTGGGTAGATATACATATTTAAAAGACGTATTTCATAATTTTAATTCATAATTTGTAGTACCTGTGCCACTCAAGTGAAGTGAAGTGTTAGTCGCTTAGAAATGTCTGACTCTTTGTGACTCCATAGACTGTAGCCTGCCAGGCTCCTCTGTCCATGGAATTCTCCAGGCAAGAATACTGGAGTGGGTAACCATTCCCTTCTCCAGGGGATCTTTGTGACCAGGGATCGAACCCAGGTTTCAAACTGGCTCTTAAATAATAAGATAACATATCTTAAACAGTAAAATATAGTTGCAGGAGTATCTTGTTTTCAACTTTAAATATATTAATAGCATGGAATTGGAAATTCATTTGAAACTTTAACCTGTTAAAATTTTATGTTAGAAACTTTTTTGATGTTACTGCCTTAAGAGTAAACTGTCCTCATTTTAAACTAATACTTGGTAGAGTAATTATATAAATACGCATCACAGAATGTTAGAAGGAATTAACAGCTAGAAAATGTCAATAACTAAAAACACATATACACATGCACAGTATAATAGGTTTTCAGGTACTGTACGCTCTTCACAGTGAATTCCTGGGTCTTCCTTGTGAAAAGTGGTGTAGTACAGTCATTAAGAGAATGGACCCTGAGCCAGACTCTCTGGGTTTGAATCCTAATTCTACCACTTATCACTTGCTAGCTGTGACTTTGGACAAGTTATTTAATCTCTATCTGCCTGTACTTCATCATCTATAAAATCTAAATCTTTTAATAATGAGTAACAATCCTACCAATAATTTTAAGCTTCTGTATTTTAACCTTTATTCTCTTCTCTTTCTGGAGATGATGATAAAGCATTTTGAATGAGTAAAGTTATATAACAAACAACTTTTATTTAATAACAATATAGGTCTTCATTTTATGGAAGAAAGGCCTGGGAAAGATACTATATGTTTCAGTCTTTGAGTAACCAAGAGCTACTAGTGGTGGCTCTATCCAAATATGTTTATTTAGAGCAGACAAGAAACAAAGAAACACTTATTTCTAAAAGCATTCTAGTATTCAGCAGTTTACCAAGATAAGAAAGAAGCATTAACTAAGGAAAGGCTTCCCCCACAGCTCACTGGTAAAGACTCCACCTGCCAATGCAGGAGATCTGGAGTTAAGTCCCTGGGTTGGGAAGATCCCCTGGAGAAGGAAATGGCAACCCATTCCAATATTCCAGCCTGGAAAATCCCATGGACAGAGGAGCCTGGCGGTCTACAGTCCATGGGGTTGCAAAGAGTCCAGACACAGCTGCGCGACTAAAACCACACATATTTAAGTAAGGAAAAATCAGAGGAGAGATGGAAGGAATTATTTAGAGAAATATGAGCAAGACTTTATAACTTAAAAAAAACTTTTCAAGTTATATAAACCACCAGATTTTTACTATATTGAATATTTATATAATATTTACTTAAAATAACTAGAAATTTATAATATCTGTACATTAAAATAAAACCCTAACTTAATGTTGAGCTATTTATATTTAGAACTATTATAAAAACAGACTAAAAGTTTGTTTACATCATTCAAAGTATTTCTCTCATGATTTCTATGTATCTTTAAGTTGGACATGCTATAGCTTGATACATTTAAGTGGAACTTTAAATATATCCTTACTTTCCACTTAGTACAGCCACACCAACTGTGCTCCTGGGAGTGGACATAGTAGCAACAAAGTTCCATTGGCGAGCCTGAGGGTCCCATCTTTCCACTGTATTCAGATAGCTCCAACCATCATGTCCTCCTACTGCATACATAGGACCTTCCAGTACAGCCACGCCTACAAGGAGACAGGAAAGAAGCAAACTGAAAAATCTTTCATTGAAGTATAAGTAAAATGAATCTTTAAGAAGCAAATTTAACTGAGCAAAAATTTATGACAGAGATATGGTTATAAGGAACACAGCTCTTCTTGATAGATAGGTGGGTGGGTAAGAGGGAGAAATGGCACTGTAATTCTGGTCTTAAAAGTTCTAGAGGCAGCATTTTGAGGCCCAACAGGGGAAAGTTATTTAAAAGCAAAAAATATGGGCAATTTTGCCATATTTAGAACATTTTTCAACAATCTGGATTTACAATATAGTTGAAAACAGCAATTTTATTCCTTTCTTCCTTTAATTCAAATTATGAGATTTTGCTCTAGTTAGATTTGATACCACAATATAATTGGTCTGATTCATTACAAGAGAACCAAGTCAGATTCATATGTTCATTATTTAGCAAACAGCTACTGAGCTTCTACCACATGCCAGGTACTTAATAGAGCATAATAGATAAGGGCTCTGCCCTGATGGATCTAATATTTTACTTGGGAATAAAGGAAAAGGGTAGAGAGGATCAGGGAGACCTGTCGGATGGAGTGATGTTTGAACAGAAATGTGAATGAAGTTAGGAAACCAGGCTTGAGGGTATCTAGGGGAAGAGAAGGTGAGATAAAAGGACTATTGTATACAAAGGCCCTGAGGCATGCTTAGTGTGTCTGTGGTATATACAGCTAGAAGGCCAGTTGGTGACTAAGGGGTAGAGAGTATTGCATGAGGGGAAGGGTGGACTCAGATCTTGTAGTGGTCGGGACAATTGTAAGGACTTTGGATTCTACTCTAAATGAGATGGAAAGCCAGTGGAGGGTTTTGGGAAGTGACTTAGCAACAGCAGAAGCAGCATGACATGACCATAGTCAGGTGAGATATAAATACATATCACTCGAAGGCCAAAATACAAATATTGTGATACAAAGACACCTATTTTTGTGAAATCATAGCCAGATGACATAAATAGTCACTGTCCATACAAGAACCAAATCAACATACCATTCTACTCATTTGTGTCCTATCAGTACTAGCTATAGGAGATTGCCTATCTATCTCCAAATATACATAAAACATAGACAATTTTATATTTTTACATGTGTGTGTGAGTGTAATTAGGTAATTTAAAATTTATTTAGGTAAAGATTTCTTCTGTAATTTCACACATTATTTTAAATAATGTTTAAAACACTTATTATAAGGTAAATTAGTAAGAACAAAGCTGTTCTGAACAACACAAAATGGAAATAAAGGCTTACAGACACTTTGAATGATATGGTCATTCTCCTCTGAACTTGCTATAGTTCAATGAACTCTTTTGTATAGTACCTACAACTAATGATAGTGTCCCATGCACAACCTCATCTGTATAAGACATAGGTAGATAATGGATATTCTCATTCTATGTACTATAAGAAATTACATTAAGTTAGAACTGACTTTCTTTTCCCCATAATAGAGGAACGTTTGCAGCTGAATCATACTTTTGAGCCTGGATTTTATGCTCAACACAAATTTAAAAGCCTCGTTCATGCAGCTTTTAAGATACATCTTCCCATTTTGTGCCTATGTAATAGTTGCCAACAAAGGTCCATCTAGTCAAGGTTATGGTTTTTCCTGTGGTCATATATGGATGTGAAAGTTGGACTGTGAAGAAAGCTGAGCGCCAAAGAATTGATGCTTTAGAACTGTGGTGTTGGAGAAGACTCTTGAAAGTCCCTTGGACTGCAAGGAGATCCAACCAGTCCATTCTGAAGGAGATCAACCCTGGGTGTTCTTTGGAAGGAATGATGCTAAAGCTGAAACTCCAATACTTTGGCCACCTCATGAGAAGAGTTGACTCATTGGAAAAGACTCTGATGCTGGGAGGGATTGGGGGCAGGAGGAGAAGGGGACGACAGAGGATGAGATGGCTGGATGGCATCACCAACTCGATGGACATGAGTTTGAGTGAACTCCGAGAGTTGGTGATGGACAGGGAGGCCTGGAGTGCTGCGATTCATGGGGTCGCAAAGAGTCAGACATGACTGAGCGAGTGACTTAACTGAACTGAATAGCTGATTTTATGGATTCAAGATTACTGTTTTAGTTTTGGTTGCTGAATTCCATGTAGTTAATTTTAAGCTCCTCTCTCAGTACCTTAGCCCCAACTCTCTGGTTTTACCTCCTTATCTAACTTGAAACTTAAGATCATCTTTCATTGAAAGCTAACTGCAATTAATAGAATCCCTTGTCTCTTTGATCTTTTGCTGTTCCCATTACCATACCAAGCTTCATGCCTAGATAATTTTCATTGGCATTTTGGGCAATCTCTACTCTGGTGCTCAGTATTAATAAACTGGGTATAGTATAAAGCCATGCTATCTAAACTCAACTATCTCTTCACTGTAACTCATTCATCTTTTATGATAACCTATCAATTCTTTATTGCAACGATTTTAAGCCTTTTCTAAAACTGTGATAAATTGACAATATGGTAACAAATTCTCCCTCTCCCAGAAGACATGTCTATTTGCAATGTGATTCTGTAGATCCTCCCATCAAGAAGTGGAGTCTATTTTTCTACCTTTTGAATCAGAGCTTGCCCACATGACTTATTTTAGCCAATGGGATATTAGCAAACATGAGGCAAGCAGCAGCTTGAAAAATGTTTGTGCATTGGGACTTACCTTCTCTTGCTGCTTCTGAAACCCTGTGACTGCCTCCATGAGAATACTGGGCTAGCCTGAATGACAGAGGCATGTGGCCCAATTGCCTCTCATGCCTAGGCTGACAGCCTGTACCACATGTACCACTATACATGTGAGTGAGGCCATTCTAGATCAGCCACCAACCAGCCTGCCTGCCTACTCCAGATTCATGAGAAAATCCAGCAGAAATCTTCTAAGTCAGCCCAGACCAGAAGAACTGCCCAGCTGATGCACAGATTCACGAGCTAAAGAAATGATTATTGGTTTAAGCTTCTAAGTTTTGGAGTGGTTTGTTATATAGCAAAATCTGGGTAATACACATACATTTCAAGCCCCATCTAATTTTATAATCTAGCCACCTCTTCACTCTTAGCAAACAATACTTTCCATTTTTTTCTATGAGAAAAGAGAAGTCATCTGATACAAGATCCCTAAATTCTCTTCTGTCCATTTCAGAATGAGTCATCAGTTTCTTGAAGATAAAGATAGTGTCTTCCTCATCTTTATATACCTACATAACAGAAAGCATGGCACACAGCACATGCTAATCAATATTTGCTCAGTGAATTACTGAATTAAAGAATGAAGAGTCTCTATCATGACATTCTCTGTGCTACCTCAAAATTTTTCTGCATCTTATTCATTTCTGCTTAAAAACAAAGGAATATACATGAAAAAAATGCTAAAGATTTTTAAATAAGCATTTCAATTAGATAACATTAAATGTCAACATAGAACACACATGTCAAATGGTGGCTTGTCAGTCCATCGTGCTACACCATAATTCTTAAATATTCATGTTTTCACTTTTCTGGCTGCACAAATACATGCTTGTTCTCTCTGCTTCTGCTTCTCAGATAACAGGGAGCATAAGGGAATGCTGCTGACTGCTGTTGGCTCAGCAGCTGCGACATTGATCTTCTGCCAGGTAAAGAATGTGAAAATGCCATACAGGCCTATACATGCAAGTAAGAACAAATCTGCAGTTATCTCACCAAGGCCATGCCTATGTGTAGACATGGGAGGCATCACACTCCAAGTTTTTGTTTTAGGGTTGTAGCATTCTACAGTATTCAAAGTCTTCAGTCCATCTCTTCCTCCAACCACGTACAGTTTGTCATCTAACACTGCAACGCTCGAACTGCAGCCTCCGCCCATTCATATTTGCTACAGGAGTCCACATATTTGTACGAAGATCATACTTTTCGATGCTTGTTGCTCCTTAATAGTAACAAAAAGAAGTTATGCAAACAAAAAGCTCACCATCATTGAGTATTTTATGAACTTAGACATATAAAAGTATAGGATTAGCACTGACAATAATATTTCTAATATGTTCTAATAAGCACCTGCATGATCTCAACCTTGCTCGTATCCCTGCCCTCATCTCCTTTTATTCTCTAATGCATACACCAGACTCTGGTACTAGAAGTTCAAGTGAGAAAGGACTGTCTGTCAGGGAGGGCTGAGAAGCAACAGCCAAAAGAAAAGAGCAGGGTAGTTTAGCACGATGGAAGCCAAAGTAAAAGAGGGCACAGCTGCTGAGAGGATCAAGTAAGATGAAGACTAAAAATTATGACTGAATTTAGCTACATGGAGGTCATTCATGACTTTAGGGAGAGTCCTTTGTTTGACCAGTTGAGACAGAACTAGGAGGTGAGGAAATGGAGAAAATGAGCATCAGTCATTCCTCTAAGAAGTCTGGCTACAAAAAGGTGGAGAGAGATAAGAATTATTTGGTGGGCTAAAGGAAGTTTTGTTTTGTTTTTAAAAGTGGATGAACTTGAGTTAATGGGAAGGATCTAGCTGTGGGGAAGGAAGCTGAAAATACAGGAGACGAAGGGCTCCTGTTTAACGGTGAGAGCACCTGAGAAGGCAGGAAAGGGCAGTATCAGGGCCCAGGTGAGAGCTGGCTTTCATAGGAGGACGAGGGGATACACACTTCACCAAAACCAGGAAGGACAAGAGCTTAAGAGTGGATGCAATGCTTTGAGAATCCTAAGCATGGGAAGTTTAGGGAATGATGGTGTCTACATGTTATCAAGAATTAGAAGATCCAAAGAACTCTTCTGTTTTCTTTAAGAGGTAAGAACAGTGGAGTTAAGAAAAAAAAAAAAGACCTACTCCTCTAAACAAAGAGCCAATCCTCAGTTCAGTTCAGTCACTCAGTCATGTCTGATTCTTTGCAACCCCATGAACCACAGCACACCAGGCCTCCCTGTCCATCAGCAACTCCTGGAGTCCACTCAAACCCATGTCCATTGAGTCGGTGATACCATCCAACCATCTTATCCTCTGTCATTCCCGTCTCCTCCTGCCCTCAATCTTTCTCAGCATCAGGGTCTTTTCCAATGAGTCAGCTCTTCGCATCAGGTGGCCAAAGTATTAGAGTTTCAGCTTCAATATCAGTCCTTCCAATCAACACCCAGGACTGATCTCCTTTAAGATGGACAGGTTGGATCTCCTTGCAGACTAAGGGACTCTCAAGAGTCTTCTCCAACACCACAGTACAAAAGCATCAATTCTTCTGTGCTCAGCTTTCTTTATAGTCCAACTCTCACATCCATACATGACCACTGGAAAAACCATAGCTTTGACTAGATGGACCATTGTTGGCAAAGTAATGTCTCTGCTTTTGAAGATGCTGTCTAGGTTGGTCATAACTTTTCTTCCAAGGAGTAAGCGTCTTTTAATTTCATGGCTGCAGTCACCATCTGCAGTCATTTTGGAGCCCCCCAAAATAAAGTCAGATAGTTTCCACTGTTTCCCCATCTATTTCCCATGAAGTGATGGGGCCAGATGCCATGATCTTCGTTTTCTGAATGTTGAGCTTTAAGCCAACTTTTTCACTCTCCTCTTTCACTTTCATCAAGAGGCTTTTTAGTTCTTCTTCACTTTCTGCCATAAGGGTGGTGTCATCTGCATATCTGAGGTGACTGATATTTCTCCTGGCAATCTTGGTTCCAACTTGTGCTCTTCCAGCCCTGCGTCTCTCACGATGTACTCTGCATAGAAGTTAAATAAGCAGGGTGACAATATACAGCCTTAACATACT
Organism: Nanger dama; assembly: GCA_917880005.1. NCBI lineage: Eukaryota > Metazoa > Chordata > Mammalia > Artiodactyla > Bovidae > Nanger > Nanger dama. The sequence goes on from CAKJTW010000001.1 coordinate 47,846,100, forward strand.
CTTTTTCCTTTTTGGAACCAGTCTGTTGTTCCATGTCCAGTTCTAACTGTTGCTTCCTGATCTGCATACAGTTTTCTCAAGAGGCAGGTCAGGTGGTCTAGTATTCCCATCTCTTTCAGAATTTTCCAGTTTCTTGTGATCCACACAGTCAAAGGCTTTGGCATAGTGAATAAAGCAGAAATAGATGTTTTCCTGGAACTCTCTTGCTTTTTCCATGATCCAGCAGTTGTTGGCAATTTGATCTCTGGTTCCTCTGCCTTTTCTAAAACCAGCTTGAACATCTGGAAGTTCACAGTTCACGTATTGCTGAAGCCTGGCTTGGAGAATTTTAAGCATTACTTTACTAGCGTATGAGATGAGTGCAATTGTGTGGTAGTTTGAGCATTCTTTGGCATTGCCTTTCTTTGGAATTGGAATGAAAATTGACCTTTTCCAGTCCTGTGGCCACTTGCTGGCATACTGAGTGCAGTACTTTCACAGCATCATCTTTCAGGATTTGAAATGGCTCAACTGGAATTCTATCATCTCCACTAGCTTTGTTCGTAGTGATGCTTCCTAAGGCCCACTTGACTTCACATTCCAGGATGTCTGGCTCTAGGTGAGTGATCACACCATTGAGATCATCCGGGTCATCAAGATCCCTTTTGTACAATTTCTCTGTGTATTCTTGCCACCTCTTCTTAATATCTTCTGCTTCTGTTAGGTCCCTACCATTTCTGTCCTTTATTGTACCCATCTTTATATGAAGTGTTCCCTTGGTATCTCTAACTTTCTTCAAGAGATCTCTAGTCTTTCCCATTCTCGGAGGTGGCTGAGAGGAGCTACCCCACATCCAAGGTAAGGAGTGATGGCTGTGCTTTGCTGGAGCAGCTATGAATAGAGACCTCACATCCAAGGTAAGAGAAACCCAAGTAAGATGGTAGGCACTGAGAGAGGGCATCAGAGGGCAGACGTACTAAAACCACAATCACAGACAACAGGCCAATCTGATCACACGGACCACAGCCTTGTCTAACTCATGAAACTAAGCCATGCTGTGTGGGGCCACCTAAGACTGACAGGTCATGGTGGAGAGGTCTGACTGAATGTGGTCCACTGGAGAAGTAATGGCAAACCCACTTCAGTTTTCTTGCCTTGAGAACCCCATGAGTAGTATGAAAAGGCAAAAGAGAGGACACTGAAAGATGAACTCCCCAGGTCGGTAGGTGCCCAATATGCTATTGGAGATCAGTGGAGAAATAATTCCACAGAGAATGAAGGGATGGAGCCAAAGCAAAAACAATGCCCAGTGAATGTGACTGGTGATAGAAGCAAGGTGTGATGTTATAAAAAGCAATATTGCATAGGAATCTGGAATGTTATTAGGTCCATGAATCAAGGCAAGCTGGAAGTGGTCAAACAGGAGATGACAAGAGTGAACATTGACATTCTAGGAATCAGCGAACTAAGACGGTATTGTGGGCAGGAATCCCTCAGGAGAAATGGAGTAGTCATCAGGGTCAACAAAAGAGTCCAAAATGCAGTACTTGGATGCAATCTCAAAAATGACAGAATGGTCTCTGTTCATTTCAAAGGCAAACCATTCAATATCACAGTAATCCAAGTCTATGCCCTGACCAGTAATACTGAAGAAGCTTAAGTTGAACAGTTCTATGAAGACCTATAAGACCTTCTAGAACTAACACCCAAAAAAGATGTCCTTTTCATTATAGGGGACTGGAATGCAAAAGGAGGAAGTCAAGAAACACCTGGAGTAACAGGCAAATTTGGCCTTGGAGTACACAATAAAGCAGGGCAAAGGCTAATAGACTTCTGCCAAGAGAACGCACTGGTCATAGAAACACCCTCTTCCAACAACACAAGGGAAGACTCTACACATGGACATCACCAGATGGTCGACACCAAAATAAGACTGATTATATTCTTTGCTGCCAAAGGTGGAGAAGCTGTATACAGTCAGCAAAAACAAGACCGGGGAGCTGACTATGGCTCAGATCATCAATTCCTTATTGCCAGATTCAGACTGAAATTGAAGAAAGTGGAGAAAACCACTAGACCATTCAGGTATGACCTAAATCAAATCCCTTATAACTATACAGTGGAAGTGAGAAATAGATTTAAGAGACTAGATCTGATAGCGTGCTTGATGAGCTATAGACAGAGGTTCATGACATTGTACAGGAGACAGGAATCAAGACCATCACCAAGAAAAAGAAATGCAAAAAAAGCAAAATGGCTGTCTGAGGAGGCCTTACAAATAGCTGTGAAAAGAAGTGAAGCAAAAAGCAGAGAAAAGGAAAGATATACCCACTGAATGCAGAGTTCCAAAGTATAGCAAGGAGAGATAAGTAAGCCTTCCTTAGTGATCAATGCAAAGAAACAGAGGAAAACCCTCAGTTATAGAGTTCAATTAGTATCTACTTTACTTCTCTCTTCTAAGCCTCTAATACAACATGCAATCAGTGTTATTCTTATAGCACTACAATCAAGACAAGCATTTATTCTGAAATATTTGTCACAACTAGGTCATCAGGGCACTGATGCTATTGATGTCTCCTAAATTTAGAAATAGTTTTGCCTTTATACATATGGCAAGAAGCCTTGAAAGTCTTTAATACGTGTGTGTATGAATACTTTTGTTGTTGTTTAGTTGATAAGTTGTGTCTGGTTCTTTTGCAACCCCATGGACTGCAGCCTGCCAAGCTGCTCTGTCCATGGGATCTTCCAGGCAAGAATACTGCAGTGGGTTGTCATTTTCTCCTTCAGGGGATCTTCCAGACCCAGGAACTGAACCCATAGCTCCTACCGAGTCTCTTACATTGCAGGCAGGCAGACTCTTTACTGCTGAGACACCAGGGCTGTGTGTATGCATACATTTTCCCTAAATTAGTTTTACTATTTTTATTTACCTTATAAAAGTTTTAAGTTATCTGTGATAAATACTGAGTCTTTTTCCATCGTAGCATTCTCAAATGTCATGTAATAGACTCTGTTGCATATAACAGCTATTGAAAAATATTTTTGAATTTGAATAATCTTTGTGATTTTTAGCTAAAATGAGACTTTACTGATACAAATATTCTATGTAATAGTATACTTGAATTATCACTCTAAACTTGACCTTAAAAACTTCTTTCTTCCTCAAATAAAAAGGCTCTGCTAATTATCTCTCCTAATTTGTATTTTAAGTTATTCCTTTTAGATGCAGTTCCCTAAGCAGTTACAAAGTCATATGAACTAGTAACTAAAAATTCTTTTGTTAATATCGAATGTAATTCTTAAAGATGTAAGATTTTAAAATCTGAAACATGTATCTTAAAAATGTTATCTCCAAATAACAAAATCTTAGTAATTGTAAAAATCCTATGTAAAAGCTTGGAATTTCCCTAATTTATACTGAAGGATTGACCTTTAAAAAAAAGTAAGTACAAATATATCCTGATATCATTTTAGTGGTTATTTAGAAAACCATTACTAGCTCATTTGGGGGGTCTATACTAAACAGATATATGAAGGGACCAAGAACTCAATAATCAAGACTCCTATCTAACTAATGCAAATTGCTCTTCATTATGAAGACATTGGGAATAAGATAAGGCCTTGGAAGATAACTTGAGTAAGACAGAACCTCAGAGTATTTGATTATTAACAGAGACTTAGAAATAAATTTGGTCAAACTGCAAAGGCCAGATTATAGAAAGTCTTGAAACCTAGAGAGAGGAATTTATACTTCGTGCAGTAAAGAAATAAAGATTGCTGAAGCTTTTGAGCAGAGCAGTGGCATGTTAACAGAAGAGTTAACATGGGAATTAAGCAGAGTATAGTGTCCAAAGTCAAAAATGCCTATCTGCATCTTGACTCCATCACTAATTAGCTGTGTGAGCCTAGGAAAGTTATTTAACTTCTCTGTCTCAGTATCCTCTTCTGTAAAAGAGAGCAGTAATAGCATACAGCTCTGAAAGTTGCTAGGCAGATGAAATGAAACAATGTAGGTCAAGTCCTTAGCATAATGCCTGACATTTATTAACAATATAATGAATGCTATTCCCACAAAATTAACATAATCAAAATTTGTGAGTTGAGAGAAGGCCAACTGGAATTATCAAGACAGCAGTGGAGATTTGGAAGAATTAGGAGTCATTTGAAAGAAGTCACTTGGTGACTCTCAGAATGTAAGTTTGAGAGAGGAGAGAGGAGATAAGTACTGTTTACTTGGCTACTTAGAATTCAAGTTCCTTTCCCAAGTTTGGGGACTCTTCTTATGTATGTATGAGCCTTGATGGGAGCCAGGAACCCATCTCTCAGAAAAATGAAAAGGCAGATCTTTCTTTCTTAAAAAATTTTTATTGGAGTATAGTTACTTTACAATGCTGTGTTAGTTTCTATTGTACAGCAAAGTGAATCAGTCATGTGTACACATACAATCCCTCTTTTGGACTTAAGACAGTCATTGTCTTTGGAATTTTAGGGCCTATGACTGACCTAAAGCTAGTCAAATGGATGTCTGAACTTGGAATTTAAACCTAAAGCAGGATTTATAAAGAAGCAGGGACAGTGGATGTAGTCCTATCCATTTCTCAATAGCCTTCCAATAAATTCCTTATTTGCTTACATGAGCCAGAGTTGATGTCCTCTGAAGAGCACTGAACTATGATCAAAAGTTCTCAAGTCTGACAGACACGGTCAGAGAAGATTTGAATACATGACATTTAAGGTGAAAACCAAATGTCAAGTAGGTATTTTATACAAGCTGGAAATATGAGAATAAAATCAAAGTGCAAGACTTATTTTGTGGAATCTGAAATATGATACAAATGAACTTATCTACCAAACAGAAACAGACTCACAGGCATAGAGAATAGATGTGGTTGCCAAGGAGGAGGGGAGGTGGCGGAGGGATGAACTGGGAGTTTGGGATTATCAAATGCAAACCATTTTATGGAAAATGTTAAACAACAAGGTCCTACTGTATAGCACAGGGAACTATAATCAATATCCTATGATAAACTATCATGGAAAAGAAAATAAAAGGATGTATACAGAACTGAATCACTTTGCTATAGAGCAGAAATTAACACAACACTGTAAATCAACTATACTTCAATAAAATAAATTATGGCTGACTATGTCAATGTATGGCAAAACAAATACAGTATTGTAATTTAAAAAATAAATAAATTTAAAAAAAAGAAAATGAAAAAAAAATCAAAATGTGAGAGTATAATTAATACAGAGATAACAGTTAAAGCCTTGAAACAGAGATGTAAAGACTGAGGAGAAGAGTAAGTGTACTACTACAAAGCTAAGCACCAGTTCCAGACATATAGCAGGTTAATTAATTAGTATTTGCAGATCAGTTATCTGGACAGTGGACGTCTCCAAAAATGTTCAAATACTTATACTGTAACTCCAATCAGTTATCTTTATGTATTTCTATAACACTGACTCATCAAATCTATATTTAAAACTTAAGCATCTATATATACGTAGACTATATGCTATGTGCAATAATAGCTATATTTATATTTTATAACCTAAAAGTTAAAAAACAATGCAAGATTTTCAATTAGAGCACACGTTTTGATATTTCTTAGAAATATCACAGAGGAGAAACCTTTAGATATGATCACTGCATCAAGTGTTTCAGTCATACAAGTAACACAAGAACTGAGACAACAGAAGTCAGAGGTATTATCAGGAGCCTGCAAATTATTAGTACTAGGAATTCAGAGGAAGAGGAGATCAATGTATGCTGAGAAAAAATACACATAAACAGAAAGCTTCTAGCACAATACCTGGCATTCAGTAGGCATTGGGCATGGTGTTTGTTGTTATTAATGTTACTATGAATAACAAATGCTACAAGAAGGGTACAAAGATTTCCAGATACTCTTGACCTAGATTTTCTGCATATTTATATTTTACATTTGTTTTCTATGCATGTACATGTGTAGGCATGAATGTTTTTCTGAACTGTTTTATCAGAGTAAGTTGCAAAACTGATGACCATGCATGCTTAGTCGTTCAGTCATGTCTGACTCTTTGTGACCCCACACTGTGGCCTGCCAGGCCTCTCTGTCCATGGCATTTCCTAAGCAAGAGTACTGGAGTGCGTTGTCATATCCTCCTCCAGGAAATCTTTCTGATCCAGCGATGGAACCCACATCTCCTGTACTGCAAGTGGATTCTTTACCACTGAGCCACTGGAAATCATGATGCCCCTATATCCCTAAATATTTCAGTGTTGCTTCTTCTAAACCAGAAATCCTCTTACAAAACCACAATACAGTCATCAAAATCTGGAAATTAACATTTATACAATGCTGCTATCTAATCTACAGATCTTCTTTGGATTTCATCATTTGTCCCAATTATGGCTTCCCTGGCAGCTCAGCTGGTAAAGAATCTGTCTGCAATGCAGGAGACTCCAGTTTGATTCTTGGGTTGGGAAGATTCACTGGAGAAGGGATAGGCTACCCATCCAGTATTCTTGGGCTTCCCTTGTAGCTCAGCTGGTAAAGAATTCGCCTGCAGTGTGGGAGACTTGAGTTCAATCTGTGGGTTGGGAAGATTCCCTGAAGGGAACAGCTACCCACTCCAGTATTCTGGTTTGGAGAATTCCACGGACTATCCATCGAGTTGCAAAGAGTGACTGAGCAACTTTCATTTTAATGTCTTTCATAGTAAAAGAAAATCCAAGATGATGTATATCTCTGTAAGACATATGACAGAGACAAATCCCTAAATACATATTTTTTTTTTTTTTGTATTGCATGATGTTGACATTTTGGAATACTTCAGGTAAGTTATTTTGTAGCATGTCTCTCAATTTGAATTTGTCTTTTTCTTATGATTAAGTCTAGATTATATACTTTTGGCAAGAATACCACAGATGTCCAGGTGAGTTCTCAGTACATCACATAAGCACAGGCTGCTGGTTAGTCTCTTTACTGGCAATATGACCTTTGATTATTTGGTTTAGGTGTTGTGTGTCAAGTTTCTCTATCATAAGACATAACTTATGCTTGACTAATAAACGGGTGATTGGGAAATACTTTGAGACAAAAAGATCCTGCTCTCAAAAACTTTCACCTATGAGTCTTAGAGAACTGATGATTGACTGAATTACTTATTAATATGATGATTGCCAAATGGTGATTTTTATAATCCCATCTTTGCTTCTATATTTTAATTAGTTGGTATTCTACTGTAAAGAAGAGCATTCCCTTCTCCTTCTTTTTGTATCAGTATGAGTTCATGAATACTTATTTATAATCTTTTGCTACCATTATTTATTTTGATGTTGAAATTATCCCAGGTTTGGACAGTGGTAGCCCTTACAAACTGTCTGCTCTATCTCTTGACCTGTTTCCATCATTGGGCACTTCCTTACTTTCTGGCACTACAAGTTGTTCTAGGCTTATCTTGTACCTTTCTTACCTCAGTGCTAGAATCAGCTATTTCTCCAAGGAGCTCATAAGCCTTAGTTATTACTAATTCATTTTTTATGCTTCTTTCAAAAAGATACATGTACCCCAATGTTCACTGCAGCACTGTTTACAATAGCCAAGGCAAGAAAGCAAACTAAATGTCCATCGACAGAAAATGGATAAAAAAGAAGTGGTATACATATATATATGATACACATATATAATGGAATATTACTCAGCCATTATAAAGAACGGGGCTTCCCTGGTGGTTCAGAGGTTAAAGTGTCTGCCTCCAATGCAGGAGACCTGGGTCTGATCCCTGGGTCGGGAAGATCCCCTGGAGAAGGAAATGGCAATCCACTCCAGTATTCTTGCCTAGAGAATCCCATGGACAGAGAAGCCTAGTAGGTTACAGTCCACGGGGTCGCAAAGAGTCGGACATGACTGAGCGACTTCACCTCATTATAAAGAACAAAATAATGCCATTTGCACCAACATGGATGGACCTAGAGATTGTCACACTGAGTGAAGTAAGTCAGAGAAGGACAAATATCATATGATATAGCTTATATGTGGAATCTAAAAAAATGGTACAAGTGAACTTGTTTACAAAAGAGAGATAAGAGTTACAGATATAGAAAACAATCTTATGGTTAACAAGGAAAAGAGGGGAGGGATAAACTGGGAAACTGGGATTGACATATACATATTACTATATATAAAATAGATAACTAATATGGACCTACTGTATAGCAAAGGGAATTCAATATTCTGCAATGACCCATATGGGAAAAGAATCTTAAAAGAGTGGATACATGGCTATATATGGCTGAATCACTTTGCTGTACACCTCACACTAACAACACTGTGAATCAACTATACTTCAAAGAAAAACAAAAACTCATTTTGTATGTTTCTTCAAATAAAAGATTATTTAATACCTTTTGTTGAATCTATTCCTCCAACTGCAAATAATGTACCAACAGTTGACTTCCTAGGTTTTGTCCGAGGACTCTGTAACATGGGCCGTCTCTCTGGTAGTAAGTGATACTTCATTGCTTCCATAATTAGTTTCTGACACTCTATATCATCTCGAAAAAGTGCATTATTTTCCATGTCTGCTAGGAACTAGAAAAAAATAGTGAGTATGTATACTGACTGATCAAGAAAATAATGAGGCTAAAAGAATAAACACAAATGTTCACAAACGGAAATTATCTCATTAAAAAAACCCCAAGTCTGGACATCTATTTTTACCTAAAATATTCAACAGTTACAAAATTTACATTTTACTGAAAAACAGAACTAAGGAAAAGTGGTATGCTTAAAATCTTAATAGTGCTTATCTCTGGATAGTGGGAAAACTAGTACTTTTTAAAATAACTTTTCTGGTATGTTTCTATATTTTCAGGATTTTCTAAATCATTTTACTAAGTTAGAAATAGTTTTAACTGAAGAATAATTATAAGTGGGAGTTGACTAATTAGACTGCATTTATCTGACCTCTCTAAAGAATGTTCAAGCAGCAACAACAGCAAAAACACTTTCCAATTTTTCCAAGGGGCAAAGAATTCCGAATGGTGATTATTTTAAAAGAACTAAAATTCCTTATACTTCATTGAATTCTACGTTTTTTACCTATATAATTTTATATAAATGCATAAGTATGGCTACACCCTACCTTTAAAAGATGAATTAAAAAAAAAAAGGTGACTTTCTCCTCTTTTGTGCTTGGTTCTCCATCCCCCTACTTACCTCTTTATTGCCTTATTTCTTTCATTTAGGATACTAATTCATATGAAGTTAATTTTTAAACAGAGTATGAGTTGAGAAATACTTTTTCTTCCAAATGAATAGCTAGTTCTAGACCAAAATAATTCCCTCCATTTCCCAACTGAATTGACCCTTGGTCACAGTAACCTCAAGATATATGAGATCTGTTTTTGATTCTCTATTCTGTTCCACTGATATACTTGTCTATTCCTTTCCTAATACTACAGGATCTTTTTAAAAAGTCTTTATTGAATTTGTTACAATGTTGCTTGTTTTATCATTTGTGTTTTTGGCCATGGGGCATGTAGGATCTTACTTCCCAGGCCAAAGATGGAAACAGCAACCTCTGCATTGGAAGGCGAAGTCTTAACCACTGGACTGTCAAGGAAATCCCTATTACAGTGTCTTATGACCTTTTTTTGCTTATCTGACATAAATCTACCTTCACTATTCATTTCAATAATTTTCTGGGCTATTTTTGAGTCTTTACTTTCCATATAAACTTAAGACAGATTTGTCTAATTCCCCTTCACCATCTTGATCCTGTTTGAGTTCTAATAGGAACTGCATTAAATTTATTAATTTTGGGAGAATTCATATTTTATAATACATCTTTCAGCTCAAGAAGCCATCCCATTGTTTAGTTTTCCTCATGTAGGTAACATACCTTTTATTAAATATATTCCTATAAGTTTTATTATTTTCATTGCTACTAGAAATAAACTGTTGAATTTCCACTTTGCATTTTTGCTAGAGGACAAAAATTCTATTGATTACTGCATACTTGTATTTTAACCTACTACTTCACCACATTCCCGTATCAAATTCTACCTGTTAGGCATACAGTCATAACAACTGCCAAATAGGGATAGTTACACCTTTTGTAATGTATACACCAATTATATAATTTTCATTTCACTGATGCAATTGCTAAAATCTTCCAAGCAATGTTAAATAATTAGAGTGATAAAGAGCATCCATCTTATAGTTTAAATCGTTATGGTTTTAGTGTTTCACTATTTAGGATAATAGTTACTATAGCATTTAATTTTTTACTATGTTTAAATAATTTATCTTTATTATAGATATGTTATTTTCTTCTCTCCCTCCCTAGAGTTTTAAGATTAAGAATGGTTAATTCTTTCCAAATATCTTTTATACAGCTACTAATATGATTATATGGCTTTTTCTCCTTTAAATTATTGATATAATTACCTTGACAGATTTCCTAACACTCAACCATTCTTAAATTCTTGGAAAAACATCTTTCTGGTCATAGTGTATTACCCTTTTGATATACTGCAGGATTGTATTTGACAATGTAAGGTATATTTTATATACTGTATAATTCACCATTTCAAGTATACAGTTCAATGATTTTTAGTAAATTTACCAAGTTGTGCAACCATTACTATAAAAACAGTTTTGGAACATTCTCATCACCCTGATTAGATCCTGAATGTCTGTTTACTGTTAATCTCAGTTCCTATCTCCTGTTCCAAGCTCTAATTTGTCTCTACAGATTTGCCTTTAGATGCTTTCTATAAATTGGATCATATAAGGCATGGTCTCCTGCATCTTTTTTTACTTATCATGTTTTTGAGGTTCATCAATATGTAACATGTATCAGTATCCGTTTCTTTTTACTGTTGAATACTACTTCATTGTATGGATGCATTGTATTTTATCTAACCATTCAACAACTGAGGGGCACTTACGTTCAAGTTTTTGGCTATTATGAATAAGGCTGTTAAGAACATTTGTGTGCAAGTCTTTATGTAGATATGTTTTCAGGAGTAGAATTGTTAGGTCATATGGTACATTTATGTTAACTGTTTAAGAAACTGCCAAACTGTTTTAGAAGGTGTCTGCACGATTTATATTCCCACCAGCTATCTACTAGGGTTCCTGTTTCTCTACATTCTCACCAACAATTATTACTGTCTTCTCTTTTCAGCCACTTGAGTGGGTGAAAAATCTGAGTTTACTTTGTATTTACTCAATGGCTAATAATGTTGAGAATATGTTCACATTTTGATAATGGAAGAGAAGGAAATCTCCAACAAAAGTAACTGTAAAATAGTTTGTGGTATCTGGCAACCGAGAACCGCATGTGAAAGGGAAAAAAAGCCAAACTGAGACAGAAGTCTCAGCATAGAGAACAGATTAGTGATTTTTAAGGCGGAGAGGGTTGAGGCAAAAATGGACTGGGAGGTTGGGGTTAGAAGATATAAATTATCATATTTAACTGATAGTACAGGAAACTACATTCAGTATCTTATGATAAACCATAATGGAAAGGAATATTAAAAAGAATTTATACATGTGTAAGTTAACAATATTCTAAATCAACTGTACTTTAATAAAAAACAAATATTAAAACTGAAAAAACAGATGTAAGTCTCAGGATCTAAGGCAGAGTGTAAATTCTGATATTAATCATTCCATGTTATCCTATGCACACAAAATATAGTTATACTTGTTACAAGTCATTAATGAATATGCATTAAATGGCTCATTTAGATTAATCTCAGTATTTCTATTACTTGTTATACATAAATGCTTCAGTCCTTTCTAAATAAAAATGTGAAAAAACTGTAGAAAGTAAAGTCTTAGAAGACTCAACAGTTACAGGAAAATATATTTCTTAGCATGCGGACAGTATCTATAATTTATGAATAAATGAGATTAGTTATATTTAAGTAGAGAGATGACAGTAATGGAAGAAAATATGAATCCAGTAATATAAGCATCAGATGAATGGAAGACCAGATATCACTCGGAAAATGATTCAGAAGGCATCGAGAAAGGACTACAAAATACAAGCTCTCATATACTCTGCATTTTAGGGTAATACCATGTACTTTCTTTGCCAAAAAAAGCATGGCAAATTATTAAAGTGGAAACATTTAGAAAAGATGAGAAACATGTTCAATTTGTAAATTTTTATCTTCACTCAAATACTTGACAAGGCCTTGCAAATAGCTGAGAAAAGAGAAGCTAAGGGCAAAGGAGAAAAGGAAAGATATAACCAATTGAATGCAGAATGCCAAACAATAGCAAGGAGAGAAAAGAAAGCCTTCCTCAGCTATCAGTGCAAAGAAATAGAGGAAAACAATAGACTGGGAAGGACTAGAGATCTCTTCAAGAAAATTAGAGATACCAAGGAAACGTTTCACGCAAAGATGAGCACAATAAAGGACAGAAATGATATGGACCTAACTAGAAGCAGAAGATGTTAAGAGGTGGCAAAAATACACAGAATAACCCATATAAGCATGATGGTCTGAACACTCACCTAGAGCCAGACATCCTGGAATGCAAAGTCAAGTGGGCCTTAGGAAGCATCACTACAAAGCCAGTGGAGGTGACAGAATTCCAGCTGAGCTATTTCAAATCCTAAAAGATGATGCTGTGAAAGTGCTGCACTCAAAATGCCAGCAAATTTGCAAAACACAGCAGTGGCCACAGGACTGGAAAAAGTCAGTTTTCATTCTAATCTCAAAGAAAGGCAATGCCAAAGAATGTTCAAACTACCGCACAATTGCACTCATCTCACATGCTAGTAAAGTGATGCTCAAAATTCTCCAAGCCAGGCTTCAACAGTACGTGAACCATGAACTTCCAGATGGATTTAGAAAAGGCAGGGAACCAGAGATCAAATTGCCAACATCCACTGGTTCATAGAAGCAACAAGAGAGTTTCAGAAAAACATCTACTTTTGCTTTATTGATTACACCAAACCTTTTGACTGTGCAGATCACAACAAACTGGAAAATTCTTAAAAGAGATGGGAATATCAGATGACTTGATCTGCCTCTTGAGAAATCTGTATGCAGGTCAAGCAGCAGCAGTTAGAATGAGACACGAACAACACACTAGTTTCAAATCGGGAAAGGAGTATTTCAAGGCTGTATATTGTCACCCTGCTTATTTAACTTTTATGCAGAGTACATCATGTGAAATGCCAGGCTGGATAAAGCACAAGCTGGAATCAAGATTGCCGGGAGAAATATCAATAACCTCAGATATGCAGATGATATGACACTCCTGGCTGAAAGCAAAGAACTAAAGAGTCTCTTGATGAAAGTAAAAGAGTAGAGTGAAAAAGTTTAGCTTAAAACTCAACATTCAGAAAACTAAGATCATGGCATCTGGTCCTATCACTTCATGGAAAATAGATGGGGAAACAATGGAAACAGTGACAGACTTTATTTTGAGGGGCTCCAAAATCATTGCAGATGGTGACTGCAGCCATGAAGCCATGAAATTAAAAGATGCTTGCTCCTTGGAATAAAAGTTATGACCAACTTAAGACAGCATATTGAAAAGCAGTGCCATTACTCTGCCAACAAAGGTCCATCTAGTCAAAGCTATGGTTTTTCCAGTAGTCACGTATGGATGTGAGAGTTGGACTATAAAGAAAGCTGAGCGCCCAAGAATTGATGCTGCTGAATTGTGGTGTTGGAGAAGACTCTTGAGAGTCCCTTAGACTGCAAGGAGATCCAACCAGTCCATTCTAAAGGAGATCAGTCCTGGGTGTTCTTTGGAAGGACTGATGCTGAAGTTGAACTTCAATACTTTGGCCACCTGATGCGAAGAACTGACTTACTGGAAAAGATCCTGATGCTGGGAAAAATTGAAGGTGGGAGGAGAAGGTGATGACCGAGGATGAGAAGGTTGGATGGCATCACCAACACAATGGACATGAGTTTGAGTAGGCTCTGGGAATCGGTGATGGAAAGGGAGACCTGGTATGCTATAGTCCATGGGGTCACAAAGAGTAGGACACAACTGAGTGACTGAACTAAATTGATATGATTTGCACTAACATTATCTCCCCCAATACTAATATTTTCCCCCAATACTACTTAGAGTGAAAAACATAATGTGAATGATTTATGAACTCCATAGGCTTTAAAAAGTGTTTTGGTACCCCAAACTTGTAAATTAAAAAATTGCTAAAGATAAATACTGATTTGTTTTATATTTCTGAATTTTAGTAAAAAACAATAATGAGAATTGAGAACAGAATAGTGGAGACCACAATACTTGTAATGCAAACTGATCACTGGGAATATTAAGAATTCACTTATCAAAGTATTTAAAATAATGCCCTAATGCAGTTGACCCTAGAACAACACGGATATGAACCATGAAGGTACACTTATACACAGAAATTTTTCAACAATAAATACTACAGTATGACACAATCCATGGTTAATTGAATGCATAGATACAGAGGAATCTCAGATGGAGGGCAGGTGATTTATGTTATACACAGAATAATCCCCATGCTGTTTGAGGGCCAACTGCATTTTCATCCACATTGTTTAAAATAGGATTGAACAGAAAAGTCTAGAATGTTTTCAAAGGTAAAATAAAACCACACACGCCTATCTTCTGGATTATTCAGAGTTTAAAAAATAGAGCCACACTAAAATGATTATTTGGTTGAGGATTATAATAATATATTATTTTAAGGAGACACTACAATCAAATGACTATATGTAGGTTGAACTCATTATAGTTAGGCTAAAAGAGAATGTTTCTTACCAACAGAGTAGGGTTAAAACTCTATGAGAAAGGAATTATTTTGTGAAAATAAATTCTTTAGGTATCTAGATGTAATGGTAATTTTTAAAAAATCAGTCATTTATTTGATAGGCACTAGACATTTTTTGCTTTCGTCACTTTTATTTTTTATTAAGATATAAATGACATATAACATTAGCTCTAGATGTACAACATAATGATTTTACACATCTATATATTGGAAAATGATTACCATAGTAAGTCTAGTTAACATCCATCCCCACATAGTTATCTTCTTTCGTGTCTGTGACGAGAACTTTACAGATCTACTCTCTTAGCAATTTCATCCTTTTCCTATCTTTTAAAATAAAACATTCAGAATATAAACCAAGATTTTCTTGATGATTTTAGAGTCTACTTCAATATACTTTATCACTTGACAACTAGAATTCTCCAAATCTGCTCTTTTAGTAAGGAAAAAAAAAGAAACTTGCTAGCATCTCTGAATGCCATAATAGTGCCATATAGTATTATCACTGTAGAAACAAAAAATTGCTCAAAGAGGTGTTATTAACTTGTTTAAATTATACAGAGCAATGTGGCTTCCATCGTTGCTACTCCCTGGGCTAAGACAGTGGTTCTCAAATTTGAATGTGCATCAGATGCACTGAGGGCTTATTAAAACACAACCAGAGTTTCAGATTTAGTAGGTGGAAGCCTAATCATTTTCATTTTAAACAATTACTCACGTGGTAATTATGTGATCTTACAGTTGGGGAACACAGTTCGAGAAACACTGGGCTAATCCAATGCATTACTGACCTTATCTGTCTTCTCTGCAGCATCTAATGATGTTAAAATTCCCTTTCTTGAACTTGCAATCTCTTTTTAATAGTACTACGGTTATTTAGGCAGATTTGGACTACCACTAAATATTAGTATCTCCTAGGGTTCCACCTCTAGTGCTTTTATGTTCTCTTTGATAGGTGTCACTCTCTTCCCCTTGGCTTCAACAACCTAAATAAGTAGTTTCTAAAACTTCTTCTTAGACTCTAAGAGGATTAAAGGTGTCAATAAACTCTGGGAATGTGCTTCTTTTACTTCCTTCCCCACCTTCAAAATTAATGCTTCATCCTGTATTCTGTATTAACTGACAGCACCTTCAGCGATCTCATTGCACAAATCAGAATTATTATGGACTCTTTCTTTTTTCACTTTGTACATTCAATCATTCCAGTGTATCAATTCTACCTCCTAAATAGCTCTTGACTGTCGTAATTAATTTCTCTACCTCCACTTTTTTTTTAAGTGCTTAATTCACTTGTCGGAATCCAACAGTGTTCCTTAGCAGGTTTCTACTTTGATCCCTCCAATCTACTTTCTGCAATGCAATCATAGGATCTTTCTAAAATAAAAGGATAATTATGCCATTCCCTACTTAAAATCCTTTAGTACTTTCTCATTGCTTTTAGATAAAAAATTCCAGTTCTTTGGCATGACTAGAACTCCTCCACAATCTGGTCTGTTTCCCTCTCCAGTCTCATCTCTCAATATTGTCCTTTTTGTTTCTGTAACTTTAGCCATGCATGCTATCTTCAGATTTCAGAACATGATATATTTGCTCACGGCTCTATAACCAGGACTCCTATCTTTTCTGGGCTATCATGCCCATTCTTTCGGGTGACTAACTTGGCTTGCAAATTGAGTGACACATCAGAGATTTTCCTAGCTTCTCTACTATCAGTCTAGGTGGACCACTCTGCTTTCATAATGCCATGTCTATCACAGACTTTATTTCATTATATTGTGATTACTGATTTGCTTTTTAATCGTTTTCTTCCTCCACCTGATATCCTCCCTACCCAGCAATTTTACACGGAGTACATTCAAGAGGCAGAACAGTTCGGTAGAAAGGAACGTAACTTTATTTGGGTTCAAAGTCTACCTCTGTCTCTTGTTGTTCAGTCGCTAAGTCATGTCCAACTCTTACGCAACCCCATGGACTGTAGCTCACCAGGCTCCTCTGTCTATGGGATTTCCCAGCCAAGAATATTGGAGTGGGTTGCCATTTCCTTCTCCACGGGATCTTCCCAATCCAGGGATTGAACCCGAGTCTCTTTGCGTCTCCTGCATTAGCAGGCAGATTCTTTACCACTGAGCCACCAGGGAAGCCTCTGTCTCTTATAAGCTCTAATCTAAAGTCAAATAAAACCACAGTGCCAAAGAACATGATTTATGCAATCACTTTGTGATTTTGAACATATGGCTTTACTTTTTTAATCTGTTATGTCATTTGTACAACAGGTGTTAGACTAAATGATTTCCAACATGCCTTTCAACTCATAAGATCTTATGACTATGATTATCAGCAGTATCCTGGATAAAAGAAATTCTAAAGGTCTCTGAGAGTCATGTAAATACAGTATCATAAATATTTGAAACTACAGGGCTGAAGTAAATTGTTAGGTTACTTAATTGCACAGGTTCTTTTCAAAGTATACTAGGATTTTTCAGACTTTATTTTCTTTCCTCTAGAGAAGGATCGGAGAAGGCAATGGTACCCCACTCTAGTACTCTTGCCTGGAAAATCCCATGGGTGGAGGAGCCTGGTAGGCTGCAGTCCATGGGGTGGTGAAGAGTCAGATACGACTGAGTGACTTCACTTTCACTTTTCACTTTCATGTATTGGAGAAGGAAATGGCAACCCACTCCAGTGTTCTTGCCTGGAGAATCCCAGGAGTGGGGAGCCTGATGGGCTGCCATCTATGGGGTCACACAGAGTTGAACATGACTAAAGCGACTTAGCAGCAGCAGCAGCAGAGAAGGATAAGGAAAAAAATTAGGCTGGATAGCAGTAAAAATAGTCCTCTTTAAATTTGATTTTAAGAAATGTTTTATGATGTTATTTTTCCTGAATTGTCAAGTCATGCAGTTTCACTCCTATGAATTCATACAATATTCTACCTCTGAAGAAGCAAGTGATTCTTGTCAAGTATCACACTGATTTTTGTTTCTGTAAAGTAGAGAGCAAACAGTAACTTTTGCTCACAACAGCTGGAAATACATAATGCTCAAGATGAATACAAACCAAACAAAACACATAGCACTTGAAACAACAACAACAAAATCTGATCTTGAGCAGTTAATAGCTCATTTTTTCCTTTTCTTATAAGGGCTCTACTTAGGCCTCAAAATAAGCAGCCAAGTGTGTGTTAGTCACTCAGTTGTGTCCGACTCTTTATAAGCCCATGGACTGCAGCCCACCAGGCTCCTCTGTCCATGGGATTTTCCAGGCAATACTGGAGTGGGTTGCCATTTCCTTCTCCAAAGCAGCCAAGCAGGCAGAGGAAATTTTTGTATATTCCAACTGAAACTGTAAAAAGGGGAAACCATGCATGTATATATGTTATGACTAATTGCCTTGAATACACCAACTAGGTATCTCTCAATTCTAAAATAGTGATAATACACTATCATTATTTATACCACATTTTATTTCAGAGCACCTTTCTGATCCTCATAAAAATCCTGTGAGATAGAAAGGATGTGATCTCCACTTGACAGATGAAGAAACCAAGGTATGTGAACATGCCAAGTTTTAAAATGTCAGAGTTAGAACTATGTCTCATTAATTTATCATCAGAGTCCAGCATTTAGTGGATACTTAATAAATGTGTGGCACATGAATTAATATAAATTTTCTGGTTCCTAGAGTTCAGTGTTCCTTTCATTAGCAGCTTTATTAATTCTTCAGTTGCTAGGATAGGTTTGTAGCTGAGTCAGATAAAATTACTAACCCCAAAGCAATGATGTTACTTAATGAATGCAATTTAGGTAGTCAGACTTTCTGGGCTGAAAAAAAAACCAAACAAATTTTGTTAGCTCACTATCTTTTCATCTTAACATTTCATAGGGACATACATAAAACAACCAAGTTGAACAGATTAAGGAAAAAGCCTATAGACGAGCTAATATTAATGGGCTTCTCTTGTGGCTCAGATAGTAAAGAATCTGCCTATAATCCAGGAGACCCAGGTTCAATCCTGGATCAGGAAGATCCACTGCAAAGGGAATGGCAACCACTCCAGTATTCTTGCCTGGAGAATCCTATGGATAGAAGAGCCTGGTGGGCTACAGTCCATGGGGTTGCAAAGAGTTGGATACGACTGAGAGACTAACACAATTACCATTAATGTGCATTAATTAATGCAATTAACATACTGTAATTAGCTCACATTAATGTAATTAGCAGTCCCCTCAGTATTCTGGGGACAAGGGTTTGGTACCAAGACCTATGTGGATGCCAGTATCTCAATTTAAATATGTAGTATTTGCAGTTAACCTCTGCACAGCTTCCTATATACTTTAAATCATCTCCGGATTATCTATAATACCTAGCTAATACAAGCATTTCCTACATAAACAGTTGTAAATGCAATGTAAATATTATGTAATACTTGCTGGCAAAGAACAAATTCAAGTTTTGCATTTTGGAATTTTTGGAATTAAAAAAATTTTCAATCCATGTTTTGTTGAACTCAGGATGTGTGGAATGGTGTCTACTCAAAGTTGTTGAAATTATGGCATTGATTTTAAATAATTAAAAATAGTTTACCTGTGGTGCAAGAAGAGGTAGCCTAATATAAGCCAAAAGTTTACTGAGATCTTTCCGTCTCTGTTCCAAATCATGACGAACCCAAGTAAGAAGTGCGTTCAATATTGTCTCCTCATTAGGAATGTTCATGTCATCACTGGCTAAGAGCTTTGCAATTTCACTGGCTGGTAATAATACAAATTCCTGGTTTCGAATCACTTCCATGAAATTTTCCTGGAGGCAAAAAAGAGCATATAAAAATACTGTTTCTTCCTTCCATCACAGTTTAAGAGAAACTAAACATTTCTTAATTAGATGCCAAAACACAGTTTATACTTTAGCCCTTTCTAACAATGTATTACTGCTTAAAAGGGGAAAAAAACAGTAAAAAATAACATTCAAACTGTAATTGTTATTAAAATTCTCATTTCTCTGTATATACAAGATTAAAGTGATATATCAAGTATTACAATTTAAAAAATAAATTTAGGACTTTTAGGTATTGCTTTGCTCAAGTTAGGGAATAGTTTTGGCAAGTCTTTCCAAGGAAGATAGAAAAAATGAAAGAAGACACTTTATATGATACTCCAACATCAAGAGTTAGTTCAGATTTGTGGTTGCAGAAGAATGTGGCCAACAGGGGAGCCAAATACCTGGGTAAGAGTGAAGTATTTCTCTTACCCAGAAACGGCTTCTAGGGTAGCTACATTTCCCAAGACCACTCTGGACCACGGAAGTCTTCTCAGACTCTGCCTAGCAAGAGTCTGTGTCCTTAGAGCTATCCTAAACCCAAACTGGCCTTTTAAAGTGTTTTAATATTATTTATAAGACACAAAAGATTTTAGGTCTGATGTGAAAACTTTAATCTCATCTAACCCGATCTATGTACAAAATTCTTTTGCTCTCATGGAAAAAAAGAGCTAATAGGGGTAGAATAAAGGAAAATTCTGAAAGAGAGGGGAATACCAGACCACTTGACCTGCCTCTTGAGAAACCTATATGCAGGTCAGGAAGCAACAGTTAGAACTGGACATGGAACAACAGACTGGTTCCAAATAGGAAAAGGAGTACGTCAAGGCTGTATATTGTCACCCTGCTTATTTAACTACTATGCAAAGTACATCATGAGAAACTCTGGGCTGGAAGAAGCACAAGCTGGAATCAAGATTGCTGGGAGAAACATCAATAACCTCAGATATGCAGATGACACCACCCTTATAGCAGAAAGTGAAGAGGAACTAAAAAGCCTCTTGATGAAAGTGAAAGAGGAGAGTGAAAAACTTGGCTTAAAGCTCAACATTCAGAGAACGAAGATCATGGCATCCAGTCCCATCACTTCATGGGAAATAGATGGGGAAACAGTGGAAACAGTGTCAGACTTTATTTTTGGGGCTCCAAAATCACTGCAGATGGTGACTGCAGCCATGAAATTAAAAGACGCTTACTCCTTGGAAGGAAAGTTATGACCAACCTAGATAGCATATTCAAAAGCAGAGACATTACTTTGCCAACTAAGGTCCATCTAGTCAAGGCTATGGTTTTTCCAGGGGTCATGTATGGATGTGAGAGTTGGACTGTGAAGAAAGCTGAACACCGAAGAATTGATGCTTTTGAACTGTGGTGTTGGAGAAGACTCGAGAGTCCCTTGGACTGCACGGAGATCCAACCAGTCCATCCTAAAGGAGATCAGTCCTGGGTGTTCACTGGAAGGACTGATGCTAAAGCTGAAACTCCAATACTTTGGCCATCTCATGTGAAGAGTTGACTCACTGGAAAAGACTCTGATGCTGGGAGGGATTAGGGGCAGGAGGAGAAGGGGACGACAGAGGATGAGATGGCTGGATGGCATCACGGACTTGATGGATGTGAGTCAGAGTGAACTCCAGGAGTTGGTGATGGACAGGGAGGCCTGGCGTGCTGCAATTCATGGGGTCGCAAAGAGTCGGACACGACTGAGTGACTGAACAAAGGGATAACACAGGGCATTAAAAAGTTATTGCCCTAGCAGACTGTAAGTAGAAACAAAAAGTATGGGAGACTCCTGGAAGTTAATGATCACTCAAGAAAGCAGGTTTTCTAGCAAGCAGCCTTGCTTAGCAACAAAACAATGAGACAGAAGCATGAGACATGCTCCCAAACAATAAAACAATGGTGGCATGAGACCCACGTCCTGCCCAGTGAGCTCAGTAAGTTAATGAACCCCTAGGACATGGTCTCTGCACACATCATCATCAACAACAACAACAACAACAACAGTATTTTATGGAAAGGTGACATTTCAAAGTGAAAGACCCTCATTGTACTGGGACATGAAATAATATTTCCACAGTGCCACGATAGTCCCACCTCGTCCATGTAAGGACAAGAAAACTCCTGCTCAATACTGAGGAGGAATTATGATGGACATGTGATATCTACTCCAGAATCGACCTCTCACTGAATTCTTTCTGTGCTGAGACATAAAGAACTGGAGCTCCCTGGAGCCCCCTAGAGATTTCAGAGCAAAAACAAAAATGTTGACCTAGAATGTACTGGGACTCCATGCTCTTAGACTGAAAATGACTCAGTTCTGGCCACGTTCTTGAATCATGCTCTTTGTAATTTGAAATGGAAGATAAAAATGTCCTTAGGTGTGAAATAGTAATAATTTTTACCAAACTACTATGCTAAACAATCTAAAGAGAAGGAAAATAGTCTTCTAGTGTACAAGTCTTAATGCATAAGCTGTTTATACAGTTATAATATAAATGCAAATTCTGTAAGTATTGTCCCTTAATGTTTTTCTTATGCTTCTTAATGCACTATGGCTGTCTCAGCACAGAGTTTTAGTAAAAAAGCTAAGGCTGTTTAAATTAGGGCTGTTTAAAAATAGCTTAAGCTATTTAAATTAGAGCTAGAGATAAGGACTATCAAAAATTATCTTCTATATTAAGATGAGAATTATATTTTCCATATAGCCTTTAGTAACCCAAGTTAGGTACTGATCAAAGATATATCTTGGGTTGACATTTCATTCCTTTCGTAGAAATTCTTAAGAGGAAAACCATACATGAATAATTAACGATATTCAATAGCTTCAATTCATCATGATTTGTTAAAGATGCCCAAATGAATCTATTTTAAAATGACTGATTATCATTTTTCAGAAATATATTTTAATAAAACCTCAGGGCTGAAATGGCTTCAAGCAAATTGTTCTACTCAATTGCATACTGACATTATAAAATGACTTCGTAACACACAGCAAGAGCTATAAAAATGTTGAAGCTCTCAACTCGTAGCTATCCCATGAGAAACTTAATCCTTGATAAATAATTCACAAGAGGGGGTAAAAAGCTGATGCTTCTCTGTACTATTATTTATAATATTAAAAAAAAATGAGAAACAGCCTAAATCTCCAGCTCTAGGAGTTGTAACTCAATTGGCTTTTATTCAGGCATCAAAAACTTTAGGGACAAAGATCACACAGATAAATAGAAAGATATTTATTATTTAATTTTAGATGAGATTCTGAAGAAATCAAAATAATATACGTTTCTAATTGTTCACAAGTATAGTGTACAGTACAGTCAACAGTT
This sequence comes from Nanger dama, assembly GCA_917880005.1. Classification (NCBI taxonomy): domain Eukaryota; kingdom Metazoa; phylum Chordata; class Mammalia; order Artiodactyla; family Bovidae; genus Nanger; species Nanger dama. The sequence continues at coordinate 47,869,010 of CAKJTW010000001.1, forward strand.
ATACAACACTGAAGTAACTATTGCCATACTTTTAAATGGTATTAACTGCATTTCATCAGTGAGAAAAAGATTATACAAATATTCATTTAATAGTTTATCTGTTGATATATCTGTTTCAGAACAATGCCCATTCCATTCTGGTATAATCTGTATTAAGTGAAAATGGAGTTTTTCAACACCTTATGGAAATACTACTGAACTTAAGGTTAAACACAAAGTGCTTTTCAAAATTATTAATTTGGTTTTGAAGCAGGTATTTTAGCAAAATTCAATGTTTTAAATAGCTTTTCTAGGTCAAGAAGCCAACTTTAAAACTGCAAAAATCAAATATTTGTATTTATTCCATAATGACATTAAATATCTGTAATGATATAACCAGTCTCAGACTTTTTCATAGAAGTTAAATGATGTGTTTCAGGTCATGTTCAGTGGCAGTCAGAACAAGAACAAAAGTTTCCATATTTCAGGATTACAAGAAGGAACTTCTCATCCCTTCCTACCTGTATTCATGTAGGATGAATGAACATCCCAAGTATATGCACTGTTTGCTAATTGTGATGATTTCATTCTGTGGCACTGTGCTTACTTCATATTTTAAATCCATTTTATGATATAAACAGCTATCATGCTACCAAACACTTGCTAGCATTATGCTCTTTCCCCCTTCGGAATCGTTTTTAAGCAAATGAAGTTACTGAGGGATTTATTTAAGTTGAAGATTGAATTTTGCTATACATTTTCATTCAGTTCCCATAGCAACAATTCAAATCATACAATCTGTCTCTAAATTACTTTTTATTAGAATTCAATTTTATGTATCTGTTGAAACTGAATAAAGTCAAATAATGGCCTTGAGGGAAAAACTACCACAACTAACTGGCTATAAATATAGCTTTATAAAAACAAGCTAATTTACATTTAACTTATATCTATCTAAGCCTTAAAGCAGCAACTATGCCTCTACTGTAAACAATAAGAATGACCTAAATGCATAGAAATGTTTGCATGTGAATAAAACTCCTTCGTAGATAAGAGATATTACTTAAATTATGAACTGATTACAAAGAAAAAAAATCCAGCTTTATTTTACTTATGCGCATCTTATTCCAAAAAGCATTCGAAATTGACGTGTAAAAGTTAAAATGAGAAATCTACAAGGAAGGATGAAGACTAGAGCGGGAGGGGGGGAATATTTCAAAGGACATAATTTATAAGACATTAACCTAATACCATGCTAGGTCTGTATAGTACTGCCCTGTCACACAATCTTTTTCACTTGAAGAAGTTTGACATCATAAACTAGAAACATTTTCCGGGAACAGTTTTACCACAGGAAGAACAATATCCATAAAAGTTGTGCTTTTGCCTGAGAGCTTTTGCTCACTCACACAGGTCCCTACTGTGTGGAACAGAATAAATCTAAATAATGATGATGATGATGGTGTCATTTAATGACCAGGTTGATACTGTATCAATCACTGTTTTATTGGTGAGTGAGTGAGTGAGTGAAGTCGCTCAGTCGTGTCTGACTCTTTGCGACCCCACGGACTGTAGCCTATCAGGTTCCTCCCTCCATGGGATTCTCCAGGCAAGAGTACTGGAGTGGGTTGCCATTTCCTTCTCCAGGGGATCTTCCCGACCCAGGGATCGAACCCAGGTCTTTCCGCATTCCAGGCAGATGCTTTAAACTCTATGTACCAATCACCATTTTAAGTGCTGAACTTCTATTAACTCACTTAATCCTTGCTTAAGTTTATGAAATAGGTAGAATTAATCTTCCCAATAGTTGTAAATATCTGTTCTTGTAATTTTTTCCCAATTTCTATTTCTATAGTGCAAGATTCCTAAAGTACCAGTCAATCCCTTCACATATGAACCAACTCAATGGAAGGATGGGGAACGGAAGACAAAAATATCTCTTAAACGTTGACAAAATCAGTTACATGGATAATAACATATGTGTATGTGAATATTCACGTTCTTTCCTCTCTCAGAAGATGTATTGCCCTAAATGAAGCATTTAAAGCAAAAATCTTCAATCACTACCCAGGTATGAAAACCCATGCATGGCAAAATGGTCACTCCTTAAAAATCCACACACCTCTGCTGCCCAAATCCTTCTACTATTTGATGGTGGAGGCTGGTCCTAACAGCATGCTCTCAACATGCCCTGATTTTCTTGCTGTCCTAGATCAACTTGCATCCATTATCCTCTAGCCTTCTGAATCAGAACTCCCTGGGATTTATTTTCAGCACAGAATTTGCTACAATCAATAGGAACATCTTTCTAGGTAGCTAAAGATACTTCTTACATACAGTCATATTTATCCTTAATAAATAGCCTCCCTCTTCCATCCTCGTATCTTCTGTACTAGCACTGCACCAATACACTATCACTATCACCAACTTCCATCAGTGAGTATGGGGATAATTTCTGAAATTCATCCATATGTTACAAGGTAAACTGTCGAGGGGAAATTTGCTTTTTAAAGTAGCAGACTGAAAATCTTGAATGAAACAGTTTTAAAATACTCTCTGCTTCTTAGTGGCTGTGATAATTTAAGGCCTGCCTTATAAATCCAGGAGAAATATTACTTGGGGTTTTTCCCTCAGATCTCAATGAAAATATGACACACTAGACAGTGAACCCGAACCTCAAGACATATAGCAGATCCGTGGGAAAACAGCAACATGCAGACAAGCCTGCAACCATAAAGAACAAGGCAAGCTTTTTAAAAATACATACCATGGTATAATTGTGAGCCACTTTATGCAAATCTGTACAACCTTGAGCATCAGCAAAAGAACGGATTCCAAGACAGTTGGATGGGTGAAGCTGTTTCATTAAAAACTTACAGCATGCTTCTACAACCTGTGAAAGCTGAAGAAGGCAAGCTGTAGATAACAGGCACTCAATATTATCTTCTTTTAATTCCAGGCGGCCTTAATGATAAAAAGAAATTCCATTAACTATGGAACTATATTAACTTTGGTTTATAAGGTAATTGATGCAAACAATAATAATTCTAAGAGCTCATGACATGCATTCCAGATATAGATGATTTAAGATATTCCAAAAAGAAAAAAAGGACTAGATGTGAAAAATAAGCAACTAGTGCTTTGTGACTTCTACTAAAATAAAAATGAATAGCTTGTTTCCAGAATTTTCAAAGAATGATTAGTAATAATGCAAAAATTGAAAAACATTGTATAATTCATCAAATTATTACATTAACATGTAAAAATATCCTTCAAAAGCTTAATTATAATAACCACTTTAAAGGTTCTAATATAGAGATTTCATCTACAGAGGTACCACCAAGGGTGGTGATTATAAGAGCAGAACTATTAACTGTGGTAGGCTTATTAAAGGCAGAAATCTGAAATCTAATAATACAACTTACATCTTAGAGGTTTTAAATTCATTATATTTTCAGATTTATTACCTGTATATGCATATTGAATCAAGGACCATAGGGAATTCGGTTCTACACCTTCCATTTTTATTTCTTCTTGTCTTGCTTCCCTGACATCACTAGTAAACATGGCAGCAAAATAATCTGAGACAGAGGAGAGCACCAATCTAAGAGCACATCAGAAGAAAAAAAAATCAGTGACGACATCAAAGCTGATGTTCAGTAGTAAATCCTTGGCTTGCTTTCTTTCTCTTTCTTCTATTTTTAAAAAACTTTGTTACTCATAGAAAGTGTTTGGTACTAAGAAATGCATTTTAAGTTTGATAAATTGCTTTATGCTCTAGTCTCTTCCTGTTTTTTCCTTTTGTGTCTTTTTTAACTTTTAATTTTGTAGTGGAGTATAGCTGATTAACAACACTGTGAGTTTGCAGGTAGATAGCAAGGGACTCAGCGATACATATACATGTATCCATTCTCCCCTAACTCCCCTCCCATCCAGGCTGCCACATAACTTCTAGCAGAGCTCCATGTGCTATACAGTGGGCCCTTGTCGGTTATCCATTTTAAATACAGCAGTGTGTACATGGTGAGCCCAAGCTCCCTACCTTCTAGTGTCTTCCTTTGAATAATAAATTTCCATTACTGAAAGTTTCCTGCTGATGTAAATGATTTACTCATTCACTACTCAAATATCCCTTATCATCCTGAAAAAAAGCTATAATATTATTTAAACTAATGATATATAAAATGCAGGAAAAAAATGTAAAGGTTCTCCAGCTTATCATTTTTTAAAACAACCTAAGGTTTTTTTTTTTTTTTTGTAATTATATAAGTAGTAAATACATGGGAGACATCTGACACTGGTTTTAGAAGGTTACTTTTAACTTTTATGATTTTTAAATTATTAGGGTATATTATAATGTTTATATTTTGTTATAGAATTATAGTATCTTTGTTACCACAATACAAAAAGTATATTTTGTATCTTTTTATAGTAATACATTATTATATAATAGGTATGTCTCTGTCCAAATTATTGATAGTCATATATATGCAAAAATAGATTTTAAGTTGTGGCACTAGTGGTAAAGAACCCGCCTGCCAATGCTGGAGATGCTGAAGATTCAGATTTGATCCCTGGGTCGGAAAGATCTCCTGAAGGAAGAAATGGCTACCCACCCAGTATTCTTGTTAGGAGAATCCATGAACAGAGGAGCCCGGTGGGATATAGTCCATGCGGTTGCAAAGAGATCTAAATACTTTGAGATATACTGGTGTGAAAACTAGACAAAAGATCCCTTCTTTTATGGAGTCATAGTCTACAAGGAGACAAACAATACACAGCAGAAGTAAATTCTAAATTATGGCAAGAAGTGGTAAGTGCCACGGGGAAAAATGTAGGGTAAGGGCAAATGGGGAGTTGGTTTAAATAGGTGGTCTCACTGGAAGGTGACACGAGATAAAATTTGAAGGAAGTGCAGGAATTAGTTATACAGGTGTTTGGGAACAGCATTCAGGCAGAAGAGTAGCCAGGCAAACATCAAAAGGCAGAAGCGGCATGCCTACCACATGCAGGGAACAAGGAGGGGGTCAGAGCGGCTGAAGCAGAGTGAGTAAGATGGGCAGCATGATAAAGAAGTAATGGCAAGCTAGGTCACAGAAGCCACGGGGAAGACATGGGGTTTCACGCTGCAACATGAAGAAGCATTAGAAAGTTTGATCAGAGGAGCGACCACATCTGAGTACCACTTTACTGGGTCACTCAGGCAGCTGTGTAGAAAACAGAATGTAGGGAAAAGAGTGAAAACAGAGAGATGGGTTAGGAGTAATCTAAGTGAGATGATGGTGTCTTACACAGGTGTTGCAAGTAAGGTATTGAGTTCTATTTTGGAAACAAGAAATTTGAAATGCCTCTAGAAATTCTGGTTGAAATATCTCTAATAAACCCACACTCACAACATGGACTTTTGGTCACAACATATAGTGACATCTCAATGAATGAATGCTGATTCAGGCATTAAAGACTATAAGACCAAGCCCATGCTTCCTAATTTTACTTTCACTTTAGAAGGTTTAACAAAACTTTTGGGACACAGTTTTAATTAGTTTTGAAAGGTGTTAAAAAAAAAAAGCCTCTGGGATCATAATGGTGATTAACACTGAACAATTTAATATGGAATTATTAGCAGAAAAATTGTTCTTTATTAAACAGTTTCCATTTCCTTTTCTTACAATAAAAAGTAATACTTCATTACTGTTAAATGCTTTTATTCCCTGGTACTACTGCCTTTCATATCTTCTGGAGGTCAGCAAACAGAAGTTGGGATGTGTGGGTGCTCAGTTGCTCAGTCATGTGCAACTCTTTGTAGCCCCAAAGACTGCAGCCTGACAGGACCCTCTGTCTATGGAATTTCCAGGCAAGAACACTGGAGTGGGTTGCCATTTCCTACTCCAAGAAGGTGGGATAGAGTTGGCTATTTTAAAACTCAACAGTTTTGCCACTTCATTCTACAAGTTTGTTTCTAAATGATCACCACTTTAATTTCCATTGAGTTTACCGAAAGTTATACAACAGATAAAATTAGGTGGGGTGCGGCTTAAATAGTAGCTGAAAACTATATCAAATTATTACACACCACGTGCTCTAAAAGAGTCAGACACAACTAAAGCGACTAAGCACGCAGTAATAATCTCATATGCACTGTTTTCTTTGCAGAAAGTCTATGAAATACACTCCTTTACCAAAACACTCCACTGAATAATCAATTAGAACAAGTTACTTCAACATACATTACTAAATGATCAAGGAAGTATTTCACACATATAGAAATTTAGAAAACAATTACCTGTGAGCTGGAATTCTGCGATCACCAGCAACTAAAATTACATCACATAACTGTTTGTGTCTCAAATAGTTTTCCATCTTTTGAATGTTTGTTCAGCATGATTAAGGGCTTGGAAGAATTCATCTGATGAACATGGCTCCATAGTATGGGAGGATGATAACGTCTGACTACTATTGGAAGTCCTGAAAAGAAAGAGAACACGTTTTGAAACATTATGAACACATTAAAAATATCTTTCCTATTAAGTCCTTTTAAAGCCTTCAAATGTAACAGAAGTAATAATACTAGTCAATATAATGTGTAATCATTTATCATTTTTGCCTTTTAAAATCAATGATAGAGCAAATCATCTGTGTGTCTTACAAACATTGTGAGTAAATGTGGTACCTTCTAGCTAACAGCTATATAATACATATTCTTTGACTATCCTTGAGGTCTGTTCTCTGGTCAATATGACATCTCTGCTGAAGAAGTGCCAAACTATATTCATACTGACAGCCATAGGTCCAACATTATATGTAAGGGTATAAGAGATCACTTTTTGAAGGCAGGAAAGAAATTAAACTATTCTGCAGATTAATAAATCCAAGGCATCCTTTATTTAAAAATGGGTTGTGTTTCACAGTTCATTTGTAAGACAACTGTTTACAATACAAACTATATGATCATAAACACAGTATTATAAATAATTCATTTGATTTTCTAGTCAGTCTTCAAAAGTCTGGGTAACCTATAACTTAGATTACAAATTAAAAGAATTTGATGGTCAAATCCAAAGAATTTTAGATAGTATCTAAAAATTATTTGAAATTTCCAAATTATAATGTGAAGAGTATGATGAGTTCAATATTTTCATGATTTCTTGATGGAAAAAGTGAAAAGGTTGAGACTAAGAATGAACTCCTAAATCCACCCCTTTCCTCCCTCCCCCTAAGATCCCTTCTCCAAGATTACCTGAATCAAGTAATCAACATCCCATGGTTATGCAATTAACCACAAAACCACCAACTGGGCCATAACTTAGTTCTCATTTCTCATAAGACCTACTTTTAAGGATATTATGATTCTGATAAATGCGTTGTTGAATCAAGCCTTGCTATATCTTAAGAGAACTTTCTTAATATAAATATCTAATAACCTTATCAAAGTCTTTGACTCTTTTATAATAAAGGGAACTGAAGCCAAGGAGATTAACTGCTTTGCCAAAAGTCAGAGAGTCTGATCATGGCAGAAATAGGGCCGTTGCAGAGAAATCTGTGTGTTCACCAAAACCCTTTTTCTCCTGAGAATATAGCTAGACTGTCTTATAGTGGAAATGAACTGTGTCACCTCCCAGCTAAAGTGGCCAAGAGCAGCTGTGTATCTCCCATTCTTTCTTTCTCTAACCATGAGGACAGAGGACTTACATGGAGGAAGAAGCAAAATATACACAAGTGTTTATAACTAGGATTATATATACAGATTCTACTCGTAAGAAGTCTCATGTTGACTACGATGTATCAGTTTTGAAAGTCAGTAGGGCCATGAATAATAACTATCTCTGGCTAAAGCCTCCTAGCTCATTGTAGTTTCAATGCCATACAAATAGGGGTCCTAAAGAATGTTTAGAGGATAACTGTGAATAACGATAATAGAAGCAAAAGATAGATTATCTAGAAAGTATTTATTGCACACTATGAATATTATTCGTGTAATGACTTGGGAAACAGCATACAATACTCAACTTTACATTTAAGATCATTAGTATAAAAACATATGGAGTATTGTATAACTGTATGTTGCCTATATAAATAAATGAGAATTAGAAACTGTCTTAAAATCTAGGGTAAAATGAAATATAAGCAAAAACAAATAGTTGACTTTGATGAATACCAATTTGAAGATTTAAAACATTTCTCAATAAAATGTAGTTTTCTATTGTCAAAATATTGACAAATGAATGTGAGGACTAGTAATCTAAGGACGAGGGACGATTAGAATACCTAATTGTGTGTGTGTGTGAGTGGCAGCACAGTATGGCATGCAGTGTCTTAGTTCTGATCCCCTGCAGTGCAAGTATGGAATCTTAACCACTGGACTGTCAGGGAAGTCTCTGAACTGATTTTATAAGCCCAAATTCTTTCAAGAGTAAGAACACATGAAGTAAAGTTGCGGGGTGGGGGGTGCTCCTATATTTTGCATCACATTTCTTATACTTTATAATAAATGCTCAGTAATGACTGGACAATGAATTAGATGAGTGTTTTTGAGTGATGAATTGCCATCATCAAAACACTCGTTAATGTTTAATTCTAAAAGAAAAACAGAGCTTTATAATACTAACATCACTAAGTTATTACAGGCTAGCTTTGATGTTGGTATAAGTCCAAAAATAAAGGGGTCATCTCTTTTCTTGTCAAGAACTTTCCAAGTGTTTAGTTCTTCAATCTGAGACATGAATCAGGATAATCTAGAAAGCATTTCAGCTTTTGTGCTCAAGGTCTCATTCCTTATGACTGATTCAGCAGGTCTGAAGTGAGACCTGAAAATTGTATTTTTCAAAGCCCTACAGGTGATCCTAACACATCGTGGATTAAAGGCCACCGATACACTTCAGAGAAGAGATGCATACATTATACAAGTCAGCATGTGATGAATGTACAGATTCAAAACACTGATATATGTAACAGATACTTCAAACGTGTAAACTGAATTTCTTTGAATATTTTAAATGAACTAGTAGAACTTAATAGAATACTTGTTATTTTCCAAAATGAGCATAATGGTAAACCATTACAATTGTTTCAACACATACACATTAACAAACAACATTTTGTGCTTTCTAAATAACATTTTTAACTTAATTTGCTTTCAAGACTTCATTTGCTATCATGTGTTAAACATGCCATTTCAATGATGTGTTGAACATGTTATTTCAATGCGACAATTAATTCAGAGATTTCTGGGTACAGCAATCATTCCCACAGCTTCAGATGAAGGATCAAAAGAAGTACAGGCTTCTGATCTGTGTCTGTGGAAGACTGAAGCCATCCATTCACAAAAGGAACATTAAAGAGGCAGGAACAGAGCTAATCACATGTGAAAAGCTGCAGAGCTTTCCAGCATTTCTTGCTCGAGGAAATTTGGGGTTTTGTACATATAATGTTAATAATCTAAGAATTTACTTAGAAAAGAATTTACTGCATATCCATACAACTATAGAACCCTAGCCATTAGAACCATTATATACAGAATCTTTGTATCTAGAAAGAACCTATGTGGTCATTTAATTCAACCCCCTTACTCTGCGGAGGAGAAAATTTTGAGGCCCAGAACAGCACAAAGCAGTCAACAAAGGACATATAGGCAGCTGGATACAAAGCCAGGACCTGAAGGCATTCAGAATGTTGGTCAAACCACTCACCAAAGGAATGGAAATTTTTGCTAACCTCTGCCCGAAGCATCAGTGAGTGCAAAGACTAAAGGTTTGAAGGGGAGAACGATAGTACAAAATGAATGAGGATAATTTAACAAGAAGACATTAGAATTAAAGATCTTAGACAAAAGTCTACTACTGTGTTCCTTCCCCTTAGCTAGGTATAAGAGAAAAGGAGACTCAGGTTTCTATGTGTAGAGATAACATCTCTATCTCTGCCTGATCAAATGTTTTTAATACTGTGGGTCTGTGTAGATTATAGTGTCAGTATTGTTACTATTACCGTTTTTTTTTTCCTATTATGTGCTTTGGTTTCAAGGTGTGAACTGGAGAGGTATGGTGTATAATTAAGAGTATTTTAGGAAGGTTCTAGAGCTGTGCTATCCAATACAGTAGCTACTAGACCCATGTGGCTATTTTAATTAAAATAAAAATTCACTTATTTAGTTGAACCAATCATATTTCAAATGCTCAAGTAGCCCCATGGGGCTAGTGGCTGCCAGATTGGACAGTGCAGATATAGAACGTTTCTATCACTGCAGAAATTGCTTTCTATTGCACAGTGCTGATTTGACTCTGTCACCATGTATCTGGACAAGTATTTAACTTCTCTAAGTTTTATTTCCAACACCAATACAGTTAAGTAATACATAAATACTTTCTTTTAGAGGATCCTTCATGGGAAGATTATTAAATGAAGTAATGCATGCACAGCCCTAGCATAGAATAAATATACAATCAAAGTAAATCAACTCCTACAGTAGAGCCTGGCTTTTCAAAGACCAATGGAAAGATCTGTAATCCCAGTCTTTTGCCTTACACATTGTTGTTCCTTTGGTTGTCTTCCTAAAAATGATTCCTAGCATTATTAATTTTTATAACTAAATTTCCTAATTCCTGATTAAAATGACCTTTAAAAGAATTGATGCTTTTGAACTGTGATGTTGGAGAAGACTCTTGAGAGTCCCTTGGACTGCAAAGAGATCCAATCAGTCAATCCTAAAGGAAATCAGTCCTGAATATTTATTGGAAGGAATGCTGATGCTGAAGCTGAAACTCCAATACTTTGGCCACCTGATGTGAAAAACCAGCTCACTGGAAAAGACCCTAATGCTGGGAAAAATTGAGCGCGGGAGAAAAAAGGGAGGACAGAGGATGAGATGATTGGATGGCATCACTGATGCGATGGACAGGAGTTTGAGTAGGCTCCGGGAGCTGGTGATGAACAGGGAAGCCTGGCGTGCAGCAGTCCATGGGGTTGCAGTCAGACACGACTGAGTGACTGAACTGACTCAACACACCCAGTAGACATCCTAACCCATAATATAAACATCTGGGAACAGGCTATTCATGGAGCATTTAAAACACATCTGTCTCTGAGTTCTACTTGATCTCTGCATGGTAACAGAGGAAAATATCTAACATTTCCACTTAGTTTTATTTCTTTGATGTTACTAATATGGTAAGTCATATTTCAAAGAACTGTACCATGAATCATTCAAATCTTTTGTAATAGACATTCAATATAGACTAATGAACTCTATATTGCTGGATATTTCTAGGTCACAGGGAAACATTTAATTTCTAGCTTACTGTTCCTCTGCAGTAGGCAATCAATTTGTAAGTCAGAAAAATGCCTAAACATAGAAAAGAGGCAAGTATCAAACGAATCAAGCCACCAAGTGTAAGAGGAAGCACTGCACCAGTTGTTAAAACTGTGGGGATGCAAAGAAGACATGATTTTTTTTTTCAGTGAAGGGACTTGGAATTTGAGGAGCTGAGTTTTATGAAGTAGAAAAAAAAGTAAATCTTCAGATTTCACTTGTGTGTACACACACAGTATGCATTACAGCCCAAACTACCTCTTTATTACAAATTATTTAATTTCTTCACTTTCAAAACCAGAACTTGCATTAGGCTTTCTTTCTTTTTATGTATTTATGTATTTGCTATGCTGGGTCTTAGCTGTAGCGTGCAGGAATTTTAGTTGTGGCATGTGGGATCTAGTTCCCTGACGAGGGATGGAACCGGGCCCCTGCATTGAGAGCTCTGAGTCTTTGTCAGTGGACCACGAGGGAAGTACTTGCATTAGGCTTTCTTAGTGGAGTAATTTTTTTCAAAAGAAGTTTTAAGAATCCCTTCCCAAGGATTATACACTATATGATTTTGAGTAGAAAACAAAGCTGCACTGAAACTGTATTCATGGTCTGTCTGGCTCACTCCCTAGGTAAGTGATTTAATCCTAGCCACTGTCTCAGCTTTTGGCATTCAGAATTCATGCCTTTGCCAATGTGCAAATGACTGTATCATGAATCTTTTGGCATCTTTTGCACATATTCAAAGTCACAAATGTAAAATAAGACTGTAAATTGCTTAGTATAAGCTAGCAGTCTCTAAAAGAATTTTATGCATATCGTTTACAGTATACTTTTAAGCATGTGCCCCAATATATAGACATTTGAGTTTATAAAAGATATACATATATCACACAATTATTTATATTATAAAACAAAAAATAGAGATTTAAAAGATAAAATGTAAATAAATACATTCCAATTATCCGTATTGTGCCATTCCTCCAACAAATCATCTTGTACATTCCCAACTGGAATGTAACTGGTATCAGAATACAAAGAAAGGAAAGATCAGCATGGGCTAGTGTCTGGAAAGGCAACAAGTAACAGATGAGATCTGCTTACTGAAACTCTAAGAGTTTAGACGAGTAACTTGGAGTTTAGATGACTAACTGGGAGTTTAGATGACTAACTGGGAGTTTAGATGAGTAACGAGGAAGAGGAATTGGAGTCATCTCTTTTAAGATGAGGACAAGGCGCGGTGCATACAGAGAAATGACAATAGGCAAAGAAAAAGACCTTCACCTCTTCCCTTCTCAAGAGAAATATTTTTGAATTTAAGGCATTTGCTGCTGGTCCTGTGGCCAGAGTATCTGTAGGGAAGAGTTAAATGTTTATATAAGAATCAAAACTTCTAAAACAATAATCAGTGTGAAGGAGAAGAGCCAGCGGGCACCCTCATGCAAGGCTGCTGAGAATTAAAATAGTTAACACCCCTGAAGGGCTTCCCAGGTGTTTCAGTGGGTAAAGAATCCACCTGCAAATTCAGGAGCCATAGAAGACGCAGGTTCAATCCTTGGGTTGGGAAGATCCCCTAGAGGAGAGCATGGCAACCCACTCCAGTGTTCTTGCCTTGAAAATCCCATGGATGGAGAAGCCTGGTGGGGCTACAGTTCATGGGGTCACAAAGAGTTGGACGTGACTGAAGTGACTGAGTATGGACACACTTAATGTTCCGGAAATGACTTTGAGAATACAGATCAAAAATCCTAAAAACTGTGCACACTCCTGGGGCTTTATCTAGAGGAAATAGTCATCTGTATGCAGAGACCTAGCTAGTGGGTGTAGGGGAGAGGAGGTTATCACAGGTTGTTTCTGATAAGAAAATATTGGTTAAATAACCACAAGTTTTGTCTGTGCCTAGACTGATTCAGCCATTTAAAAAGATACAGAAGAACATTTAATGCCATAGCAGGTTGTTTTATTGGATATTGCCTTTGCCTATCCAGGATTCTTTCTTAGGGTGACTGATCCATTTCTTCCTTTTGGGAAACTACACATTCCCAACCTCAGCTCTCAGGGATTGGGCAGAGGTGACTCCTCCCACTGAGCAGAGGTGAGCAAGGGACCAAGGCCTGGCCAATAGGAGTGTCATATCTTCTGGCAATCAGATTCAGTTGGGTGGATATGAGAGCCAAACAAGGCCAGACAGAGTCAGTTTCAAGATGTTTGTTGATGCTCTTGGAAAAGAGTCACTCTCTTTCCACTGAGGAGGCTAAGCTGATAAAACATAAGCCTGGAGCTGCTAGCGGATTTTTTCTACCACACAGATAGCCTGCATAAGGAAATGCCATCACAGAGGAAAAGAGAATCTAGAAAGGGAGGGAAAAAAGGGTTTCTGGCATTATTTGAGTATTTGAATTCATCACATCTAATTGAGCTTTTATTTACTTCTGTGAATCAAAAACTTTAGTTTTTGCTTGTCAGTTTGAGTTGGGTTTCTGCCTTTTGTGACCTAATTTTATGTTTGTTATTGGTTAGTTGGTAAGTTGTGTCTGACTCTTTGCGACCCCATGGGATTTCCCAGGCAAGAATACTGGAGTTCGTTGCCATATCTTTCTCCAAGGCATTTCTTCAACCCATGGATCAAACTCACATCTACAGCTTGGAAGGCAGATTCCTTACCACTGAGCCATCTGGAAAGCCCCTAATTTTATGTTTCAGCTCAGTTCAGTTCAGTAGCTCAGTCATGTCTGACTCTTTGCAACCCCATGGACTGTAGCACGCCAGGGCTCCCTGTCCATCACCAACTCCCAGAGCCTACTCAAACTCATGTCCATTGAGCCAGTGATGCTATCCAATCAACTCATTCTCTATCGTCCCCTTCACCTCCTGCTTTCAATCTTTCCCAGCATCAGAGTCTTTTCCAATGAGTCAGTTCTTCACATCAGGTGGTCAAAGTATTGGAGTTTCAGCTTCAACATCAGTCCTTCCAATGGACACCCAGGACTGATCTCCTTTAGGATGGTCTGGTTGGATCTCCTTGCAGTCCAAGGGACTCTCAAGAGTCTTTTCCAGCACCACAGTTCAAAAGCATCAGTTCTTTGGCACTAAGCTTTCTTTCTAGTCCAACTCTCACATCCATACATGACTACTGAAAAAAACCATAGCTTTGTCTAGATGGACCTTTGTTGGCAAAATAATATCTGTTTTTTAATATGCTGTCTAGGTTGGTCATAACTTTTCTTCCAAGGGCAACTGTTTTTAATTTCATGGTTGCAGTCACCATCTGCAGTGATTTTGTAGCCCCTAAGAATAAAATCTGTCACTGTTCCCCCATCTATTTGCCATGAAGTGATGGGACCAGATGCCATGATCTTAGAAGAAATGGAGTAGCCATCATAGTCAACAAGAGAGTCCAAAATGCAGTACTTGGATGCAATTTCAAAAATGACAGAATGATCTCTGTTCATTTCAAGGCAAACCATTCAATATCACAGTAATCCAAGTCTATGCTCCGACCAGTAATGCTGAAGAAGCTGAAGCTGAACAGTTCTATGAAGACCTACGAGATCTTCTAGAACTAACACTCAAAAAAGATGTCTTTTTCATTATAGGGGACTGGAATGCAAAAGTAGGAAGTCAAGAAACACCTGGAGTTGACAGGCAAATATGGCCTTGGAGTACAGAATGAAACAGGGCAAAGGCTAATAGAATTTTGCCAAGAGAATGCACTGGTCATAGCAAACACCCTCTTCCAACAACACGAGAAGACTCTACACATGGACATCACCAGATGGTCAATACCAAAATCAGACTGATTACATTCTTTACAGACAAACATGGAGAAGCTCGATATAGTCAGCAAAAACAAGACCGGGAGCTGGCATGGCTCGGATCATGAACTCCTTATTGCGAAATTCAGACTTAAATAGAAGAAAGTGGGGAAAACCACTAGTCCATAAAGGTATGACCTAAGTCAAATCCCTTACGATTATACAGTGGAAGTGAGAAATAGATTCAAGGGATTAGATCTGATAAGACAGAGTGCCCGAAGAACTATGGACGGAGTTTCAGTTTCATGACATGTATAGGAGACAGGGATCAAGACCATCCCCAAGACAAAGAAATGCAAAAAAGCAAAACGGTTCTCTGAGGAGGTCTTACATATAGCTGTGAAAAGAGAACCAAAAAGCAAGAGAAAAGTAAAGATATACCCATTTGAATGCAGAGTTCCAAAGAATAGCAAGAAGAGATAAGAAAGCCTTCCTCAATGATCAATGCAAAGAAATAGAGGAAAACAATAGAATGGGAAAGACTAGAGATCTCTTCAAAAAAACTAGAGATACCAAGGGAATATTTCATGCAAAGATGAGCACAAAAAGGACAGAAATGGTACGGACCTAACAGAAGCAGAAGATACTAAGAAGAGATGTCAAGAATACACAGAAGAATTGTACAAAAAGATCTTCCACGACCCAGATAATCATGATGGTGTGATCGCTCACCTAGAGCCAGACATCCTGGAATGTGAAGTCAAGTGGACCTTAGGAAGCACCACTACAAACAAAGCTAATGGAGGTGATGGAATTCCAGTTGAGCTCTTTCAAATCCTGAAAGATGATGCTGTGAAAGTGCTGCACTCAATATGCCAGCACATTTGGAAAGCTCAGCAGTGGCCACAGGACTGGAAAAGGCCAGTTTTCATTCTAATCCCAAAGAAAGGCAATACCAAAGAATGCTCAAACTACCGCACAGTTGCACTCTTCTCACATGCTAATAAAGAAATGCTCAAAATTCTCCAAGCCAGGCTTCAACAGTACGTGAACTGTGAACTTCCAGATGTTCAAGCTGGTTTTAGAAAAGGCAGAGGAACCAGAGATCAAATTGCCAAGATCTGCTGGATCATCGAAAAGCAAGAAAGTTCCAGAAAAACATGTTACTTCTGCTTTATTGACTATTTCAAAGCCTTTGACTGTGTGGATCACAACAAGCTGTGGAAAATTCTGAAAGAGATGGGAATACCAGACCACCTGACCTGCCTCCTGAGAAATCTGCGTGCAAGTCAGGAAGCAATAGTTAGAATTGGACATGGAACAACAGACTGGTTCCAAATAAGGAAAGGAATACGTCAAGGCAAAAATGTTGCAAAACAGTATACACAATGAAATTCAGTTTTTATTCTAAAAACATTTTTATTTTATGCTAGTATAAAATACACTGGAAGAACGCTTCCTCAAATTGTTAATAGTTATTATTTCAAGGTGATAGGGTAATTAATGATTTTTACTTTTTATTTCTGCTCATCTCTATTTGCTAATGTCTAATGGTAAAAAAAAATACACAATGTTAAAAAAAAACTCATCAAAAATTAGATCAAAAGGATTCTGAAGAGACAGCTATCCAGCTGTCTTCACCTCTTGCACCCTGTTGATCATAACCCTAAATCATGCTTCACATCCACCACAGCAGTGAGTTTTACCTGGACACACGGCTACCCAGGCAGATACCACATCTGAACTTCCTTTGCTACTCACTGTGGCCATGTGACTAGGTTTTCAACAATGGCACATGTGCAGAACTGATAACTGTAACTTGTGTTAATAGCTTAATGTCCTCCCTGCTCTTTCCTTGCTCAATCCCACAGCGTAGAATGTGGAGGGGGAGCTTAGGAAGCTTTGACCATAAAGAAAGAATAACGCCCTATGGGATGGAGAAAGAGTATGGAAGGAACCTTGGTCTCTTAGGGAACTTGGGTAGCAGAGCTAACTGTCTGCCCTGAGCCATTTGCCCATTTGTGAGATGACAGAGAAATAAACTTCTATTTTATTTGAGATACTATATTTCTGAATCTCTTATCATCTTAGCCTATTCTCTACTAACATCCCTAAAGTTAAATGGCCAAATTATACTGCTTTGTGCATATGAGTGATTGTGTGTATGTCTGTAACACTGTTTTTCATGCCTAATTTATCTAATTCTAAAAATGTAAAACTTCATTGTCTAGTTACAAATGGATGAACATATAAGCAGTTAAGTGTCATAAAAGTTTCCTCTGCCTTAAAAATTTGGACTTACAGTTGTGCAACTCTAGAACCCATTAGCCGTTTTGCTAAGCTAATTCTTTTTGGGAACTAATGATTCCAATAAATTTCTGTTCTGTTTAAACCAGCCACTCAGTTTCAGTTGCTTAAAACTAAGAACACTGATTGATACAATGTAAAGACAGGCTTTAGGGGATTTATGAAGCAGAGACATCACTTTGCCAACAAAGGTCTGTTTAGTCAAGGCTATGGTTTTCCAATAGTCATGTATGGATGTGAGAGTTGGACTATAAAGAAAGCTGAGCGCTGAAGAATTGATGCTTTTGAACTGTAGTGTTGGAGAAGACTCTTGAGAGTCCCTTGGACTGCAAGGAGATCCAACCAGTCCATTCTAAAGGAGATCAGTCCTGGGTGTTCATTGCAAGGACTGATGTTGAAGCTGAAACTCCAGTACTTTGGCCACTTCATGGGAAGAGCTGACTCATTTGAAAAGACCCTGATGCTGGGAAAGATTGAGGGCAGGAGGAGAAGGGGACAACAGAGAATGAGATGGCTGGATGGCATCACCGACTCAATGGAGATGAGTCTGGGTAAACTCTGGGAGTTGGTGATGGACAGGGAGGCCTGGCATGCTGCGGTTCATGGGGTTGCAAAGAGTTGTACATGACTGAGCGACTGAATCCTGTATGAAATATTTAACATATGTGTGTGTACATACATGCACATATAGACACACACATACAGTGGGTTTTCTGGGGAAAGGTTCTATAGCTTATGTCAAGGGTATCCATGATATGACTTGGGCTTATGTGTGAGGAAGACATTACAATACATCCTTTCTTGATATAGGTACAATATAGTAGAACTTCTTTGCCATCTCTGGAAGCAAAATTTTTTTCATGTAGAGATGTATAAGATTTTAATTTTAAAATGAATCAGAATTAATAGACTGGTTCAAAGAAGATGTTTGACATAAAAACTGCTGCTAAGTCACTTCAGTCGTGTCCGACTCTGTGCGACCTACTGGACAGCAGCCCACCAGCCTCCCCCGTCCCTGGGATTCTCCAGGCAAGAACACTGGAGTGGGTTGCCATTTCCTTCTCCAATGCATGAAAGTGAAACGTGAAAGTGAAGTCGCTCAGTCGTGTCCGACTCCATGCGACCCCATGGACTGCAGCCTACCAGGCTCCTCTGTCCATGGGTTTTTCCAGGGAAGAGTACTGGAGTGGGGTGCCATTGCCTTCTCCAGGGAGAACATTATACACAGCCATCAAGTCCCTCAGATACTTTTAAAATCTCCTGGTAGTTTAGCCAAATCTACTAAAATCACATAGCAATGAGCCCTTTACTTTTTCCTAATAGTATGATCACAAAGCACTGAAGAAAAAATTACTGTGATCGACACAAAGCAATGCATGATGACTGAAGACAAATATGTTCAGTTATTCTTTTAAAATCTAGCAGTTGTTAATATTGTTTTAAAAACACCAGGTTTTAGATTTAAATCTCTTACACAAAATTGATGATTCTGTTATGTCAGAGATGGACTAGAAAAATGCAAGAATTTAGTGCCTACATCCACTCTCATAGTCCTGTCTGGGAAACGATTCCCCTCCACCTTTTTTTTTGACCCTGCAGTAAGTTGTCCTGAGATTAATGATGAAACATTAGGTAAAATTAGCAAGCCTTTTTCTTCAATTATATAAACATAATATTAAAAAGGATCAACAACAGAAAGAGACACTGCTAATTACTTTCAATTAATTCTACATAAATTCTTGGGTTTAAAATTTATGCTCCTATTAAGATCTGTCCTAATCTAGATTTCTATTAAATAAAAATGCTTCATCTAATGAGAAAAAAAAGGGTCAAGAAAAAGGGACAGCACTTGAGAAATGCTATATTATGAAGATAACCCCTTGCTGGGAGAGAAGGGCCTAAATGTCTTCAGGATGAATCAAAGAAAGGCAAATCAACAGACCAAGCAACAGAAGAGTTCAAGGATATCTGCTGAAACAGAACAGCAAGGAATGAATACGGTGGATCAGATGACTGTGGGTAAATGGCTGTCAAGAGATTATACCTGTAAGTCAGTCAGAGGTGGCTTGTTTCAAGAACCACACTGAGAAAATTAGTTGAGGAGAGAAGGTAAAACTGGTTAGAATGAATCAGTAACTATTATGTTAATCCAAAGCGAACTCAGTGATTAAATGAAAAGTCACAGAGAACTGTCTACTGGTATTTGTCCATGAATTTTACATGTTAATGGTTTGGGTTCAAAATGCAGCTATTTCCAAGAGACCAAGGTCAATATTAACAATGGTAAGTCAGATTGATATCTATCATTGATTTGGGTGTGATGAAAATGGCACTTTACCTTTGTGGTCTTCCTCCCTAAAACTTATAACCCCAGTTGAATCATGAGAAAAGTATCAGATAAATCCCAACTGAGTAAGACATTCTGCAAAATACCTAACCACTACTCCCCAAACTGCCAAGGTCATCAAAAACAAGGGAAGTCTGAGAAACTGTCACAGCCTAGAGGAGCCTAAGGATACATGATGATTAAACGTAATCAGTATCCTAGGTGGGATCCTGTAAAAAAAAAGAACTTTAGGTATTTAGACATTAAGGGAATTTGAATAAAGTATGGTCTTTAGTTAATAACAATGTATCATATTGGTTCACAGTAACAGATACACCAGTTCTAACATGTTAATAACTGTTAGGGAAATAATAGGGAAAACTGGGTGTGGGATATATAGGAACTTACTACAGTATCTCTGTAATTTTCCTGTAAATCTGGAAGTATTATAAAAATATAAACTTTAGTTTTTTTAAAATGCAGCTTCATTTTACTTACTATTTTTGAGCAAGTTACTTAACCTTTCCATGCCTCACTGGCCTCATTTCTACAGTTAGAATGACAATAGTGACAAACTCAGAAATCTGTGAAGACTAAATGATGTAATACTAAAATGCTTAGAACAGTGTCTCACAGACAATAAATACCCAGTCAGTATTACCTATTATGTTATTGGGATATTTATAAAATACAGTAGTATTTTAAATACTACTATTTTAAATAAATAAAAAATAATCAGAAATAAAAAATGTTTAACTTTATAAACAAGGTTGAAATAATGAAAATTTCTTCACTATGTAAAAATTCCATAATTTCAAAGTTGGCCAATCAAATACAGTGTAAATTGTGTTCATGTTATGGTCCCATGATGAGTTATCATGTAAACCTGACTGGCCCTGGTGAAAATTCACCTTGAGTTATAGTCATAGAAACCTACTGCTCACACAGAAGGTCACAATTCTGTTACTCAGGGCCTAAAATTCCTCAAGGTGTAAAAATCAAAGTTTGTATTTTAATAACAAAGTAATGAAACTGGGGGAAAAGTGGCTAAGCTACAGACACAAGATCAAAGTTAAAAGATAAGAAACTTTTAAATCACTTAGATGTGAGACAGCAGAAATTACCATAAATTGAGGAGTCAGGCAGGTTTGAATACAACTGATGAAACACATATCATATGAATTCCCCCATCATGTGATGTCAGTCTATGGTATACTGAAATAATATGTTTGCTATATATTTTATTGCAGATAGTATATAAGGAAAAGAACTATTCCCAAGTTATATACAAAATCTGATGAATGTCAGTGTAGCTTCTTTTGACATTAACAGTGATAGTTTTTGATTTGTTTACAGTAGAAGGGCAACCACCTAGAGAGATCGCTCACTTAATCAAAAAGCTGGACTCAAATAAATGTGTCCTCATGATGAAGATCAAAGACTTAGAGCTGGAGGATTGAAGAAGGGTATGAAAACTAGATACATTTAATCTGGAAAAAGGAAAAGTAAAAGTACACACACAAATGACATTTCTAAAATCTAAAATGATTTTCACTTTTTTTGCAGTAAGATGTTGGGATAGAAATTTTAAGCCACCAGGAATATTAAATTTCTTTGACACATTTCCTCTCATATCTAAAAATCAAAGACATTTTCTTTAAGTACATTTTATTTTTGAAATAGTATTTTAGAAAAAGTTTGGTCACTGCAGATGTGAACTGCTTATTCCCTTACTATTTACTTTCTCAATCTTCTCTATTAGCAATTTTATTTAAAAAAAAAAAAAAAACTACATTCATTTTAAATTTTAGAAAATATAATTTTCTGATTTTTATAACTCCTACAAATAAAAACATCATTATATATTCTTGAACTATGCACACAGCAATCTCAGTCCAAAAAAAAAGCAATCTTTTTCTGTCATAATGACTATCCCATCAAGATGACATTTTAATGTGGATACTAAAGAATAGAGTAACTTAATTTCGGTAATCATTAGTTTTGCAAACTACCTTTTCTGTAAGGAAGTAAATTACAGTGACCCAGGTGTGTGTAATGTAAGATTATATACATGTATATAAAATTTATACCCCCTCACATATGTATAATCTCTCCAGGTAGTAGACACATGTTAAGATTTTCATAACTTATGCTGGTAAATGAATGAACCCTTTTTTCCCTCTAATTTTGTTATAATATTCTTGATACATTATATTGATTTTCAAATGCAAAGATGATTACTCTTTGGTTTCTCACAAAAAATGGTAAACCCTGAACCTTTTACTAAATAAATCACTCCTTTTATGGCAACAAGTATCCAAAGAAAACACAAAACAATGAAACCATATTAATTCAAATGATCTCCATATGAAAATTATCAGTGGCTTCTATTCTCTTAATATAATGCTAAATCATGAACTAATTAAATTTTTTAAAATTAAATATACTAGTTAGCTATGTAAAGATATTCCCCTCTCTCCATTACACAAATGAGCATAGATGACTGGTCTATATTTGTTACTATTCCAGCACCACAGTTCAGAATTCCATATTCTGAAGATTAGAAGAGAAAGTGGTAAATATTCCCAAGTAAGAGATACTTGAATATATGAACTCATTTTGTCCCCATCTCTTATGATGCCTACATTAATAATAACCAACATATAAATTACAAGTGTTATCAAAACCTGCAGAGAAATTTTAAAAGGATCCAATAATTAATCTAGAAAAATAAATCTTTAAATATTTTTGAGTGAAGATGAATCAGAAGGGTGACTTTCAGGCTCTAACTTATTTCTCAAGATGTGATAGTAGTTTAAACTGATTAAGAAGAAAATTCATTTCAAAAGTAAAGCCTGGCTCCATGGGTGAAAATGGATAAAGCCATATGAATGTAACCAATTTTTAATTTTCAAACTCATTTCCCCTTCTTTTTGTCCCCTTTTACCAGCTGACCACATCTAGCTCCTCTATGTTCCCTTATACTTTCCTGAAGGAATGTGCTTCATTTCCCTAAATAGCACAATTTTCAGTGAAGTGAAGGTAACAGGAATTAGTAGCTGTCATCTTAGAAAGAGACGTGCTACTGTATTCTCTGTTATTAGTCAAGAGGGCTGCAACATAGGACAAAGAGAAATAACCATAAGAAAAATATTATTGACAACCACAATGGTGTAAATAAAAATTACTGGCAACTACCATGTGCATCTCCTGATAAAACCTTTCACTTTCACTAAAATTAAAAAATGACTATAATCCGTTGCAAACTGAAATGTCATAAAATTTTCTGTACTACAGAAATGTCTCCTATAGTTTTGCCATAAGACTATAGAAGGTACATGAATGAAGCAAACTACAAGACATGATGCATTAAACTGCTACCATATATTATTTTCAAGGCAGAGCCAGATCTACATATGGAACACAAGATATTTCAAAATGAAAGCTTTGTTGTCTTTATAATTTTCCAGAATTAAAATCAATATTAGAACATTTTTAAAATCCCAGTAAAAGTACCACATATACATACCATTATATATGTATATTTATGTAGAGGCATATATATGTATAATCATAGATTTTAAACAATAATACTAAATTATTTTAAACAGTATAGAGAATATCCCCCACACCCCATTACTAACAGTAAAAAAAATAATCAACCTGCATGAACTGGAATCAGATTCATTTTCTTCTTCACTAGTGCCATCATCCACTTCTGGTCTATCCAGCCAATGTGCACCGCCACAATCTTCTGCTGTAAACTCAAATGCAGGGACTTCAGAGGTGGATGCCATTGGCCAAGAAGGTGAATTCTGAAAATCCAGTTGGCTGGACCTTCGGTAACCAATTGAAGCCAAAGGCAATTGCAGGCTACATGGATCTAAAAACTTTCTCCCACCGTTTGCTCCAGTCTGTCCTCGATTCCAAAATTCTCCCTGCTGGCTGTCAACTGTAGAATTAGGAGATGATGCTTGATGGCTAAACCACCTCCATCTGATTTTCAAAATCTGCTTCACATCAAACTCTTTACGAGAACCAGACATCCTCAGAGAAACCAAGTGATCGTCTAGGCAACGGGCAAAAAGCACTGCACACAGATTTGTGCATCCAACCAAGACAAGAGAAGTATATGCCCTGCTGTACACAATAAACAAATTGAAAGGAAAATAAATCACATTCACATATATATCTACATTTACTTTTATACCAATATATCAGATTATAAAGAACAAAGGACAATGAAAAAAGAGGAACCACGGTGGAACATTCCGTTCAATCAGAGCAAACTCTCATCCACCTATCCTGAAGCAGCTAGACTTTCCCCTGCTCTCCTTTCCCTTACTGACCATTAGCTCTCACAAACACTGACAGCATTCATTAAAGTCCTTTTAAATGCAGAACACCACCCCTTTTCTTAAACCACAAATGACAGAGACAGAAAGCACTATCCCGTTGCAGTGTCTGTCTCTGCTGCTTAGTATGTTAACTCTTTTATTGCTGAAACAAGAAATGTATTCCACAGCATTTTCCTTTGTACTTAAAAATCACTGTAAAACTAAAATATTTCTATTTTTATACTAAGTTCCTAAATGAATTTCACAACCACTTTTTTAGAAAGCATTTTTAAATCAGATGAGTTATAGTGATGCTGAAGCTGTACTCTGGATGGGGGTGAGAAAGGAGGAGAAATACAAAGGTGGGGCTCCTGTTTACTGCTCTCCACTTCTGTTTTCTCCCTTAAGGAAAGCAGGGTGTTTCATTAATATAGTACAATACTGGGTAAGACTTCATTTAAGCAAAGAATATTGAGAAGACTAGAGAGAAAAAGTTTGGAAACTACAAAGGATCAAAATATGACAGTACTTACTCTTTTTAAAATAAATAACCTGAAGTTAGTATGGCTCTATAATTATGACTGAGCCATTCTGATTTAGTACAGTAGACAAATTTCTATGACACTACTTAGCAAAAGGAAAATGTGGCTCAAGAAAGATGCCTAGGACTGGGATAGGATTCTTTCTTGGGTATACAAATACCCTCTGATGTTGGCAAAACAAATGATCTGAACATGGTTATAGCTAAGGCACATTGATAAAGCAAATAAAAATCTATCAAATACAATCAGATTTTAAAATACTGAATGGTAACTGTGACCAAGACACTCTACCAAGCATCGTGGGGAAACCGATATATATCTTTGTTCTTACCCTCAAAAATAATTAAACTGAGCTACTGAAACCAAAAATGACAACTTAAATATAAGAAACACTATAATGCTGCAGTACTAACATTTTGTTACCTACAAATGTACAAATACAGAATTTGAGCTTTCAGGGTGCCCAGTATCTTTCAACTGACCAAAAAAAAAAAAAAAAGCTGCTTTGGAGGCTTACAAAATATTATGAGGCATATACCTTAACCTTACCCAGCTCTATAGGAGAATAAAAATTATTCGGAGACATAAGAATGAGAGGCATGAAAAGCCATATACAATTCTGTGCCAAACACTGTACAACAAACCATAAATACTGTGAGAAAGAGAAAGGAGATATCAGCATGGTGTGGAGTGCTATGGGTCAGTTTGATTAGGGAGAAGGCTTCTAAGAATGGGAAGAAGTTGCGTAGGTAGAATGATGAAAGGTTCTATCAAGTAAGAAATGTATCAATAAAAGCATGAAGTGAGCATACTGACAAAGAAAGAGGGGGAGCTATCAGTTTGATCAGCCAACCAGACATTCCTAATTAATTTTAAGGAGGGGAGGTGATAGAATTCCAGTTGAGCTGTTTCAAATCCTGAAAGATGATGCTGTGAAAGTGCTGCACTCAATATGCCAGCACATTTGGAAAACTCAACAGTGGCCACAGGACTGGAAAAGGTCAGTTTTCATTCCAATTCCAAAGAAAGGCAATGCCAAAGAATGCTCAAACTACCGCACAATTGCACTCATCTCACATGCTAGTAAAGGAATGCTCAAAATTCTCCAAGCCAGGCTTCAGCAATACGTGAACTGTGAACTCCCTAATGTTCAAGCTGGTTTTAGAAAAGGCAGAGGAACCAGAGATCAAATTGCCAACATCCGGTGGATCATGGAAAAAGCAAGAGTTGCAGAAAAACATATATTTCTGCTTTATTGACTATGCAAAGGCCTTTGACTGTGTGGATCACAATAAACTGTGGAAAATTCTGAAAGAGATGGGAATACCAGACTACCTGACCTGCCTCTTGAGAAATCTGTATGCAGGTCAGGAAGCAACAGTTAGACCTGGACATGGAACAACACACTGGTTCCAAATAGAAAAAGGAGTACGTCAAGGCTGTATATCATCACCCTGCTTATTTAACGTCTATGCAGAGTACATCATGAGAAACGCTGGACTGGAAGAAACACAAGCTGGAATCAAGATTGCTGGGAGAAATATCAATCACCTCAGATATGCAGATGACACCACCCTTATGGCAGAAAGTGAAGAGGAGCTAAAAAGCCTCTTGATGAAAGTGAAAGAGGAGAGTGGAAAAGTTGGCTTAAAGCTCAACATTTAGAAAACGAAGTTCATGGCATCTGGTCCCATCACTTCCTGGGAAATAGATGGGGAAACAGTGGAAACAGTGTCAGACTATTTTTGGGGGCTCCAAAATCACTGCAGATGGTGACTGCAGCCATGACATTAGAAGATGCTTACTCCTTGGAAGAAAAGTTATGACCAACCTAGATAGTATATTCAAAAGCAGAGACATTACTTTGCTGACTAAGGTCTGTCTAGTCAAGGCTACGATTTTTCCTGTGGTCATGTATGGATGTGAGAGTTGGACTGTGAAGAAAGCTGAGCGCTGAAGAATTGATGCTTTTGAACTGTGGTGTTGGAGAAGACTCTTGAGAGTCCCTTGCACTGCAAGGAGATCCAACCAGTCCATTCTGAAGGAGAGCAGCCCTGGGATTTCTTTGGAAGGAATGATGCTGATGCTAAAACTCCAGTAGTTTGGCCACCTCATGAGAAGAGTTGACTCATTGGAAAAGACTCTGATGCTGGGAGGGATTGGGGGCAGGAGGAGAAGGGGACGACAGAGGATGAGATGGCTGGATGGCATCACGGACTCAATGGATGTGATTCCGAGTGAACTCCGAGAGATGGTAATGAACGGGGAGGCCTGGCGTGCTGCGATTCATGAGGTCGCAAAGAGTCGGACACGACTGAGCGACTGAACTGAACTGAAGAGACAAAGCTGCATGCATAAGATGACATAAAATGTCCTGAGCACAAAGCCAAAGTTTAAAGGCTAGCAGGCAATCTTAAGTGGATTGCTGAATAGGGCAATGCTTTTAGAAAGCTAATTTGGCAGCAGTATGCAGCATGCATTACAATATGAAATGATACTTTTCCTTCTTCTTCACCTCTGCCAGACTCCTTCTATCCACAACCTTCTAACTCCACTCTACCTATCCAACTTTGTTTCTAACTGTTTTCCAACATGGACACACCACTTCAGATTGTACCTTATGGTGCTTCCTCTTTCACACGCTGTTTGTGTTCCAATTTCTCCAGTTTTGGAAATTCACTCATCCTTCAAGGTTTATCACTGGCACTGCTGCCCCTTAGAAAGGCCTCTCCAATTACTCTAGCCTAGCCTTATGGTTCTCAACAAGAATAGCACCGACCCCCTCTGCTCCCACAGTAGAGGGTGTGGAATTTTAGTTGTTGGAATCACAAAAGAGGGCACTGAGTGGGCAGAGGCCAGAGATGGTAAACATCTGCAAGTACAGACCCACAACGAAGAAAGGCCACTGCAGTAGTTCATGATGATCTCACCATCACTGTCTTCACACAAGTAAGTATAATATTCACCAAGCATTTATATGTTTAAGGCACCACAAGTTGTAGAAAGATAAATAACAAAGATCTTTCTTTTGAGAGGGCTATTTATTGTGGCAGGGAAAATAATTAAATGGACATTACAAATAATTTATCTTAATAAATATAACATATAAATAAAATTTTAAATTGGATTCAATCTGTCAATATGAGAACACTTACTTACCAGAGAGTCCATTTACAATGTGCCAGCTCCAGTAACTAATTTTAATTGTTTTGCTGTTTGGTTGACTGGTTGAAGCCTAAACACAAGAATGGACTTTAAAGGCCACTAAGGTGCCAGACATTTCTCAATATGTGATAGAGAAGAAATCCAAAGACGTGAATGTTAAAATGCTGAACCATGCCTCTAGTCCCAAGAGGGGCCAAAGACCCTTTTCACAGAGGAACTGAGAAATGCATTAAATAAATCTCTTAAGTAGAGAAGCTCTTCTGAGTAGGCTAGAAATGCAGGTGCAAGATTAGCCCCTGAAACAGACTTTCTGGTTAAAGGGAAACTAGGATCTTTGGTTGGAGAAGCCAATGGCACCCCCACTCCAGTACTCTTGTCTGGAAACTCCCATGGACGGAGGAGCCTGGTGGGCTACAGTCCATGGAGTCACCAAGAGTCGGACACGGCTGAGTGATTTGACTTTAACTTTTTACTTTCATGCATTGGAGAGGGAAATGGCAACCCACTCCAGGAGAATCCCAGGGACGGGGAAGCCTGGTGGGCTGCCGTCTATGGGGTCGCACAGAGTCGGACATGACTGAAGTGACTTAGGAGCAGCAGCAGGATCTTCAGCTGGCAAAGGCAAAGCAGCAGTTTTTAACCACTGCTGTAATCATGGATTTAGTTGCATACATACATACATATGCATGTATATACAACGCCCTGCCCCATCCTTCTACATCAGCAGGCTCACACTGCATCTTTTAATTTCATGGCTGCAGTCACCATCTGCCGTGATTTTGGGGCACCCCAAAATAAAGTCTGCCACTGTTTCTCCGTCTATTTGCCATGAAGTGATGGGACCAGATGCCATGATGTCAGTTTTCTAAATGTTGAGCTTTAAGCTAACTTTTTCACACTACTCTTTCACTTTCATCAAGAGGCTCTTTAGTTCTTGAAGAAGTGTTTTTCTTCACTTTCTGCCATAAGGGTGGTATCATCTGCATATCTGAGGTGACTGATTGATATTTCTCCTGGCAGTCTTGATTCCAGCTTGTGCTTCATCTAGCCCAGCATTTCTCATGATGTGCTCTACATATAAGTTAAACAAGCAGGGTGACAATATACAGCCTTGACGTATTCCTTTTCCTATTTGAGACCAGTCTGTTGTCCCATGTCCAGTTATAACTGTTGCTTCTTGACCTGCATACAGATTTCTCAGGAGGCAGGTCAGGTGGTCTGGTATTCCCATCTCTTTCAGAATTCCCCAGTTTGTTGTGATCCACATAGTCAAAAACTTTGGCATAGTCAATAAAGCAGAAATAGATGTTTTTCTGGAACTCTCTTGCTTTTTTATGATCCAGTGGATGATGGCAATTTGATCCCTGGTTCCTCTGCCTTTTCTAAAACCAGCTTGAACATCTGGAAATTCACGGTTCACGTATTGTTGAAGTCTGGCTTGGAGAAGTTTGAGCATTACTTTGCTAGCATGTAAGATGAGTGCAATTGTGTGGTATTCATATTTCCAGTATGAGCTCTCTATTACCAACATCATTTGGATATAAACCACCCTCTTCCCAATGAATTGAGGTATTATTTTTGTTATGAATTTTAGCAATTCAGGATGATAATTCTGTTCCACTCTTTGTCTATTTTTATGCCAATATTACAGTTTTAATCCCAGTACATTTATAAAATGTTAAATACCTGTTAAAGTTCCTATCTCCACAAATATTTTTGTACAATAATTTTTAAATTAATTTTGAGTATGTACTCTTCCATATATACTTCAATACTACCCAATCCTCTCAAAAAACTTCAACCCTATTAAGATTCTAATTGAGATTGTATTAAATTTGTGTATTAACTTTAAGATGACTGGCATTTTATCATATCAAGGCTTCACATCAAAGCATACTTTTTTTTTTTAGTTTACTCAGATCTTATGCTCAACAGTAAGGTTTTTAAATCTTTTGTCTATAGGCCCTGTGCCTTATTAAAATTATTATGTTCTCATTTTCTCACTGTTGTAAATGCATTTTTTTCTAGCATTTCCACATGGTTGTTGCCATTATAATAAAAATATTGAGTACATTTATCTTATATCCAGTCATTTTCATACTCTCTCATTAGCTATAGTATTTTAAAAATTAGTGTTCATTTCTTTTTAAATTAGAGGTAACTTTGGGACATCTAAATGGAGATGTTAGATAGCTGGAAAAATGTTCTTGGAACTCGGTTCCAAGCTCCAAAGAACTCTACCAAATAAAGGCACCAAAGAACACCAAGAAGGAATAACCAATGAAGCAGAGGAAAATCAGCAGGGTCTGCTGCTAGGCAAGTCAAGGAACACAGGTGTTTCAAGGCAAAAGTCATGGTCACTATGTCAAATAAGAGGTCAGGTGCCACGTGCAAAGAAAAATGTCCATAGAATTGGCAACATAAAAATTTTGCCAAATCAGATAGGAACGGTTTCATTAAAGGGTTGGGGACAAAAGCCAGACTGTGATGGGTTGAAGAGTTAATGGTAGATGAGAGATGAGAGACAGCATGCACAGACAACACCTTAAGAAAATCTTGCTCCACAGTGAGGCTGTGGAATGAGATAACGGCTGGAAGAATTCAGAGGAATCAAGGGAATGGATCTATTTTGTCTATGTATTTGTTGATTTTAAAATATATAGAACATATCAAAATGATGAGAATGATCCAACAGGAAGGTGAGACTGTGATTGTAGGTGGGAGCACTGGAGCAAAAAAGTAAGTAAGACTTTAATGAAACGGATGGTACTAAGCATAGTGGATGGTTTGGATAGTCACTGTAGGTGGGATAATTCCTCTACTGTAAGACTGTGACTTTCTAAATGCATCAATTATTTTAAAAGGAAAGAAAAGACATGCACTAAGTCATCTATTCAAGTTGAAAACCTCTCTAAAAGGAGTAATGAAATAATAAAGATTAGAGATGAAACTCGGAGAAGGCAATAGCACTCCACTCCAGTACTCTTGCCTGGAAAATCCTATGGACGGAGGAGCCTGGTAGGCTGCAGTCCATGGGGTCGCTAAGAGTCGGATATGACTGAGCGACTTCACTTTCACTTTTCACTTTCATGCATTGGAGAAGGAAATGGCAACCCCCTCCAGTGTTCTTGCCTGGAGAATCCCAGGGAAGGGGGAGCCTGGTGGGCTGCCATCTATGAGGTCGCACGGAGTTGGACACAACTGAAGTGACTTAGCAGCAGCAGCAGCAGAGATGAAACTAAACAATTAAGAAATAAAAAGAATTAGAGACCTAGCTCTAAAAATCTCTTCCCTTCCAGCAAGTTTAATCAGAGAAAAATTAGAACCTAGAAAGAGGACATGACCATTAAAATATTTAAAACAAAAGATCTGTTATTTTATTTCTCAATTCTTTAGTTTCTTCTCTAATAATCGATACAAGAAAATTTTTTAATGTCAAATTGAATAAGGATAACAAAAGTGAAAGAGGAGAGTAAAAAAGTTGGCTTAAAGCTCAACATTCAGAAAACTAAACTCATAGCATCTGGTCCTATCACTTCATGGCAAATAGATGGGGAAACAGTGGAAACAGTGTCAGACTTTATTTTGGGGGGCTCCAAAATCACTGCAGATGGTGACTGCGGCCATGAAATTAAAAGACGCTTACTCCTTGGAAGAAAACTTATGACCAACCTAGACAGCATATTCAGAGAAGGCGATGGCACCCCACTCCAGTACTCTTGCCTGGAAAATCCCATGGACGGAGGAGCCTGGTGGGCTACAGTCAATGGGGTCGCTAAGAGTCGGATATGACTGAGCAACTTCACTTTCACTTATCACTTTCACATACTGGAGAAGGAAATGGCAACCCACCCCAGTGTTCTTGCCTGGAGAATCCCAGGGACGGGGGAGCCTGGTGGGCTGCCGTCCACGGGGTCACACAGAGTCGGACACGACTGAAGCAACTTAGCAGCAGCAGCAGCAGCAGCAGCAGCAGCAGCAGCAGCAGCAGCAGACAGCATATTGAAAAGCAGAGACATTACTTTGCCAACAAAGGTCAATCTAGTCAAGGCCATGGTTTTTCCAGTAGTCATATATGGATGTGAGAGTTGAACTGTGAAGAAAGCTGAGTGCCGAAGAATTGATGCTTTTGAACTGTGGTGTTGGAGAAGACTCTTGAGAGTCCCTTGGACTGCAAGGAGATCCAACCACTCCATTCTAAAGGAGATCAGTCCTGGGTGTTCTTTGGAAGGACTGATGCTAAAGCTGAAACTCCAATACTTTGGCCATCTCATACGAAGAGCTGACTCACTGGAAAAGACCCGGATGCTGGGAGGGGTTGGGGGCAGGAGGAGAAGGGGACGACAGAGGATGAGATGCCTGGATAGCATCACCGACTCGATGGACATGAGTTTGAGTAAACTCTGGGAGTTGATGATGGACAGGGAGGCCTGGCATGCTGCTATTCATGGGGTCGCAAAGAGCCGGACACGACTGAGCAACTGAACTGAACTGAAGTGAATGATGACAAATGTAGAGAATTTAGGTAAGCAAAGTTGAAAATCCTCCTCAAAGACAGAATTTGCTGAAAAATCCTTCACAGCTAGTTCTCTAACAATTTCTCCCTAATCTTAAGCCTGGGTATGTATTTTGGGAAAAGAATCTTCACTTTAACAACATCTATTAAAGATTATCTATTGATAAAGTAGCTTGCTATATTTACCATGATAGAAAAGGGTCTATAGAACTACTTCCCAGTGTTACCACTGAATTCTTAGGCCAAATATTTTCCTTATGAAAAATATGTAGTAAACTTAGGCATTAATGTTTTCATGGCATAGAATTCAGAGTTTATTTAAATAACAGTTTTTCTTCTCTCCCAATAAATTTTACTATACAATATCATATTGTCTCACTCAAAATTTTATGCAATTCTGATGAGAAGTACTTCTTAGAGTAACTACTGTTGAAAGATCAATACATATTAAAAGTCATTACACTGTTAAATTATTAAAATAGTTTGTAAGGGTTACACATAAAAATTAGATCCATCATCACTTTCTATCTCTTTGACCTTCTTCCTTTTTTAAATAGCACTTGTCACCATCAGGCATATTAGATGTTCGTTCCCTTATTTGTTATCTTTATGCCCACCACAAATTAGCTGTGGTAAAGCTTTGGTTCACAGCTGTACCTAGCACTTAGAATAGTATCTGAAAGAAAAGTGCTGAATAAATATTTCTCTAATGAATGAATGAATTCAGTAACTGTAAGAGCAATAATAAAAGACATATACTTGAATGTACACTTCTGGAATTATAAAATAAACTTAAGAATTGAATGTTAAAAAGAACATTAGAAAACATTTACTGCTGGTGAGAAAACCTCTTTAGTATTTTTTCAACTTAGGAAAATTTACAACATATTACTCTAAGAATTTCTTTTTTTCTATTTTGTTCTTTGGGTATAAAAATTTTTATCACTTTGACATCTATTGGCTAAACAACAAATGTCTTTTCAGATCGACATAACATTTTTTTCAAATTGATTATCTAATTATATTCTGTAACTTTCTTGTTTTAATAACTTTGCTTTACTTAAACTTGAGATACAAAGGGTCACACATTGTTTAAAATAGATGTGTCAATTATGAATACATTTTTCAAAATGTAATTAAGGAATCTACATGCAACTTCTGCTTCAAAGCTGCTCAAATAGCTTGTGAATTTAAAAGATGAAGTTATTCAACATGACAACAGCAACACTGAGATGTCATTAAGATAGACTGCTGATGAGCTCACTTCAACAGTGTAGCTTTCAAAGCTATGGCTTCACTCAGCAATTCAAATTACAGTCATCCAGTAACTGGTTTATATGGGTAATCACTATTACACAAATCTCTCTGCACATGGAGTTTTCACAAACAACAGTGATTTGTTTTATGAGTAATCAATTTTAATGAATCTATTCATATAGTTTTAATATATTACTAAATATACATGTCACAAAAACATATATATGGTATATGTTTTATATACCAGTAATATATATAGCATAAAACACATCAAGAACTAATTTACTGTACTAACTCAGCAGCACTTCACCTCCCCAGTTTTCCTCTTAACTAAAATAAGTGACAACATATGATTTCAAAGAAACTTTTAAAGTTTGGTAATTCTAGGATACTTTTAAAACTGTTAAGTCTTTTATCAGAATTTGGCTTATTTTAACAATTTGAAGACATTCAATTCCACTAAAATTTTAAAATGTATGATAGCAGAAAATGTTCATTAAGTACCTAGATCAGGAAAGACGTGAGATTTAATTTTAACTTTAATTCCAGAAATAGATACTCTGTACCTCTTTTCCAAACTCACAAAAGCAAACATTATAAAGGTAAAAAGAATCCTGTAATTATATAAACTCAGTAAATTGTGCTGTATGTAGAAAGAACTCAAAGATGAGAAAATAGTAAAAACCATCAGGGCAGGGGTCACCACACTCCTAACAACTTGTATAGTGTACAACATTCAAACATTTCCTGAATTTAGACCAAAGAATAAATGACTGAATTAATGGCACAGACTTTCATCTGAAAGGTCTTAAAATACAGCAGAAGAGGGTTTTGAATGAAACCTTTACTAATTATCAAGGAGTAATTATGTCTTTTATTTGGGAAAAGATGAGGTTCTTGAGTTGAGAATTTTGAAGTATGCCTCAAAAAAATTAATTTGGCAAGTGAAGAATGGATTTGTAAGGGAAGATGCCATTGGTGGGAAAATCAGTTAGAAAGCTCTTTGAGGTGAGAGGATATTAACCTTGGCTAGAAGCAATGAGATCTGAAAGGGGAGTGGCTGTTAAAGCCTACTACAGGGTCAGGCCTTATAAAATGCCCATGTCAAATAGATAGGAAGAGGTCAAAGATGACAGCATTTTCAAACATGGATGGCTATGGGGTTGAATCGCTAAGTCGTGTCCGACTCTTGCATCTCCATGGACTGTAGCCTGCCAGGCTCCTCTGTCCATGGGATTCTTCATGCAAGAATACTAGAGTAGGTTCTCATCTCCTTCTCCAGCGAATCTTCCTGACTGAGGAAACAAACCCTAGTCTCCTGCAATGGAGGCAGATTCTTTACTGACAAAGCCTAGGTGACCATATGAATGCTAATATTAACATAAATAGGTTAAGTAAGAAAGATACTGTATCCTTATATATGCATGTTAGTTGCAAAGAGTTGGACATGACCGAGCAACTAACATACACACATACACACACACACACACACACACACACACACACACACAAACTGTGGTCCACTGGAGAAGGGAATGGCAAACCACTTCAGTATTCTTGCCTTGAGAACCCCATGAACAGTATGAAAAGGCAAAAAGATAGGACACAGAAAGATGAACTCCCCAGGTCAGTAGGTGGCCAATATGCTACTGGATATCAGTGGAGAAATAACTCCAGAAGAATGAAGGGATGGAGCCAAAGCAAAAACAACACCCAGTTGTGGATGTGACTGGTGATAGAAGCAAGGCCCAATGCTGTAAAGAGCAATACTGCATAGGAACCTGGAATGTCAGATCCATGAATCAAGGCAAATTGGAAGTGGTCAAACAGGAGATGGCAAGAGTGAACACTGACATTTTAGGAAATCAGCAAACTAAAATGGACTGGAATGGGTGAATTTAACTCAGATGACCATTATATCTACTACTGTGGGCAGGAATCCCTTAGAAGAAATGAAGTAGCCACCATAGTCAACAAGAGAGTCCAAATGCAGTACTTGGATGCAGTCTCAAAAACGACAGAATGATCTCTGTTCATTTCCAAGGCAAACCATTCAACATCACGGTAATCCAAGTCTATGCCCCAACCAGTAATGCTGAAGAAGCTGAAGTTGGTACTATGAAGACTGACAAGACCTTCTAGAATTAACAACCAAAAAAGAAGTCCTTTTCATTATAGGGGACTGGAAAGCAAAAGTAGGAAGTCAAAAAACACCTGGAGTAACAGGCAAATTTGGCTTTGGAGTACAGAATGAAACAGGGCAAAAGCTAATAGAGTTTTGCCAAGAGAATGCACTGGTCATAGCAAATACCCTCTTCCAACAACACAAGGGAACATCATCAGATGTCCTAAACATGGACATCACCAGATGGACAACACCAAAATCAGACTGATTACATTTTTTGCAACCAAAGATGCAGAAGTACAGTCAACAAAAATAAGACCAGGAGCTGACTGTGGCTCAGATCATGAACTCCTTATTGCCAAATTCAGACTTAAATTGAAGAAAGTAGGAAAAACCACTAGACCATTCAGGTATGACCTAAATCAAATCCCTTATGACTACAGTGGAAGTGAGAAACAGATTTAAGGGATTAGATCTGATAGACAGAGTGCCTGAAGAACTATGGAAGGAAGTTCATGACACTGTACAGGAGATAGGGATCAAGACCATCCTCAAGAGAAAGAAATGCAAAAAGCAAAAGAGCTGTCTGAGGAGGTCTTTCAAATAGCTGTGAAAAGAACAGAGCCAAAAAGCAAAGGAGGAAAGGAAAGATATAAGCATCTGAATGCAGAGTTCCAAAGAATAGCAACGAGAGATAAGTATTCCTCAATGATCAATGCAAAGAAGTAGAGGAAAACAACAGAATGGGAAAGACTAGAGATCTCTTCAAGAAAATTAGAGATACCGAGGGAATATTTCATGCAAAGACAGGCTTAATAAAGGACAGAAATAGTATGGACCTAATAGAAGCAGAAGATATTAAGAAGAGGTGGCAAGAATACACAGAAGAATTGTACAAAAGAGATCTTCATTATCCAGATAATCACGATGGTGTGATCACCACCTAGAGCCAGACATCCTGGAATGTGAAGTCAAGCGGGCCTTAGGGAGCACCACTACAAACAAAGCTAATGGAGGTGATGGAATTCCAGTTGAGCTATATCAAATCCTAAAAGATGATGCTGTGAAAGTGCTGCACTCAATGTGCCAGCAAATTTGGAAAACTCAGCAGTGGCCATAGGACTGGAAAAGTCAATTTTCATCCCAATCCCAAAGAAAGACAATGCCAAAGAATGCTCAAACTACCGCACAATTGCACTCATCTTACACACTAGGAAAGTAACGCTCAAAATTCTCTAAGCCAGGCTTCAACAGTTTGTGAACCGTGAACTTCCAGATGTTCAAGCTGGTTTTAGAAAAGGCAGAGGAACCAGAGATCAAATTACCAACATCTGTTGGATCATGGAAAAAGCAAGAGAGTTCCAGAAAAACATCTATTTCTGCTTTATTGACTATGCCAAAGCCTTTGACTGTGTGGATCACAATAAACTGTGGAAAATTCTGAAAGAGTTAGGAATACCAGACCATCTGACCTGCCTCCTGAGAAATCTATATGCAGGTCAGGAAGCAACAGTTAGAATTGGACATAGAACAACAGACTGGTTTCAAATAGGAAAAGGAGTATGTCAAGGCTGTATATTGTCACCCTGCTTATTTAACTTATATGCAGAGTACATCATGAAAAATGCTGGGTTGGATCAAGCACAAGCTAGAATCAAAACTGCCAGAAGAAATATCAATAACCTCAGATACAAGGGCAGATGACACCACCCTTATGGCAGAAAGTGAAGTAGAACTAAAGAGCCTCTAGATGGAAGTGAAAGAGGAGAGTGAAAAAGTTGGCTTAACATTTAGAAAACTAAGATCATGGCATCCAGTCCCATCACTTCATGGCAAATAGATTAAGAAACAGTGGAAAGAATAGCTGACTTTATTTTTGGGGGTTCCAAAATCATTGCAAATGGTGACTGCAGCCATGAAGTTAAAAGATGCTTACTCCTTGGAAGAAAAGTTATGACCAATCTAGACAGCATATTAAAAAGCAGAGACATTACTTTGCCAACAAAGGCCTGTCAAGTCAAGGGTATGGTTTTTCCAGTGGTCATGTATAGATGTGAGAGTTGGACTATAAAGAAAGCTGAGCCCCAAAGAATTGATGCTTTTAAACTGTGGTGCTGGAGAAAACTCTTGAGAGTCCCTTGGATGGCAAGGAGATCCAACCAGTCCATCCTTAAGGAAATCAGTCCTGTTTGTTCATTGGAAGGACTGTTGTTGAAGCTGAAACTCTAATACTTTGGCCACCTGATACAAAGAGCTGACTTATTTGAAAAAGCCCTGATGCTGGGAAAGATTGAGGGCAGGAGGAGAATGGGACAACAGAGGATGAGATGGTTGGATGGCATCACCAACTCAATGGAGATGCTCCTGCTGCTGCTAAGTCTCTTCAGTCATGTCCGACTCTGTGCGACCCCATAGACGGCAGCCTACCTGGCTCCTACGTCCCTGGGATTCTCCAGGCAAGAACATTGGAGTGGGTTGCCATTTCCTTCTCCAATGCATGAAAGTGAAAAGTGAAAGTGAAGTCACTCAGTGTTGTCCAACCCTTAGCGACCCCATGGACTGCAGCCTACCAGGCTCCTCCATCCATGGGATTTTACAGGCAAGAGTACTGGAGCAATGGAGATGAGTTTGGGTGGTCTCCAGATGTTGGTGATGGACAGGGAGGCCTGGCATGCTCTAAGTCCATGGGGTCGCAAAGAGTTGGACACAACTGAGCAACTGAACTGTACTGAACTGATATATACAAAAAGGATACAGTTTCAGTAAGATTGAGTAACTTTAGACAGATTTGGCTTTAATCATGTATTTAGCAACCCAACAGCTAGGAATATGGAGTCTAGAACCCTATTTTCCTGCATGTATGCTCAGTCTCTCAGTCATGTCAGACTTTTTGTGACCCCATGGACTGTAGCCTGCCAGCCTCCTCTGTCCATGGAATTTTCTAGGCAAGAATACCAGAGCAGGTTGTCATTTCCTACTCCAGGGGATCTTCTGAACCCAGGGTTTGAATCCACATCTCCTCCATCAGCAAGTATATGCTTAATCACTGAGCCGGTAAGCTCATGTTTAGCTAATAGTTTAAAATTAATCTGCAATCTATTTAAGAAACCAGAAATTTTAAAGCTGGATAGATATATCCTGGGCTATTAATACTATCTTTGCTTTCTTTCCAATAGTTACCAAAAACACATGACATCAAAATTCCTCTTGTAATGAAAATAAGCTTAGAAATACAGTCTGAAATACAAAATTAACTTCCTAGCCCAATGTTAAGTCTTTCACTCTGTTAAAAATATTTGGGAAATATTTCTGATTAATCAGTAAAATTAAAAATAAGTATTTAACTTAAATTCAGCTACAATAAACCAAGAGATTTAGTTTAACTTTTTAAGTTACATGGTAGATTGAAAACTTAGAAGTTGGAAACTCTCATATACAGAGAAAATGAAGACTAGTTTCATAGTTATAGCCATTTAACACAAGGATTTTATTTCCTGCTATACCCTAAAAGCATTGTGATCTACATTTACTTAAGAGCAAGGTAAAAAGATTAAGTGGGGTAAATTTTATCCTTTAAAATAAATTATGCCTCCTTGCATAGCATCCCAACTACTTGCTCAGATAACTTAATAATCTCATTGAAATTATTTACTTAATGTTGCTTTCTTCCCTGGACTGGAAACTCTATGAAGGCTACCGAAAGGAGTACAGTTTTGGAACGAATTACAACATAGGAATTCACCTTCAATTTTAAAGTTGCAACACAGCATGGTAAAAATATACAGGGGCAAGCACAGGATCCTGACAGCTGCAGAGGTCAAAGATACATTTCTAGTTAGCTGGAACTCTGAGTATAATAAAAGCCCACTTGCTGGATGAAATCCATAGCTGCTCCATTAAATGAAATAGTAAGGATAAAAATTGTATTTGCATATTCTTAAAGGTTTTATTTCAAGTTAAACACACAAACGTACATTCATTCACAAATCTTTTCATATAGGTGTAATGCCACATATTTGCTATGGGTCTCCTACTGAATTTGGGTCCTCTTTCTTGCATAAGCCATGCCCACCATGACCCAGCATCTGTGATTTCCACTTATGGCTTCCAGAAATGGAGAGAGAACTTAAAAGCACTTCTGAAAGAGTGTGGATACCAAATCCATTAGACCAGTGGTGTATCCTCCACAAGATACACAAGACGATACACCACAAGATATGTACCAGACATAAATTAATGCACTGCTTCCTTCAAGGAGAAAGTCTTACCATGAAAAAATGTCAGTGGATCCAAACACTGTGCTTAGTGATGTAGTTAACTTACATTCCAGTGTGGGCTCCTACTTCCTTCAGTTCAGTCGCTCAGTCATGTCCAACTCTGGTGACCCAATGGACTGCAGCACGCCAGGCCTCCCTGTGCATCACCAACTCCTGGGGCTTACTCAAACTCATGTTCATTGAGTCAGTGATGCCATCCAACCATCTCATCCTGTCGTCCTCTTCTCCTCCTGCCTTCAGTCTTTTCCAGCATCAGGGTTTTTTCCAATGAATCAGTTCTTCACATCTGGTAGCCAAAGTATTGGAGTTTCAGCTTCAGCATCAGTCATTCCAAGGAATATTCAGGACTGATCTCCTTTAGGATGGACTGGTTGGATCTCCTTGCAGTCCAGGGGACTCTCAAGAGTCTTCTCCAACACCATAGTTCAAAAGCATCAACTCTTGGGCGCTCAGCTTTCTTTACAGTCCAACTCTCACATCCATACATGACTACTGGAAAAACCATAGCCTTGACTAGATGAACCTTTGTGGCAAAGTAATGTCTCTGCTTTTTAATATGCTGTTGGTCGTAGCTTTTCTTCCAAAGAGCAAACATCTTTTAAGTTCATGGCTGCAGTCACCATCTGCAGTGATCTTGGAGCCCAAGAAAATAAAGTCAGGCACTGTTTCCATTGTTTCTCCATCTAGATGCCATGGAGTGATGGGACTGGATGCCATGATCTTAGTTTTCTGAATGTGTTTTAAGCCAGTTTTTTCACCTCTTTCACTTCATCAAGAGGCTCTTTAGTTCTTCTTCACCTTCTGCCATAAGATGGTTTCATCTGCGTATCTGAGGTTATTGATATTTCTCCCGGCAATCTTCATTCCAGCCTGTGCTTCATCCAGCCTGGCATTTTACATGATGCACTCTGCATATAAGTTAAATAAGCAGGGTGACAATATACAGCCTTGACGTTCTCCTTTCCTAATTTGGAACCAGTCTGTTGTTCCATGTCCAGTTCTAACTGTTGCTTCCTGACCTGCATATAGATTTCTCAGGAGGCAGGTCAGATGGTCTGGTATTCCCATCTCTTTATTTCCTACAGTTTGTTGTGATCTACATGGACAAATGCTTTAGCAT
This sequence comes from Nanger dama, assembly GCA_917880005.1. Classification (NCBI taxonomy): domain Eukaryota; kingdom Metazoa; phylum Chordata; class Mammalia; order Artiodactyla; family Bovidae; genus Nanger; species Nanger dama. The sequence continues at coordinate 47,910,009 of CAKJTW010000001.1, forward strand.
AATCAATAAAGTATATATTTTTCTGGAATTCTCTTGCTTTTTCTATGATCCAGCAGATGTTGGTAATTTGATCTCTGGTTCCTCTGCCTTTTCTAAAACCAGCTTGAACATGTGGAAGTTCACAGTTTACATGCTGTTGAAGTATGGCTTGGAGATTCCTTGAGAATCGCTAATAGCCTAAAGAATCAGTTAGGTGGACCACGGATTTGAACACTTTGACAGGCTTTGCTTTCGCCTTTGAGGATTTTCCCCTAGCCTTTTACAGTTTTCCAGGCTTCATCAAATTTGATAGAAAATTAGTTGTTTCCTTTATACTGAGATGATACACAAAAGCAGTCAACTTAATTTTCAAGAATAAAAAGTATTTTCCTTACACTCCCATTAATTTACATGTTCATTAATGTTTCATAGTTACTGTAACAAGCATAACAGTTAAAAACAGGTTTGTGAATAAACACAACCAACTTTCGATAAGTACCAACTCAGTGGGTAGGCACAAAGTCGTGCAGGTCTGCCCTGGAGCAGCCTACTCAGCCATGAGTGATCTCTCGGTCTTCAGGATCAGTAGATACATCTCACAGAGGCAAGAATGTGCATTAGGTTAAAGCCATGAGCCAGTGCAGAGGTAGCTGGTGGGGGTGTTTCTGCTCTCACTGCCCCACATAATCACTTATTAATGGTACCCTAAGTGACACAGTAGAAAAAACTTGAGCCAATAACTAAGCCTCTCACCAGCTAGCTCATACTTTAGACAAATCACTTCACCTCCTCTATCTTTGGTTTTCTCTTCAGTTAAATGGGATTCAGAAAGTAGTATGTACAAGTATCGAGAAAGAATGTGAATTTGTAACAGCAGCTACCATTTTGTCAATGTGTAAATGTGCAAGGTAACGTGTAACACTTTATGTGTGGCATGAATGTGTGGCAAATGAATGTGGCATGTGGTTGTTACAGTCACTTGGGAAACAGGGTTCATTCCTTTTACCCTTATATACGAGGACACTGCAGTCATTTTGGAGCCCTCAAAAATAAAGTCTGTCACTGTTTCCCCATCTATTTGCCATGAAGTGATGGGACCGGATGCCATGGTCTTAGTTTTCTGAATGTTGAGCTTTAAGCCAACTTTTTTATTCTCCTCCTTCACTTTCATCAAGAGGCTCTTTAGTTCTTTGCTTTCTGCCATAAGAGCAGTGTCATCTGCGTATCTGCTTGCTCCCTGGAAGAAAAGCAATGACCAATCTAGAAAGCACATTAAAAAGCAGAGATATTAGTTTGCCAACACAGGTCCGTCTAGTCAAAAGTATGGTTTTTCCAGTAGTCATGTATGGATGTGAGAGCTGGACTGTGAAGAAAGCTGAGCACCGAAGAATTGATGCTTTTGAACTGCTGTGTTGGAGAAGACTCTTGAGAGTCCCTTGGACTGCAAGGCGATCCAATCAGTCCATCCTAAAGGAAATCAGTCCTGAATATTCATTGGAAGGACTGATGCTGAAGCTGAAACTCCAACACTTTGGCCATCTCATGCAAAGAACTGACTCACTGGAAAAGATCCTGATGCTGGGAAAGATTGAAGGCAGGAGGACAAGGGGACAACAGAGAATGAGATGGCTGGACGGCACACTGACTCGATGAACATGAATTTGAGTAAGTTCTGGGAATTGGTGATGGACAGGGAAGCCTGGTGTGCTATAGTCCATGGGGTTGCAGAGTCGGACACAACTGAGCAATGGAACTGATGAGGCTACTGAAATGAAGTGAGATTACATATATTAATAAATGGTGAGTAGCATGGTTCAATTTGAATCTGGGACTGACTGTAAAGACCATACACTGTTAAGGATGACCCACTGCTTCTTGTTTTTAAGGTATGCTCATTTGCAGCTCATGACTACCTTGTGAGAAGTAGAGTAGGTAATTACCACCATTGTCCAAACTGGGAAGCAGATTCAGAGTATAGTTGATTTGATATCTAGGTTATCAAGGTTAGCTATTTAGAAGACAGCCATAGAACAGACTTAACATATCACTCCTAATGTAACAATATACTATTAAGTTCAACTTTATTACAATTAAGTGTCAATGTGGCATTTATTCACCAAGTACAAATGCCTCACAGAGTCTGCCCCACTTAAGCTCCCTGCCAACTTTTGTCATTAATTCTCATAGGATGAAGTGCTGACCAACATTAATATGAAAAGTACCTTTTCATCTCTCAACTGTATCAGTACTTACAGACGGTAGAAGAGCAAGTAACATTTTTAAAAACCAGCTAAATTAATATTTTATGGACTTTGTATCCCCAACTTATCTATACAAGTTATCAGAACTGATATTCTGAAGACTATGACATAATTATAACAAAATGGTGGTGGTGGTTTAGTCGCTAAGTAGTGTCCAACTCTTGCAACCCCATAGACTGTAGCCTGCCAGGCTCCTCTGTCCATGGGATTCTCCAGGCAAGAATACCAGAGTGGGTTGCCATTTCCTTCTCCAGGGGATCTTCCCGACCCAGGAATTGAACCCACGTCTCCTGCATTGCAGGCAGAATCCTTACCAACTAAGCTACAAGAGAAGCCCAATTATAACAAAATATTTACTTTTAAATAGCCCTTTGACTTGTGACAGGTAAAAAACATTTCCTTGCTGCCCACTCAAGATTTTGTGAGTATGTTTGTTATGACACAAGCATGAACGTCTTAATACCATAAACATGATGGCAAACCACTGCTGACTTCACGCCAGATACCTTATTTTTGGCATGCATATAGCTGTCTTATGTGCCATAAAAAGTAATAATCTGGATAGCTATAATTTTGTTTTTTACTGACTTGAACAAAATCCAGTAAGGGTTTCTGTCTTATTTGTAGCTTTACAGTGATGGAAAAAAGTGAGCAATCAGTACTCTTGAGACATTAATATAATCAAGCAAAACTGCCTGGGTTCTTGGAACACAATGTGTCAATCACAGATTAACTTGACTCTGTTGTAGGCCCAATCAGATTTTACAAACTGCATTTTATATTAGATAGAACAGTGTTAAGCTATGTAAGGAAAGGGTTAAAAGGTCAATGTAAGCAACAGGAGAAAAATGTAAAGCACTGTTTCTCAATAGCTTATAATTAGAAATGGTTAATCACTACAAATGTCAAACCAGTTAGTCATTAAAGAAACTCCTGGCTTGACCTCTAAGCAAAAACTAAAAAAAAAAAAAAAGGAAAGAAGAGAAAAAGCCAACAAATGACTGTTTTATAATATAATTCTGGTAAAAAGCAAAATAAGGCAATTTAAGTGAGTCACATGGTAATCAGCAGAGATCAGTGGAGGAAAGGGTTATTTCTTAGTGTTAATCCAATGTTCTCAGGCAGTTCAGAGCCATTCTCTCAAACTCCCAGTCTCCAAGCTGGGAGAGGGGATGGCAAATAAACTTAGAAAAACGAGTGGTTTGGCCCCTCCATCCCATGTACCATGCAGAATCTGTCCAGTAATTCTAAACTCTGCAGAGCACGGAACTGAGTATCCCTTCTTTCTGCTTATCAGAGAACTCTCTGCCCAAAGAAGGGCAGATTTAGTAGAAATGAGCCAGCTGTCCTCAAATCTAAATCTCTAATTTTCTCTCCATACTACAGCCAAAGTTAACCTTTCAAAGCGTAGTTCTTGATCTCATCACTCTTAGTTAAAACTTCCTCCACCCTCCACCCCCAAAAAATAAAAGCCAAGCTCTTTAGTATGGAATTTAGTGTTTTTGACAATCTAATGGTCCTGGCCTACCTTCCAGCCTTACCTTTCTCTTCTCTATTTCCCTCTATCTCATACTTCCTGTCATGAAAAGAGTTAAAACACATAACATTAAAGTTAACAAAATGAATATTACTGAATACTTCCCAAATGAAAAGGGCTATGGAAGACACTGTGGATAATGACAAGTGTGGGTAAAATCTTATTCTCTTCTACCACCAACCATCAGTTAATCTTGGTTCTACCTCCTTGGCAATCTAATGAAGTAGGTATGTTAACTATGTTATCTGGCAACATTCCTCAAGTAAAAATGATCCCCCTGATTAGTTAATTTGCATCTGGACTCAAAGGAATTATAATGAACTATAAATACCTCATAAGAAGCCATGGCTTCAACTTTCCTAGGTGTGATAGCTCTTGAAATTGGCACATCCCTTGAGGGGAGCCTGAAGTTAAATCTATGGAGTTATATAAGAGACAACGTCTCCTGTGGGACATGAGGTGTTTTAAGCCAAGCCAGCTCTGGGACCTACCTGATGTGAGCTTTGTTTCCTAGCACCTAAGCTTTCTCGTGGAGAGATGTCTCCCAGGTGGCTCCATAAACCGCTTACATGGCCTGCTGTGAGGATCGCAAGCACTGATGAGGAATATGTGATGCTGCCTTGCCAGCCAGCTGTGGTTCCTGTCTGATATCTTCTGAGTAAACAAGCCTACAGCAGTTTTTTAAGTCTGAACCCAAGAAAACCCAATCATTTCCACAGCAACAAGACTGTTATGAATGTCTTAAATGAGGTTGCAGATGTTCTATAATCTGAACCCAAACTCATTCCTCTTTTTGCCTTTTTAGCGTAACATATAGCCCTGATAAATCCCACCTAATCTCAAACCCAGCTTTTACTCACCTTCCTCTGCTGTTACTCTTTTCTCCTGGGGATGCCCTCTTCCAGGTAACATACCTCTCAACAGTCCATCCCTTCAGCCATCTGCTGAGGTGATGCTATGGATGTTTTTCAATTCAAATGAACAGAGACATTGCATAGGTAAAGAATGGCAAGGAAACTCTGCTAGAAAAGCTAAGTACACAGTTTAAAAAAAGAGAATGGAAATTTATTGACAATAAACACAGGTTAAGTTGGTGGAGAAATACAGCAATAGCATGTTAAAGGGTAAAATGTCCAAGGAGACTGTCTAGACCAATTTGAAGGATAGAAAAGAACAGAAAAGCAGTCTTCCTGCATTATTAGTCATGGGAAGAAACAGGGGAGCCCTGTATTAGCATCTGAAGTAGGTGATTTATAAGCATTAGACAACTCAGTAATCTGTACCTTGGGAGAGGGAAGAGAGATGGCTGACAGTATTACAATGGAGACGGCATCTGGCAGTGTTCTGGGAGGGGATATTGTTGCTACAAGTCAGCTCCAGTTCTACCTTCTTATCCTGATTATTCTAATCAGCCTGTCTCACTAGATTTGCCAGCTGATGTTAATTATGTAGTAGCACTTTCATGGACATCACAGGTTTCTTTCATCCTAAACTATTAGAACTGCCTCTCTCTCTATTACAAAGTTGTCAATCACCCTAACTTGTTATACTGCAGGGCCAACTCTATCATTTCCAGACTCTGATAGTAAATTACCTTAAGAACTAACCAAGATGTGACACTTAGAAAAAAAGTAGTTCTTCTGAAATGGCCAAAGGCTCTAATCCATATGTGAACTCTTAGGTTAAATGCACCCATTTAAGAGCAGAACAGAGAAAGCCAGCCAGCAGAGAAAAGAGGAATGAAGTGTATGTGTGGAAAGAGACACTGGCAGGAAATTATAGATATGGAGAGGAAAAGCAGCTCCAGCTCCTAACTTTCTGCTATAGATGCCAGTTGCCTCTGAGCAACTGCACGTCCTGCCCTTGGATTCTCTGACAGACAGCTATATCACTTTTCTAACAAAACACTTTCTGCTTAAATTAGTTTAAGTAATTTTCTATAACGTCACCAAATAATCCCTAAGACCAAAAAAGATGATTAGAAGTAAAGTGTAATGATGTAGATATATATAACCAAATTTTATCACATTAAAAGATTCTGTTTATGTTATTTCAAAGAGAAAAAAGGAGAGAATTCAATTATAGCTGTTTTCTGTTGGTGTAAACTTCCTATTCAGCTTTTACCCTCAGATCTAACACAGGGCCTCATACAATACCACATTTAACAAATGTTTACTGAATGGACATATAATTAAAAAATAATGAAATTCACTTGGCCGAACACTTTGTCTAATTAAAGTTTTCAAAAGCACTTCACTTCCAATTAATAAAAGATGTTCTTTATAATTCTTATTAGCATAATTCTATGATTTACATATACACAAAGAAATGCTGTTTTCTATTCCCTACATAGAATACTGAAAAACATGGTTTGGATTTGATTTATTCAGACTGTGTTAACTCATGGAACTATAAAGTCTGCTTAGTTGTAGTCCAAAAGACCATCCCAAGATTATTCCCATTCTCCTCCTTTTGGGTACAAAATAGAATTACATTTCCCCTCCTCCTTGAAGTTGGGTTGCAGTCATATGACTTGTTCGGCCAATGAAATGGCAGTGGAAGTTACATGTGTCATTAAAAGTCTTTAAAAGCCAATGTGCAATTTATCACATCCTTCTCCCTGCCTAATAAATGTGGAAGCAGGTGTTAAGATGAGCCTCTGATGATCTGGGGCGCTAAATGACTATTGGAACAGAGCTCTCCTGCTGACCCTAACTGGACACTTAGCATGACTGAGAAACACTCTTTTGTTGTTTTAAACCACTAAGATATGAGGGTTTTTTTTTTTTTTTTTTTACCAAATAAATGAAGACAATGAATACCTTTGGCCCTCAATTTATCTTCAGGATGGTAACATTTTATATAGTATTGAATCATTTATAGCAGAGTATCCCCAACCTCCGGGATCTAAGGCCTGATAATCTGAGCTAGGGTTGATATAGTAATAATAGAAATAAAGTGCACAATAAATGTAGTTGCTTGACTCATCCTGAGAAACAGCAACCCCCAGCCCCCACCCCGCCCCATCTGTGGAAATCTGTCTTTCATGAAACCCACCCCTGGGCCAAAAGGATGGGGACAACTGACTTATAGAATACTTTCTTATAGAAAGTATTATCCAAGTCTCCTAAGTTATTATCCTAAGTCTCCAAATCCAAACACAAGAATCAAAATTTTGGACTAATCCCTCATTCTCTCAACTCTCACTACTTGCTATCTGAAACTCACAGGCCAAATATATTTGGATAGGATGATATTTCTTACTGTTCAAACTCTTGCCATCTATACTCAGGAATGGAAATAATTTATAGCAAAGGATTCTTGATACATTATTTCATTTGCACCCTTAAAGCTGTTTTTCTACTACTCAGCACCTATTAGACTCTCAACATTCACTGAATGAACTGCATGCTGTCATCATTCTAATCTTACAAATAAGGAAACAGATTCAGAGAGGTTCATAAACTTACTGGAAAACAACCCTGCGCATTAATGGCACGATCCCAGATTTTCTGGCTCCAAATCTCTTTCCATTATGCACCTTGCTTTCCAAGATGTCTTATAGCTACAGAATTCCAGGTTTGACAGTAAGTGCCAGTAATGTTTGGAATAAAAGCAAATATTAATAATGAATCTATATCCAAGAAAAATTAAAATCATCCTTTAAGGGGTTCTACTTGCCTAAACCTAGTTTAATTCAAGATCCCAAGTTCCCTGAAGTACAGAACAGGAAGAACTTCTAGAGATCATTTGGTCCAACAGGCAATTTGCAGAACAAGGAGGAACTGTAAAAGACCTCTGGGGGAAAGTAGCCTTTTCCTTGATGTAAAATATTTTAAAATTCTGGGCTACCTAGGTGGTGCAGTGGTAAAGAATCTACCTGCCAATGCAGAAGACTCTGCAAAGAGATGTTGGTTCAATCCCTGGCTCGGGAAGATCCCCTGGAGGAGGATATGGCAACCCGCCCCAATATTCTTGCCTGGGAAATTCCATAGGCAGAGAAGCCTGGCAGATTACAGTTCAAGGGGTCGCAAAGCATCGGACACAACTGAGCACATACACACATTTTAAAATCCTGACTTTTATCTTTACTTTGGCTCTTAATAAATTGGTAAACCTCAGGCCCTTTGCTCTCTCATTCTTATCAAATCTCAGCTATAAGAAATATTCACAAAGACTGCTTGAAGGATAAGCAATCCACCCACTTCTACAGGTTCAGTGGTTTTCAATTTGTGGTCCATATCAAATAAATTTGGAGAAGGTCACACAATACATCCCCCTTTACAAAAGTAAACTGTAACATTAGCCAAGAAATTGAGGGGGAAAAAACCCCTGAAATTTGTTTAAGCCAGTTATCTCAAACTTATTTAAGCTAAAATCTTATTTCAAGAAATAACTACTGATTCCTCATGCCTCAGAACACAGTTTGGGAAATACTATTCTAGGTAACTCTACATATTATGAATGGATCATTATGAAAGGCTTAATGCCTTTACAGAACTTACCTTCAGAGTCTAACTATTGCTCTATACTGAAGAACACTATTATCCAAAATTCATCACTTTCTGTAGAGATACCTTAAAAATGTTGTCAACTGCATCACAACAATCTCTTTTAATTAGGCCCCATGAGAAACCATTCCTCTCGGGCCTAATTATTGGAAAATGCTGGGCTTAGGCAGAAGAACCGGTCTGTTTTTATCTCAGAATTCGAAATACACTGAAACTTACTTTATTCCTCTCTCTCTCTTCCCCCTGACTGCTGGCGATGTTCAGAGCCAAAACTGTGACTCGCCTCTAGTACAGGATCTTATGCACTTGGTATTATCTTACCCTTGACTTTTTTCCCTGCTCTGCTTCAACTTTTCAGTTAGTTTTGTTTTACCCCACAGTACCATATGGACATTAAGTTGCTTTAAATCATTTTTGGAACTATTATATACATCAAATTCTATTTTCCTACAATTTCATACTGATTTCTCCCTACCTATCCCAGTACCCCGAAATATCCGTGTCACCTTTGTGTAAAAGTATTCATATAGCTTTGAGAAGCCAACAGAACATACACATTTACAATATAGTCATATTCACTATGCTTAAAATGGAGAGGTCATTATTGCTTTTTCAGCGGTCTAATAATCAAAAAGAATTATTTAACTGTTTTTTAAACGGAAGGACAATTGCCATTTATTGGGTGCCAGTAACTGCTAGGCACTTAATACACAACACTTCCGTATTTTTTTTAAAGCAGCAAAGACATCGGCATATACATTATCTCTGGAAAAATGCGCAAGAAACTGGTAATACTGCTGGGTGGGGCGAGACAGTGTATCTCCTCTGTACTGTGAATTTTGTAAATGTATCATTAATTTTTTTTTAATGAATCGATAATAAAGACGGCAGAAATGCTTTACTCTTTAATACAGCAAACTTTCTTCGTCATGTTTTGATCTCTGGGTACGACTGTGAAATGCCTAAACGAAAAAGTTTCAACCAGAACTGAAATGCCTAAATCTCTGAGAAAGTTTCAGTCAGACACGCTGGGTTTTCTTGAAATAAAGTCTCTTTCTTATTTTCCACACTCCCAGGGTGAGACAATCACTCAAAAACTTAGCTTATGGTAGCCTGAGGGTAACAAGGTGGGAAAAAAATCCAGAATGGTTTCCAGTTAAGTTTTATTGGTAGAAGAGTACGGGGAGGAAGCACTGATTCTGGACAGCAGCCCACGCCGCAGCCCGCCGGCCACGAGCGCCGCGTCTGGAACTTTGCATAACTCAAGAGCGGCCCAAACGCCGCTCCGCGCTGGCGACTGAGCAGCAGAAGGCCAGACCGCGGTTCGAGGCCCGGGAGGTCCCCGCCTGGCCCAGCCTCCGCAGCGAAACGCCCGGGGCCGCCTCTCCGAGGGCCCGGCGGGAGGGTCGCGTGGGGGCGGGGAGCGGGCCTCGGTGCGCGGCCGACCCGCTGCGGCCCCCTCCCCGGCGCCGAGGAGGAAGTCGCACTTACCGCGTCGGGCTCCGGAGGCGGCCGGGGGGCGCGACGGGGCGGGGCGGCCAGGCGGGCGGAGGGAAGGCGAGAGGCGGGGGCCGGCGGGCCGAGGAGGAGGATGCTCGGCCCCTCGGGCGCCCCCAACCCCTTCCCAGCGGCCTCTCGCCCGCCGCCGGCCGGCCCGGGGCGGGCCACTCCTCCTCCGTCAGGCGCTGCGAGGCCAGGGGAGCGAGAAACTCGTCAGGCAGCGCTGGAAGGGGGCGAGCCGGCGGTTGGGGGTCGGGGACCCGCTAGCCAGTCAGTCCCCGCGCGGCGCGAGCAGCTGCTCGCCCCGCCCCCTTCCGCCAGGCTCCGCCCCCCCCCGGCCCGCCTGCCCCGGGAGACCGCCGCTGCCGCGGGGTTGGTGGTTTCCCTCCTGGTTTCCCTTCCCCCCGGCCTGGTGCGCGCCGACGGCCTGGGCAGTCGGGGGAGAAGGAAGGGGAGCGGCGGGGTGCAGCAGGGGGCGCTTGTTGGGGAGGGGGACGTCAGGCTGGGCGGGGCTCTGGGGGAGGGGGCGGGGCGCGGAGGACCTGACAAAAGATTCCGGTTGTTCCCTGCCCTTGAAACTGGGATAAGGGAAAATTCCTGGGGGTGGAAGTTTAGGAAGAGGTCCCTCTGCAGGGCTGGAAGGCGATCAGAGAGCCTGCCTGTTTGTTTTTGTTTTTTTTCCCCCTTTGGAGGACAGGACTGTATTGTTCTAAACCTTTGGGGGAACTAACCAAGAGTTGCCTCTTTTCTCCAGATTCTCTACCCCTTCCCCGTGCAACACGCTGGTAATTATTGCGCTCCATAGTGGGTTTGTGGTTACGTGTCATGATAATTACGATCCTCAACTTTGGGGTCATAATCATTGTTTTCTAATGGTGAGATAATAGGAATTCCGCTGAAGTTGGTTCCTTCATTCCTCTGCTGCTAAGTCACTTCAGTCGTGTCCGACTCTGTGCGACCCCATAGACGGCAGCCCACCAGGCTCCCCCGTCCCTGGGATTCTCCAGGCAAGAACACTGGGAGGGGGTTGCCATTTCCTTCTCCAATGCATGAAAGTGAAAAGTGAAAGTGAAGTCGCTTGGTCGTATCCGACTCAGCGACCCCACGGACTGCCGCCTACCAGGCTCCTCCATCCACGGGATTTTCCAGGCAAGAGTATTGGAGTGCCTTCTCCATTCATTCCTCTAGCCAATATATATTAGTGCATGTATGTATGTGTGTGTATATATATATATATATATATATATATATATATATAGTGAGTGAAGTGAAGTTGCTCAGTCGTGTCCGACTCTTTGCAACCCCATGAACCTACCAGACTCTTCAGTCCATGTCAGGCTCCTCCATCCACGGAATTTTCCAGGCAAGAGTACTGGAGTGGGGGTGCCACTGCCTTCTCCATTCATTCCTCTAGCCAATATATATTAGTGCATGTATGTGTGTGTGTGTGTGTATAAAATATATATATATATATATATATATATATATAGTGAGTGAAGTGAAGTTGCTCAGTCGTGTCCGACTCTTTGCAACCCCATGAACCTACCAGACTCTTCAGTCCATGCAATTTTCCAGGCAGGAATACTGGAGTGGGTTGCCATTTCCTTCTCCGTGGGATCTTCCCAACCCAGGAATCGAACCCTGGTCTTCCACATTGTAGGAAGACGCTTTACCATCTGAGCCTCCAGGGAAGTCCCTATACAGTGAGTGTGTATGTGTATATATGCCAGGTGCTGAGAATTCAGTTTATTCAGCGCCTGTATCTCAACACCAATCGAAAGCGCTTCATATAGCTTAACTCAATCAGTCTTAAGCAAAGCAGCTAAGGTCCCTGCACCCAAGGAGCTCATGGTGGATAAGGGAAGGAAGAGGCCTCCTTAGTTTGTCTCTAAGTGCTGTGTAAAGGAAATGTCCACTTGGTTTCTGTTCTCAAAGTAATGTGTCTGTTCATTATTTGCAGATTTAGTGCTCCTGTGATACATTGTCATCCTGTCTGTGAGGTTGCATTTGGTCAGTCCTCCCAAAATGAAATTTGCACTGGAAATCTTTAGTATGTGTCCATAATGAAAACCCAATGCAAGCAAATGGTCCAGAAGACTGATGGGTCAAATCAACAGCGGAACAACTTGGCCAAATCCTGTTAGTGGCAACAGCCTGGGGTGGCTGGGAGATTTAGGAATCTATTTTTGTACACTCCCACTTGGGGAAGTGGTTAGAAAAACCAACAGAATGTAAAACACTGAGGCATTGATATGGACTGCTAGTTCAAAAGGAAGTGGATGGGCTGATTTTAAACTGTTACAATCCGGAAGAGATACTTTACAAAATCCCAGTGAGAGCTCCAACCACAAAGCACAGGATGCATTTGTTTTTTTTTTTAATCAGAGCCCCCGGAAGAGACTTCCCACTGCCTCTTTGCAATCACACCTACATGCATGGATAAAACTTACTTGAATAGCATTGTCTTTAATTACAAAAGACAGCTGTGAAACCCACAGTCTGAATTTTTGGAGTTGAATGCTATTTTTCAGCCTTCATTTGATTTCTCTGTGTTAACATTTGTGCACATTCACAGCAAATGACATTGCTCTCATAGTTTTGTTTTGTTTCCTCTCATCATTATTTGTTGTTCAGTTTTGGAAATTTAATTCAGTCTTTTGGGTTTATAGTGAGAAAGGCTAGAAAAGCATTACAATCAAATCAGATTACAATTGTAGCTGTAAAAAGAAAATGAATGCTAATTTAAAAATAGGAATTCCTTCTCCTTTCAGTTCAGTCGCTCAGTCGTGTCCGACTTTTTGCGACCCCATGAATCGCAGTGAGAGGAAGGGTGGATAAAAATAAAGGTTAAAGTTTCACTAGAGCCTTAGGGAAAACAGGCCCCTTGTTAATCTTAAGACAGACCTTTATCTCAAGAATATGTAAGGGGCTCATATCTCAGGAATGCAGCCTCCGGAAGGCTTTCCGGGGGATGTTTACCCCAAAAAAAAGAAAAAAAGAAAATCATCCCAGGAAATCAGTTTCCAGAAAAACAAGGTAGCAGTAAAATTGCAGCTCAGACAGACGTGTCGACCTGATAACAAATGAACCTATCCCTAAAAATGCCGAGACTTGAGCACCAATCAGATCATTCCACCCTAGCTGTACCTGTTTGTGGTTTTTGTGCTTAAAAACTGCTTTGTAACGAATGTTCGGGGTTCGTTCTTCCCTGGTGGTGATCGAACCCTGGCGCGCCGGCCTAATAAATCCTCTTGCTGTTTGCATCGATTCCAAGTCTTGGAGATTCTTTGGGCGACGGACCCCTGCAAGGAGGCCGTGAGGCCTAACAGCAGCACGCCAGGCCTCCCTGTCCATCACCAACTTCTGGAGTTCACTCAAACTCATGTCCTTCGAGTCAGTGATGCCATCCAGCCATCTCATCCTCTGTTGTCCCCTTTTCCCTCCTATCCCCAATCCCTCCCAGCATCAGAGTCTTTTCCAATGAGTCAACTCTTCGCATGAGGTGGCCAAAGTACTGGAGTTTCAGCTTCAGCATAATTCCTTCCAAAGAAATCCCAGGGCTGATCTCCTTCAGAATGGACTGGTTGGATTTCCTTGCAGTGCAAGGGACTCTCAAGAGTCTTCTCCAACACCACAGTTCAAAAGCATCAATTCTTTGGTGCTCCTTTATTTCATACTAAATATATTGTTTGAAGTCTATCAAAATTGGGAGAGGAGTATGTCCATATTGTCTCTATATTATCACCCTGCTTGTTTACCTTATATGCAGAGTACATGTGAAATGCCAGGCTGGATGAAGCACAAGCTAGAACGAAGATTGCTGGGAGAAATATCAATAACCTCAGATATGCAAGTGACACCACCCTTATGGAAGAAAGAGAAGAACTAAAGAGCCTCTTGATGAAAGTGAAAGAGGAGAGAAAAAAAGATGGCTTAAAACTCAACATTCAAAAACGAAGATCATGGCATCCAGTCCCATCACTGCATGGCACATAGATGGGGAAAAAATGGAATCAGTGAGAGACGTTTATTTCCCTGGGCTCCAAAAATCACTGCAGATGGTGACTGCAGCCATGAAGTTAAAAGACACTTGCTCCTTGGAAGAAAAGCTATGACAAATCTAGACTGCATATTTAAAAGCTGAGATAACTTTACCAACAAAGGTCAAAGCTATGGTTTTTCCAGTAGTCATGTATGGATGTGAGAATTGGACCATAGTGAAAGCTGAGCACCAAAGAATTGATGCTTTTGAACTGTGGTGTTGGAGAAGACTCTTGAGAGTCTCTTGGACTGCAAGGAAATCAAACCAGTCAATCTTAAAGTAAATCAATCCTGAACATTCATTGGAAGGGCTGATGCTGAAGCTGAAGCTCTAATACTTTGGCCACCTAATGTGAAGAACTGACTCACTGGAAAAGATCCTGATGCTGGGAATGATTGAAGGCAGGAGGAGAAGGGGATGACAGAGGATGAGATGGTTGGATGGCATCACCGACTAGATGGACATGAATTTGAGTAAGTTCTGGGAGTTGGTGATGGACAGGGAGGCCTGGCGGGTTTGCAGTCCATGGGGTTGCCAAGAGTCAGACACGACTGAATGACTGAGCTAAACTGAAATCTATTCTGTTTGACTTACTAATTTTGTTTTCAGGTTATTTGTTCCACCACCCCCATGAAAGCAAATCAAATATACATCCCTTATGACCTGACATCCTGCTGTTGGCCTCAGCCAACAGCATGCTTACTCTAAGGCTGTTCCCCACAGTGGATTTCTTTTCTGCCATCACACCAAGCATTTGCCAGTGAAGTCTTTGCATGTCTCTGTTTGGAACACTCTTAGCCATACACATGACTGTCTCCCTTTTCCTTCATGACACCTTTCCTGACTGTGCTATATAAACTTGCAAACCATAACCCCCACCCCATCTCCTTATTTCTCACCACTTAGCACTACTTGACCTTTATCTGTTTCTCTGCTCCCACTAGAACATAAACTTCAGGACAGCAGAACTTTGTCTTTGTAGTTCACTGTTACATTTCCAGTGTTGTCTGTCACAAAGTAGATGTGTGCGTACGTGCTAAGTCGCTTCAGTTGTGTCCAACTCTATGCAACCCTATGGACTATAGCCAGCCAGGCTCCTCTGTCCATGGGATTCTGCAGGCACAAATATTGGAACGGGTTGCCATGCCCTCCTCCAGAGGATCTTCCCTACCCAGGGATCTTATGTCTCCTGCATTGGCAGGTTCTTTACCACTAGTACCACCTGGGAAGCTCCACATAGTAGATGGTGGTGGTGGTGGTTGAGTCACCAAGTCATGTCTGACTCTTGTGACCCCATATATGTGTGAGCCTGCTAGGCTCCTCTGCCCATGGGATTTCCCAGGCAAGTATACTAGAGTGGGTCACCATTTCCTTCTCCACATAATAGTAGATACTCAGCAGCTATTTTTTGAAGGAATGAATGGCTTCAGATAGGAAAGATAGGTTGTATCCCTTTTGTAATGGCCAAAGGGCTTTCATGAAATTTATCTTGTAACTGGGATCATCTGACTTAGACATATTAATGAGGTCTCAAATGCAGCCTGGTTTTACCGTATTTAAAATTAGAATTAGAAAATGGTAGTTTTTAACCTCTTATTCTGTCAATATACTAAGAAACAGGAATCAAAGAAGCATTCACAGCTAAGAATTTATAAGATCTTACAACTTGGCCCATAAATGGATCCATAGAATCAGAGAATAATAATAGATCAATAAATGCTGTCAAAGTCTTAGTATTTTTTTCCCTGATATGACATAGCAGCAATCAGAAGTGGAATAATTGAACCTAAAATGTGATTACCGATAACTTGATAAATGGTGCCAATACAATGTCCTTTGAATGCTCAAATGATTTTAGTTGAGAATAATCATGATAGGGAAGGTGACAATTAATGTTTGAATTTAGTTAAGGTGTAGTACTAATAGTAAACAGAACTTAATCCTAGTGTATGGATGCACTTAGTAAAGAAATGGTTTTACTTTTTTTTTTTTTTTCTTTTTTAATTTTTTTAATACTTTATTCTACATTACAATACTGTATTTGTTTTGCCATACATTGACATGAAACAGCCACAGGTGTACACGATCTCCCAATGCCGAAGCCCCCTCCCACCTCCCACCCCACATCATCTCCCTGAATCATCCTGTGCACCAGCCCCATGCATCCTGTATCCTGTATTGAACATAGACTGGCGCTTCGTTTCTTACAAGATAGTATACATGTTTCAATGCCATTCTCCCAAATCATCCCACCCTCTCCCTCTCCCTCAGAGTCCAAAAGTCCGTTCTATACCTCTGAGTCTCTTTTGTTGTCTCACATAGAGGGTCATCATTATTATCTTTCTAAATTCCATATATATGTGTCAGTGTACTGTATTGGTGTTTTTCTTTCTGGCTTACTTCACTCTGTATAATCGGCTCCAATTTTATCCATCTCATTAGAACTGAGTCGAATTTATTCTTTTTAAGGGCTGAGTATTACTCCGTTGTGTATATGTACCACAGCTTTCTTATCCATTCATCTGCTGATGGACATCTAGGTTGCTTCCATGTCCTGGCTATTATAAACAGTGCTGCAATGAACATTGGGGTACATGTGTCTCTTTCTACATTACAATACTGGTTTCCTCGGTGTGTATGCCCAGCAGTGGGATTGCTGGATCATAAGGCAGTTCTGTTTGCAATTTTTAAGGACTCTCCACACCGTTTTCCATAGTGGCTGTACTAGTTTGCATTCCCACCAGCAGTGTAAGAGGGTTCCCTTTTCTCCACATCCTCTCCAGCATTTATTGCTTGTAGACTTTTGGATCGCCGCCATTCTGACTGGTGTGAAATGGTACCTCATTGTGGTCTTGATTTGCATTTCTCTGATAATAAGTGATGTTGAGCATCTTTTCATGTGTTTGTTAGCCATCTGTATGTCTTCTTTGGAGAAATGTCTGTTTAGTTCTTTGGCCCATTTTTTTATTGGTTCGTTTATTTTTCTGGAGTTGAGCAGCATAAGTTGCTTGTATATGTTTGAGATTAGTTGTTTGTCAGTTGTTTCATTTGCTATTGTTTTCTCCCATTCAGAAGGCTGTCTTTTCATCTTGCTTATAGTTTCCTTTGTTGTGCAGAAGCTTTTAGTTTTAATTAGATCCCATTTGTTTATTTTTGCTTTTATTTCTAGTATACTGGGAGGTGGATCATAGAGGATCCTGCTGTGATTTATGTCGGAGAGTGTTTTGCCTATGTTTTCCTCTAGGAGTTTTATAGTTTCTGGTCTTACATTTAGATCTTTAATCCATTTTGAGTTTATTTTTGTGTATGGTGTTAGACAGAGGTCTAGTTTTTTTTTCACCCTGCAAGAAATAATGTCACTTTATTTTAAGTTAAGAACAAAAGCTGCCACCTTCAGCGTTTAACAGGCCTCCTCCAGATGGTTAAAACCTTCTTCTCTTTCTTGGCTAATCATCTCCTAAATTCTAGCGATTGGTTCTCTGGAACCATCTGAAACTGTCCTTTAAGGAGCCTCACCACACCACCACATGGCGAAGCTCGGCCAGACGCACCACTGGACACACCTCACTGGATATCATCATCGTCAAAGAGATCTTCAAAATCATTAAAAATGTCCGTGTGAACCGCCTTCTCATTGGCTGCCAAGTCCATCAGGAGCCTGGTGCTGCCTCCTGCCTCGTCCAGGTCCACATACGGCTCCGCGCCCTCGGGAAACATCTCGTCCACCGCCAGCTTCATCTCGGTTTTTTACTTTTCATTTTCTGTTCTGATTATCAGTTGTGTGGGTGGGGAGGATTAAAAGCTTAAATATCATTTTATGTAGTATCTATGTTCAAAATCTGGATCTCACAAATGCGATTGCTTTTAGAAGCTTTAGGATTACTTTTAACAGTATTGTTGTTCTCCATGTTTTGTCATGAAACAGCCTCCTATTTCATGAAAACATACAGTTGTGTCCAACTCTATGTGACCCTATGGCCTGTAGCCAGCCAGGCTCCTCTGTCCATGTGGATTTTCCAGGCAAGAATATTGGAGTGGGTTGCCATACCCTCCTCCAAGGGATCTTTCCAGTTATAAGATAAATTTCATGAAAGCCCTTTGGCCATTATGAAAAGGAATACAACCTATCTTTCCTATCTGAAGTTATTCATTCCTTCAAAAAATAGTTGCTTAGTATCTACTATGTGGGGCTTCCCAGGTGGTGGTGGTGCTGCTGCTGCTAAGTCGCTTCAGTCATGTCCAACTCTGTACGACCCCATAGACGCCAGCCCACCAGACTCCCCCATCCCTGGGATTCTCCAGGCAAGAACACTGGAGTGGTTGCCATTTCTCCAATGCATGAAAGTGAATAGTGAAAGTGAAGTTGCTCAGTCGTGTCTGACTCTTCGCGACCCCATGGACTACAGCCTACCAGGCTCCTCCATCCATGGTATTTTCCAGGCAAGAGTACCCAGGTGGTGCTAGTGATAAAGAATCTGCCTGCCAATGCAGGAGACATATTTCCTTCTATGAAAATACACAGCTTTAAGAGGTCTGAGCAGATCATACCCCTGGAAGGAGCTTTTCCAGGGTGGGAGGAACATGTGGCCAAGTAAATCCAACTCAAAGTATGTTCTCTTGAATTTTACCTCAGATTTTCATTCTGGTTTCTCTTGGTTTCCCAGGGCAATTCACTCTCCCTTTTAACTTGATGCAAAAAAAGTGAAAGTCTCTCAGTCTTGTCTGACTCTTTGTGACCCCGTGGACTATACAGTCCATGGAATTCTCCAGGCCAGAAGACTAGAGTGGGTAGCCTTTCCCTTCTCTAGGGATCTTCCCAACCCAGGGATCAAGCCCAGGTCTCTCGAATTGTGGGTGGATTCTTTACCAGCTGAGCCATGAGGGAAGCCCAAGAATTTTGGAGTGGGTAGCTTATCCCTTTTTCGCGGATCTTCCTAACCCAGCAATCAAACCGGGGTCTCCTGCATTGCAGGCAGATTCTTTACCAACTGAACCTGATGCAAACACCAAAATAAATAAAAGGTTTCCTCAGCTTTCTTCACCACAGCCAAGCCAATCTAGAATTTTCAAAATGAACTTTAAAGATCAAATTCTAGAGGAAAATAAAAATGAAATTATTATGGAAAATATAAACAGCACCTGTAACTCCATTCATTTGTTCAATTGCTCTCCTATGGTTTCCATTCTTCCAGGAACAAACTTTCATCCCCAAAGGGCAGGTATAAATTTATAGGCAATCTGCCTAGTTTCCTTCTCTACTGGCTCTTTTTCTTTCTCCACGTGGTAGAGTCATTTTTGTGTCTTTTACATGAGAGGCATCAGGCTTGTTCCAGGTACTACCGCTGGTCAGAGGGTGCTGGCATAGTCCCAATCCAATCCCAGGACTTTGAGGACTGACACACAGAGCTCCTTCTTTAGGTGGAACTCTCTTAATGGAGGAAAGGTCATTCTAAGCCCACTGGTCAGGTCACTTCTTTTCGTCTTCAGAGCATTCACATAAGAACTGTCCTTCAAGCACACCCCTCTTGGGACAGGGGTCTGGCAGTGCTGGGCAGCAAAGACAATAGAGTCAGGTGCTGACAGTCTGAGGGTTTCTCACTGGAGGGAAGCCCTGTTCGAAGGTGGGAAAAGCAATGGCAAGGGCGGCTCTATGGAGAGAGATGCCCCCACCAGCCGCAGACACACAGGGATCTTCAAAGCACAAAGCTATGGTCACAGTTCAGTAGAAGTGCAAACTTGGTATTGACTCCCTTCTGAGTCAGGAGAGGCTTCCAGGAGACCTCCCTGGCAGTGCCTACCAAGAAACAGACTGACAGAGGGACAAGAAGGGCCTTGTCTAAAGCTACCCAGCAAGTCAGTGGCAGGACCCAGATGGGTCCCACAGGTCTGTCCACCTGCAGTCTAGGACATATCACTGTCACAGATGGCCCTGTCAGATCCTGTCCTGAGCAGAGACCTGGCATCACACCGTCTGCTCAGTCCCACCCATGGGAACTCTGTGGCCCTTGGCAGGCAGGCAGCAGTCCCCAGGCTCAGAGCCTGTGAGCCTTGTGAGGTGAGCCCTGCAACCCTGCCTGCAGCTTGTAACCATTCAACGAGGCCCTGCAAGGCACAGGCTCCTGCTCAGAGGGTAAAGATCATGGAGGGGCGGGGCCAGACCCAGATTCCAGGGCACTGTCGCTGTGGATGCCGAAAGGCCTTAACTGAGAAAAGGTAAATAAGAGATGAGTAAAGCCAACTTTTACCAAAAATTAAAAAAAAAAAAAAGCGAGCGTGTCTGTCCCCCTCTCCCAGCCTCTACCCCAGCAAACCTACTGAGGACAGGAGAAAGAATGTGCACTCCCTCATGCACGTATTTGTAAGTAGGCCTCCAATAATCAGGCTATGCTCTGACTGGAAAAAAAAAAGGTTTTTGTAAAACAATTTAAACACTTCCTTCCCATGTCCTAAACACAAACCTCATTCTGTTCATCCCCGGGACCCTGTTTAATAAGCTTCAGCGATTCCATTGCCTTCAAGGTAGAGTTCAAACATCTTAGGGTGGTTGTAAGATCCGTTGTAATCTAACCCCTCTCCAGGCCTGTGTCCATTCCAAATGATTTGCAGTGTCCAGAATGTATCATTTCTTCTGTAATTGACTTTCAAATAGCTTTCCTCCCTCTGGCAAGTCCAGCCTTTCCAATCTCTGCTTGTGTGAGTCCCTCAAGACTCAACTCAAGGGGACCTGCTCTGGCAATCATTATCCTCATCTTCCAGGCTGAGCCTGTTCCTTCTTTGTGTTCCCATAATATCCTGTACGCTCCTCTATCACCACTGGTCCTTAATGGGCTATGAACACTGGTTTACTCATCTGCCTCCCTGACTAGCTGAGAGGTCTATGATGACAGGCACTTATAAATATTTGTTGAATGAATGAATAGATTAAAAAACACCCCTTGCCTGTGAAGCCTTGAGAAATAGCAACTTATTAGAGCAAGACCATTTCTACCTATTAGCATTACAACATATATGGATAGGCTTCCCTGGTCGCTCAGCTGGTAAAGGGTCTGCTTGCAATGCAGGAGACCCGGGTTCAATCCCTGGATCAGATCCCCTGGAGAAGGGAATGGCAACCTACTCTGGCATTCTTGCCTGGAGAATTGCATGGACAGAGGCGCCATGGGGTTGCAAGAGTCAGACATGACGGAGTGACTAACACTTTCACTCACTACTATATAAATGTTAGCTATTATTATTACTGTTATTAATTCCAAGAACCCAAATCTCTAAACCCTCATCTGTGATGACAGGCACTTATAAATATTTGTTGAATGAATGAATGGAGGGATAAAAAAATAAGCACCCCTACCCTATGAAGCCTTGAGAAACAGCAACTTATTAGAGCAAGGCCAATTCTACCTATTATCATTATAAACATATATGGATGGAAACCTTCCTCTAATTTATAGTGTTACACTACCAGTTTCATAAAACTTTAAAAGATTCTTAATTTAAGATTCTATAAACTTATAAGGAAGAGGAGTGAACACAAAGTACTGGTATGTCTTTTCATGCAAGGAAAAAAATTCTTCCAGCATCTCAATATACTTGTTTTGTATTTTAGAAATGAAAGTTGCAACACTACTAATTGATGTTGATTTCTTGTGAGTTAAAAAATATTCCAGGATCCTCATATTTGAAATATTATTTCTGGGTTCACCACCTAACAGACAGGAACCACTCATCTGGCTTCCATCTTAATGGTCTCAGAGAACAAGTTTACAACCACTCTGCAGGGTTAAGCATTTAGGTTTGGCACAGTGCTGATGGTTTGCTTATAGAATATTCATGCAGTAGCACTCACCAGATGTGACGAAAAGGCCTACAGCATAGAAGACACTGTGCTACTCGTTATGGGAGAGAGTTTTAAATAAAGATGATTCAGACAGATCTGTAAACTGGAAAGTTCTTATCAATCATTGTGCTTTCACTTCCTCCTCTGTTTCATCTTTTCTATCGCACACATTCCTTTCTTCACACCTGCATTCTAAATTCAGTGACTATACTTAGCACAGAATACTTGAGGAAAGGTTCTGGCTAACAAGCAGCTGACCTGAGATACAAAAACAGTGAGTGACTAGGAGGCGGCACACACAGTGCGCATTCGAAGACAGTCTCAGCAAGACAAAGAGGGAAGAAAACAAACATTTCATTCTCCTTCGCCCTGTCCCCAAGAAAATCACGACATAGTATTACTTACAGATTACATGTATCAGGAGACAGAAAAAGCACAATGGAAACATTCTTCGTGATGTTAGAATAGAAAAACCTTTGAGTCTTTAGGAAATACAGTAAAATCAATAGCTCAGCATCTGAAAGTATTAGGTGCAGTAGGTACAGTCTCAGAAAAAAAAAGAATAGGCTGCAACGAGAGAGCGTTTCAATTTCAAATTATGAATGCATTTCGTTCTTCTCCCCTGTTTCCAAGAAAATCAAGAACTAGTATTAATTAGATGTAGAAGAGCTCTCCTATTGCAGGCAGTTTTTTTTCTTTCTTTTTTATTATCAGAGTCTGGACCTATTGGATCTAAAACTTTCAGACTCTCAGCAATTGATTTTTCTCTGTTACCTAAAGAGTCAATGCTCTATGCTAGAATGGTGAAAAATGTTTCAATTGTGATTTCTGTCTCTTGATACATGTTGTTAACATAATAATACATTTCAAGGTCAGATTAGTTGCCAGAAGCTGTTCCCAGAGGCTAAGATACTACAATGTTCCCCCGGAATCCGTTCCAGGGTGGCCTTCCCTGTCTCTCCCTCTCTCACAGTACCGTCTGGGCAGACAAGCCTGCCTCCTATTCCTTTCAAGGAAAGTGGCCCCAACAGGTTCCTTCCTGAGGCTGCTATCTCTCTGCGGTGGGTTTTGTTAGTGAAAACAGTCTGTGCTTTTCCTGACACAGGTAGTGGAGTGGGGCCGGTGGAGGGAAAGCAGCCACGTGTGGGCTGGGCGCGTGAAGGCCTGACGCCTCTGCGGAGGCCCGTGGGTGAAGACCTCAGGTGCACTCTGCCCAGTCTCCAGCATTCTAAACACAGTGGTGGCAGATCAAGCCAGATGTCCCCCAGAGGGGAGGTGAACAAAGAAAAGGCAGCTCAGTGAACCGCAGCCTGTGGTCTGAGCAATGCTGAGCTCTTCTCTGGTTCTCTGAGGGGCCGGATGCATGTCTCAGGTTGGCCAGGCTGCACTGGCTGCTAACGGGTGACTCCTGTGTGTCCACGTGGCCTCAAGTTTCTTTGCAACAACCTCGCCACAGCCACTGAAGGTTAACAAGGCAAGAAAGGCAGCGCTGTGGTCTCCCGTCAGCCTGATCTGAGGCTCTCTCTCACTCTCTAATTAAGTTCAGGCTGTGACCCACACTCCCAGCCCCAGGAACATCCCAGCATGTTTCTCAATAATCTTTGTTTTTAAAGCAGTAAAAAGGCTATGTGGAGAGAGGGAGAGAGAGAGATAATTATGTTTATTGAGTTACAATTTACATAGAGTAAAATCTACCCTTTTCAGTGTACAAGTTCTAGAGTTTTGCATATGGTTACATAAGTGCCACCGTCATCAAGATAATATTTCCATCACCCTAGAAATTCCGTCTTATGCCTTTGCAGTCAACCCCGCCTCTGCCTCCAGTCTCTGGAAACCACTGGCCTGTTTACCTTAGTGCCACTTTTGCTTTTTCTTAGTGCCATATACAAGAAATGATAGAAAGCCTTCTCTAACATCCTTATTCAAACCAACATGTGCCTTGCCGAACTCTCTGTTAGCACATCATATTCTTATTTTTTTCCTCCAGAACACAACATTATTTGAAAGTAAACTCTTGCTGTGATTTTCTTGTCTGTTGTCTGTCCCTGGAATGTACACACCCACTAGAATGGGAGTGCCAGGACTTTGCTTCATCTACCACTTCATCTCTAGGGTTCAGAACACTGCATGACACTGTGAAACTGTTCAGTAAATATTTGTTGAATGAACTGCAAACTGAATGAGGACATTGGAGCTTCCCCCAAACTTCTTTATGCTTAGGCAGATCTCATTAATAAAAGATTATTTCCTCCCACAAAATGTGTTAAACCAAGCATGGCTGTGTTGCCAAAGTAGATGGCTTATCTGCAAGTAATACATTAAGAGGTAATTAGACTGTTCCAGATTATGATGGTTTCTGGATGATTAGACTGCCATGTATAGAACTGATCTGAAGTGAGTAAAATGGAAGTAATGTTAGTAACTATTTCATACTGGTGTTATGAGGATTAAATGACTTAAGTAAGTGAAGAGTTTACCAGAGTTGCTCTCAACTGGGAACTATCTTTGCCCACCCCAGACACTTCTTGAATTGTCTGGAGACAGTTTTTGTTGTCAAAACTGGGGTGGGGAGGGTTGCTAATTGTATCTGCTGCTCAACATTCTACGATGCACAGGACAGCTCCATGCAAGGAATTATCCAGCCCTAAATGTGAATTGATGCTTTTGAACTGTGGTGTTGGAGAAGATTCTTGAGAGTCCTTGGACTGCAAGGAGATCCAACCAGTCTATTCTAAAGGAGATCAGCCCTGGGTGTTCTTTGAAAGGAATGATGCTAAAGCTGAAATTCCAGTACTTTGGCCACCTCATCTGAAGTGTTGACTCACTGGAAAAGACTCTGATGCTGGGAGGGATTGGGGGCAGAAGGAGAAGGGGATAACAGAGGATGAGATGGCTGGATAGCATCACTGACTCGATGGACCTGACTTTGAGTGAACTCCGGCAGATGGTGATGGACAGGGAGGCCTGGCATGCTGTGATTCATGGGGTCGCAAAGAGTTGGACACGACTGAGCGACTGGACTGAACTGAAATGTTGGTAGTGCCATTCCTGAGAAACCCTGAACTAGAGCAGTGTCTGGCACACATAAAGGGCTATATTTGTGTTTGCTGTTATTCAGTTCAGTTCAGCTTTCTTCGGTGCTCAGCTTTCTTCACAGTCCAACTCTCACATCCATACATGACCACTGGAAAAACCATAGCCTTGACTAGATGGAACTTTGTTGGCAAAGTCTCTGCTTTTCAATATGCTATCTAGGTTGGTCATAACTTTTCTTCCAAGGAGTAAGTGTCTTTTAATTTCACGGCTGCAATCACCATCTGCAGTGATTTTGGAGCCCCCAAAAATAAAGTCTGACACTGTTTCCACTGTTTCCCCATCTATTTCCCATGAAGTGATGGGACAAGATGCCATGATCTTCGTTTTCTGAGTGTTGAGCTTTAAGCCAACTTTTTCACTCTCCACTTTCACTTTCATCAAGAGGCTTTTTAGCTCCTCTTCACTTTCTGCCATAAGGCTGGTGTCATCTGCATATCTGAGGTTACTGATATTTCTCCCGGCAATCTTTATTCCAGCTTGTGCTTCTTCCAGCCCAGTGTTTCTCATGATGTACTCTGCATAGAAGTTAAATAAGCAGGGTGACAATATACAGCCTTGACGTACTCCTTTTCCTATTTGGAACCAGTCTGTTGTTCCATGTCCAGTTCTAACTGTTGCTTCCTGACCTGCATACAGATTTCTCAGGAGGCAGGTCAGATGGTCTGGTATTCCCATCTCTTTCAGAATTTTCCACAGTTTATTGTGATTCACACAGTCAAAGGCTTTGGCATAGTCAATAAAGCAGAAATAGATGTTTTTCTGGAACTCTCTTGCTTTTTCAATGATCCAGCAGATACTGGCAATTTGATCACTAGTTCCTCTGCCTTTTCTAAATCCAGCTTGAACATCTGGAAGCTCACGGTCCATGTATTGCTGAAGCCTGGCTTGGAGAATTTTGAGCATTACTTTATTAGCATGTGAGATGAGTGCAATTGTGCAGTAGTTTGAGCATTCTTTGGCATTGCCTTTCTCTGGGATTGGAATGAAAACTGACCTTTTCCAGTCCTGTGGCCACTGCTGAGTTTTCCAAATGTGCTGGCATATTGAGTGCAGCACTTTCACAGCATCATCTTTCAGGATTTGAAATAGCTCAACTGGAATTTCATCACCTCCACTAGCTTTGTCCGTAGTGATGCTTTCTAAGGCCCACTTGACTTCATATTCCAGGATGTCTGGCTCTAGGTGAGTGATCACACCATCATGATTATCTGGATCATGAAGATCTTTTTGTACAGTTCTTCTGTGTATTCTTGCCACCTCTTCTTAATATCTTCTGCTTCTGTTAGGGCCATACCATTTCTGTCCTTTATTGAGCCCATCTTTGCATGAAATGTTCCCTTGGTATCTCGAATTTTCTTGAAGAGATCTCTAGTCTTTCCCATTCTGTTGTTTTCCTCTACTTCTTTGCAGTGATCGCTAAAGAAGGCTTTCTTATCTCTTCTTGCTATTCTTTGGAACTCTGCATTCAGATGCTTATATCTTTCTTTTTCTCCTTTGCTTTAGCTTCTCTTCCTTTCACAACTATTTGTAAGGCCTCCCCAGACAGCCATTTTGCTTTTTTGCATTTCTTTTCCATGGGGATAGTCTTGATCCCTGTCTCCTGTACAATGTCACGAACCTCCGTCCATAGTTCATCAGGCACTCTATCTATCAGATCTAGGCCCTTAAATCTATTTCTCACTTCCACTGTATAATCATAAGGGGTTTGATTTAGTTCATACCTGAATGGTCTCATGGTTTTCCCTGCTTTCTTCAATTTAAGTCTGAATTTGGCAATAAGGATTTCATGATTGGAGTGACAGTCAGCTCCTGGTCTTGTTTTTGTTGACTGTATAGAGCTTCTCCATCTTTGGCTGCAAAGAATATAATCAATCTGATTTCGGTGTGACCATCTGGTGATGTCCATGTGTAGAGTCTTCTCTTGTGTTGTTGGAAGAGGGTGTTTGTTATAACCAGTGCATTTTCTTGGCAAGACTCTATTAGTCTTTGCCCTGCTTCATTCCACATTCCAAGGCCAAATTTGCCTGTTACTCCAGGTGTTTCTTGACTTCCTACTTTAGCATTCCAGTCCCCTGTATGAAAAGGACATCTTTTTTGGGTGTTAGTTCTAAAGGTCTTGTAAGTCTTCATAGAACAGTTCAACTTCAGCTTCTTCAG
Organism: Nanger dama; assembly: GCA_917880005.1. Classification (NCBI taxonomy): domain Eukaryota; kingdom Metazoa; phylum Chordata; class Mammalia; order Artiodactyla; family Bovidae; genus Nanger; species Nanger dama. The sequence continues at coordinate 47,936,926 of CAKJTW010000001.1, forward strand.
CATTACTGGTTGGGGCATAGACTTGGATTACTGTGATATTGAATGGTTTGCCTTGGAAATGAACAGAGATCATTCTGTTGGTTTTGAGATTGCATCTAAGTACTGCATTTTGGACTCTTTTGTTGACCATGATGGCTACTCCATTTCTTCTGAGGGATTCCTGCCCACAGTAGTAGATATAATGGTCATCTGAGTTAAATTCACCCATTCCAGTCCATTTTAGTTCACTGATTCCTAGAATGTCGATGTTCACTCTTGCCATCTCCTGTTTGACCACTTCCAGTTTGCCTTGATTCATGGACTTGACATTCCAGGTTCCTATGCAATATTGCTCTTTACAGCATCGGGCCTTGCTTACATCACCTGTCACATCCACAGCTGGGTATTGTTTTTGCTTTGGCTCCATCCCTTCATTCTTTCTGGAGTTATTTCTCCACTGATCTCCAGTAGCATATTGAGCACCTACTGACCTGGGGAATTCCTCTTTCAGTATCCTATCATTTTGCCTTTTCATACTGTTCATGCATTTCTCAAGGCAAGAATGCTGAAGTGGTTTGCCATTCCCTTCTCCAGTGGACCACATTCTGTCAAACCTCTCCACCATGACCCATCAGTCTTAGGTGGTCCCACCCAGCATGGCTTAGTTTCACTGAGTTAGACAAGGCTGTGGTCCTAGTGCGATTAGATTGACTAGTTTGCTGTTGAGTATGGTTTCAGTGTGTCTGCCCTCTGATGCTCTCTTGCAACACCTACCGTCTTACTTGGGTTTCTCTTCCCTTGGTCGTGGGGAATCTCTTCATGGCTGCTCCAGCAAAGCGCAGCCACTGCTCCTTACCTTGGACGAGAGGTATCTACTCACCGACGGCCCTCCTGACCTTGAACGTGGAATAGCTCCTCTAGGCTCTCCTGCGCCTGTGCAGCCACCACTCCTTGGACACGGGGTTGCTCCTCTAGGCCCTGGCCTCGGACACAGGGGTAGCTCCTCTGGGCTGTTCCTGCGCTGTCGCAGCCTGACACTCTTGGCTGCTGCCCCTGACCTCGGACATGGGGCAGCTCTTCTCAGCTGCGCTAAGTGCTGTTATTATTTCATAAATGAACCTTTTCTGACAGACAAATATTCTCAGACAGTCTGAAACTGGGTATATAGCACAGTGGTTGAGAGCACAGTCTCCTGTCAGGCCTAGTGGGTCTGAAGCTTAGCTTGACTGTTTATTAGTGAAGTTGCTCAGTCATGTCCAACTCTTTGCGACCCCGTGGACTGTAGCCCACCAGGCTCCTCTATCCGTGGGATTCTCCATGCAAGAATACTGGAATGGGTTGCTATTTTCTTCTCCAGGGGAATCTTCCCAACCCAGGGATCGAACCTGGGTCTCCCACATTGAAGGCAGATGCTTTAACCTCTGAGCTACCAGGAAGCCATGTGATTTTAAGTACATTATTTGACTTTTCTATACCTCGTATTCTTTGCCTATAAAATTGGAATAACAGTAGAAACTCACTCAAAAAGTTGCTGGGAATTGAATAAAATAATCCATATAAAATACTCAATAATGCTGTGAAAATCACAACATTAATCAACAGAAACCTCAATTAAATAGAGTGAAGAGATCAGCGAGGAGAACTCTCATATCCTACAATGATAGTAGAGCCCAACAGGAAGAAGAATGACTCCTCTTCTTACCTGACAATAGATCAGCCGATGAGATTGTCCCAACTCAGCCAATGAAAAGTTATACACTCTTTGTTTACTATAGCCTCCCAACTTTTTCCCCACTCTATAAAAAGAGTTCTTCTCTTCATTTTTGCTGAGGACTTGCTTGTGGCTTGCCATGATTGCAGAGCCTAGATTGCAATTCTTTGCTGATCCTAAATAAACCTTGCCTTTTTTATTTTTTTCTGGAGGAATAATTGGTAGTCTAATTGTTTTTGGTCAAGAATTTGTAGTAGCACAAAGTAAATATTCAATAAATGTCATTGATAATTTTTTTTTAACCTAAAAGATCTTTCCACAGAATATAGTGAAGAGACTGTGAGTAGGTTTCCCTGATGGCTCAGCAGTAAAGAATCAGCCTGCAACACAGGAGATGTGGGTTCAGTCCCTGGGTCTGGAAGAGGAAACCCCCTATAGTATTCTTGCCTGAAATATCCCATGGACAGAGGGCTACTATCCAAAGGGTCGCGAAGAGTTGGACACAGCTGAACACATGAGCACATTGTTTTTATTGACCTCAAAAAATCTTTCCACAGAATACAGTAAAGGAATTGGGGGTAATTTCAACAAAGAAAAATAGAAAAATATTGTTCATGTAAAGTATTACAAGTGTTTATTTCATATGATAAGAGATAACTACACAGACTTTAAATCCAAACCATAATTTTTAAGACTGTTTCTTATTATTTTTAAATTTATTTAATTTTTGGCTGTGCTGGGTCTTCCTTGTTGCATGATGGCTTGCTTTAGCTGCAGCGAGTGGGGGCTTCTCTCCAGCTGTCTTCAGGCTTCTCAATGAGGTGGCTTCTTTGGTTGGGAAGCACAGATTCTAAGCGCTCGGCCTTCTTTAGTTGTGGTATGCATGGGCCTAGCTGCCTCTCAGCATGTGGAATCCTCCCACACCAGAATTTGAACCCATGTCCCCTGCATTGGCAGGTAGATTCTCAACCACTGGACCACCAGGGTCATGATTATATATTTTTAAAACTATGTTGCTCTTTCTGGTAAGAGCAGCTCCTTGAGATGAAGGATTCTCTCATTAAAAAAATAAAATTGCATCTAGCATACAACATAAAATTATTAAGGCTTTTTTCCATTAGAGCTATAGACATACTAAAATAATTCCAGAACCCAAGTCTCAGATACAAAATATAAACTTAGGGAAGTTTAATACTAGAGTAGAATCAACAATATCTTGGGTTTTAGATTTATTAATGTTTTATTCCTTCACTGAAGTAAGAGGGTAGAGTCCACAGTGGGTGAGTAACAGCAGATTTGCAGTCATTCTCCTTTTATAATCTAATATTTGTGAAGGTGGTTTGGAAATTGTCACAAAATGAGGGAAGAAAAATCCCAATATCAATAACCTCAGATATGCAGATGACACCACCCTTATGACAGAAAGTGAAGAGGAACTAAAGAGCCTCTTGATGAAAGTGAAAGAGGAGAGTGAAAAAGTTGGCTTAAAGCTCAACATTCAGAAAACTAGATCATGGCATCCGGTCCCATCATTTCATGGGAAATAGATGGGGAAACAGTGGAAACAGTGGCTAACTTTATTTTTCTGGGCTCCAAAATCACTACAGATGGTGACTGCAGTCATGAAATTAAAAGACGCTTACTCCTTGGAAGGAAAGTTATGACCAATCCAGACAGCATATTTAAAAGCAGAGACATTACTTTGTCAACAAAGGTCCGTCTAGTCAAGGCTATGGTTTTTCCAGTGGTCATGTATGGATGTGAGAGTTGGACTATAAAGAAAGCTGAGCACCGAAGAATTGATGCTTTTGAACTGTGGTGTTGGAGAAGACTCTTGAGTGTCCTTTGCACTGCAAGGAGATCCAACTAGTCCATCCTAGAGGAGATCAGTCCCGGGTGTTCATTGGAAGGACTGAAGTTGACGCTGAAACTCTAATACTTTGGCCACCTGATGCGAAGAGCTGACTTATTTGAAAGACCCTGATGCTGGGAAAGATTGAGGGCAGGAGAAGAAGGGGACAACAGAGGATGAGATAGTTGGATGGCATCACCGACTCAATGGACATGGGTTTGGGTGCACTCTGGGAGTTGGTGATGGACAGGGAGGCCTGGGGTGCTGCAGTTCATGGGGTCTCAAAGAGTCGGACACGACTGAGCAACTGAACTGAACTGAATACAAAACAAAAGGAACATGACAACCTGGGAAAAATGCTTGCAACACATATGGCAAAAGATACATATTCCCAATAGAGAAAAGAGGCCGCAAAAGCAACAAGACTATGAATCCAAAAAAGACATGATGAGGCAATTCACAAGAGGAGAAATTCAAACTGCCAGATAATCTGGTAAATATTCAGACTTACTAATAATCAAAGAAAAATAAATTAAAACAAGTTTTTCATTCTTTTTCCTTTCAAATTGACAAAGATTAAAAGAATAAAATGGCCAGTGTTAAGTGTGGTGATACAGGGCAGTCTCATCCACTGTGGGCAGAGTATAGGTTGACATAGTTTTTTCGGAGACAGCTGTCCGAAAATCTTCATACTGTTTGTCTTCATAATTAAACTCTGTAATTATACTTGCACAAAGATACATGCATGTGACTACTCACATTGTGGTGCTATATTAAAAAAATTTTAATGACATAGTAGAGTATGGTTAAATAAATTTTGATCTATCCATGGACCATTAAAAATCAAATAATCTTTAAAAATAACTTATTTTGCAGGTCTTTCACATTTTGCTGACAGAGAGGTGATGGTACAGAAATATGAGAGAGAGAAGAGCACAGATGGAAGGGGGAAGCATCTAAAGAAGAGTGCCCTGTACCCTTACCGCTTCTCAAGCTCTAGGAGTCCCTTGGGCTCTCACAATTCCTTAGGGTAAATATCCACACTGAATACATCTCTGTCCTCCAAAGTCACAAACAACATTGTTAAAGAAAATTTCCAACACATCACTAGATGCTTATCTACTTGTTTCTGACTTTTCTGTTGCTTCAGTTCTGCCTTCAAAATAAAATAAAAAAGTTAGATAAAATCCAAAGCTTAGGAAGTAACAGTTAGAACTGGACATGGAATAACAGACTGGTTCCAAAAGGAAAAGGAGTACATCAAGGCTGTATATTGTCACCCTGCTTATTTAACTTATATGCAGAGTACATCATGAGAAACTCTGGGCTGGAAGAAACACAAGCTGGAATCAAGATTGCCAGGAGAAATATTAATAACCTCAGACATGCAGATGACACCACCCTTATGGCAGAAAGTGAAGAACTAAAAGCATCTTGATGAAAGTAAAAGAGAAGAGTGAAAAAGTTGGCTTAAATATCAACATTCAGCAAACTAAGACCATGGCATTTGGTCCCATCACTTCATAGGAAATAGATGGGGAAACAGTGGAAACAGTGTCAGACTTTATTTTTGGGACTCCAAAATCACTGCAGATAGTGACTGCAGCCATGAAATTAAAAGACGCTTGCTCCTTGGAAGGAAAGTTATGACCAACCTAGACAGCATATTCAAAAGCAGAGATATTATTTTGCCAACAAAGGTCCGTCTAGTCAAGGCTATGGTTTTTCCAGTGGTTATGTATGGATGTGAGAGTTGGACTGTGAAGAAGGCTGAGCGCTGAAGAATTGATGCTTTTGAACTGTGGTGTTGGAGAAGACTCTTGAGAGTCCCTTGGACTGCAAGGAGATCCAACCAGTCCATCCTAAATGAGATCAGCCCTGGGTGTTCTTTGGAAGGAATGATGCTAAAGCTGAAACTCCAGTAGTTTGGCCACCTCATGAGAAGAGTTGACTCACTGGAAAAGACTCTGATGCTGGGAGGGATTGAGGGCAGGAGGAGAAGGGGTCGACAGAGGATGAGATGGCTGGATGGCATCACTGACTCGATGGACATGAGTTTGAGTGAACTCCGGGAGATGGTGATGGACAGGGAGGCCTGGTGTGCTGTGATTCATGGGATTGCAAAGAGTCAGACAGGACTGAGCGATTGAACTGAATTGAACTGAAAATCCAAAGTGAGCACAACCCACATTCATTTATTTCTAAGGCACTATCAGGAGAAGGCAATGGCACCCCACTCCAGTACTCTTGCCTGGGAAAATCCCATGGACAGAGGAGCCTGGTGGGCTGTAGTCCATGGGGTCGCTAAGAGTTGGACATGACTGAACGACTTCACTTTCACTTTTTACTTACATGCATTGGAGAAGGAAATGGCAACCCACTCCAGTGTTCTTGCCTGGAGAATCCCAGGAACAGGGAAGCCTGGTGGGCTGCCGTCTACGGGGTCACACAGAGTCAGACACGACTGAAGTGACTTAGCAGCAGCAGCAGCAAGGCATTATCGGATAAGGTAATGGGAACCCACACCAGTATTCTTGCCTGGGAAATCCCATGGACAGAGAAGCCTGGTGGGCTACAGTCCATGAGGTCACAAGAATCAGATACAACTGAGTGACTAAACCAACCAACCAATCAAGACACTATCATTTTAAGTTGGATTATCTTCAAGAAACTGCAGCCTAATTCTTACATTTTAGTGATTGGTGGTGTTTAAAATGCAAGTATTTAGTGATGTACTTTATGTGGCAAGTTTCTGTAATAAAACATTTCAACAGATGAATTATGACAGTGAGAAAAAAGAAAGATACTTCAACCCTTTTCACCCTTGCTACTGAATCTTGGAGAATTTGACTCAGGGGATACTTGGAACTTGTTGATTATTGTTCTGTTAACCCTTTAAGCAGTTAGTAACTGTAGGCAAAATTATCAAAAGTATTTATAAAAATTAGATGAAAATATAAGAGAACAATTGAGGACAATAAAAGATTCCTGAAATATCTGAGGGCATATAATAATTTTCTCATGATTTTCTAAATTGGAGATGATACACTGGTATCCAGCAGATGGATTGTAGGCCAGATATGAGACACTCCCAGATGGCGCAGTGGTAAAGAATCTGCCTGCCAAGGCAGAAGACGCAAGTGATCCAGGTTCAAACCCTGGGTTGGGAAGATCCCTTGGAGTATGAAATGACAATCCACTCCAGTAGTCTTGCTGGAAAATTCCATGGACAGAGGAGCCTGGCAGGCTACAGTTCATGGAGTTGCAAAGGGTTGGACACAACTGAGCACGCAGCATGCATGGATGCACATGAGACCCTGATCCCCTCCATCCTGAGAGCAGCCAGGCATGACCTGGGACTAAGGGACCCTGGACTGGTCTGACATCCACCATCTATACAGCACCAGAGAAAGCCAGCTGCAGAGAACGTGAAACAGCCCATCAGTGACAAAGCACCCATGGAACTGCTAGGGAAGTCTGTTTTCCAGGTGTTCTAGGATAGGATTACCAGCCTAAGTTCATACTGGGTGGAAGAGGGTAGGAAGGAAAGAGGTAGATCTACAAGAAATACTACCACACATGCACAAAACTCACAAATCCATAGAATTTAGTAAGGACGAAAGAATTAGTAAATGAACTAAAGCTGTGTTGTTCATAACAAAGGACAGATACTAACAAAGAGTAGTTTCAGTAAAGTCAAAATTAAAGAGGAAAAACATAGAAGTGGTTTAACTGCTCTTATAAGGAAATTCATCCAGGAATTAAACTGACAATGGTTTTAGGTCAATTAAATACCTTCTTGATCAATTTCATCTCCATTGGTAAAGTTATGATTGGAATGTTTGTATTCATAAATGAGACTTAGAATGTCTGAGGGAATCAAAACAGGGTGAAAATGGGAAGTAGAGGCTCCACTGAGCATTTAGTGGCACCTGTGAGAACTTGCACAGGGTTTCCCACCCATCCTTACCAGCATCTGTGCTGGAGACAATGCCTGACCTGTAATCTGGCATGTCTCTATCCGTTAGCTGGTGCAGGCTGTAACTCTCATCAATTCCTCTCTTCCTTTGAATGGTCCTTACTACTGTTCATAAGATAAGTCTTATATTTGAAGTCATACTCCAGTTTTGACTGTTCTTAGACTCAAGTCCTAAAGTCCCTTAATCCGTGATTCCAATTGTCCATCAACTTGTTGCACCCAGTCAGAAGAAAAACAGTTAATTCATATTCACAATAAATATTCACAGGACAATCTTTGTTTCCTGATTCCTATTCCCAGTTGACCTGTTGTTACATAAAGCCTAGGGCTGGGTGGGTAAGAACAAGAAATAGGATAAATGGAAATGGATGGGTGGTGAGAGTACATGATGAAGTGAGCAGGAGGAAAGATTGGTGATATCTGGTACCACTTTCTTTTTAAAGTCAGAAAACAAGAACATGGGAATAAAGGTATTTGTTTGTACCTATTCTTTATTTACCATGATTTTTGCCCACTCTTTATTAATGGTCTAAGACAATGCATTTTGTTTCACTTGGATTGTCATAATGAAAGATCTTTTTTTTTTTTTTTTAATGGGAACTGAACATGTGGGTTCTGTAACAGTAATCACATTGCTTTAGGTTTAATGAGTCTCATTTTACCGCTTTTGGTGATGCAGTGGTAAAGACTCCACCTTCCAATGCAGGAGCTACTTGAGATGCGGGTTTGATATCTGGGTTGGGAAGATTATCTGGAGAAGGAAATGGCAACCCATTCCAGTATTTTTGTCTGGAAAATTCCATGGACAAGGAGCCTGGCAGGCTACAGTCCATGGAGTCTCAGAGTTGGACATGGCTGAGCATGCACACACATACAGTGTAGAAAAGTAAAGCCAGAATTTTACAGATCTTTAGTTTATCCTTATATTTTGTGCTATTTATTATTTTCTAGACATATTTTTTTTTTTGAACACCAGAACACAGGACCGTGCCTAGTACTTAAAAGGGGGTCAATAGGGAATTCCCTGGCAGTTCAGTGATTAGAACTCCATACTTTCAATGCCAAGGGGTAGGGAACAAAGATCCTGCAAGCTTGTGGCCTGGCAAATAAATAAATAAATAAGGGGTTCAATAATCACTTAATAAGTAAATAAATGAATGATGTTTTTACAACTGGACATAATAGACATTCATCATTTCATTTTTGATGAGTATATTGTGGGTTTATATTTACTCACACAGATTGGTGAGCATAGGAAAATAGCTTCAGATTTAGATGAGGTCAAATCCCTTTACTTCCTGACATTGTTCCTTCACTCTTTCTTATTTGGAAGACAGTTTGAAAGTGCTTGTTACAAAACAGTCTTCTTAGTGGAAAGTGACTCAAAATGAAGAAGTCTCAGTTCTAGGTCTCCTTTTTACAAAGTCTTACCCAAGAGGAAGTGAGCATGTGGTAAACTGCATAAACTTAAAGTGCTGCAGAGATGAAACGTAAACCAGGAAGAAACATACCATCGATAAACTTGATGGGAACACATGTACCACGTGAAGAGAAATGACAAAAACAGCCCTCCTTAAATTACTTTTGACCATAGTGATCACGTTCATTTTAATTTTGCCAGAATATTTCAAGGCACCAAAAGGTGAGTAATTACTATTTACTTTTCCTTTATTAATTTTTAAAAAATTATATCGGTTAATGATTACAGGAAAGGCCTTATTTTTGGCTACGTGCTGTGAGCACTAAAGTTCTATGTCTGGAAAGCTAATAAAATGAGATTATAATTTTAGTTGACTTTTACATGGTACAGTAACCTTACTTAACAGTACTTAGGTATAATAGCATGCAATAGTGAAGTGAAAAAATGAAAAGAAATACTTTTCATTTTCAAACATTGAATTTACAGCAATTTCACCATATGATTTTGCTCTTTGAAAGTTTCCTTCAAAACAGCTTTAAATATGCTTTTACATCCTGGAATTACTTTATAAATAAAGTAACATTTACTATGTTAAAAATGCTTGCATTCCTTTCCATTACAACTATTTCACACAAATTGCTTACTGTTACTTTAAAAAAAAAAGTATAAAGATTTTTTTCAAAATACAGCTAAAATAAGATGGGTAAAAATTTAAGTGGCTGTATACTTGTATATATTTGTAATTAGAGAATAATGGAGTAAAATTATCTCTGTTTATATTTCAGAAAATTGTAATATTGCTGAAACCTAGAGTAGGAAAAGAAATAGATGTAAATTTAAACTGCTTTTACATGTCAGAGATTTGAAAATATATTAGCATGATTGTTTGAACGGTAATTGTGCTCCCTAGCACTTTATAAGAAGAAAAATTAAAAAGAAAATGCTGTATTCTGTCATTAAAAAGTTATCATATGAATTGATTAAAATCAGAGAAAACCTTGTATTTGATGACTTTTTACAATGATTGTTGTTGTATATACATATACTAAGTGACTTGATGAATACACTGTTGTTAATTACATTTAGTGACATATTGCAAGGGTTATTTAATATTGCATATACATGATGTGAAGTAGCAGATAATTTCTTTGCTTAATAAACACCATGAATGTACATTTTGGAATAATTAAATTTTTCAAATTTCTCTTGGTTTTCTGGCATAATGTTGCTTAGATTAAGCCATCAAAGCATATATTTTAATTGATCTACTTGGTAATGGCTGGTTAGTGTTTTGTGACAAGGAGCATGTTAAAAATTATTCTTTGGGGGCAGATATCTTGACAAATAATCTACCATCATTGATAACAACTTTATACTCTCAGTTTCCTAATTGTTTGCAGTAGCCTTCAATACTACATTTACTGCCTCCTAAAACTTAAAATAGCCATGTCTCTTTCCCTGGTCCAAGAGCAATGTCGAACTTTTCTCCAACTCTTTTGGAGTGATGAATTTATTTGAGAATTTTGTTTTGAAGAAACTCTCCTTGGGGCCAACAAACAAAACTATTTGAAAACCACCATTTTGTCCTGATATCGTTTTGTGGTAGCAGGAATTTTGCACATAAGTGAAAAGTTGATTAGGCAAAATGTTTTACACATATGATAGTATAGTAATAGTGCTTTATATTTTATAATGGTTTATGGATCACCAGGAGCAAATTTATATAGATTCATTTTATACAGTTCTATATTGATTAAACTAAGGATGCATAATTGTTTTGTCTTTTTTTGGTGGCAATTTTTAACCACAACAATAGCTCCTTATGAAATGAGTTGACTTGTTAACCAAAGTATCTTGCAAAATAAGCTATTTAGTAAGATTATTTAGATGGCAAGATAAGAGTGTTCTGCTGCTGCTGCTAAGTCGCTTCAGTCCTGTCTGACTCTGTGCGACCCCATAGACGGCAGCCCACCAGGCTCCCCGTCCCTGGGATTCTCCAGGCAAGAACACTGGAGTGGGTTGCCATTTCCTTCTCCAATGCATGAAAGTGAAAAGTGAAAGTGAAGTTGCTCAGTCATGTCTGACTCCTAGCGACCCCATAGACTGCAGCCCACCAGGCTCCTCCGTCCATGGGATTTTCCAGGCAAGAGTACTGGAGTGGGTTGCCTCTAGAAGTATTAAAATTAACCTTGAAAGTTTCTCCTGTAGTCTTACTCTCCCTATCAGTTATTTGTGTCTCTTTTTCATTCTTATGTTCTATTCACTTTAATATCTAAGATAAATATTATAAAATGATTTTTACTTATAAATTATTTATTGATACACTGTCTTTAGCATGTCAAATGAATTCAAAAGGAATCTTAATGAGGAATAATGTATTCACAAGGTTTAATAGATTTGATTTCAAAATAATAAGCCCTCTGAAGACCTAAGTTAAAAATAGAGCACTCTGTTTGATCATTTTTCATCAAGAATGTATCTGAGTCTCTGAATAATCATTACTCAGAATATTCAATTATTATAATTATATAGTGTAAGCTATTTAGTCTAACTTCTTTGGAAGGGGAACTCTTTAATGGTATTTGGGACTTGTAATAACTCTGCATTGGTATTCACTGGCAAGAGGCATATTCTAGCTTTCAGTTTATTGGAAAGACATCTTACACTAAGACATAGTAGTTAATATAATGGTTTCATACTCATATTGCATTAGATAACAGAGAAACAAAAGGGAGTGGATATATTTTTATTCAGAGCTTCTTGAAGTTAAGAAAGCTGGGTTGTTCCAAACAAGAGACATTTTATCAACCTACTTTGGGTGGATTTACAGTCTTTAAGAGAAACAGAGCTCTGGTAAACTCATAATAAATCTCAGTGATCTTTTATTTATTTGTTCTTTCACTTATGAATAGTGTCTAACAGTACTAGGAACCCAAGGCTACAAAAATGAAAGGCAATTCTTCCTTCAAAAAGTTTTCAGTCAAGGGGAGGACTGACTGATAAATAATTAAATACAATATTGTAATAATGAAAATAGCAATATAAAAGACACAATGGGAACATAAAAGTTGCTTCCAGTCCTCTCTGGGGAAGGATGTTTCTTCATTTTTATTCACAAAACAAATAATGATCAATTAATATTTCTCCTTAGCTATGTTAGAAACACTTTCTAAAAGAAGGAATTGTTACTGATTTTCAAATAAAATGTATTCATACTGATATTTCAGAAACTCTTGAAGCCAGAAATTATAGAGTTATGCGAGTATATTCCAGATTGTGGTGAAGAGGACCAGGAATAGCACAGATGAAAACACTACAGACCTGATTTTATTTGTTGTTTTGACTTCTTCTCTTACTTTTAGGAGTCAAACTCACATATACTATGTTTATCAGCTTTCATTTCCTTCCATTTCACAATTTCTGATGGAAATGGCAGTATAGTGAGCAGTGAAATTGAAGAAAACAAAGGATAAAAGAACTTTAAATACCTATAAAGGACAGGATAAACCCTGAAGTATATGAGCATATATTCATATTACTTATATCTTTATTATAAAGACCAGTGTAATCAAGGATAACTGTAATTATTTTGGAAAATTATCCTAGTCCTTAAAAATATATGTCCTTATTTTCTTATTGGTTTTCAATCAGGTTTGGAATATAATCATGACCATTAAAAAAGGTTAAAAATACGTATCTATGCATACATCAGTTCAGTTCAGTTCAGTTCAGTCGCTCAATCGTGTTCGACTCTTTATGACTCCATGAATCGCAGCATGCCAGGCCTCCCTGTCCATCACCAACTCCTGGAGTTCACTCAAACCCATGTCTGTAGAGTTGGTGATGCCATCCAGCCATCTCATCCTTGGTCGTCCCCTTCTCCTCCGCCTTCAATCCCTCCTAACATCAGGGTCTTTTCCAATGAGTCAACTCTTCCTATGAGGTGGCCAAAGTATTGGAGTTTCAGCTTTAGCATCAGTCCTTCCAATGAACATCCAGGACTGATCTCCTTTAAAATGGACTTGTTGGATCTCCTTGCAGTCCAAGGGACTCTCAAGAGTCTTCTCCAACACCACGGTTCAAAAGCATCAATTCTTTGGCACTCAGCTTTCTTCACAGTCCAACTCTCACATCTATACATGACCACTGGAAAAACTATAGCCTTGACTAGACGGACCTTTGTTGGCAAAGTAATGTCTCTGCTTTTGAATATGGTATCTAGGTTGGTCATAACTTTCCTTCCAAGGAGTGTCTTTTAATTTCATGGCTGCAATCACCACCTGCAGTGATTTTGGAGTCCCAAAAATAAAGTCTGACACTGTTTCCACTGTTTCCCCATCTACTTCCCATGAAGTGATGGGACCACATGCCATGATCTTAGTTTTTATACAGGTACTATCCCTGGAGGAGGGAATCGCAACCCACTCCAATATTCTTGCCAGGAGAATCTCATGGACAGAGGAGCTTGGCAGGCTACAGTCCATGGCATCACAAAGAGTCAGACACTACTGAAGCGACTTAGCACAGCATAGCACACAGGTATTATATACCAAATACTTTTACATATAATAAATTATTTTAGCTTTTAAATACTTCAGCTCATTAATGGTGAAGTATTGTTCTCAAGAGAGACTATTTTGAAAATCTTTGGGAAGAAAGAATAAATCTAGATGGATAAATTTACTTTGTTGTATGATTTTATTTCTTGCTGGATTTTCTGAATCATTATAGTTTTTAAATAGCTACTAATGGACATGGATTCATATATATATATATATCTTAGACATACATAATGGCAAAAAAAAAAAAAGTAATGCTTTTCACTGCTTGGGTAGAACTGACCTTATTCTCTCATAGACTAGGTTACAATACCAACAACCCTTGCTTGGGAAGCTTTCTAACTACTTGTCTCATTCATTTGCCTTTGTAGATAAATGTTCTCTCTGAATATCTTGTATCTCCCACATTAAAAGGCGTTCAAAGAGTATTTGTGACTAAGTGAAATTTCTGAGTCATGTTGTAAGAGAAAAAAAAAATATTACAAAGAAAATTAAAATGCTTTCTGAAAGGAAGCAGTTCTCATCAGGCCCTCACAACCATCTCTTGATTTAGATAGGCCAGGCATTATTATCCTCATCTTACTTTTTGGGGGCCACACTACACAGTGGTAAAGAATCTTCCTGCAATGCAGGAGACGTGGGTTCTATCCCTGGGTTGGGAAGATCCTTTGGAGAAGGGAAAGGCTACCCACTCCAGTGTTCTGGCCCCGAGAATTCCAGGGACTGTATAGTCCATGGGGTTGCAAAGAGTCAGATGTGACTAAGCAACTTTCACTTTCACACAGCTTATGGGATCTTAGTTCCCTGACCAAGGATAAAAGCTGAACCACCTCCTGTGGAAGCACAGAGTCCTAACCACAATCAGGGGACCCCTTCATCTTACATTTTGAAACATAAAATTTCACCACAAACCTTGAACTTTTAGGCTGCGTAGCCTCTGAAATTTATTTCACAGAATCTTTTTACTTAAAAGATATGCATCTCTTTACCTTGAATCAGTTTTCTGCTATTGTTCCCCCAATGGAGAATTCCATAGTGCAGGATATGATAAAAATGGCAGGTATTTAGAAGAAAGTTTATAGTTTTAAATTCTTTGATATAAGAAAAGTGAGATAAACCCAAGGTAAGTAGAAGGCAGGAAATAATAAAGACAAGAGCAAAGTCAATGAAATTGACTTGATATGATATGAAAGAAAGGATCAATAAAGTCAAAAGTTGGTTCTTTCGAAAGTCTAATTAAATGGAAACACCTCTGGAATGACTGATGTTTCAGTTTCTTATGGGTTCTGGACAAATGACCTCAAACAGCACAAATATATTATCTGCTAAGTCACTTCAGTCGTGTCTGACTCTGTGCGACACCATAGACGGCAGCCCACCAGGGTCCCCCGTCCCTGGGATTCTCCAGGCAAGAACACTGGAGTGGGCTGCCATTTCCTTCTCCAAATATATCTAGAGTTCTCTAAGTAGAAATCCAGCAGAGGTCTCACTGGGCTAAAATAAACATGTTAGTAGGGCTGCATTCTTCTCAGAGGCTCTAGGAAAGAACACCTTCATTTTCTTATCTTTTCTACCTCCTAGAAGCTGCCTGCTTTCCTTCGCTGTGGCTTCTTCCCACCTTCAAAGCCAGTGATGGCCTGTTGAGTTTTTCTCATATCTGAATCACATATATGATTACATTATGCCTACCCAGATAATCCAGGATAATTTCTCTATTTTAAGAACAGTTCATTAGCAACTTGAATTCCATCTTTTGACTCAATTCTCCTTTGCCATGTCATGTAACATACTCACAGGTTCTGGGAATAAGGATGTGGATATCTTAGGGAAGCCATTATTTTGCCTGCTAAAACTGAATAATCAAAGAAGAGAAGGCACAATAACTAACTTAGGAATGAAAAAGAGACATAGAAATTAAAATTATAATAAGATTATTATGAATAGCTGTAAGTCAATAAATTTAAAACATAAAGACACATTTCTAGAAAAATATAACTTATCAGAACTCACTTGGGAAGAAATGGAAAATCCAAGAATTATAGAATAATTAAGAAAATTGATCAATGGTTTAATTTTCCCTGAAAAATCACTTGGTTCAGACGTTTTCATATGTAAGTTCTGCCAAACTTTCAAGAAATAAATTGAATAGATAAATCCAATTTGTTAAAAACCATTTCAAAAAATATAAAAAGGCAAACATTTTCCAATTTACTGAAAAAAATTTAAAAATTTTTATTTATTTATGGCTGTGCTGGGACAGTGTTGCTGCATGCAGGCTTTCTCTATTGCAGCGAGTGAGGGCTGCTCTCTAGTTGCAGTGCACGGGCTTTTCACTGTGGTGGCATCTCTTGTGGTGGAGCATAGGCTCTAGCACAGGTGGGCTTCAGTAGTTGACAGTCCCAGGCTCTAGAACACAGGTTCAGTAGTTGTGGCGCATGAGCTTAGTTGTTCTGTGGCATGTGGGATCCTCTTGGACAAGGGATGGAACTCATGTCTCCTGCACTGGCAGGTGGATTCTTTGCCACTGACCCACCAGGGAAGCTCTCCAGTTTGTTTGTTTGTTTGTTCATTTATTGTCTGGGCTGGGTCTTTTGTGGCTTGGACTTTCTAGTTGTGGCAAGCCGGGGCTACTCTCTATTTGTGGTGTGCAGGCTTCTCACTGAGGTTGTTTTCTTATTGTGGAGCAGGGGCTCTAGGGCACTCGGGCTTCTCTGGCTGCAGCATGTGGGTTTGGTAGTTGCGGCCCCCTGGCTCCCGAGCACAGGCTTAAGAGTGTGGCGCACTGGCTTAGTTGCTCCAAGGCATGTGGGATCATCCTGAATCAGGGATTGAACCCGTGTCTTCTGCATTGGCAGATGGATTCTTTACCACTGAGCCCCCAGGGAAGCCCCTCCAATTTATTTTTTAAGGCTAGTGTATCTTAGTATTCAAACCTAACAAAGACAGTACAAAAAAGAAACTTTACAGCCAATCTCATTTATAAACATAGATTAAAAACCTTTAAACAAAACATTAAGAATCTGATTGCAGCAATGTATAAAAATGATCAAATTAGATTTATTCCTGGAATGCAAGATTGAGTTAGCATTAGAAAATCTAATAATGTAATTCACTATATTAACTGATTAAAGAAGAAAGCCTATATAATCATCTCAATACTTGTTGAAAGAGCACTCAATTAATATATTCAACAGTCTTTATAATTAAAAACTCAGCAAACTAGGAATAGAAAAGAACCTCCTTACAGTGAAATGGGATATCTAAAAATGATTATATATTAGTCTCAGTAATGAATATCATAAGTATTCTTCTTAAGATCAGGAGCAAACAAGGATGTCCACTCTCAACACTTTTATTCATTATGGTACTGGAGGTCCTAGTCAGTGCAGTAAGACAAGCAAAAGAAATAAAATGTGTTAGGAGTGAAAAGCAAGAGATAAAGTTGTAATTATTTGCAGTAAATTAACATATTTATGGTCTTCCCTAGTGGCTCAGTGGTAAAGAATCCACCTACAATGCAGGGGACAAGGTTCAATCCCTGTGTCAGGAAGATGCCTTGGAGAAGGAAATGGCAACCCACACCCATATTCTTGCCTGGAGAATCCCATGGACAGAGAAGCCTGGAGGGCTACTCAATGGGGTGACAAAGAGACAGACACAACTTAGCAACTGAGTGCAAGCACGAAGCATATCTATATAGAAAACTCAAAAGATTTATAGGAAAAATTAAAGTTAATAAGGAAGTTTACAAAGTGATAAGAAATAAAATTTATATTCAAGAGTCAATTGTATATCCATCTACCTCTAACAAACAGAAAACATATCTCTTAAAAAATACTGTTGGCAATAGCAACAAAAAGTAAGGTGCCTAGGAGGAAATCTAGCAAAAGATGTATAGGACCTTGATGGTGAAAATTTGGAAATTTTATTAGAAGATATCAAAGAAGACCTATAAAAGTAGAGAGTAAGAAAGGAAGAAAAGAGTGATAAGAGTGTCATATCTTTCTTCTCCAATTGATTTTGAGATTCACGTCAGAATCACAACTGGGTTTTTCACCAAACTTAATAAGCTGATTCTAAAATTGATTGGAAAGAACAAAGGATCAAGAATCACTAAGACATTCCCAAAGAAAATGAACAAGTTTAGGGGATTTTTCCTATGAGATATAAAGACTTCCCTGGTGGCTCAGATGGTAAAGAATCCACCTGCAATGTGGGAGACCTGGATTCCATCCCTGGGTCAGGAAGATCCCCTGGAGAAGGGAATGGCAACCCACTCCCAGTATTCTTGCCTGGAGAATCCCCATGGACAGAGGAGCCTGGTGGGTCCATGGGGTCGCAAAGAGCTGGACACAACTGAAGGGACTAAGCACACATGAAAGCTTTATAAAGCAAAAGTAATTAAGTCTGTCAGATGTCTTTGCCAAGAGAAGATAAACAAAATTTGGAACCCGGAAATACAGTCATACATATATTCATGGATATTTGATAGATTATGGAGATGTCATTACATATAGTGGGGAAAAGATAGACTACTTAATAATTGCTAGTACAATTGATTATCACATGTGGAAAAAATTAACTTGGTTTCTTACTTCATACTGTCTTAATTCCAAATAGATTAAGAACTTCCCTGGTGGTGCAGAGGTTAAAGCGTCTGCCTGCAATGTGGGAGGCCTGGGTTTGATCCCTGGGTTGGGAAAATCCCCTGGAGAAGGAAATGGCAGTCCACTCCAGTATTCTTGCCTGGAGAATCCCATGGATGGAGGAGCTTGGTGGGCTACAGTCCATGGGTCGCAAAGAGTCGGACACGACTGAGCAACTTCACTTTCACTTTAAGAACTTACACGTAAAAGGCAGAACTTCAAAACTTTTAGATGAAAATGTGGATGAAAATCTTTTTAAAAGAGAAAGATTTCTTAAACAAGATGCAAAGCACAATTTGTAAAGAAAATGATAAATTTAAAACACAAATTAAGAGCTTCCTTTAACTAAAAGATCATAAAGAAACTGAAAAACAAGGTACAAATAATGAGAAGATATCTTGATAAAAATGCAAATAACTTCTTTAAATTCAAAGAGAAAAGTTTAAAAACTCCTAAACATTAAAAAGAAAATGACAATCTATT
Organism: Nanger dama; assembly: GCA_917880005.1. Taxonomy (NCBI): domain Eukaryota; kingdom Metazoa; phylum Chordata; class Mammalia; order Artiodactyla; family Bovidae; genus Nanger; species Nanger dama. Next base: position 47,955,555 of record CAKJTW010000001.1, read on the forward strand.
AGAAAAATAGAAAAAGTAGGAACTTTTAAACCATGATAAGATTCCATTTAACATTCACCAAAGTGTCAAAACTTGAAAAGCTTTGGCCAAGATACGTGTCAATGAGAACCTTTCCACACTACAGGTGGGAAGATAAATTGGTACAACTTCTTTGTATAATGATTTGGCATTTTCTAGTGAAATCAAAGATGAGCATACTGAATACCTGGCAGTTCATTCAGTATGTATGCAAGAGAAACTTCTGTAACTGCGTACTAGGAGATATGGTCATGAATATTCATAGTAGTGCTATTTAAAAATAAACTTAATTGAGATATAATTTACATATGATAAAATGTGCCACTTTTAAGTGTAAAGTGAAGGTTTGAAAAATTTTTACAGCAGTGTAACTACCACCACAATCAAGATATAAACCTTACCAGCATCTCCAAGATGTCCCTCGTTCTCCTTTGTCAAAGAACCCTTTTCCCACTATCAATACTGTTTTCCATTTTCTAGAATTTCATAGAAAATGGAATCACATTAGTATGCAGTGAATTGTGTCTGGCTGCCTTCCCTTGGCATAAAGCATTTGAGATTCTTCCATACTGTTGTTTGTATCAGTACATTCTCCTTTTTGTTGCTGCATAGTATTTCATTATGTGGATATGTCAGGAATTATTTATATATTCACTAGTTGTTGGTCGTTCGGGTTGTTTCCAGTTTGTGGCCATTATAAATTTTACAAGTGCCATGAAGCTTCAGATCCAGGTGTTTGTGTGGACATATGTTTTTATTTCTCTCTTGTAGATTCCTAGGAGTAGAATTATTGGGTCATGTGCTAAGTGCATGGTTAACTTAAAGAACATAAAAATATCTTCCAAAGTGAGTGGAAGATGTGTTGTCTATCAATAACACATGAGAGTTATGGTTCAAAGCAATATTATCCAGAATAGCAAAAATAGAAACATCCCAGATGCTCAGTCAGAAGAATATATACATAAATTGTAGTATATTCTTTCAAAGATACCACAAATAATTAGTACAGCAATATGCAGCAACACTACTAAAACACATTAAGCAAAAAAAGCGAGTCATAGATGAATACCTACAGTGTAGTCCCTATATACGGAGAAGGCGATGGCACCCCGCTCCAGCACTCTTGCCTGGAAAACCCCACGGACGGAGGAGCCTGGTGGGCTGTAGTCCATGGGGTCACTAAGAGTTGGACATGACTAAGTGACTTCCCTTTCACTTTTCACTTTCATGCACTGGAGAAGGAAATGACAACCCACTCCAGTGTTCTTGCCTGGAGGATCCCAGGGAGCCTGGTGGGCTGCTGTCTATGGGGTTGCACAGAGTCGTACATGACTGAAGCAACTTAGCAGCAGTAGCAATCCTTATATATGTATATAATTTGCTAATGAAACAATATTATTTAGGAATATATACATTTTGGAAAGGCTCTAAGATGAAGCAAAGGAGTGGTAAACACATTTTCATGATGGTGTTTAAACTCTGGAAAAGGAGTGTGTAGGGGTGGGATAGGGTACTTCAGAGATGTTGCTAATATTCTGCTTCTTAATCTGTGTAATAGATACATGGGTGTTCATTTATTTTTATTATTCTTTATCTGGAGCAATATATTTTATATTAACATATACTTCAGTTTAGTTCAGTCGCTCAGTCATGTCCGACTCTTTGTGACCCCATGAATCGCAGCACGCCAGGCCTCCCTGTCCATCACCAACTCCCAGAGTTCACTCAGACTCACGTCCATCGAGTCTGTGATGCCATCCAGCCATCTCATCCTCTGTCGTCCCCTTCTCCTCCTGCCCCCAGTCCCTCCCAGCATCAAAGTCTTTCCCAGTGAATCAACTCTTCGCATGAGGTGGCCAAAGTATTGGAGTTTCAGCTTCAGCATCATTCCTTCCAAAGAAATCCCAGGGCTGATTTCCTTCAGAATGGACTGGTTGGATAATAAAAGTTCAGAAAGAAAATAAAGATAGTTCCTGTTTTCGTTGCTGTTCTTTAAAAAGAAAAAAATAATTAACTTGGCCTTTGTCCTATACTGTAACTTATTTTCCTAATTCTACTTAGTATTCTATATCATTACCTTGAGAGATTGCAGTCTTAATACTAGAGTAATTCTGATATGCATTTTTCTCTCCCTGGAAGTGAGCATTTAGATGTCTGACTCTCAGCAATATTAATAGCAGTAGTTAAATTCATAAATCCTTGCTTATGAAGATGAGATTATGACCCACAGTAACAAAATATGATTGAGTAGAATTCATTTCTTTCTTAAAATCATACTAGGAAAGGATATGTCCTATATTTATTTCTTTCCTAGTTGAATTATTTAAAACTAAGATTAGGAACCCATCATAAAATGACCTCATGGCCAAATAGAAATGATACACCATCAATTCTAGAAAGCCCAGTTTGTCATTTATTGGATAAGAAGACTGCAATATTGACAGTAAAACGTCCTCTCTCTCCCTTCTAGGTTATAATATAAGAACATCAAGTTCAAGAAGTTGAAAATTTCATAAGATGAAAAACAGCAGTGAGGAAAATGGAAAAAGGGCAAGAAATATGTTTTCATGTGTTTTAGTAATATAGAAAAGCCATAAACTACAGATTTGCATCAGACAGTGAATTCCTGTCATCTTCCTGGAACAGTTATTGAAGATAGTTTTTTTAAGTTAGTTATTAATTCAATTATAGCTTTGTTTAGAAATATATTGAAACACAACAAAACTGCATATTTGAGTAAAATATAATCTATGCCTCCCAAAACTTTTATAAGCAACTCAAGTATGAAATGTGTTTATAGCTGGAAATTACCTGTGAAATATTACAGAAACAATTTCAAAAACAGAGGGCTAGAAAATGAGCCTTTAACTTATTAAATCATCAAAATATAATCATCAGTAAGGAAACAATTATGAAATTACAATCAAAGTACAAATCCCACAAGTAAAAAATGTGCCTTAATATCAGTCAATAGTTTCATTTTAAGTTTGAATCAGGATGTATGATTAGGAGAAATCACTCTTAAAAATGAAGCAATTCTTTCATTGTGCTCCACATTATTTAGAAAATTTTTAAAATGTGATTATGATTATGAAAAATAGTAAAGAAAGACACATAAAGATGGAATTGAGCATGTCAGTTATTAATAATTTCTCATCCTAGTAAATAGCTGTCAAACTGAGAATATCTAAAAGAGAGGTTATCTATTCCTTAGTTCATCATTACTGCCACATAGGGATTCCCAGTTTTTACATGTTGAGCTTTAATTACTTGTGTGGATTAAATCTTAATCCATCATAAATAAAGGATAAATTTTAAATTTTTACTTTGGGATATGGGCTTGTATTTTAATAATTCATCACTGACTCGATGGATGCGAGTCTGAGTGAACTCTGGGAGTTAGTGATGGACAGGGAGGCCTGGCGTGCTGCGATTCATGGGGTCACAAAGAGTCGGACACAACTGAGCCACTGAACTGAACTGAACTGATACTTGTTTTCATATATACGGTATCATTTGATGCTACTATAATCCCACAAGATTTGCAGGATCTGGTTATTATCTCTGTTTTGCTAATAAGAAAATGAGACTTGTGGAGATGAAGTGAATTGTTCAAACGTCTCAGTTAATAATGGATATAGCACTAGAGTCTTTGTCATTTGCTTTAAAAATCAGTCTTCTATTAGGCCATTAATTCTATATCTGATACGTCTCTGCAGACAAAATATAAAAATTATGATATCATCTATTAAATTTCATCTTTGGAGATTCAAGTAGGTTGAATAATGGTTGCCCAAAGATATCAGGTGTCAATTCCTGGGAACCTGTAAAAGTTGCCTTATAAATAAAAAGGGTCTCTATAGATGTGGTTAATTTTAGGATCTTGAGATGGGGAGATTATCCTGCCATATCCAGATGGGATCTAAGTCCAAACACAAGTTTCTGTATGAGAGAGAGGCAGAGGGAGATCTAACACAGAGGGGCAGAAGATGAAGATATAGAGAAGAAGGCAATGTGACCAGGAAAGCAGAGATGAGTGCTGTGGTCACAAGCAAAGAAATGCCAGCAGTCTCCCCAAATTGGAAGAGGTGCAAGGAGCAGATTCTTTCTTCGGGTCTTCAGAGGGAGTGTGGTCCTGGGGACATCTGAATTTTGGACCAGTATAACTGTCACTGAACTTTTCACCTACAGAACTGTAAAGGAATAAATTTCTCTTGTTTTAAGCCAGCAAGATTGTACTAATTTGTTACAGCAGCCTTCAGAAATGAGTACAGAGATTCTGTTCAGGTTTTCCATTCCCTGTTCAACTCCATGCAATTCATGTGAGACTCTGTTTTGAAACAGATGGATTCAGAGGAAAATAAGGTTTGTCCATTAAAACTTTCCTAGAAGAGAAAATGGTTAAAATGTTAGGATTTCCAAGAACTTCTCAGCAAAGACTTCTCTTCTCTGAAAATTAATAGAGAGTATTGACAAATTTTTAATAAGAAATATTTAAACACAGTAGATATTATTGTTTCATGTGAAAACAAAGTCCTGTTGCTGATAAACTCAAATGTACTGATCTGCCTAAGATAACTGAGCAGTATATTGGGTATTTATCTGAATGCCAAAACCTCAAAATTTCATAGTCAAAAATTTATTTTTCTTTGTAGGAAACATATTGGAACTATCATGTCTGGAAATATATTTACAACAGAATTTCAGCTATTCCTTCTTCTCTACAAATGCTTCTTTTGTGACCTTTCTGCAACCAATAAGAGAAACTCAGACTATTATAGGAATCTTTCTAAATCACTCCAACTTTCAGAACTTCACCAGGATTTGCCAAGATATCACAAGTGAACTCAAGACATGCTTCTCATGTTTGGCTTGTGAGTCCAAAGGAAACACTGATTTTATTTTTCAGGAACAAACATCAAAAGGTAAATGTGAAAGAAAAGTGAGAACAAAATTTATCAAGGATAAATAATCTTATTCTGTAAAAAAAAAGTATTAATAATACATTCTAATTTTAAGTCCAGTGGCCCTGAAACACTCAGCTGTGTGGTGCTCTATGAATGACTTACAGGCTTTGGGACAGTAACTTGTTCTTGGTTTACTTCGATTTATCAAAAACAAAATATCCATTCTTAAAATACATCAAAATGCAGCTATAATCCATGTACATTTGATAGCTAAAGGATTATTTAGCATGCTGACTTCAAAAGTACTGAAAAATTCTAAATAAACTTGTAGGTTCTCATATAAAATCATATTTGGATTTCCCAAGGAGTCACTGAATCCTCAATGTATTTGTACCTACTCCTGTCTAATATTCATCCACTGTTCATGAAGTGTCTTTTTACTTAACTATCCAGTGAGCCTCTCAAGGGCAGGAATCCTGTCTTTGTTCACGATGATATTTCTAAATCTTAGTATAATGTCTGAACTGAGGCACTTAAAAGATACTTGTTTAATGAATGAATAAACAAATAAAAGAATAGTTATATATTATCCATAATATCTAATCAAACCTTGCATTTATTATCACTGAGAAATTAAATAATTAATTTACAGCTATGAAATATACTGGTAGCCCCAAGCCCAAGCATCAAATTTAGTGCTTATACCTGTTCAGTGAGATTGCTTGCTGGGCACCCGCAAACTGGCATTTTTCCGTTCTTTCAAAATGGAAACAAAATTTCTTGGCATTGACTTCAGATAAAGTACAATAGGCAAGTCTTTTTTCTAAGAATCTGCCTGCAATGCAGTAGACACACAGGAGACAGTGATTTGATCCTTGGGTCGGGAAGATCCCCTGGAGAAGGAAATGGCAATCCACTCCAGTATTCTTGCCTGGGAAATCCCATGGACAGAGGAGCCTGGCAGGCCACAGTCCATGGGGTCCTAAAGAATCGGATGTGACTGAGCGACTAAGCACATACACACACACACCTTCAAGTAATACTGTAACAATTGCAGCCTTCTGGGTCAAATTCACCAGAAAGCAATTTGGGGAAATACCTTCATCATGATAGAGAACAATGAAGTGTTTTAAGAATTGGAGGCTCACAGATTCTACTTCTCTGCTTCCTTGAATAGTAAAGCAGTGCATTCATTGATAAGTTATTCTAGTTGCTATGGCTGTGTAGCAATCACCCCCAAACTTAGCGGCTCTAACAATAGCAATCATTTAACTTTTTTCTTTCTTCTTTCCTTCCTTCCTTCCTTTTTCTCTTTTTTTTTTCTGGGTCAGGAATTCAGAATGGGCATAACGGCATTTCTGGCTTGCAGCATTTCATACTGCTGGAGTTAGACAGTGACGAGCTAACACAGGAGTGGGCTAGAGCAGCTACAGGCAAGCTGGGCATTTCTCTCTCTTCTTGTAGTCTCCGAGTTTTTCTATGTGGTCTTTCTATTTGGGCTAGCTTGGGCTTCCTCACAGCATGGTGGCTTTAAGTCATTGTTACTTAGTGGCCCAAGGCTCCACCATTAGGGATCCAAAAAACAAGGTAGAAATTGCTTCGTATTTTCTGGCCTTATCATACAATGTAATTTTCTCTGCATTTGATTGGTTCAGTTCAGTTCAGTTGCTCAGTCGTGTCCGACTCTTTGCAACCCCATGAATCGCAGCACGCCAGGCCTCCCTGTCCATCACCAACTCCCAGAGTTCACTCAGACTCACGTCCATCAAGTCCGTGATGCCATCCAGCCATCTCATCCTCTGTCATCCCCTTCTCCTCCTTCCTCCAATCCCTCCCAGCATCAGAGTCTTTTCCAATCAGTCAACTCTTCTCATGAGGTGGCCAAAGTACTGGAGTTTCAGCTTTAGCATCATTCCTTCCAAAGAAATCCTAGGGCTGATCTCCTTCAGAATGGACTGGTTGGATCTCCTTGCAGTCCGAGGGACTCTCAAGAATCTTTTCCAACACCACAGTTCAAAAGCATCAATTCTTCAGCGCTCAGCCCTCTTCATAGTCCAACTCTCACATCCATACATGACTACTGGAAAAACAATAGCCTTGACTAGACGGACCTTTGTTGGCAAAGTAATGTCTCTGCTCTTGAATATGCTATCTAGGTTGGTCATAACTTTTCTTCCAAGGAGTAAGCGTCTTTTAATTTCATGGCTGCAGTCACCATCTGCAGTGATTTTGGAGCCCCCAAAATAAAGTCTGACACTGTTTCCACTGTTTCCCTATCTATTTAGAGTAGGTAAATCCTTCCACAGAGATTCAAAGGGAAAAGTATTAGGCTCCATTTATTTATGGTGGAGTGGCAAAGTTTTAGGTTAATGTGTGTGTTACAGGTTGAATTATACTGGAGTTCTAACCTCAGTATCTCAGAATATGCCATTATTTGGAAATAGGGTTGTTGCAGATGTAAGTAGATCAGTTTAACGTGTTATGTGTTAGTCGCTCAGCCGTGTCTCTTTTCCACCCTACGGTCTGCAGCCTGCCTGGCTCCTCTGTCCATGGAATTCTCCAGGCAAGAATACTCAAGTGGGTAACCGTTCCCTTCTTTAAGGGATCTTCTCAACCCAAGGATTGAACCTGGGTCTCCTGCATTGCAGGCAGATTCTTTACCGTCTGAGCCACCAGGGAAACTCATGGATAAAGTCATTAGGGTGGGCCTTAATTCAATATGACCGGCATCCTGATTAAAAAAACAAAGCGGGGCGGGGGCGGGGATTTGAGAGAGATCAGGGTGATGTTCTACAAGACAAGGAACACTGAAGACTGCCACCAAACCACCAGAAGCTGGAAGGGAAGCATGGACAGATTTTTCCTCACAGCCTTCAGAAGGAAGCAACCTTGTCAACACTTTAATCTTGAAAGTGTAGCTTCCAGAACTGTGAGACAATACATTTCTAGTGTGCAAGTCGCTAGTTTATGGTACTTTGTTACGACAGCCCTAGCAAACTAGTATAATGTGGGATGGGAAATAATGCTGTGACCATTTTGGTAAATATAACCTGTCCCACAAGTCATCAGGGAAATTTTTTTTTTTTTCCTTTGAGAGGCTCCAAGTGTATTTCAATCTCACCTAGTTTTCATACTCTTAAAAAAATGTGAGCACTGTAATTGTTACTTTTAGGCTGATAACTTCTTGTTTCTACTCTTTTCTTATTGTATAGGAAGGAAGAGATTTAGCTTTGAGCTGTGTGTGTTTTCTTACTATGTACCACTGTTTTTGTGCGTGTGAATAACATTTTCTTAATCTCTTTCTAGTTCTTTTCATGAGACGATCAATGGAAGTGAAGTCAAATAATTTTCACTCACCTTGTCAACATTTTAACTTCACTGTAACTCCTACGGTTGACCACCTGGAGGAATATAATCTTACCTATAATCTAAAAACCCACACTGGAAGGTCAGCAATCAAGGAGGAAGATCCAACTGAGGCAACATCTATAAATCATACTTGTAGAATTATGGAACACCCACATAACTGTATAAACATTTCTTTCCATTTAGAAATGGATGCAAAAAGTAAGTTTTTAAGGAAATTAGCGGGAAAAGGAGAGTAAAATACAGACACAAAATTAAGTAAGGGCTACCATGTAAGCTGACTTTAAGTTGAACAGTTGAGGAATTTTATTGATGAAATAGCAAGGCTAGAAAGAATGTTAGCTCTTTTACCTGTTTATTTTTCTTTTAAAATGTTTTTTTGTGGAGCACAGCTGTACTCAGAGGCAAAGGAGGCATCTATGGGTTGTTATTTGAGGAATATGACAAAGACCCTCTGCCCCAGGATAACTCTGGGAGTGCCTATTAGCTGTGTTTGAAGTAATACTATCACACTTGTGTATTAAAGGGTGAGATTTCTTTTTAAATGTAAATATACATGTGCATTGTGATATGCTATTAAATTTTGAATTGATTTAACATGTCCTTGCTTAGAGCTGAGAAACAGACCTGAGAAAAAGGGATTTTTGATGTACTCCTGCGAAGATAGGTGGGGTATAGATTAAGCATTTTGAGTCACTGGAGGACTCTGAGGGAAAAGCAGGAGTCTGGAAGATAAAACTCACATATATATCAATTCTATTTAAGGTTGATTACCTTCCTAGTCACCCTATTCTGAATTAACACAATTGATTCTTTTTAAATTAATTTTTATTGGGGTATAGTTGGTTTACCATGTTGTGTATCTACTATACAGTAAAATGAGTCAGCCATACATATGCATATATTCCCTCCCATTTGGACTTCCTTTTCATTCAGGACACCACAGTTCATTAAGTTCCCTGCACCATACAGTATGTTCTTATTAGTGATTTTATATAGTATTTATATAATTTTATATATATTTTCTATAGTATACTATTATACATAGTATCACAATTGATCCTTACTACTAAGCAAGGTACCCTCACTTGATCCATAAACTCTACTCTTGAAGAGCATTTCATGATATAGCCGTTTAATGAGTGCTTGCTGTATGCCAAGCAGGGTGCCAGGCACTGAGGATACAGAGAAATGTAAATGGTCAAGTAAGTGTCCTCAGTGTAACAGGTGCTATGTTAGAATAATTTATTCTCTTTTCTGATGTTCCAAATATATGAAAGTGTTTCAGATTGCTTTAGCATGCTTTTCTAAAGCTTTAATCATTTTAGAGGCCATTTAAAATATTATATTTATCTTAAAGCAAACACAAACATATGATATATATGCATTTTTAAAGTGAAATATAAGACTTCAAATAAATTTCTCCTGTGAGTTAGTTTGCCTGAGGCCTTACAGCCTCTGCATTTAGAGGGTATTTCAAGGTGTATATATGTGTAGAGATAGGGAGGGTGGGAGACAATCTGAGAAAATCTGAATAGATGGTGGGAGAATCAGGGTGGAGGTTTTGAAAAAGCCATATAGAGAAGGTGACTATGATGAAATCTAAACTATAGAGAGGTTTGGATGACAGATACTTAAAACTTATATTTATTTCAATGTCCATTTATGCATCTATCTAGTTGCTTTTTATATTTTCTAAAACATTAAGAAGAAATAACCATTGCCATATTGAGAATTTTTGTGTTAATGGAAAAATTCATAAATTCCAAAATGAAGTAGTAATTGATAGATTTTTGGGGTACATAAATCAGGAAGTTATCAGTGGTATACAATTATGTAGTCTTATATTTGGAAAAAAGTATACCTATCTTGCCATGTGTAGAAGAGTGAAATTTTATTTATGTTTTATTCTGCTGTACAAAGACTAACTTGATCTCCTTTCAAAGTCCTATCTGCCAATGGGCAGGGGAAGCTAAGTTTAGTTTAGTCTGGTAAATTTACTCTGAAACAATAATTTAACCTGTCTCTAGATTTTTTTCAGATTCCTATCCATTTCCCCTTGGTCCTCTCCAAGATGGTTCCAGGCATGGGGGTAGGGGGCCACATGGAGTGTAGGGAGACACACTCATCTGTTCTCACTGGTGCTTTGGTGGGTACACTGGCTGGCTTGGCCCCAACTGTGTACATTTTGCTACTGCAGTATGATGTTGGTGAATGCACAGTTCTTTTTCATAGTTGATCATTGCCCAATGCTACCTTGGCATTGGGCCCACCTTGACCTGCTGGTACTGTGCATCTTCTGTGCCAGTTAACCGCATGCTTTTATTTTGCTGAGTAAGGTATGGAAGTCTGGCCACTAAACAGCATGGAATGATACTGGGGAGGCTGAGTGCTGCCATCCCAGTCAACCACTACCTTCTCCATTCAGCCTCTTTTTAAAATAAATGTTGACTGACTATTTAATGGACAAATGCACATGGAGAAGAGGGGCCTGTGAAAGGGATACTCAGATCATGAGCCCCAGAAGGACAGTCACCCAAGGGTAAAAACAAGTTATATATCCTGCTAAGGTGAATAAGTACTACCTGTGATTTACATGCAAGGAAGAGGGTACATTGGTTGGTTTAAAATGTCAGTAGACAATGGTGTTTGGGACATAAGAAAGTCACTCTCCTTTAAGTTACTGATTCCTGGGTCTACTGGCCAGTGTGTGTTTATGGGACGAAAGGAAATCTTGCTAAGCTATCACTGATGATGACTTTCCTTCCTTGTTGCCTCACTGTCATTTGAATGAACAATTTTTTTAAACCTGTATCCTTATTCAATCTGGGTGAGGGTAAATACGTTTGTAACTAATGCTTGCATTTGATCTGATCATAGCCAAGTGAGCCCCTGTGGAAAGAAAGTCTGATTAATCATCTACTCAGGCCTCTTACATGTCTCAACCAAGCCTCTTTCTTTGTCTTTCCCTTTCTTCCCTATCCTCATCTTACTTATTGCATCTTTGGCTTGAGGGCACATTGTTTTGGTTGCTTGGCTCAGGGTCAAATTGTTAATCACAAGTGGCTCTAATGCTGGTATTCTGCTTGTTGTGATTCCAACCTAGTGACAGCAAAACTAGCATCGACATAACCTGGAAGTGAAATTAATTCTAGAATCTGGAAATTATCAATAAGTGGATCCCTGGAAACCACTTGGTCACGTTTCTTCATTTGGTATGTTAGGAAAGAACTCGGGAAAGCAAGTGACCCTGTGACAGTGATGGTTATATATTCAACTTCTCAGTTATGGGCAGGATATACAGTAGAATCCAGCTGTATCACCATGGTGCCTCTTACCTGCTGCATCCCACTTTACTGTATTTTTGCTACATTTTTCTTTGCAGATTCTATCTGTTCCATGAAGATCACTTGGTATGTTCTAGTTCTATTAGTTTTTATAGTTTTGCTCATCTTCATTATCCACAAAATACTTGAAGGCCACAGAAGAGTGCAGAAGTGGCAGAGTAAGTACTGAAAAATTCACTATTTGGGATAATTTATCTAGTGTCCAGAAGTCCCTAATCTTATCTGTAGATTCCATTTCTTTTTTTGGTTCAATTTACCACTTACTGGGTGGGCATCTGTGTATTTAAGTGGTGATTCTAGGTAACTCAAGGGACATAAGCATAGGTAAGACAGTGCCAGCACTCACGGAGTTTCCTGTGTCTTTCTCCAGCCCAGACAGGTGATTAGGAGGGGGAAGAAAGTCTGGGTTAATTGGAAGGAGTTGGTGGACTGGAGATTGAGCAGAGCTTGGTGGAAGTGAGGCAGAAGAGGGGTAGAAGAGGGAATGGTGATAAAGGATTTCAGAATTGGAGGTCTTAAGCTCTAGGCTCTAGGTGATGAGTATGAGCAAGAGTCAATCTATAATAAATGTGGGGGAGAAAATAGATTTTTGACTGTTAAGCACTAAGACGTGTAATTGGAAATAAGGATAGTAGGGATGATATTTTAAAAGAATTAACAACTGATTAAGTATGACAAGGGCATCTACCTATCAGAACAGACATTGACTGTCAATTACTGTTGCAGTCCTATGGTGTGTACCCATATATATACTGGCTGAATATTAAACCTGATGAGCAGTTGGTCTCTTAAGGATAGTATAAAGTGTATCATTACAAGATTAGGCTTTGGAGACGGGTACTTAGTTTAGAATCCTAGTGCTACTACTTACTATTTATGTGACTTTGTGAAAATTACTTACCATGGTTGAGTGTTCTTTTCCACCTCTGTAAAATGAGATTAATCCCCATTCTTACACAGGGTTGAGGTAAGGATTGAACTAAAGAGATTACATAAGAAGTAGTTCTCAATAAAGGATAGTAGTATTGTGCTGGTGTAGTATTTCCCAAGACTCTTGTGTTCTTTACCAGCCAAGGCCATGTTAGTAGGCAGAACAAATGGTTGCTTCTAGGTTTGAGTGAAAGTGTCATTAATTATTTTGGCTAAGTGTTTGTTGGAGATATTTCTAAAGACAATTTCATATCGTCTTGTCATTGGTACATTAGTATATGAGGTCCTAAACACATTGGTCAGTAATATCATCAATATTCTTCATTTGTAGAATAAACATTTGCAGAGCATTCCCATGAGTTTTTTTTTTTTTTTCTTCACTAGATTCTCAAAGTATACAGACAGGACATGTTCTATTTCTTTTATTTTATAGATGAGCCTCTGAGGCTCAGAGAGTTTAAGTGTGTTGTCCAAAGTAATACAGTAATAAAATGACAGAATTAGAATTAAGACCCAGGGTCTTTCTAGTTTTTATTATTTTAAATAAAATATTTTTACTATTTTACATAAATGTGTGTCATTTGCAACAGTGCATAGTTTTGAGTTTCTTGATCTATTTTTCTATGAATGGTTCAGTTCAGTCACTCAGTTGTGTCTGATTCTTTGTGACCCCCGTGGACCACAGCACACCAGGCCTCCCTGTCCATCACCAGCTGCTGGAGTTCACCCAAACTCATCTCCACTGAGTCAGTGATGCCATCCAGCCATCTCATCCTCTGTCGTCCCCTTCTCATCCTGCTCTCAATCTTTCCCAGCATCAGAGTTTTTTCAAATGAGTCAGCTCTTCACATCAGGTGGCCAAAGTATTGGACTTTCAGTTTCAACATCAGTCCTTCCAATGAACACCCAGGACTTATCTCATTTAGGATGGACCAGTTGGATCTCCTTGCAGTCCAAGGGGCTCTCAAAAGTCTTCTCCAATACCACAGTTCAAAAGCATCAATTCTTCAGCACTCAGCTTTCTTTATAGTCCAACTCTCACATCCATACATGACCACTGGAAAAACCATAGCCTTGACTAGATGGACCTTTGTTGACAAAGTAATGTCTCTGCTTTTCAATATGCTGTCTAGGTTGGTCATAACTTTCCTTCCAAGGAATAAGCATCTTTTAATTTCATGGCTGCAGTCACCATCTGCAGTGATTTTGGAGCCCAGAAAAATAAAGTCAGCCACTGTTTCCACTGTTTCCCCATCTATTTGCCATGAAATGATGGGACCAGATGCTATGATATTAGTTTTCTGAATGTTGAGCTTTAAGCCAACTTACATATTAGAAAAGAGAGAGATAGAAGCCAGATAGAGAAAACATCTAGAAAGAGATCAATAGTGGGGAGTGACATTATGTTTTTAGGAACATCTACCTAAATGACAGGATTACTGGCTTTCAAAGGCTTGCCTTGCAAATCCAACATATGAAGTAGTGAAAATTATCATGCCATTTAGGACATTAAATATTAAATATATGTAAAATATTCTGTATATCATATCTATTATTATCTATTATACATAACAAAATAATATTCTGCATATAAGAATAGATGCACAATGGCATTTACGGCAGTGGAGAAGCCGTTGGTTTTAGAAAGTATCTACTTGTTAATGGAAAATACCAATAAGAAAAAGCTCAATGTCTTATTACTCCAGGCTCTGCTATGAATGGCCCATTCTCCTTGGTAATCCTTGGAACCAACATGGGGAATATATATTAAGAATATGCTTGCTTATCATCTAAATATTTAATATCTTTTCTTGGAATAGGTCATAAATACAAACCTACATCTGTCCTCTTACGAGGAAGTGATTCTGAGAAACTACGAACACTGAACGTGCGGGTTATTTCAGGTGAGTTCTGTGATATCCAAACAGAGCACTGCCTATGAAATTCCAATGCGTCACCATTTCACTATAGACACAAGATCAAGTGATCTGAGCTCATTTAAATTAGTCTTGTAGCTGGAAGAAAGGAGCCATGAGCAAATGAAATCCAGTTTAATGTGTCTTATTATCAGGGGACAGTTATGATAAAAACTACCTCCTTAAATAATGGAAAGTTGGCTTAATTGGCAAGAAGAAATTCATGTGAGTAGGCAGAGGAGAGAAAGCAATAAGGAATAAGCCTCAGGTTTATTTTTAAATGAGACAAGATACCATTATTCCTTGGAATTGCAAGAAGTAATTGCAGAGTGGGCATAGTTTTGCTGGAGTCTTCACTTAGCAGAGGGTGTCATTGTACAAAGAGAACGTCTAATAGCCCCAATTAAAAGTCCCCTGTCCTCTCCTGAGAGCTAGAAACGGAATAAGGGAATCCTAATTAGAGCAGCTGAGGGGGCTGTGAGCACAGAGGCTGTGGTTCGATCGCATTCTTCTAATTGTGAAGCCTCTTTCTGAATTCAAATTGTCAAACTATATTAAAGAGAGAGAGAATACAACATGGGCAAAACTTCATCAGGGAGAAATAATGTCCTTGACTCAGAAAACCAGAGAATTATGACTGGTGTTACCACAGCTCCTGGTGCACAGCCAGGGAGCAGGTGCCTTCATATTTTGTGAGAAGTTGGATAAGGAAGCTTCATGTCTGCTGTGTAAACAATTTTCAAAAACAAAAGGAAACCAAACCTCGAGCCCTCACCACAGCCGCGTTTGTAACCACATGGAGAGTTGCACAGCATTTCACTAGAAAATATGCTCTGGGAACTTTCTTAGCTTTATAAACTGGGAGGTATTCAGAGCCCTAATTTGAGAAAAAAAATTGGGTTGGGTGCTCCTAAAGAGCTCAATTAAAAAGAAACTTAGATTTTCTATGCTCATCATTAGCAGTAAAATGGTTAACCTATGACAAATAAGAAGCATTAGCTAAGTCATCATTTGACATCAGCAATGTACATGAACTTGAGCAAACTCCGGGTGATGGTGAGGGACAGGGAGGCCTGGCATGCGGCAGTCCATGGGTTCGCAAAGAGTCAGACACGACTGGGTGACTTGGACAACAACAACAAAAAAGGAGAGGAAGGTTGGTGAAAACTGCATGCGCTCAGTGCCAGTTTTGTTTGATGAATGAAATAGACAACATAGGGTGTTTCAAATGGCAAAAGTAACGTTTCTTTGTGGCATAGCCTCCGCTTGCCCTTCCTACCCAGGGCCTGTGCCTGCCATTCATGGGCCAGGCATGTTTTAACCCAGTGCTCCTGGGCTTTGGGTTGACTTAGGACTTCTGGTACTTTCTCATTTCAAGTCATAATTCTGAGCCCTATAGCCTTGTCTGAGAAAAAGTCAGTAGTTCCCCTGTCAACCTGTAAATTCAGGGAAGCACAAATTTCAAGTACTAGCTAACCACAAGACTCACCTCACAGATTCTATTTATGAGCCTGTGATTTTCATGCACCAGAGAAATCTGCCTCGGCCATCCTTTTCCTTTAATGGTTCTCATTAAAAATCCTCTGACTTTATTACCAGGCATATAATATTAATGTTTAGAGTGGTCCAGGGGATGATGGCCTTTTTTAAAAAAAAACCAAGAGGTCTTTGGAAGCTTAGCATCTTAAAGGGAGGAAGAAGCAGATGCTTTCTTGTTATAAATATTCCTTTAACCTAAATGCAGTTTTCCCCCTCCCATGATAAGTTGCTCTTTCTGAGAGAGAAATGGGAAGGAAATAATGTCTCCCCCAAGTGCTGTTTCTAAGGCCTCTCTTTGTAATGATGGATGATCGGCAACAGTGAGAATCTAAGGGGAAAATGTGCCAGCATGATTCTCTGGAGAAGCAGTAACACGAGTGAAAAAGAAAAAAAAAGGTAGTTCAAAGAGAGCAGTGACTGTAGTCACATTCAGCAGAGCAGCTTGCTGTCAGCCCTGCCTGTACGTTCCAGAAGGTCTCTTTAGTTGCTCATGTATTACAAAATGAGTATTGTGACACACATACACACAGAGATATAGATAGCTCACACCCTCAAGAAGATAAGAGAGAAATAACACCCTTGCACTGCACGGGCCTGGCACGTGCTGGGGGCACGGTGAACACAGGTGAAATAAATAAGCCTCATTGCTACAGAAAGATAAGCCATACAGAATCAATTCTCAAGCTTCTGTGTGTCTCTAATATTTTATCTCTTGCTTGGGGGAAGTGTGGTGCCTTCTGGTGTCTGCCTTGGCATTCATCTATTTTACATTTTATTCACTTGACTATATTCTTTTCACACAGGTGATGACTCTGTCTTATTCATCTTTGGATTCTTGTCCCTAGCATGATATCTGGCATGTAGTTCATGCACAATAAAAGCTTATTAAATTGCACAAACCCTAAGGGGAAATGAGTGTAGAGTAAAAGGAGCAGTGGAATGAGAAATGAACCTTGGAGGTGGGGAAAGATGAAAACAAATGGAGAGATGCAATCATCAAGGGAACATAATTTCATTTCATTAAAGAACATAAAATGCACTTTGTAGAATTGCTAAGGATATCAAAGGATAATAAAAAACATTTTGAAGAAATTTTGAGAACCATGCAAAAGTAACTTGGAGATTCATCCATAAAAACAGTGCTTAATGAGTTGACTACCTTGGGAGATGAAGGCCAGGGTAGTGTATCTAAATCATTGGATGCAGACAATGGAAACCAACTTGGCTGATTTTGCAGAAAGGAAATTTATGGGAAAAGCAGTAGAGAACCCATGGAAGCAACAAGAACATTAGGTAATCTAAGTTTGTGCAGGAGTTGAGAGGACAGGCAGCCAAAACATGACTTGTGTTACCCCATAGGAATGGTCTGTTGAGAATGCCTCTGCTGATATCCACACCGGATGCTCCCTCTGGGTTGCCAGAGCTCCCCTTTGACCACCTAGCCACTTTGCATCACTGTCCAGGATTGTAAGCCCCACAGAGGGGTGTCTGGTTGACTGAATGAAGGCACAGATTGGTAGTCTGGGTACCAGGAAGCAGGGAGAGGGGATGTCTGCCCCTCTAGCTTCCTGCATACTTGAGAGTGCCCCTGAGATGGCCACATACTGGACAGCCAACAAATACATATCTATGTGCACGACAGCAGGTCCCTAGGAGTGAGCCTCCTCCACTGCATGGGTCAGCCAAGGGAGCTCTATCATCTCTTTCTACACTATGTCTATCAAAAATGGTGAGATCTTTAAAACTTGAAATTCTGTACTTTCAAATATTCAACCAAAATATATTGAACACTTACTCTGAGCCAGAAACGGTGCTAAGCATTGCCGACACAGTGGTCGTACCACAGTGCGGTCTCTGCCTTCACAGAGCTGAGGCCACCATTCAGGAGATTCAATCCCTGGTTCCTTAGGAGAAGGGAAGCTAATTAAACTATAGAGACTCAGTAACCCCCTTGATGCGCACAGTACTTTCACACACATCATTTTATATAATTTCATAAGAAACTCACTTTTTTTTCCTGATGAGAAAAATGGAAGCTAAGAGAGTTTAAAGTAACTGACCCACTGCCAGATCCTAGCAGGGTCGGGGTTCAGACTTGATTCTAACCAGTGGTTGCACTTTCCAGCACATCGCTTAATGGCAATGACGAACCGGGAAGTTTACTGCTGGTTCAGATCAAAACTCTTCTCACTCTTTAGATGTAAAAGAGCTGGAAACCGAGATGAAACATTTTCTGTATAATGTAGCAGGAGTTTGTGTGAGACAGTGTGAGTCATCCTCAAAGTAACATTTCAGCACTGACAGTTAATGTGGGTGGGTTCTGAAGAACCACAAAGCAAAGAAAATGGAATTTTATCATGAATGAGAATTGCTAAATGCCAAAAGGAGGCGGATGACCTTGTAATATATATTGCTCCCAAATAAAACTGATGGCAGTGTAAAATTATAATTTGCAACATGTTTAAGGCCAGTATAAAGATTAAGCAGGCTTCAATTTTATGCAGAAGATAAATTACTGGTACCAGATGTCCAGCAACCAAGCAAGATAACATGAAAATTTAATTTTTACTTGCTTAACTATAATATTTATGACTCTTAAAATACAGATTTGGGTTCATAAAACAGTAAAGGTTATAGCCATCTGCTTGGTTACAGAATAGATGAAGAAGCAGAGGATGACTCTACATGTAGGAGGAAATTCATGAGTGAAGAATCCATAGGCTAAATAAGATGATTTACTCTCTTTATTCACTGAGTGACTCTGTGTGACAGCCATTTGTGCCAGATCTGAAAACACATGGTAAAATATTTTGCAGATAAACATCTTCATCTGTGCAAAAACTTTCCCTGCCTGACCCACCCTACCCCCAGTCGCCACCTCCTTTGCAGACCTTCCCCTTTCCCACCCTGCCTATGTCTGATTAACTCCAACCCTGCCTTTCATTAATCTTGGCTTAACTAACCCTTCCTCAGAGAAGTGTCTCAGATTTGATGGACAAAGTAAACTACACTTTCGTAACATAACACATCTTTTTTGTGGCAATTATCACAGTTGTTCTTTTATGTTTCCGTTATTACTTATTGATGTCTCTCCTGTGAGACAGCACCCTGTGATCAGGACACTATCTGATAACACTCATTGCTGCATCCCCAGCTCACAGTACAGTGTATAGAAGAGTTCATAATGGGTACCCAATAAATATTTGTGAAATAAATACAACCCTGTGTTGTCTATGTTGAAAGAATGGCTGCTGTCATCTTACAAAGACCTTTTCCTCCTAAACTATAACTTTTGATAATGCCTACCCAAAATAACAAAAGGAGAATGGTTAAACACTTCATCAGTTTCATTCCTTGGAGTATTAAGGATACCTGCAGTGTCAATGAATCAGATACTGAGTCAACGACTCGGAATATTAGCACCTATCTGTTCAAGAAGCTTTTTCCCCTCTTTAATTGCTAATTCTGAATCATTCTGCAGTCATTTCCCCAGCCCATCATCCACATTTGATTCTCTCACTGGCCAGATTTGGAACAGCTGAGTAGTTTTAGGATCACTGTTAATAAAAACAGATGGAGCTTTGAACATAGTAGGGAGTTGGCACCTTGAATAATGGAAATGTGTTTTAAGGCACCATAATTGGTTCTATTAGCCCTAAAAGGCTACTAGCTATCTTGGGCTTGCACAAAAGTGCCCATGTTTTCATGTGATGGAAAGGTCAGAATGATGCATAGCAATATTGAAATTCTATATTCCTATAAAAGTTATGACCAACCTAGATAGTATATTCAAAAGCAGAGACATTACTTTGCCGACTAAGGTCCGTCTAGTCAAGGCTATGGTTTTTCCAGTAGTCATGTATGGATGTGAGAGTTGGATTGTGAAGAAGGCTGAGTGCCAAAGAATTGATGCTTTTGAACTGTGGTGTTGGAGAAGACTCTTGAGAGTCCCTTGGACTGCAAGGAGATCCAACCAGTCCATTCTGAAGGAGATCAGCCCTGGGATTTCTTTGGAAGGAATGATGCTAAAGCTGAAAGTCCAGTACTTTGGCCACTTCATGCGAAGAGTTGACTCATTGGAAAAGACTCTGATGCTGGGAGGGATTGGGGGCAGGAGGAGAAGGGGATGACAGAGGATGAGATGGCTGGATGGCATCACGGACTTGATGGACGTGAGTCTGAGTGAACTCCAAGAGATGGTAATGAACAGGGAGGCCTGGCGTGCTGCGATTCATGAGGTCTCAAAGAGTCGGACACGACTGAGCGACTGAACTGAACTGATGACAATTAGATCTTCATGACCCAGATAACCACGATGGTATGATCACTCACCTAGAGCCAAACATGCTGGAATGCGAAGTTAAGTGGTGCTTAGGAAGCATCACTATGAACAAAGCTACTGGAAGTGATGGAATTCCAGTTGAGCTATTTCAAATCCTAAAAGATGATGCTGTGAAAGTGCTGCACTCAATATGCCAGCAAATTTGGAAAACTCAGCAGTGGCCACAGGACTGGAAAAGGTCAGTTTTCATTCCAGTCCCAAAGAAAGGCAATGCCAAAGAATGCACAAACTACCACACAATTGCACTCATCTTACATGCTAGCAAAGTAATGCTCAAAAGTTCTCCAAGCCAGCGTTCAACATTATGTGAATCATGAACTTTCAGATGTTCAAGCTAGATTTAGGAAAGGCAGAGGAACCAGAGATCAAATTGCCAACAGCCGTTGGATCATCAAAAAAGCATGAGAGTTCCAGAAAAACATGTTACTTCTACTTTATTGACTATGCCAAAGCCTTTGCCTGTGTGGATCACCACAAACTGTGGAAAATTCTGAAAGAGATGGGAATACCAAACCACCTGACCTGCCTCCTAAGAAATCTGTATGCAGGCCAAGATGCAACAGTTAGAACTGGACATGGAACAACAGACTGGTTACAAATTGGGAAAGGAGTACATTAAGGCTATCTATTCACCCTGCTTATTTAACTTACATGCAGAGTGAAAGTGAAAGTGAAGTTGCTCAAATGTGTCCAACTCTTTGCGACCCCATGGACTGTAGCCTCCTGGCTCCTCCCTCCATGGGATTCTCCAGGCAAGAGTACTGGAGTGGGTTGCCATTTCCTTTTCCAGGGGATCTTCCTGACTCAGGGATCGAACCCTGGTTTCCTGCATTCCAGGCAGACGCTTTAAACTCTGAGCCACCAGGGAAGCCCAAATGCTGGGCTGGATGAAGCACAAGCTGGAATCAAGATTCCTGGGAGAAATATCAATAACCTCAGATATGCAGATGATACCACCTTTATGGCAGAAAGCAATGAAGAACTAAAAAGCCTCCTGAGGAAAGTGAAAAAGGAGAATGAAAAGGCTGGCTTAAAATTCAACATTCAGAAAATTAAGATCATGGCATCTTGTCCCATCACTTCATGGAAAATAGATAGGGAAACAATGGAAACAGTGAGAGACTTTATCTTTTGGGGGCTTCAAAATCACTGTAGATGGTGACTGCACCCATGAAATTAAAAGATGCTTGCTCCTTGGAAGAAAAGCTATGACCAACTAGACAGCATATTAAAAAGCAGAGACATTACTTTGACAACAAAGTCCGCCTAGTCAAAGCTATGGTTGTTCCAGTAGTCATGTATGGATGTAAGAGTAAGACTATAAAGAAAGCTGAGTGCTAAAGAATTGATGCTTTTGAACTGGTGTTGGAGAAGACTCTTGAGAGTCCCTTGGACTGAAAGGAGATCCAACCAGTCCATTGTGAAGGAAATCAGTCCTAAAGATTCATCGGAAGGACTGAAGCTGAAACTCCAGTACTTTGGCCACCTGATGCGAAGAACTGACTCATTGGAAAAGACTCAGATGCTGGGAAAGATTGAAGGCAGGAGGAGAAGGGGATGATAGAAGGTGAATGGCTAGATGGCATCACCAACACGATGGACATGAGTTTGAGTAAGTTCTGGGAGTTGGTGGTGGACAGGGAAGCCTGGCATGCTGCAGTCTGTGGGGTCGCAAAGAGTTGGACATGACTGAGCAACTGAACTGAACTGATGACAATTAGAAGAAATAATTAAGATGGAAAGATTTTTTTGGAGCCAGCTTAGAGAACTGAATAAGGATCACCGAACCATCTGAGAACGTCCACATCTGTCTTGCCCAAAGTAATCTGTGAGGATTAACTTGAATTCATCCATTTTTAGAGAGGCTCTTATGAGGAAACTGAGTACTCTGTGGGTAACAGGTTAGACATTTATTGCCATTATCTCCACAAAGTTGTGGCTGAATCTCTCAAAGTGCAAAGGAGCGAAGGAAGCACAAAGGTCATTGTTTCGGAGGTTAGCTAACCACAGCCTGTGCCTGCTGAGCGCATACACAGGTCCCACTAAATTTTGAGCAGTGTCCTCTGGAGGGCTTTAAAAGACACTGGTAAAAATACTTTGTGTTGCACTTAGCAGTTCTTTCTATTTTTAGAAGTATATCAAAGTATACTTTTATTGCCTCATTTTAACCTTTATTTTCCTTAAGGCAGCCACACTAGCTTTGCCAAAGTCACAAGGAAACGATCTCGATAGTTCTGTTTCAGTACCTGGTCCGCTTTGAAAGAACATGGCAGGTGAGGCCCAAGCCCGGTTGGGCTGCTGCCCACACAGGTTCACAGAGCTAACTTACCTGGTCCAGTGCCTTCCTTCAGGCCCCTTGGCTCAGCCTCCTGCAATGGCAGCAGGATATGTGGTTGTCTAATGCAGCTCACACCAACAGCTGATAAAACCAGAAGACCAGAGTATTAATTCCCAAAGAGAAAACACAGCTGAGAGAAATATGGACCGGAATGCTTCTGACAGCACGCACCTGTGTTCTCCCTTCTTAGAACTACAGGGGAAGTCAAATCACAGCCAAGGCTTGTTTGCCAGGTCTTCAAGTGGATTCTTTTGCCAACATAGTTTAAGAGGCCTTATTCCCTGTTTCAGAGGAAGCCTAATTGGCTCGTTTCACACAGCACTTTTAACATTTAACAGGTTTTAGCCTAGGGGTAATTTCTGAAGATAACTTTGCATGTTTGTGCTCTGATTATGGGTTGATTTTATAGATTAACTCTCACAGGGCACTCTTGTTTTCCTTATCTCCAAATTCCTGGGTAGCACCTCAGAGGTTTCCTTCATCTTGAACCCACAGCCTTTTTTTTTTTTTTCAAAGAAATACAGGCACAGATAAGTTAAATAACATTCTTCCAGTCATTCAACACGTATTTATTGAGTACCTGTTATGTGTCATGCTCCAGGATGGAGTTCTGGGGGAGTAAACTGAGCAAAAATACAAACTTCGTACCCTGGAGGCAGACAAATAAGGAATTACAACAAAACTAGATACATTCTCCTTTGGGGAAGTAGAGGTCACAGAGGGTCATAGGACACCTACGTTTGTTTTGTTCTCTTTGTTTTTTCTTTTGGCTTTCCAATTCAGTAACCAAGTGAAATTTAGCTGAACAAGTACTTTTACAGAAGGGAAGATAAAAATTTGATGTCGCAAATTCCCTTAGTAGCCAAGAGAGCCTGACTAGGATGCGGAAGTTTTAGATGTTTCTTCGGCGTGGGAGGTGTACCCTATCTTTCACATGAAAATCATCAGGACCAAAGCGAAGGAAACACCTCATAAATTTCCGTTACTCAGTGGGAATCAAGAATGTCTTTGGAAGGACAAGCTGAGGTTACAGACTAAATATCACAGATATGAAGCATTTTGAAAAGTGATAAAAATTTTTAAAAAGAAGAAGAAACATCATCAGAGGTCACCCTGGCCATTGTCATGGGTGGAGTGATAGGGGCTTTACTTGAGAACATAAAGCATGTGGTTTTATGTTTAATTAAAATTTCTATTGTTGGAAATCCATTTTGTTCACTAGATTCAGTCAGGTCAAAACTCACACCAGGGTTCTTTCTAAATTTTTAGGCTCCGCTGAGGCTCTTGTAAAAAGTCAAAGAAATGTTTGGTTCAGAGATTTGACAAATTCATGAAAAGACCTTTATGAAGTTTTAAAATATTTCAGACTGCTTCTGCTGCATTAAGTAGTGTTGCTAAATGAATATGATTTGAAAGAAGCTATTTCTCAGTGTAAAACTAGAAAAAATATCACCTGTTTTAGCTATTCTGAAGAAGGTATTAAAATGACAGATATCCTACCTTTTTGCCTTTTAATCAATTTTTCTGAAGTTTTTCTATTAGCATATAAGTTACATGACTTTGGATACTAGGAGAAAAAGAAGATAATGTACCACTAGAGAGTCACTTTGAACTAGCTGTCATTTTGACAAATAATGACTTTCTGAATTATGGTTATACCACACTATAAAACATCAGGAAACCGAATAAATAAGCAAATGATGAGCAGTTTGACTTTCAAACCAAAAGGACTCTGTTAATTTTCTTCGATAATTATTTGGTTCCATGCATAGACTCTTTTGAGATTTTAACCTTTAAAAACTATTCTCTCTAAATCTCAAATTTTGGAAGGTTATAAGATGTTTTACCAGCGGGGAAGGAGTGGGGAGGAATAGATTAGGCATTTGGGATTAACATATACATGCTCAGTTGCTCAGTCGTGTCTGACTCTTTGAGACCCCATGAATTGCAGCACACCAGGCCTCCCTGTCCATCACCAAATCCCAGAGTCCACCCAAACCCATGTCCATCGAGTCGGTGATGCCATCCAGCCATCTCATCCTCTGTCGTCCCCTTCTCCTCTTGCCCTCAATCTTTCCCAGCATCAGGGTCTTTTCCAATGAGTCAGCTCTTCGCATCAGGTGGCCAAAGTATTGGAGTTTCAGCTTCAACATCACTGCTATATTTAAAATAGACAACCAACAAGGACCTATTGTATAGCACAGGGAACTCTGCTTAATAGTCTGCAATAACCTAAATGGGAAAAGAGTTTGAAAAAAGAGTAGAAACATCTATATGTATAACAGAATCATTTTGCCATACACTTTAACATTGTTAATCAATTATACTCCAATATAAAATAAAAATTTAAAAAAGATGCTTTGTTAAAGATGTCTAAACAATTATTCACATGGAAGTTCATTCTGAAGCTTTAATGTGCATCAGAATCAACCATCAAATGCCCCCTGGGCCATTAAGAAGATAGATCTGGGGCAGGGTTCTAGAGCCTGCACTTTAAATTACCTGCTGGTGATTTTCAGGCCAAGGCTCTGTTGATCACTTTATTTGTTTTCTATTGCTGTGTAACAAATTATCACAAACTTAGTGGCTTAACACCACATACCTTCATTATCTCACAGTTTCTGTGGGTCAGAAATTTGGGTACTGTTCTGCTGCATTCCAGGGACTCATAAGCTTCAAGTCAAGATGCAAGCTCGCCTGTGTTGTCATCTGAAGGGTTTCCTTCCAAGTTGGTTCATGTTGTTGGCAGAATTCATTTATTTGAGGATGTAGACTGAAGGCCCTGGCTTCTTAACTGGCTCTCACCACCAGACACCACCCCAGGCCCTAGAGGCCACCTGCAGAGCCCTACTATAGGACCCTTTACATACACAGTTCACAACATGGCAGCTTGCTTCTTCAGGCCCAGTGAGGGATCCTCCCTGATGGCAGGGAGGGCCAAGTCTCTCTTTTAAAGACTTTCAAATCATTAAATCAGACCCACCCAGGATAGACTCTCTCAAAATCAACTGATTTGGGATGTTAATTAACCTGCAAAAGCTCTTCATCTTTGTGTAACCTAGTCACAGGAATGAGATCCTATTACAGTCCTGCCCAGGCTCAAGGGGGGCTTCCCTGGTGGCTCAGATGGTAAAGCGTCTGCCTGCAATGCGGGAGACCCGGGTTCAATCCCTGGGTCGGGAAGATGCCCTGGGAAGGAAATGGCAATCCACGCCAGCACTCTTGCCTGGAAAATCCCATGGACAGAGGAGCCTGATAGGACTATGGCTACAGTCCATGGGGTTGCAAAGAGTGGGACACGACTGAGTGACTTCACTCACTTCAGGCTCAAAGGGAGGAGAATTAAAGGGGGGCATGCACACCAGGAGTGGGAATATTGGGGGCTGTTGTAGAATTCTTCCTACCACAACCACCCTTGAGAAGTACAGGTTTAAAAAGACAAAAATCACAGACCTCTGGGGATTTTCAGTGTGAGAGAAATAAGGCTGGTAGATCTAGTCCCATGAGTGCAGTTGGCCCTTACCAACAAAAGAGCCAGTGTAACATTAGAAAATTCAGGACTTTAGTAAATGATGAAAATCGCTTATCATATTAGTAGGAATACAAAAAATTACTGAGTGAATAATGCTTGGACAACTGAATAATCACTTAGGAAAAAAAAATTTACTTAATCCAGAGCTCACACTAACACTACAGTAAATTTCAAACAGGTTAATGATTTTAATAGTAACATGAAACCACAAAATAGAAGAAACAATGGTAGAATTCATTTATAATGAACTGCAAAACTAATCATGACACAAAACTCAGCTAAATCACTAATAAATTTGACCATGTGTAAAAGAAAGTACTGGAGAAGGCAATGGCAACCCACTCCAGTACTCTTGCCTCGAAAATCCCACGGACGGAGGAGCCTGGTAGGCTGCAGTCCATGGGGTCGCAAAGAGTTGGACATGACTGAGCGACTTCACTTTTACTTTTCACTTTCATGCGTTGGAGAAGGAAATGGTAAACTACTTCAGTGTTCTTGCCTGGAGAATCCCAGGGACGGCGGAGCCTGGTGGGTTGCAGTCTGTGGAGTCGCACAGAGTCGGACATGACTGAAGCGATCTAGCAGCAGCAGCAGCAGCAGCAAAAGAATGTACACAGCAAAAACAATTGGGAAAAGTTTTTGCAGCTCATCGGAGATAAGCAACATGTCTTAGTGTATAAGGAGCTTCTCATAATTCATGAAGAAAAGGCCATAACCCAGTAGGCAAATGGGTAAAGGATAAAAATGGACTGTTTATAGAAAATGAAATACAAATAGTTCTTAAACACCTGAAAAGTTGTTTGGTCTCAGACCAAATTCTTTAAAAAATTTTTTTGTTTGATATTTACTATGTGTCAATAATATTGGCTATTTGGGTATAGGAGACATAGCAGTGAACCAAATGAAATAAATATTTCTACTCAGGTGGAAAAACTAATTAAAGTTACCCCGAGATACCACTTCACTTTCATCTATCAGATTGACAAAAATACAGAAGTAGACATCATACTCTATGGCAAAGGGCAAGAGGTACTCATATTTCACTAAGGTAAATTGAGAGGTGAAATTGGTACAACTTCTATGATAGGTAATTTGGCAATAACTATGTAACACTGCTCCTCCTGGCTGCTGCCCCTTACTTCGGACATACTCTTGCCTGGAGAATCCCACGGGCGGAACAGCCTGGTGGGCTGCAGTGGATGGGGTCGCTAAGAGTTGGACACGACTGAGCGACTTCACTTTCACTTTTCACTTTCATGCATTGGAGAAGGAAATGGCAACCCACTCCAGTATTCTTGCCTTGAGAATCCCAGGGATGGGGAGCCTGATGGGCTGCCGTCTATGGGGTCAGACACGACTGGAGTGACTTAGCAGCAGCAGCAGCAGCAGCAGCACGTAATAATGCTCCCTCCCAGCTGCTGCCCCTGACCTTGAACGTGGGGTAGCTCCTCTTGGCCGCGCTCTGTGCATCGTCGCAGCCAAGCAGAAGAGTTCCAGAAAAATATCTATTTCTGCTTTATTGACTATGCCAAAGCCTTTGACTGTGTGGATCACAATAAACTGTGGAAAATTCTGAAAGAGATGGGGATACCAGACCACCTGACCTGCCTCTTGAGAAATCTGTATGCAGGTCAGGAAGCAACAGTTAGAAATGGACATGGAACAACAGACTGGTTCCAAATAGGAAAAGTACTCAAGGCTGTATACTGTCACCCTGCTTATTTAACTTCTATGCAGAGTACATCATGAGAAACGCTGGACTGGAAGAAGCACAAGCTGGAATCAAGATTGCCAGGAGAAATATCAATAAGCTCAGATATGCAGATGATACCATCCTTATGGCAGAAAGTGAAGAGGAACTAAAGAGCCTCTTGATGAAAATGAAATAAGAGAGTGAAAAAGTTGGCTTAAAGCTCAACATTCAGAAAACGAAGATCATGGCATCTGATCCCATCACTTCATGGGAAATAGATGGGGAAACAGTGGAAACAGTGTCAAACTTTATTTTGGGGGCTCCAAAATCACTGCAGATGGTGATTGCAGCCATGAAATTAAAAGACGTTTACTCCTTGGAAGAAAAGTTATGACCAACCTAGA
Organism: Nanger dama; assembly: GCA_917880005.1. Taxonomy (NCBI): domain Eukaryota; kingdom Metazoa; phylum Chordata; class Mammalia; order Artiodactyla; family Bovidae; genus Nanger; species Nanger dama. Next base: position 47,983,887 of record CAKJTW010000001.1, read on the forward strand.
TAGTATATTCAAAATCAGAGACATTACTTTGCCAACAAAGGTCTGTCTAGTCAAGGCTATGGTTTTTCCAGTGGCCATGTATGGATGTGAGAGTTGGACTGTGAAGAAGGCTGAGTGCCGAAGAACTGATGCTTTTGAACTGTGGTGTTGGAGAAGACTCTTGAGAGTCCCTTGGACTGCAAAGAGATCCAACCAATCCATTCTGAAGGAGATCAGCCCTGGGATTTCTTTGGAAGGAATGATGCTAAAGCCGAAACTCCAGTACTTTGGCTACCTCATGCAAAGAGTTGACTCATTGGAAAAGACTCTGATGCTGGGAGGGATTGGGGGCAGGAGGAGAAGGGGACGACAGAGGATGAGATGGCTGGATGGCATCACTGACTCGATGGACGTGAATCTGAGTGAACTCCGGGAGTTGGCGATGGACAGGGAGGCCCGGCGTGCTGCAACTCATGGGGTCACAAAGAGTCAGACATGACTGGGCAACTGAACTGAACTGATGTAATAATGATCAAAATTATGAATGTACAAACTCTTTGAGTCAGTAACTCCATTCTAGGAATTTATCCTATAGATGTACTCATATAGCAGAGAAATGGCATATGTACAATGTTTACTGCTAGTGTGTTTGCAAGATCAAAAGATTAGACACCATGTAAGCAAGTAGCTCTTTAAAGACATGTTGATACATTCATACTGCGGAATATCAGGAAGTTGTAAAAAGAGTACGGAAGTACTTATGTGCAAAGATCCACAAGATGTATCATTCATTATATATATATATATATATATATATATATATATACACACACACACACACACACAGTATTTTGCCAGTTGTGTGTACAAAAACATTTTAGTAACATAATGTACAAATGTGTCATCTATCTATCAATCTATCCAGAAGGGAAGCAAATATGTGATATGGCGGGAAGTGATTGTCTGAGAGATGGGTTAACAGGGAATATTCACTCAATATCCCTTTATAGCTTAAGATCTTTAAATCATGTAAATGTGTTCCTTATTTAGAAAGTTAAATCCCCACAATAAGTTTTTTTATCAATTTTTTTCTAATTAAAGGAATTACATTCTGAGAGATTTGACAGTATCTCCCAGTCAATCACATCAGTGTTTAATCACCTTCTTGGACAAAAAGCATCATATTCTTGAGTACCCTTAGCTTCTTACTTGATTTCTCATCTTTAGAAACAACTACCCAAATTTCTCTTTGAATTATAGGTCACCTCATTTCCATCCATGTTCAGGGCTCTGTATAAAAAGCGGAGACATCTGTGAAGCAAAAATCATATGCATTACGCAGAACTCAAGTTTCAATATAAAAACTAGAAAAGCAAGACTCAGGACCCCAGTGGAATGAGAGACACACCACTGAACCATGAACAGAAAATTTTGTCGCCTACTTGAAGTCAGTTGAAGATAATATCAGAAGAGTTTTATAAAGTCACAGAGTCATAGCAGAGCAGGCTAGACTTCATCATTATCTGTAAACTTGCTTTTTGATAAAATTGTCCCTGAAATCAAGGATGTCATTAATATTCTTCTTAGGGACATATTTAAACAATATACGATAGAAGGAAATGTTTGTACTTTCTAAACCAAAATTTTTTCTCGCTACTTGATGTTGTCGTGTTAGGGAAGTCACTCAGTCATGTCCAACTCTGTGACCCCATGGACTGTAGCCCACCAGGCTCCTCCATCCATGGGATTTTCTAGGCAAGAGTACTGGAGTGGGTTGCCATTTCCTTCTCCATGTTGTATTTTAAGTTTTTTTCTTTACTTTGCTTCTCCTTCACTATACTTTGAATCTTTTGCCCAGAAGGCAGTGGGAGAGGAGGAATGAAAGGAAAGATACAAAGTTGAGAGAAATGGGCAAAAAGTGTCAGACTTGCAGATAGGAAATTGAGTGAGTGGTAGAAACTGCCAAAATCCTGTTTAGACCCAGGGCATAGTTCTCTTACTACAATAGAATATACTGTGTCTGCTTTTGCCTTGCTGTTGACTAAATAAAGACTAGAACAGCTCTCTTTATTAAATAGCAGAGACCAGAGAGAGGCTGCCGATGACTCTGGTCAAGGACGTGCTTCCTCCAATACCAGAACTAGAAGTTACTTCCGCAGTGCATCAGCAAGATCAATATACACGGTGAGTGATGCTTCAGTTTTATCAATGATTTGGCTATTTATTATAAACTCAAATAGATCCAGGCTCCCCATCCCTGGGATTCTCTAGGCAAGAACACTGGAGTGGGTTGCCATTTCCTTCTTAAATGTATGAAAGTGAAAATTGGAAGTGAAGTTGCTCATTTGTGTCCAACTCTTAGCGACCCCATGGACTGCAGCCTACCAGGCTCCTCTGTCCATGGGATTTTCCAAGCAAGAGTACTGGAGTGGGTTGCCATTGCCTTCTCTGGAGGTATGCTGCTAAGTCGCTTCAGTCGTGTCTGACTCTGTGTGACCCCATAGACAGCAGCCCATCAGGCTCCCCCGTCCCTGGGATTCTCCAGGCAAGAACACTAGAGTGGGTTGCCATTTCCTTCTCTAATGCATGAAAGTGAAAAGTGAAAGGGAATCGATCAGTCGTGTCCGACTCCTAGCGACCACATGGACTGCAGCCTACCAGGCTCCTCCGTCCATGGAATTTTCCAGGCAAGAGTGCTGGAGTGGGGTGCCATTAGTTAACTTCAAATTGCATTCCTGTCTGGATGTAGCAGATAGAGGGCTTCCCAGGCAACGTGCTAGTGGCGCTGCATTAGTGCCTGCCAATGCAGGAGACATAAGAGATACGGGTTCAATTGCTGGGAAGATCCCCTGGAGGAGGAAATGGCGACCCACTCCAGTATTCTGACCTGAAGAATCCCATGGACAGAGGAGTCTGGCAGGCTACAGTCCCTGGGGTCACTAAGAGTCTGACATGACTGAACTGACCTACCATGCATGTAGCGCATAGGAGATAGAATGTGATGAACTTTCAAAATCGGTTCATGTGAATTAGATGGCATGAAATAAAATCACTATTTCCTCCAAGGTCTAGTAAGGACCAGTAAACTAATCTCTTAGTCTGTTGAATAAGATGTGTCCTGAGATGTCAGCTCATCTCTTGGCACTGTTTCCTGGGGCTGAGTCAGAAGTCCAGCAGGCTAATCATTGTTTCACTCAGAACATGAGAAAAGAGAGAATGTAAATTTGTAAAGTATAACTACTCATTGACCCTCAACTACTGAAATAAAAATTTCTCTAAAGTTTGTATTTTATAACCTAGATGAATGCACATTGATTTCCATGCATTTGAATACAAAACTGTGATCCGAAGTGTCCTAGAAATCTTTTTCTTTCATTCAACAAATACTTATTAAGTAGCTATTTTGTGAAAGGCATTATTGATAACCATTGTAAGAGGTATAAAAATTGGGACAAAATGGGAAACTAGCATTTCTTAGTATTCTTTTATGGTGCTTAGTGTTTAGAATACTTGGGTCCTGGCAGGAAATTGATGATATACTCATATTGAATAATCTGGGGAGAGTTTCATAAAGGGCCTTTTAAATCAGTAAGTGGGAAAACCAAAACAGGACAGTGTGGCAGCCTAGGGGTACTGCTACTGTCCCTAAGACCAAAGAGACAAAGAACTCAGAAGGACAGGGACAGAGGGACACACATACACACGCAGAAAGAATAGTGTGCAGACTGCCTGATAGGAGCAGTGGCTTTTGGTCATGGACACAACAGCCTGTTGTTGCCCTGAGGAGAGAGAATTAATATCCCAATTTGGCTGTTCTCCTTTCTTCTCAATGTCGAGTACTCCCCACTGGCCAAACCCAACCAGAGCCAGAGGACTCTGGAGCTAGCTTGAGACAGTTCATATAGGTTGGTCTCCCAAGCACCAAGCAAGGTGGACAAAAGGGGAGAGCAGATCGGGAGAGTCAACCAAGGGGATCCAGCATAGGTGGCTCAGTGCACCAAACTGGAAACTAGTGCCAAGGATCCCTCTGTCTTCAGGACTAGAGAGAGTCAGGTCTGCATGCTTGGGTCTTAGGGAAAAATTCCTAGGAGACTATAGTGTCATCATATAATGTTTCAATGAAATGTTACTGGTTGTTGTGCTTGATATTTCTCATTGAGGTCCTCATTCTGGGATATTCAGCCTTCCATATGAAGGAAGACTCTCCTCTGTTCACTCACCGAATACTTTTAGAGCACCTACTGTGTGCCAAAAATTCTGCTACTCATTGGCAAAATAATAGCAGTCAATGGAAGAATTAGATTAGGGAGTCCCTAATTGTCAAGTAATGTGATAGAGGCCCTCACAGGAACTTGGGGAGCGTAATGAGGAGACCCTTTCACATGTTGCCTAGTATTTAACTGATGTCCAGTGAGTATTTGTCAAGTGAATGGATAAATTCCAACTTCTGTGTTTCTCTAGTAATGCATAAACACTTTCATTTTTATTTTTAGAAGTGGAAAATAAGCCCCAAAAATACAGTGGCAGAGGCTGGAAGAGACCCTAGGTTTCCTGGCTCCTAGGCTGAGAAGTTTATTACCACTAACCACACTGTCTTCTTGGGGCCATAAAGGAGGCTCTATGGCATAACAAAGGATTGGAAAGAGCCTTTAATCAGTGACTTTAGGAAGTTTTCTTGTGTTCTTATAAGACATAGTTTTAATAAATGGTTTTAATTTTTTTTTCCACTAATTATTTTCAGGTCAACAGTATTTTTGTATGAATAATATTTGCCTTTGTTTCTTAAATCTTCAGACTATCCTTATGAACTCCTCTGGGCAATTTGGACTGAACCCTTCTGAAGAGTACTCATAACTCTATTCTGGGAATGAGTTAACTGGTAAATATTTGGTACAGCTGACGCTGCACAATAGGAACCAGTAGAAATGCTGACTGGTTGATGGGAACTAACTCAATAGCACTCATTTTACCCAGGAGATCAAAGAAATGAGAGTTTTTTTCAGAAAGGAATTATGAGTCATAAAAAACAAGCTGATGAAACCCATGGAAAGACAACACTTACTTCCTTTGTTTATCTGCCATTATACAGCTTACAGTAGCCCCCAAATTTGATTTTGAGATACCAAAAACAAGGTTGAGGTTGAAAATGCTTTCTCTCATCATCCCACACTGCAGATCCTGATTTGATGTGTTTTCTTAAACAGATGGATTGTTCTTATTTTACAAATTGCTTAAGAGGATCTCGGTTGGTTGTTTATACATTTGCTTGCATCTATAAATCTTGCCTCTTTTCAGCACTGAGATGTTTAAAAATTCAAAGATACCAAAATAAAGTGAATTTAAGTGAAATATATGAATATTTAAATCTAATAACAACATGTTTCCCTTGTTTCTTTTGGTATTCATCTTTTCATAGCTATCACTGATGTTGAGTTATTATAAATATTAATTACACTAAAATTACACATAAACAAAAGGACAGTTCTTAATTTTGAAAAATAGGAAAATATCTTCCAAAGAATTAAAATGGCCTTACTAATTCATAGCAATCTACAGATTTAATGTGATCCCTATCAAATTTCTCATGACATTTTTCACAGAACTAGAACAAATAATCCTTTAATTTACATGGAACCATAAAAGACCCAGAATTGCTAAAGCAACCCTCAGGGGAAAAAAACAAAGCAAAACCAGAAAAAAAGCAGGAGACATAACCCTCCCAGACTTCAGACAACACTATAAAGCTACAGTGATCAAAACAATGTGGTACCAGTACTGGCACAAAAGTAGACATATGGATCAATGGAGCAGAATAGAGAGCCCAGAAGTAAACTCACACAGCTACGGTCAATTAATCTTCAATGAAGGAAGCAAGAATACACAATGGGGAAAGGACAGTCTCTTCAGCAAGTGATGCTGGGAAAGTTGGACAGCTGCATGTAAATCAATGAAGTTAGAACACACCCTTATACTATACACAAAAATAAACTCAAAATGGCTTAAAGACTTAAACATAATATATGACACCATAAAGTACCTAAAGGAGAACATAGGCAAAACATTCTCTGACAAAAATTGCACCAATGTTTTCTTAGGTTGGTCTCCTAAAGCAATAGAAATAAAAGCAAAAATAAATAAATGGGACCTAATCAAACTTATAAGCTTTTGCACAGCAAAGGAAACCATAAACAAAATGAAAAGACAACCAATGGAATAGGAGAAAATATTAATATTTGAAAATGATGTGACCAACAAGGGCTTAATTTCCAAAATATACAAACAGCTCATACAACTCAACAACAACAAAACAAGCAACCCAATCGAAAAATGAGCAGAAGGTAGACGTTTCTCCAAAGAAGGCATTACATATGGCCAATAGGCACATGAAAGGATGCTCAACATTGCTAATTATTAGAGAAATATAAGTCAAAACTACAATGAGGTGTCTCCTCACACTAGTCAGAATGGCCATCATTAAAAAGTCTATAAACCAGAAAGGCTGGAGAGGGTGTAGAGAAAAAGGAATCCTCCTATAGTGTTGGTAAGAATGTAAGTTGGTGCAGCCGTTGTTGAAAACAGTATGGAGAGTCCTCAAATAACTAAAAATAGAATTACCCATATGACCCAGAAATCCCACTCCCGGGCATATACCCAGACAAAACTACAATTCAAAACGATACATGCACCCCCAATGTTCATAGCAGCTCTACTCACAATGCCAAGACATGGAAACAACCAAAATGTCCATCACAGATGAATGGATAAAGAAGGTGTGCTGTATATATACAATGGAATTCTACTCAGCCATAAGAAAGAATGAAATATTGCCTTTGCAGCAACGTGGATGGGCCTGGAGATTATCATATTAAGTGAAGTCATAGAAAGACAAATACCATATATTATCCTTACTTTGGAACTGTGGTGCTGGAGAAGACTCTTGGGAGTCCCTTGGTTAGCAAGGAAATCAAGCCAGTCAATCCTAAAGGAAATCAACTTTGAATATCCCTTGGAAGGACTGATACTGAAGCTGAAGCTTCAATATTTTGGCCACTTGATTCAAAGAGCTGACTCATTGGGAAAGACCCTGATGTTGGGAAAGATCGAAAGCAAGAGGAAAAGGGGACAACAGAGGATGAGAAGGTTGAATGGCACCATCAACTCAATGGACATGAGTTTGAGCAAACTCCAGGAGATGGTGAACGAAAGGGAAGCCTGGCATGCTGCTGTCTTTGAGTTGGAAACAACTTAGCGACTGAACAACAGCAATAATATGTGGAATCTAAAATATGACATGAATTTATCTGCAAAACAAAAAGAGACAGACAGAGAGACAGACTTGTGAGTGACAAAGGGGAGGGAATAGGGAGGGATGGGCTGGGAGTTTGGAGTTGGTTCAGTTCAGTCACTCAGTTGTGTCCGACTCTTTGTGACCCCATGAATCGCAGCACACCAGGCCTCCCTGTCCATCGCCAACTCCCGGAGTTTACCCAAACTCATGTCCATCGAGTCAGTGATGCCATCCAGCCATCTCATCCTCGGTCGTCCCCTTCTCCTCCTGCCCCTAGTCCCTCCCAGCATCAGGGTCTTTTCCAACGAGTCAACTCTTCGCATGAGGTGGCCAAAGTATTGGAGTTTCAGCTTCAATGTCAGTCCTTCCAGTTAACACCCAGGACTGATCTCCTTTAGGATGGACTGGTTGGTTGGAGTTAGTAGGTACAAACTATTACATATAGAATGGATAAGCAATAAGATCCTACTGTGTAGTTTAGTCAACTACACTCAATATCGTGAGATAAACCATAATGGAAAGGAAATAAAAAAGAATGTAGGAAAGAAAAATATCTTCAGAGAGTTAAGGTGTAACTTAATCTCTTAATGTCAATATATGACTAAAATTGCTTATCTGTGTAGATTTTCAGAGTTTAACTGCAGAGTCTGATTCAATATTAAGCAATCTAACAGGAATGAATGTTTTAGCACATAAAGGTTTTTTTTTTTTTGTATTCTATATTTTGTTATTATTAGCTCACAAACTGAGGTTCTAATTGTAAAATTTAGAGATTGAGAATTTGGCAAATGGAATTCTATTAATCATACTTTTTTTGCTTGTATTTCCCCGATTAATAGGTGAGTCAGGCTCAGATCTGGAATACTTCAGCAGGAATTTAGGGGTGTTACACTCTCTGAGGTATGGACATTATATGATTTCTGAGAAGCCAAATTATTGTTTCCTTGCATATCACCTACTATATTCTGACAAATGACTTGGAAATCAATGGGAACTTGGCATACAAAAAGCATAAATGAAGCTTCAAGTTGTGTTACTTTGTGGCAGCTTTTAAAAGCTGATTTCACTTATTCATTGAAATAATAGACTTTAACTGAAACTGTGAAGCACTGAAAGATGTAGATGGCTGCTGTCTGCCCACAGGCTTACGATGTGAAGGAGACAGGAGATCCATGCCACTAATTATAACACTAGGTGCCATGGTAAGATGTGTCCTTAATAGGCTGCATGGTTCCTGCTGAGAATTCACAGGCCAATAGAATCATCACCAGTTGAGGGTGATCTGGTAGGCTTCTCCGGAAGCCCACTTCTGAGCAGGGTCTGAAAGATGAGTTTTCCTAATCTCTCAGTAAATCTATGCTTGCTCAGCCCTCATGCCCTTTTCATATCTGTCATTTACAATTATTTTCATGATTATTAATTAAGGTCTGTCTCTCTGCCTAGACTGGTTCTGTTCACCATACTATCCCTGGCAGCTGGTTTAATGCTCAGCTCACAAGTAGGGGCTTAATAAATGTTTGTTGGATGAAGAACTATTTCTTGAGCTTTCTTATACACCAGGCACATGCCATGTACACTCATTTCCTCAGCACAATAGCTCTCAAGGTGTCATTACCTCCAAGAAGCTAACCAGTTAGTGTGTCACTCTAGACTAATATCTAGCTCCAGTTGAGGTCTGTTGGGCTGCAAAGCTGGGGCTGCCCCTAGGACTCACACTGCAGGGTGAAGATGGGATGAAGGGCACAAGACGCTCGGGGGGTGGCTGAGAAAACGGCTCCCGCCCAGAGCTCCAGTGTCCTCTCTCTTGGGAGTAAGAGGAGCCTGGGTAAACCTGACCTTGAAGGAGTCTTCTGATGGAATGTCTCTGGGCTTGTTGGTCCTGCCTGCCTCTCCTTCAGCCAGCCAGTTCTGCTCGGCTCCCTGCGCACTTGGCTCCAATAAAAATGAACCCGTGTTCCTGGGTGTCTGGTGTGACTCCAGGCTTCCAATCCCCACCGTTGAGCTTGACTTTTAGCACACCCCACTTCTGCACTGGTTCCACTTCTGACCTTGACCCACCTCATACCCCCCTTTCTGTGACTTATAGCTTCATCCCCTGTGTGTCTGTGGTTGTCACCGTAGGGGACCCTTCCCAGCTGTGCCCCACACTTATCTCCTTGATCTCTGTGTCCTGCTGAGTAGCGGGGACCCCAGCTCTCTGTCCAGAGGAATTCAGGTGTCAACTGGAGTGGGCAGGGAACCATAGCACCAGGCGGAAGGCTGGCTATGTTGCTGAGACACCGAGCAGACACAGTGTGATTAGCATGGAAGAAAGAGGGATGGGCAGAGGAGAGGGTGTCAGGGGAGAACTGGTGGCACTTGGCAATGATTTGATGCAGGTGTGGCCTGAGGGTGCGGCAGGGGAAGCAGGGAGAGAAGAGGGGCAGAGACACCCCTCTGGATCTCTGTGTGGGAAACAGTATTGCCCAAACTTACAGCTGCCGCCTTTGGTTTCCAGAATTTTCATTTTCCATAAGATTCCCTTCACGGTTTACTTTCATCCTAGTTTCAAGCTCTGCTTCTCCCTGCACCCTGCATACTTAGCCATCCTGGATGGAGCAGCCCTTCTTCAGACCACCTTGTTCCTCCAGCTTCCTTTCTGACCGTTCCCTTTCCTCTCACCTGCAGAAATCCTCTCCACCCCTCAAAGGCAGACGGGTTACCATGTCCATGGAGCAGCCCCTGCTGATGCCAGTTGGAATAATGTCTCTCTTCTGTGCTTCCCTAGGGCTCAGTCCTCTTATCAAAGTCGTTCTCACATCCTGCCTCACACCACAAACATTGTACTCATGTCTGTTTCCCCATCAGACTGGGAGGAGACTGGGAATTACATCTTTTCCAGTACCCACTTCTCCCTACCTGCTCCTCCTTTGCAATACTCATCAATGGAGTTTGACAGATATTGGTTGTAAATCTGGCACAGTGTTAACCTTGAAGGCATGTGGAAGGGAGTGGGGCTGAGGATCTACATGCCAGGGACATCTAACTCACTGCCACGTTCTCTTGTATACTTGGTAGTGGATATATGGGAGTCATTGTGTTGTGATTTTATGTAGCTTATATATATATATTTTAAAATACACTTTTGTACCCACTTGAAATTTAATAAAATCAAATTTTAAAAGAGATAAATATTGTATAAATTGCATCATCCTTTCTCCTTCTGTCAGAAGACAGCTCTGTCTTTCTCCCAATTGTATCTCTTTTCCTTCACATAAAACATGCTAGAATAAAGACTCAGACTCATTTTTCTGACAGTTGATTCTTGTTATTTGATTTTGTTTTCTTCCTTCTCTATTTTTATTTTACTTCTCTTTTCTGTCTACATCTTTCTTTCTTTTTGTAAAACAAACATTTATTTATTTGGCTGTTCAATTCAGTCGCTCAGTCATGTCCAACTCTTTGTGACCCCATGAATTGCAGTATGCCAGGCCTAGGCCCTGTCCATCACCAACTCCCAGAGTCTACTCAAACTCATGTCCATTGAGTTGGTGATACTATCCAACCATCTCATCCTCTGTTGTCACCTTCTTCTCCTGCCTTCAATCTTTCCCAGCATCAGGGTCTTTAGCAATGAGTCAGTTCTTCGCAAAACGTGGCCAAAGTATTGGAAGTTTCAGCTTCAGCATCAGTCCTTCCAATGAATATTCAGGACTGATTTCCTTTAGGATGGACTGGTTGGATCTCCTTGCAGTCCAAAGGACTCTCAAGAGTCTTCTTCAACACCACAGTTCAAAAGCATCAGTTCTTTGGCGCTCAGCTTTCTTTCTAGTCCAACTCTCACATCCATACATGACTACTGCAAAAACCATACCTTTGACTAGACAGACCTTTGTGGCAAAGTAATGTCTCTGTTTTTTAATATGTTGTCTAGATTGGTCATAACTTTAATTCCAAGGAGCAAGCGTCTTTTAATTTCATGGCTGCAGTCACCATCTACAGTGATTTTGGAGCCCCCTCAAATAAAGTCTGTCACTGTTTCCACTGTTTCCCCATCTATTTCCCATGGAGTGATGGGACCAAATGCCATGATCTTAGTTTTCTGAATGTTGAACTCTAAGCCAACTCTTCACTCTCCTCTTTCACTTTCATCAAGAGACACTTTAGTTCTTCACTTTCTACCATAAGGGTGGTGTCATCTGCATATCTGAGGTTATTGATATTCTCCCAGCAATCTTGATTCTAGCTTGTGTTTCATCAAGCCCAGCATTTCTCATGATATACTCTGCATATAAGTTAAATAAGTAGGGTGACAATATACAGCCTTGACATAATCCTTTCCCAGTTTGGAACCAGTCTGTTGTTCCATGTCCACTTCTAACTGTTGCTTCTTGACCTGCATACAGATTTCTCAGAAGGCAGGTATGATGGTCTGGTATTCCCATTCCTTAAATAATTTTCCACAGTTTGTTGTGATCCACACAGTTAAAGGCTTTGGCATAGTCAATAGAAATAGATGTTTTTCTGGAACTTTCTTGCTTTTTCTACGATCCAATGGATGTTGGCAATCTGATCTCTGGTTCCTCTGCCTTTTCTAAATCCAGCTTGGAGAATTTTGAGCACTACTTTGCTAGTGTGTGAGATGAGTGCAATTGTGTGAGATGAGTGCAATTGTGTGGTAGTTTGAACATTCTTTGGCATTGCCTTTCATTGGGATTGGAATAAAAAGTGATCTTTTCCAGTTCTGTGGACACTGCTGTACTGGATCTTAATTGCAACTTGCGGGATCTTGAACTCTCAGTTGTGGCACACAAACTCTTAGTCGCAGAATGTGGGATCTAGTTCCCTGACCAAGGATCAAACCAGGGGCCCCGTGCACTGGGAGTGCAGAGTCTTAGCCACCGGACCACCAGGGAAGTCCCTACATCTTTCTTAACCCTTTCCAACTATTGGTGCTACTCTGATGGGTGGCAATCTTAGGATAATGAGTGAAAGGAAGTTCTTACATTTGAAAAATCTAAATAGGTATGTTATTGATTAACGGAGAGGTACGACAACAAATGGATGCATTTTAAAATCCTCTATGAACTAGGAATCATTACTTTAGTAAAGACAGAGTGGTCTAGAAGCTTCTTTAATCTGAAGGACAAGATGAAGTGTGCTTGAAAGGGGATGGGGCAAAACAGTCCATTTTGGCAAAAATAATACTTCACAAAATCTTTTGGATGAGTTATTTCCTCCCCAACCCTCAGAGTTAAGGCTGTTACCAGAGGGAAATATCGAGATAAATTTATTGCTTATTGAAAGAATATAATATTTAGGTTATCATTTGAGATACTTCCATCTGCAAATAATAGCAAGCCCAAGTTGAAGTGACATAAATTATAAGAAGATGTATCGTCTCACCCAATAGAATTCTGAGTAGGGTGCTTCCCAAGTTGGTGAACTCAAGAACTCACCTCATTGAGCACCTGGTTCTTTCCTCCTTTTCCTCTCTGCTGTCTTCTACTTGTTGGCATCGTCTTCAGGCTTTCCCTTTTATGGTTTCAAGGACGGCTGGTACTAAATAGTGGCCCCACAGCACGTTCTTCCACCACTCTGTTCTTTTTAAAAGTGAAAAGCTGTTAGAGGAAGCCCCCTTCTGGAAAGATTTCTCCTCGTGTCAGAGAGTCTAGAATTGGATCACAAATGTGCGTGTTAAGTCATAGTCTTTCCAGGCCAGGTGGCAATTGGGTCACAGACCTGCCCTTAAACCCAATGATGACAGCACAGGGGGATTGAAACCACTATGATTGGTTTGAAAGTGAAAGTGAAAGTTGCTCAGTCGTGTCTGACTCTTTGCAACCCTATGGACTATACAGTCCATGGGATTTTCCAGGCTAGAATACTGGAGTGGGTAGCCGTTCCCTTCTCCAGGGGATCTTCCCAACCCAGGGATTGAACCCAGGTCTCCTGCATTGCAGGCAGATTCTTTACCAGTTGAGTACCAGGGTCTAGAAGGACTCAGATTGGCCTGGTTCTTTAAGCAGGGAGAGAAATTGACTGTCAGACTGAAAACGGGTCTCTGTATACATGGAAGAAGAGGAAACGACTGATGAGTGCCTCCTAGAATCCTCCTCATTCTAAGGAGATGTGCAGAGAGAAACTGATTGAAAACAAAACACAGGCTTCCCCCTCGGGACAACATTTTGAGGCACACTAAGGTGTCAGACTTTATTTTGGGGCTCCAAAATCACTGCAGATGGTGACTGCAGCCATGAAATTAAAAGACGCTTACTGCTTGGAAGAAAAGTTATGACCAACCTAGATAGTATATTCAAAAGCAGAGACATTACTTTGCCGACTAAGATCCATCTAGTTCAGGCTATGGTTTTTCCTGTGGTCACGTATGGATGTGAGAGCTGGATTGTGAAGAAGGCTGAGCACCGAAGAATTGATGCTTTTGAACTGTGGTGTTGGAGAAGACTCTTGAGAGTCCCTTGGACTGCAAGGAGATCTTAACCAGTCCATTCTGAAGGAGATCAGCCCTGGGAAATCTTTGGAAGGAATGATGCTAAAGCTGAAAGTCCAGTACTTTGGCCACCTCATGTGAAGAGCTGACTCACTGGAAAAGACTCTGATGCTGAGAGGGATTGGGGGTAGGAGGAGAAGAGGACGACCGAGGATGCGATGGCTGGATGGCATCACAGACTCGATGGACGTGAGTCTGAGTGAACTCTGGGAGTTGGTGATGGACAGGGAGGCCTGGCGTGCTGAGATTCACGGGGTCGCAAAGAGTTGGACACGACTGAGCGACTGAACTGAATTGAACTAAAAGCTCATGCATTGGAGAAGGAAATGGCACCCCACTCCAGCGTTCTTGCCTGGGACAGGGGAGCCTGATGGGCCACTGCCTATGGGGTCGCACAGAGTCGGACACGACCGAAGAGCAAGGCTCTTCATCAGCATGTGTCCTCATCCAGCATTTCATGATGAGTGTCCACAGGGTTGTCATAGGACTATCATTCCCTCCAAAGATATGTCTATTTTCAGATGGACTGTGAAAATAGCCCAACTATTTTTACATAGAAAGGTGATTATCAGTGTGTGATAGTACAAAGGCAGGCACAGTGTTTGTAGTGAAGAGTTGAATGGTTGTCATTATCTTTCTTTTGTGATCTTATGCCGCTTTCCCCTTAGGAATTATGTCTCATCCATTGAACAATGTCTTGGCAAGGCTGTATGTAAATTGAGGTTTCTTGCCCATCGGCCAAGGGGTGACATGTGACCTGAGCTAGACCAATGTGACCCACTTTCTCAGGACTTTGAATTTATAGTGACATGAGAATGGAAAATATTATTTGAGTTCTTCATTCTGGCAGTTAATTTGCATCATTCCTGCTTTTAGACCCTCTAGGATCCACCCAGCCCCTCCAAACTATCTTGATCCTGAGGTTGGTTCTCCAGCCTTCCCTTCAATTCCATGAGCTACCAGTAACATCCTTGCAAAAAGATCATTTCCTGCTTCAGTAGCCTGCTATATACAACATCTAACATCTATTTTATTTCATAAAATCATAGGATGTCTGAGCTGTAAGAAATCTAAGAAATCATCTGGTCAGTGTCCTCATTTTGCAGCTGACGAAACTGAATCTCCCAGAGGTTGAGGGTTTCTCTCAAGGTCACATCACAAAACTTATCAGTGACAGAACTGGGAATAAGACAGGGTCTCATTTGCCCAGGGTAGTGTAGCTTGCTTTTTATTTTCATTCCTTTTTATTATAAACCACAACCTGCCTTTCTCCTCTTTCTCTCATACTTAATACAGAATGGTGACCTTAAAATTTTCATTTCTCCCCTAAATTCATAATTTGCTTGGAGGAGTCAAAAATTTTGTTTCAGAGGTAGTCCTTTCAGAGATGTGGCATCTGGTAAAGACAGACATCAGTTTATATCCTTATATGGAGCCTTAACTATTTTCAACTATCTATAAAGAAATTCATGTTTGGAAAGGAAGTGGTTTGCTCTAGGGAAACATATGGGTTAGGGTTCTGAAAGTGATTATCTCCCATTTTTAACTTTAGCTTCTAGCTGTGTGCATTTGGAGAAAGTCTTCCTTGATTCCCACTAAAAGATAAATATCTGCTCTATTTTTTCAGTCACCTTAGGGAAATCATAGATTAGACAACTGCTGCCCAAATAGCCCAATGTTAAGGTAGGAATTGGGAAGAGGTTTTCCCTGGTGGCTCAGTTGGTAAAGAATCCATCTGTAATGCAGGAGACCCAGGTTCAATCTTTGTGAGGGGAAGATCCCCTGGAAAAGGAAATGGCAACCCATTCCAGTATTCTTGCCTGGGAAATCCCATGGACAGAGGAGCCTGGTGGGCTATACAGTCCATGGGGTTGCAAAGAGTTGGACAAGACCTTAGCAACTAAACTATCACCGCCACCACTTTAGGCACTAAAAATGTACTTGTTAATTCATTTACCTCACAACATGAGAAAGCAAGTACTCTTATCAGGATCCCAATTTACAGATGAAGAAAGTAAGGTACAGAGAGGTTAAGTAACTTGCTTAAGGATATACAGATTTAAGTGGCAGAGCTGAGATTTGAACCAGGTGGTCTCAGTTCAAAGTCCATGCCCTTAACACTCTGTTACATCTTAATTATTAACTCTCGCTAAGGAGATAAAAGTAGATTCATTTTCCTAGGAAAAGAAGATTGTCCAATACCTTTTGTACACACTTCTAGCCAAGGAGGAGGGTGGTTCTGTAGCACGATTCTCTGTGTCCCAGTGATGCTTGCGGCATACACTTATGACACCATTGAACTGTAAGTACTCCTACACAACAAATATTTTTCTTGTCTCTACCCATGTAACCAAATACATCTAAAGAACCTGATTACTTGGTAGTTGTGAGATGAATTGCACAGAGGGGAGCTTTTGCTCTGGATGCTCATCAAATAGGATCAAAAGTGAATCATTTAATAGATTATTTAAGAGTCAAATTCTTTGAACTCATCTCAAGATCCCCTGTAGTGAAAGGTACTAATTACAATACAAAAACACCCAAATATTGATTAGAAAATGCTACGAACTAAGTGCCCAGAAAGTCCTTTTCTGCTTACTGGATTTAAAACACATTATTCTGCTTGAAATTTGTTACAGAGAAACAGGAAATCATCTCCATTCCCCATCCTGTTTTGGCAAACAGACAAAGTAACTTTTATTTTTAAGCAATTTATCAAAACAAAGTTCCACTATGTCAAAACAAATTGACAGTGCTTAATGCTTACATCACAGTAAGATTTTTTGGTCATTATTCTTTATTCAGAGTGAAAAATTCAATAGAAAAAAAAGGTGTTTAAAAAATTGCCCATTTTATTCAAGCTCTCTTAATTACAGACTAATGCTAGAAGAAAAGTTCATTATTCAGTAGTAGCTGTTGGTTTTTTAATAGGATAATTCGATCAATGTGAGCAAAAAGGATCTCTTTAAATGGCATGTTTTAGTGGCAAAATTCACACAGGCTGTATTCCTGAGAATTTGCTGGTTTGCATGGATGGGTGGTGCTGGAGGAGCAGTAGGGAGAATGAGGTGGAGGAGGCTTCCTGCCTCTCTTGGGAACTGGTGGTAAGAGCCCTGGGTGTATAGCGCCCCCTCCCTGAGGACCAGGTTGGCCTACCTGGGCCCCAAACAAGCTAGTTTCTGAGCACCATTAACAAGTACTGGTATCTGATGTAGAAATTACCCAGTAAGTGTTTGTGGACTTAATGAATGGAATGCTATTGGAGCCCAGACAAGGGCACTGAAATCAAGGAGGAAGAAATGAGAGAAGACTTTCTGGAGGAAGGGGCATAATCTGACACTTAAGGAAGCTGGGCAGAGTGGAAAGAACACATATGAAGGCACTTGGGCAGTTGTGTACAGAAAAGAGGGGTTTACTTTAAGATCTATGTGTCCTCCAACACACATACACACACACACACACACACACACACACACACACACACACACACACACACGGGCTCCTGACACGCAGGAGATGGAAGCATGCTCTCTTTGACATTGTAATAACCATGCTATTCTGTTTCAAGGACACTGTGGTAATTAACGTGGAGAGAGATGGGCTTTGTTAAGCTTGAGAATGTCAGGGTTCTGCAGTGGAAAACTGACAATATTGTGATCTATTGTGATATTTTTCATATTCTATAATTTGAGCTTGTAACTGCTTCACCAATTAAAGTTTAAGCAGGCAGCCCTTAAATACTACTGCCCAACTGAAAGAATGATTTATTACACACAGAGTTATTGGAAGAGAGGGAAGCCAGATTGTATTCAGAGGAACACCACTGAAGGTGGCTGTTAATTTTTGCTCCAGATATAGGCTTCCCTATTTAACTTAGAGAGAAGCTGCACCCTCAAGCCCCCTTTTGGAGAGTTCCAATGCACAATAGTACACTAAAAGGTTTAGAAAGTCCTTAGGGTTAAAAAAAAAAAGGTTTATTAATAGTTAACCCACTTCTCAGGAAAGTTCTTTTTTTTCCTTCCCGATTATCACTGAGTACATTTTTGAATCACTGCAGTGAGAAAAGATTGAGACACTGGAGGAAATTTCATCCCTCTTTGGGGGTTATATTATAGCCAGATTTTTAAAAATCCAGTCTAAGATAAATTCCATTAAAGCACAATTTGTGCTCATGATGCTGTGCTGATTTTAGGAATGCACTGTTCTGACATTATCAATAACGTTGAATTTCTCAGTTCATATGGGCTCCTGATGGGCTCCGATCAATGCATGGTAGCAGCTGCATAAGTTAAATTGCCACTACCCAGAGCTGAGAGGGAGCATGGTGCAAGGGGCCATCCACAAGGATCTCTGTGGGTTTTGCCCTTGAGTTGATGAGCAATTGATGAAGGTGCCCTAAAAGATAGGAGGGACCAGACTATAAAGGACTTTGTTTGGGTATTCTCTCAGATGCTGGGGTTCAGCCAATGAAGGTTTCAATGAAAGGAATAACCAGATTTGCACTCTTAGGGAATCTACGCTGACACTACCACCGTGGGTGGTTAGAGGGGAACTAACACCTGCACTGACTCCAGGTTGGTATCATAGGGGAGCCTACCGTCTGAGTTCTTAACCGAGACCCCTGTGATAAAAGGCAGATTGACAAGAGAAAAGCAATCAGAAATTTACTAACATGTAATCTCATGCATACAAGGGTGATGCCCAGGGAAAACTGAGTAACTCAGAGAGGTAGCTTAGAATTCGGACTTTAAACCCTGAATTCTAAATAGGGAAGGGGGCAGGAGATGTCAGCCTCTTAGGGTAGAGCAAATGATTTTTGGAAAGATGAGTGGACCCTTAGAAGAATAGGGGGAAATATGACCGGTTTGTGATAAAGTCTGTCTGGAAGTGGTGTTGACTGCTGGTCTCCTCTTTCGTACTGAGGCAGTCTACCCTGGTTGCTGAAACTCCCAGTTTAGGAATCTATGACAACTGAGCCCCTTATGGAGTATCTGTCTTCAGGTAGGTAAGGGAAGTTCAAAGCCTCTCCCTGACAGCTCAACGGTAATCAACATACCGAAGCAGCATATTTGGGGATGGCATGTCCTGAACCCCTACAGTCATATATTGGGGTGGCATATGCTGTCGTCCTTCAGTATCTATTATGCCAGTTCACAGGAATGATGAGAAGAAAGGGGAACAAGACAGAAACAATGGGATCCAGGAAGATACACAAAGAAATAACCGATAGCACTTGGAAACTGATTGGACACTGAGGGTGAAGAAAAGTAGGAGCCTAGGGTGACAGCTAGGCTTATGGCAGAAGTAACACTATGCATCCAATTAAGAAAATATATTAATAGGAGGACGGGGGAAAGGTGATGAATTCAATTCAGAGATGTTCAGATTAAGTTTAGTGGAACACCCAAACACTGAAACACAGGTATCTGATAGGAAGCTGACTCTATGGTTGGAATACAGGAGTGATATTAGGGCTCCAGGTAGAAATTTGCATGTTATCAGCATATAGGTGGATGCTTCCCTGGTGGCTCAAAAGTAAAGAATCCACTTTCCAACGCAGGAGACGTGTGTTGGATCCCTGGGTTGGGAAGGTCCCCTGGAAAAGGGAGTGGCAACCTACTCCAGTATTTTTGCCTGGGAAATCCTATGGACAGAGGAGTCTGGCGGGCCATAGTCCATGGGGTCACAAAGAGTCACACACAATTTAGTGACTAAACAATAACAACAACAAGCAGGAGAAAAGACAATTTCTAACAAGTGGTGCTGGGAAAACTGGTCAACCACTTATAAAAGAATGAAACTAGAACACTTTCTAACACCATACACAAAAATAAACTCAAAATGGATATAGATCTAAACATAAGACCAGAAACTATACAACTCCTAGAGAAGAACATAGGCAAAACATTCTCTGACATAAAACACAGCAGGATCCTCTATGACCCACCTCCCAGAATATTGGAAATAAAAGCAAAAATAAACAAATGGGACCTAATTAAAATTAAAAGCTTCTGCACAACAAAGGAAACTATAAGCAATTCAGAATGGGAGAAAACAGCAAATGAAGCAACTGACAAAGAATTAATCTCAAAAATATACAAGCAACTCCTGCAGCTCAATTCCAGAAAAATAAACAACCCAATCAAAAAATGGGCCAAAGAACTAAACAGACATTTCTCCAAAGAAGACATACAGATGGCTAACAAACACATGAAAAGATGCTCAACATCACTCATTATCAGAGAAATGCAAATCAAAACCACAATGAGGTACCATTTCACTCCAGTCAGAACGGCTGCTATCCAAAAGTCTATAAGCAATAAATGCTGGAGAGGGTGTGGAGAAAAGGGAACCCTCTTACACTGTTGGTGGGAATGCAAACTAGTACAGCCACTATGGAAAATAGTGTGGAGATTCCTTAAAAAACTGGAAATAGACCCAGCAATAGACCCATATGACCCAGCAATCCCACTGCTGGGCATACACACTGAGGAAACCAGAATTGAAAGAGACGTGTGTACCCAGATGTTCATCACAGCACTGTTTATAACAGCCAGGACATGGAAGCAACCTAGATGTCCATCAGAAGATGAATGGATAAGAAAGCTGTGGTACATATACACAATGGAGTATTACTCAGCCATTAAAAAGAATACATTTGAAACAGTTCTAATGAGGTGGATGAAACTGGAGCCTATTATACAGAGTGAAGCAAGCCAGAAAGAAAAACACCAATACAGTATACTAACGCATATATATGGAATTTAGAAAGATGGTAATGATAACCCTGTATGCGAGACAGCAAAAGAGACACAGATGTATAGAACAGTCTTTTGGACTCTGTGAGAGAGGGAGAGGGTGGGATGATTTGGGAGAATGGCATGGAAACATGTATAATATCATATGTGAAATGAATCTCCAATCCAGGTTTGATGCATGATACAGGATGCTTGGGGCTGGTGCACTGGGATGACCCAGAGGGATGGTATGGGGAGGGAGGTGGGGAGGGGGGTTCAGGATGTGGAACACGTGTACACCTGTGGAGGATTCATGTTGATGTGTGGCAAAACCAAGACAATATTATAAAGTAATTGGCCTCCAATTAAAATAAATAAATTTATATTAAAAAAAAACAACAAGCAGAAACTATGGATATACCTAGTAGGTTAGTAGATTTGTTTTCAAACTGATTTATATGGATTTGGATGAGAGAACTGCAGAGTGAATTTCAAGCTGAACCCTATTTTATTTGGTAGAATGCACAACAGTTACCATAATGTTGTGAACTAGTTGGATGAATATATGGATGAATGGATGATTGAATGAGTAAAGGGTAGAGGTTCACTAAAACCAATAGATGTTTTCCTCTTTTACTTTACTTCATGATTTGTTTTAGTTTTAGCTCCGGAAACAAGAAAAAAAATATGACTATCTCAAAGAGCCAAAAAGGCAACAGTGGGTGGATTGTTTGGATGCAACACATGGAGGACTTTATTCCTGCACTTAAAAATCAACGAGCCTTTTGCTTTTGAGCCAAGTGATTTCAAACCATTGATGTATATTATTCCCATTAGGTATCGATGCCCTAGCAGTGGCTGACCAACTGCTGCCTTCAAGCAATCCAGATGGAGATGACCAGTCAAATGACAGACTTGTTACTTTCAGTAAGCAAGCCTATTATTTCACACATGACTTCCTTTGAGTAAATGTGAGTTTTCACTCTACATACCTGGCCAGAAATCAAGTGGTTTTACAAGAGAGATGTGGGGTATCAGGCACTGGATTGTGACACCCGTATCTTATATAAATGGCCATACTTATGGTCCTTGGGGGGCTACAGAATAGTCCAAGACTTCTAATAATCAATCACACCACCATCAAGGCAATAGACAGGGCAGGTTGGAAGCAAGTTTTCCATTACCACTGATGGATGACTTTCACCTTTTTGTGGAAGAGTAGTTTTGACTCTTCATGAATCATAGAGGACACACTTAAAATGCCCAGCTGTGGCCCTAAACAGTCAAAAACATTTTCATACTTCTCTACAGGCATCAAATAGTTTGGGCAATGCCAAGTAAGTTACAATCCATTTCTGTAGTTTGGGAAGGTCGTTAGGACTCAGATTCATTATCTGCTGAGACTTTTCTTTGTTTTCCATTTATTACTCTCCTTTGAGTGAAATAGAGCTGCAGGAGTGGAACAGAGACCTCAGTTCATTCATCCCTGACACATTATTCGTGTCTACCATTTCTCCATAAATTTGGACAGGAAGAGACAGAAATTGCAAATGCAGGGATTTAAATTACCTTGGGCTACATTTGTCAAGATGAGCAGATTGTAAACTGCCTCTTGCAAATATGATAAGCATTTGGGCATCAAGCTAATAACCGGGAACCACAGACTCATTCATTTGTGTGGTGTTTCCCTCCAGAAGTTTCTGAAATTGCTTCTGTAGTCATTACATAGAGCTAGAATTGTTCAGGTTTAGCAGGAAGATTAGACACACTACACTATCTGGCTAAGGAAGCTGGCTTTTTCCAGTGAGGTTGAAATGGTAATTTTTTTCTATTTATATCATCACAATCTTTACAAACTGCTCACTTAGAATCCTTGATTCGGGCTTTTCTGAGAAAACAAGGAGAGATCTGTATAATCCTTTAAATTGTCTTAGAGCTTTATAGGCACATTGATGACAAAGAAATCCAAATCATTAAGATGCTCTCACTCACAGTTATGGCCCATCTGTTGAAAAATAACCTTTGTATTTTACACTTTAAGTCCCTGGCAGGATCCTATCCTCTTATCTTCTTCAACAGAAGCTATTTTCTTTTGCTTCTTGTTTTGACCTTTAAAAATTTCACTACATAAGTCATCCATTAATACATTTTCATTATAAAAATATTACAAATAACACTGGATTTCCTTTGATTACTATGTCAAATTCTGAAGTTCTCCCAATCCTATCCATCTTTGGTCACAAGCATCATTAATAGTTTTGTGTGTATCTCTCCAGAATTTCTTCCAGGAATGTGTGTGTGTGTGTGTGTGTGTGTGTGTGTGTGTGTGTGTGTGTGTCTGTGTGTAGTATATTTTTGTGTATGCTATTACATGTTATTTGAGATAAATATACTATAATGAAGAAAGCTGAGCACTGGAGAATTTATGCTTTTCAACTGTGGTGTTGGATAAGACTCTTGAGAGTCCCTTGGACTGCAAGGAGATCCAACCCGTCCATTCTAAAGGAGATCAGTCCTGGGTGTTCTTTGGAAGGAATGATGCTAAAGTTGAAACTCCAGTACTTTGGCCACCTCATGAGAAGAGTTGACTCATTGGAAAAGACTCTGATGCTGGGAGGGATTGGGGGGCAGGAAGAAAAAGGGACGACAGAGGATGAGATGGCTGGATGGCATCACTGACTTGATGGACGTGAGTCTGAGTGAACTCCGGGAGTTGGTGACGGCTGGCATGCTGCAATTCATGGTGTCACAAAGAGTAGGACACGACTGAGTGACTGAACTGAACTGAACTGATACTATAAATACCATACCACAAGTTTCTTTTTTCATGCAGTGATTCTGGAGCTCTGTTAGTACAGAGAGCTGTTCCATCTTGCTATGGATTGAATGTTTATATCCTCCCAAAATTATATGTTGAAGCCAATGCGGTTATATTTGGAGGATGGCTTTGGGGAAGTAATTAGGTTACAAGTAAGGGTGGAGACCTCATGGATGAGATTAGTGCCCTTATAGGAAGAGACATAAGAGAGCTTGCTTCCTCTGTCTCTTCATTCTCTGCCATGTAAAGATGCAATGAGAAGACAGCCATCTGCAAAGCCAGAAGTGGGCTCTCACCAGGCACCAGATCTGCCAGTACCTTGATCTTATCCAGAGAAATAAATGTTTCTTGTTTAAGCCATCTAGTCTATGGTATCAGCAGCCCAAACAGACTAACACACATTCTTTCTAGTCTTTTTAACTACTGCATAATATCTCACAGTATTGGTAGACCATAGTTAACAAATAAGGGTAGTTACTAAATAGGTGGTTCTAACTTCTCACTGTAGGCTACCACTGCCTGATGAAGAGTCTTGAAAAATCCATTACAGAGTGAATTCTTCTAAGTAAAAAGTATAAATTCCATTTACTTTAATGAAAAAAAATGTTTATGTACTTCTAAGTGCCTAAATCATGCCCATTTATGCTACAACATCATGTAACATTAACATGGACACAAGGACTTCTATAGTTAATAATTAACTTGGCCAGATATTCTCCATCATTAATTACTCTATCATACAGCTGTTTCCATTCTTTCAGTGTTTACAGATTGAACACTTAAGACTTTGATGTATTTGCTCATTGAACAAATCACTACTGAGCACCTATTGTGAGTCAAACACTGCTTTGCATGCTGGGAATATATTAACAGACAAAAAATTCCTGTCTCATGGAAATTAAATCCTAACACAACAGACAACTAATGAAACAGAGCAAGACCTTATGGTCCTTCCCCCCAGCCATGTTCTCAGCCTGCCTTTTGTCTGTGGAAAAACTTTAGCCAAAGAATATGTTTAAACAGAGAAGTGAGAAAATGCAGAAACAAAGGAAAGCAGTCAGAGGAGACCAAATAATAATGATGATGTCACTAAGCATAATCAAAGACCTTTCGTTCCTCCTCAAGGGCTGCAGATAGTATTCTAAGCTGTATCCTGTCAGTTGTGTTATAGATGCTGGGACCCCCACCAACTGGAGAAGTTAACCACGCGATGCCCAGATTAGAGCCATGACATAAGCAGCCACAGTTCTGAGAACTGGCCCCAAGGAAATGGGAACAAACTGACCCCAGAACTGAAGATTAGCTGTACTTAATCACGATGACACTGGTCAAACCACAGATGACCAATCTCAAGATGACTGTCAGAGCTGACGGCGCCATTTCTGCATGTAGCCCTTTCTGTCTATGAAAGCTCTTACTCCGATTGTTGGGGAGAAGTTGGCGTCCACCCTCCCCCTCCCCATTACTAGCATCCAAAATAAAGCTTTCCTTTCCATCAATCCAGCTTCTTTAATAGCTTTTGAGTGGTAAGCAGTTGGACCTTGGTTCAGTAGCAGTAAGATATAAATGATGGTAGAGAGTGATATATCCTAAGGAGAAAAAAACAAAGCAGGGAAAGGGAATATTGGGAGGACTGAAATTTGACCTGGAGATACCTCACCAAGAAGGAGGCTTTGATTAAAAAGCCCAAAGAAGTGAAGGAGGGATGTGTGAAGCTGTCTAGAAGAAAATTATCCCTCTCTATATAAGATGCCCTATATCCCCTGACTAAGATGCCCTCTAGGACCAAATAATTCTTTCTGACAGAAATGCCCAGTCTTTTTGTCCTGCAGTTCATCATTGGTTTCTCGTCCTTTATCACATTTCTTAGCAGCGGATTTTTTTCCCCAAAGATAGCAGACTAGAGTTTTCTTGCAGAAGTGTTAAGAGGCGATCACAGTTTTCAGTGATAAATGGATCGCTCAGCATGAGATTTATAACATGAGGGAGAATGGGACACATAGGCTACCCACTTTCTCTTGGGAGGCATTGGCAGGAAAAATGTGGTTAGGCTTCTGACAGGGAGATTTGTGGAGCAATCTGTCTCTGCCGGAGGCCACTGGCTAGAGAAGGAGCCCAGGTATTAGCTGGAAGAGAAGAACTCAATGCAAGTGAAAATGAGCAACTTTTTTCATGACCAGGTATCTGCTTGTCTGGGGGCTCTGGCTAGCATTTTATATACTCTCTCAATATAAATCCTATCTCTTCTGGTTATCATTTGGATAACCTAAGACAGATTATTTAATCTCTCTGAGGTTTGCATTTCATCTGGAAAATAAGTATGATAATAGTCGCTATCTCATAAGGATGATATTGGGAGTTAAATTGAGACCATGAAGGTAAAGTGTCTGTAACAAAGTTAAGTAGTTAGTGAATAAAGATATTGTCACCACCAGCATCACTATCATCACCATAGCTACTACCATCATCTTTATCACCACCAGCAAAATAATCAGCATCATTATAACCACCACCACCACCACTAGCATCATCTCTATCACCACCACCATCACCACCACCAGCATCATCATCAGTGTCGACACCACCATCGTCATCTCTATCACCCGTCACCATCATCATCATCACAGCCCGCACCACCACCATCATCATCTCCATCACCACCACCACCACCACCACCACCACCATCGTCATCTCTATCACCACCACCACCACCACCATCATCATCTCCATCACCACCACCATCATCATCATCAGTGTCAACACCACCATCATCATCACAGCCCACCACCACCACCATCATCATCTCCATCACCACCACCACCACCATCATCATCATCTGTGTCAACACCACCATCGTCATCTCTATCAGCCGCCACCATCATCATCACCACAGCCCACACCACCACCATCATCATCTCTATCACCACCACCATCACCACCACCACCATCATCATCTCTATCACCACCACCATCACCACCAGCATCATCATCAGTGTCGACACCACCATCGTCATCTCTATCACCCGTCACCATCATCATCATCACAGCCCGCACCACCACCATCATCATCTCCATCACCACCACCACCACCACCATTTCTTGGGCTTAACAGGGTGCATCTTTAAAATACTTATCAGTATCTCACAGCCCATGGTACTAAAGATTCAACAAAGAGGCTACCTAAAATTGGTAATCTTCAAGGCAAGGGAAGCATAAAACCACTGCAAGCTCCAAGTAGGTAGTAGAGGGTTAAGGATTTCCAGAAAGGGTGGTGATTTACAAATGGCATTCTTTGGCACCAGTGACAGGGGAGGAGGAGGAAATGGAGCCATTTTAGGACAGTCAGAGGCACCTGTGAAACAGGATGCTGTGCTGATGCTGATCAGGGAGCTGCTTGATGTAAATATCTGGGAAGAGGTGCAGAGGCCTGCTGTGAGAAGCACCCAGGGGCCCAATAACCTCGCATGGCTTCATTCTGTGTTTCTTTGGCCCCAGTGTGTTCTCAGTTGCATGGAAACAACCACAGCTGACGACCAAATCTTTCAGCTACAAATTCACCTCACGGTATAAAGAGAGCTAAACACATAAGTATTCAGCTATCTCTAAAAAGAACATGTTAGTTTTCTCTTTTGTTGAAAGGCTCTACAGAAGAGTTTACAACACTAACTGGTCAGGCCAAAATGACATGGATTTGAATCCTGGCTCTGTTTCACCACTTGTGTAAGATCAGATGAGTTCTAAAATTCCTTGCATCTGAATGTTCTCATTTGGGGGAGCGGAAATTGTAGTATCTACCCATTAGGGTACTTACGGAGAGTAAATCGGATGATACATACAAAACACTCAGCACGGTGCCCAGCACACAGTATATACACATTAATGATTATTATTGAAGATTTTTGTCTGGATTGTTTTCTGGTGAGGTAAATAGGGAAGAAGAATATAAATGTAGAGAAGGAGAAAGGGAAGAAGAGGAGACATGAAAAAGAGAGTCAGGATGTGGAAAGCTTATCTTGGAAGAGGCACTTAATGACTGTCAAGAAAGTCCTGAGAGAGAAGAAGGATAAAGGTGGCAGGGACTCAAAGGCAGAGGATTCGTTTTGCTTTTCTGCCAAGGTTTCATCCATCTGCTCTTGGCTTCTATGCTGACTTTCCCCGCCAAATGGCAGCTCTAGAAACCTAGTGGTGAAACCCAGGGCAGGGAGACAGACCATTTCGGAATCACTCTAAACTTTTGTTCTCAGAAGAGTCATATACGAAATGTACATACTATTCTTTTGCAGTATGGAATCTCTTTGAGACTAACAGAAGAGACAGGCCTTCAAGTGAGTCAGCAGTGACCACAGGCAGACATAATCCTATTGCTTTTTGGCTGACAGCTCACGCAGAGAAAAAACACTTTCTGATCCAAAGGTAACAGCTTCAATTCCAACACAAAATTCTTATCCTACAAAATCAGGTTCTATTCCCAGTCTATGATGGCTCTAGACACAAGAAATATCAGAAACACCATCAATTTCTTACTATTGGGCTGTAATAAGCTAATCATTGCTAAAAGTAAAATGCCCAAAAGGTAGACTAACTCAGATTATTTTCAGGAGCTAAGCGCGTATACACACAAAAGAACTCAGATTTGTTTAACAGCAGACATTGCAGAGGAGCATCTATTATAGGCAAATATATACAAGTGAAGTTGCTCAGTCTATCCGACTTTGCGACCCCATAAACGGCTGTAGCCTACCAGGCTCCCTCCATCCATGGGATTTTTCAGTTAAGAGTACTGGAGTGGATTGCCATTTCCTTCTCCAGGGGAATCTTCCTGACCCAGGGATCGAACACAGGTCTCCCGCATTGTAGGCAGATGCTTTACTGTCTGAGCCACCAGGGAAGATTTTTAAATATACAGAAAATGAACATAAACCTGAATAAGTTATGAGATAGCTAGAAAAATACAACAAATGGTTAACTGCATGATTTTTTTTTTTCAATGTGAAGAATGGCTGGTCTGAATCTACTCTGATGGCTTTTTGAATCTTAATCAACTACAAAATCAAGGCAAAATTGCAGTTCTGAAATGAATTTTCATTATGATTTCTTCTGATGTGATTTTACATACCAACAGTTTAAGAAACCAAGTTGAAGCCTGGATGTGAATGTCAGAATGTAGGGCACGATTAAGAAGAAGATCAAAGGGCAATTTTGACATTACAAAAAACTAGCTTGACCCCGAAGAATAACTGCTTTTATAAAACTAAATATGAATAAAGTCATGTGTATGATCCACCCCATCTGTTCAGCATACATACATATTACAAATGTATACATTTTTTTAGGAAAGAAGGAAACATGCTTATTTCACATTTTTGCTGAATTACTACTTCCTAAGACGTTATGTCCTAAAGCTCTGAGATGGCTGTGACTGGAATTTGCCTGCTTTTGTTTCTAACTTAAGCACAGCCTGGCGACTTGTACAGAATTTAACTTTCCAGATATGGGATCACCTTGAGGCAGCTGACTTCTATTAATATAAAACACAGGAGACACTTATTTCTGGGTTCAGATTTCTCTCATGTAATCTGCACGTAATCTGTCCAAGGTGCTTCTTCCCCTTGAAGTTCTGCGGCTGAGGTCCATGGTCCACCCCTTGGTGGGTGCAGCTGAAGTGGCTCATCCCTGGTTTTGTCCAGCCAGCCACACGGCTCATTTAACCACGGGCTTGATGTACAGCCCAGTGTGAGACCCGGAGGGAAGGGAGGCTTCTGTCTGAAGTTCAGGATTAAATACTTTCCTCTAAGAATTGGGAGTTTGCCCTTCAGAGCTGCATGTATCAATACCCCCAAAGCAATTTTCTTGGACGCATTTTGCTTTGAATTTGAAATATGCTTTTGAAGCTTTTTTATTTAATAAGGCACAAGCATAGGCACAGAACTACATTCATTATTTAGACTAGAACTTCTTTTTGCACTTGATGTAAGAAAAAAAAAAAGCTGGCATGTATGTTCAGGGTAATTGCATAGATTGAAATGAACCCAATTTCTGTAAAGAATTATTGAAGGAATACAAAACTTCCAGAGTAAGTCTGTTAAATCATTCATTCAGTAACTGATTGACATTTGCTCAGATCTGGATCATGCGCTTTGCTAGGTTTTAAAGCAAAGCAAAGAAGAAATTATTTTAAGGTGATGGTGAAAAACAGTATTGAAAGAGAGCAATCCTGGAGAGTGGATATATTTTAAATGATGATTCTCTCTTAAATAATGTCATTCACAGACCATGGAGCTAGGCCCCAGGAATCATCTCTCAGCCTGTGTGTTCACTTGGCAATCCTGACATCCTATCATTAAAAGATATATAAGTGCAACGCAAATAATGTCACCACTAAAAAATAATTCTCTTATTCTTTTGTAGATTTATATTTCATAAAGTCTAATTTCTAGCCCCTTTGCAACTATCTGTTTCTTTTACATTTCCTGTTAACACCCATAAGTTCATCTGATGCTAAAAAAACTCTGATATGAAGAAACTGTAAATCTCAACCCGTTTCTCTGTGCTATACATAAAAAGTCTAAAATTTATGAAGAGGCAAATGCAACATTTTCATCAGTTAATTGTTCTCTAGATTTAACAGCAGAAACATTTCAGGCAATCAAAAAGCAAGTAGGAAAAACCACCTTTAATTGATTCCACAGAGAATTTTTTTCCAGATTATAAATAACTTCTTATATTTTCCATTTGGCTGTTTTAGGAGTTACACAAATGAAATGCAGGATATTGGAAAATAAATTGCTAGAAGTAGGATGATATGAAAAGATCCCTAGTGTACCTATATGGAACAAAAGTTGGTCTATTCTACTAGGGGAATAAAGGCAAATGTGAATGAGGCTAACGTACAGGCTTTGTTTCATCAGAAGAGAGCCACTGGGTAAGACACTTTGTGATAGTAACTGGGATGGATGTCACTGGGGCTCCCAGCTAAGAATGTTGTATGAAACCCCTACCCAGAGTGAACACTGGGGCTGGAGGGAGAACTGCCCATTGACAGTGCTTCTCCTGGCTGCAGGGTCTTCGGTGCAGCCTCTTGGATTGTAATACCATTTAGTTATCCACACATCAATATTTTCTGTCTTTAGGGGCAATGATGGCATTTGCCACCAGGGAGTGTGATCTGTGTATTCATGGATAGCTTGACTCAACTGTAGTAGATTTTAAAGCACAGTCCTGGGGGTCTACCGTGTTGTAATCCCTCTAATATTCTATCGAAATACTTGCAAGTTCTGTGATTATGCTATTATGTACTTATGGTCATAAGAAGTCAGTTTTAAACAAAATATTCTTTAGTATCCCTTATAATATGTATTTTCACCCCATATGCAAAGTTTTGGATAAAAAAGTTCAAGGAATGTGGAAAAATCCAATCTGCTGAGGGTGGAACATTTTAAAAAATACTTATTTACCTTGTTCAGTCAAATTTTTTAAGGTTTAGAAAAGTTATTAGTATTATAAAGCATTTTCAGAATGATTGTTAAGTCCTCTTTCAGAATATCTGTTTCTACCGGGGTGAGATCATGTTCTTCTACTGTGAGCACACAGTAGGAGCTCAATATATGCTTGTTTGAAGAATGAATGACTATAAAGAGACACCTCTATTCCCCTTTCACTATAATAGGTAAAAATCTATAAGTAGTGTTATCTCTGCCCATGGCATTTATATAATAAAACTAAGTCCACTATAAGAACTGATTTAAAGTCATAGTATAAGAATGGGAAAATTTAAGGTGGAAATTTAAAGTCTAGGGTCCGCTCATAACTTGCCAAAGATAACATGCTTAACCAGGAAAATGGAAATGAATATTTGTGAGTGAACTCTACATGAAAGGAAATTACCAATATAAAGCTGTGAAAGTTTAAATTAATATAAAAGGAACATAATTATTTGTAAAAACAACCATATACATTAAGAGAAGTGATACTCTCTTTAAACTTGCATTTTCAATACTGTCTGTGCAAAATTGCTTGTAGTGTCTCCAAACGGGCGTCTGTGGCTGGATGCATGGAAACGTCCCATGAAATGCACATCAGAGCAACAGGGCCCATTGTTTCCTTTAACAAGATGAAGTCTGGCCAGGTCATGGCTGTGCTTTGGAACAACTGGTCTGGATGTGTGAAACCTGCAGGACAGGCAGCAGCAGCTGGAAGGCATCCTGTATATATGTGGTGCTATTGCAGCCCTGTGGATGGAGAAAATTGTCACTGAAGGGTTACTGTCAGAGTTCCAGCGTGACAGTTCTTCCCATTTGATAATGTTCTTCTCCTCAAACCCCACACTATTTTAGAATATTTTTCTTTTAATGCTGTTGCTTAAAGCAGATATAAACACATTTTGTCGGATGGCTTGCAACCAGCTCTGAAGTATCTACACTAACAGAGAGAAGAATTCATTTGAGGCAAGCCATTTCCATAGACTTTTAGGGTATATTAGGGTATATTTCCTTTAGCTCAGATGGTAAAGAATCTGCCTGCAATGCAGCAGACCTGGGTTTGATCCTGGTATCAGGAAGATCCCTGGAGAAGGAAATGGAAACCCACTCCAGTATTCTTGTCTGGAGAATCCCATGAACCGGAGTCCATGGGAATACAAAGCGCTGGACATGATGAGTGACTAACACTTACACTTTAGGGTATATCATGTGTGTATAGTCAATACCCATTGTGTCCAGTCTTACTTATCCTTTTTCCAGATCAACCCCACTGCCCTGAAATAACACAAAAGCACAGCATGAAAGAGGCTGTAGTTTGTCCTAACCTACAGATGAAGAAGGGCTTCCCTCGTGGCTCAGACGGTAAAGGATTTGCCTGCAATGCAGGAGACCTGAATTCGATCTCTGGGTTGGAATGATCCCTTGGAGAAGGAAATGGCAACCCACTCTAGTATTCTCGTTAGGAAAATCCCATGGACAGAGTAGCATGGTGGGCAACAGTCCATGGGGGTGGCAAAGAGTCAGACACGACTGAGTGACTAACGTGTATAGGTGAATAAACAATACTGGGTTACTGGAGATATTGTGCAGTTATTCATGGCAAATCCTTGAAGACTGTCATCTTCCCATTCATGTTGGTACCTCCCACTCGGTTTGGATATTTGACATTGCTATTCATGTTCATGGGTGCTCTAATAGACAGTATTCCACAAGACACCACGTAAAGTTCCAGGTAATTGGAACTTTGGTGGGAGAAAACTTCCACCAAAGGAATGAATAAACGATTTGACTTCATACTCTTCATGACCGACAGTAATTCATCTGCTAATGCCTTTTGGGTGGCCAAGGAAGAGGTTCTCGGGTTCCATGTTCTGCCTCTGATTGCCTGGATTTATTTCCTTTAGCTCTGTCCTCCAGAACCTTCCCCGCATGTCAACCCCATCCCCCTGGGAGGCTGTGTCTCCAGAACCTTCCCCGCATGTCAACTCCATCCCCCTGGGAGGCAGTGTCTCCAGAACCTTCCGCATGTCAACCCCATCCCCCTGGGAGGCTGTGTCTCCAGAACCTTCCCCGCATGTCAACCCCATCCCCCTGGGAGGCTGTGTCTCCAGAACCTTCCCCGCATGTCAACCCCATCCCCCTGGGAGGCTGTGTCTTAAGCAATAACACTTAGGGCCGCCACTGTTACTCCTGCACCTTGGTAGTTTTCCTTAAAGGTAAGACCCAATTCCTACGTGCATTACTATGTATTTATATGTAGCCCTCCCTCACTTTTGTAGTTTCCAAATTTTGCATTTGACAGGTACTTCAGAGAGCAAGAAACCACTGTATATACACTGCTTATATTCAAACTTAACTTGTCAACACCTTGCGGCTTCAGTTGGGTGCCGTGGGGCTATAGAAGTGCCAGTTCCTTATGGCTGATCCGTAATAGAAGAATCTCCCCCACTAGCCACGGATAGAATACAGTGCCTACGGGTCAAGAATGAGGCGTCCTAGGTCCCTTTTCTTTTCTTTTACATCGCTGCTTCTGGCAAAGCCACAGCTGTGTGGGCAGCTGCATGTCCATGTTACAATGTCCTGGTGTGTGGGCAGGCCGTGGAGTGAGTGGTCACAGAGGGATGATCTTGCCTCTGGTTAGTGAATGGGCAGACGCTAAATATTTACCTATCATTTGTTGCCAGTCTGGAGCTTAGACCCAGCTAAACCCAAGGTTATTGTGAATGGAGGGAAGTGCCCACTTTTACAAAAAAATCACCATTGAGCAAGAATCCCTCCCTCGTTGCAGCCAATAATCACAGTGTTAAATCTGGTGTCAAACTTGGCAGCAGAAATGTGCTTCTGCCGGAGGAAACAGCGACAGAAATAATGTGCAAGCTTAGCATTTCTCTTTATAATCAGGAATTCTTGAAAATTAGGTATTGTTGTTTCACTCGAGGGTTTACAGCTGGTTGAACTATACAAATGTACTCAAAAAAGACTGTAGACGATAAAATTTAGAATTGCAGTAATACTTGCTGCCTGGGAGAAAGACAAAACATGTAGCTCTAACATTTGGTTTAATTCAGAAGCATTTTCTCTCTGGGGGGCCACTTACCTCTAACAATACACTATTGATCATGGGGTTAAGGACCTCGGCCTTCTGGTTGCTCTGTGGAATCAAAAGTATGAAATTGACAGATTAGGTGCTCATACTCCAAGGCTTGTCAAAGTGTTAAGATGCTGACTTTATGAGGGATCTTTTAGAGAAGAAGAAGAGAAGTGGAATGCTTACTATACATAAGGCTTCATACTTGGTGCTTCCCCTACACGATCACATTTAATTTCCACAGAAATCTTAGGGGTAGGCAGGGAGCACGATAACTCTGATTCAGAGATGAGAAAATATGAATCAGGAAGGTTGAGCAAGTTATTTAAGGTCATGTAGCTAGAAATTTAAACTCAGACCTTTTAAACCATTCAAATCTTGTATCAGGTCTGGGATTAGGGGAGGTGAGTGAGATTGAGTTGGACAGAGTCAGCTTCAGTCTTTACTTAAATTTTTTATATTTTGTTCATCATGACTTTTGGTGTTCATTTTGATTTTTAAATATATTGCATCTATCTAAATGATTGAGGTTGTCTCTTTGTCTCTCTCTCTCTTTTTTTTTTTTTTGAGAGATGGGCCCTTAAATTTGGTAGACAGGTTAAGTAACTTTACTTGCCTTTACTAGTCCAAGCCCTAGTCTGTCTGTTTTTCTTTTAAATGCAAGCACAAGTACTTGGTTTTAGTGTATGTCTTCTAGGTTGGCAGTAAAGTTAAAATACTCTTGAATATAACTTGCAAACAGGTTGGCAGATTCCAGTTTGCAAAACATGAATATACATAAAGTGCAGAATACAGAGCCCAGTGTTAAGCAGGCGATCAAAAAGTGTTCGTGTCCATGTAACCATTATTATTATGGCTGCTATTGGTCCATTAATCAATAGTCTTCTCTGTCTAAAATGTTCAATCTACTCTTAGACAATAAATAATTAAAGGGACTAGAAAGAGAGACGGCAGTCTTAATAGGCTGTTTTCTCTCACGGTACTTGAAAAATGTTATGGTAAACAAAAGGATATAAATGAAGTCTATCTTCCCAGAGCAGCCCACTTTCATTGACATTACTCTATTGAGGGCTAAATAATGTCTTATTGGGGAAAGCATAATGGAGTCTTGGGAAAAAACTCTTTAAAAACCTAGTCATTTTAGTAAGTAACCAGAAAATCCATTATGGTTTGCTTTCATGTTTATTTGATGATCAATAAACCTCTAAAATATAATCAAAATGAGGGCAATAAAATGACATTGGCTTTCAGAATCAATGAGATGTGCAAGCAATTTAAATAGAGTCTGGAGAGCAATATACACTCATTAACTTCAAGTTATGAATAATGGCTCTTTTAGAGAACAGAAACAATGACTTGATGTGAATGATTTATTACAGCACAAGACAAGAGGTACTGTTGTGGTGAGATGGCATTTCATAAGCTATCTTTAGATCTGGTTTTTTTCCTTCTTCAAAATGATAATTTGTGTATTCCTAATTTTGTATATACAAACATTTGGACACACGTGTGTGTATATTTTATGTGTATATGTGTGTATATTCATTCAAGTGCATACTTATCTGCTAGAACTTTGCTACTCAAAAAGTAGGATATGAATCAGGAGCACTACTACCACCTGGGAGCTTGTAGGAAATGCAGAATCTTAGTGCTCATCCAAGACCCACTGAATCAAAATCTGCATTTAATAAGATCTCTAGGTTATTCGCTTGCACATTAAGGTTTGAGAAGCATTGTGTTAGAATACACTACATTAAACCAATGGAAAGCAATCCCATGAACATTACCAATCAATGTAAATAAATTAATGTTTAACATGGGTATGCCCATGGCCGTTTCATGTTGATGTTTGGTAGAAACCAACGCAATACTGTAAAGCAATTATCCTTCAATTAAAAATAAATAAATTTAAAAAATAAATTCATGTTTAACATAAATTGTAAAAACATATAGCACATATACACAAAGGCATAACCTCATCACTAGGAAACTATAGACAGCCAGTTAGCTGTCGGCCTCCTGTGTCTGATGGGCAGCCAACTGGGAGTTGAGAGACTAACTGAGAAGCCTGGGTGAATTAGTTCACCCCTCCGGGCCTCAGTGTCTCAGGTAGTAAACTGGAAAAAGGCAGAAAGAGTGAAAGAGGATACAATAGAGCCTTGGGAAGCCAAGTCGCCAAGGTCATTCCATTCTGATGAAGACTTCACACCTCTCTGTAAATCTAGCAGTTACACCAAGTGCACAAGCATGTTAACCTAGGCTCTGCTGAGCACATAAATGCACTTTATCAAGCCTATCCTATGAATAAGCTTCTACCTGCAGCCCCCTTCACTCTGCCTGCTTACAGTGAAGCTCTGCTGCTGAAGGCCTAAAACCAGACAAATATTAAAAGCTAGTGTTTTGCAAAATAGGAGAGGCAGACCATATTCTCTGACAGCAGAATGAATCACTGGTATGTAGCTCATCCTTTATTAACTAAGCCACTTACAGAAATGTGGGAGGCATACATCTCCTGACAGTCAGTCTACAATCATTTCTGCTTTTTTGAGAACTGCCCTTCTCCTGGGGTGAGGGGAGGTGTGTCGCAGGAGCCAGGTAGGTCTACATGCAATGACTCTGTCCTCAGTCACTGCTGGTGACACCAGATGGATATCTGAGGCAGGCTATTGAGCCTTTCAAACCTTCTCACCTAGGATCCTAGAATTTGAAGGGAGAGAACTGGGAACTGCTGGAGTTGAGTCACATTAATATTAATAGCAACGCTCCAGAGAGAAGGTACATGAGCTCTGCTGGAGTCCCCACAGCTGCTCATACATCTCCACCACCTTTAATAAAGTTTCCTTTACTGCCCGTCATGGATTGAACTGTGGCCCCCAAAGATATATGTTGAAGCCCTTACCTCCAGTATATCAGAATGTGACCTTATTTGGAGATAGGGCTTTACAGATTTAATTAGTTGAGGTTGTGCTGATCACCCAGTGTGTGGTACTTGTTAAGGCAGCCCTAGGACACTAATACATTTATTACCCAAACACCCTAGCTAAGACAGGAAGCAAAACTTGCTGTTTCTCATGTAAGAGAACGATCTGCCCTTGCATCCAGGGCCTTAAAGGAAAAGTGGGAACCTTGAAAAGGAGTAACTTCCACTGTCTCTTCCAGTCCCACTAGGTTGAGTTATATAACATGATTGATTTCTCAAGAAAATAACCAGAAGCCTCATCTCCAAGGAATGCCAAACCTCTCAAATTTGTTACTTTGAGAATAGAAACAGTTCTACAGATTGATTGATAATATTTTTTTCTTTTGGTTAAAGTTGAAGTGTAACAATAAAGCTTGTGTGGCTTATAAAATAGGCTTTGAGGACAAGTGAATGTGAATATTAACAATGACTTATTTTAACAGAGATTTTGTTATTATATATCACAGATATTAAGTAATAGAAAGAATCTTCATTTGATATTTTTTTCTTTAACAAATAAAGGAAATGAGACCCAGAGAGGTTTGAAAATCCACCCAGTATCTTGTATAACTGATATGGTCGCATCTAGAATTCAATCGGATGAGAGCCTTGAGCCATCTGTTGCCAAAGAAGATGCTCAAACCTCATTTTAGTAAATGTCTTGGCTGCATTTCTGCTTGTGGAGCTATCAAAGAAGGCATCCATCCTCTACTTCATCTCACAGCCCCTAACAGGCCTTCTCTTTAAAAGGTGAAAAAAAGAGCCCGTATTACAGTCTTACCCCAACAGTGGTTAAAGAAGTTGTAAACTTCTCTGATAAGGAGGCCACTTCTTTGCACATTGCAGTAGTTAATCTGAAAGAAGAAAAAACAAGAGATTTGGGGATTTTTAGTTAAGGAAAATAATTGGGTTGTTAATGCAATTATTGATACCAATACAACATTCCTTTTAAAAGAAGGGCACACAAGTTTGAAGATGCTTTGTAAAAATTTCCCTTAGTATTCTTCCATGACTCACAGTCACAGTTTAATTCTCACACCTCTTTTTAGAAGCAAAAACATATGCAGGAAATTACCAGGCTTGAGTTCCACATGTGTAGGGGACTATTGCCAAGGGACCAGCATTTTGGTCATTTGAAAAAAATAATGAAGTCACTGAGGTACCATGTTAAGTACGTTTGTATGCATAACGACATTTAATCCTCATAATGGCTTCATTCAGTTCAGTTCAATCACTCAGTTGTGTCCGACTCTTTGCGATCCCATGAATCGCAGCATGCCAGGCCTCCCTGTCCATCACCAACTCCTGGAGTTCACTCAGACTCACGTCCATCAAGTCAGTGATGCCATCTAGCCATCTCATCCTCTGTCGTCCCCTTCTCCTCCTGCCCCCAAACCCCATCAGAGTCTTTTCCAATGAGTGAACTCTTCGCATGAGGTGGCCAAAGTACTGGAGTTTCAGCTTTAGCATCATTCCTTCCAAAGAAATCCCAGGGCTGACCTCCTTCAGAATGGACTGGTTGGATCTCCTTGCAGTCCAAGGGACTCTCAAGAGTCTTCCCCAACACCACAGTTCAAAAGCATCAATTCTTTGGTGCTCAGCTTTCTTCACAGTCCAACTCTCACATCCATACATGGCCACTGGAAAAACCATAGCCTTGACTAGATGGACCTTTGTTGGCAAAGTAATGTCTCTGCTTTTGAAGATGCTATCTAGGTTGGTCGTAACTTTCCTTCCAAGGAGTAAGCATCTTTTAATTTCATGGCTGCAGTCACCATCTACAGTGATTTTGGAGCCCCAAAAAATAAAGTCTGACACTGTTTCCCCATTTATTTCCCATGAAGTGATGGGACCAGATGCCATGATCTTCGTTTTCTGAATGTTGAGCTTTAAGCCAACTTTTTCACTCTCCTCTTTCACTTTCATCATGAGGCTTTTTAGTTCCTCTTCACTTTCTGCCATAAGGGTGGTGTCATCTGCATATCTGAGGTCATTGATATTTCTCCCGGCAATCTGGATTCCAGCTTGTGCTCCTTCCAGCCCAGCATTTCTCATGATGTACTCTGCATATAAGTTAAATAAGCAGAGTGACAATATACAGCCTTGACGTACTCTTTTTCCTATTTGGAACCAGTCTGTTGTTCCATGTCCAGTTCTAACTGTTGCTTCCCGACCTGCATACAGGTTTCTCAAGAGGCAGGTCAGGTGGTCCGGATAGGGTCTGTGATTATTCCCATTTTATAAATGAAGAAATTGACATTTAAGAAGGTTAAGTAACTTGCTTAGGACAAGAATATGATAGAGCTGGAATTCAAACTCAGATATCTCTTTATATCTTGATTATGTTTTTATGAGATGCCTCAAACCAAAGATATTGTAGAATATGTTTTTTTAAGACTTACATCAAAACTCTGTGTTTATTCCAGCCTTTCTACGTGTAGGACTTTACCCCCAAGAAAATAATACAAGGTAGATACAAATATTTAACAAAGTAATATTTGTCATAATATAGAAGATGATGACAAAAACTGAAAACCTAATTACCTAACAATGTGCATATTGCCCAATTTTTAACAAGTATATATACTTACATGAACAGTGATTAAAATGCTATTAGCAAAACAATAACTCCAAGTTAAGAATCTTACGCATTAAAAGATTTAGGGATGTCAGTGGAAGTAAGTATCATTCTGATAAATAGGGGTTGTGTCTAGACTATGTATTCAGGTATGTTGCCTTATATCCATCTATCCCCCCTTCCACCCATCCACTCATCCAAGACTTATCTGCAAAAGGGTCAGGAGTAAGGCTGGAGATGGCAAAGAGTAGTTCTGCCTATGTTCTTGGGCACGTGGATGGTAAGGCACTTACTATGCAGACACATATGAGGCATTATTACCTTTCTCTTGGAGCAGCTTGGTAAGGTTGGGACAGTCAGGTGCTGGGAATAGGAAAGGAGCTAAGGGTGCGGCTCTGCTTTCCATACTCAGAAACCTCTGACTTCAGCCCTCCTCTTTCAAATCAGCACCGTAAATAGTACTCAGATTTTTCCTCAATACTTTAAACTTTTCCTATTTTATTGTTTCCTTTTCCCTCTACACTGAGACAAGTACATATTCTTTGTGTGCATTTTAAAGGCAGGATTGTGCAGGGCTTATAAATATCTTTGATTTCCACATGTTTAGATATGAAAATCTAAACTAGATGCCAAATCTGGACAAGTGAGGAAAAATGCCACCAGACACTAAGAATGAGTTTTGGGAAGGTCTTTCCATTAAAAATTTGCTCCTCAACCTACATTGCTGAATTTAGTAATAAGAGAAGACTAGTTGAGTGAGGTATTCAGACGTGTGTGTGTGTGTGTGTGTGTGTGTGTGTGTGTGTGTGTGTGCGTGTGTGAATGCACCCATATATTTTAGGAGGCTCTTATTTTGGCTCCTGTGTCTATATATTTATAATAAGGAGAGGGCATTTGTGCTAGTTCTCTATACCACAGCATATAGTCATGTGCCTAAAAGTTAATGGCTTATTCTTCACTTCCATAATCAACTATTTTAATGAACACTTGACACCAGCTATTTTCATGTATATAACGTTACATATATATACACATTTTTATTTCACTAGATAAACTAATAATAGTAGCTTATTGAAGAACAAACATGCACACACAAGCAACCCACAGTGAACTGGCTTACAATAGTGACCATCACTGCCAGATTCAGAATATGCAGAGCTGGTGTAAGTCCCTAGAACAGTGGGAGTGGTTTGTATATTTCTATGACACTAGCTGAGAAGTCCATTAAGGTATCTTTTCTCTATTTGTGCGGCATGTTGAAAATCTATCTTCAAAGGTTTAAACTTCCAAGACCCTGACCTACTAAACCAAATACTTAGCTCTGAATGATTTAGGGTGTCTTCCCTTAAATCTCTCCAAAAATAATTCTTGGAATGTCTAGCTAACTACTACTATTCTCCCTAGCATGTTCGTTTCTTAAGAGAGTCCTTATTTCTCAAGATGACCATAGAACAACGGAACTAATTGACTGAAATCAGAATCTTTAGTAGCCAAGGGTGTACATGGGTCTGTGTGTATGCGTTTGAATGACACAAATACATAAAATTTGAGAAATAAGAATTCAAAGTAACATTTACTTTATCAGAACTTTTGCTTGGTCCTGAGCTGATTTTTCTTCTTCTTGTCCATGAAGAATTAATTCTGCTACTTTATGAAGCTGCTCAATACAGCGAGCTGTTACTTCTGCCAGGCTTTCAATGGACAGCATGTATACCTCCTGAAAGCAAAAGTATAAGTCAGAAAATTATTCACTGGGCAGATGCTTTCTAAAAAATTTTGTAACATTAAAAAAAATTAAATAATTCTTGGGAAGAAAACCAAACAAATATGACCTGAAAAAAATTAACCAAAGTTTAATGGGTAGACTATTCTAGATGGACTATTCTACATGGAAATGCTATCATAAAATAGAAGTGTCACCGGATCCCAGGGACATGACAATCCTTCTTTATAGCTGGGTCCCCAGTTCTCGGGCTTTCCCAGTGGCCCAGCTGGTAAAGAATCTGCCTGCCAATGCAGGAGATGCAAAATACACAGGTTCGATCCCTGGGTAGGTAAGATCTCCTAGAGAAGGAAATGGCAACCCATTCCAGTATTCTTGCCTGGAAAATTCCATGGACAGAGGAGCCTGGCAGGCTAGGCTCATGACACAAAGAGTCAGACACAACTGAGCAACTGGCACACACGTGTACACGCCGCAGTTCTCAGTGTAATGCTGGGCACATAACAGGCAGATACTCAAGAAAGCATGTAGAAGGATGGCTGAGTGAATAGACCTCAGGAGATATTTTTCTTTAGAGTGCTCTAAATTGTAAGTTCATCTAAAATTCAATGTAACATGAAGTTATTGCAAATGCATTTTTTTTAAAAACATGGGCAGCTTCTAAATTATGCACATATAAATTTATTAAACTACAGAATAAAAACTATGCTAATGAAATTTTTTTCAAAAAGCTTCAATTACCTCATTAGTTAAATGGCATAAAGACATTTTATGGTTACAAATTTGCATATAGGATGGAATTTTACCCTAAAGAATAAATCAACTATGTTCTTAAAGATCTTTTTTTCCTTTAAATTATAATTGTAAAGCTATGGAGGAAGGCTACAATATCTGTGCTAAGTCACGAAATGTCTTGGCATAGAGGGATTTTAGTGTTTATTACATTAATACTCATATTAGTGTGGAGTAGGGTACAAATGAAAATGAAATGGCTATGCCTCACTTAAAATGAAGCTGCTAATAAAATTTACATATTACTGCTCTTTAGGTGGATGATCTGTAACATGTTTACCTCGACTGTCTTATTTGTCTTTCCTTTCTTCTTGTCTTCTTCAGGGTTTTCAGGTTTCTCTTCCTTTTCTTCCTTCTCAGTTTTGCCTTCTGACTCTTCAGCCACATCTACTGATACCACAGTCCGATCCTCCTCCACCCAGTCATGAGCTTTTTCATGGCCTGCAAAGGACCCCCCGGCAAGCAAAGCAACATGTCCATTGTACAAACACAGAGACACAAAAGCCAATCCCATGACTTGGATCAAATCCTAATCCATTAAGGGTGGTTTTCTGTATGTTTAAAGAGTGGTGGGGCAGTTATTCAACCTCCTTAAAAACACCTTGTTGTTGCTTTCTGATAAAATACAGTAAGAAAAGGGACATAATAGAATGAATGTATGGAGAGAATACCGCAGGGCCAGAGAAATTTTGGAAAGCATTCTAAAATGATATTCAGATAGGAATAAAAGTGATAGTCACTCTGGAAAAGCCATAGTGTATTTTTCACTTTTCCTGACCAACTATAAAAGCATGATAGAATATATACATACAAATTATATATATATATATATATGAAATTTAGCCAGGGTCATTGCTAAAGCAAATTTCTTCTGCCATGTTTCATGAAGCCCTCAGTGTTTCATGAACCTAATAATGTACCACACTGGGAAGAGGAAGGATGGCTCTGCTCCTCTCCAGCCATGCCAGGTCTTCTGACCTGAGGGTGGTGGTGGGGGAGGAGAGAACTATGATTAATTTCATTTCACATGAGTGCAATCTGAGCAACATGTGGCCTTTAAAGTTACTGACCAAGCAGAAACCACCTTCCCTATGTATTATTCCCTGGATTTTGAAAGGGCAGACTCACTAGCTTTTGCATTGCAGTTTAAGCTGTTTGCTTAAGTTTTATCTGAGCTTGTGTGAAACTGACTTCTCATTTGAAAGCTTGCATGCCAAAGTTTAACACAGAGTGTTGATGGAAAGTTAACAGGGAGAAGATTAGGGGAGACAAAATCCAACAAAACTATCCTTGGTGTGTCCTCTTTTAGGGACAAAGGTTTACCTGACTATGTAAGTAAACCAGTGAGACCTTGGAGGCACCCCACACACTGTCTGAGCAGTGGCAGCTGCTGCAGGGAGATGAATGAGGCAATTTCCCCACTGTGTTCAAGTCACTGACCTGTCAGAATTGGTGACCTCTATCAGAGATAAAGAATTACTCATCTCTGCACCTCCCTGCCTCAGTCTGCCCTTTCCTCCCTCACCTTGATGAGTAAGTACCTGTGTCAATCACTGATGGTTAAAAAGAAGAAAAAGAAAAGAGAGAGAGAAGGAGGGAAATGACACCGTTTTAAGTAATTAAAGCTCAGTGACCTCATTAAGAAATGCTATAGCAAGACCTTGTACAAACTTGCAAAATATCCTGTGTCACTATCAGAGTAACCCAGACTGTGAAAGCCCGGATGGCCTTAGATCTTAAACAGGACAAGGCACCAGCTTTCCAGTGGGAAGGATCATGCAGGTGACCTGGCTCTGGCTGGTGTGCTTTCTCTGCCTGATTCTGGCATATCACTTTCAAGGCGACTGGAGATGGAATTTGCAAAAGCCCTGTGGTAATTCAGCCTCTTTCCTCCCATAGGCTGAAGATAATCCTGCTTTGAATAAAATCCTATTCTGTGGAGAAGTGACTTGTTCAAGATCACACCAGTGAAGCTGCAACTAAAATGCAGGTCTCATCACACAGCCTAGCATGTTCTCAACAGTTACATTTCATGATGTTGCCTCATCAAATCTTAATTTCTGGCCTGGGACTCCTCTGCCACCACATGCCATTTGGGGCTTGGGGGCTTTTCTATTTCAGGTGAATCTTTGGAATTTTACAACCAAGACCTTTTTTAAAAAACAAACAAACACTCAGACTCAGATGGGGCTGACCTTATTGAGTTTGTCAGGTGTGGCTGCAACATGTAATTCAAAGAGAAGCTCTGTAAGCATGCTAGCAAACTCTTCTTTGTTTTCTTCTATGCCTGGAAATAGAAAATGACAGAAGTAAGAAGCACGATGAGGCAGCTCCCCCAACCTTACAGCCTGCAGTCAGAGTATAAGTGGGGGGTGGCAGCAGCCTGCCCTCCAGCTGCCGGGCAAAGATGAGCTGTGCCCAGATATTTAAGCACAGTGGCGAGGTAGCAGGCTGCAGCTGGGTGGGGGACTGGTAAAGCCTTGCTGCTCACAGCTCTAGCTGGGGCACCCCTGGGCTGGACTGAAGGGCACATGAAGGCAAGGAGGGACCATGTATACCATAACAGGTATAGACAGTCAGCAGCTATTTGGTGAAAGGCATTAGTCACAAGCAGAAAAAGGGAGAATTGGAGGCCTACAAAGAGAGAATTAGAGAGAAAGTGAATGGGATTCCATCAAAAATTGAGATTTTCTCTCTGCTAGTCAGAGGTCTTGGTCTCACAGTCTCTAAATGGGCAAAGTTAGAAGGGCAGCTCCCACAGGTTCTCATTCCCCAACTGCCTGGTCCTTCTCATCTGCGTGGGGCAGCACAGCAGGGCAGAAAGAGCCTGACTTGGGGCTGGGGTTCTTTCCTAGCTTCTATAGTTAGT
Source organism: Nanger dama (assembly GCA_917880005.1). Taxonomy (NCBI): domain Eukaryota; kingdom Metazoa; phylum Chordata; class Mammalia; order Artiodactyla; family Bovidae; genus Nanger; species Nanger dama. Next base: position 48,028,686 of record CAKJTW010000001.1, read on the forward strand.
GGCTCTGTGACTGGGGCCAGTCACAAGGCTTCTTAGCTTCCACTTCCTCTTCTGTGAATTTAGGATAAGAAAACCCACCCATCTCCTTTTTAGTGTTATTGTAAGGACCAAATAAAACAAATGTATAAGTATTTTGTAAACACTAAAGTTTTATATAACTATATTGTTATATGCTACAAAGATATAAACATAGGGAGATTAAAAATATTAGAAAGTAATCCATACTAAATTAGGATATATGTACTCTGTGTATCTCCAGTTTTTAAATGTGCATTTGTGTCATAAAACAGAGAAACATACCAATAACATAGAGCAAACATTTTAGGAAAATCATCACAGAGAAAAATGAAAGTAGATAAAAACACAGATGATAAAGAATGTTGCAACAAAGAAGACCTATTACTACAATTCTTGGTCTGTACATGTTGCTGAGAAGTTTTTCACCAAGGCAGTGAAAAGAGGAAATAGCTTTTAAAAATCTCCTTACAACAGTAGGAAACCAAATTAGAGACCCATGGCAGTGTAATAAAATTACATGTTGCTGGAAAGATAAACATGCAAATCATTAGCTAACGTTATTAAAAACAGAGGAGCCCAATATTAAATTTATCTAAAAATGACAGTGTATTACATTTTCTGAGACAATCAAATAAATTATTTAGGTGTTAGAGGTATTTTAGAAATATCAAGTGCTTACAAGAAAAATACGACAAAAATGCTCTGGTTTCTCCTAGAATTTGGCTCCTGGATTGTCTACTAGCTCTCACTGACGAGATTGTTCTTGACAGCTTTTAGTTAATCCCTCACCTTTCTGGAGTCCATAACACTCCATCATAACTGGGTTAATTTAATGACAACCCTGGTATTCTTCTCTCCTGTTCTTCTTTAGATATTTAAATGACATCTATTTATTAAATTAATTAAAATTAGTACTGTTTTGATAATCTGGAGATTTCCTTTAGGAAAATGAACGTATTGTATTATGGGAGGTAACAGGGTTCCATCACTTAAAGAGAAATGAATCTACCATTTCCTAAGCAAGCTGTTCAAGACTGCAATTTGCTTTTTGGTCAGATTCAAAAATCTCCATTTATTGAAGCTCTGTATTAAGACTGGAACATAACACATGGAGTAACATTTTCTGTTTAATAGTTTATATCAAGTTTCCTCTCAAGAAATAGTACTTGTTGGGGATGCAATGCTGCCTTAACTTATACAGGCAAGAATATTTCTTTGATGTTAGGGATCCTCTTTTTATCTGTTCTGAATGACACCCCCAGTAGGACAGAGGTCTACCTCAGGTATCATGAAGCTGAAGAAAAACAGCCTGCATTTTTTGGCGATTGTTACTCTGGAAAAGAGGCATCTACATTAGTTCATTTTGGGTCCATAACACAAACCATAGGACCTTTGACAGCTAGTGTCTTAGTTTCTTCATTATTAAAGCAAAGACAAGGCTGTCATCCTTTGTGACTTCATAGCAACACGCAAATGCTCAGAAACGTTGCTCTCCAACTGTCTCTTTGATACTGACCTTTTTCTATGTTGCAGTATAATTGATTCTTCTATCTTGATGCAATGAGCATAAATCTCATCAAACTTAAGGCACATAAGGTCAGTATATGGGAATAAGGGGGGAGATATTTTTTAAATGACAGTTTGCAAATGCTTAGAATAATACTGCTCTGAACATCTAGGCTGAAGCATTTGAGCTCCTGTGTTTGAGCTTTGATTAAAGGTATGTATTGGGCTTCCCTCATAGCTCAGTTGGTAAAGAATCCGCCTGTAATGCAGGAGACCCCGGTATGATTCCTGGGTCAGGAAGATCCCCTGGAGAAGGGATAGGCTATCCATCCCAGTATTCTTAGGCTTCCCTTGTGGCTCAGCTGGTAAAGAATCTGCCTGCAATGTGGGAGATCTGGGTTTGATCCCTGGGTTGAGAAGATCCCCTGGAGAAGGGGAAAGGCCACCCACTCCAGTATTCTGACCTGGAGAACTCTATGGACTGTGTAGTCCACGGGGTCACAAAGAGTCAGACAAGACTGAGTGACTTTCTTTTTAAAGGTATGTATCACGTCAGGGCACAAAATGCTTCCAGAGACTGGATGATATGAATGTACATTATCACAAGTACAACTGTAAATAAAAGCTATAGCTTATTGCATCTTTGCTATTTTCCTGGCATTGTATTAGCATATCTGATAATTAGAACAGCTAACACTTTGAGCAGTTCCATGTGCCAGGCACTGTAATATACATTTTTACATATATTATCTAATTTGATCCTTACAATAGCCCTTGGGAATAGGTATCACTGTCTCCATTGTATAAGTAAAATACTGAGTTTCAGAAAGGTTATAAATCTTGTTCAAGGCCAAGTAGCAAGTAAGTAGTAAAAATGTGGCATGTAAGACCCTTCAGAGGATCCTAGGAGAGGCCAGCCTTGTGTATCCACGGTTGCTTAAATTTTCAGCAGCGATCGACAGCCTGACACTCCAAGCCCTGGTGTACTGTGTGCTTTTCTCAGCACTGTACTTTTAGGGGGAAGGCCACTTACAAATACACCCTAACTCCTACACACAGAAATTAAAAGGAAGGAGAAAAATATGAAAAGAAATCCACTCAAAGACCTGCCCACCATCAACGCCAACCACATTCAATGACTTCCACGTGCAGACAGAAAATTCGATGCTGCACCGTAAACTCTAGCCATCAGGGCCCCTGTTGAGCGCACCGTGCTCTTTGATCATTCGACCAGATGCATTTGCTGTGTGCCTGTGGCATGCTGGACATCAGAGAAGTAAAGGTGTCTGACTCAGGAGCTCCCACCCAGAGGAAGGGAGGATTGTGACCAGTGTGACCAGCTCCTGTGACAAGAGCAGGGCCACAGAGTTGGGAAGTGAGCGGGAGTGCTGAATTAGCGCCTCTCCCCTGTTTAAAGGGCTGTGCTTATTAACAGCCACTTCATAAGGATGACGCCAACAGTTTGTCTTGCTATTTTATCTGGTTTTTTTTTTTTACCTTGCACTTCTTGATTCTCTTCATTCTCGAATACTTTGGCTGCAAAGATGTCTTTAATGGAAATTAGTTCATTTTTAAGACCTCCAGCTTCTCTCCATCAAGTGATGCTAAAAATGACTGAACCTGAAAAAAGAAATAGGTCAGCATAACTGTCATCTTTTCTTCTCATTAATGATGTTTACATACAGTTGTGCCCACTTCTCCCGGGTGATTTGTGGTGTGGGAGGTAACACTGGGTTGACTGTTGGATTAACTGCCTACTAATTGTGTAACTTCGGGTAAGTTACATAAATTCCCCTGGGCCTCAGTCTTCTCATTTTTTAATTGAATGTATTTGACGGATAACGTTGTCAAATGTCAAAGATAAATTTAGGATGTACGGCATGTTAATTTGATAGATGTGTATATTGTAATATGATTGCCATTGTAGCTATATTTCGTGCCTCTGTTGCATTACATAGTTATCTTTTGTTTTTCATACTGAGAAAATTAAAATTTTAGCTTCTTACCAAGCTTGGTGATTATGGTGCCTAATTGCTGTCTGCATTCCTAATACTGCACATTAGCTCTCTATGGCCAAGTTACTACTTGTGCAAGTTTGTAGCCTTAAACAGTATCAGTCTTATCCTCCCACCTATCCTGGGCTAACCACCATTTTACTGCTTTTTATGAGTTTGACCTTTTTAGATTCCACATACAAACATACATTTGTCTTCCTCTTTCTGAGTTATCTCACATAGCATAAGGAGCCCAAGGTCCATTCATGTTGTCTTAATTGGGAGGGTGTTCTTCTTTCTCATGGCTGAATAATGTCCCATTGTGTATATATATTACACCCTTTTTAATCCATTTATTTGTTTATGGGCATTTAGGATGTTTCTGTGTCTTGGCTATAGTGAACAGAGCTGCAATGAAACATGGGAGTGCTGATATCTCTTGGAAGTATTGTTTCTGGCTTCCTCAAAATATTAAAAATACATCTATAATATGATCCAGCAATTCTACGTCTGGGTATACACCCAAAGGAAGTTTTCCGTTTTAAAGTGAGATCCACACTTCACTGTGAGCCTTTGCAGTTAAGGAAATAATGAATGTGAAGAACACCGCACAAATGCACATAGCAGATGCTGAGTAAATGGTGGAGGCAGCTCCATCAGAGAGGCTAAAAACACACCTTGGTGTCAACCCTGGATTCTAACATCTTACTAATTCCTATCCTTACTAATCATGTGACTTTGGGCAATTTACTTAAGCTTTCTATGACTCAGTCTTCTTATCTCTAAGTGAGAACTAATAGCATCAACCATATAAGATTGTTTTGAAGGTTAAATGAAATGATATACTCAAAAGTACTTATTGTGGTGGTCAATAAATTATATATATAATGAAAATAAAGATATATGTAAAACAGAAAACAAACTTATGGTTACCAAAGGGGAGAAGGAGAGAGGGAGGAACAAATTAGGAATGTGGCATTAACAGATACAAATGACTACACATGAAATAGATGTGCAACAGAGATTTACTGTATAGCACAGGAATTGTATTCAATATCCTGTTATAACCTATAATGGAATATAATCCAAAAAAATAACTGAATAACTTTGCTATATTCCGGAAACTAACAGAAGATTGTAAAGCAACTATAATTCAATAAAAATGGGTATGTAAACAAATACATAAACAAATAGATATATGTATATCACAGATACACATACAAATACACTTGCTAGATGTTTTATTGTATAGGTGTTACAAAAATGTAACAAGACATATTTTTCTTCTCAGGAGGTCTTGCAGTCTGAAGGAGGGAGGCCCAGATGACCCAAAACAGCCACACCGAGTGTGAATGCAGTAATGGGGGTGCTCCCAAGGAGGGGCTGCAGTGCCCTTTGGGGAAGCGAGAGGGTGGGAAGGGACACTGCACAGAGGATCTTGCTTGAACTAACACGCTCCCTGCCCACTGTTCTTTAGAACGCCTCTTTTGCAACTGTCCTTCAGAAACTCTTAGAAATCACCTGGATAGATGGCCAGGCAACCTCTGTGAATCCAAAGACCAATGTGAAATTCCAAAATGGTCATAGTGAATGGAGAACCATACAGAAAGTAAAGTCTGACTATAAAGTTGGAAGGTTTTACATTTCTCATTCTGGCTTCCCTGGTGGCTCAGAGGTTAAAGCATCTGCCTGGAAGCGGGAGACCCAGGTTCGATCCCTGGGTCGGGAAGATCCCCTGGAGAAGGAAATGGCAACCCACTCCAGTTCTCTTGCCTGGAAAATCCCATGGAGGGAGGAGCCTGGCAGGCTACAGTCCATGGCAAAGAGTCGGACACGACTGAGCGACTTCACTTTCACTTTCACACTTGCCCTGGAAGGAGAGCCAGCAGAGAAGCTGCCATAGTCTTTGGGTTGTGGATTTTTAAAATTTACTTTATTTTTGGCTGTGCTGCGTGAGTGCTATGCTGTGCTTAGTCGCTCAGTTGTGCCCGACTCTTTGTGACCCCATGGACTGCCGCCCGCCAGGCTTCTCTGTTCATGGGGATTCTCCAGGCAAGAATACTGGAGTGGGTTGCCATGCCCCCCCTCCAGGGGATGGTCCCCAACCCAGGGATCAAACCGGGGTCTCCTGCATTGCAGCACTGCATCCAGATTCTTTAAGTCTGAGCCACTAGGGAAGCTGGTGCTGTGTGAGGGCTTTCTCTAGCTGCAGCGAGTGGGGCTACTCTCTAGTTGAGGTACACGGGCTTCTTATTGTGTTGGCTTCTCTTGTCGCAGAGCCCAGGCCCTGAAGTACGCGAGCTTCAGCAGTTGCTGCACATGGGCTCAGTAGCTGTGGCTCGAGGGTTCCAGAGCATGGGCTCATTAATTGTGGCACATGAGCTCAGCTGCCCTGTGGCATGTGGGATCTTCCCAATTGGGGGATGGAACCAATGTCTCTTGCATTGCAAGGTGGATTCTTTTTTTTTTTTAACAGCGTATTTTCTAATAGCATTTTTCTCAGAGTAAAGAAAAACGGGTAACAATGCTGAGTGGAAATGCATATGCACATGCGGGACCTCTTGGTTCCTCCATGTATTCTGAGGGTAGCCATTCCCGGGAGTGGATGCATTGGGGTTTTATGCTTTGGATATCTCCCAGGAAGGGTTCTTTTTAGTGAAGGACTCTTTGGTCAGCATCTTTCTATTACAGCATCTCTTTTGCTTCTTCCTAATTCATTCCATTATGCCAAGATGATGGGCATTAAATCTTACTTCAATACAATAATAAATAATAAATAACTATGCACTCCTCAATCAATATTCATGGAATGCTGACTATATACTTGGCACCCAGGCCAAAGTGCTGTCGGGGACACAAGGGTAGAAAGTCTGGTGTGGGGCTGTCATTTTGAGGATTCTTGTTTACTCTTTTGATTAACTATTGGGTATAGAAAATACTATAAAAATTAGTTTTTCCTTAAGAGTCATAGCACACCACACTGCCATGCCTATTGCCATCCTAGTATCAGTCTTGTAGGTAGTAAAGATTCCTTATCATTCTGTACACCCTGTCTAAGTTTTAGCCAATGGCACGTTAGCAGAGGAAATGTGTATCATCTCCAGGTTAAAACTTTTAAAAGCTGGGCACTCCCCCTCTATATTCTCTCTCCTCATGCTGATGGGATGAAGAAGACAATGAGTTCCTAGAGAAGAATGAAATCTAACACATTAGACCTGGACGTAGAGGAAGCCCCCAGAGGAAAAAGGACGTGCCTGCCCCAGAGCCCGCGCTCTCTCGCCTAGATCACTCTCCAGGTGACCGCAGGTTTCCCAGAGCCCGCGCTCTCTCGCCTAGATCACTCTCCAGGTGACCGCAGGTTCCTTCTGAAGTCCATATGGACCTCTTCCCCAGGCTGTGCTCCCTACAGAGGGACCATCTACCAAGCGGTGTACCCCTAAGCCCAAGGAACGGACAAAGGTGGCTGTTTGCAGGGGTTGTGTATGTGCTTGAACTGGGGCATCCTCACACGTGCCCTTGAGGTTCCCTGAGGTGAGAGACAGCTCAGGGACAGTGGAGACAAAAGGAAGAGAGCAGATGGGAGGGTGATGTGGAAACTTGAGGAGTCTGAAGATTCTAAATGGGAACCTGGCCTTCTGGGCCATTATGAAAGTACATTTGTCAAAGAAGGATGATAATTTCTTTTTTTTTCCCTGGCCATGCCATGTGGCACATGGGATCTTAGTTCCCCAATCAGAGATTGAACCATGCCTCCTGCAGTGGAAGCATGGAGTCTTAACCACTGAATCCCCAGGGAAGTCCCAGAAAATATTTTCTTTAACAGTTTGTTTCCAAAAGCTCTTTAACTTTTAAATATGTGGTATGTGTTGGGTTACCTGATGAAGTGTAAGATGTCTAACAGAATTCCAGGTAAACAATGAATGTTTTCTTGGTATGAGTGTCTATCTTATATATTACATGGGACATGTTTGTACTAAAAAGTATTCATTGTTTATCTAAAGTTAAAATTTAATTAGTCATCTTGATTTTTATTTGCTAAATCTGACAATCCTAGAAGGGTCTCCATTTGCATTCTTAACAGAAGTCTGCGAACATTAGGATGGAACTAGTGGAGCCAGAAGATGGACAAAGCCTGGCTTCTGGATCCTTAAATGCCAGAAAGCTGACTGCTGGCCAGACACTCATACCTTGGAGAAACACTATAGCTTTTTAAAAATTTTTAATTGGAGGATAATTGCTTTGCAATATAGGTTTAAGAGGGTAGGGATCTCTATAGTTTTTGACCCATATTTTTTTAGAACAATTAATTATAACACCCAGTAAGTACTATTATGGGCTTCCCTGGTGGCTCAGCCATGAAGAATCCACCTGCAATGGAGGAGATTCAGGTTTGATCCCTGGGTCGGGAAGATCCCCTGGAGAAGGAAATAGCAACCCACTCCAGTATTCTTGCCTGGGAAATCCCATGGACAGAGGAGCTTGGCGGGCAAGACTTAGCAACTAAACAACAATAACAACAACGGGTATTATTACTAAGACAATAAAAGCTCTGTATTTCTCACAGTGAAAAACTATGAAAGTCTCCAGGCTGGGGAAACAGAGATAAGCATGTGGGAGCAGTCTGCAAACAGAGGGTAATGCCCACCTCCAGGGACTAAACCTCCTTCCTGGCAATACTAGTCCTTGGGGTCTGTCTGGACCCCAGGGCTCTTTTATAGCCTGACCTACAGTGGGAGCAGCTTATGTCTTTCTTCTACCATGATAGCTTTGAGGGGATGTGCTTCTCTGTAATGTTTTCAATAAAAATAACAAATAAATATGTAAGAATGGATAAAAAATAAAACGTCATTGACATTATATATGCATATACATATATATGCATAAAGTGGCAGCTAACATTCATTGACTGCTTATTATGTACTAGGCGAGTTGCAGCTAGCTTCACATGGATTATTTCATTTAATTTTTTAAATACTTTTATGAAGTAGATTATCATTCCCATTTCATAGATAAGGAGATTGAGGTAAGATAGGTCCAACATCATACTACAGCTACTAAGCGGCATTTGATCACATAATGTCTGACCCCAAACCCTGCTTTTGTAGGGAAAAGTTGGTGTTTCAGTGGAAAATGGCATTTTCTAGATCACTTTACCAGATTATCAGATTCTGATTCCATGGGAGCAGTTTTATAAATCTGTAAATTGTAGATACCTGATAGCAGTGCAAAATAATTTGTCTATAGACATGTGAACAAATTTTGTCCAGTGGGGGACAAGCTCCCCTCCTATGGAAAACCAGATTTGTGTCTATTTGTATATTCATTTCAAAATTGCTTTATTTTACATGAATTTGTACTTACTTGGCTTTTCCTTTCAACCAGTTATAACATCTGACTAGTTCTTTCATTTAATTAATGAGTTATATAAATTCTTTAATTTGTGTTCATTTGGTAGGTATCTTCATGAGTCATGATTTTGCTTTAAAAAAAATAACCGTTAACAGTTTAACCACAAGACTGTCAGTGATGGCTGATGGATAACTAAAAGGAAATAAACACATTGTAACTTGTAACTGTATAATCTTGGATGTGTATGAAGGGTGGGGTGGTGTCCATCCTGTTTGGTTCTTGGTTGCCTGTTATATGGCAGAGGTCATCTTTCCCTGATAAGGTGAGTTTCATGAATGTCCTAACCCCCCAAATTCCACATGTAAGAAGACGAGGCCTAGAGAGAGTCAAGTATCACTTTTTCCTTCTTCCTTTCCTTGGAAGGAACTTGAACTTCCTTCCAAGTTCAGTTTCCATCTGAGGCCCTGCCTCTCCCCAGGGAATGTTACTGGGCTTCTCACAGGAGGGCCAGAGGATACCGCCCTGTGGCCTCCATTGGAAAAACACCCCAGAGCACAATCAACCTAAGGTGCACACAAAAGAGTAATCGCCACAATTAAATGAGTCAATAGTTTTTAAGTGCTTAGATTAGTCATTATATAAATGCCATGTAAGTATTAAGTAAAAACACATTTGAACATGGACATGCATACCACATAAATCCTTTTTAAAAATAAAAAAGAAATCACAAGCTCTGCTGACTTCCACTCTTCAAGTTTTGTTTCTCTGGGATCACAGTGTGAGGGTGTGAATGTGCAGGGCTGTGAGGTAATTTCCCAGAGTTCTGTTCAAGAACTTCCCTAAGCAGACCTTTAATGCCCAGTAAGACAGTCCTGCCCTTCACGGCCCAGGCATTCTAACAAATGAGTGAATAAATAACCATACCACCCGTGAAACTAAGTGTATTGAACCCTGCAGTCTGGTAGAAACATCAGCTGCTTTGTTGCCACCAGGCAGAAATCAGGACATGGCCAGTACCTCTGATCTGGGTACCATGGCACGAAAGAGGGGCACAGGCCAGGTGCCGACAGTCAGGTTTCTGTACGCTTTTTGCACAGAGAGGTGGGGGTGGTGATGATTCGTATCATGATGGCCCTCTTGGGACTGGTGACAGGGAACAGCTTGGCAAGGAACAGAGAGGAAATAATACCGAGCCTGAGCAGCTCATCGGGCCATAAGTGACTGTGACCTCAGCACAGAAATGAGGCTCTGAAAATGAGGCATTTTAAGAACAGATTTTCTTTCACGTTTAAGAAAACACTCATGAACATGCTGCTTCCAGCGACAGGACAGACATACCTTGCTTTCGCTTTCATTGGACAGAATTTCCAGGGCTTCCAGGTGTGACAAACCTTGATACTCATCGAACAGCATCCCATAGTGTGCGGTCCTCTCGGCTGTGAGCTGCTGTGCCAGCCTCTGCTTCTCCTTCTCTTTGGCCTCCCGCAACATCTGCACAAACACACATTTGTACACTAGATGTGTGCTTAAAAGCCCCATTTACTGCGAGATGTAGGGGAGATGAACACTGACTTGGTATTAGTGAAGAGTAGGTTTTAGTCACTTTGGAATTTCTGCAAAAATGACTTAAAAAAAAAAAAAAGGTAGGAGAGTTTTTATTTCTTTATTTTTTGACCACATCACACAGCTTGCAGAATCTTAGTTCCCTGACCAGGGACTGAACTCATTCTCCCCACAGTGGAAGCATGGAGCTCTAACCACTGTACTGTCACATCCCCCTAAAATGACTTTTTGGATTAATTTTACCCACACTTTTCCACATAATATTCCACTTTGGATTCTTCATGTTCATATGTACACAACAAAACAAAGCAAAAATTCTACTCCCAAGAATAGTATTGAAAAGAAGGAAAGCAAAACAGTGGTTTCCACTGAAGTGTTTTTCTGTGTGCGTGATTAATCTTATTTTTTAATGTTGAGATTTTCTATATGAGCAAATTTAATGTACACTGGGAAAGTGGAATCTATTGTGACAGGATTAATTGCAACTTGTACACCTAGGCAGACTTCAAAGAAAAATAAGTTGATATGATTTAATTTGAATTATTTAAAAATTTTTGTGTCTGGTTATTAAACATCTTCAATTAAAAAATAATAAAATACAAGCTCATAGTATATTCCTCACCAGATACCTAATATAAATGTAAATATTAATATAAATAAATGTTAGCTTATCAGTTCTTAGATTGGTTTTGAGAAAAATGACTGTGAACTGACTTCCACTTCAGGTTGATCATTTTTCTCCAGTTATGTTTCTATTGATTAAATAATAAGACACTAAACACAAGTTGACCAGTTACTCATAATTTCCTGCACTTCCTTTCTTTGATTCTAAGCACCTTTTATTTGATTCCTCATCAAGGTTACTGTGACATTGTTTATAGGGTTCTTTAATATCTGTGAAGAGCACCATAAATGCGCTGGCCACTACAAGGTCACAAGGGGAAGATCATAAAAGAATAGATTTTGGTTTTTATTAGGTGTCAATAAAACAATCAGCCTCGTTCTCCTTTTCAGTTCCTGAGGTTGTTAGCCCACATACAAGAGGCTACAGAAAGAATTCACCCTCCTGTCTATTTTCAAGACTGAATAAGTACAAGGTTTTAAGTTTTAAATTTTCAAAACCACCTCTGGGAATTTTTAACACTTACACAATAAAAGCCAACTACCCTCACTGATCTCACTGGCTTGGCTGTGGTGAAATAAACTAACAAAGCAACACTGAAATTGCTTCCTGATTGCCCTCTTTCTGGGCTTCCCAGGTGGTGCTAGTGGCCAAAAATCCACCTGCCAGTGCAGGAGATGCAAGAGATGTGGGTTCAGTCCCTGGGTCAGGAAGATCCCCTGGAGGAAGAAATGGCAGCCCACTCCAGTATTCTTGCCTGGGAAATCCCATGGACAGAGAGAGGAGTCTGGTGAGCTACAGTCCATGGGTTCACAAAGAGTTGGACATGACTGAGCTGGTATTATTCTTTACCCTCTTTCTGGTCTATTTTTCTTTCTTTTTTTTTAACAGCACTCATCATCTTCTAAAATACGAGATGATGTGTATTGTTTGTTTGTTCCTCCTCACTAGAACAAAATCTCCAGTTTTAACCAGTGATGGTCTCAAATATTAGAACAGTGTCTAGCACATAGTGGACATTCAAAATGCATTTGTGGAATGTGTTCTGGAATGCGTTGTGGAATGATTGAATGAATGAATAATTACTGTTTGGAAGGGGGCTGAAGGGGGTAATGTCGTGGCCATCCAGTATAAACTGGCCATGTGAATCATAGGTGCAATGCTGAGATGCATCCCAGAGTGTTCCCTGGTGGTTAAACAGCCGGTAAAGAATCTGCCTGCAATGTGGGAGACCTGGGTTTGATCCCTGGGCTGGGAAGATCCCTTAGAGAAGAGAATGGCTACCTACTCCAGTATTCCGGCCTGGAGAATTCCATGGACTGTATAGTCCATGGGTTGTAAAGGGTTGGACACGACTGAGTGACTTTCCCTTTCACTTTTAGATGTCTCAGTCAGTCAGTTCAGTCGCTCAGTCGTGTCCGACTCTTTGTAACCCCATGAATCGCAGCATGCCAGGCCTCCCTGTCCATCACCAACTCCCGGAGTTTACTCAGACTCACGTCCATCGAGTCAGTGATGCCATCCAGCCATCTCATCCTCTGTCGTCCCCTTCTCCTCCTGCCCCCAATCCCTCCCAGCATCAGAGACTTTTCCAATGAGTCAACTCTTTGCATGAGATGGCCAAAGTACTGGAGTTTCAGCTTCAGCATCATTCCCTCCAAAGAAATCCCAGGGCTGATCTCCTTCAGAATGGACTGGTTGGATCTCCTTGCAGTCCAAGGGACTCTCAAGAGTCTTCTCCAACACCACAGTTCAAAAGCATCAATTCTTCGGCGCTCAATCTTCTTCACAGTCCAACTCTCACATCCATACATGACCATAGGAAAAACCATAGCCTTGACTAGATGGACCTTTGTTGGCAAAGTAATGTCTCTGCTTTTAAATATGCTATTTAGATGTGTAATTACAAACAAGTGCAAATGGCAAGTGTGTATTCTTGGGTGACACATTTCTATGAGCATTGCTACTTACTTTTTAGTAAGTAAGTACACTGAATGCAGACGTGACAAAAAATTGTGATGGTGGCACAAAACTATGGTAATCTGGGAACTTGAGCAGGTCTAGTTCTTCACTTTGCAAGAGTGTAAACTGAGGTCAAAGATTCACAGACTTAGTTTCTGAAGTTGGTCACATTTCCCTCCCACACTGTCTCCTTCCTGACTATAATTGAATTTATATATATGTATAAATTTATGTATATATATATGTAACATGTTTATATGTAAGTACAAGTCTATATATATAATATACATTATATACATGAATATATAGATACATTTTATTTCTATATATATTTATTTCTATATATATATAAGGGTATCAATTTATACATATAGGAAAAGTGAAAGTCACTCAGTCATGTCTGATTCTGCAACCCCATGGACTGTAGGCTACTAGGCTCCTCTGTTCATGGAATTTTCCAGGCAAGATTACTGGAGTGGGTAGCCATTTCCTTCTCCAGGGGATCTTCTTGACCCTTGCCCAGGAATGCTTACACTATAGGAATGAAAGATAAACCCTTTTCATTCTAAGCCACATTGATACTTGGGTTATTATTACTATTATTGGTTTTGTTTTATTTTGCATTTTTACAGCATCTAATGTTAATGGCCTGATTAATACAAAATCTATTTTCTTTAAGGATCAAGAGGTTAATGGTCTAGCTGACTCTGCCAAGTCTCTACTAGGGCTTTAATATCAGAGAGGTTACATGTGGGTTATTATGGAAGTCTGTGTTAGTTGCTTGGTCCTGTCTGACTCTTTGTGACCCCATGGTCTGTAGCCCGCTAGGCTCCTCTGTCCATGGGATTCTCTAGGCAAGAAAACTGGAGTGGGTAGCCATTCCTTTCTTCAGGAGATCACCCTGATCCAGGGATTGAACCTGGGTCTCCTGCACTGCAGGCAGATTTCCTATCACCTGAGCCACCAGAGAAGCCCCTACAGTGGAAGAGCCAAGAAGAAATCACCTAGAAATCAAATTTTTAGGAGCTGCCACAGCTGATATCACCTGTTTTCAGTGCTATCTCCTTTGTGGCTTTCTAGCACTGAGTCATGGGAAAGACGTGTCTGTCCTGCCTGTGAAATGTATAAAATCCTGCATCTGCTGCTCCTGATTTTGGTAAGACAGAGAGAGACCTGGTATGTCAGACTCTTAAGGGGAAGAGGTATAGGGGCATGACGGACACTATGGGGTCTGAGCTGGGCATGTGCTTTATGAAGGAGCAAGTTCAATATTAGAGTTTTGTATTTGGAAAATAAGATAAATATTACTTTTAATTTAACTGACTACTGTAAGTAAAGCAAAACATAAATTCTTCATATGATACTTCTCAAGGAGGAAAACTTTACAGCTGGAAGTGTGACAGAAGTCCAACCTTGCATATAGTAAGAGAAACATAAACTAAGATTCCATTGAGATAGCATTTTTACCTATCATCTTGACACATAAAAATGACAATGATAAGAACTAACATTCTTGGGCGTGAACTATGAGTCAGGTTCTCTTCTAACTTATGTAATCCTCACAACAAAGCTATTAGTAGGTATTGATGGTCCCAGTGTACAGAAGAGTAATCTGAAGCACAGAAGGGTTAAGGCATCTGCTCAAGGTCATGGAGCTAGAACCTGGTAGAGCTAGAATATGATGGTACTGCAAACTGAATGTTTGTGTTTCCCCAAAATTCTTTTGTTGAAACATAATCCCTGGTGTGATGGTATTAGGAGGTGAGGCCTTCAGGAGGTGATTAGATCACAAGGGTGGACCCCTCACAAACAGGATTCAGGTCCTTTTAAAAGAAATCCGAAGAGCTCCTTCACCTTCTTCCACCATGTGAAGAATCTGGGAAAACATCAGCTTGTGAATCATAAAGCAGGCCTTTAACCAGATACTGAATCTGCTGTTGCTCTGACCTTCAACTTGCCAGACTCCAGAATTTTGAGAAATAAATGTTTGTTGTTGATAAGCCCCTCAGTCTATGGTATTCTATAGCAGCTGAATGGACTAAGGCGAATGGTATCAATGGAATTATCTTTAAGAAATTATTAAGTATGTGTAATTTATACTTAATAAAGCAAGATACAAAAGAGTTGGTTAGTATGCTAGTATATGGTTGAAAAAGTTTGTATACATACATGTGCATATACATATATATATATATATATATTTAGCTATACTGGTGGCTCAGAGGTTAAAGCATCTGTCTCCAATGCGGGAGACCCGGGTTCAATCCTGGGTCAGGAAGATCCCCCTGGAGAAGGAAATGGCAATCCACTCCAGTATTCTTGCCTGGAGAATCCCCTGGACAGAAAAGCCTAGTAGGTTACAGTCCACGGGGTCACAAAGAGTCGGACACGACTGAGTGACTTCACGTCACGTCACGTCACCTATACAGCCATATCTATATCTAAACCTGTCTATATAATGTCTCTGATAGAATCTGTAAGAAGCTGTTAACAATAATTAACAATGATTGTATCCCATGAAGAGTGGCTGGGGAAAGTGGCATATTAAAATTTCAATTTTCACTCCCTGCTATTTCATGTCTTTGAATTTGACATGTGCTTTTAAATATCTGTTAAAGAAGATAAATAAAATTTTATTTACTTTATTGACTGAAAGAACAAATCACAAAAGTACATAATCCCACCTGAGATAAAGAAACAGTTCTCTCCATGAGTGTCTTGGTCCGCTTAAAGCCTGGGTCACTCTCTGCAAGGACATTCATGGTTTTCTTGCCAATGAATTCCAAAGCATCAAGACCACCAGTTAAGACGCTTTTACCCTGCCAGTGAGGTAATTGCATGAGATTAGGTTTTTACATTTTGCTGTTTCAAGACAATCAGCACCTCCTAGAATGCACTATCTTAAATGTACTATATTAAAAGCAATATGAAGTCACAATTTTTTCTCATCAGGAGATTTATCATCGATTTAATCCTGTTTTCTTTTCCTTGGAAGAGCATATAATTTGTAGGACATACAATGTTATTTTAAAAGGTGCTTAAGAAAACCAAAACATTTTAAGGATTAATTTTATTGGTGTGAGTGAATAGGTATGCTTCTAAGACAAAAAATTAATAGATGACCCAGTTTCTGATTTTGTTTGAAACAATTTTAACCTAAGTAACAGAATTATTTGGAGCAGTCTATAAAATGTCAAATAGTCTTGCCAATTTGGGGAATTCTTTAATTGAGGGCCCTAGAGTGTAGGACCCTCAGGCTATTTCGATGGCTCTTGCATACTTTCAGAAACTAGCAATAACTGCCTATAATTAGTATATTCATGGAATAAGACAAGTTGATTTCTACATGTTTCTGGCTCTAGAAATTATCCTATTATGTAGTTACCCTCTGCAAATTGCTTTGCCAGCCACTGTTTCCCTTTTAAAAGAGTAAAACCACCAAGATTAACTTAGATAAACTGTACATAATAAATAGAACTGCATATATTTCTTGCAACACCTTGTCTATACCCCAGCTACACAACTACAATTACAATCTGCATATATCTGTGTTTTCTCACCTTACATGAGTTTGCGTAAGTTATATTTTAATATTACTATATCTTATTATTTATATGCATTATCCATTTTTCAAAATTATCACTTCAATAGCACTGATTAATATTCTATTTCACTGATTAATATACTTTATTATTAAAAAATTTTTTTAATTTTGCTTTTCAATACTGTATTGGTTTTGTCATACATTGACATGAATCCGCCATGGGTGTACTTTATTAGTCATCTCTGTTTTGGACACTTAGACTTTGTTTTCAGATTTGGGAGCCAAACAATAATCACACTAGAAAACAGTTTCTTAAATGCACATATTTGGGGAAGACTAGGAGATAATAGCAATTACACTTTGGCATAATTTAAAATCTATTTTCTCCTGACATCCTGAGGCTTACTTCAGTGGAGAATAAAACTGGAGGATGGAGGGACTTTGGCAGATTTGGTGGGGGCTGGGGTGCTGGAGCTTGGGAAAAGAGAGAACTGGAAGGTTGGAGAGCACACAGAAAGGAATGTGAGGAAGCTGAGGACAGACTCAGAGGGCCCTGGATCGTAGCTCAGGGAGACCATGAATTCACTCCTTATACCAGAGATAATCAAAGCATTCCACTCAATTCCCAGCTCTACAACCCTCTCTGCACGTCTGCCGTGGACATACTGAACTAGTACTCCCAAAATATATTAGCTGACTCCTAAAACATATTAGCTACCTGCTTCTCCCTGCTTAGTCTAGAGTACTTCAAGTAGCAAGGAGAGGAACAGCCATTTCCTATTTCTGGCAAGCCCTGACATGAAGTCTGAGTAAGACGCCTCCATATGTGTCCATAGCCCGCTCATCTCATATGCCTTTCCATCTGATAACTGCTGAGTTGCCTTCATCTTCCAGGATGTTATTATGCCCTCTTGTCTGTCAGCTTATGCCCAGCATCTAGCATAGCTCTTGGTATATAATGAGACCTAACTACCTTTTTAAAAAAAGTGAATGAATGAATAAATTGGAAATGAGCCATAGTTTATGAAAAACTAGCTGTTTGATTTTAAAAGAAGAAAGTAAACCTTTTCTTCTGATCCTGAAGACCAGTGAGCTGCTTCATTTCAGCTGCGGTGTGTCCTTTTTCATTATTCATCAGTGTCTTGTCAGTAACAAGCTTTTTAAGCTTCTGTAAGAGGAAGGGGCCAGGGAAGGAGCCTGCTATTCAAGGAAAGAGAGGAGTGGGAACTGGGAGGTAGGGATAGAGGAAGAATGTTGGTCTTATTATCTGGAAACACGTTAGAAACATCTTGGGAATGCTCCTGATTCTTTACTGGTATGTGTATATACACACTTAGAATCACTTCATAATTTTTCAGATTTAAGGTTAAGAGACAGAACATTTCGGAAAAACAACTGTCCCAGCTCTAAGAAACAGCCCTCCCTCCCTGGTAAACAGAGACTGTCCTTGCAGCTGTTGAAAAGGACACTGTTACATCAGACTGAAAAATCTTCTTTCTAAGCAGCTCCTTTCTTTTAAACAAAGTATATTTCATTTTGTTCTTATCATCTTGGTTCCAAGGTTATGCCTACTCTGTCGCAGAAAGCATAACAAAACCATAATCAAAAGTTCTGAGCAAGGCCATCTTTTCTCTGATGTATCTAGGTCACTGGTAAATAGAAATACCAAAAGAAGGCAAAGGCAGACCTCAGGGAAAACAGAGGAAGCAGCTAATGACTCACTGTGTTCTGAACCGCATTGGTAATGGCTGACAGCATGCCCCGAGACCCCGAGGAAGGGGAAGTGGGTGGGCTTTCTGCGGGGCTCTGATCTGCGGCTGCATCAGCTACTAAAGAGAAAAACATCCTTTTAGAGTTTGTTTTGCCGATCTGAACTTGGAACTCTATATTTGCGCACATGGTGTAATATAGTCCAAGTCCAAGAAACACCCAAATAAACGCACCACTCACTTTGAGAGACTTCGTTTTCATCATGAGGTTGGGCCCCTTCGGAGGAGCCAGAGTTCACACTATGAATCCGGAGGGTGGCCCCTGCCTTTTCCTTCACTGCTGTCAATCCATGACCTGTCAGGAAAGAAAATACGGCTCATAGAACAATAGAAGCCCACGGGCTGCAGGTTCCATAACTCACGTCCCAAAGCTCCTGTAAGCTGGAGGCGAATACCCCAGTTGTGGGAGAGTGTGGTGGTGAACTGCATAGACTTTGTGAGCCCCCGGGCGTGGGCTCCAGTCTGAGCTCAGCTTCCTGTCTGCCTAGCCGGGGGACTTTTGAGGACGTTCTCAACCCCTCTGTGACTCAGTTTCTCCACTACGCTATTGTGAGGAGCAAATAAGATAAACACAGGTAAAGGGTTTATTTTTCCCTCTTATTTCTCACACTATCCAATGAGCAACCTGGGGTTCCCAGCCCGAGATGTTATCTGTGAACGGTATTCCTGTCTTAGCCTCTTTCTTCTTTCCTAAGTCTCTCAGGGTGGTTATGCATCCTTTGTGTTTGGATTTTTTTCATGTCTATCCCATTGCGGGTGCTCAATTACTGTTTGTTGAACCGAAATCAGTTGCGCCTTAACAAGCTCTTTCAAAGCGCTAGTCATCTGTTTAGCACCGTCTCTGTGTGTGACAGCCCGGTCTGGAGATATGTCAAGATCCAAAGGCAAGCCAGTGGGAAAACCAGGAAGGGCAGACAACAGTTGCCCTGACATTTGCCTTTAGCAGTAACAGTCCAAACACAAGAAGAGTCAGGGTGAGGGGCACTGATCTTACTCCATCTTTGTGGGGACACAATGCCTGTATTTCCTGGAGCTGGCACAGTGGGTAATCAGTAACTATGTAGTGACTGCAGAGCTGACCTTCCCATCTACCGTCCCACTAACACACACACACACACACACACACACACACACACACTGCTTGGCTTGATAGAAAAATAGTTTTGTCTACATTTTATTTGGGCACAATATTTTTTTCTCTTTAGAGGATCCCATGATTCTCAAACCAAACAAACAAAAAACCAAACCCTGATAGTCTAGTGATACCTTAAGTGGCTATTTGAGTTCTTGAAGGAGAAGCAGCCTGGGCTGCCATCATCACAGCACTCACCTCCCCCCAGGGCCTGGGGAGAAGATGGAAAATGGCACTCGGGACCTGGGCAACCGCAGGGTGAAACCCAAGGCAGCAGCAATAGTAATACATGGTGGGGCGGGGGAAATCCCAAGTCACAGCACGATTTGAGAGCCAAAGAGAACTGTCTAGTCATAGAGGACACTGTTAAAACGACCAACTGGCATCTCCTGAGTGAGAGAAAGATATGGATGAACCTCAAACGCAAAGAATCATATTTTATCCATTTTAACCTTATTTATTAGAGGAATCTTAATCACAGCACTGATATTTACCAAACCGATATGGGATTAATTATGTGGGAATCACTTGGAATTATACACTATCTAGAAACCACTGAAATTTAGGAAACACTATTTACAATGTTCACAACATTAATTACATACAGAAATATGTAACTATATTCATGTGTAGATCATTAGACACGGTTTGAATTCATTATTGTTACTTTTTAAAAGATGCACTGTAACTGCCAACACTAAGACTTGAATTGATTTCAATTAGTTTAATTGATTTTGATTAGTTTCCATTGAAATGGAAACTTGTTGGAGTTTCAGTAACACATTTAAGTTATGGGATACAATTTTGTTGTTGTTTAGTCATTAAGTCCTGTCTGACTCTTTGCAACCCTATGGAGTGTAGCCCGCTAGGTTCCTCTGTCCATGGGATTCTCCAGGCAAGAATACTGGAGTGATCTGCCATGCCCTCCTCCAGATCTCCACCCAGGGATCAAACCCACATCTCCTGCATTGGCGAGTGGGTTTTTAAACCACTGAGCCACTTGGAAAGCCCATGGGATATAATTATCTAACATTTATATACTGAGATCGTATTCCTTGACATCCTTTAAAAACATATATATATATATATATATAACTATATATATATAACACATATATATTCCAAAGGAAATAACATACATTCAAATCTCAATCCATGATTCTCATTTAGATTTCTGGGAGCTAAAACCAAGGAATAAATAAATTTCAGAAGGCTAGGAGGCAATTGCTACATCTTTGTGGAAATCATTCAAGAGAAATGACTTCACATCCTTCCCTGAGATCATTCAGTTTACGAACCTCACTGTGATCACCTTCTCTTTCACATTCTCCATTTCTTGCAGGTTAGGACCATGTCTGAATCTTCCTGGGGAAGAACTGCTTCTTACCATCTCAGAACACAAACAATCATGGATATATATACACCACCTGCCTCACTGTTTCCTCAAGGAAATACCATTTTATGTGCATAATAAGTAGAATGTGTTTGTTGAATGAACTTGACAATAAGCTGCTACTTCAACCACACACACACGTGCGCACACACACACACAGAGCTCTATTTAGGTATAATCGATATATAGATTTGCACATACTTAAAAGTGCCTCCAATTATATTTTCTCACTAACAATTCTTTTTTCTGAATTCTTTTGTTAGTGAAAGTACGTCTTTACAACATTCTACCAGAAATATAAATTTATGTTTTTTTATAGCTAAGGTTTAAGCTCTATGCCACACCCTACTTTGAAGAATAATTTCTAAAACTTTACTTAGTGTGACATCTAGTGCCCAGAACAAGGAATAAGATGGAGTCATTGTTGCCTTTTAACAGAGTAATTATTCTCAAAGATACTGATTTGGGTCTATCAATAACAGAGAAAAACAACCAGCATGAGTAATAGTCTAGGGTTTAGCTTATGAATTCTTCACATGACATCATGAACTCCCAAGAAGTGAACCCGTCCAAATTCCATGATTCGAAAGATGAATATCCTCTACTCTTTGACTTACTGCAGTAAAAGAAGGTGCATAAAGCAAAGATGGTAAGATAATAATGCTGTGATACTGCGTCAATAGAAACAAATGCTAAATGATTGTCTGGTATTTAACTTACCATCTATACTCTAGTGGAAAATGTCCTAAACATAGGAGTCAGGAGTCTTGTGGAGGAATTTTGGTTCCATCAGTTATTAGCCATGTGGACTTGGTGACTTTTCTGAGTCTCTGCTGCTGCATCTTTCCTGAAAGGAGGATGATAACATCTACCTCCCAGGGTTTTGTTAGGTTACTGAGAAGAAATATGTGAAACCCTTGGTACTGGGTGAACATTACTGAGCACAATGTCCCAGGCACTGGAACCTATTTTCAATAGAGTAAATTGTCTCATATAATCTTTTCATGATAAAGTAAGGAATATTATTCTACTCATTTCATGATTGAGGCCACTGATACCCGGTGACATGAAAACACTTGCCTAAGATCCCAAAGCCAAGAAGTGGCAGAGGCAGGATCTGAACCCAGTCTTTCTGACTCTAACTCTCACTTGCTCCATCACAATGTTATATTAACAAAGTCTGACATGCTATTTGTACTTGATTAAATGTCATTTTAGTCCTATAATTCCTTGCAAATCAGACAATCAGGAGCTTCCTCATTCTTAAAACATTGCGTGTGTTAAGTCGCTCAGTCATGTCCAACTCTTTGTGACCCTATGGACTGTAGCCTGCCAGACTCCTCTGTCCATGGGATTTTCCAGGCAAAATACTGGAGTGAAAGGCCATTCCCTTCTCCAGGGGGTCTTCTTGAGCCAGGGATCAAACCCAGGTCTCCTGCACTGTGGGCAGATTCTTTACCGTCTGAGCTACCAGGGAAGCCCAGTGGAACACTGGTTTACACTAAAATTAGCTTGAGTTATTTTACTCTGACCAAACAGCAGGGTGAAGGTTGCCCTGCAGTGACACCTTCCTCTAACCCTGCCCTGTCCAGCCATGCCTTGGGGTGATACAGCTTGATGCTCTTAGGATCATCTCTGTGCTGTTCAGGCATGGCAAGACACTGTGTGGTGCTGTCTTCCACCTTCAGTTTAATCTTTTTCTCAAAAGTTTTTACCAGTCTTGCTTTTTATGATTTCCACCAAGATCAAAACCCCTTTGAAGGGAAGTCTCCCCTCTTTCCGGAGGATGAAAATAATTTGTGGTTGGTGGGAGGGTCTCTCTGGCCAAGTGGTAAGTTAGGGGAGCAACAGCAGCTTCGTGCCAGCACCCTGGATGACTGGGTAGCCCTGAGAGTACTTCCCTGGGCCCACATGACTAAGGGTGCCCAGCGAGGGCAGCTGCTAACATGTTTGGAAGGCTCTCGCCTTTTAGATTGCTTTAATTCTAACATAACGTGTCCTTCTTTTTCATTTCATTTTTTTCTTTTAAAACGTGAATGCGTTAAAAAAAACTATTAAAAAAATGCCATAATCTCATCTCTTTAAGATTTCTGGTTGATTTTTTTAAAAATAGACACTTACAATGTTAGCAAAATCAGATTATAAAAACATAGACAATAGAAGGTGGGCTAGCCTCTTTTTCCCTAGACAACATCCACTGACCTAACAGGTAATAGAGTCTGTGAACTTACAAATGCCTATGAAATGACTTTGGAGGAGGGCATGGCAACCCACTCCAGTATTCTTGCCTGGGGAATCCCACAGCCAGAGGAGCCTGGTGGGCTATCGACCATAGTGTTGCAAAGAGTCGGACGCGACTGAAGAAACCTAGCACACGTGAAACAATTTAAGACCTGAAAAAGTATTGGTGCTAAAAGACAATGAAGAAAGTTTATAAACTGAAAATTAAATAATGTTTACTTACATGTATTTAAAAAAATGGAATATTAGTTAACTGGTCAACTACAGTTCAAGTAAATTTCACTCTTCCATAGTTATATATACATTATATATTTAATGAAGGATGTGGATGTGTTTTTTATACTTATTGTAATATGAGAGGGACTTCCAAGGAGGAGTGCCAGGGGCTCTTAAAAGACTTAAATTAAGTGGCCCTGTCTTCCCTTAACCTTACCTCCAGACCCTGCTCCTTTTAAAGATAACAAGTCCAATTTTATTTTTTGTTGATTCCTTTCAGCAAAAAGTTTTTAAAAGCACATTCTTATATATACGTGTCCCAGACCTGGCTTCACCATAGACAGTGGGGTCTCAGCTCAGCAGATGGTGGTGGAGGCTGTGTGTGCTGCTGGGATTCTGGTGTTTGTTCTCCCCTGCTGATGGCCCTTGGCTCAACACTTTGCTTTACAATGCCCTTCGCCAAAAGGAACTGGCTCCCTCAAGACTATACTGTAGGGACTGGTCAGTGTGGGAGCTGGTGATATAAAATCCTGGCCCTGTGCATTAGTAGGGGACATCTCTGAAGAGTCACTCCAACCCCCAAGCTTCCTATGGGATGGGCTGCAACTGCATCATTGCTCATCTTCTCCCGAAGCCCTGTTCTTTTTCATTTTTTAAAAAAGAATCCGTTTTATTTATTTATTATTTTTGGTTGTGCTGGGTCTTCGTTGCTGCAAGGGCTTTTCTCTAGTGCCGCAAGTGGGACCTACTCTCTAGCTGCAGTGTTCAGGCTTCTCGTGGTGGTGGCTTCTCTCGTTGACACAGGCTCGGCAGCTGTGGCCTGTGGGCTCTCGAGCACAAAGCGCAACGGTTGGGGCGCACAGGTTTAGCTGCTCCATGGCAAGCAGGATCTTCCCAGATCCGGGATCGAACTCTTCTCTCCCGCCTTGGCAGGAGCCACCAGGGAAGCCGCCAACGCCCAGATCTGCTTTCCCAGTCCTTCATTATCTTTGCAAGGCTTGCTCCTGAGAGCCCTTCCCAGTAAAACTCCAGTACACTCATTCCTGCCTCAGTCTCTCCCTGAGTATCCCCTGGGACACTGACCTATCTCATTCTCTTTAATGGCTATGTAGAATATTCCACAGAATGACTCTGTCATGTTTCACATTCTCTATGGATGGATACATGAGTAGCTTCTGGTTTTTCTTATAGTCCTGATGAACTCCCTCACCTCTTTCAGGTCTTTGCTCAAATATCACCTCATTAAGATCTACCCCTCACCACTCTTTAACCTGTACTGCTGACTTTATATTTTTCAAAGACTTCCCACATTATAACCCTCTATATAATTTTCCTACTCAGTATGTGCATTGCTTATTGTCCACATCCTTCCACTAGTCGGTAAACTCTACTACAGGGTCTTCTCTTACTTGCTCACTACTTTATCTCAAGTGTCTAGAATAGTGCCTGGCATGGTAACTATTTGATGAGTATATTCCATATTGAACATCTTTACACATTTATCTTAATAAACTTTTGTAAAGAGTCAACACTGGGGCTGCTGGATAGAAGGCTCATGAATATAGGATTTCATCGGTAGTGCTAATTGATCTTCTGGGGGTTACACCAATTTCTACTCTTCTTCAGGTGAATTTTGGAAATAGAACAATTAAAAGTATTGACTGCCTTTCAGACTCTGCTATCAATGAATTCAAGAGATTATACAAAGTTGTGAGAAGTAGCTGTTTAGACAAACACACAGATGGTGTTGCTGCACTCCAACATAAGCAAGCTTCATGGCAGTAAAAGTGGAGCCAGTCAACCTTCCTTTCGGGAAAGTCTTCTCTCTCCATTGTGCTGGTTGATGTCCAGTCTGCAATCACGTACTCACTTCTCTTTGGGCTCAAAATTGACAAAAAGAGTTTCTGAACTCACACTGTTTGCTTCACCACCACACAGGAATTCATTAATCCCTGGGCCCTATTCATAGTTTGAAAGGATTGTGAACAAACTCCACCCATTAATCCTATTATCTTTTGTATTGATATTTGAGAAATTTCACATCATCAGCAATATCACCTTTGAAAACGAATCCTTGTGATATTGAGAGTGAAATACCCAGTAACGGGTTCTTACTGTAGCGTCATTCTGACAAGTTTGCTGTTCTGTGTGATAAACACTGTCATTATTTCTGACAGCGCTGGTAGAAGATGTTCATTAAAACGTGCAGAAGGAAAACATCATGTAACTCATGAGTGGATAGGGAAGGAGAACAATGATAACTTTGAAAAGGTAAATATACAGATCAGCTCTCCCTTGCCCTTCTCAGGTACCCTAGCATAGAGGTGTTGAGACTCATAAAACTGTCAAAATTAGAATTTTAAATAAACAGGTGGGCCTTTTGTAGTATCTGGAAGTAAGTTGCTCTATTCTACTATAGAATTTTTACCTTGGCACATTTGTATATGTCTCAGCATTGTTGACTTTCATTTTGGTTATTAGTCTATCACTGAGCAATATATTCTATATATAAATCAAGTCTCTACGGTGCTGGTGGGAAATCACATCTGTTTCTCACAATAGTACTTTGAAATTATCATTAAAATCTTTCTATTCTTTTTTTTTTTTACATTTGCCTTCTGCCTCTGTTTTCTGCCTGGATCTTAACTAATAACCATTTTTATTGCATTTTATGACCTCATCCAAAGGCATGGGTGGCAGCTGATCAAGTCTTCTTAGAATGTGATTAATAGTGTGGCTGTAAATGAAACCAACACAGGAGTTATGGCCTCTCCACAAACAACTGTTGGCTGAGAGATGTCTGATTTTATATAAGCATTGGGAAGGTCGCTTTTTCATTTCCTTGTAATCTTGGGGGTCAAAGTAGTGAGTCAAAAGATAAAATATAAAAATACAGTGTAGAAAAAGTCAAGTTTCTGTATTTTTCTACTCAGTACAGTGGTTACAAATATCTTTCTCTTGCTACATAGAACCACAGTCTATGGAATCGTTATACTTCAGAAGTTGGAGGGAATCTTAGAATTTCTCAAGTCGTTCCACACACACTTTTCCAAGTAAGGAAGCTGAGCCTATACAGGCTCAGTGCATAGTGTAGCTAGTTAGTGACACTTCTTTGTGATCACAAGTTAGTGGCAGTCGGGACCAGGGCTCTCAGGTTTTATAAGTACAATGTGTTTTCCAAGAGAGAACCACCTCTAAATCTTTCCATTCTTTAATCACTCTCTTGCCGGCTCTTAAACAGTTCTAACAATGGTGCCTGCAGTTTTTCAACAACGGTAACAGTACTGGTTTCTATGTGTAATGCTCAATTGACAGCTCTGAATTTCATTAGGGGCTTTGTGTCTTGTACAGTTTTATCTGCTACTGGAATTACCCTGAGGGTAACACCAGGTTTCTGAGTAGCAATCAATTGCAACAGAAGGTGTGGTTATTTTCTTTATTTTCCACAGGCAGTTCATAAACCTTCAAGAGCTTGTCGGCTGTGGTGACTGCTCTGTTTTCCAGTAAGTTTCTTTGCCCTGTGATAATAAACTTAATGCTGCAAAGCCCGTTACTGCATGTGCATAACGGAAGGCCTGCCTTGCTTGCCTGTCTTAATCCAAAGGTTGCAGCTCAAGATAGACCACGATTTAGGACAGTGTCTCAAGCTTCTATAAGAAAGTGGATGAATCTTATTCCTAACCAACCCTCTGTTTCAGGCTATGAGCCTGACTGACACTTCTCCACTTGTGGGACACATGATCCCTGTTACCTCTGGGGAGTCAAATCACCAACCACCTCCACTGCCTGTTTCCATCCTTGGAACTTATGACTTCAGCCCTCCCTCATGCTACAGGTTTTAGTTCTCCACCAGGTCCACAAAATACTTATGTCATCTTAAAGTATACATTGCTATCATTTTAGCCACTATTACTTTGTAAAGTTACAGTCCGTCTTTATCAGAAATCCCCAAAATACACCTTGTGAATGAGTTAGGGATGGTATTCAACTATCGCTACTGCATTCATTCGGGTTGTGATGACCAGTGATGATGAACACAGTCTCTACTTCTCTAAAGATGGCTCCAGTTTGTCCAATGGGACTCTTAGAGTGAGTATCGATATTTCAAAATTTCTTTGCTCTCCCTCATACCTTTGGTTGTTGTGGGTACAAACAAGAGGACAATGCCAAGATTAAAATGCTTTTCAAAATTCTAGCATGTAGCTAGAGCCATTAAAAAATATTAAGATTCTGGAATTGGTGGTTTAACTATTAAGGATTTCAAATGAGAAAAGGGAGGCGTGGTATGTAGAACTGAGAGATCACTCCCAAGATTCTCACCCCTGGCATATATACCCATGACTCCCCACCACCACCAATTTGAGGGTGGTTGTTGTTCAGTCACTAAGTCATATCTGACTCTTTGCAACCCCATGAACTCCAGGCTCCTCTGTCCTCCACTATTTCCCAGAGATTTTCTCAAATTCATGTCCACTGAGTCAGTGGTACCATCCAACCATCTCATCCTCTGCCACCCCTTTCTCCTTTTGCCTTCAATCTCTCCCAGCATCAGGGTCTTTTCCAATGAATAGGCTCTTTGCACCAGGAGGCCAGAATATTAGAGCTTCAGCTTCAGCACGGGTCCTTTCAATTAATCGTCAGGGTTGATTTCCTTAATGACTAACTGGTTTGATCTTGCTGTCCAAGGGACTCTCAAGAGTCTTCTCCAGCACAATTTGAAAGCATTAGTTCTTCAGCGCTCAGTCTTTTTATGATCTAACCCTCCCATTCAAAAGGAAATTGCAACCCATTCCAGTGTTCTTGCCCGGAGAATCCCATGGACAGAGGAGCCTGGTGGGCTACAGTCCATATGGTCGCAAAGAGTTGGACGCAACTGAAGCGACTTTGCATTAGCACTGGAAAAACCATAGCTTTGAGTATACTGACCTTCATTGGCAAAGTGATATCTTTACTTTTTAATATGCTGTCTAGGTTTGTCATAGTTTTCCTTCTACGGAGCAAGAGTCTTTTAATTTGAGAGTGAACAGGATTGTGAATATGATGGGATTCACTGCCATAATTCAATTCAATTCAGTTGCTCAGTGGTGTCTGACTCTTTGTGACCCCCATGGGCTGCCAATGCAGAAGCTGCAGGAGATGTCAGTTCAATCCCTGGGTCAGGGAAGTTCTGGACACCATTATAACTGGAAGCACCCAAAACATTATACTGTTTTATGACATAAAGCATGAAGAGAGTGGTATAACTTGGTGACCAAGTAATATACTGTTCCAGACATCACAATTTCAAAAACTTTTAGACTCCACATTTTTAGTTTTGGTTCAGAAAGCATGCCAGTCCTGAGTACTGTCAGTGGCAAGATCCATTTGGGAGTCACTAAAAGCTCAAACATTTTCCCTAGAAAGCAAGATGCTTGCAGTGCCTGTCCTCACTCTAATAAGAGACTCTGTCCTGTTCAGAAAACAAAACAGGCTCCTCTACTTTAATCTGACTAATTTTTTTCCATCTGCATTATGTATTGGGTTGGTCAAAAAGTTTGTTTGTGTCTTTGGCCAACCCAAAGTATACCTGGCCAATCCACAGTATACCTGGCCCTTCAATTAGCAAAAGAAAAAAAAAAAATCTGCTTTTCAGGGACTTGGTGGAGAACAATGTTTATTTGATCACCATCTACTCTTTGTCACAGCTCTCCTGATACTTGACAGGCATGGAATTAGGAGAATGCAATGAATCCATACTTCCAGGCATCTAAATTCTATCAAATTAGATACCTGCCCCTTCAATGGTCTGTGACCACGGTTCATTGGAGTAGCGCCAGAGACTACTGATTTTAGGAATAACCATGAATTGGACCAATTCATGGCCCATCCCTAAGATCCCAATGCCACAGACCATATGAGAACACCTGAGTTAGATGATCTGAAAGCAGTGTTAACTGTGACTTGAGACTAGGTCATCTTAGACATGTTTATGTTATATCTTCAGTGTTCATGAAGAGTATACACAAGAAATGGTCACATGAAGAGTAACTGTGACAAATCTCCACCGATGAGGACACAGTCATTATGTTTTCTCTTTGTATAAGAGCCAATACAGGACATTTCTTCAAAAATTTCATACAAGGAAAATAACGTTATGTAAACATGCTGTCTTGTTTTACCATTCAATGAGAAAGATAATCTTCCGGCAGACAAAATAAAGTTTTCTAAATAAGCTGTGCTGTGCTGTGCTGAGTTGCTCATCATATCCAACTGTTTGCAACCCCATGGACTGTAGCCCACCAGGCTCCTCTGTCCATGGGGATTCTCCCAGGCCAGGATACTGGAGTGTGTTGCCATGCCCTCCTCCAGGGGAATCTTCCTAATACAGGGTTTGAATCCAGGTCTCCTGCATTGCAGGTGGACTCTTTACCATCTGAGCCACCGGGGAAGCACAAGAATACTGGAGTGGGTAGCCTATCTCTTCTACCTGGGGAATTCCCTGACCCAGGAGTTGAACTGCGGTCTCCTGCATTGCAGCAGATTCTTTACCAGCTGAGTTACCCGGGAAGCCCCTAAATAAAGTAAGTCTTGTTTTATCATTCAATGAGAAAGATAATCTGCTGGCAGGCAAGAATCTCAGAGTTAAGGTCAATGTTCAATTATAGAAACTCTATTAGCCTTGATATGTATCTTCTTCCTACCTGCATCTTTTCCTATTTGTATTTCAATATGCTGTGATGAGTGCCTTTTAGAGAGTAGCCTATTTGTATATTTTTAAAACGTTCAAGTGGATAATAAACAAAGCTTTAAGAATATATTATAAAAGCCCCAATCTTATATTCTAAGATGCAATATAATAAAATGGTTAAAATCATACTGTGCGGTTCAAAGCCCAATTCAGCTACTCTTGATTTTGGATAAAGTTTAACCTCTCTGTGATTCAGCTTCCTTATCTCTAAAATGGAGGAAATAAGACTACCTCCTAATAGGGTTATTTTGAAGAATAAATGTATTAATATACAGGAAGCACTTAGTAAACACTAAAAACAATTTTCTCTTATTGTCTCATGTGTGTGTGTGTGTGTGTGTGTGTGTGTGTGTGTGTGTGCTCAGTCCCTCAGTTATGTCCATCTCTTAGCAGCCTGCCAGGCCTCCTCTGTCCATGGAATTTTCCAGGCAAGAATATAGGAGTGTGTTGCCATTTTCTCCTTCAGGGCATCTTCCCAATCCAGGGATTGAACCCACGTCTCCTGTGTCTCCTGAATTGGCAGGCAGATTCTTTATCACTGCACCACCTGGGAATCCCAAATATCTCATGAGGTAATGTTAAACTCTATCAGTACATGGTATGATCAAAATGTCATATCCTATTTGGCCTCTGAACTTTATCCATTCAAATGCAATGTATAATGCTTACCTACTGTGGCAGATGCTGACGAGAGCAGAGATTTGCCCCAGGAGCCCCAGCCTGCCCATCCCCCTCCACGTGGAGAGGAATCCACAGCCTGTAAAAAAAAGCAGATTAGCCACAAGGTCAGCAATTCGTTTATCCCTGAATGGGAAAATATCCATTCGTTTGAAATACAGAGAAGGTTAAACAAATCACCAACAACCATATCTCACTGGATTATAGTTTATAAGGACCATAAAAGGATATACCAATCCACGCTGCAATGTGTACTTTGGAATCAAACTAATGTGTAGTGGTGTTGGCATCTGAGAGGTTAGCTTAAAGTGAGAAGGGAATTTGAGGTCACCAAGACCCAAATCTCCCATTATCTGGAAGACAGTGACAGGGCTGTGGAGGGGAGGAAAGATGTAATACCTTAGGGCACAGAGTGACTTGAAAAACTCCAAAACAAGCTTGACTCAAGCGATTTTTTTTTCCCAGAACTAGAAAAAAGGTGCTCTTCAAGGTAGATAGAGTTAACTTTCAAATCTCTAGGGTGGTAGGAGGAGCTTTGGCATGGATGGTAGCAGGCAAGCTGTCTATAAAAGTATCAGTAAAGTTGAAGATGGGGAGCAGCAACAGGAAATCTTTTGAGGTAGACAGCTTTCAAGGTGTCCACTCCACTCACAATGACCCCTGGAACTGTATCTCTCACTGTCGGTGGGCACAGTTGATTCAAATTCGTTTTCCTACGTATTTGGATTGGGACACAGATTCTTGTTCAGCTTGAATAGAAGATCCACCATGCAGACGAAGAATTAAGAGAAAGCAGAGTGAGCAGAACAAAGGAGATAAGCTCAGGGAAGCTGTCTGGATTCCAGATAGTTTCTCTACCCCTGGTTCCTGTCTCTCTTCAAAGCCCTGCTGCATTCCTACCTTTGGGTTCTATGTGATTCCAGCACAGTGTTTCTCTCTTTCTCTCAATATTTTTTGTTCACTGATATATCCACAGAGCATACAAGAGTTCATGGCATATAATGACTGTTTATTTATTTATTCAATTTAGCTGTTGAATAAATGACTGAAATTCATTGATTTTCTTAGGTGTGCAATAGTTTCGCAACTTGTGACCAATGCATCCTGACTCAAAAAAAAAAAAAAAAAAAAAAGAACCACCTGGATATTAAGGGAGAACCTTAATATCCAGGAATACATTTACAAAATACATTTTACAAAAGAATTACAGCAATTTCATTGCAAGAAAGAAAGGCAGAAGTTAAGGAGGAAGTGAAAAATTCCTGCAGAGTTTGTAGATTCTATAACTTTTCACCCAAGACTGGTCCATCATCCTCCCCAGCTACCTTCCCCCTGCAGTCTTCCACCCTTTCAGATAAGAGCAGCCACGTGAAACAGCTTTGACCAATGAGATATAAATGAGAAAGGGTTCACCTTCATGATAAATTATACTGTTACAGCTGGTGACAACCCTCCCCCTCTCCTTTTATCCTGCCCTGAATGTGAACCTGGTGCTTGAAACTGAAGCAGCCAATTTTGCTGCCTTAAGGGACAGGCCAGGGAATCACACTGGTTCTGGCCCTGGTGGGCTACTAAACAAATATGAGTTATTGCCTATCTCTATTCTGTTAAATGAGAAAAAAAAATCACTATTTTGTAAGCCATTATATGTTACGTTTTAGTTGAGCTTTCCTGATGGCTCAGATGGTGAAGAATCTGCCTGCAATGCAGATTCGATCCCAAATGCTATTCCTAACTGATTCACTTAGTTACTATCAAACACCATCCATCAGTGTAGACTACTGGTTAAGTGTAAACATTATGGAATTAAATTGCTTGGGTTTGACTCTAGGCTCTACTATTTTGGACAAGTTAATTACTCAAGTCTTTTAAAGTCATCATTGACATTACAAAATGCAGCCATGAGTATAAGAACCAATAACCTCACAGGTTTATTGTGAAAATTAAAATAATTCACATAAAGCTGTGAGTATAGTGCTAACACATAATAAATACTCTAGAAATGTTAACTGTTAATAATAAGAACAATTAACTACAGTTTTAACACTAAGAAGCAAAAAGCTATGAAAGTTGGCTGACATTTTTTTTTCTGTTTGGAAACAATGAGAAGCTTGTTAACGTAAATGGAAATACTCAAGATTCATGACAGTCTGCGTTCATTTTTGGTGTCTACACTGATTTACTTCACTTGAGCAATGAAGCCAGTGGCAATTTTATACCATGATGAAGACAGATGTAAGTTGGTGATTAATATAATTCTTTCATGGGATAAATCACTACCTATGTGATTAGGGAAAGTTAATATACTTAAGGGTGACAGCTTCTGACTCAAATTTACAGTACTTAATATGCTCTGACAGCTGGTAATTGACTAGCAAATGGAAATAAATGTTAAATGAGTCTAGAACTTTTGCAGTATAAGTGACTACTTCAATTGCTTTATTAATAAGCTTCTTTGACATTGAGCTGTGACTTCTTGATCAGCTACAAAGAATGGGAAATACTCAAATAACAAAATGTGTACATTTAACATAAAAACCATATAAACTGTTTGACATGGATTGTAAATATATCCAGTGGAGTACTGTCTCCACTTTAAGTGGCTTTAATGTCACATGCTTATGAGACTATAAAGTAGGCAGCACAGATCTACTCAGGTATCCCATTTTCATACATGAAAATTTTAAAGCTTTTTCCTCATCCTCACCCATGTAAACTCCTACCTCCTTTAACAGACAACTTTACATCCTAATCCACAGAGAAAATAGAAGCCATCTGATAAGAACTCTATCAACTTCCTGCCCCCTCCCCTAAACTCTCAGAAGAATGAGACTCATATTGTAACAGCAAATCAGACTTGGCTTGATCAGGAGGGATCTCCAAAACTCAACTGGAGATTATTGATACATCTATAAGTGTTGTGTGCACCTAAGAAGATGAAAGAGTGCAAGATTCTATCAAGTTCAAAGTTCTTTAAATAGAAGAGACATTTACATATTGGGTATTCCATTTAAAGGTCTTTATCATTAAATAGAAAATTCATTTATTTATTTTTAAGTTATTAAGTAGAAAAATATGCATACATCTTAGAAAGTGAAAGTGAAGTCGCTCAGTTGTGTCCTACTCTTTGCGACCCCGTGGACTGTAGCCCACCAGGCTCCTCTGTCCATGGGATTCTCCAGGCAAGAATACTGGAGTGGGTTGCCATTTCCTTCTCCAGCGGGATTGAACCCGGGTCTCCTGCATTGCAGGCAGACACTTTATCCTCTGAGGCACTTAAGATAGAAAATATATGTACCTCTTTTAAAAGATAAAGACCAACCTGATAGTCCTATTTCCTTTACTAGATTAAGATTTGGAGACTATGTATATAGCTTTGGTCTTGGGATATGGACAGCAGAAGCTGTGAGACCAAACCCTCTTTAAGTTTTGTAACTCATGACACAGCTGTTCTAAGAAGGGGCTCAGTGTGACATTTGGGAGGATGTAAATTTCTCAGATGCCTGCACCTCTGTTAAAATATTTGCTAAAAAATGGCCTCAGTTGTTCCCAAGGAACTTTCTTGGTTTGTATGCACTATTCAACTCCAGGGAGATTTAAAGTTAAGTATAGAAAGGTTTTAAAGCATGAAAGGTATACAATTAATCACTTTGTGCATATTTCTTCTTTTCTGTACTACTGATGCTTAAGGACTTTGAGTGATTATAGTGACAATATTTTGAAAATCAATTAAAAGTGAATCATTGAATTATCAGACTTCTGATTTTTAAGCTGAAATGTACCTAAATTTATGCATAATGTTTGAAGTCAAGTGGGCCTTAGGAAGCATCACTATGAACAAAGCTAGTGGAGGAGATGGAATTCCATTTGAGCTATTTCAAATCCTAAAAGATGATGCTGTGAAAGTGCTGCACTCAATATGCCAGCAAATTTGGAAAACTCAGCAGTAGCCACAGGACTGGAAAAGGTCAGTTTTCATTCCAATTCCAAAGAAAGGTAATGCCAAAGAATGCTCAAACTACCACACAATTGCACTCATCTCACATGCTAGTGAAGTAATGCTCAAAATTCTCCAAGCCAGGCTTCAACAGTATGTGAGCCATGAACTTCAGATGTTCAAGTTGGTTTTAGAAAGGCAGAGGAACCAGAGATCAAATTGCCAACATCCGCTGATCATCGAAAAAGCAAGAGAGTTCCAGAAAAACATCGACTTCTGCTTTATTGACTATGCGAAAGCCTTTGCCTGTGTGGATCACAACAAACTGGAAAATTCTCAAAGAAATGAGACCATCTTACTTGCTTCCTGTGAAATCTGTATGCAAGTCAAGAAGCAAGTTAAAACTGGACATGGAACAACAGACTGGTTCCAAACCAGGAAAGAAGTATGTCAAGGCTGCGACTGTCACCCTGCTTATTTAACTTATATGCAGAGTACATTATGAGAAGCATGGGGCTGGATGAAGCACAAGATTGCCAGGAGAAATATCAATAACCTCAGATATGCAGATGACACCACCCTTATGGCAGAAAGTGAAGAAAAACTAAAGACCTCTTGATGAAAGTGAAAGAGTGAAAAAGTTGTCTTAAAACTCAGCATTCAGAAAACTAAGATCATGGCATGCAGTCCCATCACTTGATGGGAAATAGATGGGGAAATAATGGAAACAGTGACAGACTTTATTTTGAGGGGCTCCAAAATCACTGCAGATGGTGACTGCAAGCCATGAAATTAAAAGATGCTTGCTCTTTGGAAGAAAAACTATGACCAACCTAGACAGCATATTAAAAAGCAGAGACATTAATTTTCCAACAAAGGTCCGTCTAGTGAAAGCTATAGTTTTTTCAGTAGTCATGTATGGATGTGAGAGTTGGATCATAAAGAAAGCTGAGACCCAAAGAATTGATGCTTTTGAACTGTGGTGTTCAAGAAGACTCTTGAAGAGTCCTTTGGACAGCAAGGAGATCCAACCAGTCAATCCTAAAAAGAAATCAGTCCAGAATATTCATTAGAAGGACTGATGCTGAAGCTGAAATTCCAATACTTTGGCCACCTGATGTGAAGAAATGACTCACTGGAAAAGACCCTGATGCTGGGAAAGATTGAAGGCAGGAGGAGAAGGGGATGACAGAGGATGAGATGATTGGATGGCATCACTGACTCGATGGACATGAGTTTGTGTAAGCTCTGGGAGTTGCTGATGGACAGGAAAGCCTGGCGTGCTGCAATCCACAAGGTTGCAAAGAGTTGGACATGACTGAGTGACAGAACTGAACTGATGGAAACTAAGGGGTCATTAAGTCCACTCTATAAGATTTGTAACAATTCTTAAGTACTCAGCAAGATTTTGTTTAAGTAGGTAAATGAGGTACTTAAAAAGTAGATAGAGTATATGAAATTTATAGATGTAGTTAAAAAATATTTGACCATGTTTAAGTTGGCATAAAGGACCAAGCATTAATCAAAGCCCCTTGAAAGTGAGTTTTCAATTATGCTAGACTTCTAAATAGAGTAAGATTTGTGAGATGAATACTATGGAGAATCGACATTTTGATTCTATAACCTTGATAAATTGAATACTAATTATACAAACCAAGTTGAAAGTCTGAGTAGTGTTTTTTATGAACAGAACACTGGCCTATATCAAAACCCCATTTCAACACAAGTCTAACTTTACTGTACCCGCCATTCACAATTACTTCTTTCCCGTCTATCGTAATGGAAGTGGTATCTTCCTCTTGGTTGTAATTATCACCTCCATCCAATCTCCTCTGTGCCTGGGAAGGTTGGTTTTCCCTTTTCTTCTGGCTTTTTCAACCTTTCTCTTCTGGCTGCTTCCCACACTTAATTATGTGCACCATCCTCCATCTTAAAACCAGCAAATGAAAATCACGATGACAGAATGTTTTGTTTTTTTTTCCCCCAACTTGTCTGGTTTCTGTCCCATGTCTTTCTTTCTTCTTTATCTCTTAAAAGGTGCCTGCCTTCTAAATCCCTCCCCTCCCCACACCACAGTGACTCTTCCATGGTCACTGCATCATGAAACTCATCCTTATCAAGATCACAAGGGCTCCCTCATGGTCAGAGCCATGGATTCATTATAGTCACTTTATTTCTTGACCTCTCAGTAGCACCAGAAGCTTAACCACTTTTCAATCCTTAAAAGACTCTGTTCTCATGACCTGGCTTCCATGCCCTATCTTCTTACTCTTGCTTTTTTTGTCCATCCCTTATCATGATGATTTCTGTTTACTTTAGAAAGTTTCCACACAGACAGTGGAAGCTCGTTAAGTTGCAACCCAACTGCTTCAAGCCTTCCAATAAAGTACACGTAGTTCAGGTGGCCAGCTGGCCTCCTCATCAGGAAAGTCATACTCCAGAGGCAGCCATAATGAGCACTTCTATTATTCACATCTCTGTTAACATCTGAGGCTTTGTAAATTAGCATACTGAGTTACAGAAATGGGCTTCACTAGTAAACATGGTAGACTGTTAACTAGCATTTTGAATATCTGAAAGGGGTTCTAGATTGTGAAATTAAAGGTATTCAACACTAGTTGGTGGTTAAATATATTTGACAGCCTTTTCCTACCTTTACATGAAGAGGGTAAAAGAAAGGATTTTACCCTGTTCTACGTGGTCTTCTATTCATCTCTGAACTCTGGAGAATTCTGGTTTCTCAATGCCAAGTATAAAGGACAAAATCTCTGCTCCTAGATTTCTAGGCATTTGCCTTGAATGAACCTTTAACTCAGAGTAGTGGTCAAGGCATGTGAAAGGTCAGATCAATGGAACATTCTCAACTCTACATGAGCTTTCATGAACTATTTTAAACATTTTTGTTAATTAATGCTTAATTTAAAAATGTCAGTGTGGTATAACATGATTTGAAATTTAATTTATAGAATGAACTTACTGGCAACTACAACCTATCAAAGAGACTCTAAGAGCTGTGCATGACCAAATTGACTTTGAAACATAGACTTCAGGGCCAGCTCCTTGGCCTCTGATTTTATTTATATATGACGCCTGGGCAATCTGACCCACTCCCATTAACACCCAATGGCTGCTGCTGCTAAGTCGCTTCAGTCGTGTCCGACTCTGTGCGACCCCATAGACGGCAGCTCAACAGGCTCCTCTGTCCCTGGGATTCTCCAGGCAAGAACACTGGAATGGGTCGCCATTTCCTTCTCCAATGCATGAAAGTGAAAAGTGAAAGTGAAGTTGCTCAGTCGTGTCTGACTCCTAGCGACCCCATGGACTGCAGCCTACCAGGCTCCTCCATC
Source organism: Nanger dama (assembly GCA_917880005.1). NCBI lineage: Eukaryota > Metazoa > Chordata > Mammalia > Artiodactyla > Bovidae > Nanger > Nanger dama. The sequence goes on from CAKJTW010000001.1 coordinate 48,066,684, forward strand.
CATGGGATTTGCCAGGCCAGAGTACTGGAGTGGGTTACACCCAACGGCTAATGGCCTCCAAATCTCTCCCTGCCACCTCCCCTGGGCTCCAGAACACTATAATCAACTATCCACAAAATATCTTCACATGGATGTCTCATGATATGTCCAATATTGAGCTCACCAGGTTCTCAATCTCATCTGATTCCTCAACTAGTTCTTCTGTGTACTAATACTACTACTAAGTCGCTTCAGTCGTGTCTGACTCTGTGTGACCCCATAGATGGCAGCCCACCAGGCTCCCCTGTCCCTGGGATTCTCCAGGCAAGAACACTGGAGTGGGCTGCCATTTTCTTCTCCAGTGTATGAAAGTGAAAAGTGAAAGTGAAGTCGCTCAGTCATGTCCGACTCTTGGCGACCCCATGGACTGCAGCCCACCAGGCTCTTCCATCCATGGGTTTTTCAGGCAAGAGTACTGGAGTGGGGTGCCATTGCCTTCTCCAGTACTAATATTAGTGATTCCCAAACACTTGTCCACAGTCTGACTGTAAGAGTATTACCTGGGGGAACTTACTAAAAATATGGTGTCTTAGCTTCCACTGTGATCTTTTAAAGAATAAGAACCTTTCAGGGAAGATCCCAGGAATCTAAACTTCTTACAAACTTCCCAGGTGATTATAACACACCACCAGGTTTATGAAGCACTGTCCAATACAACTGAGCTTCCAAGGTGGCACAATGGTAAAGAACCTGTCTGCCAATGCAGGAACCACAGGTTTGATCCCTGGGTCAGGAAGATCCCCTGGAGGAGGAAATGGCACCTCACTCTAGTATTCTTGCCTGGGAAATCCCATGGACAGAGAAGCCTGATACGGTCCATGGGGTTGCAAAAGTCGGACATGACTGAGAGACTAAGCATGCATAGGCACATCTAATACAACCAAAAGGTAGCAGCTACCATCTGGTTGCTCAAGTGAAAAGTCAGATGTCTTCACGTGCAGAGTCATAAAAGAGAAACACTCCAACAGAACTGGAGCAAACTCTACTCACTCATTTAAGAGGCAAAAATCTGTCATCAGCAGATCTTGGCCTATGTGCCTCGTTTTTGTTTCTGTTGATAGCAATTTTACTGTTCTTAAGCACCCTGCTTTTCCTTTTCTAGGAGAGAACTAGTGCGTGGTATTCTGTTTTCCTTTGAGTACTTTGAGCGGTAACATGCATTCTTTGCCTTCCTCATGACTGGCTTTGTAATGCATTGGTATAGGACAGTAGGGATGACATTTTTGTACTCTGGGTAATATTTCTTGATGCTAAGAATTTAGGGAAATTTGAACTCGATTAGATCTTTTAGGGGCTGATAGACTATGGGTTTCCCTCATAGCTCAGATGGTAAAGAATCTGTCTGCAATGCGGGAGACCTGGGTTTGATTCCTGTGTCTGTTAGGGAAGATTCCCTGGAGAAGGGAATGGCTACCTACTCCAGTATTCTTGCCAGGAAACTCCATGGACAGAGGAGCCTGGCAGGCTACAGTCTCTGGGGTTGTAAAGAGTCAGACACCACTGAGTGACTTTGAGAGAGAGGGAGAGACTAGTACATAATAAGGTCCCACAAGATTTCTGCGAATAAATGTCATTCCAACCTAGCACCCACAACAAACCTCTCTGAACCGAGGATGAAGACTTCACCAACTCCTTAAGATTGGTTTGGGTGCTCCATCTCAGGCTTCCTTGCGCCTGGCCTATCTAGTATATATCTAGTACGCTAAGACATACTCTGAAGTGAAGTGTTAGTTGCTCAGTTGTGTCCAAATCTTTGTGACCCCACGAACTGTAGCCAACCAGGCTTCTCTGTCCATGCAATTCTCCAGACAAGAATACTGGAATGGATTGCCATTCTCTTCTCCAGAGGATCTTCCCGACCCAGGGATAGAACCTGGGTCTCCTGCATTGCAGGCAGATTCTTTACTGTTTGAGCTACAGGGAAGTCCAAAACATACTATAATTGCTTTTATATAATACTTCCTTCCCCAACTAGATGGGAGGCATCCTGAAGACAGTTACACTACCCAGCTTTGGAGAATAATACATGGTGTCATGGGGCTGGTAAAGATTTAGACTCTAGTCCAACCTCCAAAGTTCAGCGGGGGGCTGGGGACCATCTCCTACGGATGTTGGGGTGTGGATTCCCTAAAGAAGCCTTAGCTCAGTGGTTTCTGAGTCTGTACATCAGAATGGATGACAAAGAGAAGGGGCCCTAAAGACAGAGATAGCTTTTCTGAGTGCATCAGCTGTGATGGTGTGACCCTTCAAAGAAGACGTGCCAGATGAGTAGCTGGCAGAACCACTGGCCCCAGAGTGCCTCCTGGTCATACCGTCCTGCCTGCCAAGTGATGGCTCCCATGCTGACTCAGGCAAAGGGGGAGCTAATAAGCTAAAATAATAATTTTAAGGGGACCAAGACCCAAAGTAACTAGATACTACTTATAGAAAAAAATACATTTAAACCCATTATTACAGAATCTAACTTGTCCTAGAAGAAACGACTTCCTCAATGACTATTCTGCCAAGTTTTTAAAAAACAGGCATTTCCCATTAGAAACGTTTTTTTAAGAAGTGATGAGATTCTCTTAAACTCAAATACATCTAGGACCAGACAGGCTTTTGAACTTTTCCTGAAGGACCTGTCATTCCTCAGCAGACCTGTGTTCAAGATCTAACCAACCAACATACAAATGAAGTTTTGATTCAAGATTCTTTGCAAAAAAAATTTTTTTTTTTTTTTGCAGAATTCATTCTCCTCTGGATCAACAGAAAAATGGTTGTTTTCATCACTGCAAAAGAACTTCCTGTAAGTGTACAATGAAGAACAAATAAAATAGAGCAAATGAACAATGCTTGAAGATGAAGCACCCAACTGAATTCTTCTAATATTAAGACAAAAGGATAAGTTGCTGAGACAGAGAGAGTAGAATCCCTTTTCTAGTAATTATTAAGAAGAGACTATATCTGTACCTAGTTAGAAGATTTAAATGTAACCTGGGTGAAAGAGATATGCTTTCCTCTCAAGGCCCTTCCAGCCACCTGTATTAGCTTTCTGTCTTCTTAGAAACAACATGCTCACAGAAATTCCTTCCACATCCTGCTTCTATCTGAGCTCCTGATGCAATGTCCTCCCCCAACCCCGTCCCTCCCCACCCCCACCCCCCACACACAGAGCTACAGCTCTAATTCTATGGCCAGTCTCTGAACTTCCATTCAGATACTTTGTGAAGCTTCATGATAAGGAAATGCTCCCCTTTTCAAAGCTATCGGTAGGCGAGGGGAATATCTGTCAGTTTGCGCTCTCTCTCTCTGTAGCATTAAGGAGGTTTACAAAGTGCTCTCAAAAGCAGAGTTCATTCGATTTGCTCAAAATGTAAGAAGATGGATGTGTAGGAGTATCCTGACTGTTTATTTTGCTATCTTTATTAGCAAACTTGTTATAACTTTTAGAAGTCTGAAACTGGAATGTATAATCTGGCCTTCATGAGCACACATATCTTGACTCAATGAAACTTTTATAGCTTCTTTGAATCATCTTTGGTCAGAATGTCATGGTTAAGATATATATTTTTAATGCATGAAAGTATATATTAATAGTAGCAGTTACAATAACAATTGGGAACCAGTGCGCCCCAGTAGAAAGATGGCATGGAGGGAACACAGGTTCCAAAGTCAGGCACACAGGTAAACACAGGTATAGGGCATATCCTATTGGTTATGTTTCTCTGGAGAATTCAGACTAATATCCACCCTGTCATCATTCTTTCTTTCTTCCCCACTCCCAATTATTTCTCAAAGCGCTCTCAGTGGTTGAAATGTTCAGCTAGAGTTGAGACCCTTTGATCTAGGAATTCTTAATCCCTCAGGGGGTCCATGAATGGCTTTAAAGTGTCTGTGATATCATGGAACTCATAAACAAAATTTTGCATGTATGTTTACATAACTGATCCAAACTCCCAGCTGGTCCTCAGATCCCTTCCATGACATTCAGCAGAATGATCATTTGTTTTTGTTTAAACATCTCCAGTGATGGGAAAACCCTTCCTTTCATCTCATCTTAGAATAATTCTGAAGGTCTATTTGAGGAAACTGAGGCCCAAGAAGTCTGCTTTTGAGTAAAAGAATCACAAAACATTAGTTAGAAAGATACCTCGTGGTCTTCATGGGCAAATTCTTCATTTCACAGAGGAAAAACTGAAGCACAGAGAAATTTGGTGTCCTGCCCAAACTAAGAGAGTTAACGATAGATGGGGGATGAAAGCCCAGCCCCTCAACTCCCCACTTAGCCTGCCTCCCTCACTGCATGCAGCAGAGTCACCTCAAGGAGGGGCCATGTGGGGCATACTTCGGGAGAGCAGGGCCGATCCTCCTACACTGTAGCATCCTTCTAGAAGGCAGGTTTGGAGGAGAGTGGCCCATCTCCTCAAGTCCTGCAGAGTGCCTCCCCACCCCTTCCGGTCCCCACGTGTATGAAGGGAAAGGTGTCAGGAAAACCAAGCTAGTTCATACTGATGTGAAATGAGGTAGTGCCATGGAGATACTGGCCTGACTTATCCCCGAGAGTCAGGTGCAGGCGCTGAAGTGAAGCACAAAGGTGTTCTGCTGCTGGTCCCTAGAAGGTGGTATGTGACAATAAAAGAGGAATCTGAAGGTTTCAGATCTTCCAGAATGGATTTGTAAATATGCAGTAAAATTTAAGTGATGTTAAAGAAGCATTAACTAGTTTAGGGGGATTAGGTTCGTTAATAATTTGGACTCGTTATATTCAATATTACAATATCACTCACTTACTGAGTAGCTCCCTTACTGAGCTCACTTACTAAGTAGCTTAATATCTTACTGGGTTGCTTAAGATCTCTGAGCCCGATTGTCTCATCTATAACTTGGGGTTAATAATATCCAGCTTAGAACCTCAAGGAATAAATTCCTTGACATATAGACTAGTTAGGAGAGTGCCTGTTGTGTCCAATAATTTGGTGGTGGTTATTGTTAATAAAAATACAGTCAACAACATGAAAATATTAAAATGACCAATTATTCTCATATACACCTTTTCTCACCAAACAATACATCTCTGATGATAGAGGTAATGTCATACTGTATACTGAATTCCCAATTCCTAACCTCACAGCTTGGCACAATCCATGCCCATGGTAGGTATCAGTAAGAACTCAGTCAAATGAACCACTCCTACCGGATCACACTGGTCTTTCAGGGGTATTTCAGATCCAGGTTCTGCCTCGAGGCTCACGGCATCAACACACTCAGCGTTGAGGGGCGGCTCCATTGCGCCAAGGTCTTTGGGCTCCTCAGCGAGTCCAGTGTCAGCAGTCTCTGCACCCTGAACAGCCTCATTTTCATGCACATCTCTTCTGGGATTTGCTGGCGTTAGCGCATTTGAAGTTGCAGCTGAATCACAGTGCACTTCTACATCTTTGGGTAAAGTATCATTGTTTGGCTTGTTGGTAATTTCTTCTTTGTCTCCAGAGGCTAACGTGTCATCGCCATTGTCAGACATTTTAATATCTGTTAACATGATTACAAACAAACAGCTTACTCTTTATCTGAATTATTAAATTTTAATTCAAAGCCCTGAATAATTAAATCTGGTGGAGGTAAGCTTTTTTTCTACCAAGAAAAACTTTATGTAACCTCTGTGTAGGCTGAATAATGGCCCCTCAAAATATCCATGCCATAATCCTTGGAATGTGACTTGGCTTCCTATGCAGTGAGGTCCTTATATCTTTATGTTAGACTAATGAAATTATCAGGCTTCCCAGGTGGCTCAGTGGTCAAGAATCTGCCTGCAATGCAGGAGATGCAGGAGACACAGTTTCCATCCATGTTCACCTTGTGAATGCTACTTTATATGGCCAAAAGGACTTTGAAGATATGATTAAACTAAGAATCTTGGATTAGCTGCATGGGTCTTAATTGAAATCACAAGTGTCCTTATCAGGGCAAGGCAGAGGGAGATTCGACTGCAAAGAGGAAAAGGTAATGTGACGACAGAAGCAAAGACTGGAGTGATGCACTCTGAAGATGAAGGAACAGACCACAAGCCAAGGAACACAGGGGGCCATTAGATGTTGAAAAAGTCAAGGAAAACACTCTCCCCTCGGACTCTAGAACTGTAAGAGAATATATTTGTATTGCTATAAATCGCTATGTTGGTTGTACTTTGTTGCAGTAGCAATAGGAACTCATACAGACCTACAGGGCTATCATTAAACTTTTAAGGATCTTTCACCTGGCATGAGGAAATATGCATATAGGAACTAAGAGTATTATCTGTATCTGTGAAAGTATTTACTTCATATGACTTAATTATATTTGTAGCCATAATAAAAATAAGCATGGAAAATACCTGAGAACTTATTTTAAAATGCTTGACATTTAGGATTGCAATTTGGTCAGAAATTCAAATTGAAAAAAACATACATACACAGAAGTGTGCCTTGTTGGGTACCAGCCCATGAAGGTCTGAGCTTTCTTTGGTCAATAGTTTAGATGGGGAAACACAAGGATGAAATGGAATAAAAAGTGATATATTAAGCCAAATGAGGAATGGAGCCATTACAAAATAACATACAAAACAGAAACCTCTGTATGAAGCCTGTGAGTTATTGCCACCATGTACAACAGTGCAGTTCAAGAGAACTTGCAGTGATGATGAAATATTCTGTATTTATGATGGCAAATATGGTAGCTAATAGTCAGATATGGCTATCAAATACTTGAAATGTGGCTGGTGCAATGGAGGAACTAATTTTTAAATTTTTAAATAATTTTAACAAATTTATATAGACCTGTGGCTAGGGGCTACTTTAATGGATAACATATTCAGAAGGATAGTTCAAGATGATCATTTCCTTGTGTGTATTTGTGTGTGTGTGTGTATGTTCAATCGAATCGGTCATGTCAACTCTTTGCAACCCTATGAACTACAGCCTACCATGATCCTCTGTCCATGGGATTCTCCAGGCAAGAATATTGAGGTGGGTTGTCTTGCCTTCCTCCTGGGGATCTTCCTGACCAGGAATTGAACTCACTTCTCCTGCATTGCAGGCAGATTCTTTATCATTGAACCACCCGGGAAGCCTGATAATTTCATTAGTCTAAAAACAAAGATAATGACCTCACTATATAGGAAACCAAGTTGCAGGCTAATCAGTGGGTATTTTTGTTGACCAGTTTACCAACTGGTCAAATCTCTGGTCACTGTTAAAACCACAATACGTGGGAAGCCTGCATTTCACATACTGGCCATGTGATGATAGTGGCCAACTTACAATTCATGTGCACATGCCAACCGTCTCGACCCTTCACACAGTTGTTCCTTAAAATTGTCTAGCTATTTTATCTCTCCCTTGATGAATCTTGTTCCTTTCTCATAGTTTTACACACTTCTATGTTGTGACTCTCAAATACCTACCTCCAGTCCACAAAGACAAAGTAAATTAGTAGCTTCTAGTGGCTGTCTCGGAGAAGGCAATGGCACCCACTCCAGTACTCTTGTCTGGAAAATCCCATGGACGGAGGAGCCTGGTGGGCTGCAGTCCATGGGGTCGCGAAGAGTCGGACACGACTGAGTGACTTCAGTTTCACTTTTCACTTTCATGCATTGGAGAAGGAAATGGCAACCCACTCCAGCGTTCTTGCCTGGAGAATCCCAGGGATGGGGGAGCCTGGTGGGCTGCTGTCTCTGGGGTCGCACAGAGTCGGACACGACTGAAGCAACTTAGCAGCAGCAGCAGCAGTGGCTGTCTGCAATGCGGGGAGACCTGGGTTCAATCCCTGGGTCGGGAAGATCCCCTGGAGAAGGAAATGGCAACCCACTCCAGCGTTCTTGCCTGGAGAATCTCATGGACAGAAAAGCCTGGTGGGCTACAGCCCACGGAGTCACAAAGAGTCAGACACAACTGAGTGACGTCACTTTTACTGTCAGTGGCTGGAGGGAGGGATGAATAATGACTGCTAATGGATGTGGATTTCTTTTGTGGGTGGTGAAAATGTCCTAAAACTGAATAGTGGTAATGGCTATACAATTCTGTGAATATATTACATTCACAAAAGATTGTCAGGTGGCTGTTGGTTCAGTATGTTGTTTTAACATATTTAAGGCCCATTTAGAGTAACTGTCTCCTCTATATTTTGTTCCTCCCTAACTGGATATAATTTTTCTTCCTCTGAACTCTCAGAGCGCTTTGCATCTATCTCAGTTCGGGTGGTTACAATCATCTTTGATTAGAGTCGTTTGAGTGTTATCCTAATATGTTGTAAATACTATGAAGACAAGAATCTTCCTTATTTTGTCTTCATATTTTATACAGCACTTAACATGGTTTCTTGAACACTATAGGAAACTCGACAAACATGTATTGAGTTATATTCATATTTTGGAAAGATTTAAAATTAAAGTGTAATTTGAAATGAAAGCAAGCAGCGAATGCCTTTACCTCATTCACTACTCAGGAGCTATCTTACAGCAAGTGGTTTCAAATGACCCATATTGTCTTTCCTCTGTTCCTCCACCTACAAGATAACTGGGTTAGAATGTCTCTTTTTAAACAAAAATACTTGAATTCTCTGGTAACACAACTATAAACAAGTCTGCAGATGGGAAAGGCAAAGAATGCATCCTCCCCTTTGGCTGGTACATTAAGTTCGGGTATTCAAGGTTGGAGATGGTCTGTCAGTAAGTACGGTCAATGCCTAGTTAAAGTAGTAAAGAGTGATTCTGGCTACCCTAGAGAAAAGGGATTGTTACTGTGGTTTATGGGAGAGGGATGAGATTGAGGGAGGGCAACTGAAAAGGGTAATGTCACGTGGAAGCTTATAAAATTTTTGTGAAAACCAGTCAGGACTGGCCTGGACAGAGGTTTCCAAACTAGACCCAGGTGCCTAAATTTGCTTTCTCTCTGTTTTGGTAAATAAAGTTTTATTGGAACACAGACATGCTCGCTTGTTTATATAACATCTTCGGGTTCTCTAGTACAACAGCAGAGGTGAAGAGTGGTGAGAGAGACCACATGGCCCCCAATATTGCAAAGCCTAAAATAGTTACTATCTGGCCCTGTACAGAAAATGTTTGCTGACCCATGGTCTAGGACATTCCTTCACTGCCATGGCCTAGAGTTCTCCTGATTTACCCTTATCCTCACCTGGGCCCTAGGGTGCGACCATAAAGAGACTGAGCACATACTTGGACATCACTCATATTCCCCTTTCTGTGTTCATCAACATTTAGTCAAAGGCACTGTCTGATATTTATTTTCTTTGTAAGATAATTTGAAAAACCTTATTATTAATCTGGATTATTAAGAAGTTCCAAACTATTTCACTTCTCTATCAGCAGGAACATGAGAATAAACCTGGTTATAATAAACATTTATGGGTGAATAAAAGCATTAGAAACATTTTGTATCTGCTTCACCTTAAATTGTTGTGATACTGTTCCTGCTGCTAAGTCGCTTCAGTCGTGCCCATGGAATATCTACATGGATTAGTTGTATTTTATGCTCTGGGGGTGGCTGGTTAACATTTTAAATGTCCTATTAAGGAATATAGTTTTCAAGGTCTTTAGTTACCATTTCACATTCTGTAATGGACTATTCACCTCGTTAGAGGGTTCAACCATCCCTCTCTCTGAACGCTATTTTTCAGGGGGTACTATTAAAAGCTTCCCCAGTGCCTCAGATGGCAAAGAATCTGCCTGCAATGCAGGAGACCCAAGTTCGAACCTTACGTTGGGAAGATTCCCTGGAGAAGGGAATGCCTACCCACTCCAGGTTTCTTGCCTGGAGAATCCATGGACTATAGCAGGCTACAGTCCATGGGGTCACAAAGAGGTGGACATGACTGAGCAACTAACACAAAACACTATTAAAAGTATTTTTCACTGATAAAATGGAAATGGTGCTTAAAGTGGATTGGCAGGAAATTCTGTACAGGTACTTTCTGCTCTTCCATTTCTGGGCAAAAGATTATACTGAATCCAGGAGCTACTGAGCTTTGCCGTAGACTTTTTCTAGTTCTTCTACTCATTGCAGGAGTACATCAAAGCCTGATTACAAGGTTAGCTGAGTTCTGCCTCCAGAGCGGTCCTCACCCAAGGACTAAAAAGACAGAGAGCCAGAACTTCATTAACTGACAAGAACAAGCTGTATATTTGAGCCTGGTTGCTAACCTACATGGGAGTGTGTGGCAGAACTCCTGAGAGTGGATTCTGGCTCTATCAGTTGCACAGAGGAGCCTACCACTCTCACTCATCTCTGATAGCCAAACTGCCTTAGGTCAGGCTACCTCAACGGTGGGAAAATGACCACAACAAAACCTCTCTTCCCTGTGGCTGCTGCAGCTGCTAAGTCACTTCAGTCATGTCCGACTCTGTGTGACCCCATAGACGGCAGCTCACCAGGCTCCCCCATCCCTGGGATTCTCCAGGCAAGAACACTGGAGTAGGTTGCCATTTCCTTCTCCAATGCATGAAAGTGAAAAGTGAAGTCGGCTCAGTCGTGTCCGCCTCTTCGCAATCCCATGGACTGCAGCCTTCCAGGCTCCTCCATCCATGGGATTTTCGAGGCAAGAGTACTGGAGTGGGTTGCCATTGCCTTCTCCGTCCCTGTGGCTACTCTGTATCCAATTATCAACATGAAGCCATCCCTTCAGAAATACAAGTGACATTCCGCTGTAAGGAGTTGAACCAATACTGTTAGGACACATGTATGGACAATTTATTTCAGGAAGACTATATTTTTACATCTTTTCAAATAATCAAAATGGTCAGCCCTACTTTAACTTCTAATTGCATGTGAACTTTTCTACCTGTTACAAGTCCGTATTTTCCCTGAATCTAAACCAAAAAAAAAAGCTTCCTCCAAACCTTTTTTATTCTGGTAGACCTTGGTCTACTCTGGATGTTATGACAGGGGAGAGGTAGTCATTTTTAAAACAGTGCCCTTCCACCCGAAGTCATTACAAACTGTGTATTCTAAGACACTGCTGTTCCTATGTAGGGACAGTTGGTGGCTGGGATGCACGCTGTGTGTCCTGGGTTGGCCCCCATCTCTGCCTGGGTGCCCCAGAAGCAGTCGGATTTAAAGTTGCCCTGATTTATGGTTCGGAATGTTGACTATTACAACTGTGTCCTGTGGCTTTGATGCTAGGGAGCCTCAACCCACAGAAACAAGGAAGTTTCTTCCAGTAAACTCCAAGAAGAGGAAGAGTGGCATATAAAGAAGCCTTTGTGGGCTGGGAATATAAGTTAGTTTTTCATGAGTCAATTCATTCATCACCTAAAATGCTCCCAGAGCTATGCTAGGTACTGGAGCAACAATTTCATGGCTCCAAAAATAAGTTTAAAATGGAAGACATCCTTCAGAAAACGAATAATCTGTTTCCATGTGATTCCTGGTCAGCGAAGGTCCAGGAAACTACTGCATCTAACACGGAATGGTTAAATGATGATTTAAAACAGCACATCACAGCAAGTCAAGAAGTGCCTGAACTAGACTGATCTCATACAAGGGAGAACCTTGAAAGCAGCTTTGACAGTTATTAAGGCATGATGGGAAAAGAGTATATGCCAAGTGCTAGGAATGAATCTAGACATGCAGAACAGATGCTATGTGGCTGAGCCAAGAGCCACAGGGAGGAATATCAAGGGATGGGAGGGATGGATGCTGAGGTGGAAAGAACTGTGCTCTGATCTCTCTATCCCTCTGCAGGTGTACAGCCCATTCATTCTTGCTGGGCTTCCTCACTTCCTCCTCTGGAGAGTAAGGGTGGTGGACGTAATGATCTGCGTACTTTGTTCCCCAACACCAGACTGCAGGACTGGGACCAGCCCGTGATGACAGAGAAAAATGAGGACAAGATAGAGAGTGTTTCATCAGTCTAAATTTATTCAACGTAAAGGACTGCCTTCATCTTGCAAGTTTAACCTTCATGCTTTTCTTGGTATTAAAACATCTTTCGTTTTATGAAATAGTATTGGAGTGCACGGATTTGTTAAATGGTCTCACTTGGTAAAATAAGAAGTTGGTAATACAATACCCTGTGTGAGATCACTGCCTCCAGATTTAAAAAGTGCCAGTCAGTGAAAGACCAGGAACAAAAACTGTGGATGACAGGATCTTAACCAGGTTGCAAGAGTTCCAGTGGTACTTGACAAGTATGTGTACCCAGAGCCCAGACTCTTTTTCCTCCAGTCTGGCTTCCACACATCTGCCAGGTACTTTTATGAAACACGAATAAGGACCTATTTGCTCCCCTGTTTAAAAAATATGAGGTTTAAACACCTTTGCATGGCATCTGGGGCCCCTCATAGTCCAGCTCTACTTTCTCTATCAGCCTCCTGGAACTCTCAGTTCAACAGACAGCACGTTTTCCATCACTGCCCAGGCAGCTCATAACATCTCCACCTTTGCTTATGCTGGGTTTTCTGACCAGGATGTCCTGCCTCCAACTGCCTGGCAAAGTCCTGTTTTGTTTTTTTTTTTCCTTGCTGTCTAGAATCACTTTCACCAACTCAATGGACCTAAGTTTGAGCAAACTCCAGGAGATAGTAAAGGACAGGGAAGCCTGGTGCGCTGTAGTTCATGGGATGGAGAAGTCTGACATGACTCAGTGGCTGAACAACAATGTTACTTTCTACTTTGAAATTTTCCCAGATTTGCCCCACTCCTTCCAATGTTTTAGAAGATACATTGCATAGACTTCTATGGCATTTTTAAGGAGTATTTATTTCTGTATCATTTTTTTCAAGGAGACATTATTTGTCTCTCTTCCACAACTGTGACCAACAAGCACCTAGCTTGTTTTCCCACACTCTGATATTTACTGAACGGAAATACATTGTGTGATATTGATTAAAGAGAAACAATGTGTGATGTAAGCCTGGTCTAATGATGTCTGAATCCGTGAGAATCAGCAAGGCTCCTTCCCACCCTCAAATTCCTTCCTCACTGGCTCCAAGGAGCCTCAGATCCCACCCTCAAAGTTCCCTTCTTTTTCTTAGAACTTATGCCCTAAGAAGTTTATCAGATTTTTTCCTGAGCTCAGGAAAGGACGGAAAGGCAGGGAATGGACACAGGTGAGGTGGGGAAGGGGCAAGGGGAAGAAAAGAGGGCAGAGAAGGCTCTGAGGAGAAAGCCTGCCTACTTAGTTTTCTCAGGGTGGACGAGGTCTTCTGGAGTTCGAGATACTGATTTTAAAAGCCACCCGCTTGACCCTCTCAAGATGTTTAGGATGAGAACTGATGGCATCGAAGGACAGAGAGATCACCCTGACAGTTCATGCAGAGTTCTTTCTACTCCAGGAAAGGGCAGTGAAGTTCAAGGCGCCTGATCTGAGATGGTTAGAAATACCTGGTTCCAGGGAAGAAGAGGAGGGACTGGGCCGGCGGGTGCCGGGGTTGGGGTGGAGAGTGGGCCTCAACCTGGGGGGCTGTGAATAGAGGTGGGCTGGCTCAGGGTGCTGGCTGGGGTGGAAGCGCCGGCAGTGCCGGCGTCTGCAGCTGGAGGGATGATGGATGATGAGCTTGGGTGGGAGGGCAAGGCCGGAGCTCGGCTTTTCCAGGCCAAGGGCTGGCGAACCCCGGATGGGACTTGCTTCGCCTGTGCCCGCCGCTGCGGACACCCCGCAGCTTGCCTCTCACTGGGACCTGGGACGCGGGGGAAACTTTTTCAGACTTGCTTTGTGCTGGGACCGAATACTTCGGGAGCACAAGGCAGGCTCCGCAGAGGTTCACGCCGGCCGAGGGGGCAGAGCAGGAGTGCGGGCGTGTGGGTGTGTGCATGAGCGTGGACCCAGAGCGACACACACTCACACACACACACTCACACGCCCGCACCCACGCGGGGCCCTCGGCCGCGCAGCCCGCGCCTGCCCGGACCTTCACCTCCAGGGCCGTTCCCTCCGATCCTGTGCCCGGTGCCCAGCCCCTGCCGACTCGGGGAACCCAACGGGATAAACAGAGACGGCAGGGTCTCCCCTTCACCCCGCGGCAGCTGTTCCCGCATCCCCCGCCCCCGCGCCCGCCCGGGGAAGGGGGTGCAGGCGAGAGGTGCCCGGGGCTCTTACCGCTCAGGCGGCCGAGTGCGCGCGGGGCGCCGCCGGGTCCCGCCCCGCCACGTCGGCAGGGGCTGGCAGGGCCGCGGCCGGAGGGCGGGCTGGGAGGGGACAGGGCGGACTGGCCGAGCTGCCCCGCCCCCGTGGCCCCGGCCCGGCCCGGAGCGCGGCGGAGGTCCGGGCGCCCCTCACCCAGGCTGCGGGGCTCGAGGATGGGGGTCCCGGCCGCACTTCCGACCAGCCATCGGAAACTTGGTTTTTCCGAACTTCGTGCCGCCCGGTGAGCTGGAGGGGCGCCCACCCCCGCCCGGGGCGGATCTTGGGGCTCTCCTGTTCCCTTTCCTTCCTTTAAAAGCGCCCAGGAAACTGCGCAGTTAAACCAGGAAGGGGTTGCTCAAGTTCAGTAAGAGTTTTCGATCCCACTCCTCCGCCACCGCCCCCCCACCCTCCGCCCCGCCCCGCTTGGTGCTTTAAATAGCTTTCCCTTACCCTGTTTGTGAGAGTGTCATCTGATTTAAAACCAGTCAACCGAATAAAAACACTTTCTAGAAGGCCAGTTTGGAAACGTGGATCAAAATTCAAATGTGTTAGCATTGGCCCAGGAATTCCACATCTGCGAATGTGTACTAAATAGTCAACTGTGCACCCATATATGTCCGAGGATGTTGACTGTGATTGTTTATGCCAGAGAAAACAACCTGGAAATAAACTGTCCTCCCAACAAAAGATTGGTGAAGTAATTTTTAGTAACTTCAAACGACCAGGTATGCTGTAGTCATTAAAAATTACAACTCTATGTCCAGTTTGTTGATATGGAAGGAAGGCGGGCCATAGCTGAATACTAAGTGAGGGCAGGGGAAACTTAGAAGAGGTACAGTATAAATCTATTCTTGTGAATATATAGTGTATGTATTTTTATATAAAAAGGAGATTTTAATGTTGAAAGCAGTTATTTTTTTTTTTCTGAGTTCTTCAGTGGTGTTAGCAAATTGTATTCCAGGTGTGTTTTGGTGTACCCTAGACACCGTGCCTGTGACTTTATGTGTGCCTTGGGTCAAAGAACCCACCTGCTGATGCAGAAGACAGAGATACCGCTTGGATCCTTGGGTCTGGAAAATGCCTTGGAGGAGGGCATGGCAACCGGACCCACTCCAGTATTCTTGTCTGGAAAGTTCCATGGACAGAGGAGCCTGGCAGGGTATAGCCCACAGGGTCGCAAAGAGTTGGACACAACTGAAGCGACTTAGCACAGGGCACAGCAAGTTCCTTTCCCAAACCTGCCCCACTCTACTCTGCTGAAAGGCAACAGCCCAATCAGGCATTCCACATCCCAACCGGTTTTTTTAATTTAAATTTTTATTTTTATTTTATATTGGAGTATAGTCAGTTAACAATGTCGTGTCAGTTTCAGCTGTATAGCAAAGTGATTCAGTTATACACATTCATGTATCTATTCTTTTTCAAATTCTTTCCCATTCAGGTTATTACAGAATATTGAGCACAGTTCCCTGTGCTATACAATTGTTCCTCGTTGGTTATCTATTTTATATAGATCAATCCCAAACTCCTAATCGATCCTCCTCCTCCCCCTTACAACAATAAGTTTGTTCTCAAAGTCTGTGAATCTGTTTCTGTTTTGAAAAAAAAAAATTCATTTGTACGATTTTTAAAAGATTTTACATATAAGCACCACTATATTTGTCTTTCTCTGTCTGACTTCACTTAGTATGATGATGTCTAGGTCCATCTATGTAGCTGCAAATAGCATTATTTCATTCTTTTTAATGGCTGAGTAATATTCCATTACCCACATTTTATTTATCTAGTCATCTGTAGACATTTAGGTTGCTTCCATGTCTTGGCTATTGTAAACAGGTTGCAATGAACATTGGGGTGTATGTAGCTTTTCAAACCATGTTTTTCTCCAGATATATGTCCAGGAGTGGGATTGTTGGATCTATGATAGTTCTATTTTTAGTTTTTAAGGAACGTCCCTATAGTTCTCCATAGTGACTATACCAATTTACATTCCTACCAACAGTGTAGGAGGGTTCCCTTTTCTCCACACCTCCTCCAGCATTTATTCTTTGTAGATTTTTTGATGATGGTTATAATGACTGATGTGACATGACATCTAGTTATAGTTTTGATTTGCATTTCTCTAATAATTAGCAATGTTGAATGTCTTTTCACGTATCTCTTGGTCAGCTATATGTCTTCTTTGGAAAAATGTCTGTTTAGGTCTTTAACTGAGCCTCATTCAGTTCAATTCAGTCGCTCAATCGTGTCTCACTCTTTTCGACCCCATGAATTGCAGCACGCCAGGCCTCCCTGTCCATCACCAACTCCCACAGTTCACCCAAACTCATGTCCATCGAGTCGGTGATGCCATCCAGCCATCTCATCCTCTGTCGTCCCCTTCTCCTCCTGCCCCAAGTCCCTCCCAGCCTCAGAGTCTTTTCCAACGAGTCAACTCTTCGCATGAGGTGGCCAAAGTATTGGAGTTTCAGCTTTAGCATCAGTCCTTCCAATGAACACCCAGGACTGACTTTCTTCAGAATGGACTGGTTGGATCTCCTTGCAGTCCAAGGGACTCTCAAGAGTCTTCTTCAACACCACAGTTCAAAAGCAGCAATTCTTTGGCGCTCAGGTTTCTTCACAGTGAGCCTCATTAGTTGTTTGTAAGTTCTGGAGAAGGAAATGGCAACCCACTCCGGTGTTCTTGCCTGGAGAATCCCAGGGTCAGGGGAGTCTGGTGGGCTGCCATCTGTGGGGTCGCACAGAGTCGAACACGACTGAAGTGACTTAGCAGCAGCAGCAGCAATCCCTTGTTGGTTGCAAATATTTTCCCCCACTCTGTGGGTTGTCATTTCATTTTGTTTATGGTTTCCTTTTCTGTGTAAACACTTTTGAGTTTAATTAGGTCCCATTTGTTTGTTTTTATTTCCATCACTCTAGGAGGCCATGGGGTCACTGAGGGTCGGACACGACTGAGCGACTTCACTTTGACTTTTCACTTTGATGCATTGGAGAAGGCAATGGCAACCCACTCCAGTGTTCTTGCCTGGAGAATCCCAGGGACGGGGGAGCCTGGTGGGCTTCTGTCTGTGGGGTCGCACAGAGTCGGACACGACTGAAGTGACTCAGCAGCAGCCGCAGCAGGAGACAGCTTGAAAAAGATATTGCCGCTATTTATGTAGAGTGTCCTGCCTATGTTTTCTTCTAAGAGTTTTATAGTATCTAGTCTTACATATAGGTTTTTAATCCATTTTGAGTTTATTTTTGTGTATGGTGTTAAAGAATGTTCTAATTTCCTATTCCTTACATATAGCTGTTCAGTTTTCCCAGCACCATTTATTGAAGAGATTATTTTTTTCCCATTGTGTAGTTTTGCCTGCTTTGTCATAGATTAATTGACCATAGGTGTGCCGGTTTATTTATGGGCTTTCTATTCTGTCCCATTGATTTATATTTCTGTTTCTGTGCCAGTATCATACCATTTTGATTCCTGTAGCTTTGTGTATAATCTGAAGTGAGGATGCCTGATTCCTCCAGCAATCAAGTAAGAAAACTTTTCATATCCTTCTAACTGTGTTAAATGCTGCAGGTAGTTAAGGTGAAAGTTGAGACTTGACGTTTGGATTTGGCGGTATGGTCATTGGTGACCTCCACAAGGGCTGTTTCTCTAGAGCTGAAGGGAAGGGTACCTGCATTGAGGGGGTTTGAGAGAATGGGAGGAGAATAATAAGGGACAGTGAGTGAAACAACTCTTTCACGGATTTCTGGTGTAAAGAAGAGCGGAGTCTGGCATTTAGATTTCAGGGTCTCTGATCCTCACTGGGTTGGAGTAGAATCACCTGAAGAATTTTCAAAATAATACTGATGGCTGACTCCATCCCAGAATACTGAAGTCAGGATCTCTGGACATATGTGAGAGCTCCTGTTGCCTCACATTCTGACCAACACTGGGGGTATTGTGTTTGCTGTTGTTCGGTCGCTCAGTTGTGTCCAGCTCTTTGTGACCTCATGCGCTGCAGCACACCGGGGTTCCCTGTCCTTCATTTTCTCTTGGAGTTTGCTCAAACTCATGTCCATTGAGTCGGGGATGCCATCCAACCATCTCGTCTTTTGTCATCCCCTTCTCCTCCTGCCCTCAGTCTTTCTCAGCATCAGGGTCTCTTCCAATGAGTCCGCTCTTTGCGTCAGGTGGCCAAAATATTGAAGCTTCAGCTTCAGCATCAGTCCTTCCAATGAATACTCAGAATTGATTTCCTTTAGGATGGACTGGTTTGATCTCCTTGCTGTCCAAGGGACTCTCAAGACTCTTCTCCAGCACCACATAGTTCAAAGGGGATAATATAGATATTTTAATTTTTTCCCTCAAAGGGGTGTAAATGGTGTCTCTCAGTTGTCTGAAGGTTATCCATTTGTTTATAGCCTTTTGCATTCGCCACCCATGATTGGGTTTGTTAGTCATTTTAATATGGATTTATGGGAACTTTTTATATATTTCTAAAATTAATCTTTTTGTGTTGCAAGTTTCTCTTGGAATGTGGCTTTAAAAAATCCAGCAGATTTTGGTTTTAATATTAATTTTTGAGTTATCAGTTTTATTTCTAGTGATTTGTATATTTTATGATATTGATCATTTTCATATAATTTATTTCCGAGCTGTTGGTAGGTGATATTTATTTATTGATTTTAGAGAAAGTTTTTAAGGAGCAAAAATCACTGAAGTAATGCTTTGCTTCTATATGTGGACAGTATATTTGCTGGCTTGAGACTGTTTTACTTACCCTCCTATAATGCTATTTTGTTTTTAAAAATAAAAGTAATGCATGTACATAGCAAAGACATTAAAACAGAACAGAAGAGTATAAAAGGATGAGTAAAAATATCTCCCTCCCTTGGTTCTTCTGCTCAAAGGTTTTTTAAATTCCCCTCAGAAAAAAGGAAATGGCAACCGACTCCAGTACTCTTGCCTGGACAATCCCTTGGATGGAGGAGCCTGGTGGGCTACAGTTCATGGGGTCTTGAGGAGTTGGAACGACTTCACTTTCACTTTTCACTTTCGTGCATTGGAGAAGGAAATGGCAACGCACTCCAGTGTTCTTGCCTGGAGAATCCCAGGGACGGGGGAGCCTCGTGGGCTGCCGTCTGTGGGGTTGCGCAGAGTCGAACACAACTGAAGCGACTTAGCAGCAGCAGAAAAAAAGATTTTTATGCAGATGTTAGCATAACTATGTTGACCCTTGTGTTAGATGCCTGTGGCTGCCAAAAAATATTCCCACAAATTGGTGGTTTAAAACAAGAGAAACTGATTCTTTCACACTTTTGGATGCCAGAAATCCAAAATCAAGGTGCTGGCAGGGCTGCTAGCTTCTGGTGGCTCCGGGCATTCCTTGGCTGTGGCTGCAGACTTCCAGTCTCTGCCTCTGTCTTCACCTGGCCTGTTCCTTTCTCTGTGTGTGTGTGTCTCCTTTGTGTATGTCTTGCTCTTGGCAAACAGATAATCTGTGCAGGTGTCTGAGGGACCAGATTTTATGCAAATGCTATCACCCTCTCCTACTCTTCTCCTCTTTGCTTTTCCTCATTTAACAGTATATCCTGAAGTCTTTCCACCTCAGTATAAAAATATAAGACTTGCATAGAATTCCAAAACTCTTTACTATAACGGCTTGTCTTCTTGGGCAATCACTATTTCAGCCACTTTTTATTATTGTCTTGCCTAAAACTCATAAGTGTTAGTTGCTCAGTCGTGTCCAACTCTTCGTGACCCCATAGACCATAGCTGCCAGGCTTCTCTGTCCGTGGGATTCTTAGGCAAGAACATTGGAGTGGGTTGCCAGTCCCTCCTCCAGGGGATCTCCCCAACCCAGGCACCGAACTCAGTTCTCCTGCATTGCGGGCTGATTCTTTAATAGCTGAGCCACCAGGGAAGTCAGAAAAACTCATAAGCACTCCCATCTTATGAATGAACAAATGGAGTCTTTGGGGTTAAGTCACTTGCCCAGGGCCACACAGCTAGGGCACAGCCGTGGGAGGACTTCTGCCCAGCATTGTCTGTTTGTTCCACTGGCATGCCATCTTCCATATCACCTGAATTTTGTGGGTTTTGTCATCTCCTTAAAGACATTTCTCAGAATCATAATGGCATCAGAAGAATAGCCTCCTTGTTCCTGGAAACCGATGTTATTATGCAATACCCTAATGAGCATTTGTCACTAAACCGCACAAACATTTTGTCACCATGTGATGCGACCACATCAGCAGTGATATGTGTGTGTGTATTTCTTAAAGACTTTGGTCCCATATTCTTTGAAATTCCCTCAAACCCATAGCTGGTTCCTTTCTCCTCTGTTTCACAAAGCTGGTTTCCAAGGGTCAGAGACCCACTCCTCTCTAGCCGTCTCATTTAGCAAAGATCCAGCCGCTCCTTGCTGATCCTCCCCCAGCCTGCAGAGGCTTCCCGTTACGTTTGATGAGTAAGAATGAATCGCGAGAAGCTGGCCTTTCCTTTCCTGCTGAAAGCAGAAGTGATTCTTACCCTGATGTCCAACTTTGTTGTGCATCAGACAGTAGGGTCTTAACTTATTTTTTTAATGATGGGAAATAATGCCAAAGACTGGGATTAATTATAGAATGACTTTAACTCATGTGTTCAGTTCCTTACAGAACCTCATTTAAAGGAGCATCTTAGAAATAAGGTATCCTGGATGCCTGAAGTATCTTGTTAACTGGACATCCTCTTTTGTATCATCAACCTTTTTTATATCACTCTAAATTATTCTAAATGGGTTTTAGGAAATTAATTTTTAATTAGTCCTGCAGGATCTATTATTTATTTTTCTAGAATTAAAAATGAAAACATCTAGCCATACCAAATGTTGGTCAGAACATGGAGAAACAGAATGCAATTTCCCCCAGGTGTGCTAACTATTAAACTTTCTTAAAAGCTGATTTTTAAAAAAACCAGTTCTGGAACCTAAGCTTATTTTATTTTAGTCTCACAGGTCGCTAAAATAATGCTCCAAAATTGGTAGTTGCAATTATTTTGGAAATATTAAATATGGTGATAAAACAGGCTAAGCTGGATAACGTTCCACTGTAGTGACAATTTAACACGCAGGTCACAAACTCTTACAGATAAATATTCTCTTAGAAAAACATTTTTCTTCACATTGACATTGTTATTAGCTGGGTGATGATATAAATTTAAAATTTTAATTACTGTTTAAGTCTGTAGCTCAGAAAAACCTACTGATCCATGTGCTTTGCTCAGGACCTTAGGAGGGAAATTCGTGTGCAGGAGTAATTACAGTAAAGTCCGACAGGTGGCGCAAAACCGTTTCTATGATACTGCTTTACTTAGACTAAGGACTTGCATTTTGTCAAGCTCTTTTTCCGTACCTTTAGAAGTTATTTTCTCTCCTGAGAAAGAAGTCTTGGTAAGTAAGAAGGCTTTATGGCTTTTACAAATTATGGAATAATTACTTCAAATAAGCTAGAAAATGCTAGCGGTTGTATAGGAAATAGGTTAAGTTTTTGCAAAATGATTTTAAGGTGATTTTTTTTTTTAATGTTGCAAACTTACTTTCTGTTATACAAGAAAGACAAACATATGGCTATCTTGAAAGATACAGAAATAACTAGCACTTGTCATATTTAAGGGGAAAAAAAGCTAACTGATGTTATTGCTTTCTTCCGTTTTTGTCTACTACGTTCTGTCTTTTCACGTTTTCCTGGTTCCATGACACCTATCCTATCACATGTTAAATGTTTTTACAGTAGACATGAGTGTTTGACTCTCACTGTAACACGGTCTGGAATCATTTATTTGTGTCTGTCACTTATTTATAAGCATTTGAAAGCAGGGATTGAGCCTGTGCTATTAGTATTTATACGCCCCAGCACTGAAGGTCTGGGGCAGGGCTGGCACGTCCTACACTCCAGAATAAACAGCTTATTAAATGAAGGAAGTGGCAGTGACTGGCCCCAGAACTTGCCTTATTCAACCTTCTAACCCAAACTTTGACAAATTAAACAATATTTCTCTTGCATATTTGTTGATTTGATTATGGAATCTCTTTTTCTGATCTTTCATTTTTCATAGTTTTGATTTTCATAGATCTTATTCACTTTTTTTCCTTGATACAGAGCGTCTTGCCTCTGTCTACCCCCATCTTTCAATTGATCCACTAAGAAAAAAAAATTTTTTTAACCTTTTGTCTCTTTCACGTCCTTAAAAAAACAAACAAAAACCACCTCTCTACTCTTCCATTCTTTCATCTCACTTTTTCCCCCCTTCTTTTTTTCTCCTAGAGAAACTCTTGGCTTAAATGTAAACGCTAGGAACCACATGAGGGTATAAATGATTTGGGAGGAATCTTTGTGTTTTGGAGGCAGGGTTATATAAGGGAAGCTGATCAGCTTTCCCACATAGCGGCTATGTTTCAGTCCCTGAACACAGACATATCCAGAGATGTTTGAGTGGGTTCTCATTCAGAGATGTCAGTTATCTATCACGAGGAAGAAATTCTCTCTCCCTCCCTCTCTCTCTTTTCCCACACAAATAATACAAGTGTGTTTCTTTAATATTAGCTATAT
Organism: Nanger dama; assembly: GCA_917880005.1. Lineage (NCBI taxonomy): Eukaryota > Metazoa > Chordata > Mammalia > Artiodactyla > Bovidae > Nanger > Nanger dama. Next base: position 48,089,385 of record CAKJTW010000001.1, read on the forward strand.
TTTCAGACAAGTATTTCAAGTTATAAAAGATGTTCAAAATTAGAAATTTTGGAAATACACAAAAGTTACAAGAAAAAGTTAAATTCATTTATGATTTAAGAGATCTAGAGATAATCGCTATTAGCATTTTATTTATTTCTTTCCATTCTTTTTCCCCCAGGTGTTGTGTATATGTTAGATTTTAATCAGATTTAATAAAACTAGAGTCCTACTATGCACACAATTTGTATTCTTTTATTCATTTAACATTATTTTGTAGACTTACCCCACAAAGTGCAGTATTTATGGCTGCATATAGTGTTCCATAGTATGGGTGTACATAACTGATTAAACAATTTTCCATACTTAGTCATTATGATTTTTTTTCAGTTTTTCATCCTGATGAGCACCCTCATAGTAATATTTTTATGTGTATTTCTTTAGAAGAAATTTTGAGAAGTATAATTGCTGAAATAAAGGTAAGCATATTTTTAAGGAATTTATCTATGTGACCAAGTTGCTTTTCCGAGAAGTTGTACTAATTTTTCATTCCTGCCACCATTAAATGAGAGTTCTCATTTTAGTTCCACCTGCCAACATTGGGTATTATATTTTCGAATTTTCCCAATTTGGTAGGTGAAAATAATCATGCCTTTTAAAAAAATATTTAAGAAAAGAATCCCATTTGATTCACTGTATCTTTTCATACTTAAATATCATAAATTATAGGCATGCTAATGTTTCATCTCTAAATGCTTCACTCTGTATCTCTAAAAGAAGTACAGTTTCCTAATGTATCCATATAACATTATAAAAGTTAACATTTATATCTTAACAGACTCTAATGCCTGGTCCCTCTTAAAATCCTCTCTCCACTTGTTACTCAGGTAGCTTTTGCAGCAGGTCTGTCTAAAATAAGATTCAGTCTAATATCACAAGTTTCATTTAGATGTTATATATTTTTATTTAATATGATTTTTAATTTTTGTGAAATTGGACATTAGTCATATTATTCACTGTTGATTTTGAAGGGGTAAATTTTCTGAGCAAATAATGTGCTCTCTTTAACTTTACATATCCAAAATTTGAAAGATACAGGGAACAACTAAAAGGAAAATAAACCCTTCTTAAAATTTTACCATGCAGAAATAACCACTGTTAATATCTTGATATGTATCTTATAGTTTTCCATATGTATGTGTACATATTAACTGCTGTACATTTTATAAGTAAACTACTTTCGTCACATATATATATAGTGAGCAGTTTTCCATGGAGTTAGATTTTCATTATTTTTAAAGGCCACACGGTAGTATTTAATTGTATGGAGATACCATAATTTATTTGACAATCTGCTTGCTCTTTGGGACAGATTTTTAAAAAATAATTTATTTTGTACTGGCCCCTGTATTGTACTCTTTTACTGGTTCTAATGGGTTTTCAATTACTTCTCTTGGATTTTCTAGAGTGACAATCATATAATTAAAAATAATAATAATTTTGTTTCCTCCATTCAATATTCCTGTCTCTCATCCCCCTTCACTACAATGGCTAGAACTTATAGAACCGTGTTTAATTATAGTGGGGATCCTTGAGGGACTCCCTGGTGGTCCAGTGACTGAGACTTCCGCCTTTTCACTCGGCAACTGAAGAGTTCACATGCCACAGCTAAAGATCCTGCATGCAGCAGCTAAGACCCGGTGCAGACAAGTAAGTAGAGAGAAGGCAATGGCACCCCCACTCCAGCACTCTTGCCTGGAGAATCCCATGGATGGAGGAGCCTGGTGGGCTGCAGTCCACGGGGTCGCTAAGAGTTGGACATGACTGAGCGACTTCACTTTCACTTTTCACTTTTATGCATTGGAGAAGGAAATGGCAGCCCACTCCACTGTTCTTGCCTGGAGAATCCCAGGGACGGGGGAGCCTGGTGAGCTGCCGTCTCTGGGGTCGCACAGAGTCGGACACGACTGAAGCGACTTAGCAGACAAGGAAGTAAATAAACATTTTCAGGAAGTAGTAGGCATCCTTAACATTGACCTTCATGGAAATGCTTTGGGAGTAGGATATTGGTTTAAGTCAGATACTTGATATAGTCTTTATCAAGTTTTAGAAATATCTTTTGCATGTATACTTTAATTAACATGTTTTTAGTCAAAGATGAATGCTGAATTTTATCAAGTGAATTTTTAACATCTATGGAGATGCTCATCTGTTTTTTTCCCTTTAATCCATTGCTGTGTTATTGTCATGGATTTGCTAGTAATAAGTCATGGTTAATTGCATCTCAGCCAACTCCTCGCCGCACTGGGAATTTTCCCGAGATGTAATTGCTTCTCGCTCTACATTTTGCACCATAAAGCTGGCAGTGCAGGTATTTCTCTGAACCGGTTGGCTGGTTTCTTCCGCAAACCTGCATGCCTCCTGATTTTTTCATAGCTTTCCTCCAGACTTTTTAGGAATCTGATTCTTGCATTTAGGGTAGGGGTCAGGTTGCTTAGGAGGAAAAAATGTGAGATAAGGAGAGGGTAATGTAGACTTTACTTAGGAAAAGTATACAAATTAGTTTATTTTGCACAATTATGGTTTATTGTGGGAGAAGGCAATGGCAACCCACTCCAGTACTCTTGCCTAGAAAATCCCATGGACGGAGGAGGCTGGCAGGCTGCAGTCCATGGGGTTGCCAGGAGTGACTGAGCGACTTCACTTTCACAAACCCAAAACATCTGAGTTAATCATCGTGTGTTATTTCTTCAGCACAGAGCGAGATTGAATAGAGTTTCTCATATCTGATATTTTCCCTGCTACCAAATAGTTGGAGTGTATCTCTTTTATTTGTATTTTATAATAATTACTCTTAATTTTATAATATACATACTTAAACTTATATATTTTTCTAACAGAATATTGAGTTACTTGGTATATATAGCTTCTCCTCAGTCAGGCAAGGATTGTAACATGCTTTTGGTCCTACCACTCTCTCTCTCTCCCTCCACTATCCACTAAGCCCCTTGTTAACACTGGCAATTTACATTTAAACAATTTAAACACTGAAATTTCCTTCAGTCTGTATTAGGACTTAGCAATACACTTTGTACTTTCTTTTCAAAGTGCTCCTTTTGATTCCCAATATTTTTGAGTCAGTTTCTTTTTCAGAGCACAGAGTCTATCCTTTAGTCATATAGCGGGTCTGTCTTGTACATTTTTTTGGCATTTCTTTCGTGTATTTAATCTCTTTGGCTTCTTGGACTGTACTTTGGGAAGCGCTTCTCCTTGGTCCTGTGTCTCACTCATTCTTACATTAGCAGTACCACTCTGCAGTTCAGCTCATCTAGTAAGCCTTCCATTTCAGTTATCAAGTTTTTAATCTTCATGACTCCTACTTCATTCTTTTTAGAGTTTTCGCTCTCTGAGGATATCTATTATAAATGCCTGTTTTTCTGTTTTATCTCTGTCTCCTTGGGTGTTAATGTCTCTCATATTTTGTGTTTGGTTCCTTTCTGTCACGGTGTTTACTTTGTGAAAGCGTCATGCTTCTTGCTTGTGCAACCCAAATTGTGATAGTTAGGTAAGAGTCCCTCCGTCCGACTCTTTGTGACCCCATGGACTATAGCCTTCCAGGCTCCTCTGTCCATGGGATTCTCCAGGCAAGGAAAGGTAGCCATTCCTTTCTCCAGGGGATCTTCCTGACTCGGGTTGAACCTGGGTCTCCTGCATCGCAGGCGGATTCTTTACCATCTGAGCCACCAGGGATGCTTATATATAACTGCTTGTTGATCTGTCTTCACAGCCTGCTTGTTGGAGGGGTGGACCAAACTAGTCTGTATTAATTTTATTTTGCTGCTGTAACAAATTACCGCAAACTTAGTAGCTTAAAAGCACACTTTATCATTTTACAGTTCTGTAAGCTAGCAGTCCAACGTTGGTCTTGCTGGGTTTAAGTTAAGGTGTTGGCAAGTCTGCATTGCTTCTGGAGGCTCTGGGGGAGAATCCGCTTACTTGCCTTTTGAGCTTCCAGAGGCTGCCTGCATACTTCAGCTCATGGCCCCCTTCCTCAAGGAAGGTCATGTCCTTCTCACATCACATCACTCTGACCTCTTCTGCCTCCATCTTCCACTTCTAAAGATACTTGTGATTGCATTGGGCCCACTCGTGTAAGTTTTAAGATCTACTGATTAGCAACCTTAATGCTACCTGCAGCTTTAAATCCCCCTTTCCGTGCAACAACATATTTATAAATCCTGGGATTAGGAAGTAGACGTCTCTGGAAGGCTAGTATTGTCTGTCATAGTTCGATCTGTTTGTGGATTTCAGAGACTTCTCTTGGTTTCAGTTCCCCTAAACACTTCCCTTTCCGATTTTATATGTGTGTGTATTTCATCGTTTTGGGGATTTAAGGGCAAGAGATGGTGGCTAGAGCAAGTGCCCATCACTCTGTTGACTCTCGCCATTTTTAATGTTTATAATTGAAAATGTGGTTTTCTTGATCCAGAGAATATTTAGAACATTTTAAAAAGTGACTTTAAAAGTTTATTTTGTAGACAGAAATATGACTGTACTGATGGGCAATTAGGAAATGCTGTACTGGAGGAGCAGGGAGGGACTTTACATTACTGTGTGCCAGTTTGTAATGAAATTTCCCCAACCAGGAAGAGTTTTTACTCTTCCAAAGTACGGCTTATTGAAACTACTCATCTCTTAACTATTTTGCAATGTCCAGTATACCCTCCAGCAATGAATAGTAGATCTTTTTGTTAATAAAACTGAACACCAAGTGGTCAAAATCTGCTCTCAGTTATAGGAGCTACACAGGAACCTAGTTAAGAAATGTGGTTGCCTACTCTGGTCCCCTGGGGCCTTCTAGATGCTTTTTGTGTGGAGATCAGACCCTAAATGGGATTGAGGAAGCTTTGAAGTTCTAGCCCCTTGTCCTGGTAGCAAATATTGAGTCCATGGGGTCATACACCTACCTCTTCTCAACCAGGTCATCTTTTCTCATTCACTCTGCATTGTTGTCATGAGAGGCAATGTCTGTCATCCACTGTAGCAGGGTGAGATGTTCTGGGCTCTGGGAAGACTGTTTTATATGCATCTACTTTATTCTGATGTGCCTTCTGATTTCTTCAATATACTTTTTACTATTTCTCTATCATCTCCTGTTTTATCAGCATGCCAACTGTAGGAATTTGATGATTCCAGATTCAATTCAGTTCAGTTCAGTTGCTCAGTCGTGTCCGACTCTTTGCGACCCCATGAATCGCAGCACACCAGGCCTCCCTGTCCGTCACCAACTCCCGGAGTTCACTCAGACTCACTACCATCGAATCGGGTGATGCCATCCAGCCATCTCATCCTCTGTCATCCCCTTCTCCTCTTGCCCCCAATCCCTCCCAGCCTCAGAGTCTTTTCCAATGAGTCAGCTCTACGCATGAGGTGGCTAAAGTACTGGAGTTTCAGCTTTAGCATCATTTCTTCCAAAGAAATCCCAGGGCTGATCTCCTTTCAGAATGGACTGGTTGGATCTCCTTGCAGTCCAAGGGACTCTCAAGAGTCTTCTCCAACACCACAGTTCAAAAGCATCAATTCTTCGGTGCTCAGCTTTCTTCGAAGTCCAACTCTCACATCCATACATGACCAGTGGAAAAACCATAGGCTTGACTAGACGGACCTTCATTGGCAAAGTAATGTCTCTGCTTTTAAATATACTATCTAGGTTGATCATAACTTTTCTTCCAAGGAGTAAGTGTCTTTTAATTTCATGGCTGCAGTCACCATCTGCAGTGATTTTGGAGCCCCCAAAATAAAGTCTGACACTGTTTCCACTGTTTCCCCATCTATTTGCCATGAAGTGATGGGACCAGATGCCATGATCTTCGTTTTCTGAATGGTGAGCTTTAAGCCAACTTTTTCACTCCACTTTCACTTTCATCAAGAGGCTTTTTAGTTCCTCTTCACTTTCTGCCATAAGTGTTGTGTCATCTGCATATCTGAGGTTATTGATGTTTCTTCTGGCAATCTTGATTCCAGCTTGTGCTTCTTCCAGCCCAGCGTTTCTTATGACGTTCTCTGCATATTTAACTTATAAGTTAAATAAGCAAGGTGACAATATACAGCCTTGACGTACTCCTTTTCCTATTTGAAACCAGTCTGTTGTTCCATGTCCAGTTCTAACTGTTGCTTCCTGACCTGCATATAGGTTTCTCAAGAGGCAGGTCAGGTGGTCTGGTATTTCCATCTCTTGAAGAATTGTCCACAATTTATTGTGATCCACACAGTCAAAGGCTTTGGCATAGTCAATAAAGCAGAAATAGATGTTTTTCTGGAGCTTTCTTGCTTTTTCCATGATCCAGAGGATGTTGGCAATTTGATCTCTGGTTCCTCTGCCTTTTCTAAAACCAGCTTGAACATCTGGAAGTTCATGGTTCATCTATTGCTGAAGCCTGGCTTGGAGAATTTTGAGCATTACTTTACTAGCGTGTGAGATGAGTACAATTGTGCGGTAGTTTAAGCATTCTTTGGCATTGCCTTTTTTGGGGATTGGAATGAAAACTGACCTTTTCCAGTCCTGTGGCTACTGCTGAGTTTTCCAAATTTGCTGGCATATTGAGTGCAGCACTTTCACAGCATCATTTCAGGATTTGAAATGGTTCCAGATTATCAGGTGCCAAATCCTACCTCTCTGAATTTGGTGCTTCTGGTCTAATGTGAATTGAAAAAACCCATACCCATATGTATGGGAATTATGTCTGAAAATAAGATCCTATAACTAAAAACATTTTCCTGTGAATGGAAGGAGTAGAGTGTGTGTGTTATATCAGCTGCCCCTGTGGGTCTGTGAAGGCACTGCTAGCCTCTACCTGTAGGTGGTTCCAGGGAGGTGTGGGCATTCTAGCATAGCTGTAGGAGGCTGCTCTGTGGCCATCACAACTACCACCGCTGCTCTCAGGATGCTGCTGTGGGAGGTAGATGGCTGTGGGTCCTGCTCTGTCCTGGCCAACTCTTGTTCCCTGTGGGTGTCCATAGGTATTTTTCTGTGCAGATCAGAGCTGGAGTGGCATAGACTCATGAGTGTGTCTGAATTGCTGGAATTGGCTTCTTGCTTGATCTTTGGCGTAACATCTCTGTCTCAGTCACAGTCAGGGGGTCTGTGGGTTGGTGCACCTGCCTCCACCCCTCAGCTAGTCATCAGTGCCAGCTTTGGCCTATATTAACTGTATCTTCTCAAATGGCTCCACACAGCGTAGCGTTATCTCTGCCAGGCCAGTTATAGCTGGTTTTGGTGAAGTCCAGTTCACGGAGTTAGTGTAAATAGCTCTTTCTTGTAACATAAACGTGGCCTCATTCCTATCTTCATTTGTTGTTCTTCAATCACTAAGTCATGGCTGACTCTTGGGGACCTCATAGACTTCAGTACACCAGGCTCTGCTGTCCTCCACTGTCTCTTGGAATTTGTTCAGATTCACATACCTTGAATTGGTGATGCTCTCTAACCATCTCATCCTTTGTCATCCCCTTCTCTTCCGGCCTTCAATCTTTCCTAGCATTAGGGTCCTTTTCAATGAGTCAGCCACGACTGAACGACTTCACTTTCTCTTTTCACTTTCATGCATTGGAGAAGGAAATGGCAACCCACTCCGGTGTTCTTGCCTGAAGAATCCCAGGGATGGGGGAGCCTGGTGGGCTGCCGTCTATGGGGTCGCACAGAGTCAGACACGACTGAAGCGACTTAGCAGCAGCAGCAGTGAGTCAGCTCTTTGCATCAGGTGGCCAAAGTATTGGAGCTTCAGCTTCAACATAAATTGTTCCAATGACTATTCAGTGTTGATTTCCTTTAGGATTAACTGGTTTGATCTCCTTGAAGTCCAAGGGACTTTCAAGAGTCTTCTCCACCACCACAATTAGAAAGCATCAGTTCTTCAGCACTCAGACTTCTTTATGGTCCAACTCTCATTTATCACATTTTCATCTACCCTCATAAAAGGATTCACCCCCTTGTCATATGCCATAGACATTTAGGGGTCAGGCTGCTGGTGGATGGGCCTTCCAATCAGGCCTCAGAGACTTGTCAACCACCTTTCTCCCCATCCTTTTCATTTCAGATTGCTTTAGCCAAATTGAGTTGAGCATCTGAAGATCTAGCCCACTGTTGGCATGGATCTGCAACACTCACCCAGAGGACCTCTCAGGCTCATCTCAAAATTCAGATGCACAAACTCCAATAGGCCACACTTGCGTCTGTGCTCCATTGATTCAGTCATGTCCAACTCTTTGTGACCTTATGGATTGTAACCCTTCAGGCTTCTCTGTCCATGAGTTTTTCTAGGCAAGAATACTGGAATGGGTTGCCAGTTCCTTCTCCAGGGCATCTACCACACCCAGGGATGGAAACTGTATCACCTCCATCTCCTGCATTGGCAGGTGGGTTCTTAACCACTAGTGCCACCTGGGAAGCCCAGGCCACACTTGGTCCCACTTTACTAAGACAGATACAGGAGAGGAAATAGAGCTCAGGCTTCCTACTTGGTATTTATAGTTCATACACAGTTCTTTCAGCCTGGATGCTATTTACTGTTCAGTGGTCATATTTTTTAAATTACTTGCATTGGCTGTGCTGGGTCTTTGTTGTGGCACATCAGTTGTGGTATGTGGGATCTTAGTTCCATGACCAGGGATTGAACCTGTGCCCCTTGCATTGGCAGTATAGGGTCAGGGGAGTCCCTTAAACAGTCATCTTTACTAGAAGTGCTTTTTTTCTGAGAACACAGCTGACATTCCTCATGTTTCATGTTTTCAGAAAAGAGATCAGATTAGTCTATGAATAAGGAGAGAAATGGACTTGTTAACCCTTCACCCATGGGGGTGTGGTATCACTGGTTGCAGCAGATGGCTGAAGTAGTACCAAAATGAATACTGATGTAGACTCAAGAATGTCTGTAGTTTCTGACAGTAGCTCCTTGTTTACCCTTTTGAATAATTTTAGATGATTAAACTGACCAGTAAAACATTTTGAGGGGATAAGAGGACTGTCCTTTGAAAGAGAAATAAAGTATTCTGAGTCCAGTGAAAAGAGATCATGGTCATGTAGTTAACTTTTAAGACAATTGATTTAAAGTCTTTGTCAAGCAAATCAGTGCATGTGCTTCTTCAGGGACAGTTTCTATTGACTTCTTTTCTTCTCCCTTTTTTTTTTTTAAATTAATGGACTTTATTTTTTAGAGCAGTTTTTGGTTTATAGAAAATTTGAGTAAATAGGTTAGAGAATTCCCAAATGTCCCTTTTTCACTCGACACAATTTTCCCTATTATAACATTTTGCATTAGTGGTATATTTATTATAATTGATGAACTGATATTGATATATTATTAACTAACATCTGTAACCTAGATAGCATATTCAAAAGCAGAGACATTACTTTGCCAACAAAGGTCCATCTAGCCAAGCCTATGGTTTTTCCAGTGGCATGTATGGATGTGAGAGTTGGACCGCAAAGAAAGCTGAGCACCGAAGAATTGATGCTTTTGAACTGTGGTGTTGGAGAAGACTCTTGAGAGTCCCTTGGACTGCAAGGAGATCCAACCAATCTATCCTAAAGGAGATCAGTCCTGGGTGTTAATTGGAAGGACTGATGCTAAAGCTGAAACTCCAATGCTTTGGCCACCTCATGCGAAGAGTTGACTCATTGGAAAGACTCTGATGCTGGGAGGGATTGGTGGCAGGAGGAGAAGGGGACGACAGAGGATGAGATGGCTGGATGGCATCACCCGACTCGATGGACGTGAGTTTGAGTGAACTCTGGGAGTTGGTGATGGACAGGGAGGCCTGGCGTGCTGCGATTCTTGGGGTCGCAGAGAGTCAGACATGACTGAGCGACTGAACTGAACTGATACTTTACATTTGAGCATTACTTCACTAAGCGTGTGAGATGAGTGCAGTTGTGTGGTAGTTTGAGCATTCTTGCCATTGCCTTTCTTTAGGACTGGAATGAAAACTGACCTTTTCCAGTCCTGTGGCCACTGCTGAGTTTTCCAAATTTGCTGGCATATTGAGCATCACAGCATCATCTTTCACAGCATCATCTTTCAGGATTGGAAATAGCTCAGCTGGAATTCCATCACCTCAACTTTGTTCATAGTGATGCTTTCTAAGGCCCACTTGACTTCACATTCCAGGATGTCTGGCTCTAGGTGAGTGATCACACCATCGTGATTATCTGGGTCGTGAAGATCTTTTTGTACAGTTCTTCTGTGTATTCTTGCCACCTCTTCTTAATATCTTCTTCTTCTGTTAGGTCCATACCATTTCTGTCCTTTATCGAGCCCATCTTTCTATGAAATGTTCCCTTGGTATTTCTAATTTTCCTAAAGAGATCTCTAGTCTTTCCCATTATGTTGTTTTTGTCTATTTCTTTGCACTGATCTCTGAGGAAGTCTTTCTTTTCTATCTCCTTGCTATCCTTTGGAACTCTGCATTCAAATGGAAATATTTTTCCTCTTCTCCTTTGCTCTTCGCTTCTCTTCTTCTTACAGCTATTTGTAAGGCCTCTCCAGACAGCCATTTTGCTTTTTTGGATTTCTTTTCCATGGGGATAGTCTTGATCCCTGTCTCCTGTACAATGTCACAAACCTCCGTCCATAGTTCATCAGGCACTCTGTCTATCAGATCTAGTTCTTTAAATATATTCCTCACTTCCACTGTATAATCATAAGAGATTTGATTTAGGTCATACCTGAATGGTCTAGTGGTTTTCCCAATGCTGGGCTGGAAGAAGCACAAGCTGGAATCCAGATTGCCGGGAGAAATAACAATAACCTCAGATATGCAGATGACACCACCCTTATAGCAGAAAGTGAAGAGGAACTAAAAAGCCTCTTGATGAAAGTGAAAGAGGAGAGTGAAAAAGTTGGCTTAAAGCTCAAATTCAGAAAACGAAGATCATGGCATCTGGTCCCATCACTTCATGGGAAATAGATGGGGAAATAGTGGAAACAGTGTCAGACTTTATTTTTGGGGCTCCAAAATCACTGCAGATGGTGACTGCAGCCATGAAATTAAAAGACACTTACTTCTTGGAAGAAAAGTTATGATCAACCTAGATACCATATTGAAAAGCAGAGACATTACTTTGCCAACAAAGGTCCATCTAGTCAAGGCTATGGTTTTTCCTGTGGTCATGTATGGATGTGAGAGTTGGACTGTGAAGAAGACTGAGTGCTGAAGAATTGATGCTTTTGAATTGTGGTGTTGGAGAAGACTCTTAAGAGTCCCTTGGACTGCAAGGAGATCCAACAAGTCCATTCTAAAGGAGCTCAGTCCTGAATGTTCATTGGAAGGACTGATGCTGAAGCTAAAACTCCAATACTCTGGCCACCTGATGTGAAGAACTGATTCATTTGAAAGGACCCTGATGCTGGGAAAGATTGAAGGCGGGAGGAGAAGGGGATGACAGAGGATGAGATGGCTGGATACCATCACTGACTCAATGGACATGAGTTTGAGTAAACTCTGGGAGTTGGTGATGGATAGGGAGGCCTGGTGTGCTGTGATTCATGGGGTGGCAAAGAGTCAGACACGACTGAGCAACTGAACTGAACTGAACTGATACTTTACATTAGGAGTCAATCTTTGTGTTGTATTGTCCTATAGGTTTTGATAGATGCATAAGATCATATATCCGTCATTATAATATCACATGGACGTAGTTTCAGTGGCCTAAAAATCCAATGTGCTCTGCCTATTCATCCCTCCCTCTAACTCTTGTCAACTACTGATTCCTAATGCCTCTTTAGTTTTGCCTTTTCCAGCACGTCAGAGAGTTGGAATGGTACAGTTAGTAGCCTGTTCTGATTGACTTCTTCACTTAGCAGTCTGAATTTTGGTTCCTCCATGGCTTGACAGGTTATTTCTTTTTGTTGCTGAGTAACAGTCCATTGGATGGATGTACCACAGCTTGTTTACCTTTTTACTTGTTGAAGGACCTCTTGTTGCTTTCAGTTTGGGGACAGTTATGAATAAAGCTCTCAACATCCACCTGCAGGTTTTTGTGTGGACATAGATTTTCAGTTCATTTGGGTTAATACTTAGAGGAGTGTGATTGCTGGATCATATGGTGAGGCCATGTTGAGCTTTAAGTAAAAAACTGTCAGACTGTCTCCCAAAGTATCTGTGCCTTTTTAAATTTCAACAATTAATGAAAGTCCCTGTTGCTCCATATCCTCGCCAACATTTAGTGCTGTTTCAGGATTGTTTGGCCATTCTAATAGGTATGTAGTAGTTCCTCATTGGTGTTTTAATTTTCAGTTCCCTGATGTTATATGGTATTGAGTACATTTTCATGTCCTTATTTGCCATTTGTATATCTTCTAGGTGAAATATCTTTTGTCCATTTTTAAATTACATTGTTTATACTTTGTTGAGTTTTTCTTCATTTAATTTGGGTAGAAGTTCTTTATCAGATGTGTGTTTTGCAAATATTTTCTCCCAGTATGGCTTTTCTTTTCATGTTCTTAATAGTGTCTTTTGCAAAGCAGAAAAATTTAATTTTAATGAAGTCCAGTTTAACATATTTTTCTTTCATGGATTTTGCTTTTGATGTTGTGTCTAAAAGTCATTGCCAAATTCATGGTCATCTAGATTTTACCCTATATTATCTTCTAGAAATTTTATAGTTTTGTATTTTACATTTAGCTCTATCATCTATCTTGAGCTAGATCGTCATTCTTTTTATTTTTTGCATGTAGACTGTCTAGTGGTTCCATTACTGTTTGTTAAAGAGACTAGCCTTTCTTCACTGATTTTTCTTTGCTTCAAAGATCAGCTGACTATATTTGTGTGGGTATATTTTTGAGCTATCTCTCTTAACCATTGATCTGTCTGTCCATTCTTTTATCAGTACCACACTGTCTTGATAGCTATAGCTTTATGTAAGACTTGAAGTTGGGTAGTGTCTGTTCTCTAAGTTTGTTCTTTTAATTTTTTTCCCTGTGAATGGACACTGCTTTCTTTTTTGTCCACATGCCTCAAGCTTGTTTTCTTTAGCCAGACAGTTTGAATATTATAATATGGTAACTCTGGAAATACTAGAATGTGGTAAGTCAGATTTTCCTCTTTCCCAGGGTTTGTTGTTGCTGCTTGCTGTGGGGTGTATTTGTTTGTTTAATAATTTTTTGTTGTTGTTGGAGTATAATTGCTTTACAATGTTGTATTGGTTTCTGCTGTACAGCAAAGTGAATCAGCTATATGTACTTATATGCTCCCTCTTTTGGGGATTTTTTTGTACATTTTTGTCTATTTATTTTTGGCTCTGCTGGATCTTATTGCTGCACATGGGCTCTCTAGTTGCGGCATCTTATTGTGGAAGTTTCTCTTGTTGAGGAGCACAGGCTCTAGGGTGCTCTGGCTTCAGTAGTAGTGGCAGTCGGGCTCAGTAGTTCTGACACACCGGCTTAGGTGCCTCGGGGTATGTGGGACCTTCCCAGACTAAGGATCAAACCCCTGTCCCCTGCATTGGCAGGTGGATTCTTAACCACTGGACCACCAGGGAAGAACCATGTTCAGTGATGTTTCTAAATTATTTTTGTAAAGACTGTTTTCCTTCTCGTGTGTGGCCATTGAATTCTCAGTCCCATTGGCTTAGTGGCCAGCTAGTGATGTGGCAGAGGTTTTCTTAAACATCTGGGGAAACAGAACAAAACAAAAAACACCTGGTCTTTGCATATTGGCTCTGTGTTGAAACACTTCTTCAGGGCTTGTCAGGCTGTTTACAACTCTGACTTAGCCTTTACTTCTTTCCCTTGCACAGAGCCTAAAAGTCAACCAGACGTGGAAGTTTAGGATTGTTTCAGGTCTTCTCTGAGCATGCATCCAGACCTGGGCATGTCTGTGGCCTTCTCGATTGCTTGGTGTGCATGAAGCTGTCCAAAGCCTTTTTTCTCCCCTGTTTCTTCTTTCCTAGCTTCTTTCTTTCTGGTTTTGGTATATGTGCTGCCTGCCCCATCCCTTATCCCTGGCTCCAGATGGCTGTGGGTAGTGTACATGCCTTTAAGGGTTTCCAAACACTGTCCAGGAGGCTGCTTCAGCCCTGAGAAAGTTCTGAGTTGGAGTAAACAAAGACAGGCTCCTGAGTGGAACACACAACCACAGTTCTTTGATAACAAGGTCTTCATTGCCTTTCCTGGCATCAGCAACTTGCATAACTGGAAAAAAATGGCACATTAAATTATGGGATCAGAAATGATCCTGATAGTAAATGAAGAACTCATTGAGATTTCATGTTTAGTAAGCTGAGGATTGAGAGTAATCAGCCAATGTTTATACATCTTAACACATATTATGTTTCTAGAATTGGATGCACATCAGGATGTTCTGAAGATCAGCAGCAACCCTCCGGGAGATAGTCACTTCAACGCCATGATCAGAGACAACAAGTCTCCTATCAGAAGCTGTCGTTTTGTTTACATTGTGGCCTTAGTATTTGGAACCATAATCCAGTTCTCTGATGAAAGTGAATTTGTGGTAGACATGTCAAAAACAAGCCTTGTTCATGTTCCCAAAGACCTGCCACCAAAAACCAAAGTCTTAGACTTGTCTCAAAACAACATATCTGAGCTTCACTTGTCTGATGTCAGCTTTCTCTCAGGGCTGAAAGTTCTGAGACTTTCCCATAATAGAATCCAGGGCCTTGATATTAGTATTTTCAAGTTCAACCATGATTTGGAATATTTGGATTTATCTCACAATCAGTTACAGAAGATATCCTGCCATCCAATCACCATGAGTCTCAAGCATTTAGACCTCTCATTCAATGACTTCGATACCTTGCCCATCTGTAAGGAATTTGGCAACTTGACCCAGCTGAATTTCTTAGGATTAAGTGCTACAAAGTTAAAACAATTAGATCTACTACCTGTTGCTCATTTGCACCTAAGTTGTATCCTTCTGGATTTGGAAGATTATTATATGAAAGAAAATAAGAAAGAAAGTCTTCAAATTCTGAATACAAAGAAACTTCACCTTGTTTTTCACCCAAATAGCTTTTTCTCTGTCCAAGTGAACATATCAGTGAATAGTTTAGGGTGCTTACAACTGACTAATATTAAAGTGAATGATGGCAATTGTCAAGTTTTACTTAAATTTTTATCAGGACTCACTGGAAGACCAACCTTATTAAATTTTACCCTCAACCATATGGAAACAACTTGGAAATGTTTGGTTAAAGTTTTTCAGTTCCTTTGGCCCAAACCTGTAGAATATCTCAATATTTACAATTTAACAGTAGTTGAACGCATTGATGAAGAAGTTTTTACTTATTATAAAACGACATTGAAGGCACTGGAAATAGAATATGTTACAAACAAAGTTTTTATTTTTTCACAGACAGATTTGTACAGAGTGTTTTCTGAGATGAACATTCCGATGTTAACCATATCAGACACACCCTTTATACATATGCTTTGTCCTCAGGAACCAAGCACATTTAAGTTTTTGAACTTTACCCAGAATGCTTTCACAGATAGTGTCTTTCAAAATTGTGACACTTTAACTAGATTGGAGACACTTATTTTACAAAAGAATGAATTAAAAGACCTTTTCAAAACAAGTCTCATGACTAAGGGTATGCTTTCTTTGGAAACACTGGATGTTAGCTGGAATTCTTTGGAATATGACAGACGTAATGGAAATTGTACTTGGGTTGGGAGTATAGTGGTGTTAAATTTATCTTCAAATGCCCTCACTGACTCTGTTTTCAGATGTTTACCTCCTCAGATCAAGGTTCTTGATCTTCACAATAACAGAGTAAGGAGCATCCCTAAAGATGTCACTGGTCTAGAAACTTTGCAAGAACTCAACCTTGCTTCCAATTCTTTAGCCCACCTTCCTGGATGTGGTGTCTTTAGCAGCCTTTCCATACTGATCATTGACTATAATTCAATTTCCAGTCCATCAGCTGATTTCTTCCAGAGCTGCCAGAAGATTAGGTCCCTCAAAGCAGGGAACAATCCATTCCAATGTTCCTGTGAGCTAAGAGAGTTTATCCAAAGTGTAGGCCAAGCATCAAGTGACGTGGTAGAGGGCTGGCCTGATTCTTATAAGTGTGACTATCCGGAAAGCTACAAGGGAACCCCCTCTAGAGGACTTCCACGTATCTGAGCTGTCCTGCAACACAGCTCTGCTGATTGTCACCATTGTGGTCCCTGGGCTTGTGCTGGCTGTTGCTGTGACTGTCCTCTGTATCTACCTGGATCTGCCCTGGTACCTCAGGATGGTGTGTCAGTGGACCCAGACCCGGCGCAGGGCCAGGAATGTACCCTTGGAAGAACGCCAAAGAACTCTCCAGTTCCATGCTTTTATTTCATACAGTGAACATGACTCTGCCTGGGTGAAGAATGAATTAATACCAAACCTAGAAAAAGAAGATATAAGAATTTGTCTCCATGAGAGAAACTTTGTTGCTGGCAAGAGCATCGTGGAAAATATCATCAACTGCATTGAGAAAAGTTACAAGTCCATCTTCGTTTTGTCTCCCAACTTTGTCCAGAGTGAGTGGTGCCATTATGAACTCTACTTTGCCCACCACAATCTCTTCCATGAAGGATCTGATAACTTAATCCTGATCTTGCTGGAACCCATTCCACAGAACACCATTCCTGATAGATATCACAAGCTTAGAGCTCTCATGGCACAGAGAACTTATTTGGAATGGCCCAAGGAGAAGGGCAAACATGGACTCTTTTGGGCTAATATTAGAGCTGCTTTTAATATTAAATTAAGACTAGTCACTGAAAATGATGATGTGAAAGGTTAAAAAAGAAAACATCTGAAATCCAATTTAAGAATCCATCATTCACTTGGATTCCGATGGACACTAGTTTCAAATTATTCCTGGATACTGCCTCCATTATTTCCATGAATGCAGGGAAGACTTACTGAAAACCATGTTTCAGCTCAACTGGAAACCAGGCTGGGGACTGAGCTAGTGCTCAGACTTGCTGATTACAGGTAACTCATTCTCTCTGGTTTAACCATTCTGTTTCAAATTGAAACCATCTCTGTTGAATGAATGCTCAGTCATTCAAGGACCTTTCCCCTCTCTCTCCGTTCCCAAGTGGATGTTGTGTGAGCAGGAGTCTATGAGACTTGCTGGCCACAAGGAAAAAGTCAGCCTCAGAACGGTATGCAGTGGTGCTTGGAGAGTCCTGTGGATCTTCTTCAGCCTTGGGGTCAGTTCTGTCATCCTGCTCTACTTTGGGAGAAAATAGACCAGATACAGAAATTAAAGACCTTTTTTTCTTCACATCTGAGTAATACTTTACAAAATGTTTGACCTATACAAACACGGAATTAATGAGTGGCAACTTATGACATTTTACACACACATATATATATGGGGCTTCCCAGGTGGCTCAGTGGTTAACATTCTGCCTGCCAAGTAGGATATGCAAGTTCAATCCCTGGGTTGGGAAGATTCCCTGGAGAAGGAAATGGCAACCTGCTCCAGTCTTCTTACCTGGAAAATCCCATGGACAGAGGAGCCTGGTGGGCTACAGTCGATGGGATTGCAGAGTTGGATGTGACTAGTGAATAAACAACAACTATATATATATATATATATATATATATATATATATATAATATAGGGCTGTTGAGGCTAAAGACATGATTCCTGCTTGCCAAGGAAATTCAGCCAAAATTATTTATAACTGATTATTGAATAGGAGTTTCTGGTAGTGTTAGAATTTTGGTTAATGCCTCAAAACTGCAAAAAGGTGGTAAATATCACATTTTAAATAGATATTAGACAGAGCCAGGTTGGACTTACTAAAAAATAGCAGAAAGAGGCCAGTAACTATCAACTCATGTTACCCATCTTCAGAGGCTTGGATTCAAATGGTGATTAAAGAGTCATTAAGTAGAGGTTCTAGACCTGTAGGGAGATGGCTTTGGATTTCTTCTTGACTTCCGGGCGTCTGTCTTGACTAAGCAACCAGTATCTCTCACCTGTATAACTACAGTAACCTAACTGGCCTCCCTGCTTTTTACTCTTGCCTCATACTTTCTCCAAATAGCAATCAGAGGAATTGTTCTTAAAGTAGAAATTATTTTAAGCCACCTCCCTGCTTAAAAATTCTAATGACCTCCCCTTGCAGTCACAATAAAAGTTGAGCTCCTCGTCAGGACCTGCTGCGAGGACGGGGATGAGGGACGGGATGAAGGAGGGGAGGGGAGCTGCCTGACTCGTGGCTGTCATTGAGAGGAATGGTGTATGGGTCTGATAGGACTGCCCTGCCACACGCCACAGGCTGGGTGGCTTAAACAACAGTAATGTATTTCTCACAGTTCTGAAGGCCAGGAAAGGGAGAGATTGGCAGAGAGAATAGGGTGGAGGGGTCTAAGAGCATGGTTAAGAGACATGACTAGGATGACTGCAGTATAAATGGGGAAGAATGCTTTGATGCTCAGTCATGTCCAACTCTGCAACCCCATGAACTGCAACCTGCCAGGCTCCTCTGTCCATGGGATTTCCCAGGCAAGAATACTGGAGTGGGTTGCTGTTTCCTTTTCCAGGGAGTCTGCCCAGCCCAGGGATTGAATTCATGTCTCCTGCTTGGCAGACAGATTCTTTACCACCGAGCCACCTTGGAAGTCAACCTGATTCACCAGCACACAACTAACTGTCAGTAATAGCAAAGAGAAAGTCAGCTTACTTGTTTATATAAAAAGGTACATATTTGTTGGTTTGAAAGGATCATGAGATTAAAAAGATAAAAAATAAGGGAAGATGTTTACAAAAAGTTTGACAGAGGGTGTCAGTAACATAAATGAGAACGAGTAATTAAGTAGAGAAACATAAACCTGATATAGACATAGGCAGTGATGCGAACAAGTAATTCACAAAAGTGACAGAAACTGTCAGTAAACATAAAAAGCCACCCAAGGCATTTACTCACTCTTTCCAGGAATTTATCTTAAGGTGACAATGAAACACTTGGACCAAGACTGCGTACAAAGGTGCTTATCAACGTTTCATGAAGCCAAACATTCAGGTCGGTAGCTGGAGACAGATTGGCCTTGGTCTAAGATTAACTCAGGTGGCAGCTTAAATTGCTGGAAATTTTTAGTTAAGGGGGAATTAATTCAATGCCAGATGTCTAATTGATGCCATTTTTCATTCTCAGCCGGCTTCATGGGGCACAATTTGAACTCTAGGGTCAGATGGGAGAGAGAAATTTTCCTTTCTGTTGAAAAAATATGGAGGGAGGGATGGAAGGAATGAAACACAGCTGTGAGTACAGCTGACCCTTGAACAAGATAAGTTTGAACTGCACTGGTCCACTTACAGATTAAAAAAAAAAAAAAAGAGTACTGCAGCACCAGACTGTTTGTGATTGGTTGAATCCAAGGATGAGGAACTGCAGTTACCAAGGGCCAGCTGTAAAGTTATAATCAGATTAGGCTCTCTAAAACCCGTTTTGTTCAGGGTCAACTGTATTGACTCTGCTGGGAGAGGCATCCCTCAAACTAGTTTGCTTCCTTGCTGAGTGAGAGACCATACTCTGGAGATTTCCCTGGTGGGAATCCACCTGCCAATGCAAGAGACATGCGTTTGATCCCTGGTGTGGGAAGATTCCACGTGCCATGGAGCAACTAACTCGCACACCACATCTGCTGAGCCTGTGCTCTAAATCCCGTGCTCCACCAGAGAAAGTACTGCAAACATACCATACAAAGAGTAGCCTCTGCTGCCTGCAACTCAAGAAAGCCGGCTTGCAGCAATGAAGACCAAGAGCAGCCAAAAAATAATAGTAATACAGAAAGAGAAACTGTACTTTCTACCTCTTCCTGAAAAAAACTAGAAATGGATGGGAAATTCCACAATCTGATAAGGAATGATGCAAAAGACCTTATAAAACAGAAAGTGACTCACAGACTTAGAAAATTAACTCATGGTTGCCAGGGCTGGGTTGAGGGGTGGGCCGATGGTGGAGGGCGGGGGGAAGGAATAGTTAAGGAATTTGGGAAGGTCATGTACACACTGCTATATTTAAAATGGATAACCAATAAAAACCTATTGTATAGCACAGGGAACTCGGCTCAATGTTGTGTGCCAGCCTAATGCAAGGGGGGTTTGGGGGAGAATGGATACATGTATGTATGGCTGAGTCCCTTCACTGTTCACCTGAAACTATTACGACACTGTTTATGGGCTGTACCCTAATACAAAATGGTTTTGGTGTTTAAAAAAAATAAAAGCATAGATGGAAAACTCATAGCTAACCTCATACTTAATGGTTCTCAAAACTCTTCCCTAATATTCGAACCTGCTCTCAATAGGTTTAGAACCTCGGCATCAGACCTCTCTTATCACTTCTGTTCCACATTGTACTGGGAGTGCTAGCTAAGGCAGTTAGACAAAAGTCAAAGTGAAAGTCACTCAGTCGTGTCCAATTCTTTGTGACCCCATGGACTGTAGCCCACCAGGCTCCTCAGTCCATGGAATTCTCCAAGCAATACTGGAGTGAGTAGCCATGCCCTTCTCCAGGGGAATCTTCCTAACCCCGGGATCAAACCCAGGTCTCCCACATTGCAGGTGGATTCTTGACCATCTGAGCCACCAGGGAATCCCATTAGACAAGAACATGTTATAAAAAGTATCCATCTTGGAAAGGAAGAAAGATGACATTCTGCAAGTGACATGATCTTAATTATAGAAAATACTACTTAGGAATCCGCTGTAAAACTAGTAGAACTAATAAGTTCAGCAAGGTTGCAAAGAAGATATACAAACAGCTAATTTACACATGAAAAGATGTTCAACATCATTAGTTATCAAGGAAATGCAAATTAAAACCATAATGAGATACCAATTCATTCATAAGAAGACTATAGTAAAAGTCAGATGATAACAAGTGTCAGCAAGAATGTGGAGAAATTGGAGCTCTTATACACTGTTGGTGGAAAGATAAATGATGCAGCTAGCCTGGAACTCCTCAAAAGGCTTCATATATTTACATACAAGGTAGAATTTCATGCTTAAATATCTAAATATATACCCAAGAGAGAATGTCTCCCCAAAACTTGTACATGAATTTTTATATATTTGTAACAGCCATAAGTGTTCAGTTCAGTCGCTCAGTTGTGTCCAACTCTTTGCGACCCCATGAACTGCAGCACGCCAGGCCTCCCTGTCCATCACCAACTCCCAGAGTTCACTCAGACTCACGTCCATCGAGTCCATGATGCCATCCAGCCATCTCATCCTCTGTAATCCCCTTCTCTTGCCCCCTAATCCCTCCCAGCATCAGAGTCTTTTCCAATGAGTCAACTCTTCGCATGAGGTGGCCACAGTATTGGAGTTTCAGCTTTAGCATCAGTCCTTCCAAAGAAATCCCAAGGTTGATCTCCTTCAGAATGGACTGGTTGGATCTCCTTGCAGTCCAAGGGACTCTCAAGAGTCTTCTCCAACGCCACAGTTCAAAAGCATCAATTCTTCGGCACTTAGCTTTCTTCACAGTCCAACTCTCACATCCATACATGACCACAGGAAAAACCATAGCCTTGACTAGACGGACCTTAGTGGGCAAAGTAATGTCTCTGCTTTTGAATATGCTATCTAGGTTGGTCATAACTTTTCTTCCAAGGAGTAAGTGTCTTTTAATTTCATGGGTGCCATCACCATCTGCAGTGATTTTGGAGCCCCCAAAAATAAAGTCTGACACTGTTTCCCCATCTATTTGCCATGAAGTGATGGGACCAGATGCCATGATCTTCGTTTTCTGAATGTTGAGCTTTAAGCCAACTTTTTCACTCTCCTCTTTCACTTTCATCAAGAGGCTTTTTAGTTCCTCTTCACTTTCTGCCATAAGGGTGGTGTCATCTGCATATCTGAGGTTATTGACATTTCTCCCGGCAATCTTGACTCCAGCTTGTGTTTCTTCCAGTCCAGCGTTTCTCATGATATAATCTGCATAGAAGTTAAATAAGCAGGGTGATAATATACAGCCTTGACATACTCCTTTTCCTATTTGGAACCAGTCTGTTGAGCCATGTCCAGTTCTAACTGTTGCTTCTTGACCTGCATACAGATTTCTCAGGAGGCAGGTTAGGTGGTCTGGTATTCCCATCTCTTGAAGAATTGTCCACAGTTTATTGTGATCCACACAGTCAAAGGCTTTGGCATAGTCAATAAAGCAGAAATAGATGTTTTTCTGGAACTCTCTTGCTTTTTTTGATGATCCAACAGATGTTGGCAATTTGATCTCTGGTTCCTCTGCCTTTTCTAAAACCAGCTTGAACATCAGGGAGTTCACAGTTCACGTATTGCTGAAGCCTGGCTTGCAGAATTTTGAGCATTACTTTACTAGCATGTGAGATGAGTGCAATTGTGCAGTAGTCGGAGCATTCTTTTGGCATTGCCTTTCTTTGGAATTGGAATGAAAACTGACCTTTTCCAGTCCTGTGGCCACTGCTGAGTTTTCCAAATTTGCTGGCATATTGAGTGCAGCACTTTCATAGCATCATCTTTCAGGATTTGAAATAGCTCAACTGGAATTCCATCACCTCCACTAGCTTTATTCATAGTGATGCTTTCTAAGGCCCACTTGACTTCACATTCCAGTATGTCTGGCTCTTGATTAGTGATCACATCATCATGATTATCTGGGTCGTGAAGATCTTTTTTGTACAGTTCTTCTGTGTATTCTTGCCACCTCTTCATTTTTAATATCTTCTGCTTCTGTTAGGTCCAGACCATTTCTGTCCTTTATCGAGCCCATCTGTGCATGAAATGTTCCCTTGATATCTCTAATTTTCTTGAAGAGATCCCTAGTCTTTCCCATTCTGTTCTTTTCCTCTATTTCTTTGCATTGATCGTTGAAGAAGGCTTTCTTATCTCTTCTTGCTATTCTTTGGAACTCTGCATTCAGATGCTTACATCTTTCCTTTTCTCCTTTGCTTTTCCCCTCTCTTCTTTTCACAGCTATTTGTAAGGCTTCCCCAGACAGCCATTTTGCTTTTTTGCATTTCTTTTCCATGGGGATGGTCTTGATCAAGCCTCGTCTCTGGCCCCAGGTTGAATTCCTTTCCTCAGGGGGCCGAGAATCCCAGCATCGTGATTCAACAACAACCTTTCAGTTGCACAATTGTGTGACTTTACCTTAAGTCATTGAATTGTTCACTTCAAATGGGTGAAATTTTTATGGTATATGAATTATAGCTTAATAACGTTTTTAAAAAAAAAAAACAAAAACTACAGGTCACATCTAATTGGCAGAATGTTTACATTGCCATGGATCCCAAAAGAAACACCTGGGTATGGAATTAAGAATGGGCAAAAACTGATGTTGAGAGAAGCAAAGAGGTGCCTAGAATCTCAGATATGAAACCTCTATGTTGAGTTAGCTTTTTGAGTTGCTGTTGACTCGGCTTAGGCTTGTACTTATTTGCACGGTTATGATAAATCTACCTAGACTCAAGCCATCCAGTATGGTAGCCACTAGCCACATGTGACCATGGAGCTCCTGAAATACAGGTAGTCCAGATGAGATGTGCTGTAAACTTAGAACACACACTGAAGTTTTAAGAATTAGTTAATTAATTAGTTTGGCTGTATCAAGTCTTAGTTGTGGCATGTGGGATCTAGTTCTCTGAATAGGGATCAAACCCAGGCCCTCTGCATTAAGGGCATTGAGTCTTACCCACTGGACCACCGGGGAAGTCACATACACACTGGATTTTGAAAACTTAGAATGAAAAATAAATATTAATAATGTTATATATTGTGGCATTTTAAATGATATTGCTGATATTTTGGGTTAAATAAAATATTTTTAAAATTTAAAAGAGGTATATTCTTTGAGAATTAAAGTTATTCCTTAGAGGAGGTGGATATTTCAATGCCTGGGTGTACATGATTACAAGTGTGTTTGTCCACTGCCAGCTGGTGCAGTGGTAAAGAATCCACCTGCCAGTACAGGAGATACAAGAGACTTGGGTTCAATCTCTGGATGGGGGAAGATCCCCTGGAGAAGGGAATGGCAACCCACTCCAGTATTCTTGCCTGGGAAATCCCATGGACAGAGGAGCCTGGCTGGCTACAGTCCACGTGTTGCCGAGTCAAACACGACCGAATGACTGTGCACAAGCATGAGTACAAACCCACTGGATAATAGGGAGACTAAAAAGAGGCGAGCGAGCAGCTCAGAGTGGAGATGAGCTTGCAGGGAAACACAGGGCTTTTCAAGTGCTAAAGTGCCCTGCTGACCTCTCTCCTGGGTATCACTTTCTAGATCTAGTTCACAACATGAAATGTCTTTAGGGAGCCAGAAACTGAATTGTTCATCAAAGAGCATGCCTATCTCAGTTATAGGTCGGGGAAATAATGGTAAGAGTGGAGAGAGGAGGAGGTTCATTCCTTTAGTCATAGAAATATATTTATAGGTACACCTCCCTTCTTGAACAAATTGTGAGGGGATAGGAGGAAGCCGAGAGAGAGACAGAGAGACAGAATCAGTTCAGTTCAGTTCAGTCGCTCAGTCGTGTCCGACTCTGCAGCCCCATGAATCACAGCAAGCCAGGTCTCCCTGTCCATCACCACCTCCCAGAGTTCACTCAAATAGTACAAATCAAAAAGCACCTCAAGGTTCTTAGTTTAGGGAAGCTGGCCTTGTTCGCTGTGGTAGAAAAGCTGATTCCAGCAAGAATTGCAACCAGCTTGCAACCTCAAGATGCTGAGGACATCTGGTAGCACCAAGCTGAGCACAAGTTCAGAGGAAGAAAGCTAGCGTTTCTCAGCTCTATTTGCCTCTTGTTATTTTGTTAGTTTTAAAAGACCAGAGTGGAGCTATCAGGTTAGATTCCTTGAGCATGCCAACAACAAGGAACCACATAAAGCTTTACTGGAGAAAAGAGATTGTTAGCTAGCCTATTTTCCACATAGAGATTTAAAAATCAATTTTTGAAGAAAGCTTGAAAATTTTGAGCACCAGATTTTTGCAACCCAATTTGTCAGAAAAGACATGATTAGCATCCATTCTGTAAAAGCCCATGAGAGATTTTTTTCCCCTTAGGAATTTTAACAAAGCTTTGACCTTGACTGCTGCTTCTTTCCATCTTCAGTCACTTTTAATAGTGGCCTGATTGAAGAGTTAGAAGTAAAACACCTGAAACACCTCTATCCCCACGTCCATCAGCATGGTGACGATAAGCATTTTGAATTCAGCAAATAAGGCATCACTGACTAAATGGACGTGAATTTAAGTAAACTCCAGGAGTTGATGATGAACAGGGAGGCCTGGCATGCTGCAGTCTGTGGGGTCGCAAAGAGTCGGACATGACTGACTGAACTGAAGTGGATAAATCATCGGTGGATTATTAATACCGCTTCCTTCACTTTGTTAGTGTAAACGCTAGTGAGCTGATTGTAGGGAAGGGGGCCACAGAGAGGTGATTCTATCTTATTGCTGGTCTGTGGATTCACAGACCATTACTACACATGAATAGGAGAAAATAGGTTTACACTGACTGTGTCATGTAATTTCAGTGGGATTCAGTAGGTGGCGTAGAAGAGCTTCCCTAGTCCACCCACAAACACTAAATCAGCGAAGTAAAATGTTTGAGGAAGTATTTGATTTTTCTACAGACTGCCAACAGGACAGAGGAACAGGCCAACTTGGTAAGCAACATCTTTTTAAATTCTGTAAAATAAAATAAGTGGTATAACTAGTTATTAGACCCCCAAATCTCAGACATCTCTATGATTAAGTCCTGGGTGTTTTTCTAAGTGCGTTATTTCTGATATGTACTTACTGTGACTTGAACTAGCATTTATTTATCAGCTGCTTGTTCTGAGTCAGAGAAAGCGTTTTTGTGTTTGTGTGGATTTTTTTGTTTTAACGAACCTCATCTCAGGCACGATTTGCTTTCAAGAGATTTGAGTTGGTAGATGAATATTTGGGTCATGAACAGCTCACGGGTTTCTGATAGAGCTGCTAGCAGTTGACTCCAGATGGCACTGCTCTCTTTATCCTATTCCCTCCAATCATCTCTTTGTAATGAAAATGCTGAGGACAGTGAGCTGTAGGTAAACCACTCCTGGAGGCAGGCCTGCCCAGTGACTCCTGTTTTTATGGGCAAGTGCATTTGAGTTTTTCTCTGGGCAGTTCCCACAATTTGTTTTTTTTTTTTTTTTTCCTGTTTTCTAAGACTACAGAAACTGTCCTAGGGTGCAGCTATTGAGGTGGAATTGCAAGTTTTGAAAATGTTTCCCAGGCTACACTCACTCAGTTGGATCCAAAAAGTTGTGAGTTTTCCTTTACAACAGAAAGCAAAAGTTCACAAAACCGCATAGAAAACAAAGCAGAAAAGCTCTTGAACTGGTTTTGATCCTTTCAGCCTGTGGTTAACATTTATAGCTAGTTGCCCTCATGCAAAGAAAACTCTCAATAAATATTTGTGGGACTGAACTCAATGGGCCAGATTGATTGTATGAGTATTAGCTATTAAGACAAGTCAAAGTCTCGACTCCATGCCTCCAAAGTCTTCAGGCAAAGGCAATTCACATTTATTGATACACTGAATCATAAAAGGTGGGGCTAAACCTATCATAATCATGAAAATAGACATAAACACATCTGGAGATACTTTTATACTATCAAATTACAGCAATCTATTACTAGTTTACTTTGCAAATAATAATTTTGTCTGGCAGTAAAGTAATTTTGAGCTGCTATTATAGATGAGATTCTGTCCTGTTCATTAGGATATTGACAAAAGTATTTATTTTCACTGATATAGCAAGTTTGGTATATATAATTTATATCTCCTTTAAGTGCCTAAACATGGTGTCTCAGGTGATAAAGAATCCATCTGCAACTCAGGAGACCTGGATTTGATCCCAGGGTTGGGAAGATACTGGAGAAGAGCATGGCAACCCACTCCAGTATTCTTGCCTGGAGAATTTCCATGGACAGAGGAAGCTGGTGAGCTACAGTCCATGGGATCGCAAGGAGCCAGACATGACTGAGGTGACTAAATACATGTATGTAACACTTTGACTTCTTAATTATAGAAATATAAATGATTTAATAAACTGAGTGCTTCAAATAGTGACTGCAAGTGAAAGGGCAAAATGGAAGTTGAGCAAATAGAAGATATTTGAGTCAACCAATTCAGCTAGGCAGAAAACTGAAGCCACACTTTCCTTCAATGCTTGAAGACAGGGAGTTTGAAACCGACCGGGGTTCTCAGCCTTCCCCAGTCATTGGAAACTGACTAGTTGCCAGACAAGAAATTCAGACAAAGCTTCACTGGGGCCCCTGCTCTCGCAGAGGGAGTGAGAACAAGTGACAGGCTCCTTTGTTCCCTGGCCTGAGGGGGAGGTGAGCTGGTTCCTTCTGTGGGGGGTGAGGTTAGAGGGATGTCCAGGGGTGGGGCTGGAGGAGTGGCTTAGGTGGTTTGCCCACCCCTTTGGTGTTGTGTGCAAGGGCACACACAGTCTGTTTTTGCTCCAGAGTCCCTGTCTCTGCTCTAGGCTCTTTGGAGGTAGGAGATGGGCTTTTTGGTCTTTTAGTGTCTTTTGTCCAGAATTTGTCTCAACTGCACATGCATGCAGTTATTTTCAGTCCCTTGTAGTTTCTTTTGTTTTTTGTTGCTTGAGGAGATGTTTGCTGAGATGCAAGCACTATAGCACTGCAGCAAAAGGTCTCTGGTCCCAGCTTATCTCAGTTTCATAATGTAGTTTTTTTGTGGTTGTTGCTGTTTAGGAAATAAGCTGTCCTTACCACTTTCCTCTTGCTTGTGGTGGGTTCGCTGTGTGCTAAGCACTCGTGTCTGTGCATGGAGTCCTGTCTCTGCCGCTTGTCTCTCTGGCCACTCTGTGCACACACCCGAGGGTGCTGACCACTGCTTCCTTGAATTCTGGTGTTTGGCTGGATGGTTAAAAGATCCCTAGATTTGGATTCAGGTTTAGGAATAAGTAAAGAAACCCATTTGAGCCTTAAGCCCAAGCTGCTCTTGCTTCAACTTAACTTACACAGGATAGTTCTGTTTTGAGATATTAGGCACTGGCCCATTCAGTAATTGAGTATTATTTTTATTCTCATTGAAAAATTTCTCCTTGTGTGGGTAGCTCTTTCAGGGAGCTGAAGAGAAAGACTTGGGACATTTCTGGGTCTTTCAGCCAAATACAATCAATGACATAGAAATGCCACCTGTACTTTTCACATACATGATAATGTCTCTGTCCCCTCCCCTCTGCAGGGTCTTCATGAGCAGTGATGAAGGGGGGCATACATGGCCCTCTTTGATGTTTGAAGAGGTCAGGATCACCAAGGGATCATTGGGCATCTCTGTGAAAGGGTAAGTCCAAGAAATTCCCCCAACTAAATAAATTTGCATGTCTCACTTGGGGAACTTTTACAACCCACGATTGTTTCTGGGACACGAATTATTTGGGTCCCTCAGCTCTCCTTGAGAGATCTGAGGGGACATGTGAAGAAGAATTTAACTCTTTGCTGATACTAATGGCCTGCTTATATAATGTGGTTCTAGGAGGTTTTGAATAAGTTCCTTAAAATATCTGCATAGCCATGAGCCCCCCACTGAGGGGGTCTCTGGTGGTGAGAGGGTTCACTGTCTAGGGTTCATACCAACATGACCCACTGGTCTCATATTCTATGGGAATGCTGATAACAAAATAGTGTCTAAATAATGGTGGGCCTGAGTAATGACATAACCCAGGACAATACCTACTATATTATAGAGAATACATACATATTTGATGAATGAATGTGTTGCAGAAAGGAGGACCCTGTCTAGGGCCCAAGAGTGGGCTCTTGTCTAACACTCAGGAATGAATTGTCCAAGGAGATACCCGTGCTGACAAAGCAAGAGACTTTATTGGGAAGGGGCACCTGGGTGGAAAGCATCAAGGTAAGGGAACCCAGGAGAACTGCTCTGCCACATGACTCAAAACCTCAGGTTTCATGGGATTAGGTTTATGGGATTAGTGATGGAATTAGTTTCCAGGTTGTCTCTGGGGAATCATTCTGACTCAGGGTCCTTCCTGGTGATGTGAGCATCACTTGGCCAACATGGATGCCAGTAAGAAGGATACTGGGAGATTAGTAGGACACATGGATGGTGTCTTCTCTCTCCTTTTGACCTGTCCTGAAATCTTCCAGTTGGTGGTAGCTTGTTAGTTCTGCATTCCTTACCGAGGACTTCCTGTTTAAGATAATTCCTGTAGTGGTTACTATGGTGCCTGGCTAAGGCAAGTGGTTTCAGTAAGTGTGTCTCCTAACAAATGAATGAAGAAAAGTTTTCTGAATAAGAGAGAGAAGGAAACTGCTCCCATCTAAAACCTTTCAGTGGTCACTGACCCCCTCATCACTCTCAGGATAGAATCCCAACTGCTTACAATGATCTGCCCCCTGTGTTCTTGGCCTGAACTCCCCTCACCTACCTCACTCCACGCTAACACTGGACTCCTTACTGTGCCTCAGACAAGCCAACCTCAGTCCTACCTCAGGACCTCTGCACTTGCCTTTTCCTTTGCCAGAAGGAAATGCTTCCCCCACCGCCAGATCTTCCCATAGATGATTAATTCACTTCGTTCTGATTTCTACTCCAACATCATATTCTCAAAAAGGCCCTCTCTGACTAATCAATCTGAAAAAGCCACCACCAACCACTGTTATATACCTACCACTATTCTTGATTCATTTATCCTGCTTTATTTTTCTGTATAGTGGGTATCGCTACATGAAATTATTATATGTTTATGTTCTGTCTTTCCTCTAGATAATAAGCTCTTGAAAATTAAAACCTTATCTTGATCATTGCTTTATCTCTTGTTCCTAAAACATGGCCAGAAGGTTATCCATAAATACTGATTGAATAAATGAATGAATGAATGGACTTTCTTATCTTTTATCATTTTCTGAAAGAAAGAAAGAAAATGATGAAGTTATTACAGTATTACTGACCATATTCCTTATGCTGTGTATTACAACCCCATAGCTTATTAATTATATACTGGCGGTTTGTACTTCTTAATCCCCTCACTCTCCCACCTTCCATCCCTCTTTCTGCTGGCACACACTTATTTTCTCTATCTATGAATCTGTTTTCATTTTGTTTGTTTTGTTTTATAGATTCTGCATATAAGTGAGATGATGTGGTTTTTGTCTTTGACTTATTTCACTTAGCATGATACTTTCTAGACCTACTCATGTTGCAAATGGCAAGAAGTCATGTTTTTAATGACTAATATTCCATTATATATATAATGGGATATATATATACACACACACAAAAAAATCTTTATCATTCACCTATTGATAAACACCTAGTTTTGTTTCCATATCTTGGCTGTTATAAATAACGTTCCCTCTTTCTCTTACAGGGATAATCATCATTGGATTTAGGGACTACCTAGATTAGGAGTCCCCAACCCCAGTGGTGCTGGTCTATGACCTATTACAAAGTGGGGAGGCACAGCAGGAGGTGAGCAGAGAGTAAAACCAAAACCACCCCCACCTTCGTCTCAGGAAAAATTATCTTCCACAGAACCAATCCTTGGTGCCAAAAATTTGGGGACCGCTGAGTCCTAGATAATCCAAGATGATCTTCTCAAGACTCTTAATGTAATTATCTCACAAATACCCTTTTTCTAAATTGCTGCTGCTGCTGCTGCTAAGTCGCTTCAGTTGTGTCCATCTCTGTGCGAACCCACAGACGGCAGCCCACGAGGCTCCCCCGTTCCTGGGTTTCTCCAAACAAGAACACTGGAGTGGGTTGCCATTTCCTTCTCTAATGCGTGAAAGTGAAGTCACTCAGTCGTGTCCAACTCTTAGCGACCCCATGGACTGCAGCCCACCAGGCTCCTACATCCATAGGATTTTCCAGGCAAGAGTACTGGAGTGGGGTGCCATCACCTTCTCAGTTTTCTAAATTAGGTAATATTCAATTAGGAGATTAGGACATGGTTAGGAGGTGGACATATCTTTTTTGGGAGGAGGGTCACCATTCAATCCATTACATATCCATATTAAAAGTTATTTGATTAGAGGTAGTATAACTGTTGGAGAAGGAAATGGCAGCCCTCTCCATTATTCTTGCCTGGAGAATCCTGTAGACAGAGGAGCCTGGTGGGCTGCTGTCCATGGGGTCACACGGATTCAGACACGACTGAAGCAGCTTAGCAGCAGCAGCAGTATAACTGTTCATGAATATGTGTATTTTCCTGCTTTCAGGTTGTGTGACTCCCAAGAATGTAGCTTTCATTTAATGAGTCTCTAGTAAAAAAATGTTTAATGTAAGTCATGCTTAATTTAATATAGTCATTTAATGCTGACTTTTTTACCCCTAGGATCTGTACTGTATCAAGATGCTTTGAAGAATAGCAGCTACCCTTAGGAAGGTCTACTGTTACAAAATGACTAAAAAAATTCTGGCATCTTCCATTTTGCCGTCATCTTTATATTAATACTTGAGATCAGAACTCAATTATCTGATGAACGTGAATTTTTAATTGACAGGTCAAAAGAGGTCTCACCTATGTTCCCAAAGACTTACCCCTGGAAACAACCATCTTAGATATATCATACAATTATATTTCTGAGCTTCAGACACCTGACATCCTCTCACTAGCAAAGCTGAAGATTTTGATAATTTCTTATAATAGAATCCAGTATCTTGACTTGAGTGTTTTTAAATTCAACCAGGAACTGGAATACTTGGATTTGTCCCACAACAATTTGGAGAAGATTTCTTGCCACCCCTACTCTGAACCTCAAGCACTTAGACCTCTCATTTAATGCATTTGATGCCTTGCCCATATGCCAAGAGTTTGGCAACATGTCTCAACTAGAATTTCTGGGGTTGAGTGCCACACAGTTACAAAAATCCAGTGTGCAGTCAATCACTCATTTGCACATCAGCAAGGTTTTATTGGTCTTAGGAGATACTTATGGGGAAAGAGAAGATGCCGAGAGCCTTCAAGACCTTAAGACACAGAGCCTGCACATTGTCTTCCCCACAGGAAAGGAATTCCATTTTATTTTGGACGTGTCAGTCAGCACCACAGTGACCCTGGAACTGTCTAACATCAAATGTGTGCTTGATGATAATGGGTGTTCTTATTTCGAAAATGTTCTGTCAAAACTTCAGAAGAACTCAAGGTTATCGAATCTTACTTTAAACAACATTGAAATAACTTGGAATTCCTTCATTATGATTCTCCAGTTGGTTTGGCATACAAACATTGAGTATTTCTCCATTTCAAATGTGAAACTACAAGGTTACCTTGACTCTAGAGATTTTGATTATTCTGACACTTCACTGAAAGCCTTGTCTGTACACAATGTTGTCCATGATGTGTTCAGTCTTCCACAAGGTGATGTCTATAAAATATTGTCGAATATGAACATCCAACATCTCACAGTGTCTGCTGCGCACATGGTCCACATGGTCTGCCCGTCCCAAATTAGCCCATTTCTGTATTTGAATTTTTCCAGTAATCTCTTAACAGACACGGTTTTCAAAAACTGTACAAATTTGGCTAATCTGAAGACACTTATCTTACAAAAGAATCAGTTAAAAGAACTTATAAACATAGTTCATATGACCCAGGAAATGAAGTCTCTACAACAACTAGATGTTAGCCAGAATTCCCTGGTGTATGATGAAAGTGAAGGAAATTGCCCTTGGGCCAGAAATTTATTAAGTTTAAATATGTCTTCAAATATACTTACTGACTCTGTTTTCAGATGTTTACCTCCTCGGATCAAGGTTCTTGATCTTCACAATAACAGAGTAAGGAGCATCCCTAAAGATGTCACTGGTCTAGAAACTTTGCAGGAACTCAACCTTGCTTCCAATTCTTTAGCCCACCTTCCTGGATGTGGTGTCTTTAGCAGCCTTTCCATACTGATCATTGACTATAATTCAATTTCCAATCCATCAGCTGATTTCTTCCAGAGCTGCCAGAAGATTAGGTCCCTCAAAGCAGGGAACAATCCATTCCAATGTTCCTGTGAACTAAGAGAGTTTATCCAAAGTGTAGGCCAAGCATCAAGTGACGTGGTAGAGGGCTGGCCTGATTCTTATAAGTGTGACTATCCGGAAAGCTACAAGGGAACCCCTCTAGAGGACTTCCACATATCTGAGCTGTCCTGCAACACAGCTCTGCTGATTGTCACCATTGTGGTCCCTGGGCTGGTGCTGGCTGTTGCTGTGACTGTCCTCTGTATCTACCTGGATCTGCCCTGGTACCTCAGGATGGTGTGTCAGTGGACCCAGACCCGGCGCAGGGCCAGGAATGTACCCTTGGAAGAACTCCAAAGAACTCTCCAGTTCCATGCTTTTATTTCATACAGTGGGCATGATTCTGCCTGGGTGAAGAATGAATTAATACCAAACCTAGAAAAAGAAGATATAAGAATTTGTCTCCATGAGAGAAACTTTGTTCCTGGCAAGAGCATTGTGGAAAATATCATCAACTGCATTGAGAAAAGTTACAAGTCCATCTTCGTTTTGTCTCCCAACTTTGTCCAGAGTGAGTGGTGCCATTATGAACTCTACTTTGCCCACCACAATCTCTTCCATGAAGGATCTGATAACTTAATCCTGATCTTGCTGGATCCCATTCCACAGTATTCCATTCCTAGCAGCTACCACAAGCTTAGAGCTCTCATGGCACAGAGAACTTATTTGGAATGGCCCAAGGAGAAGAGTAAACACGGACTTTTTTGGGCTAACCTAAGAGCATCCATTAATATTAAACTGATGGGAAAAGCAGCAGAAATACATTACACAGAGATTTAAAATTTATCCTCTGCTGCGTTTGGGAAAATGTTGCTGGTTTTGGAAGCTCTAACAATGACCTTATTTGCATCGACATGGTTATAAACATGATTTTGAATTTAGGATGTAGATAAAAATACGGGGTTTCCCTCATGGTTCAGCAGTAAAGAATCTGCCTGCCAGTGCAGGAGAGATAGGTTTGATTCCTGGTCTGGGAGGATCCCACATGCTGCAGAGCTACTAAACCTGTGCACCACAACTACTGAGCCTGCACTCCAGAGCCCAGGACCTGCAGCGACAGCGCCCAAGCGCTGCATCTCCTGAAGCCTGTGAGCCCTAGAGCCCATGCTTCGGAACAAAGAGAAGCCATTGCAGTGAGAAGCCCGTGTACTGCAACTAGAGAATAGCCCCTGCTCACCACGACTAGAGAAAAGTCCACACGGCAACCAAGACCCAGCACAGCCAAAAATAAAATAATTATATAATCATATATAATTAATTTAAAAAGTGTGTATGTCTTTTCAGGCCCCCAGTTCCTCATGGCATAATTTCAATTGAAACAGTTAATTTCTAACACTAAAGGGATTCATCTATTTCTCTGCTAGGACTGAATTTATTGAATTTATCATGTATTCAAGAGAAGCACCTGTTCAAACAACTTCAGTTTATATATGTTCCTGTGTGCCAATCAGGGTTAATGTTAGAAAACTTCCTGCCTTTTGCAACTGTAGCTGGGTTTCTATCAGTTCAGTTCAGTCACTCAGTCGTGTTCAACTCTTTGCGACCCCATGGACTATAGCATGCCAGGCTTCCCTATCCATCACCAACTCCCAGAGCTTGCTCAGATTCATGTCTATCAAGTCAGCAATGCCATCCAACCATCACATCCTCTGTCGTCCCCTTCTCCTCCTGCCTTCAGTCTTTCCCAGCATCAAGGTTTTTTCTAATGTCAGTTCTTGGCATTAGGTGGCCAAAGTATTGGAGTTTCAGCTTCAGCATCAGTCCTTCCAATGAATATTCAGGACTGACTTCCTTTAAGATTGACTGATTGGATCTCCTTGCAGTGCAAGAGACTCTCAAGAGTCTTCAACACCACAGTTCAAAACCATCAGTTCTTCATCGCTCAGCTTTCTTTATGGTCTGTCTCTCACATCCATACATGACTACTGGAAAAACCATAGCTTTAACTAGACAGACCTTTGTCAGCAAAATAATGTCTCTGCTTTTTAATATGCTCTCTGGGTTTGTTATAGCTTTTCTTCCAAGGAGCAATTGTTTTTTAATTTCATGGCTGCCATTACCATCTGCAGTGATTTTAGAGCCCAAGAAAATAAAGTCTGTCACTGTTTCCATTGTTTCCCCGTCTATTACCCATGAAGTGATGGGACCAGATTCCATTATCTTCATTTTTTGAATGTTGAGTTTTAAACTAGCTTTTTTCACTCTCCTCTTTCACCTTCATCAAGAGGCTCTTTAGTTCCTCTTCACTTTCTGCCGTAAGGGTGGTGTCATCTGCATATCTGAGGTTATTGATATTTCTCCTGGCGATCCTGTTTCCAGCTTGTGCTTGAGTTTCTATAGCAGATTTCTAAAGAGATTGTGTCCTCCTCATTTCCATTCAGCATTTTTCTCAGTATGTTGAAGGCTGTTTATTGTTAATGCTGGAGATTCTTCACCTGAAGTAATTTCATCTTGGCCATGAGGAGCCACTTGGTCCATATG
The DNA here is from genome assembly GCA_917880005.1 of Nanger dama. NCBI lineage: Eukaryota > Metazoa > Chordata > Mammalia > Artiodactyla > Bovidae > Nanger > Nanger dama. The sequence goes on from CAKJTW010000001.1 coordinate 48,124,881, forward strand.
AAGAGCAATTCAGATATGCTGGAGGTTGTCCTTGGAAGCTTCCCTCAGCCAATGTTGGAAATTGAATTGACAGATAAATAACCCAGCTTTCTATCCCATTTTGGGGGACAAACCTGGGGTCTACTTTACCTTCTCCCTGAATCTCCCAATCAGGAAAAGTTCTGATTTCCTATGGTAGAAATGACTTTATTGGCTTTCTTTCTCCTTTTGTTTCATAGTCTCATTCCTCCAAGGGTGTTTCCAAGATCACCTCTGAAATAAACTACTTGTAGTTTCATACTTGTCTCAGGGTCCCAAACCATGGATGTGTTACATTTCAAGCCACATGGAACTTGAGTCTGGTTTGCTGTGACCAGAAATCTTGCTGAGATTCTAGTTATCTGAACTGGTATACAGAAGTACATTTGCCCTTTTGATCATAAGAAGAAATGGAGCCGATGTGTGCTGCATCGGCTGTCTTTTGGAAAACCATTTAAATAGGGTAAGAACAGATTGGAGCAGTGCAAGGAATGGACTTTATCAGATTTTTTGCTCAGCTTTGTTTTATCAGCTATTTTCTATCTTCATCGGTCACACTGTATGACAGCCAGTTCTAGACAGGTGTGGACTGACTTGTCACAGTTGCACCTTGCCATAGCTGCCCCCTACTTCTCAGTTTATGCCCTATAATGTCACCAGTAGCGCTGTTACACGATGGTTATAGAAACCTGCTTAGCTCTTCTGGTATATGTACAAAACTATAAGTACTGAATGTGTATCCTTTGAAGAGATCCTTGGTCTCTAAAGGGATGGGAGCCATTAAATGAGGCATGGTCTAGACCATTCCTCAGAATCCCCAGTGGAATTGAAATTTACTCACTCCTAGGAGTAGCCACGGAGAAGACACTGGTGACCCACTTTAGTACTCTTGCCTGGAAAATCCCATGGATGGAGGAGCCTGGCAGGCTGCAGTCCGTGGGGTCGCTAAGAGTCGGACACGACAGAGTGACTTCACTTTCACTTTTCACTTTCCTTCATTGGAGAAGGAAACGGCAATCCACTCCAACATGCTTGCCTGGAGAAACCCAGGGACGGTAGAGTCTGGTGGGCTGCCATCTATGGGGTCGCACAGAGTCGGACATGATTGAAGCGACTTAGCGATAGCAGTAGCAGGAATAACCAGGTCAATAATTCACTCTTGGATGGTTTTCTGTTCTTTCTGTTTCATTCTTCTCAGGCCCCTAATTCTGGAGCCCTGAGATTACTTCAAAATGAATGACCTACACAGAAAGCTCTTGTCTGAGTCTTCACTTTTGGGAGGAAAAACCCAACTAACACTTACATATACTAGTTGTTTCTTGCCCTAAAAACTTACAATCAATCATAGGACATTACATGTATCCAGATAACTAAAATAAAAATCAATGAGACAAAAATATAAATGGAAGTTCAGTGACCATTTAGACTGAGTGAAAAAAATCTTCTTAGAAGTGATGGTTTTTTCTCTGGGCCTTGAAAGAAGACAAACTTTGGATTTTTCCATGTGTAGATGAAGAATGAAAAGGCCAACTGCTGTGTTATTAATGACACATTTTTCTCAGACAGCACTGCAGAACCAGTTTTTGACAACTTCCTGCAACAAATAGCAGTGTTGGGCATCACTCAGTATCAATGGCATGCATTATGAGAAAATAATTTGGCTTTAATAAATTTTGCTATGTTATACTCTTCATTAAAATTATACATTTTTGCTCTTTTAAGTTTCGATTTGAACTATCACAGGTGGTGAACACTTTGGCATCTGAGCAAGCTGTTTGAGACCTCAGAACTGGTCTCAAGTTGCATAATCAAATGACTTGAAGAAACTGTTATATCTGAATCTCTGGTGGCTCAGAGGTTAAAGCGTCTGCCTCCAACGTGGGAGACCTGGGTTCAATCCCTGGGTCAGGAAGATTTCCTGGAGAAGGAAATGGCAACCCACTCCAGTATTCTTGCCTGGAGAATCCCATGCACGGAGGAGCCTGGTAGGCGCTAGTCCACAGGGTCGCAAAGAGTCGGACACAACTAAGCGACTTCACCTCACCTTCACCTCATCTCATAGCAGAAGAGACAGGAATACCCAGGCCTATTCTGGGACTGTTGTCTTAATTTGACTGGACCATGAAGTTTATGAAAAGCAACAGTGAAATATAAATACGCAAAGTTAGATTAAGGTCATGTTGTCATTGGTATACCTATGGCTGATTCATATTGATGCTGATGTTTGGCAGAAACCAACAATATTGAAAAGCAATTATCCTTCAAATAAAAATAAATAAATTTAATTATTAAAAACAGATCATATTGTCAGGGGTTTGAAAGTCAAGCTATGGAGACTTGAATTCTAGGGATTGACTAGAATAGTCTAGTCTTGACTAGAACATAGGGCTATATGAAAGTTATCATTTATACTTCTATGAGAATTAATAGTAGAAAGCAAATTAAAACCATGAAATATATGCTAAAAATGTATGAAAGCACTCGTTCTGTAAGGGATGTTGCAACAGTCATTACAGCTGGATTTTCCTGTTTTCTCTAGGGTGATTGCCCTTCCTGTATTGAACTTTAAGATTTCACAACCAAATTTCAATTGCTTAGTACTAGTCATGCATCAGTTTGGTAGGGCTCCAAGCCTGGGTGGCCTAAACAACAGAGATGTCTTGTCTCTCAGTCCTGGAAGGTCGAAGTCCAATATCAAGTTTCCAGCAGGGTTGGTTCATTCGAGCGGTGGAGGGAAGATCTGCTCCAGGCCTCTTCCCCGTGGCTTATAGATGACTGTCTCTCTCTGTGCTTCTTCACATGGCCTTCCCTCTATGCCTGTTTGTGTCCAAATTTCCCTTTTTTATAAGAACACCAATCACATTGGATTATGGCCCATCCTGACAACCCAGTCTGAACTAATATACTACCTGGCTACGTTTCCAAATAAAGTGACATTATGAGGTACTGGGGTTTAGGATGTCAGCAGAAGAATTTTGGAGAACACAACTCAACTGGTTACTTCTTGTGAGTCTAAAAAAAATCCTTAAAGGGAGTCATAAAGTCAGTTAAAGTTTATTTAACAAACTCAAGACTTGCAAAAGTTAGATCAATCCTTTATGGAAATAACTGATCTTATCAGTGGTCTTTAGGAGTTTACTAGGAGTTTGAAATTGTATTTGTAGAAACTCCTGCTGAAGAATTCCAAGTTGGGAGATGAAGAATCAGTTCAAAATGTGAACAAATATGTATGAATAGTAAGGAAAATAAGAAAGATGTCACATGTAAAGGAGGAGAAACATTGCAGATTGGGTGAATATAAGCTCTGCTTCCCAATGTCTGGGTTGTAATGCTAACTCTATTACTTATATGTGAATGGCGCTGGATAATTTACTTGATCTTTCCAAGCCTAAATTCGTTATTTGAAAAATCTGTATTGTCAGTGCTATGGTCTTCCCAATGGTCATGTATGGTCGTGAGAAGGCAAACGCCAAAGAATTGATGCCTTCGAATTATAGTACTGGAGAAGACTCCTGAAAGTCCCTTAGACAGCAAGGAGATCAAACCAGTTAATCTTTAAGGAGCTCAACCCTGAATATTCACTGGAAGGACTGATGCTGAAGCTGGAGCTCTAGTATTTTGGTCATCTGATGCGCACAGATGACTCATTGGAAAAAGTCTCCTATTCTGGGAAAGATTGAGGGCAGAAGGAGAAGAGCTTGTCAGAGGATGACATGGCTGGCTGGCATCACCGATGTAATGAACATGAACTTGGGCAAACTCCGGGAGATGGTGAGGGACAGGGAGACCTGACATGCTGCAGTCCATGGGGTCGCAAAGAGTTGGACACGACTGGGCAACTGAACAACAACAACAACCCTTAGAGTTGCTAGCCAAGACCTTTACATTTCCAGTTATGAATTAAAGATAGGTTACAATATGTCCCCCTAAGGGCAGAGTTCACATGGCCACCTTTCTGAGTGGTTCTGTTGAAGCCCTTTTTCCTAGGATTGAGTTAAGAGGGAATTCATAATATACTAAAAATGCTCTCCAAAACCCTCTTCCAATCCTTAACTCCTTTCAGATTCTCCAATCTCTTCTATTAACTAAAAGTCAGCGAAGGGTTGTAGTTAAAAGTCTCACACTTCACTCCCGGGTTCTCGACCAAATGGAGATTAAAATAGTTCCATTTTTATCAGTTTCTTATATTAATAAGACTGCAGGGAAATGGACATGTTTATATAGTGAAAATGTGGGGCTTCCTAGCTGGCACTAGAGGTAAAGAATCTTTCTGCTAATGCAGGAGACATAAGAGATGCAGATTGGATCCCTGGGCCAGGAAGATCCCCTGAAGGAGGGCATGGCAACCCACTCCAGTATTTTTGCCTGGAGAATCCCATGGATAGAGAAGCCTGACAGATTACAGCCCATGATAATAGGAGGGCCAGGTAATTTGGATTTTATATATATGTGTATGGGTGTGTGTGTGTGTGTATAAAATCACGGCCTTTGACCTGTAATTCCACTTCTGGAAATCTATCCTGAGGAAATAAGTTGAAATGTGAACGAATATTTCTTCACAAGCCTTCCCTCATAGCTCAGTTGGTAAAGAATCTGCCTGCAATGCTGGAGACCCCAGTTCGATTCCTGGATTAGGAAGATCTGCTGGAGAAGGGATAGGTTACCCACTCTAGTATTCTTGGACTTTCCTTGTGGCTCAGCTGGTAAAAGATCTGCCAGCAGTACAGGAGACCTGGGTTCGACCCCTGGGTTGGGAAGATCCCCTGGAGAAGGGAAAGGCTACCCACTCTAGTATTCTGGCCTGGAGAATTCCATGGACTGTATAGTCCATGGGGTCGCAAAGAGTCGGACACGACTGAACGACTTTCAGTCTCATGTTGACTGCAGAGTTAACAGTGAAAATTTTGAAACACTTCAAATTTCCAGCAGTGGAAGGATGTGCTGGGTTCATTTAGTGACATATTTTGCAATTATTATAAGTACTGTATACAGTTAAGATAGTAAATTTTGTGTTATGTGTTTTTTTTACCACAACCTAAAATGTAGAGGATGTTTATTCATTAACTTAAGGGAATGCTTATATTACAACATAAATGAAAAACGTAGGATGCCAAATAGTATGTACAGGATGGTTTCAATATGTTTAAAATATGCAGAGAAAAAGTCTAGATGAAAATATACAAAAGCATTATCAGCACTTGCCTGTGGCTGATGCTTGCTTTTGCTTTTACATTTTTCTGTACTTAAAAATTTTACAACCAACAACAGCAAAAAGAAATAAGGTTTAGGAGAACAAAACTAGGTCTCTGTTAGAGGTGGAAGCAGTAGAGAATAAGTGTTGTGAAGCTGGGTTCTGTGCATATGCATCCTGGAATTAAAGCGTGGCTCAATTTCTCTATAAGCTGTGTCCTTGGATGAATTCTTCAACGTCTTCCAGCCTCCTTTTCGTCATCTGGAAAATGGCATAAAAACCATATCTTGCTTAGAGGATTGTTAAGAAATCAGAGGTATAATGTGTGGAAAGCCAGGGTCTGGCTCTTCACTCTAGGGCTGGAAGTGCACAATGGGCAGGAGGACACTCCCGGGACAGGCTAGCCCAGGCTAGCCTCTTCTACCTCCTTCTAGCCACCCTGAGTGGTTATGTAATGCTAGCCCAGGCTAGCCTCTTCCACCTCCTAGCCACCCTGAGTGGTTATGTAATGCCTCTCTGTTTTGTTGCCCTGGATGTAAAATAGTCTCATCCTGTTGTTAGGAGCATTAAACAAGTTAATATGTGTAATGTCAAAAAACAGTGCCTGGCCCAAAGCAAAAGGTCAGTAGATGTTAGCTCTTATGCTGAGGTCATTATTGTTGCAGTTATTGTTCTTTTCATTATCTATGTCACCACATGTGGAGCTGGAGATGAGCTGCTCATCATGTTCAGTCTAGATTGTCCTGGGCTGTCTATATATAGAGACATAGATTTCTATCTACATATAGATAGATAGAGGTATAGATTTTTTTCCCTTTCCTGCCCCTAAAGCCTTAAGGATAAATTTCTGAGGACACAAGTTCTGATAGATGTTTCTGCGACAGGATCATTTGTAGATTGAACAGGGTTAGCTGAGAAAGGGAGCCAAAGCTGGAAACAGGGAGGTGAGGAAATGAGAAATAGCCGTATTTGGCATTATCGGGAAATAGTGTGTAGTGAAGAGTTTCAGTTTGTTGGTTAATTGTAGCATGGCCATTTATTAACTTAAAACTCTAATCCTATTTGTTCACTACGGCAGCCACTAACCACGTGTCACTACTGAGTTATTAAAATGTGGCGAATCTGAATTGAAATGTGCTGTAAGTGTTAAATACACATTATTCTATGAAACAATGTAAAATATTATGTTAGTAGCTTTTTATATTACATGTGAACATTTTGATGTATTGGAGTAAACAAAATAATCAAAATTAATTTTTGTCTTTTTAAACTTGTTTACTAGATAATTTAAAGTAACTTATAAGACTTGCCTTCTTTCTGTGTTCTATTGGACAATGCTTCTCTAGTCTTCAGTAATAAAGAACCAAATCTCTGCAGAATTATTAGGCTTCCACTACTTATTTGTTTGGGGGTTCCTTGGTGGCTTTGGCTTCCCTGATAGGTCAGTTGGTAAAGAATCCACCTGCAATGCAGGAGACCCCAGTTCGATTCCTAGGTTGAGAAGATTCACTGGAGAAGGGATAGGCTACCCATTCCAGTATTCTTGGGCTTCTCTTGTGGCTCAGCTGGTAAAGAGTCCGCCTGCAATGTGGGAGACCTGGGTTCGATCCCTGGGTTGGAAAGAGCCCCCGGAGAAGGGAATGGATATCCACTCCAGTATTCTGGCCTGGAGAATTCCATGGACAGTGTAGTCCGTGGGGTTGCAAAGAGTCAGACACGACTGAGTGACTTTCACTTTCACTTCCCCTGGTGGCTCAGTGGTAAAGAACACCCCAGCTTCTGCAAAATTTTAAAATTTTCTCCCTGCCTTATACTCATCAAGTGAAGTAAATGAATGATGAACAATTTGAATTCCCCTAATCACATAAGGATTTTTTTTTTTCAGAAATTCAGGAAAGTGTGAAGTTGCTCAGTCGTGTCCAACTCTTTGAGACCCCATGGACTGTAGCCTACTAGGCTTCTCCATCTATGGGGTTCTCCAGGCAAGAATACTGGAGTGGGTTACCATTTCCTTCTCCAGGGGGTCTTCCCGACCCAGGGATCGAACCCAGGACTCCCGCTTTGGAGGCAGACGCTTTAACTTCTGAGCCACCAGGGAAGCCCACGTGAGGATTTTTTTTCCTTTCAAAAATTCAGGAAAAACTTGTGACTATTTTCTCTTACTGATATTTATAATTAAACTAGAGCTCTACCAAAACAACATATTTTCCACACCAGACTATGTGCTATACTGCAAGAGCTTTAGGGGGAAAGCAGCTCCTTCAGGTGGGTTGACTTGGGTCATGTGATTTTCCTACTGGTCTGCACTGGGGACTTAGGCCCTACCAAATGCAAGACAGAAAATAGGCCTGTAGACTCTTAGGTGGTCCGGGGTCCTCTGACCAAAATAGATGTTCCATTTTGGATGATGAAACAAAGAGCCAAGTCAGATTTCTTATCTTGGGAGAGGTACCCACACAATGAGGCTCAGTTCTGCCCTTAAGACACTGAGAAAGGCAGAAAGTAGGAAGAAATAGAAGCAAAAGCATCAGTAAAGAGAAGCTAGGAGTCAAAAGTGAAGCAGAAAGAGTTAAAGAGAAGCTGAGTCATAACTAGAGGAGAGAACAGCCCTTGCCCACTTAGGCGGGTACAGCAAGACAAGGTGGGCATCAGGACTGCCTTAGGGAGTCCTGAGGAGTCAGTGATCCAGGTCTTTGTGAAGCCTGGCCCTGTGATGCTGAGCCTCCTCACTTCCTGGGGGCTCTTTCTTTACCTGTAATGTATTTAAAATAAACCTCCACAACTTGAGGTAATCCAAAGCTCTCTGTTGGTTTCAAGTTATATACGAAGGCATAAATACGGCATGAAGAAGTTTGAGATCAAGGGAAGGCGTGAGGGAAGAAATGTATACCAGTGTGTGTGTGTGAGGAAGAGAAAGACAGACAGACAGAGGTAGAAGAATACCGGGTCAGATATTGCTGAAGCCCAAAGTAAGAGGAGAGGGAGAAAAAGGAAGCGAAAAAAAAAGGAAATATTTTTGAAGGGAATAAAAAATAATCACTAGCCAAAGATATCAGCACATACAGTTCTGAGCCTACTGTTCTTACTGCTAATTGCAAATAAAGACTTAAAGATTCTAGAAATTCCAGGGCAGAAGGAGTAGTGTACAAACCCTTGGGCACCTGAAGTAGTGAAAATTTGGGGCTTTGGAGTCAGATAGACTTAGTTTTAAATCTTGACTCCATCTCTTACCTGAGAATGGCTCTGGGGAAGTTTCTTATTCTGTCTGGACCAGATTCACCATTTTCTAAGTTGGCTTGACTTGTTTCTGAAAATTAAATTTAAACATAAGTAAAGAAAAATTCCCCATTCACTGGGAGTGTAAAATGTTTAAGAATGCTGGGCTCTGGGAAAGGGAAGACTATGTCTTTGGACAGAAAAAAAGAAAGTGTTTATTTTATTTGATTTTATGAGAGGGCTCTATAGAATATGTGTACTGGAGATGGATGGTACTAATGATTGTACGGCTATGTAAATGTATCATACTTAATGCCACTGGACTGTACACTTAAAATGGCTAAACTGGCAAATTTTACTTTGTGTGTTAGTTGAACAGTCATGTCCAAGTTGACCCCATAAACAGTAGTAGCCCACCAGGCTCCTTTGTTCATGGAATTCTCCAAGCAAAAATACTGGAGTGGGTAGCAGTCAGATTCTTTACCATCTGAGCCACCAGTATTTCACTACAATTCTTTAAAAAATAACCTAAGATTGTATGAACTCATGTAATGCCACCAGCATGCAGTAGAGGGCAAAGGTGGGTACGCTTCACAGAAAAGCTTGATTCAGCCACTTCTGCAGCCAGTTCTGGTCCTGTGCATGAATCTTCCATACCTGCAGCTCTGTGGAGCCGCTGCAAGCTTGAGGGTAAGAACTCTAGCTTTGACTGCTGTAACACTCATGAAAAAGAGAGAAGGGCTGTGTGGGTCTTCTCTAAAGAAAATGAGAGGAAAAGATTTATTCCGATTTTCAGATTTTTCATGCTTATTCCATAGATGGGAAGAAAGTAGCCTTGTTCAGATTTTTAGTACTTATTACTTTGTCTATACTAGTCTGAAGGTTAATGACTAGGAGTGACCTTGGGCTTAGTATTGACCACTGCTGATCTGAGGAGTTGTCCTGCAGTTGCTTGAGAGTTTGGGTTTCCTTTTTTGGTTTCTTGAAATTCATGACCCCTAGCAGAGCATAGATAGCTTCGAGAGAGGCACGTATGTAGGAAGTGAGGAAGAGATCACAGTAGCACTAACTCTGCCAATGGAATTAGTCTTGGTAATCACACTCTATGCTATTTCATTTCAGAGTTTGAAATGCCTTCGGTTTGCATTCTGAAGGGACGAGATAGGTCTGAGTTCAAATTCATGCTCTAGCAATTGCTCACTGGCTCACCTCGGGCAAGTGACTTAACCTCTGGTTTTAGCTCCTCCATTTGCAAAATGGGGACAAAAATATCCCATCATTTTGTTGGGTTGTTGAAAAGATTGAACAAAATAATGTATGGAAAGCATTTATCTCAGTGCCAGGGAAACAGGAAACACTCATAAAATGTCAGTCATTCTTACTTTTGTAAAGATCTTCCAACATTTGATGGGTTTTAACCCCTTCTCCTTTTTTTTGTTTTTGTTTTTTGCATCATTTGGAAAAGAGAGATTAGATTAAGTATTTGGCAAGCCACCAATTGTCATTTTATTTTATGGTATCTTTTGACTTGGACTTTTAAATCATAAGGTATTAAAAAAAATCATTCTGTTTTTCACCTGCTTTCAGCAGCCAGTAAGAGTAGCATGACCATAATAAAAATGTATTTACTGATTGCATCTTTCATCAAAAGTTTACCTCCTACTTTTTAAAATGTTTAGATGAAATGGCATAATTTATATGCATTGCCTGAGAGAGGGGACCTTTCTATTATATTAAGAGAAGCTCAGAGTCAGTTCCACTTACTTCTTTAGAATAAGTTTCAGATGAGATTGTGTTATTGGGTGAAAAAGAGAAGAGATGAGTAAAACATGAAAGCTGTAATATCTCAATTTACAGGATTCCAGATAAAGCAAGTGGGTTAGATTTTGCTGCACTTTTCAAGGGTTCTAGCTCCTAGACATAGGAGCAACTTAAGATGAGTTCTTATGAATTGAAGTACTCTTTGAGGTAATAATGTTAAAAACACCTCATCATCTTAATGTCTATAAATTGCCAGTATCCTACACGTCATAGTGGAGCTTGAGAAGAAGAAAAGTCAAGGAAAAAAAGTAGTACTAATCCTGTCTTTATGGAAAAATTTTTTGATATTTTGCTCATTGTGGGTTTTACATTAATTTTACTTTAAAAATTTTATTAAAATATTATTGATCTTGATTAACAAGTTTCTTGGTGCCTCTCAAAATCTGTGTGGAAACCAGCCTAGTCTTGGCCCTGATAACTGCTACCATTTGTGACATGCTAGGCATGATACCATCTGAGCCTCCAGGGAAGCCCAAGTGGTTTATATATATTATCTCTTTAACGCCTTTGCACAAAACCCATTTACAAATGAGAGAACAGAACCTTTCAGCAGTTAAATGAATAGTCTAAGTTATCATGGCCAGTGAGACGTTAAGACTGGACTGAAACCAGACATATTAATTTCTATCACTAAACTCATTCTCTAATCATCATGTACTACATTATAACAGGAATTCATAGCTCCAATTAATTCATTTGATATATATTTTTGAGAGCATATTACATACCACACTGTGCTAAGAAATATAATATTGAGATCATTAATCTACTTATATACATATAATGTATATTTACTAAGCACATGCCATGTACTAGGCACGATCTCTCTGCTTGCAATGCAGAGGTGAGTGAGATTGTCAGACCCCTTCTCTCATGGGTGGGAGAGGTGGGAGTGGTAGTCAACAAATAAATAGATGAACAAAAGTTTCAGATAGTGGTCAGTGCTCTATTTTGTAGAGAAATAAAATAGGATGAAGAGAATGAACAGCAAGTTAATCTAAATGGACTCTTTAGATTAAGCAGTCAAATCAGGTTTCTTAGAGGAGATAGAGTTTAAGTCAAGACCTAAATGGTAAGAAAGATCTGGCCAAGGAAGGATGAGAGAAGAGCATCCCAAGCTGAGGTCGGGGCAAGATGATGTAGCCGAAGAACAAAGAGAGGGGCAGTGTGATTGGAGTGCAGCAGGCCAAGAGAAGAGCGATATGGAATGAGATCCCAGAAGGAAGCAATAGCAGCACGTGGAGGATGCTATGGTTCAGCATTTGGAGTCTGGATTTCATTCTAAGTGCAAGAGTATCAATACATTAGGTAGGACATAGGTAGGGAGCTACAACAAGTGACTCCTAAATACAGTAGCTTCAACAAGACAGTGCTTAACTAAATGGCTTCATCCAAGTCAGTCCTTGTAAGTAACTGATCTAAAACCTAAGTTGGGTGGCACTTGCAGATTTATTTACTGGATTTCTTGAACTGTGTTTAAGGAAGCATTGAAGAATCAATATGACCTAGAGAGATACAATTTTATCATGATTCATGTATTATAGCATATTTTGAAAGCAGATTTATCTTGATTCATCCTAGGAAGACAAGATAGCAGAGTGGTTAAGAGCCCAGGTTCTGCCCTCACCATGAATTAAGTTTGTGACTGTAGTGCAGTTTCAGGACCTCTTTAAGAACCACATTCTATACCAATAAAGGCTGAATAGTGATAGCACTTACCTTACAAGGTGGGTCAGTCTATGGAATATCAGTGAATGGTAGCTGCTGTCCAAAAAGACATCAAATGGCCGCTGCCTCATTTCTAGGAGAGTCAGTATGGTGTGGAGATGCTATCAGACAAGATGGATATATGTCATCATACATTTGTCCAAAACCTTAGAATGTATAACACCAAGAATTAAGCATAGCATAAATTATGGACTTTGGGTGACTATGATGAGTCAGTGTAGGTCCAGCAATTGTAACAAATGCATCACTCTGATTGGGGGGAGGGGTTGATAATGAGGCAGGCTGTGCATGCGTTGGGACAGGAGGGATATGGAAAAAATGTCTGTACCTTCCCTTTAATCTCACAGTGAATCTTAAACTGCTCTTTAAAAAATGTCTTAAATTTTAAAATTTCTTTTAATCTTCCTAAAGCTTTCAGGCTATTGGAAGGGGATGTAGTGGTGGTGGTGGTGGTGGGGATTGTTGAACATGACCTGGCAATGGTGTTCCTTGTTTGAACTGGGTGAGAGGCACTTCTGCCAGTTATGATGTATCTATCTCCCTGTGGGGAATCTTGACTTGTCTCAGTGATGGGGGTGTAACACAGCAACTGGCTTGGAAATCTATGAGCCAAGCTCTGAGATGAAGTCAAAGGTTCAGTAAATGGGTTGGGACCCTATTCCAAATTCTTGGTGGATATAATCAGATGTTGACATTAAAGAAAATTCCTACAGGGTTTAACAAATCATATAACCACCTACTGGTATGTTGTCTTCCCAGGATTTGAATTCATCTTCCTCATTCATGTGAGGTAATGTGTGATAAAATTCATCTGAGGTGAACCAGTGATAAAATCCTTGGAATTACAATGAGACATATCAGAAGCCTTTACATATTTTGTAGTATTGTTACGTCTGTGCATAGTGGGGCTTCAGAGCTGCCAGAAGAAAGGGAATTGACTGCCAACTTCTCCAGCTTGTCTTTAGGAAAGGTTCCTGAAGACTTGACCCCAATTACAACCACACTGGATTTGTCCTATAATCTCCTTTCTCAACTCCAGGATTCAGATTTTCATTCTCTCTCTAAACTGAAAGTTTTGATTCTATGCCACAACAGAATCCAAGAGCTGGATATCAAGACCTTTGAATTCAACACGGAGTTAAGATACCTAGATGTGTCTAACAACAGACTGAAGCGTGTAGCCTGGTTCTCACTGGCAGCTCTCAGACACTTAGATCTGTCCTTCAATGATTTTGACACTGTGCCTATCTGTGAAGAGACTGGCAACATGTCACACCTGGAAACCCTCGGTGTGAGTGGGGCAAAAATACAAAAATCAGATTTTCAGAAAATTGCTCATTTGCATCTAAATACTGTCTTCTTAGGACTAAGAACTCTATCTCATTATGAAGAAGGTAGCCTACCCATCTTAAACACAACAAAACTTCACATTGTGTTACCAGTGAACACAAATTTCTGGGTTCTTTTGCATGATGGAATCAAAACTTCAAAAATATTAGAAGTCACTAATATAGATTTGCAAAAGAGCCAGTTTACAAGTTATGGATCGCAACAAAATCCTGTTTTAGAGAATGCCAAGACATCCATTCTGTTACTTAATAAAGTTGACTTATCCTGGGACGATCTTTTCCTCATCTTCCAATTGGTTTGGCATACGTCAGTAGAGTACTTCCAGATTCAACATGTGACCTTTGGAGGTAAGGTTTATCTTGACCACAATTCATTTGACTACTCAAATACTGTAATGAGAACTATAAAACTGGAACATGTACATTTTAGAATTTTTAATATCCCCCAGGAGAACATCTACTTGCTTTTTACCAAAATGGATATAGAAAACCTGACGATATCAGATGCACAAATGCCTCACATGCTGTTCCCTATGTATCCTACAAGATTCCAATATTTAAATTTTGCTAATAATATCTTAACAGATGATGTGTTTAAAAAATCTATCCAATTGCCTCATTTGAAAACTCTCATCTTGAAGGACAATAAATTGGAGACACTTTCCTTAGTGAGTTACTTTGCCAGCAACACATCCTTGAGGCATTTAGATCTGAGTGAAAATCTGTTACAACATAAAAATGATGAAAATTGCTTGTGGCCAGAAACCCTGGTTACCATGAACTTGTCATTCAACAAATTTGCTGATTCTGTCTTCAGGTGCTTGCCTAGAAACATTCAAATACTGGACCTGAATAGTAACAAAATTCAAACTATCCCTAAAGAGATTACTCACCTGACATCTTTGCGAGAGTTAAATCTTGCATTTAATTTTCTAACTGATCTTCCTGGGTGCAGTCATTTCAGAAGACTCTTAGTTCTGAACGTTGACATGAACTTAATTCTCAGCTCATCTTTGGATTTTTTCCAGAGCTGCCAGGGAGTTAAAATTCTAAATGCAGGAAGAAATCCATTCCGGTGTACTTGTGAATTAAGAGATTTCATTCAGCTTGGAAAATACTCAGAGGGCATGATGGTTGGATGGTCAGATTCATACATCTGTGAATATCCTTTGAATCTAAAGGGGACTCAGTTAAAGGATGTTCATCTTCCAGAAATATCTTGCAACACAGGTTTGCTGATTGTCACCATTGTGGTTATCATGCTCATTCTGGGGATGGCTGTGGCCTTCTGCTGCCTCCACTTTGATTTGCCCTGGTATCTCAGGATGCTACATCAATGGACTCAGACGTGGCTCAGGGTTAGGAAGACAACTCAGGAACAACTCAAAAAAAGTGTCCAATTCCATGTGTTCATTTCATACAGTGAACACGATTCTGCCTGGGTGAAGTATGAATTGATTCCCAATCTAGAGAAAGAAGATGGTTCTGTTCTGATTTGCCTTCATGAGGGAAACTCTGACCCTGGCAAGAGCATGACTGAAGATACCATAAACTGCATTGAGAAGAGCTACAAGTCCATCTTTGTTTTGTCTCCCAGCTTTGTCCAGACTGAATGGTGCCATTATGAACCCTACTTTGCCCACCACAATCTCTTCCATGAAAGTCTTGATTACATAATTCTTATCTTACTGGAACCCATTCCACTCTATTGCATCCCTACCAGATATCCTAAGCTGAAAGCTCTCATGGAAAAGAAGGCATACTTGGAATGGCCCAAGGATAGGCGTAAATGTGGCCTTTTTGGGCAAATCTTCGAGCTGCTCTTCATGTTAATTTATTAGACACCACAGGGACGTGTGAACTACAGACATTCACAGAACTGAATGAAGAGTTTCGAGGTTCTGCAATCTCTCTGATCAGAACAGACTGCCTGTAGAGCCCCACCCACTCCTAGGGAGACTGGGACCTACATATACTGTTAGGCTATAAACTGATACAACCTTTATGATGGCAATTTGGCAATATCTATTAAAATGAAAAACTATCATTTATGTCAGTTCCTTGAAAGAGTTCTAAGAATGTATCCTATAGAAACACATTTTGCAAAGATTTATGTAAAAATGGTATCTATCCTGGCATTGTTTATAATCCTAAAAAACTGAAAACAGCTCAAATGCCCACAAAGTAAGGATTGATCTACTAAATCACAGTACATTAACACAACAGAATATTACATAGCCATTAAAACTGAGGTTGCTGTGTATTTATTAACTGGTACAGAGAAGGCAATGGCACCCCACTCCAGTACTCTCACCTGGCAAATCCCATGGATGGAGGAGCCTGGTGGGCTGCAGTCCATGGGATCACTAGGAGTTGGACACAACTGAGCGACTTCACTTTCAGTTTTCACTTTCATGCATTGGAGAAGGAAATGGCAACCCACTCCAGTGTTCTTGCCTGGAGAATCCCAGGGATGAGGGAGCCTGGTGGGCTGCCGTCTGTGGGGTCACACAGAGTTGGACACGACTGAAGCGACTTAGCAGCTTAGCATGGAGAAAATTGTATTTTTGGTTTGTACATTGAAATAAGAGTCTAAAGGAACCTAGACCAGCACATTGGTGTAGTAATGGTGTGTTTGGGAGTTTGGATTACAGCAGTTGGTTTCTATACTGTATATTTCTATAATGTTGGAGTTGCTTAGAATGAATCTATATTTCTTTTGCAAGCAGAGAAAACAATAAAATATTATTTTATGTATAAAGTATTTTTATTATTTATTTATTCATTTATTGTTGGCTGCGCTGAGACTCTGGGGCTTCCGCAGTGTCTCAGTCACAAAGAATCCGCCTGCAGTGCAGGAGACACTGGAGACACGGGTTCGATCCCTGGGTCAGGAAGATCCTCTGGAGGGTGTGGAAATCCACTCCAGTATTCTTGCCTGGACAATCCTGCAGGACAGACAAGCCTGGTGGGCTACAGTCTGTAGGGTCACAAGGAGTTGGACATGACTGAAGCACCTTGGCGTGCATGCATGTGCTAGGTCTTTGTCGCTTCTCACAGGCTTTCTCTAGCTGTGGCAAGTGGGGGCTACTCTTCATTGTGCTGTGCAGGCTTCTCATTGTGGAGGCTTCTCTTGTTGAGAAGCACAAGCTCTAGACACATGGGCTTCCATAGTTGTGGCACATGATCTTGGTTACCCCACAACATGTGGAATCTTCCCAGGCCAGCAATCAAACTCGGGTTCCCTGCATTGGCAGGTAGGTTCTTTACCTCTGGACCACCAGGGAAGTCCTAAAAATAATTCTTAAAGCCTACATGTCCTACTGATTTTCTTTGATCTTCCCTTCTAGCCTCACAAATCACTGAAAGAGAACAACTTCTTTTGAAGTTTGCAAAATTATATTTCAAAAATGAGCATCAAGAACAAACATGTTCTTTCCCCAATTAGGAAAATGTCTGCGGCTCACCCGCATGATAAAGGAAGAAAATGCCTGTAAGATCTGACACCATCACCACATATGTCCTTGCTTCCTATCACTGAGCCCTTTTGAACTACTGGCCCTTTCCCAGAACATGCGTCTCTCTTTATGTGCCCAGACTCTAGGACTTGCATCTGCCTGCCTGTGATACTTTCCCTGCCCTAGCTTGTTCAGGAAACCTTATACATCCTTCAGGCAAAATCCAAATATTGACTCTTCTTTGAAACCTTCCTCATTTCTTCCCCAAGCATGATGCTCCTCTATTCTCTATAACACTTTGGACATATTTATATCACCAAATTGATGACATATTTTTTTAAAACCCATTCTCCCTCTTCTATGAGCTCCACAAAGGTAAGGACAGACTTCCCTCTGCCCTCGTATCAGCAGCAGTTTGTTCAGTCCATGGTTCAGAAAAGATGCTCAATGAACTTTCATGGAATGGACACTGGGTTAACTAGGAGAAACTTAGCAGGGACTCAGCTGGCTTCTGGATGTGCATGCATGCTCAGCTGCACAGTCAGGTTTAACTCTGTGTGACCCTGTGGCCTGTAGCTTGCCAGGCTCCTCTGTCCATGGGATTCTCCAGGCAAGAATACTGGAGTGGGTTGCCATTCCCTCCTCCAGGGGATCTTTCTGACCTGGGAAACTTGCATCTGCTTGCGTCTCCTGCACTGCAAGTGGATTCTTTATCAGCTGAGCCACTTGGGAAGCCTGGCGTCAAGACAGAGAGTGGAATTGGAAGGTGAATTCTGAGAAGCCAAAGAGTAAGATCAGGCATAGGTCAGAGAACCCTTAGTTGAAGGACTCCTGAATATAGCTTGAATCAGTGAATTTGCCAATATTTGGTTGTTCTTAACTTATGAAAGGCTTCCCAGATGGTGCAGTGGTTAAAAAAAAAAAAAAAAAATCTGCCTGCTAATGCAGGAGATGCAAGAGACTTGGCTTTGACTCCTAGGTCAGGAAGATCCTCTGGAGGAGGGAATGGCAACCCACTTCAGTATTCTTACCTGGAGAATCCCATGGACAGAGGAGCTTAATGGGCTATATAGTCCATGAGGTCTCAAAGAGCTAGACACACTGAGCAACTGAGCACACACGTACTTGACTTAGGAAAACATCTATCTCAGCTCATTCAGTCTAATAAAACCAATCTCCTAAGCAGGCTAAAACTGGGTTCTGCCTCTAACTTTATTTCCTTATGATGTGTGGTTTTATGAATTCCTCACACTAGTGATCATTTAAAAAGAGTTCTCAGGAAGGTCCCTGAGAGTGTAGGGAGAAGTCTGGTGTGGATCTAGAAGACAGGGTGTGTTTCCTTTTGGCCAACGGCTGTCTACTCTGAGGAGCTGGAGTTCAGCAGCCTTGAGGCTGAATGTCCCAGCTCCTTCCTGGTCTGTGTGGTAAAAGGGGAAGTCATAGGAACCCACAGTGAAGCCATGGCAGAGGACGAGAGGATGCTTTTCTTCCCAGGCACCCGGCAGCTGGGCTGCTGGGTGTGCTTGGGGCTTCTGGAGGAGTCAGACATACTGTATGAAGATTCTGTAAATCTCGCATTAATTACTCAGTGTAAGATTTTTACTTTTACAGATTAGTTAATTTGGAACAAACAAAGAGGATAACACCAGCCCTAAAGTTTTCAGGATTGGGTTATTCATGGCAGTTATTCCAGTTCTCAGTTTAGTAGATACAGTTTTTTTTTAATAGACATTTTATTACAATTAAAAAAAAAAACACATTAGGCTTAGCTCTCAGCAGCTTCTAATTTCAGCAGCTGGACAACCCCTAAGTCTTCCTCACAATTATCTGAGGTTTGGATTCTTGTCTGCAGTCTCTCCCTACTCACCAAGGCACCCTGCCTTGGCAACCCAAGACACCTAAAATGATGTGCTTGTTTTATCAGAAACTCATGACCTGAGGCTGCTCCTCAAATTAACTGCCATTTATCCACAAGCCAGAACATGTTCTCTATATAAAGGATGAAGAATAATTGGGATCCTGGTTTCCCCAGGAGGTTGCAAGGACAACTTTGTCACTGATGCTTTGCTGGGGACGCTTCCCACAGTCCCCTAGCTCCATTTCCCACCTCTCTGCCTCTGGTACTGATCTCAGCCCTCTGTTATCATTTTTCTACTTATTTTGCTTATTCTGTCTTCCCCCATTAAAATGCAAACTCCTTTAGAGCAGAGATTTTTGTCTGTTTTGCTCACAGATGTTGTGCCTGGCACATAGCTTCTCTCCAAGGATTTTCTGAAGGAAAGGCTGTTTGTCTGTAGACACTTCATTGATTGACCTCCTCTGCCCTTCTGAGGTCCAGCTGGGCAGCCAATTTCACCCAGCTCAGTGCTGGGCCTTGTAGATCAGGCATATAGATTTACTAGTCAAGGAGCATTCCTCACATTCAGCAAGTATACTTTTGCTTACATTTTCTGGAACTGGGCTTCCCTGTTAGCTGAGCTGGTAAAGAATCTAACTGCAATACAGGAGATCCCCATTCGATTCCTGGGTTGGGAAGATCCACTGAAGAAGGGATAGGCTACCCACTCTAGTATTCTTGGGCTTCCCTTGTGGCTCAGCTGGTAAAGAGTCCGCCTGCAATGTGGGAGACCTGGGTTCAGTCCCTGAGTTGGGAAAATTCCCTGCAGAAGGAAAAGGCTATACCCATGTCAGTATTCTGGCCTGGCGAATTCCCATGACTGTATAGTTCATGGGTCGCAAAGAGGCGGAGCCGACTGAGTGGCTTCCACTTTCTTTCATTTTCCTGGCCTAGCTGCCACTAGGCTGTCTCCCCTGTCCCTACCTTTGGCTCTTCCCTTTACTTCCTCCTGTTGGATTCTGCTTCATCTGAGGCTCTTGCTGTGGATTGCTCTTGAATGCAAGTGTATGGATCACCACAAATGGGTTTTATGGGTCAATCCCCCATCACTGCCTCTGTTCTTATTGCTATATCAGCTCTTTAAGAAGAGTAATGAAGTTCTGGGTCAACAAGTTTCTCTGCTGTGGTCCACACCTCAGACCCTGTCTACTCTCCCTCACACCCAGATCTCTGGAGAGACTTCCTTGAATTTTCTCTTTCTCTCTGTAGTTCCCTGATAGCATGTCTGTAATGATGGTTTTATTCTTAGGGTCTGGTACTGCCAGCCTTGACAATGCCTTCCAAGCTGGATGTCCCTGGCCCAGATCCAGACCTGCATAGACCCTGGTCTTCACTTGATCCTTCGAGGTACTCCCTGACCCTCTGCCTCGCACAGGGAGGCCAACCAGGTATCCTACAGATCTCTGGGTTTTACGCCTATGGGTGCTCTCAGGGACTGGTGTTGAGTCCCCATCTGAGGTGGACAGTCTGGCAAGCAGCTCACTTCTGCTGGTTGAAACTGTGGAATCACTCAAGATTGGGCCGGAATGGTAGACACATGCTGGTTTGGGGTAACTCGCTTGACCACAGAATGACTTTGGGGGTCTGGGATACCAACAGTTTACCACTAACCCTTGGGCTTGAGCCACCATGTAAGCCCGTGTCCCTCTGTGACTTGAGTGTGGTGCCATCTCCTGTCTTCAGTACCCGAGACAGTGGATGCTGCCCCCACCAGGACCCCCGAGCCTCCAGCATCCAGGGTGATAACTACCATGCTGCAGGCTACGTGCCAGGTACAAAGTAGTCCTTGGAGGGTGGCTTTCAAGACTGAACACCAGTGAGTCTTCTGGTCACTGTCTTCTCTTGCCTCCCGTTGACACGGTGAAATCATGCTCTTCAGCCCTAAGTCATGTGGACGAGGGAAGTTCCTATTTTGCAGCAGTGGAGTTGAGCCTCTCTCTTCACGCACGGACCCCTCACTACCCTCCCCACTGGCAGTGGCAGTCAACGCTGAAAAGACTCCCATTCTAGAGATGCAGTGATTCCCGCCTCAAGAGTCCAGGCTGGGATCTGGCTTATTCTCTGTTTCCACCATAAAATTCTGAATGGTAAACTTAATAAGACCAGAAAATAAATATTAGTTTACATTTCCCTGCCTACGTTTTAGAAGACTTGTATCAACAAGGCACAGTACCACCAACCTTTGAGAGAGAGTAGGAAAAGAGTCTGATGCTGGGAGGGATTGGGGGCAGGAGGAGAAGGGGACGACAGAGGATGAGATGTCTGGATGGCATCACTGACTCGATGGACGTGAGTCTGAGTGACCTCTGGGAGTTGGTGACGGACAGGGAGGCCTGGCGTGCTGTGATTCATGGGGTCGCAAAGAGTCGGACACGACTGAGCGACTGAACTGAACTGAACTGAACTGAATTGAATTGGAAGGCAGTGTGGACAAATGATGCAGGGTCATGAGTAATAGTAAAACCATTATTAGAGACATGCTAGCAGAGAACTGAAGAAACAAAAATATCTACGCTGTTTAATGGAAACAGGTCCTGAAGAGCCCTGGTCCTGTGATTAATTATAGCATTGCTACTATTTATTTTTGGTGGAAACTCTTCAGGAACATTACGTAGGACAATAAAGTGCCTGAAGAGATGGCTCTTGGATTTGAACAGGAAGAGACAGTGCTTGGACTCTATAAAGAATTTTTTGATTTACCAAATAGACAGTGAACAATGTTCAGGTAATTCTTCTCTACTCATCTCCAGGAATAAGTCATATACTTCACATAGGTCTGTACTTTTAGGAACATTTTTAAATCAGATTATGTATATAGACAGGAGCTCTGCAAAATTTTCCTACAGCCCTGCACACCCTAGAGGCAGCTTTGAGAAGGAGAATATCCTGGCGTATGCAGCCAGAACATACATTGCTTCTTATTTCTTGGAGGCACAATGTCTTTTTCAGTTTTAAAGTAAGTTATTGGCAGCAGAACACTCTTTGTCTTGAGTGCTAATGGGGATGTGGTGAAAGTCCGTGCTGAGACTGATGGGTCTGACATATTGAAAAGGCAAATTCCACGATATTAAGGTTACAGGAAGTTCCTCTTAGGGTAAAACCTGAAAGAAGAATTTCATTTTATCTCATGATGAGTGAGAGTACCACATTATTAACTCTGTTCTCTCCAAAGAGGAAGTTAGAGCCTTAGCTGTGCCCACAAACTCTCTAATCCTAAGGCACTGAAGTGTTTGTCATCCTGGAAGCACAGTACCTGTGACCCTGGGGGAAAAAAAATGGGCCAGAGAAAGATGCTGGAGGAAACTCTACCAGCTACTAGCGCTCATTGTCGTCTTTATTTTTTATTTTTAGTTGGAGGATAATTGCTTTACAATGTTGCATTGCTTTCTATACAACATACAATTGCATTTCCATACAATAACATGAATCAGCCATACGTGTACATACGTCCCCCCCATTCTTGAACCACCCTCCCATCCCTCCAGGTTGTCACAGAGTGCCAGATGGAGCTTCCTGTGTTATACAGCAACTTTCCACTAGCTATCTGTTTTATGGGGCTTCCCTTGTGGCTCAGTGGTAAAGAATCTGCCTTTAATGCTGGAGACCCAGGTTCGATCCCTGGGTTGGGAAGATCCCCTGGAGAAGGAAATAGCAAGCCACTCCAGTATTCTTGCCTGGACAATCCCATGGATGGAAGAACTTGGCAGGCTATAGTCCATGGGGTCACAAAGAGTCAGACACAACTGTTTTATATACGGTAAGGCATATGTTTTAGCGCTCCTCTCTCAATTTGTCCCACCTTCTTCCTCTGCTGTGCTCACAAGTCTTTTCTCTATGTCTGCATCTCTATTCCTCCCCTGCAAAGAGATTCATCTTTCTAGACTCCATACGTATGCGTTAATATAGGATATTTGTTTTTTTCTTTCTGACTTACTTCACTCTGTATAACAGGCTCTAGGATTATCTGCCTCATTAAGGCTCAAATTCATTCTTTTTTATGGCTGAGGATATTCCGTTGTACATATGGCCCACAACTTCTTGACCCATTCATCTGCTGATGGACATCTAGGTCGCTTCCATATCCTGGCTGTTATAAATAGTGTTGCAATCTCATTGTCTTATTTTAACTCCTAGATTCACTAGCCCCATGGAGATCCAGAGACCAATCAGCCCTCCTCCTGGTTCTTTTGTTTCTAGAATAGAGCTGAATCAGTCTCCATGATGCTGTTTTAAGTATCCTGGCACACTGTGTAATAATACAAATTGCTGACATTTGGGGGTTTATACATGTCTGTCACTGTTCTAAGGCTGTCATGAGTTTTACTTGTTAATTCTAATAGACCCGTGAATTAAATTTTACTATTGTTCTCATATAATAAGTTACCCAAGGTACCAAAAGGTTAAGGTTTCATGGTTAGTCTGATTACAGTGAGAAACCCAGGCAGTCTGATTATAGAGCTGGCTTTTGTATCTTTTCTGCTCTTCAGCCTCCCCTGAACTTGGAAACGAACTACTGTCTTCCTAGGCCTTGTTCTTGGATGGAAGGACATTGTTGCAAAGAGCAATTGGCATGATTTGGTGTATAACCCGAATGCTATCAGTCCTCACTGCCGTGGCTACAGAGAAGGCTCATCAGCATCAAGGAGCCTCATTCCTGGTCCCCATGAATACTTCTGTGAGACTCCAAGGGGCCTTGGTATGCTCACACTCCACACTGTCAGCCACACTCCGGGTCTGGTGCTACTGCAGTCTACTCCACTTCAGCTATCTCAGGGGGCTAGCCTGGGGCCTGTCAAGGTCCAGGAAGGAGGCTTGCACTATTGATATTGCCGAATGAAGTGCCTTCCAGACTGTGTTAATCTTCATGCTAAGAGTGCTTCTCCCAGTAACCCCAACTCCATTTATCTTGAGGTGAGGAGCCACGCTGAGTTCCACGAAGTGATGGGTTCAGTCTCTTTCTCCTCAGAACTGGGTGTCAACATCTCAGCATCTCAAAGCTGCAATGCTAGGATCCAGAGTCGCATCCAGTCAACAGGATCAATTCACACCTGTTAGAATGGCCATCATCCAAAAGACAAGAAATAAAAATTGTTAGTGAAGATGTGGAGAAAAAGGAACTTTAGTGTACTGTTGATAGAAATGTACATTGGTATGACTATTATGAAAAACAATAGGGAGTTTTTTCAAAAATTTAAGAAGAGAACTGCCATATGATCCAGCAATTCCACACCTGGGTATCTGAAAAAAAAAAAGACAAACCTACTAATTTGAAAAGAATATGCACCCTCATGTTCATTTTAGCACTACTTACAATAGCCAAAATACAGAACTAACCTACATTCCCATGGAGAGTCAATGAATAAAGAAAATGTGGTATATAAATAATGGACTGTTATTTAGTCATTAAAAAAATCTTGCCATTTGTGACAATAGGAATAGACCTTGAAGACATTATACTAAGTGAAATAAGGTAGGCTGAGACAGACAAATACTATATGATCTCACTTATACATGGAATCTAAAACAAAACCAAAACCAAAAACAAAAAACACACCCCTAGCTCATAGACACAGAAAACAGACTTATGGTTGACAGAAGCAGGGGTAGGGGTGTGAGTGAAATGAGTGAAGGGGATGAAAAGGTACAAATGTCTAGTTATTTGTAAGTAAGCCAAGGGGATACAACATACCGTATGGTGACTATAGTTAATATACTGTGTGGCATATTTGAAAGTTGCTAAAAGTGTAGATCTTGAATATTCTCATCACAAGAAAGAAAAATTCATAACTCTCTATGGTGACATGTTAATTAGACATTGTAGGGATCATTTTGCAATATATACAAATAGTGAGCCATTATATTGTACATCTGAAACTACTGTAATATTACATGTGAATTATATCTCCATAAAAAATTGGGAAACATAAGACAATCCTATCAGTGCTTAGAGTTTTATCTGAAAATGACAAATAATTTAAAAGCTGATGTCATATTAAATGACTCTTAGAGAAATAGATAAACCTTCAAAAATAAAACTTATTATTGATTTGAGTGCACATAAATATATACTGTAAAACTACCAATTCTCTAAAGTACCCAGTCAACTTTTTAAAATAAAGAATAGTTGTGGCTAAATATACAATCTCAGAAAACTTCCTAATTAAATACACTAAGGAAAGAGGCCCTTTATAGGCACAATAAAGGATAAAAATGGTAGGGACCTAGTAGATGCTGAAGAGATCAAAAGAGGTGGAAAGAATACACAGAAGAACTATATTAGAAAGATCTTAGAGAACCAGATTACTGCTATAGTGTGGTTAGTCATCTAGAGCCAGACATCCTGGAGTGGGAAGTCAAGTGGATCTTAGGAAGCACTGCTATTAATAAAGCAAGTGGATGTAATGAAATTCCAGCAGAACTATTCAAATACCCAAAGGAGGATGCCATCAAGGTTTTGCATTCATTATGTCAACAAATCTGGAAGATCCAGCAGTGGCCACAGGATTGAAAAAGGTCAATCCTCATCCCAACTCCCAAGAAGGGTCAGTTCAGTTCAGCTCACTCATGTCCGACTCTTTGTGACCCCATGAATCACAGCACACCAGGCCTCCCTGTTCATTACCATCTCTCGGAGTTCACTCAGACTCATGTCCATCGAGTCAGTGATACCATCCAGCCATCTCATCCTCGGTCATCCCCTTCTCCTCCTGCCCCCAATCCCTCCCAGCATCAAAGTCTTTTCCATTGAGTCAACTCTTCGCATGAGGTGCCCAAAGTACTGGAGTTTCAGCTTTAGTATCATTTCTTCCAAAGAAATCCCAGGGCTGATCTCCTTCAGAATGGACTGGTTGGATCTCCTTGCAGTCCAAGGGACTCTCAAGAGTTTTCTCCAACACCACAGTTCAAAAGCATCAATTCTTCGGTGCTCAGCCTTCTTCACAGTCCAGCTCTCACATCCATACATGACTATTGGAAAAACCATAGCCTTGACTAGACGGACCTTAGTCGGCAAAGTAATGTCTCTGCTTTTGAATATGCTGTCTAGGCTGGTCATAACTGTTCTTCCAAGGAGTAAGCGTCTTCTAATTTCATGGCTGCAGGCACTGTCCGCAGTGAAAGAATGTGCTGACCACTGGACGATTGCTCCCATCTCCCGTACTAGTAAGGTCATGCTTAAAATCTTGTGTGCTAGGCTTCAGCATTATGTGAACGAAGAAATTTCAGATGTCCAAACTGGCTTTAGAAAAGGAAGAACTAGAGACAAATTGCCAACATTTGCTGGATAATAGAGAAAGCAAGGGAATTTCAGAAAAACATCTATCTCTGTTTCATCGACTACATTAAAGCCTTTGACTATGTGGATCATGACAACTGTGGAAAACTCTTTCCTGTCTCCTGAGAAACCTGTATGCAGGTCAAGAAGATACAGTTAGATCCTTGTATGGAACAAGTGATTGGTTCAAGATCTAGAAAGGAGTATGACAGGGATGACTACTGTCACCTTATTTGTTTAATCTATACACTGAACACATCATGAGAAATGCTGGGCTGGATGAGTTACAAACTGGAATTAAAATGGGCGGGAGAAACATCAACAACCTCAGATATGCAGATGATACATACCACTCTAATGGCAGAAAGCAAAGAGGAACTAAAGAGCTTCTTGATGAAGGTAAAGGAGGAGAGTGAAAGAGCTGGCTTAAGACTAAATATTAAAAAAACTAAGATCATGGCATCTGGTCCCATTGCTGCTGCTGCGGCTGCTGCTGCTAAGTTGCTCCAGTCGTGTCCAACTCTGTGCGACCCCATGGACAGCAACCTACCAGGCTCCCCCGTCCCTGGGATTCTCCAGGCAAGAACACTGGGGTGAGTTGCCATTTCCTTCTCCAATGCATGAAAGTGAAAAGTGAAAGTGAAGTCGCTCAGTCGTGTCTGACTTTTTGCGACCCCATGGATTGCAACCCACCAGGCTCCTCCATCCATGAGATTTTCCAGGCAAGAGTACTGAAATGGGGTGCTATTGCCACATGGCAAATAGAAGGGGACAAGGTGGAAGTAATGACAGATTTCTTCCTCTTGGGCTCCAAAACCACTGCGGACAGTGACTGCAGCCATGAAATTAGAAGACGACTGCTTCTTGGCAGGAAAGGGATGACAAACCTAGACAGTATATTGAAAAGCAGAGACATTACTCTGCCGACAAAGGTCCATATAGTCAAGACTATGGTCTTCTCAGTGGTCACGTAGGGTTGTGAGAGCTGGACCGTAAAGAAGGCAGAACACCAAAGAATGGATGCCTTCAAAGGGTAGTGCTGGAGAGGACTCTTGAAAGTCCCTTCGACAGCAAGGAGATCAAACCAGTCAATCTTAAGGGAGATCAACCCTGAATATTCCCTGGAAGGACTGAAACTAAAGCTCCAGTGTTTTAGTCATCTGATGCACACAGAAGACTCACTGGAAAAGTCCCTGATGCTGGAAAGATCAAGGGCAGAAGGAGAAGAGGGCGTCAGAGGATGAGATGGCTGGATAGCATCACTGGTGCAATGAACATGAACTTGGGCAAACTCTGAGAGATGGCGAGGGACAGGGAGGCCTGGTGTGCTGCAGTCCATGGAGTCGCAAAAAGTCAGACATGACTGGGCAACTGAGCAACAACAACAAGGAAAGAGGAAAACACCACATAGTCATTCCAGTAAAAATAGTACCATAAGTATGTGTAATCAAAATAATAACAAAAATTTTAAATTTCTGCCCACTTAAAAATATTGTCAAATATTCTGTTGGCTTCTTTTCTATAATATTTTTTCTGAAAAGTGAAAGTGAAGAAAAAAAATCTTCTGATGTTTAATAATAATAAATTATGAAGGTGAAATTGTGAATCATTAGCCTATTGGGCAAAAATAAACTTTGGTCCTTTGCTGTTTCCTTTCCCAGTTTTTGTACGTGATTGTTTCAGGATTCTTAACTGTGCAAATACCATAAAATTGTGTCTTTTTTCTTAGCCTTTACAATTTATATAGCAAGTTCGAATTAGAATTTTAAAACATTTTATTCTTTAGAAAAAGTTCCAGAAATCAGCTTCCCCAAGGCAAGTATGTGGTTTATATAATCAAAACAAATAGTTGAACTACATCTGCTAGATGAGGTTAAAAACAACAACGAAACCTCTTTCCTCAAAACTGGGTGTTAACATCTCAGCATTTCAAAGGTGCTATGTTGGGATCCAGAGTTTCACCCAGTCTGTAAGGAAATCCATTTGTTCAGCACTCACTCTTATCCTTCCTGGGAGCTCTAAACCAGTCCGGGTGGAGGGGCGGGGCAAGGAGTATGAAAGGGCACCCTGTCCCTTCCACTATCCGTACTCCCTCCCACCCCCTCCTTGGTGACTCCCCAAAACACAACCCCCTACTTATGCATATCAATTTATGCCTACAGATAGAAAAGAGTGAACATCACCCAAACAGCCAAACTTCTCTTCCCAGTTTGGGTTTGGCTAGGACACCCTGCCGCATGTGCTGTGCTTAGGTGCTCAGTCGTGCCTGACTCTGCAACCCCACGGACTGCCAGGCTTTTCTGTCCATGGGGATTTTCCAGGCAAGAATACTGGAGTGGGTTGCCATGCCCTCCTCCGGGGAAACTTCCCGACCCAGAAATCGAGCCCAGATCTGCAGTGCGGGAGGATGCTTTACTGGATAAACCATCGGGGAAACCCCAAAATGCTGGAGTAGGTAGCCTATCCCTTCTCCAGGGGATCTTTTCCACCCAGGAATCGAACCAGGGTCTCCTGCATTGCAGGCAGATTCTAAACCATCTGAGCTACCAGGGAAGCCCACCCTGCTGCATATTTTATGCCCTTTGGATGGACAGGTTTGCCCCCTAAGGAGGCTCAGGAGAGGATGGAGGGCCAACATCTTCTTGAGACTTAGAGCCAATCTTCTTGAGACTTTACAAGCAAAAAGCTGGCTAAGCTTTACACTGAACTGATGTAATAGATCAAAACTGAATAGATAGCTCTTTGTTTTTCATTCTGAAATCTCTGTCTTAAAACCAAAGGACTTTGGGGGCTTCGGTCCCCAAAAGGACACAAATGATAAGCGAAGATCACTAAAAAAGAAAAACCAAGCCAGATTAAAAAAAAGGTGGGGGAGGGTCAAGAAAAGCAGCAACTCAGAGGCACTGCAACTTCTCATTTTGCAGCGTGCATCTAACCTTGAAGCCAGGGCCCCAGAGAAGTCGGGTTAAAAGCAGTTTCACTTCGTCGATTGCTCCCCGCGGGGCCTTTCCGGAGGCAGAAAGCAGAAGTTCATGTTATTAAAATAGATCCCATTGTGCATGCTAGAGCAACGCCGTCGGCCGGGCGTCTCTTCCGGCTAGTCCACCGCTTCATTTCGCAGGTTGGCCTCCCCCAGCCCATTTATATGAACTCTATTGGAAACTCGGCTTTTGCGGGGAGCTATGGAGTGTGTGCTGAAGCATTTGGCCACTTGGTGTATAAAACACCAAGTGAAACACTAAGTTCTGCGGCAAGTTATTTAATGAGGCCTCGTGTCAGAGAAAGAACGTTCTGGGAAAACCCTTTCTGACCTTCTTTACCGCTCACCTTGACTGGGGCGCTTGCCACGTCAGTCACTCTTCTGAGCACGAACTGCAGGAGGCTCGTGAGACTGTCACGTTAAAAGAAAGCTGCCCTCTTTTTCTTTTGTTGCTCCTCATTTTGATTTCTTCTTCCTCTCCACTACCTCTGAAAGGCAAGTAGAATGGGGCCCGCTTTTCGGGTCTACTTAATTCTTAGTCCCAGGCCACATCAAAACATCAATGCAGAAATGCTGAAAGCTCCAGCTTGGGCACTACCTGAGAGCTTGTCAGAAATGCAGGATTTCGGGCTCCACCCCAGGCCTATTGAATTAGAACATGCATTTTAACAAGACCTCAGCTGATTCAGTGTGCTCGGTAGGGTTTGGGAAGCTCTGGGAAAGAAAGCTCTGAAAATGAAGGGAGGTCTTGCCCTCCGTCCCCGGGGGTGGAGGGGTGGAGGGGTTGGGGCTGTGCGGGTTGCCCTGGTGTGAAATTTTGGTTCACAGCGACATCTTGTGGGTACCGTAGTGGTAGCGGTTGAGTTTTCCGGTGGGCAAGCTGCTATTGCCTGAATGTGCAAGCGCGCTCATTCTTTCAGTCGTGTCTGACTCTTTCCGACCCCTTGGGCTGCGGAGAAGGCAATGGCACCCCAACTCTGGTACTCTTGCCTGGAAAATCCATGGACGGAGGAGTCTGGTGGTTGCAGTCCGTGGGGTCGCGAAGAGTCGGACACGACTGAGCGACTTCACTTTCCCTTTTTACTTTCATGCGTTGGAGAAGGAAATGGCAACCCACTCCGGTGTTCTTGCCTGGAGAATCCCAGGGACGGGGGAGCCTGGTGGGCTGCCGTCTATGGGGTCGCACAGAGTCGGACACGACTGAAGCGACTTAGCAGCAGCAGCAGCAGCAGCAGGGCTGTAGCCGGCCAGGCTCCTCTGTCCATGGAATTTTCCAGGCCAGCAGTTAATTGTTCATCCCTGGAGGAAACAGATGAATGCCGCACTAGAGTCCAGAGGTCTCTGGGTTCGGCCTCTCTCCACGAGGCTGTCAATCAAAAGATACGGGCTCTTTTCCAAGAATGCCTTCTACCAGGGTTGAGAACGGTTTATAGGCACAGGGATTTTCTGCATTAGAAGCAGCAGGATCAACAGATTTCGAAGTATTTCTTTCCTCTTCACAAGATTTATGATACAATTCATAAAGCTGTTAAAACTCCGTGGCACAAGAATGGTTCTAGAGATCATAAAAAATGAGTAGTTCCCCCTCTTTAAGCATGACGCTTGCTTTAAATAATTGTTTGTATTTGCTGAACTTGTAGTCTGTTTCAAGAACTAAGAGCCTGCATGTGCTAATCAATTAAACCTCACATCAATTCAGTGAGACTGTTCGGTTTAGTCGCTCAGCCACATCTGACTCTTTGCAACCCCATGGACTCCAGCACCAGGCTTCCCTGTCCATCACCAACTCCCGGAGTTTGCTCAAACTCATGTCCATCTAGTCAGTGATGCCATCCAACCATCTCATCCTCTGTTGTCCCCTTCTCCTCCTGCCTTCAATCTTTCCCAGCATCAGGGTCTTTTCCAATGAGTCAGTTCTTGGCATCAAGTGGCCAAAGTATTGAAGGTTCAGCTTTAGCCTCAGTCCTTCCAATGAATATTCAGGACGATTTCCTTTAGGACTGACTGGTTTGATCTCCTTGCTGTCCAAGGGACTCTCAAGAGTCTTCTCCAACAACCCAGCTCAAAAGCATCAATTCTTCAGTGCTCAGCTTTCTTTATAGTACAATTCTCGCATCCATACATGATTACTGGAAAAACCATAGCTTTGACTAGACGGACCATTGTTGGCAAAATAATGTCTCTGCTTTTTAATATGCTGCCTAGGTTGGTCATCCTGGAGAAGGAAATGGAAACCCACTCCAGTATTCTTGCCTGGGAAATTTCATGGACAGAGGAACCTAGCAGGCTACAGTATGGGGTCGCAAAAAGTTGGCCATGACTGAGCACATCAGCAGGTTGGTCATAGCTTTTCTTCCAAGGAGCAAGTGTCTGTCAGTTTCATGGCTGCAGTCACCATCAGTGAGACAGGAGCTATATTTAGTTTGAAGACCTACCTAGCAGTGATACTTATTGGTTGAGAAAAGTCTATGCTAACAAGAAACTTATGACTCTAGTAACTCTTGAAAGTGAATTTGCATTGAATTAAATCCAAGCACTTCTTCATACATTTAGGGAAGAGTAGTGTAGACATAAGGGGATGACAGAGGATGAGATGTCTGGATGGCATCACCGACTCGATGGACGTGCGTTTGAGTGAACTCCGGGAGTTGGTGATGAACAGGGAGGCCTGGCATGCTGCAATTCATGGGGTTGCAAAGAGTCAGACACGACTGAGTGACTGAACTGACCTGACCTGAGTGCAGACATATATGATATGTTATCTACCCAGCCTCAGACTGTGGTTGGGATGTTTATATACTTGGAGCCTCTTGCAACAGCTCCAAGGCTCTCCAGAGGATTCATGGCTCATAGTCTGAAAGCTCCTGATCTAGAAACACTGCTAGTCCTTCACTGATGCCATCCCAGGCAGTCATGAACACAGCTGATTTCATCTAGTCTCTGATAATTAGCAGAATAGGGCTTGCCTTGGCCTCGGATAGGAGACTTTTGAGAAGTTGGAAACTGATTTCCAAGAAGTTCCCCATGATTACACATCTAGCTTGAAAAGCTACATTATAGAGACAGACTCCATGCCCAGTTGTTCCCTTCTCTTCTCCCACCCATACAGCCTAAAAAGAATAATTCTTCTAAAACAAAGTTCTGTTTGAGTTCTTCCCCAACACAAAATTAGTCTAATTATGCCCAGCTGGTTATGTGAGCTGAAGCCTGTTCTGATATTTAGGTTTTCAAGGTAAAATCTAATACCAACCAACCTGCTTCCTGCTCTTCCCTTTACTCTGTCTAGTCTATTCCTCTAGTCTCTTCTGTTGGAAAATGGTGGCCTCGGTGGAGACATCGAGGAGGCCACCTAGTGGCCTAAGTGACCCTCCCCAGGAAGCATTACCTTAAGTCACTTGGCATGCAGAGGTCCTACACAGACACAGGAACAGAGTTCTAGCAAGGAATGGACAGCATTTTCTTAAGACCACGCATGAGTTTACTGTGAAAAATATCATTATTGACAAGTAAGTATTGTTGCTGCCATTCTTGCTAAGTCATGTCTGACTCTTTGCGACCCCCTTGGACCACAACATGGCTTCCCTGTCCTTCACTATCTCCCAGAGTTTGCTCAACGCTGACTTATGTCCACTGAGTCAGTGATGCTACCCAACCATCTCATCCTCTGTTGACCCCTTCTCCTCCTGCTCTCAATCTTTCCCAGCATCAGAGTCTTTTCCAGCGAGTGGGCTTTTGGCATCAGGTGACCAAACTATTGGAGCTTCAGCTTCAGCGTCATTCCTTCCAATGAATATTCAGGTTTGATTTCCTTTAGGATTGACTGGTTTGGTCTCCTTGCTGTCCAAGGGACAAGGTAAGTATAGACAGCGGTGAGTATTCTCTGCTGCAGGCCCTGCCTCAGTGCAAGAAATAGCATAACCACAAGGTTGCTTGGTCAGTATGAGTCATGGCCATTTCTTGTTTCTGGCTGCCCACTTTCAAACCCCTTTTTCAAAAAGTACATCATGTATAGACTTGCCTGGTGGTCCTGTGGTCGTGACTCTGTGCTTCCAATGCAGGGGGAAGGGGTTCCATCCTTAGTCAAGGAACTGAGATCCCACAAGTCATGCATTGCGGCAAAAAATAAATAAATAAATAAAAGCACATGATTTCCTTTGGGGCATTCTTTCTTCCCACTGGATGTGTCTGGGAGACAGTGACCAAGATTCCAGCACTCCTTCATTAATGGATAGAGAGATGGCACAGGCTAGGACAGTTACACGCTCTCTACTTGGTATTTGAATCTTGACGGGAGGATCAAAGAAACAGAAAAGAGCTCTATTTCACCTCAGCCTTCTAGAACCTGCTTTTAGACTTCCTGCTGGCGTTTGAATCCCGTCCTCCAGAAATATCCTAATTCCTGCCTATTTCCAAGCCTCCATTCTGCTATTGATTCTGTGAACCCCCAATATTCTTCCAAAAAATATTTTTAAATTAAGTTAATGTGC
Organism: Nanger dama; assembly: GCA_917880005.1. Classification (NCBI taxonomy): domain Eukaryota; kingdom Metazoa; phylum Chordata; class Mammalia; order Artiodactyla; family Bovidae; genus Nanger; species Nanger dama. The sequence continues at coordinate 48,158,299 of CAKJTW010000001.1, forward strand.
TACTCAGCTATTGCTAAAATAATGCCATATAAAAATATCACCCTCAAAATCTCAATGGTTTGTAGCAACAGAATTTTATTTTCCTAAGCCACAGTTCTGTCGGTCGGCCAGGGTGGCTCTGTTTTAGACTTCAGGTCTGGTTAGGTCTGTTCCATGTACCTCTCACTTGAAGATACCAGAAGCTATTCATGGCATATTCTTCATATGATAAATGAGAGTGGGCAAGGTAAATCACACCAGTGCATTTAACATCTCTGGTTGAGCAGCATGTATATTATTTTGTTGGCCAAAGCAAATCATGTGGTCAACCTCAAGCCCAGTTGTGTGGACGTGCATTCTACCTACCTGAAGGCAGGCAATGAAAAGCCACCATAAAAAAGGGCACCAATGTGTCTGTATTAGTCTATTACTAGGAAAGAGTGGAAAGTCAGGACTATTAACCTACCTTGGTTAACCAGAAAATAATAAAATATTAACAGAAGTTAATTTTAACCCAGATATATTCACCAATCTTTTCCTTTATGATTTGTGCTTTCCAAGTCTTGTTTAAGAAAATTTTCCTTGACATGTATCAATTATATTTCAATGAAACTGAAAGAGAAAACAGAAAAGAAATTTTTCTTTGACCCAAGAATGTGATAGTCTTCTTTATTTTGTTTTTTTCACACTTAAGTCTTTAGTCCAGACTATGGGTAAGGCAGGAATTCAACTGAGTTTTTGTTAATGGCTGACCAATTGACCTAGCATTGCTTTTTGAATAATTCATCCTATTCCAACTGATCGGTAAAACCACTTTTTCTGTGTATCAAGTTTCTATAAATGCAGGAGTGTCTTTCTGGACTCTTTTCTGTTTCTGCATTCTATTGTCAGTCTCTGCTAATACTCTACTTCTCAATTATTTGGTCTTTAATCTTCATTTATTACTAGAACCAGCTTGTACAATTCCATATATATTATACTCTAAAAGTACCCCGTCAACATTTTGTTTGGAATTTCTTTGAATTAAAGAGTAATATGGGGAAGAAAAAAGGTCTTTAGATAAGAAATCTTCCTCTTCACTTATTTGGATCATCTTTCAGTTCAGTTCAGTTCAGTCGCTCAGTCGTGTCTGACTCTTTGCGACCCCATGAATTGCAGCACGCCAGGACTTCCTGTCCATCACCAACTCCCGGAGTTCACTCAGACTCACGTCCATCGAGTCCGTGATGCCATCCAGCCATCTCATCCTCGGTCATCCCCTTCTCCTCCTACCCCCAATCCCTCCCAGCATCAGAGACTTTTCCAATGAGTCAACTCTTTTCATGAGGTGGCCAAAGTACTGGAATTTCAGCTTCAGCATCATTCCTTCCAAAGAAATCCCAGGGCTGATCTCCTTCAGAATGGACTGGTTGGATCTCCTTGCAGTCCAAGGGACTCTCAAGAGTCTTCTCCAACACCACAGTTCAAAAGCATCAATTCTTTGGCGCTCAGCCTTCTTCACAGTCCAACTCTCACATCCATACATGACCACAGGAAAAACCATAGCCTTGACTAGACGGACCTTAGTCGGCAAAGTAATGTCTCTGCTTTCAAATATACTATCTAGGTTGGCCATAACTTTTCTTCCAAGGAGTAAGCATCTTTTAATTTCATGGCTGCCATCACCATCTGCAGTGATTTTGGAGCCCCCAAAAATAAAGTCTGACACTGTTTCCACTGTTTCCCCATCTATTTCCCATGAAGTGATGGGACCGGATGCCATAATCTTTGTTTTCTTAATCATCTTTAATTACATTCTATAAGATTTTATACTTTTCTTCTTAAAGCATGCCATTGTTTGTTAGATTTATAACTATACATGGTATCCCAGGTGGTGCCAGTAGTAAAGAACACGCCTGCTAATGCAGGACACATAGGAGACTTGGGTTCCATCCTTGGGTGGGAAAGATACCCTGGAGTAGGAAAGGGCGACCCACTCCAGTATTCTTGCCTGGAGAATCCAATGGACAGAGGAGCCTGGCAGGGTATGGTCCATGGAGTCACAAAGAATTGGACACAACTGAAGTGACTTAGCACTCACATAACTATACACCTTATTTTATGCTTGTTAAAATGATATAAATGCAATCTTTTAAAAATAATATCTTTTAATATCATTAAAATTTGCTGCAATGTGTTGCATATAAACAATTTTTGTATACTGATCTCAAAGCCAGTGACTTTTATCATAATAGGTAACGTCACATAGTCCTCACTATGTGCCAGACACTGTTTGAGGCATTTTGTATGTATGGAATGCACTCAGTCTCCCAGTGACTCTGTGAAGGAGAGTCGTGCCCTTTTATAGATGAGGGAACTGAAGTGCAGAGAGGTTAAGTAAATTGTCTAAGATCCTAAGTGGTGAAGCCAGAGTTCAAACTCGTCCAATATCCAAAGCTATAACCAAACCTATATTTGTTGTGGTTATAAATATATTTATAGCTATATATATATATATATAAAACTATATTTGTCTCTTATCGTTGTTAAGCTCTTTCATCAGCTCTAATAATTTTCTGGTTAACTCATGGGAAACTCTTAGGTTTCCTGTGCAAATAAGAACAACAAATACTTCAAACATCAACTAGCAAACACATGGTTAATGCCCTGTTAAAGCAGGACAAGGTGTGTGTGGGGGTGTGTGGTTGTGTGTATATCTCTCTGTGTGTGTATGTGTGTATTTGGAAGCGCTAGGAGGAGGAACTCTATGAAGAGCAGTATTCTCAAAGCTAGTCACTGAGCCCCGAGGGGCGGCTGGTGTACTTTCCGAGGGCCCAGGAATTTCTGGCATGGCAGCAACTAGCCGAGTAGGGGCATCCTCAGAGAGGCTTGCAGGCTCCAGGGAGGCCTGAATAGGGGAAAGGCCCAGGGCCAAGCCCAACAGAGAGTGTCAAATGACAGGCCTGCTCCTTCTCCACCCTCCACCCCCAGATCTGGGCTGAATCAAAGGGCCATTCAGGCCCCTCCCTTTCACAGGCTGAGGCCACTGGGGCTGTCCCCTGAGGCTGAAACGCAGCAATCCCACGGGCTTCTGCTCCAAACAGGCTTGTGTTTGAAACCACAATATACTTGGCTCCGGTTTTATACACATTACTTTCCTGGTGCTGAAAAAAAGAATTAGAAGAATGAAAGTGAGAGGCCTTGAGGGATGGGAATTCTTTTTCCAGTCTAGTGAATGAGGTTAATAAGTAGAAAAATAAAACTACTCTCCGTGAAGGGTCTTTGGAAGGGTTACCAGGCCATGATAATTAAAAGCAAATTAAAAGGCTATATCATTCATTCAGCCTCAGTCGCCTCTCTCAGCCCTGAGGGAACTGAGTGTGCTTCAGGGCTGCGAGAGGGGGAAGCAGGGGAGCTGGAGGGGACTGAAGGGGGAAGGACTGGCTTCCTCAGTCATGTGGGGTAGAAGCATTTAAGAAGGGACAGCCACCTCTGTATCCATCTGCAGTATCCCACCCAAGTGAGTGAGTGAAAGTTGCTCAGTTGTGTCCAACTCTTTGCGACCCCAGGGACTATACAGTCCATGGAATTCTCCAGGCCAGAATACTGGAGTGGGTAGCCTTTCCCTGCTCCAAATGTGAGGTCAGTTAGGGAATTGACTGACTGATAATCCCCACCAGACCCCACTGCTCACTGGACACTTGCTCACACATTTCAAAGGAATATTTTCTAGTGCTTTGCATACTGTAAACAAACAAACAAACAAAAAAAAACCCCAAACTAACCTTGGATGTGAGTCATCTAGTACCTCTCTGATTCTCAGTTACCTTTCTGTAAAATGAAGATGGCAAACTTGATCTGTTTTCAAACAGGGGTCTCCTGAGTCCTCTTGGAAGCCTGGACTGGAAGAGGAGGAGGAAGGGAGCTATGAATCGAGCCATTAGCCCAAGTCTGATTCTGCCATCTTTGACCTCAAACCATTTTCAGCATAAGCTGGTGGAGCAATTGATTCTGACAGGACCATTTCTATGACCTACTGACTCTGTCAACTGTTCCAGGTAACCCCAGAGATCAGAGCGGCTGCCTCTGTACTGATTTGGTCCACGCTGCCACCTTGAAGAAGGTGTGGGAGTTTTCTGCCAGCATCATATCTTTCTCAAGGAGACCAGGAAAGACTTGTGATGACCCAGGTGGGTGGTGTGTGACCCAGGTTCTGTGCTAGTGGCTTTAGGAAGTAGTCCTGAGGCCTGGGTTGAAGTCAGATCCCACAGAACTACATCTGTATTTTCACAAACTCAGGTGAGATTTTGCATAAGCTTCTGCAACAGCTTCCTGAGAAACCTTTGTGAGCTCCCAGTTTGTGTTGTGATGCTTTTCTGAAGCACCTCGGTTTAAGTTCTCCCCTAGAACTTAAAACGTTAGTGGTATTGCCAGTTCACCTGGTCACTGGTATCATTTCTCATGTCCTGCAGTCAGAAACTGTGGTTTTTCACTATAAATTCCTAGGATCTGGCAAAGTCCCTGCCGCTCAAAGGCGCTTCGTGTTTTCACCAGGGATGCCGCCAGCAGATAGCCAGCTTCAACTGCTAGACAGATGAGCCTTCAGATGATTCCAGCCTCCAGCCTTCAAGTCCTTTAGCTGAGGCCTGTAACACTGAAGGGCAGGGACAAGGTCTCCCTGGTGTACTGTATCCAAATTCTTGACCTACAGATTCTTTGAGTATAATCAATGTTTCTACCACATCACTAAGTGTTGGGTGTATTTGCTCAACAGCCATAGTAATTGGAACAGTGGTCCGTGATAGACACTAAGAACATTAACAAATGCTTGGCCATGAGTTCTTTCAGATCCCTGGACCTGCCTGGATGGTAGAAAAGAGAAGGGCTATCCCAGGAAAAGAGCAGAACTGTATAGTGTTCCTCTAAAGTTTTAAGGCATAAATATCTGTAAGTATCTACTACAGTACTGGAGAAGGAAATGGCAACCCACTCCAGTATTCTTGCCTGGAGAATCCTGGTGGGCTACAGTCCATGGGGTCACAAAGAGTCGGACACGACTGAGTGACTTCACTTTCACTTTCACTTTATCTACTACAGTATAGTAGAAAAGATTATTTTAAAAATCAGGATCCTATCAAGCCATGGAGGAGACTTAAATACCTATTACATAGTCAAACAAGCCCATCTTAACAGTCTATATGTTGTAATGTTCCAACAAATATGACATTCTGCTGCTGCTAAGTCACTTCAGTCGTGTCTGACTCTATGCAACCCCATAGGTGGCAGCCCACCAGGCTCCCCCGTCCCTGGGATTCTCCAGGCAAGAACACTGGAGTGGGTTGCCATTTCCTTCTCCAATGCATGAAAGTGAAAAGTGAAAGTGAAGTCGCTCAGTCGTGTCTGACTCTTGGCAACCCCATGGACTGCAGCCTACCAGGCTCCTCCATCCATGGGATTTTCCAGGCAAGAGTACTGGAGTGGGGTGCCATTGTCTTCTCCATGACATTCTGAAAGAGGTGAAACTATGGAGACAGTACAAAATATCAGTGTTTGCCAGGGGTTAGGGAGGAGCGCATGAACAGACAGAGGGTGGGGGGTTTCTAAGGCACTGAAGCTATTCTATATGATCCTCTAATGATGGATATATGTTGTTTTATATTTGTCCAAACCCACAGAATGTATCACACTACAAGTGAACGCTGATGTAAACTGCAGGCTTTGGGTGATAATGATGTATCGATATTGGTTCACCGATCCTGACAAATGTACCACCCTGGTGCTGATGTGGAGGAGCCTGTGCTTATGGGGGACAGAGGGTATACGGGAAACCTCTCTACTTTCCATTCAGTTTCTTTTTCTTCTCACTCAGTTTTGCTGTGAACCTAAAACTGCTTTGAAAAACAAAGGCTGTGTTTTTAAAAGGGGTCATTTAAATGTGGTTGAAAAACAAAGGCTGTGTTTTTAAAAGGGGTCATTTAAATGACACATTTAAATGTTTAAAGAGCCTAGGGATTCCTCCTTCCCCTACCCCAGCCTCCTCAAGAATCCACAGACTGTGCAGTCATTGGTAGAATTTTTCGGGCATCAGTGCATTGGAGCTTGGGGATAAAACCTGATGCTGTACATCAGGGGTTAATCTACCTCAGGACTTATTCTTTCCTTCCTTTCTGTCTCTGATGGAGTGTATGTTCTCGGGGAGCTGATCTGTTTCTAACATAATTTAAGGAGGCTTCTGTTTTTGCCTTGAGTAACTGTGAAAAAACTTCAGCCTTAAAAGGCACAGCCCAAAATGAATGGTTTAGGACCAGATTAAATCCAGGACTCAGGGCAGTTTGAATAATGAATTCACTATTCATTATTCTTTTTCTCTCTCTCTCTCTCTGGCATTTATTAATTAGCAACTGTTTTCCATAAAAATAATCAGTGGGATCATCCTTACAACTGATCAAAATAAATGTAATGTTTAATTTTGTGTTTTAATTAAACTCGATGTTATAATTGGCTTTTCTCTTTACATCTATTTATTTAATAGATTTCTCCTCAGAAAATACAGCAGGTGACCATGTAGCTCCCAGAGTGATGATTTATATGGAAGGCGATTGTATAGGGCCTTCATAGTTTTAAAAGCATCTATAATGATGATTATTAGTGATTTTGGTTTAGTGGTTTACGCTGATAAATCTTTAATCTGATTTATATGTGGGTATATGGCATGCTTGCTAAATACCTTAGAAGAAAAGTGGCTGTCACTCTATGCCACAGAACTTCCCAAAATCCATGAACGGGGAATTGATGGCAGTTTCCTTGGGCTGGGGACATACAAGACAGGGAAATTGATCACCAGAAACCTAGGCTGACAGGACTGAAGTCTGAGAGCTGCTTTCTGTGGGTTTTTCACAACATTTGTGTCAAGGTGACTATTTTAGATGCTTTGCAGTCAAGCAGAGTTTTGGATGACTTGGGAGTTTTCTCTATAAGCTGCTAATCAAACCAGAAGTAAAGAAATTCTGTTCAAAATCTAGTCAAGACTCAGTTCACTGGGGCTGAGGGGGAGAACCAGGCAAGCCAGGAAGTACTAGAGACTGAACTCAGACCTGGACAACGAGGAAGATGAGGGCGGGGAACCAGGCCAGGGCAGCTGGTAAACAAAACTCTCAATAGGGAACAAATTCCCCTCCCTTCCCATAAGTGCAAAGTTTTCCTGAAGAGAGTAGTGTTCTGATTTTCAAAATATATCAGTACTTCCCAAGAAGTACCTAATGTTTAATAGGAAGCATCTAATCCAACTTCCTCTTGATAAATCTCAGCCGGGGTTAGCCCAGTTCCGTTTGTTGATGATGATCTCTGATACACCGACCCAGAGAGGCAAGTGCAGTGGGAAGCAGGAGAGCATGGGAGCCCACTGGCCTTTTTCCCCCTCAATCATTCCAGTCCTTCCTGAGAGAGATCAACATCTTGGTGTATGGCCCTGTTGGAAGTCAGCTGTACATGGTTATTGCTCAGAATCTTGGCTTATTCTCTTTTGTTTTACCTACTCGTTGCTTCAAAGGTTGATGCCATGGAGTTTTTGTTTAACTCTAGCCTAGTGGTTGAGAGCACTGCTCCTGAAGTTGGTGCTGGGTTCAGTGGTGGTGGTGGTGGTGGTCTAGTTGCTCAGTTGTGTACGACTCTTGCGATCCCATGGACTATAGCCCACCAGGCTCCTCTTTCCATGGGATTTTCCAGGCAAGAATACTGGAGTGGATTGCCATTTCCTCCTCCAGGGGCCTTTCTGACCCAGGGATCAAACCCACCTCTCCTGAACTGCAGGCAAATTCTTTACTACTGGGCCACCAGGAAGCCCTCTGGGTTCAGTACCGATGATGAAACTAACGTGAGTCTATTTCCTGGTGGCTCAGAGGTTAAAGTGTCTGCCCGGAATGCAGGAGACCTGGGTTCGATCCGTGGGTCGGGAAGATCCCCTGGAGAAGGAAATGGCAACCCACTCCAGTACTCTTGCCTGGAGAATCCCATGGAGGGAGGAGCCTGGTGGGCTACAGTCCATGGGGTCGCAAAGAGTCGGACACGACTGAGCGAATTCACTTCACTATAGTCACAGCAGGTTTGAAGTGAAGGTAAATAACCCTCTTCCTCACAATGTCGCTTACCAGGTTATAATTCCGCCCCATAGGCAGACTACTTATTAAGCAAACATTTATTAACCAGTAGAGAACTGTTTCTGTAAATTGTTCTTTAGCTGGAAGGAAGCCCCAGCTTTCTGTCCTATCATAGGTGCTTTACCCATCACCTCACATAATACATTGAATGATGCATAAGTCATTCAGAGCAGACTCACCAAATATCCAGACTCAGGGGGCTCTTCCCTTGAGAGCTGGCAGTGACTGGAGAGTGAGCAGGTTCCTCTGAATTCAGTGCTGTACAATGGAACCAGTTAGAGTGAATCCTTAAGAGTGAAAGCTACAGATGTCAAGGATCCATAGATTTCATTTGTGCAACGTGGGGAATTTCTCTAAAGTGTTTTAGCTGAGTCACATGTTTTAAATACCTTTAATTGCTCCAATCAGATCCCGTGTCTAAAATCCATCATGCTAGTGAACAAGCCACTATGATCACAGATGAAAACCCATTTCTGACTCTTGCTATGCTGACTGGCAATGCATCAGATACTGATTAAGATACAAATACCTAAAGTGGGTATGGTAACCAGAAGCACAGACTTCCTGATGAGGCTGCTGCTATTACCCCTTGAACTGCTAATTAGTCATCAGACTAGACACCGGGGTTTGTTGCTTAACCAGATATCACACACATCACAGCATATACATGAAAGTATTTAAAACTAAAATGCAAACATTGAAACAATCATGTCTGCCACATCCTACTAACCTGGACCTGTTATTCAACATTTCTATACCTTAGTTTTATCCCTTGTCTATACACATGGATTGTTCGGTCAATAAAATGAGATAGTGTATGTGAAGAATCTAGGGTTGTACCTGACACCCTAATCAATAATAAATGAAAGCTGCTGTTATAAGCTACTTACCGCATGCCATGGTACAGATTCACTTGCCTCACAGAAGGCCCTGGCTCCCTGTCCAAGTTGGGGTAGAAATAGATGAGACTGGGGTTCAGGTAGGTGCACTGGATGCCACTGCATGCCAGGGACTTGGTTATTGCATTAACTAGCAACAACCTCTTACAAACCAGGAAACTGATTTTCCTCAGTGTTGCCAGAGGTGACTCATAATGATCAAAGTCACTGGAGACTGATGTATAAGTCAACTTTCAAAGTATAAGTAATAATGAGAAATATAGCTACCAAGTGCATTGGCATGTCTGAGTTCCTGGGAGAAGGTGATGATATCTTCACTGGGGGTTCGTTTTATACAATGGATGCATTCCTGAAGACTTTGTGTTATTCAAAACCCATGTGATTCAAAGCAAATTTTTCCACTACCTAAAGCTTGGAAGAGTATGTTCCCAGAGCACATAAGTCAACACCCGTAGGCCTGTAACTTCCTTTCAATGATGCTTTTCATTTCTTTAGATGATCTCCGATATTCTGCAGAAACGAATCTGCTAAATTGCAAGCATAGCGTATCATAATGGCTGTCAGCTCTTCTTTAGAGCCTTCTTATGACATCTAGTATACGTGCTGCCACAGGGAGCACTTTTTATGATGTCTTGTAAAGGGAATAAATGTGTTGCTCTTGGTGCCTTTCTGTATCACCACATTATGAATACTCTGATGACATGGTGATAGGTTGTTTAAAATGCATAATAACTACACAACTGTCACCAAAATCAGTTGATGAAGTTTTGAGCCTTGTGACTAACAGCATAGTTCGCAAGATACTGACAAAATGAAGACAGAATTTCTGTTTTAGAACCAAGGTGGCAGCTTGTAATTCACGTGGATGAACAGGCTTTGAAATTGAGCAATTCTTGATTTTTAATTCTAGGGGTTTGTATGATTTCTCATTTTGAGCACAAAATGAGACCTTGTGAATGTCTTATGTCACAGTTTCAGATACATGTAATTCAAATTCACTTACAGTGTAACTGTGCTGAATTGACAAATTATTGTTTTTTGGATCATTTTCTTTTCAAGGCGGGTATAGTAGAAAGATGTTGGCTTTGAAGCCACCAGACAGATCTTGGTCTAATTTAGTTTTTGTTACTTATTTGCACATGGGACTTAGTTTTTTCATCTATAAAATCGGAATTATAAATGCCTGTCATATAGGGTGATTCTGAAGATGAATAGTAATATTTACCACTTATTAAGGGGATAATCAATTTATAATATATATTATTGCATAATATTACAGAAATTCCACAAAGTAGAAATTGCTATCCCATTGAGAAAAAAAGGTTCATGGAGGTTAACTTATATGACCAAGGCCTAATACCTGATAAGCAGCAGAACTGGGATTCAAAGTCAAGTCTGAATTGACCTCACATCAAGAGACATTTCACTCACTTCTAGAAGTAAATGAGATAATATGTTTAAAATGACCAAGAGCTGTATCCGACATAAAGTAGACAATAAATGGCAACTGCTGTTATCATTATGATAACCTCCTCCTCTAGGTCCAACACACACACGTGTGTGTGTGCACATGTGTATGAAATATTAATAACAAAGAATCTGTATCTTACATTGGATTAACTTTCCTTATTCTCTTTCCCTCTCTCCTACATAAATATACAATACAGAAGGAGAAATGGAACTCCTTTCCAGAGAGATTACAGAGATGGAGAATAACACTTAATGCTTTTCTTCCTGGAAGAGATAACTCTGGAAGAGTTACCAGGTTACCTGCCAAAAAAACTATGTTCATTAGTTTCCTATAAATGCCATAGCAGAGAGCAATGCACTGGCTGACTTCAGAAACAGATGCTCCTTGTTTCACAGTTCTGGAGGTCTAGATGTCTGATCAAGGTGTCTGCAGGGTCCCTTCTGTGGGCTGTGAGGGAGACTCTGTTCCATGCCTCCCAGTTTCTGGTGGTTTGCCTTCAGTCTTGGGCATTCCTCGGCTTGCAGAAGCATCACCCAGTTTCTGCCTTCTTCATCACAGGTGTGTTCCCTGCGTCTCTTTCTCTTCACATTATCTTGTGCTGTGTATGTTCAAGTTTCCTTTTTTATATGGACGCCAGTCATATTAGATGAGGGCTTGATCTAATGATTTCATTTTAACTTGATCTCCTCTGTTAAAGGCCCTGAAAAGTGAAAGTGAAAGTTGCTCAGTTGTGTCTGACTCTGCAACCCTATGGACTATAGCGTCCATGGAATTCTCCAGGCCAGAATACTGGCGTGTGTAGCCTTTCCCTTCTCCAGGGGATCTTCCCAACCCAGGGATCGAACCCAGGTCTCTTGCACTGCAGGCAGATTCTTGACCAGCTGAGCCACAAGGGAAGACCATTAAAGGCCCTATTTAAAAATAAATTCACATTCTGAAGCACTGGGGGTTAGGTCTTCAGCATATCTTTTATGAGGCACACAAGCCCATAGTGTGTGTGTGTGTGCACGCAAGAGAACATGAATATGGCTAGCACTGGACACAAAAAGACTTGCTGTTGATCCTATCTGCCTTCTAGAATGTCTTCTGGCATGTTGGATGTATGAAGTTGTCACTCTGTGAGTTGCAAGTGACAGATGACTTGAATTAAGTGAAGCAAAGAGAGAAAGTATTGGGTTATACAATCAAACTACAGAAATGGTGGGGAAGGACTAGCCTTAAGGATCCAAAAACTGAAGCTGTCCAGTTTCATTCTCCACATGCTCCCTCATGGTTCCAGCTGTCTCCACGAGGCCGCAGGCATGACACCAGACCACTCCACACTTCCCTTCTTATAGTCTTGTAACCAGGGACAGGAGAGCCTTCTTAACAGGTTATGGAAGGAGGCCAATAGGCTCTCTTGGATCACATGACCTTCCCTAAGCTGACCCCTGGTTCTTAGGGGATGAGGAAATATGCTTGGGTCTATTCAGGACATGTGCCCACCTCTAGTCATGGGTCTAGGGGTGCTCAGACTGGCGAGGTTGAAGGTAGAGGGGAGTATTCTCTCACACAAGAGGATAAAACAATCAAGGCTTATTACAGAAGGGCTTTGGGCATGCTTGCAGCTTGAAATGCAGCTGAAGGTTTGATTTCCTACAAACTCATCTAGGGACTCATGTCCCCACCCGAGGTCACATGGGGGCTTTTTCTCTGTCCTGGAATCTCATGTTCCTTGTAGGATATGGGTGGTGGCCGGGACTGCCCAACTTGACCAATTTCATTTCCCTTTCTTCCAGGGCGCAGAGTTGTTCTACATTTTCCAGCCTCCCTTGCAGTTTCTCGGTTGCTAAGTATTGGTGGTGAAGTAACTGAATTCTAGCTGAGGAAATGTGCTTGGGTGTGATGTATGCCACTTCCAAGTCTGACCCAAGACCTCCACGCTCTCTCCCCAACTGCCGACCTGATGCAGATGTACGTGGCAGCTTGAAGTCACACACTGAGGCTGGTGGAACCACAGGATGGAAGGAGTGTAGGTTCCTGAATCTCTGCTTGGAGGAAAGCCAGCTGCTCAGCAGACTTGCGTGCAACTTTAGATTGTACACGAGGAAGAAATAAACTTTGATTGCTGGAGCAATGACAAATTGCAGAGTCTTTTATAGCAGTGAGTGTTTCCCTAACCAACAGGTAGATTTCCTTCCCTTTCATCACCAGTGGTTCATTGCCCCTGTTGTCCCAAATAGCTGCAGGGGATCCTGGAACCAACAGAACTGAATCCTGACTCTGCTACTTTCCAGCTGTGTGACTTTAGGGAGGTCACCCACCCTCTTTGAGGTACAGGTTTCTGATCTGTAATCATACCCACTCACTGAGCTGCATCCTGCAAGCCTTGTAATTGCCTAGCAGGAAGACCAAGGAAACCGGCGACATCAATGATTTATTGGATAGGGACTCCCTACGTGTCCAAAGCAAAAGTCCTGGAGTGACACTCGACTCTGTACAGCAGACGGCAGGCAGGACGTGGCAACAGGCTTCATTACTGGGAGGAATGGGAGTTTATCATTATAGGGGGACTTGATGTCAGGTTGGCTCCTCAGTTACCAGGGAAACCAGCAGTTGAGGCAGGGGACAAGCACGTAAGCAGTCACTGACTGAGCCCTGTGATGAGGAGCATTGGATAGCCATGTGAGTAGGGTGTGAGTGGAGGTGAAGCAGGGCTGGTCCAGCTGCGGACGGACACACAGAGAGCAAGAGCACTGCCATCTTGAGTGGCTGCCCATACACTGCTTCACAAGGGGTTAGAAGTCTGAACCATAGAGAGAATGTGAAAGTACTGACTGTGGATTCTAGGTGTTGATAGTATTGCATTTTATTTAAACTGCTGCAGGGTAACTTTGTCCAAAAGTGACTTCCCATCCGCCTCTGGCTTCATTGGAGATTATCTTGTCAGCTAGGAGATTCCCCAGTCTCAGAAGAAAGACTTGCTGACTCAGAACACTAAGTTATGTCCTTGGGCTATACTAAAATGCTGCTGCTGATGATCCTTCTTTCTGCTGGGAGACAAACCACAGCAGATGTTAAATCCCAGGTTCTGACTCTGCTTCTTTGAACCTCTCACATAGGAATCCTCCTCAGTTCCAGCCTCACAGCTCTCTCTGCTTCTCTTATTCATTTGCTTGTGCACTGATGCATGTTCCATCCAGCGTTTATCCATTCATCCATGGAACAAATATTCATTGCATGCCAACCCTGAGCAGGAGATACAGGGAGAGAAAAAGGCATGGCCTCCCTCCCATGAGAGTGATAAGTACTGGGTGCTGCAGTGGCGCAGGAGAAGGTCCTCAGTCCAGGTGCTGAGGTCAGGAAGGGTGTTTCACAAGTACGATGCCGAGGACAAACTTTTCCAGGCGAAGGGGTGGCTAAGCTCTTTCTACCATAACTACCAGCTACCCCTAAAATCAAGCTCCTGGAAGTGGCAAGTGGAAGTCGCATCCTTTAGATACACCGTCATCACCGCCACCACCACTTTCTAAGCCCTGCCCAACTTTTAAATTCCTTAAGAATACAGTGCTTTGTGCAGACCTATGACTATCAAAAATTCTTTCTTTCATGCCTCTCTCCCTCTCCATGACCACTGATATTGCATTCAAAGGGGGCATAATCATATTTTTTTAAATTGTATTTAATTGTATTTATTTTTGACTGTGCCGGGTCTTTGTTGCTGTGCAGGTTTCTTCTAGTTGTGGCAAGCGGGGGCTACTCTCTAGTTTCGACTCTTGGGCTTTAGAACTTAGGTTCTGTAGTGGTAGCGCACAGATTCCTTACGGCATGTGGAATCTTCCGGGACCAGGGATCAAACCCATGTCCCCTGCACTGCAAGGCAGATTCTTAATCACTGGACAGCCAGGGAAGTCCCCGGGACATCAACAGTTTTAAGACATTCTGCATGAAATATATGTAATGCATACACTCTTAAAAATCTTCACAGTAAATGTGTATATATGCAAATGCCTTAAAATGTAATATATAGGTATACACAATACATGTATGTATGTATGTATGTATGTATGTGAATATATATATGTATAATCTCCAAATTTCTAAGAAAACTAATTGTTTCATTGTGGTTACCTGTTGCTACCTCAAACACTAAAACTTTATTAAATTTCCCCCAAAGCAGAAATAAAAGGGAGGCTACAGCTTTTTTGCCATCATAGAGAAAGCCAGCAGACCCAGCAAATGTTGAATGTGTCTGGCTGACAAAAAGTTATCCCACCTTTTCCTCTGAGAAAGCTTTCTTGTTGGTAGAGTGTTAATGGCGTCTTCCCTTCTTCTGGTGTCTAGAATGATGTGCCCCGTGATGCATGCCAAGGTTTGAATGAGTAGAAGCTGACAGTAGTTGAACGTTTACTGAAGGGTGGGGTGGGAGATGTGGTTTATCTTTATCATCTCCTTATCTCTGCCATACTCCCTGTTAACAACTCCTAAATTGTTAGAACTTGGGAATTCTCTGGTAGTCCAGTTACTGAGGATCTGTGCTTTCACTGCAGGGAGCAGGGGTTTGATCCCTGGTTGGGGAACTAAGATTCCTCACGTTGAGTAGCATAGCAACACCACCCCAAAATCATTAGAATTATTGATGCCCGTGAGAATGACCCTGAGGACTGAGAGAGGGTGGAAGCTTTCTTTCAGACTTTATTAAAAATAATGGTGCAAACAGTGGTGATAGCATTTATGGGCAATAATCAGCATATATTGTTGTCATTGTTATTCCTAATTCTTGTCTGACTCTTTGCAGTCCCACGGACTGCAGCACACCAGACTCCACTGTCCTATCTCCCAGAGTTTGCTAAACTCATGTCCATTGAGTAGGTGATGCTATCCAACCATCTCATCCTCTTCTGCCCCCTTTTCCTCTTGCCTTCACTCCTTCTCAGCATCAGAGCCTTTTCCAATCAGTTGACTCTTCCAAGCTCCTTTGTCCATGGAATTCTCCAGGCAAGAATACTGGAGTAGGTAGCCATTCCCTTCTCCAAGGAATCTTCCTGACCTAGGGATGGAATCCTAGTTTCCTACAGTGCTGGCATACTCTTTACTATTTGAACCACCAGGGAAGCCCCCATATGTTGTGTAATTAACTACTGTAATACTCACTTTCAGATGATACCACCCTTACGGCAGAAAGCAAAGAGGAACTAAAGAAACTCTCAATGAAGGTGAAAGAGGAGAGTGAAAAAGTTGGCTTAAAACTAAACATTCAAAAACTAAAATCTTGGCATCTGATCCCATCATTTCATGGAAAATAGATAGGGAAACAATGGAAACAGTGACAGACTTTATTTTCTTGGGCTCCAAAATCACTGGAGATGGTGACTGAAGCCAGAAATTAAGACTCTTGCTCTTTGGAAGAAAAACTATGACAAACCTGGATGACATATTACAAAGCAGAGACATTGCTTTGACAACAAAGATCCATCTAGTCAAAGCTACGGTTTTTCCAGGAGTCATGTATAAATTTGAGAGTTGGACCAAAAGAAGGCTGAGCACCGAACTGATACTTTTGAACTGTGGTGTTGGAGAAGGCTTTTGAGAGTCCCTTGGACTGCAAGGAGATCAAACCAGTCCATCCTAAAGGAAATCAATCCTGACTATTCATTGGAAGGACTGATGTTGAAGCTGAAGCTCCAATACTTTGGCCATCTGATGCGAAGAGCCGAATCATTAGAAAAGACACTGGAAATGATTGAGGGCAGAAGGAGAAGGGGACGTCAGAGAATGAAATGTTTGGATGGCATCACTGACTCATTCAACATGAGTTTGAGAAAGTTCTGGGAGATGGTAAAGGACAGGGAAGCCTGGCATGCTGCAGTCCATGGGGTTGCAAGAGTCAGACAGGACTGAACGGCTGAACAACAAAGAATACTCATTTACATATTTTACTTCATTTATTATCTCATGTTTGAGATATTACTTCATCTATGTCTTATAACTGCTCTGTGAGGTAAGCTCTAGTATTATCACCCTGATTTTACAGATGAGGAAGGTAAGGCACACAGAGGTTTATATCTACCCAAAGTCACATAGCAATGGCAGAACAGGGTTTGAACCTAGACTGTCTAAACTCTAGAATCCACACTCTTTACCACTAAGCCATGTTACCTTTCATTACTCTCATGCAATTGAATCTCGGTAAAACAAGAAAAAGAGCCGTCTAGCTGAGGGGAGCAGAGGTGCTCCAAAAGTCCCCAGAAGATCCCAGGCTCTGAACTCAAGGTCCCAGATTTCTAGCTTTCCCTTTCCAGCAGGGGGCGCCCATAGTCCACATATTCTGGGTTCTGTCTTAAAGCCTGATGCCTCCCCTTTATTGAGAACCACAACTCACGACCCTTCAGTAGAAGCCCTGATCTTCAATGTTGTGTAGCATTCTTGAAGTATTTATAGTGCATTAATCAAGGCAATGACCCAATACGTGGAAGTATGCAAGGGAATGATCCAGTGTATTTCTTGGAGGACCTGCAATGGGCATTACTGTTATTATTTAGTCCTTGAGTCGAGTCTGATTCTTTGCGACCCCAGGGACCATAGCCACCAGGCACTGCTGTCCATCTGTCCATGAGGATTTCCCAGGCAAGAACACTGGAGGCTTCTCAGTCTAGGGACAGCAACAGGGCTGATGGCCCTGGGGATGCAAGATTCTCCAACATCCTGCATATTCTCCAGTGCCTGGAGGAGCCCTTGCAGGTTTCAGGGGGACCCTCCTCAGCTCTGCCAAGTCATCCTTTTTCTGTGTATACTTTGATATTATAAATCTGATTCCAAATTGAATGAGAGAGAAAACACAGAGAGAAAGCCCCCAGGCCAGCCTCCAGGAAGGTGACTGTCTAACACGACTATCTGAGTGACCCTGGACCTTCCCCACCCAGGGATCAAACCCATGTCTTCTGCATTGGCAGGCAGATTCTTTTTAAAATTATTTTAACTGGAGGGTGATTTCTTTACAATATTGTAGTGGTTTTTGCCACATATCGACATGAATCACCCATGGTGTACTTGTATCCCCCTATCCTGAACCCCCTTCTCACCTCTCTCCCCACCCCATCCATCTGGGTTGCCCCAGAGCACTGGCTTTGAGTGCCCCACTTCATACATTGAATTTGCACTGATCACCTATTTTACATATGGTAATATACATGTTTCAATGCTATTGTCTCAAATCATCCCACCCTTCGCTTCTCCCACATAGTCCAAAAGTCTGTTCTTTTCATCTGTGTCTCTATCGCTGTCTTGCATATAGGGTTGTTGTTACTGTCTTTCTAAATTCCATATATGTGCTTTAATATACTATATTGGTGTTTCTCTCTCTGACTTACTTCAATCTGCATAATAGGCTCCAGTTTCATCCACTTCATTAGAATTGACTCAGATGCATTCTTTTTTATAGCTGAGTAATATTCCATTGTGTATATGTATCACAACTTCCTTATCTGTTCATCTGGGATGCGGAGTCTTTACCACTGAGCCACCAACGGCCCTGTGTGTGTGTTTAGTTACTCAGTTGTGTCTGACTCTTTGCCACCCTATGGACTGTAGCCCACCAGGCTCCTCTGTCCACGGGATTCTCCAGGTAAGAATACTGGAGTGAGTTGCCATTTTCTCCTCCAGAGGCATGGATAACCACAAACCTAGTAAACCTGCAGAAACCCCAAGCAGATAAGCCACAAAGACACTTGAGGCAGAGTTTTTTCTTATCACACTCAGAAAACTAGCCCCAGCTCTCAGGGTGGGCTTGACCACGTGAGTCCTACCCCACTACTTTGGACTGTTAAGGTGAGGGGCCATGCTGTGCAGGCTGCCTTGCCCTTGTGAAACTTGTGCCCAGGTGTTTTCTCTCTAGTGAACTTTGTCACATCCTTTGCAAGAAGTTAGCTCCAAGGAGCAACTACAGAAAAACAAACTTCAACCTGCACCATAAACAGAAATGCCAGGAGACCAGATTTGGCAGAATTTGTATGTTGGGGAAATAACTCTGAGAGGTCTGTCCCCAAACCAGATGTTCCCTCCACCCTCAAAATAATCTGCAGTAAAGATCAGGTGAGGGGGTCTCACCTTAATTGGCGGCTTCTCATCTAGGGACAGCAACAGAGTTGATGGACCTGGGATGCATGTTTCTCCAACATCCAACACATTCCCCAGCTGCCCCTGAGGAGCCCTCGCAGGTTTCAGGGGGACCTGCAACAACCCCTCCAAGTCATCCTTTTCTGTGTATATCTTTGTATTAGAATTCCCATTCAAATTGAATGAGGAGGGGAAACACAGAGAGAAATCCCCGAGGCCAGCCTCCAGGGAGGTGACTGTCTAACCCAGGAGATTGCCTGGGTTCGGATTCTAGCATCTGCCTCATAGAGGCTGAGAAGCCCTGGGGCAGTTTATTTACCCTTTATCTGCACCACGGTTTTCTCATTTGTGAAATGAAGATAATAAAATCCACCTCCTAGGGTCACTGAGCACCTCCAGTGAGTTAAGGCAGGTAAAGATTAAACACAGTGCTTGGCGCCCAGGAAGCCCTCCATCCATCAGTCTGAGCTGCTGTAATGAACCCTAGTCATGCAGACAGCTCTGGGCAAGAAAGGGTCTTGCACTCTTCCACAACTGCAAATTTCACTGGGACCAGGGCAGTTTTTTTCTTCTCTGAGTGACACTGGGAGACTGCCTGCCTTTCCCCCAGAACTTAACGCCCCCTCACCTCCTCCAGGCTGCAAACCCCTTCCTTCAAGATAGTTAACTAGAGGCCACGCGGAAGTTTTCTCTCCTGGAATTGGTTCCTGAGCATTTGCTCTCATGACTTAACTGGCTGGGAGCGGAGGTCAGCTGAAGTTCAAGAGGGCCTCTGTTCTGACTTTTACTGCTTATTGATTTGTGGCATTTATAAGCCTGAGCCCGTGGCCTCCAGGGCCAAGACCGCAGGCACAACAATGCCGCCCTTCTCCGGTGGCCCTGTTTACCTTCCGGGAGCAGACAGGGTGTGGCCAGAACTCTCGGGGTGGTGAGAGCACGGCACAGGGTGTGGTGAGGATGCGGGGTGTGGCTGCCCAGGACAGGCCCTGGGGGAGGCAACCGGGCAAACCAGCCAGGGCAGCCCCGGTCTGAGTGCGGAGGCCCTGGGGTTACTGCTCTGTTGTGGAGCAATTGTGGGGACTGGGTTCTCTGCTCCTCAAACATTATGACTGCAATAATAATACCTGTGTATGTAGTTCAGTCGTGTCCTACTCTTTGTGACCCCCATGGACTGTAGCCCGCCAGGCTCCTTGGTCTGCGGAATTCTCCAGGCAAGAATACTGGAGTGGGTAGCCATTCCCTTCACCAAGGGATCTTCCTGACCTACTGATCGAAGCCGGGTCTCATGCATTAAAGGTAGATTCTTTACCGTGTGAGCCATCGCGGAAGCGATAATAATGGCATCCCTTTTATGAGTACTTCTAGCCACATGTGGCACCCTGTAGCTCTTCCTTAATTAAGATTATGGGCTGTGTATGCCTCACAGAATCACTACCACTAGCTGAATGACCCTGGAAACTTGACTTACCTTTTTCTTCCACAGCGTCCTCACCTTTACGGTGCGGGGGGTTGGGGGCGGTGGTTAAAGGCACTTTCCTTGAGGGTAGAGCAGGAGGTGCTCAGCTGGCATCACAGCCAAGGTGCTGGAGCCTCGGAAAGGGGCAGGTGGAATTAGATCACATGATATCGCAGGAAAGGGATTTATCTTGGTGATTTAGGACGCTGGTTCCATGTAGGAATGCAAAGTTTAGAAACCAGGAAAGAACTGACAGAGAAGGATTTAAAATAAGATTTGATATGAAAGTGCCAACCTTGATCTTGAAATAAAACAATTGGCAATGGCAGACCCTGAGTAGAGTCCTGAGCATAGAAAACCAGTATCTGACTCACTGAAATCAGTATGAACAAAGTTGAGATCAACTACATAAAACATTTTATGGACCATAGAAGTCTTTCAACCAAGTAAATAAAGTATGTGGGGGAAAAAAGGCACCTTCCTTTTCAGATTGTATGAGGATCAAGTGGAAAGCCCTAGAACAGCCTCTGGCCCCAGGTAATGTTGAGCAAGCATCAGTAATCACTGATGTAGATTTCACATATGTGATTTCATGCCATCTCATGGCAATCCTGTGAGGTAGTACCTTTACTGAGGAGTGGCCCAGGGCATGCAAAAAGAAGCAAGCAAACTGGGATTTGACTCTGGGATTATCTGACTCTGAATCCTAAACTGTGGGTCCAAATAGTTGTGCCTCAGTGCTTTTTGTTTACCAACTCCATGTGAAGAGACACTGGTTGAATGCCTTACTATAAGCCAAGCTGTTGTGACCTTTATTAATCCACTAAAACTTCCAATAACTCAGTTTATAACCACACACAGAGCTCATCCAGCTGGGGACTGTGCTGGGTCCTGGATCTGTCTCTGTGAGTAGAACCTTGGTCTTGCCCACAAGGAGCTCACAGGCCAATCTGCAAATGAAGAGCCCCTACGTTGGCACATTTACACGTCTAATGACTCTTTGTGCTTGCAACTCCATCTGGGTAATTTCTTTTTATTTTTAAATCTTTTTTTGACTGTGCTGGGTCTTCCTTTCTCTGCATGGGCTTTTCTGTAGTTGTGGCTACTGGGGGCTACTGGACTTCCCTGGTGGCTCAGACGGTAAAGCGTCTGTCTGCCTACAATGCTGGAGACCTGGGTTCAATCCCTGGGTCAGGACGATCTCTGGAGAAGGTAATGGCAACCCACACCAGTTTTCTTGCCTGGAAAATCCCATGGATGGAGGAACCTGATAGGCTACAGTCCATGGGGTCGCAAAGAGTCGGACACGACTGAGCAACTTCACTTCATTTCTCCAGTCGCGGTTCAAGGGCTTCTCATTGTGGTGGGTCCTCTTGTTGTGAAGCACAAGCCCTGGAGCTTGCAGGCTTCAGTAGTTGCGGCACGGAGGCTCAGTAGTTGCAGCTCCCAGATTCTAGAGCACAGGCTCAATAACTGTGGCGCAGGGGCCACAGGTATGGAGGTAGCATGTGGATCTCCACGTGTGAGATCTTCCCAGACCAGGGATGGAGCCTGTGTCTCCTGCACTGGCATGTGAATTCTTTACACTGAGCCACCAAGGAAGCCCCAGACAGTTTCTTGAGCTCCCTTAATCTCTTTTGAGGGCCTTAAATAAACCATCAACCCGTACTTTGCATGAAATTCCCATTTCTAGGTTGAGGTTTTAAATGGACTGTTAAATAGGAGAAGGAAAGAAATTAGAAGAGATATTGGTCACCTATTCCTCAGTCTTCAGTTTATCCTTGAAAGACTAGGAAGATTCCCTGGTGGCTCAGACGGTAAAGCTACTGCCTGCAATGGGGAGACCTGGGTTCGATTCCTGGGTCGGGAAGATCCCCTGGAGAAGGAAATGGCAATCCACTCCAGCACTCTCGCCTGGAAAATCCCATGGACAGAGGAGCCTGATAGGCTACAGTCCATGGCGTCGCAAAGAGTCAGACATGACTGAGCAACTTCACTTCACTGAGGAAAGGAAAGACCACTGTAGGGTACACATACCTCTGGAAGTGGGTCTTCTCTAAGTTGTGGGCTTTAGAGAATTGCTTCCAGATTCTGGAAACGAGGTCAGGAAATGTCACTCACTGAGAAATTAGGTAGAAAGTCATTGATGTGATGGACTATCTGCAAGTATTCCCCACTTCACAAGATGTGCTGCAGCGGGAGACTTGAAACATCAAGATCAAACCCTTGCCTTTATGAAACAGATATTTACGGAATACTCTACAGGTACTATGTGAAACAGTGGGGATTTAAGGATGAAGCATACCCCCAACCCTGTACCCTAGGTGCCTCAGAGTGCTACCTGGAACTGGATGTAAACAAGAAAGGTATAACCTAATCAACTGAATTAATCTGAGTGGTTAAAGCCTTGATGTGACAATAAAAATGCACAGGCAGCATGGTGTCCTAGAAAGGAAGCATTCAAGCCATTCTTAGTCTTTAACCAGCCTCCAGGAGGGCCCAAGATCCCATCAGGAGAGGTGTGAGCTGTCTGGGTCAGAGAAAGCTTTTAGGACTCTCCACACTTGGGTAAATCTGTCACATTAGTACTTACAGAGGTTTTCTCTGTGCCCTGGGCTGTTCTTAGCACTTGACACCTAATGGTCCATTTAATCCTTGCAATAAACCAATGGAATAGGTATACTATCCCTCCAACAATTTCAAAATTTGATGCCTTGAGAGGTGTAAGTAACTTATTGAAGGCAACCATACAGCTGATCAGGGAGCAGAGAAGAGCCACGTGACATCGGGCCCCTGCTCTTACCCACAGCACTAGTAAGTCCTTCTGTAGGGACAGAATAGTCCTCTCTTGAGTGGTTGGGATTCCTCGGTCACTGGATCTTGGGTGGGTAGCACACAGTGCCTGCAGGCCTCTCATTGTGATTTAATTATGTGGCATTGGGTTTATTGCTGCTGCTGCTAAGTCGCTTCAGTCGTGTCTGACTCTGTGTGACCCCATAGACGGCAGCCCACCAGGCTCCGCCATCCCTGGGAGTCTCCAGGCAAGAACACTGGAGTGGGTTGCCATTGCCTTCTCCAGTGCATGAAATGAAAAGTGAAAGTGAAGTCGCTCAGTCATGTCCCACTCGTCTCATGTAAATGTCGGCCCCACCATTTCCTGGAGCCTGAAAGCCTCAAGGTGTTCCAAGAAAATAAAATTCACTCCAAAGGACCAAACCCCAAAGTGAATGGGTCAGGGTCCCCTCAAAGCACTGATGATATTGAAGCAGATCAGGACCCTATGGTCTGTCCCCCATGTTCTCTGCCTGCCTTTTGTCTGCGGAAAACTTTAGTCAAAGAATAAGTTTAATCAGAGAAACGAGAACACATGGAGGCAAAGAAAAACAGTCAAAGGACACCAAATAAAAATAATGTCATTAAGCTTAGTCAAGGACTTTTGGTTCTTTCTCAAGGGCTATAGATAATATTCTGAGCCATAGCCTGTGAGCTGTCCTATAGAGACTAATACCAGGTGCAAGAAATTAACTACATGATGACCACACTATACCCACAACAGGAGCAGCTACAGTTCTGAGAACTGGACTCAGAGAAATGGGAACAAACGGACCCTGGAACTGAAGATTAACTGTACCTAAAACAATCGTGATGATGCTGGTCAGGCCACCGATGACCAGTCTGAAGATGACAGTCAGAGCTGACTGTGCTGTTCTTGCACATGGCCCCCTCCTTCTGCCTATAAAACCTTTTGCCCCGCTGGTTGCCAGTTGGGGGAAGTTGGGTTTTGAAAAGACGTCTGCCCTTCTCCCTGAGTTGTTGGCATCTGAAATAAAGCAAACTTTCCTTTCCATCAACCTGGCTGTTTATGGGCTTTTAAGCAGTGAGCAGTCAGATCCCACACACTCTCTCGATAACAACACAAGGAAACGCAGCAGCAGAACCAGGGGTAGAACTCAGTTGCCTTGGCTTCAGTCACAGTTCTTTATACTTGGAAGGGAAAAAAAGGACATAAAATGCACAGGAATCAAGTTCTGAGGAAGTCTAAGCCGACTTAGAAACATACTTTTAAAGTACCCCACAACTGGGGACTTAAGTGTGTGTCACAGAGTGTGTTTCCTAGCAGCATCCTTGCTCCCTCAGGGTGGGAACTTTGAGGCCCCTGTAGAGTGAGGGGAAGCCCAGAGCCCAGGGAGAATGGAGCCTGGTTTAGAATCTCCAGATAAGTGCTGAGCCCAGAAGGTGGACTCGAACCTACAACCTTTCGTAGAGATTTGGAAATGGGTTGAGTTAAACAGAAAGCACCTGCGAGGCCACCAGAGAGGTTCTTAGACTTCTCCTGTTAGCGTCTTAGGACTGTGTGCAGTCAGGCAGAGAAGGCTTGTCCTGGCAGTGTTGTCGTGGACCTGGCCCGGGATTTTACTAATAGAAAATTGATGGCTAGGCTCCTAACCCCTCCCATTTCCAAGCCCTTGAGATATTACAGCAGGACCCAGAGGATGCAGTTCTAGTCAGAAAGGATCTTAGATTTGATCTTATTGATGATGTCGTCTAAGAATAGGGCCTCCAGGTTTGGGGAAAAAGTCCCTCTGGAATCAAGAAGATCTGAAAGAGCCAGAAAGTATTCACTGTTTCGATTCAACTCAGTTCAACTCAACTGAATTCAACAGATTCAACTCAACATTTACTGTGTACCAGGCACTGTGTTGGGGCTCCCCTCATAGCTCAGTTGGTAAAGAATCTGCCTGCAATGCAGGAGACTGGAGTTCGTTTCCTGGTCGGGAATATCCTCTGGAGAAGGAAATGGCAACCCACTCCAGGAGTCTCATCTGGAGAATCTCATGGACAGAGGAGCCTGGTGGGCTACAGTCCATGGGGTCACAAGAGTCAGGCATGACTTAGCAACTAAACCACCACCAACTAGCGCTGTGCTGGGAGCTAGGAATACCACAGGGAACAAGATACGCAAAACTGCCTGCAAGAAATTCGTAAAGTGGAGAAGAGCTGCTTTTAAGACAGAGTTCTCCTCCTCCGAGGAAGTGACTCTTTCTCTGCAGCTCATGGGATGAGGGGCCCCTGGGGAGAGTAGCTGCCAATTAATCTGCAGTTCTCCTGTCTTCAGAATCAGCACTGCCCAAGACTTATTGCTTCATTCAGCCCTCTGACACTGCTGAATGATTTTTTTTAAATCATATCTAGATTTTCCAGTTTTTCCTGGCAGAAGCTTCAGTCTCCTGTAGGCTACTCTGTCCTAAATAGTGGAAGTCACATGAGTTTAACTTTCATGTCCTTTCTCAGTTGTTTTTTGATGATTTGAATGGGAATCCAAGGTCATAGTTATGAATATCAAGTCTCTTACCCTCCAGCAGTGTAGAAATAAAGGCTTCTTTTTTTTTTTTTTTTTAAAGAAGGAAAACCTTCCTTAGGTTTTGAGGCGCTTCCTTCCTATACACTGTAGGTGGCTGGCATTGATGTGCTCTCTCACCTCAACTGCCTGGGAGATGTGTGGAGGCTTTATAACAGGAAGGAGACCAAAGGTTTCCAGTTTCCAAGTGGCCAGTCCAAGATTCCAAGCGATAGCTTCAGTTCCTGACTTAATGTTTGCCTGGGCAGTAGGAACTTAGAGGAAAACGCAAAGTATGTGTGTGTGTGAGTGTGTGTGTGTGAGTGTGTGTGTGTGTGTGCGTGTGTGTTGTGGCTTGTTTAAAAGGGTCTAAATACGTGGAGAACAGGCTTGTGATTGCCAGCGTGAGGGAGGGATGGATTGGGAGTTTGGGGTTAGCAGATGCAAACTGTTATGTATAGGATGGATAAACAGCAAGGTTCTACTGTACAGCACAGGGAACTGTATTCAATACCCTGTGAGAAATCATAGTGGAAAAGAATATGAAAAAGTATATATATGTATAACTCGATCACTTTGCTGTACAACAGAAATGAACACATTGTATATCAATTATACGTCAATAAAATAAGTTTTTGAAAATGAATACATGAAAAGGGTCAAAAAGAGAGTAAAAGGAGAAGTAGGTTTGTGGCAGAAAGTCAGTGATAGCAGTTTGAAGAAGCTGGTCCTGGTCACCATTTCTTGAAAAACCAGGAGACTTTAAAAGATGATAAGTGGCTCATCGGTTGCTGGGACCAGCCCCAGGGTGATTTTTTTTTCATTTACTTAAGATGAGATAATGAAGGCTCAGGGGGCTTTCTGTCCTCTCCCCGCTCCCTTCTCCTCACTGACTTCACCCCACCCCACTTGGCTTACAAAGACACCAGTTCCCTTTCCACTCTTGAGAGGCCTTCGAGTCTGTATTCTTTAACCAGGTCTGCAGCTGAGCAGGACTGTCAGTCAGGTTTGCAGCCCTATAGAGTCCCAGGTGGATTTGCTGAGAAGCCAAGGAAGTCTCCAGTCTTCACTAGCATGGGCTCCTCCAAGTCCTGGGCGGGGGGGAGGGAGGGGGGTTGTGATGGGTGGAAAGTGGGCACCAGTGTCCTGATTCCTCAACATTTGCTCTTGTGATATTTGCAGAAGTATAATGCTTCAACTAAGGTTGGTCAAGACAGCTGTCTTCTTCCTTTGTGACTTCGACTTGGGTTATGGGATACGAGTAGCTTTGGATACTTTGGGGATTTGTTGAAAGGACTACTAACTGAGGAGTTTCATTTTAGGGGGCTTAGAAGGATGTATTTCTGGTTTCTTTCTTTCTTTTTTGTTACTTCTGTGCTGCATTGTTGTCAATGTGGGAATAACATCCAGGAATATTTTTATCGCCCACAGGGCTGGCTCAACCTGGTAGCTACACGCAGCTGCAGGGCCAGAGGTTGTAGAGCAATAAGAGAAGATCCTGCAGTGTCTGGCCCAGATGTGCCAGTGAAAGAGAAGTGAGGTTTGAAATGTGCAAGGTCAGAAGCTAACCCAGGGGAAACGCTCCCAGGCATCAGGCATGCAGAATCCCAGGCACAGGACTCAGTTCTCCTCAATACATGATCCAAACAAAAGTTCTTTCCTGCCAAGAATCTACTCAATAATGTAATGAGTATTATTCTAAGTGAAGCATCACATGAAATAGATATTTTTCAGAATTTCTATATTTATAGGGCACAAACCTGTAACATTCTTACAAAAGCGTGTACATTTGTGTGTGAAGTCATACATATATCCAATAATTAATAATAAAAATATAATTTTAATCAACCATACCAGAGGAAAGACTGACTTGTCTTTCTGTTTCTCACTCTATAAAAAGTTATGAAATTATTATCATAGAAAAAAGCTCTGCAGCCAAAAAATGTGTAGAAAAGCAAGCATTGCTGAAATGGTCAAGATGGTTTGTGAAGAGACGGTATGATATTGTTATAGATTTTGTAATGTTTAACATATCTATGAGCCTTTGAAGTTTACTGAGATTTCTTTTCTCATTTGAAATAAATGTTCACAATCATAACTGATTTCATCTTAAAATTTTGTATTTGTGTTCATAGTTTTATGTTTTTTAAGCCTCTCCCCTCTCAAATATATGTATATCTACAAAACTGTATCTACTCTTGAGTCAATTACACTGCATTTCTGAGACTCATTTTCCATATGGCTGCCAGCCCATCCCTCTCTCCCCACCTCTTCCAATAAGGTTGTATTTCTCCCTGAATTTTTTTCATTCTCACTTGCCAGGATAATCTCTTATTTAATCCCAGCCAACGTGTTTTCCCATGTCTTAAATTCTTGTAAAATCAGCAGCAAAGATCTTTGCAATGCCTGGCAGGCAAAATACTTGTAGGCATATTAAATTTGGTCTAATTAAAAGCTCAAATGCAACCAATTGTTTCACTCCATGTTTTATTAGGGAAGGGAAGCCTTTAAAAGAAATGAGCCAGAGGATTCTTCTCATTTTGAACACTCAGTTCAACTATTTCCTTACTGCTATTTGTAATAAAAAGAAAGTTCTGATTAAGAAGGGTCAATGATTATGCTGATGGAAAAAAATATGTACAGTAAACCTGTCTTGGTGGCACAGTCTTATGTGAGTCTTTGAGGTGGTGCTGGGGAGCGAGCTAATGACTGGTCCATGAGTTGCTAGACTAAACATCTGACAAACGTTTTTTAGTCTAATTTTTTTCTTGCATAGAATTGAGTACTCATGTTTAGACTAGTGCTCTGAGCTGAAGTGTAAGTTGTCTTTCTTTCTTTCCGCCTCTTTTCTCCCTTACTTTCTACTGTCATTCTTCTCCATCCAATATACACACGTTTAAGTCTTGACTTTAAATACGTCTATATTCTTATAAAACGTGTCATTTTGTTTGTGTGTGTATGTGCATCTATTTATATGGATGGCATGCGTGAGTGCTGATTTGCTTCAGTCGTGTCTGACTCTGTGCGACCCTATGGATTGTAACCTGCCAGGCTCCTCTGTCCATGGGATTCTCCAGACAAGACCACTGGAGTAGGCTGCCATGCGCCCCTCCAGGGGATCTTCCTGACCCAGTGATTGAGCCTACATCTTTTATGTCTCCCGCATCAGCAGGCAAGTTCTTTACCACTAGTGCCACCTGAGAAGCCCCATATGGATGGCATGCAATATTAATATTGCTTCCTACTTTTCTCACTCAACACTGATTTTGAAGTCTACAATAACGGTTTATATGTTTTTGTATAGTTTTTATATAGATACTAGAAGTATCTGTTTCTGTTTTGTTAATTATTGCTAACTTTGTTGAAAGAAATGAATTTTGGTACAGTGAAATCCACTAAAATTTTGCCATATGGTTTATATATTTCCAGTCTTGTTCAGAAAAATCTCTCCCTCCCTGGAGCTCACAATGATGGTCTCCTACATTTTCCTGGTAGCGTTTAGCTTTTTTTCTTTTACATCAGACATTTGTTTTTGTATATAAGTAGAAAATCTAGCTTAGTTTTCTCTGCCTTTTGTTCCAGTTTTTTCTAATCATTTTCTAAATAGCTTTTCACGTCTCAAGAGGTCCATGGTGGCCTAGTGGTTGGTATTCCAGGTTTTCACAGCTGCAGCCTAGGTACAATCCCTGGTCAGAGAATTGAGATCCCATAAGACATGTGAAATGGCCAAAGCAAACAAACAGAAACAAAAAAACCCAAACCTCTTAATGTGTGTTATTATCTTTCTTATGTGTGATATTATCTTTCTTATGTATCAGGTGCATGGGTCCAATGGTGAATTCTAATGGGACCCAAAAGCAGCCTTCATATATATAAGTAAGTCTCCTACATACAAACCTTCAAGTTGCCAACTTTCAAAGATGAGCATGGGTGCTTGCACGTCCAATCATGTGAGTCGGTTCCTGTGACTGGTGTACACTGTCACGTGTGAGCATCCTCTACAAGAGGTTGTGCTTTGTGCAGCTTACCATGAAGACCTTCTGGAATTGGAGGTCCAGAGGAAGGATGAAGAGCGACAGAGGAAGAAGAGTAACTGGGGAGCCAAAGAGATTCATGATGTGGGAAATGGCAAGGGGATTTTCTTGACTTGAAGAGGCATTGTTAGTTTTGTGGTCTCCACAAAAAATGGCAACCCACTCCAGTATTCTTGCCTGGAATGGACAGAGGAGCCTGGCAGGCTATAGCCCATGGGGTTGCAAAGAGTCGGACACGACTGAACAACTTCACTTTTACTAGTTTTTGAGGCCCAAGACCCAAACCTAGAGCTGTACGTGAGGGTTGCAGCAGCCATTTAGAATGCAACCCAGGGCTACTGTGTTATCTACGATGAGAAAGAAAGAGCTACTAGGCAGACATCACGGGATCGTTTTTTTAAGAGGGTAGATAGAATTGAATCCAGCAAGGAACCAGGAACCATCAATGTCAGGCGTGAGTGAAACTGCAGTTTGCCCCCTCTGTCTCTTACCACTGATGATCCTTCAGCTCTACCATCGGCCACCACCCCTCTCTCCTCCAGCAGGTAACTCTTCTTGCCTGTTCACTCAGTGCAAGCCCCTGTATGCCAGCTGTTGTACTGTACTATACTTTTCAAGGTACTGTACTGTATGATTAAGCATGTTTTATTTTTGTATTTGTTTTTAACCTATTATTTGTGTGAAAAGTATTATAAATCGATTACAGTATAATACTATATGTGTGCTAAGTCACCATACGGTCAGTTGTGTTTGTTGGGTAATTATGCTAATTTTGTTGGATTTATGAACAAATTGGACTTACAAATGTGCTCTTGGAATGGAACTTGTTTGTGTGTAAAAGACTCACACTGTATATTAATAGCACATATGTGTACATATATATATATATATATATATATATATATATAATGGCTCCAGGAATCCTTCAGTAACATTAGGCTTGTCTTGCTCTTTAAAGGAGATTTCTCCACTATGGAAAATACAAACCAATATCAAGAATCTTAAACACAGGGACTTCTCTGGTGGTCCAATGGTGAAGACTGCCTTCCAATGCAATGCACGGGGTGCGGATTCAATCCTTGGTGGGGAAGCTAAACTCATATACCTTGCTGCCAAAAAAACCAAAACATAAAATAGAATATTTTATGTTTTATAACAAATATTGTAACAAATTCAATAACCACCCCCTCCCCCGGCCCCAGCCCTGCCGACACACACACACAGAAAAGAGTTGTGGGCACAGATCTCTTGACTATGTGTGTGTTTACACCTACTAGTACCCAATGGCATGTCCATGTCTTCTACATATTTAAAAGGAAGGTAACAATCTTCATCCCGAGAGCCTCCACTCACCCCTCAGATGGGCCTGATGGTGCATGCGTTACATTATGTGGCTTACCCTGTCTTTGTGCCAAAATTTAGGGAACCCATGTAACGCAAACAGAGAGAAATTCGTAACTTTAACAATATATTGAAAAAAATAAACAAACAAGGGAAGTTGAAAACAAATGTTAGGCAATTTTCTCAAGAAGTTAAAAAATGGCAGCGGTGCAAACCCAACAAGGAGGGAAGTAACAAAGAAATTAATGGAAGCAGATACTAACCAAACTAACACAAGCCCCCAGAAGATTAATTAGCTAAACATATTTGGCTGTTTGAAAAATTGGAATGATAGATTTCTGGCAAGGTTGATCAAGGAAGGAAAAAAAAGGCAGAAATATATAAAAAGTAGGGTTATGGAGATGAAAATGACTGTGAAATGCTACCATGATGAACTGTTTCAAGTAAATATGAAAACTTAGGTGAAGCAGATATGTTTTGGGGAAAGTAAGAAAGGCAAAAATTGGTGGAAGAACAGGTAATTTATATAGTGTACTGATTACTTGGTTATTTAATGACTATTGAAAACAAAGACCTCCACTGTCCAGGATTTGGCCTGGGTAGTTTCTCAGAGAAATTTTCCCAAACGTTTAAGAATCTCTATCTTCCGTAAGTTGTTTCAGAAAATTGTAAAACAGGGAAAGCTGCCAAAGTCAGTGAAGGGTCTAAATATACAAACAGATGATGACTAGATCACATATAAAAATAGAACTCTGACCCAAAACAGGCAATAATTGGCCCAGGAAACTAGTCCATAATCTATGGTAACCAGCCTAGGAAGCTGACTATCTCCAAGTCAGACTTGTAGAAAGTTAGACCACTGTCTCTAGCAAACAGTCCAGGAAACCAACAATAATCTTTGCAGTCATCAGCCCTGAATAGCCAGGACTTGATTAATAACTGACAGCTTCTCTACTTTTTGTCCCTATTTCTAATCTAGGGCCAACAGGAGAAAGCAAAAGGTGTGCCCCTAACCCATCACACAGAAGGGCCCACTAGTTAGCCCTCCTACAGCCTCCCCATGCCGACGACCTCCAAGCAGGGCAAACCTCCAGCCTTCTGTCATTTTCACTAACGCTTTCCCCCTCTTCTGCCTGCCTTTGAGTCTTTTCCCAAATGCAAGTGATGGTGGCTGACTCTCTTGCTTCAGCAAGCTCTGGATAATAACCCTGTCTATTCTCATCTGGTTGGTCTTTGTTTATTTCTACACAGTTTAGGAAGTAAATGAAACCTTAAGCAATTATAGGATCATTTCACTTATTGTCACAGATACAAAATCTTAAACACATTTTACATTTTATTAAAATATGCATATTTGTATATCTTGAGCATAAGCAGGCTTTACATGAGAAATGTATAAGAATGGTTTCACATCAAAGAAATCTATCACTGTAAATTACTATTTAATCATCTAAAGGAGAAAATCCATAAGGGTATCTAAGTAGATGAAGGAAAAACATTTGTTGAAGTTTAACACCTATTTACATAAAAAATGCTCAGAAAACCAGAAGAAAGGAGCCTCTGTGCCTATATAAAGGCAAGTATACTAAAATCCTACAACAGAAATCATGCTTATTGAAGAAATTTTGATATATTTCCTTGAAGATAACAATAAATAGGATGCCACAGGGTGCCACTGTTACCTACCATGATATTGCAAAATTTAGCCAACATTGTAAGAGGAAAAAAGCATATGAGCTATATGAGGATTTAAGGAGAAAACTAATAGTTATTACTGAAGTTAATATAATTATCTTTACTAAAAAAAAATTCAGTAGTATCATCAGAAAAGGAATAGAACTAATAAGAAAATTCACTTTGTTTTCCAGATACAAGATCATTTTTACAAAACCAATGGTGTTCCTCTAGGACAGAAGCTAAAAAATATAACAGAAATAGAAGAGGGATGAGTAGGCCTACTCCAAATATTTGTGGCATCTGGGACAAGAATACAAAATGAAGACACATCAAATATTTAAATATCTAAAATTAAAAACCAAAGCTAGAACATCCCTGGTAGTCCAGTGGTTAAGAATCTTCCCCGCAATTCAGGGGATGCAGATTCAGTTCTTGGTGAGAGAGTTAAGATCCCACATGCTGAAGAGCAACTAAGCCTGCATGCCACAAATACTGAAGCCCATGCATGCGAGTGTGTGTCACAACTAGACAGCTTGGGTGCCACAACTATAGGGCCTACGCTCCACAATTAGAGTCTCCGCACCACAACAAAAGATTCCTCCTGAAGATCTTCTACGTTGAAGATCTGGTGTGCCAAAACTAAGACCCGATGCAGGCAAATGAATAAATATTAAAAAAAAAAAAAAAACCCACAAAGCTATTTAAATTGTTGCATATAAGACAGGAGTACATTTAATGATACCTACCAGCAAGCTCACCATTTGTTTGTCTCACTACATCAGCGTCTGAAAGTGGAGACGGAGGACCAATGTTTCTTTCTGCCATCAGGCCAATAGCACATAGCTGCGTTAGGCTCCTGGGAAATACACTCCAAGACAGAGATTTGCACGTAGGTGGTTTAATGGGGGAACAGAACCTCTAAGAGAGAATGGGCCCTGCGTGAGAGTGTGGGAAACAGGATTGGGCAGATGGAGAAGTTTCACTTAATTGTTAGAAATTACACGAACTATTATTAAATGATTTCATCAGGAAAACCATTTACAGTTCTAGTATTTATTATCTATCTAGTTGCCAATATAAAAATTCTGTATTATGTCTCATCCATGTTATGTCTAACCCTGGGTTTTTTGTTTTGTTGATTTTTCCCGTTTCATTTCAGCAGTTTGATTATGATGTGTCTGGGTGGGGATTTCTTTCGGTTTAATTTTTTTCAAATTTAATCAGCTACTTGAATCTGGAGTTTGCTTTTTTTTTTTCCTTTCTGTCTTGCAACAAATTGGGGGAGCTTTTACACTAAAAAGAAACCTGGGTTTGATCCCTGGGTTGGGAAGATCCCTTGAAGAAGGGAAAGGCAACCCATTCTGTATTCTTGCCTAGAGAATTCCATGGACAGAGGAATCTGGAGGGCTACAGTCTATGGGGTTGCAAAGACACGATAGAGTGACTGACATGCACATGTTAAATTTTCTCTATCCTCTGTGATCTCTGTAATTGAGCTTATCCAGTGAATATTTTTACTTTGGATATTGTATTTCTCAATTCTAAATTTCTATTTTATTTTTTAATATCTTCTATTTCTTTGCTGAGATTTTCTAGTGTTCTGTTTGTTTCCAGAATGTTCATAATTGCTTTTTGAGAGTTTTGATGAAACTTCCTTAAAAATCTTCATCAGACAATTCCAACACTTCCATCTTTGGGCATTAGTATCTGTTGATTTCTTTTCTCACACAAGATGACAGTGTCCTGGCTTTTACGGTACCAAGTAGTTTTGGACTGTATTTTAGAAATTCTGTGTATTATGCTATAAGACTCCTGTTCCTCTTTAAATCTTCTATTTTAGCAAGCAGTCAACCCATTTAGATTTAGAACACACATCCTGGCCCACTTTTTGTGGGCTGTGGTTTGAATGTTAATTTAACTTTTAAACTTTTGCAGTACTATTCTGGTTTGCCCCACTGTGTACTACTGAAAGGCCGATCTGAAACCTGGGTGGTATTCCACACTGTGGTTCAGTTTGCAAAGCTTTTGATGTGCTGATTCTGGTCAGTTTAATGCTTGAGCCACTCAGAGATGAGCCTGGGACTTAAATTAAAAGGTCTTTTACTCCCTCCTTTCCATAATCCTTTCCTGACTTTCTAGCTGGGAGGGAAGGGGATGTTGCCTCTTTGCTGCTTAGTGCTGGGTGAATACTGTTAACAGGGCAATACCCCAGAGCCTCAGGTAAGGCTCAGGCAATACCCCAGAGCCTTGGTGGGAGGAGAAGTGCTGCTTCTGTGTGTGTTTATTTAGTGTGGAGCAGGGAGCATCACAGAGCTCCTCCCCACTGTCTCTCAGAAAGGGAAGGGGAGCCACTTCTTTGCTTGACCTTCATTTTGTGCAGAGTGGGGATGGTGACAGTGGGCAACGGGGTGGTCGGGGGCTGGGTGTGTTGCACCACTTATGGTATTTGCCTGGATTAGGTCTGTTAGAGTAAAAAATGTTCCATCCTATAGTCATCCTCTTGGTCTTTTATTAAGAAAGAGTTGTTTTCTGTTTTGTTTTAGTTTGTACCTGATAGTGGTTCCAGGTCATGGGTTGCTCTAGGTCCCAAGATATATGACAGGATATTAAACAAAGAAAAAAAATACTCAAGAAACTTACTGCTGGATTGTCCCTTAAGTCCTAAATTCTCCAGTTGGTTTACCGTCTTCTCATCACCTTTTAGAGTCTACTTACAGTTGCTTTTATGTTTTACTCTAGAGTTCTTGGATGTAATTAGCAGGAGGAATAGAGTGGAATGCATTTATTCATATCTGACCTGAACCAGAGGCTCCTTTTTCAGGGCTTTGATTAATCTCATTATGTCTGTAAATGTACTTATTTTATATTCTTTCTGACAATTACACCATTTGACTTTCTTCTGTTGTATTGTTTGCAGTGACTGCTGACTCTTGCCTGTAGTGTTTGTTATTTTGACTTATGGACTTAAATAAGTAGGGCTTTCTCTGTGTCATGGGTTAAGGGTATATTCTTCTAAGTGTTTTGCATTTACTCATGTCCATGGATTTATGGAGAAGACTCCTGAGAGTCCCTTGGACTGCAAGGAGATGCAACCAGTCCATTCTGAAGGAGATCAGCCCTGGGGTTTCTTTGGAAGGAATGATGCTAAAGCTGAAACTCCAGTACTTTGGCCATCTCACGTGAAGAGTTGACTCATTGGAAAAGACTCTGATGCTGGGAAGGGTTGGGGGCAGGAGGAGAAGGGGACAACAGAGGATGAGATGGCTGGATGGCATCACGGACTCGATGAACGTGAGTCTGAGTGAACTCTGGGAGATGGTGGTGGACAGGGAGGCCTGGCGTGCTGCGATTCATGGGGTTGCAAAGAGTCGGACACGACTGAGCAACTGAACTGAACTGATGGATTTATGTAGAAGATCTTGGTTTCAGCTACTGTAATAAAAATTGTGTGATATTGGTGAAAGCATAGACACAGAAATTAATGAAATACAAAATCCAGAGATTGACTCATGCATATATATAGTTAATTGATTTTTTTGACAAATATGCAAAGGCAATTTAATGAAGAAAAAATGGTCTTTAAAAAAATAATGCTGAAACAATTGGACATGTATATTAAAATTTTGATCTTGACTCATACATTATATACATAAATTAATCCCAGATGGATCATAGACCTAAATGTAAAACCTGAAACTATAAAACCTCTAGAAGAAGAAGAAAAAAAAAACAACTTTGTAATCTTAGGTTAGGCAAAGGTTTTTAGGACATAAAAATATAATCCATAAAAGAAAAAAAAATTGATCAACTAAGCTTCATCAGCACTAAACACATCACTATTCAAAAGATATTGCTAAGAGAATGGAAAGACAAGCCACAAGCTGGGAGAAAATATTAGCAAAAGGTCTTCAAAGGTCTTCAACGGCCTCCTCTACCACACAGAGTTCTTTAGAAGCCAAGTCCTTGGGCTGATGAAGTTCCTGAGTGTGACAGTCAATTTTATGTCACCTTGACTGGGCTGTAGTTGTTGTTATTCAGTTGCTAAGTCATGTCTGACTCTTTGCAGCCCCATGGACTGCAGCATGCCAGGCTTCCCTGTCCTTCACTATCTCTTGGAGTTTGCTCAAATTCATGTGCACTGAGTCGATGAGACTATCCAACCATCTCATCCTCTGTTGCCCCCTTTTCCTCCTGCCCTCAATCTTTCCCAGCATCAGGGTCTTTTCCTGACTGGGCTGTAGAGTGCTTGGATTAAACAGTGTTTCTGGGTGTGTCTGTGAGGGTGTGTTTTTTTAAATGAGATTAGCATTTGAATCTGTGCACTCAGTAAAGCAGATTTTCTCCCTAATTTGGGTGGGCATCATCCAACTGGGGGCTTGTAGCAAACTAAGAGGTATAAGAAGTTTGCTTCTTTTGCTTCCTGTCTTCGTGAGCTGTGACACTGGTCTTCTCCTGCTCCCAGACTAGGATTTACACTTTTGACTATACTGGTTATGAGGCTTGTGGACTAGAATTAATCATTGATTTCCCTGGGTCTCTAGCTTGTAAATAGCAGATCATGGGACTTCTCAGCCTCCAATTCAACACTGACAATCTCTTTATATCTACACTTACATTTCTATATATCCTATTGTTTCTGTTTCTCCAGAGAACCATGACTAATACACTGAATCTTGAGAAGGAAGAAACACTGGTTATGTTCAGTGTGAAAGAGAGATACAGTCTAGGAACCTGCAGATCCAGTTTCTGTCTTCTATCCATAACCCAGATCACTCAGAATACCCACAGGGAATGCAAAACCAGAACAGAACAAACAGATCTCAAAGCAATAAGTATGTCTAGATTTGATGAGAACTTATTTCCCACAAGAAAGGAATAAGGTTAAAAAGAATTCTAATTGCTGCATGCATCATTTTAACTTGGGGATCACACTCTGCACATGCAGTCTCATCCCAGCCACCAGGTCTGTTACTGGCTCAGATCATAGGAAGTGGTAACAGGTTCAGTTTATATATCTTAAAATAAATGTCAAACCTAAAGGAAATCAACCCTGAATATTCATTAGAAGGACTGATGCTGAAGTTGAAGCTCCAATACCTTTGGCCACTTGATGCAAAGAGCCAACTCAACTGGAAAAGATGCTGATTCTGGGAAAGATTGAGGGCAGAAGAGGGCGACAGAGGATTAGATGGTTGGATGGCATCACTGAGTCAATGGACATGAGTTTGAGCAAACTCCGGGTGACAGTGAAGGACAGGGAAGCCTCATGTGCAGCAGTCCATGGATCATAAAGAGTCGGACATGACTGAGCCACTGAACAATAAATGTACCCTTGAAAAGCAATTTATTGTTTTGTGTGTACACACAGGTCACTCTGGTCTGTTCATTCAACTCAGACACCTATGCATGTGTGCCTGCTCAGCAGCTTTTCGTGTCCGACTCTTCGAGATCCTTTGACTGTAGCCCACCAAGCTCCTCCGTGGGAGAATACGGTACAAGGCAAGAATACTGGAATGGGTCATCATTTACTTGTCCAGGGGATCTTCCCAACCCAGGGATCAAACCCGTCTCCTGCATCTCTTGCATTGCAGGCAGATTCTTTACCCATTGAGCCACCTAGTCTGCGTTTTCACTACCGTCTGAACCCACCCTTCCCTTAACAGAGCCACTTCTTTCCTTGAAGTGCTAGACAATAACTTGCCCCCAGCAAGGCTCCTAATCTCTTCCTCAACCTTACAGCATATAAAATATTGGGCAATGGTTGTGTATTTGGTGTGTGTGTGCTGAACATCTTAGTTTATTCAACCATTCCTCAAAGAATTTAGTTTCTCATAAACCCTGTATTTGTCATCATTCTGATCACTCACTCAGGCAGATTTCCTTAGATGACTAGGCTGCATTTTCAACTCAGCAGGTAGTATCATCTCACTCATATGTAGCGGAGGACTGCAACCAATCATTTGGACTAATTCAAAGTGACATCCCATTAGAAAGCAACAGTCACATAAGATACTTTTAGAACTTGCAGTCAACTATCACAACATGAGAGCAGAGCAGTTCCCTGGAGAACGCTGATGGAGAGTACTTGAAGGCTGAATTCAGCCTCTCCCCATCTTCTTTCCCCCATCCAGCCTGTGAAGTTGTGTCTTGTGACCAGCACCAGTCAGACATTATTTTGTGTTATGCTAAGATGAAGTCTGCTGGAGGAAGCTGTTGAGAGGGCTAAAAAGCCAGCTTCAATTACACTTAGGGGTTCTGAGAGGGCAGACATTTTGTCTTAGAAACTCTAAATGCCAAGGACACAGTAGTGTCCACAGACATGGCTTATTGAAGGCTTAAAGAAATCACGTTTATCCAGATATAATTCCTGACTACCCACTGTCCAAGTTATGAATTTTGATCTTTTATTTAAAATTTTAAAGTTATTACACACATGAAACTGAAAATTCTTCTTGGAGGTAGGTAGGGTCATAATATGGAGAAGGAAATGGCAACCCACTCCAGTATTCTTGCCTGGAGAATCCCTGGGACAGAGGAGCTTGGTGGGCTGCCATCTATGGGGTTGCATAGAGTCAGACATGACTAAAGCGACTTTGCAGCAGCAGCAGGATCATAATAAAACATTCCAAGAATGCACTAGGTGAGGTTCATACTGGCTTGTCTACAAGTTTATGGTTTGTACTTAGAAAATTTATCAGAAGACCAGGGACACAGCTTTAAGGTTGTGTTAACTCATATAGTGTATCCCCCAGTTAGATCTGCTTTTCTTTCCCTCCATTAATGATTGCCTATTAAAAGATGACTTACTTTGGAATTTGTAACTAAGGGTCTCTTTCATGGTACTTTGCTAGTTAAGTTTTGCTCCTAGTGATCACTGTATATATAGTAATCACATGATCACATTTAATATTCTGATGGTTTTATTAACAAGTATATAATACATATATTGCATACTGTATATAGTATATGAGGACTGTACAGTACAAATTTATGTTCACAGTTTGACATGACAAAATGTCATTACTGAATTCCCATTGGACTACAGAGTAGAAACAGAGAAGGAACATTAAACATTCACATCTTTAGTAAGAAAGATTACCAAAATGTTTCAGTATTTGCAAGTATACTAATGCATGCTAAAAACCTTTACCCATTCAGTCTTATTAGCTTATAAAATATATTACACTTTATTAAAAATTTCTGCATAGTTTATACAAGTATTAAAGTACTGTAAATGTAATAATCCTGCTATATTTGCAGGTATGGTTTAAGAGATGCTAAGCAGAAAGATTATTTTGACCCTCTAAC
Organism: Nanger dama; assembly: GCA_917880005.1. Taxonomy (NCBI): domain Eukaryota; kingdom Metazoa; phylum Chordata; class Mammalia; order Artiodactyla; family Bovidae; genus Nanger; species Nanger dama. The sequence goes on from CAKJTW010000001.1 coordinate 48,198,031, forward strand.
ACTAAGTACATAACAGCAAAAAAAAAAAGTGCTAGTATTTGTAAAACATAGTATTGTTGTAGCCCTCGTTTAATGCATGTAAAATGGCTTTGTAAATTTATTAAGTGAATTTGCAATCATTTAGAAATTGTTAACCTTGACCAAGAAGAGACTAAAGACCACTCTGAGCAACTTCATGCATGACAGTGATTCCTTCAAGATGACTGTGTGTGTTCAAACCAACCAAATTATTTTAAAACCTTAGACCTTGGAGATTGTCTTTTAAACAATCTAATCAGGAATGATGTGCAGATATACAGTATCAGCAATATAGTTTTTCAAATTCCACATTAGTGCAACACTGATAGTGCAGATGGGTGTTTAAAAAAATATACACATACATATAGAGTTCCCCTGTAAATCTGTTTCAAGGCTCTTGAAACTTTCTGGTATTTAGCCATTTCCTTAGTTGAACATAGCTATGCTGCTAACACATTCTCCAAACCAGGTGATTTAGAATGTTAATGCCCATTTAAGATGTAGGTTCACATTTTAGAACTCTAAAATTATGATGGCTGCAGATTTAATTTTTCTGACTTCTGCCCCAGGATGACACTTGGATAATCATCAAAGAAATTCTATAACCAACAGAATTTATACAAGACCAACTTCATGTTTACAAATCATTCTCATTAATTTAAAATATTAAAAATTAAAATCACCATTGGTAGTAACATGGCATATCATTAAAACCACACGTTCAAGGGTACCTTATCTTGTATTGGAGGTCTTCCACAATAATAGCTAAAAATTACTAAGATACTAAATTTCTCAACTAGCATATTAAAATACAAATATATATAAAAAAGGAATTTTGGTTAACAGCCAATTGGTAACTGAAGTATATAGGCCAGCAGGGAACAGAACAAGGCTTCCTGGGTTGCTTTATTTTCAGAGTTGAAGTGTATCCTTGTTATGAAGTGTATCTTTGTTACCATATCTAGCAGGTTGAATAGTAATGTAATAAGTCTTTGCAGGGTCCTGCTTGTTTTGAAAAAAATTTAAACACGCTATAGCAAACACGAATTAAATTTCATGAGAACCCATGAAGCTTTCTATCAGCTGGACTTTGACTCAAAGCTAATTATCCAAAGATCAATTTTCTACCCTTTTTTTGCCTCTTTTCCCACCTTCAAGATGGGTTAGAACATGCACAAACTGGTTAGCTCATTAAAAAAAAAGTTCTTTGCACTCCAACTTCATTCTTCAGTATGTTGTGGAAGAACCATTTCAAGCTATAAACACTTTGGCATGAATGTGACTAAGCATCTACAATATAGACAATACCTACTTTTCCAAGAGCCATTAAAAAAAAAATCCCTCAATTAATGTCATAGTTGCAAAAAAAAAAAAAAAAAAGCCTCATAAGGATGGTTTAATATTCTAAACAAATTTTGCAGTGCTTCAGAAAAAAAAACAAAAAACCAAGTGCCACATAACAAATTACTCTGCATTTCTCAACTATATCTCCTTTCAGTTGGATCCGAGGGCTGATAAGCGGGATCTCTTAGGTGCGCAGTCCCTACAACTCACTTTTATTAACATGGCGCCATCCAAGTAAGCTCCCCACTCGATTGCAGGCCTCCAGAATCACTCATGCACTGATGTTTTAAAAACAACTGAACAGTACATTCCTCCCAGTTACGGTTGTGTTGGATCCTGAGTTGTGGCTGGGATGAATCTTCAGGATTCCGTTCTTCTCTCTGCTCCTCCTTCCTTTATCGAGGGATGAATGCGCATTTACTTACATGCACCCACACTAGACCACCGTTGCCCACTTTCTTCAAATTAGGACCAATGGCATTTCTATGCGTAGATTATTTTTATTGGCATTTACACTATGGTGCTCAAAAGCCTGCTTTTGAAAAACTTCCCCTAAAATAATGGTGCTATTAATCTTCAACATAAACACGAGTCATTTTCAGTTTGTTCTTTTCTGATAGGATATTTGATAATGACAGGAGATTGCCAGCTCCGACAGTAAACATCTGGGCATTTGAGCTACATTTATGAATCCCTGAACTGTGGTTTTCCAGATTTTTCAGAAATCTGTCCCCCAAAGAAAGGCATGTGTGCTTCACAACTATTTATATTTACAAATAGTGTCACTCAGGTCTTAGATCGAAGGAATCTATTAAAGCATTAGCAGACGCTTGTTTATGATATGTGTTTTGAACACAGATGACAGCCAATTAGGCACTTTGCAGCTCAAACGAAAAGTTTCCATATGAAGGTTCCATGATTAATTGGATAGGGGAATACAATTACCACTCAAAGTTTTCCTGTTTGCAAAAAAGCTATTAAATAGGTGGGGTAAAAGAAGGCCGTTCATACCCTTACCCAAAAGATTTTTTTTTTTACCATTTCTGGGCAGATATTTTTGTGGCATTCCTATGATCAATGCTTGGTAATCCACATTAAGGACACTGTATAAGTAGAGATAGGTGCATGGAGAAGCCCACTGTATCTGGCTTTGCAATAGGATTCTGCACAGCTGAACATGCATAGAGACTGAAACTCTGGGAATGCTCTGCCCAGCCACAAAATGATGAAGTCACACCAGAAAGCCCTTGCCCAGCAGGAATGGATGGATTCCTCCTCTGCTCGCCCTGCTCTGCTTCTGTTCCATGCTCCTTTGCTCCAATTCCATGCTAGGCAAATAGAGCATCCATCCCCTCAACTGACAGACATCACCCACCTAAATCAGCAGCTCTGGCTCCCTTCCCAGTGGTGGCAAAGACCTCCCAAGTAGCTGCAGGCACAAAGGAGGTTAAAGGATGTACATTTAGATGAAGTGACAAATCCAAGTTGACAAGCCAGATATGTGAAGGACAATGGAAGAGCTGACTGTAGTAGCTAGACAGCCGGCTGCAAGTCTAGCTATCTGTGAAAGTTTATGCCCTTCTTTTTGCTGTGGAGCACCAAACATGATCACAGGGCACATAGGTCTGGATGTCTCTGGCAAGGACTAGCAGGCTGGATACTGTACTTGTAATACATTTACTTTGACGTTCTCTTGAGGAATACATGGAGAAACCGACAATTGGTTATGTTAGTTTACATGTTCCCTTGTTTTCATTACATTAAACGTATCTCTAAGAAGGGTTTGCTTAGCATCCCCGGAAAAAAAAAAAGTGTTCACATTCTTTAGGTCTGACCCGTGGTAAGGAGAGGGAGGATTAGAGGATATTTACTACTGACCATATGGAAGTTTGAATGATATAAATTCAGATTCAGACCAGCTGAATCGAAATTAAAATGTACATGTAAAAAATGAGTTAGCTGATGGGAGGAGGATAGAGAGAGAGCTGGAGGATGGGGGGCCACACTGAGGCGGGTGGTGGAGGTGTTCACACGAGCATGTGGCGTTTCCTGTGCAGAGCAAGGTGGTCGGAGCGGGAGAAGCTGCGGTCACAGTCTGGACACTGGAAAGGTTTGATTCCAGTGTGTTTTCGGAAATGTCTTGTGAGTTCATCAGACCGAGCAAATTTCCATGTGCATCCTTCCCACGTACACTTGTAGGGTTTTTCTCCTGCAGAGAGGTGGGGGAAAGGAACTTATTTTTTTTTTCTAATAGCAAAAGGAAATTAACAGTTAAAGACAGCAAATATTTTTGAGCTAAAGCTCAATGGGAAGGGAGTTTGGGGGAAGGATGCATATGTGTATATGTAAGGCTAAGTACCTTTGCTGTCGATCTGAAACTATTACAACACCGTTAACAGGCTCTGAGCTTAGTCACTCAGTTGTGTCTGACTCTTTGTGACCCCATGGACCATAGCCCCCTAAGCTCCTCTGTTCTTGGCATTCTCCAGGTAAGAGTACTGGAGTGGGTAATCATTCCCTTCTCCTGGGGATCTTCTCAACCCAGGGACTGAACTCGGGTCTTCTGCATTGCAGAGATTCTTCACCATCTGAGCCACCAGGGAAGCCCATGTTAATAGGCTATACTCCAATATAAAATAAAAAGTTAAGAAAAATAGCTCTTGACAAACATTATTTCCAAGATATGATCATACATTTGTTCCTCAATAATAGTGCCGTATCAACCACTAGCGGACGGACAAGAAGAAGAAACTGTCTTAATGTGTAATTGGCTTTCTGCTCCCCAAAAGGGAGGAAGGGTGGATTTTAAGAGTTCTTAAAGCTGGTGTGCTGTGATTCATGGGGTCGCAAAGAGTCAGAGATGACTGAGTGACTGAACTAAACTGAACTGAAAGCGTATTTATGGCATTGAAAGCCACTCTAAAGGGCTACCAAATAATCTGGGGTTTGCCCTCAATATTAGTGATGAACCTGTTCTTAGTAGACAGTGATCTATATTTGCTAATCTTCAAGTTGTAAACCTACTTAGGAACTTAGCTACATGAGGCATTATCCATTCAATGAGAAGCCCAAATTGAAAGTCTGTGGGATTTTCTTATTCAATAGTTTTCTAAAAATGTAAAGTCCTTTAGTCCCTATGAATTGAAATACATGTGAGGGATTTCAACATTTTGCTTTTTGATTACATAATACCACCAATGCCTAAGTATATATAATGCTTTAATGAAAACAGAGTAATTTCTTCCCACCCTGTCAGGGGATGTCAGGTTTCTGCAACTCTCTCCTGGGCAAGGATAATTCACAGGTGAGAAAAAGATGACCCTTGTTGGGGAGTCACAGGCTTAGCTGGTAAAGAATCTGCCTGCAATGTGGGAGACCTGGGTTTGATCCCTGGGTTGAGAAGATCCCCTGGAGAAGGGAATGGCTACCCACTCCAGTATTCTGGCCTGGAGAATTACATGGACTGTATAGTCCATGGGGTTGCAAAGAGTTAGACAACTGAGTGCCTTTCACTTACTTACTTACTTGTGGGGAAGTCACAAGGTCTTTACTAATAAAAAGGCAGCTAATGGCAATTTTACCTGTTTAAACTAGTAATAATGGGTAATGGGCATCACAGATTCATTTCCTCAGTTTTCCAGAAACCTTAAAGGACTGCCATTCCTTGGCATTTCAATGACATACTCAGAATTTATACTACCTACTTTATTGCACAGAATATACATGTAAGAGGCAATTTTTCCTGCATCTAAATTGTTATCCAAATACCCAATGTCTTTTAAATCTTATGCTGCATGTGATAACATCCACCTCTCAGGTCCCATTCATGCCCCTGGGGAGGCAATCCCGAATCTGTTTGGCACTGCCCATTGGGTGATCCCCTAACCAAGCAAGGTTGTTGCCCTCAGCTCTCTCCACAGTAACACTGTGAAGAAACCAAAGGACATTTGTGTGCAGGATAGATTCCTCTGCCTCCTCTGCAGGATGTACTAAAAACTTCACTTCCATTCTGCCAGACACTTCAGTTCCTTTCCTCTTCCGAATCCCAGATTGTTCTCTTTGTAAGTATTCCTAACAAGAATGACTCACAAGGCTCCAAACCCCCTACGTTCTGTGTTAAGGAAATGTACAGAGATGCAGATGACTATTATGCTAGAATTTCACATCAAAGCCTTTCGGTCATGTCAGATGAGGCCTCCCATAATACACACTGATCACCACTACCAACTGCAATTAATCAGGTTTGTTTAAAATAGTTTTGTACGAATTTCTCAAGATGTTTTGTTCATGAGCCCAGGGGACAACTTCATGTCTTATTCAGCTATGTAACAATTTTTATAAGATCTGCCTTGCCTGCCCTACATTCAACACCTGGCAAGCCTGGAAAATACCCTAGAACAAATATGGCAGGCAATGGCATACAAGCTCCCTCCCTTTGAGAAGATGATAATTTCCAATATGTCTTTACTTTGCTTCCCTTCAATGACTTCCATTTCCATTTGAATTCCATCTCTATTAACTGCTGTGTTTACTTGTTCTGCATGAAGAACTATTCTTTAATGTACAACATTTATTAAAGGACAGCCTACACGAAGGCCACATCTTTGATAACATAGGCCCGCGGTTAAGGGTACTTTTTCTGCTCGCAGTGGAGTTGTCATGGCCTTCTCTCCCTCTTACTACAGAGACCACAGAACTGCAAGTGGTTGTGAGAGACCTTGTGATGCAGATAACCCTGACTATGTTCTATTACAAAACCCAATCATCATCAGAAACTCCATTCTTCAGAACTGATGAGAGACAGCTGTAGCTGACTATGGTTAACTTTCAAGATGTCTGAAAAAATTTCTCTGTAGTAATCTCTCAAAGACAGAACATTTAACACTCCATTCTAGTACTTCTTAAGAAGGTAAATGAAGCGAGTCTCTTAATACCTGTATGTGTTCTTCTGTGTGCTTTCAAGTGAGAGCTTTTAGTGTACACTTTGTTGCATCCGTCATAATCACATCTGTGTATCCTCCGCTTCCTTTGCGTGTCTGGAGATTCCACAGGTAAAGGTCTCTTCCCGGGCTGCACGATGACTGAAGGGTGATTCCTAGGAAAGCCAATGTCAAATGCGAAATGGTGAGGTGCAAGATCCTTGTCTTCAGGCTACTAAAAGCATTAACAACACTGGGCAGAAACAAACAAACAAAAAACCCAACAAAATAAACAGAAAGAAATTAGCTGATCAACCCAAGAAGCACTGCTATATTCATTCAACAAACATGGAGTGAGCACCTACCATGAGCCAGGCACTGTGCTTGGCACCGGGACACAAAGATGAATAAAAACAGGGTTCCTGCCCTGGAGGAGCTCACACTCTAGGGGGAGACAGACATGTAGATAAGTAATGACAGTAAGAAGGGTTAGGTGCTATGCTAGAGGGAGGTGCGAAGTGCTGGGAGAGTCTTTCCCTCCACAGAAATTTGCTTTGCAGAATTTTGTGGTTGGAGGCTAAACACTGTACTATGTTCTCTCACAGGCTGCTCTGGTTTCCATTTACTGTTCTTTCAGGGAAAACATAAGAGGTCAAACTCCTAAGTCTCAGGCAACCACACTGTAGGATGTATCTATATTTTATCCTCTCTGTAATTGGCATTTAGTTTGAGTCTCTTAAAGAGGCTTACATTTGATTTTGATCTTCAAAAAAAAAAAAAGTCGGCATGCTGTCTGAACAAACTCAGACCTTTACTGTCACTATTATTCCTCCTTGGGAGAGAACTTGAGGCAGGGCTAGTGGCCAGGTCCTGCACCCGGGACCCAGGTGCAGTTCCAGGGCCTCAGCAGATGCCTGCCATCCCCACCTTCCTGGCTCCTCTCCCACCTCCGCCTTTTCCTGTGCCTTTATACCTTTCCGGGATGGGGGAGAAGTTGAAATAAAATCCTGTTAAACATCATTACTATGAACTTCCTCTTTTTCAGAAAGGAAGCTGGTGGAGAGAAATGGCAGATGAGGAAGAGCCAGGAAAAATCTGTAGTTTTCTCAAGCTTCTCCTGCTGATTGATGTAAGTAATTAACAAGTTCTAATCTGTCCATTTGCTTCCTTAAGGACTAATTACTTGATACATTACAAGCTTATATGGTTGGTCTCTAACTGGGACAAAAGACTTCTTTTAAGTGGGAATCTAAATTTCTTAATATGCTATACAGGAACAGAGGCAGGAGGGTGGGGTAGGGAGGAAAGACTGGTGGAAAGGAAAATAAATACTTAGTTCCTAAAATAAAACTTATTTATCTTGGTAAAAATATATTAATAAATACATCTCTTATCAACAACTTTTTCAGGCACCCAAAGAAGTGACTAGGAAGAGAATAAAAGGTTCATTTTATCTCGAGTGACCTTACTTATTTCTCAATTATTAGCAAAGAAAATTGTATTTTTTTCTATTTTCTTTTAAACTGTCAGTTTTGAGTATCACTGTACCTTCCTACCCTGATGCTTAGAGGGACGATACCGAAGAATGAAGTGTAGCCAGTTTAGATACATGGAAAAGTGAACATGAACTAGTGGGGGGGTGGGGGGTGGGGCAGGGAACAAGGACTTCAATTATATAAATGTATAAGTAACAGAGAAAATAGGTAAGTGAAGAGATTTATGGACAGTTTTTTTTTTTTTAAATAAAAGCCCACTATTAAAATCCTTCAATTAAAAAAAGTTTATCAGTTTACTTTAAAATTTCAACTTTAATGTCACTGACTGAAATTTTTCATCTTAAGAGAACTTTCAGAAATAAAGTGCTGAAGGAAAAAAATGAACAGCTAAATGTATCTTATGTGCTTCTGGGACACTGGGAGAGAATCCCAGATGAGTTCAGAAGCCTCTCCCAGTTATTAGATTTTAAAGGTTGGGAATCTAATAATTTCTGGGTAGCAATTATGATCACTGCTTCAGTTACTCACTTTGTGAAAATGTCAGCCTCAAAAAAGGTACCCTAAAAGCCTGTGCGCTTCAGCTCTAAATCCCAGCTCTACCACTGATGGTAGACCCCTGGCAAGGCAGTTACACGCTCCGTGCCTCAGTTTCCTCTCTGTAAAATGGGTATATTAAAAGGATCTCAGAAGGCTGCTGTGAGTGATGCACACAAAGAAAGCACTTAACATTTCGTCCAGATGAAAAATCTGCTCAACGGTAGCTGTTGATATTTCAAGGTTCAGAAATCCACTTGCAGACTTCGTCCTTACAGTTGTCTAGTCTTGAGGAATTTTGGGGGATGTCCTAACACCAAACCATGAATCTCTACTCCAGGGTCCAGAGATGCTGGCAGCGTTGGAAGGCAGTTAATACTCTTTGAGAGGGGTCAGCAGTCCATCTTGAAAGGGCCAGACATTGGTATAGGTTGAGGCTCAGGATCTTGGGATTTCATTGTTTTGCTATCTTTATAAGTAAGAAGTTAGGATACCTAGTAAATACCAGAGACTTGGTCATTGCTTTGAATTAAGCGGATCCCCCTTTTTTATTTTCCCACTGTTTATTTACGGCTGCACTGGGTCTTCACAGGCTTTCTCCAGTCACAGGAGAATGAGGGTTGCTCTCTAGTGTGGTACAAGAGCTTCTCATTGAGGTGGCTTTTCCTATTGTGGAGCCTGGGCTCTAGGGTTCATGGGCTCAGTAGTTACGGCCCACAGGCTGAGCTGCCATGAAGCATGTGGAATCTTCCTGGACCAGGGATCAAACCTGTGTCCCCTGCATTGGCAGAAAGGTTCTTAACCACTAGACCATCAGGGAAGTCCAAGCTCATCCCTGTGAAGTTTGCTACAATTTCACGTACACAACTCAATGGGGAAATCTGATCTTCAAGATTTTGTTCTAAATACACTTTCATATATGTAAATAACAAAAGGAATCTCCGTGACTTTATAAATAATTCTAAAGTTACAACTTTATGATTAAGCAAAATGGATTTCAAAGCTATAGTCCTCTCCTGAAAAGAAATGGCTTCCTAAGGCAAATATTGGTGCTGCCTCATTGAAATGGTACCAGGCATTTGGTTTCCAGTGATTCTTTCCTGGCTAGCTGGTTTCCTATGTGGGCTGCTACTGGGCATCCTCCAAGATATTACTTAATCACATCTGTGAGAGAATTACTTGAAGAGTACATGTTCCAGTTGTGGCTACTCTGTTCAATTTTCTGAGAGGCAAAATGTATTCTTAGATCAGCATTAGAAGAAGCACATTACCTATTAATCATTACAAGCCATTTAACTTGAGATCATCAAAAGAACATTACTTAAAAAAGACATGTTTTCAGCAGTATTCGGAGCAAGAGTATTTGAAGGCATATTCCAATATTCTTCTTCTGAAATGTGTTACATTGTAATTCATAACAACCTATACTTTGGAATACCCCCTTATAGTCAATGGACCCCTCCCTTTGTGAGTAGCTGGCTTTAGAGTATCTTTTTTATCATCTGTTCATGAACAATTACAAGTGCTAAGCCATGTTACCAGTTACCTTGCAGAGACATGTGTCATTCTAAAAAAGAGGCAATTCAGCTGTGTCCATTTTGGTTTGTTGTTTAGTCACTAAATTGTGTCTGACTCTTTGCGACCCCACAAATTGTAGCCCACCAGGCTCCTCTGTCCATGGGATTTTCAGGCAAGAGAAGTGGGTTGCTATTTCCTCCTCCAGGGGATCTTCCTAACCCAGGGATCCATCCCATGTCTCCAACACTGCAGGTGGATTCTTTACCACTGAGCCACCAGGGAAGCCCCCATTTTGGTTGGTCTGTTTTTCCTGTCACTCAAGTACAGAAGTAGATGCAACTGGCTAGATATGATCTAAAAATGGCAGGAAGAGCACACATCTGGAAGCAGGAGATCAGCCCAGGTCTCCTCTCCTGTTCTTAATGGTGTGATTACAGGAGACTCACTGTGTCTTGGCTCATCAGTTCTCTATTTGCTCTCACTCCCACATGCTTGTTTTGGGAGAATGAAATAACTCCTTTGAAAACACTTGGAAAAGTTTCTTTTTCTTTTAATTTTGTGGGAAAGGAGTGCTATGCAATTGTGAAGGGTAACAATGAAAAGACCATCAGATAGTCTCCCTACTGCTGCAGCTGGGGCAGGAGAGTCATTTTCTTCTTCTCATGTATCAGAGAGTGGATGAACTCCCCCACCCCCAAAAAATGATTGGGTTCAAGTGATAATTAACCCTTGAGCTATTATAAATGCACCTACTTGGGCTGAATGTAGATACAACCAGAATTTATTTGAAGTTCCAGAAAATAGCTGTTCTAAAACCAGAGAATTCATATTCTGTTACAGAATTTGTTATGTAAGGGAGAGAGGAATGCAGAAGATAAAGTAGAAAGCGGGGCAGAAAAGCTGAAGAAAAAGTGATATGGCGAGGAAAGTGATAGAAGGGAGTCTGAGAAGACAATAACTGTTGTACTTCCTCTGAACTAGGCAGCTGGTCCTTAAACCCAATGTTGAAAGGACTATAACATAAGAGAAAATACTTATGACCAATAATGTAAATAAAGAGAGAGCAGGGGCAAAAGACTAAGTGGCTAGGCCAAAGTCACACATATGGTGGAGAGTAGAGCTGGGATCAAAGATGTTGGCCCCAAAACAATGTCTGTACCGACTGCGAGCTCAGCCCCCAGTGTAAACCCTGGGAGAAGTCAAGGATAGTGCAAACCACAATAATGATGTTATTTAAGCCCGTGTGTGACACCCTCACATGACAGCAAGTTAAATCACTGTTCAGGTGCCTGGATACTGATGGATACAGTGTAAACTTTCCACTGGATGGCATTTCTAAAGCAGACCGAACATTCTAGGGCATACACAATGAAAAAGACTGGAGAAGAAAGAGTCCTTTCAAAGCCAAGCTTCTCTGAGCAACATCGTCAACTTTCTGTTGCCATGGGACTGGTTTTGGAGAATCTTTCCTGGGCTTTGTGGTTGGCCTGAAAATTTTGATCAAAGCCATACCCCGTCACAGAAACACTGTGCTTTATGAGAACTGACAACAGGAAGGACGATGAGTGATACCATGAAGAGTTTTCAGGATCCAATCTTAAGTGAGATATCTAGAACACCAAATTCAATCCACATTGGGATAAAGATGATGGGAGGACCATACACACATAGTCTGGAAGGGCAGAAGAAACAGGATAAAAATGATTTAAGGGGTAAAGTGGCAAAATGTAGGGTGACCAATTTACTGCAAAGTGACACAAGGAGTGTAACAGAGCACATTGATTTTGGAGAGAGTCCATCTGGCCCAGGGGCTGCCCCAAACGACCAGGCCGTCCTAGCAATCCACACCACATCCCTTGTTGGAAGCTCGGGCTTCCATTCCAGTTCTGAGATGCACGCTGCTATGCAACTGCCGGGCAGACCTCAGCATACTTACTCTTGCAACAATGCTTGCGGGGGGGACACTGAGTTCATTAAAGGGGGTGACATTTCTTCAGGATAATAATCTGTCCTCTGTGGTTCGATCCCAGGTTCTATTTTAATTTTTTTCTGCAATATAGGCTTCTCATATGATTCAATTACAGGTACTAAAAATAAAAATAGAAAAGTTACTCTATGTACACTTTACCGATGTCAGCCTTTAAAAGCTTATCCCACAGCTTCTAGCTACCACACTGATGTGTGAGTATCTCCCTTTGGCAAAATGACAGCAGAAATAAACCTGGGGGTGAAATTCTTACTTTGTTAGCAAACACTATGTAGGAAGTTGGACTTTTAAGACATAGCCCCGGGGGATTTCTTCCTTATGACTTTTGGTTATTTCCTTTTACAACAACTTGTTGCCTCTGACCAATCAGTAAACAAGCTGGCTTTTAACAGCAATTAGTTATCACATGGTCTAAAGCAGCCATCTCTAATCTTTGTGGCACCAGGGACTGGTTTTGTGGAAGACAGTTTTTCCATGGACTGAGGTGGGGGTGTGGGGTGTGGGTGAATCAAGCCCATTACATTTATCACGTACTTATTTCTATTATTATATCAGCTCCACCTCAGATCATCAGGCATTAGATCCTGGAGGCTGGGGAGCCCTGGACTAAAAATATTTCTTAGGAGCCTTTTGTACCTAGAACCATACTGACATTCAGTAAAGCAAAATGTAAAGTCAAGATTCTTGTTATCCCGAAGTTGACAAGTACATAGTGAAACTAATCATTTCATGGCTTTAAACAGACAGCCTGATTCTTGGGAGCTCTTCCAGGATCAACACTTAGAAAAAGGAAATGCCTTAGGCAGCCTCTCAGTCGAATATTTCCTTTTCAGAGCACAGCAGCTCTTGGCCCCTTGCTTCCTCTGCTCCCTTATTCAGACTCCTGGTAGTGAAGACCTGCAAGTCCAGATTAATGGCGCGGGCGGTAGCAGTGTGGATGAGTTGCAGAACAGAAAGGTACCTTGCATGCTACTACTGGAATTTTCCATCTCCTCCGACAAGGAGACCATGAGCGGCTGCTGGAGGTGGCTGGTGTACATGAAGGGGACAGGCTGCACGACGACGGGCTGGATGACGGGCAGAATGCCCGGGCTCCGGATGCCGTGGCGGGACAGGGCCGCGGCCATCACCCGGCGGCATGGACAGCGGCACGCTGAAGGGCTGCACGCCGGGCGGTGGCGGCGAGTACTTCTTCCCGGGCGGGCTGGACGAGGGCAGGCTCAGCCCAGGCGAGGCTCGCCTGTGCGAGGGCTGGAACTTCAGGGGGCGGACGGAGAGCTCCCGGCGGAGGGCGGCGAGCTCCGCTTGTTGACTGTGAGGTCCACCGGCTCCATCTGCATCCCGTGAGACAGGCCTTCCGGCGTCTGGAAGAACTTATCCGACAGCGGCGTCGAGTAGATGACGCCCGTACTTGTTGGGCTTCATTGACTCCATGTAATTAGACGGGTATGACTATTAGAAAAGACGGAAACGTGTCAAGGGACAGGTGTGTTTTCTTGAAACGCGAAATACGATGAAAATACACAACAAGGCACATTCAGTTACATGGACTTTCATAAATGGTTTGGATTTAGATATGCTTGACACTAAAAAAAAAGATACCATGAAAGAGTTGATCTAAATAAACGTAGGCACTAAAGTTAATGTGGTAACTATGTCACAGACATAGTTTAATCTCAAGTTTAATTCTACAGTGATGGCCATATCCAATGTTAAGATTGATGATGACGCCTGGAAAAATTCTAAAACAGGTTGTAAAAGGCTTATGGGCCTTATCATTAGGAGTTGGGATTCACCAAGAATCAGCCAAGCCAAGGAACCTTATTGCTTTTCTGATGGGGTTTCTTAATTGGCAGGAAACACCCTCCCTGGCTTTAGTGTGCTCCACCTGAGCATAAAGACACGGAATATTTCCCATATGCTTGTGGATAACATGGACAAACAGAGCCACGTGGTGGTGCCTTGGGATGCTGTCCAGCCACTGACCAATCCATGCTAAGGTGACCACAAATCCTGGCTTTAGTGCTAAATGTCCCACATCTGAGGAAATGCCTCAGTATCATGCAACTCAGGATGGCTAGTCACCCCACACACTTATATACAGAAGGCCACCCACATGAAGGTGATTATGTCCTTGGCCCCGACTTGTTCAACAATTTATTTACAATTTGAGACACTGTAGAAGATGACTTACTCTTCAAATCGGAGGATGACACAGAACTATAAGAAAGAGCAAATAAGGACTTACATAAGGACACGTGATGTGGGAAGGGGCTTGCATGCAAGCTGAGGCTTTGCCTTATCTCCTTTCCACCTTGCTACTCCCTCATCAAGACTCTGGGGGACAACCTAACAAGATACTGGAGGTGAGATAAATAGTCCCCTCCCAAATCTAAGATCTGTTCATAAATGACTTATCTTCAAATACATTCCTTTCTTACACTATCAAGATAATGTAACTCTCATTTACCAGGTTGAAATCTAAATCAATTGTACTTGCACACTATGGGTACTGTCCTTGGCCATGGAATTCATTAAAATTACTTCTATTCCTTAAGAAAAATTTAAAGTCTGTTGTAGAATGCCTAAAAAAATTTAAACTCAACATAAACCCTTTACTTGCATGCATTTTAGGGGAACATGTTTTCAGTGGTAACATGTCAAGTCTGCCTGCAGAGGATTACTTATATTTGAATGTTTTATCGTAAGGGTGAAAAATAACATACTGTGCCTCTCTCTCGGCTCTAAAAATCAATGCATTTGTGATTCTGAAGCAACACTAGCTCACAATGCAACTGAGAAGACCCACTAATGGGAACTTATAATTAAACAGCTTAAATGCACTATTAATTTCTGAACCACCCTGACCCCTTCAGTGGCCAGTAATATGAGTTATTAATAACTGTGGGACAGCAGTGGTTTTGACTGGGATTAGTACTGAGATCATACCCTTTCTTCTCTGGGCCTCATCGGATGAATCTCTACCTGGCTATGCATCCAACTCATCAGTTCTGCTTTAAAATCCCATTCTTGCACTTTCAAAATAACTTTATTATGTTCAAAAGCAGTTTTATAAAAGAAGGCAAGAAAAATTACTAAATAAATATGAGACATGCAAGTGTCATGAGGATATGTCAAAACCTGTCAAGGAGGTACTGAATACGCATCTTCTAGGAGGCTGTGATGTTAAGATTAGAACTGGACTCAATGAGATGCCTATGAGACAAACTTAACACACACTGCGGTCCCAGAGTCTTTTCTTCCTGCTGTATACAACAGGTGTTTACTTCAGTGGGCTTTGATGTTATCAGGTATTCTTCAGATTTTACTAAGCACACAGATTCACCTGGGAATCTTGTTAAAACGCAGTTACTGGGGAATGACTCAAGGTGCCATAGATTGGCCTTGGTCTAGCAGGGCTCTAAATGATGAGACACAGAATAAAACCACTAATTTTTATTACTAACATTTGGTAAATTATTTAAATGCAATTTAAAGGTGGGGAGGGAGAATTTTCACTAATAATACTGCTTAAAAACAAGGACATGAGGATATAAAATCAGGAAACACAAAACAAATAGTTGTTTTTACAAATAGTTTTGAATTATGTATCAAAGGTCAAATGAAGACTATTTCTACTTTCTTTAGAATAAGACACACATAGGTACAACACAAGGTGAGACGCTCAAAATATACAGTAATATTAATATGCAATAGATTTAAACTGAAATATTAAAATAGGCAAAAGCAAGAGGCACAAGGTTTGTGAACAGAAATTACACATTATGTACAATGAGGGCTTAAGGAAGTAATTAACTACAGGAGGAAAAAAGATTTCTCCTAGTTCTAAAGTTTAGCCAGCTTGATATAATTTTCTAAAGGGCAAAAGTTCTGGTACAAGAAACAAAAACTCCAGGAAATGGGAGGCAGTGTTCATTGTTTCTACTCACAGAAATGTAGCTTCTCCCTTATTTTCAGCCCTAGTCTTCAAAGACATCCCTATGACCTAGATTTTAATACCAAGTTATTGGCAACTACATAGGAAGCAAGAGGAGGACAAACTTTTCTTGCTGTCATTGCTGGATTTTTCTATCTGTGGGGTGAGTTTAAGGAAAGCAGGAATTTAGAACCTGGGGGATTTGCAAATTTAATAACAGTCTCAGGTTTCTCAAGCCATAAAGAAGCAGCCACACAGAGCTGAATTTTATAAACATCATGCACAGTTTTGGAGAGTCTTCCCTCCCATGAATGCCCCCTGTCCCCTGGACATGCGGTCTTTGGAAGACTCCAGGGCTAAAAGCAGGGGGCTGTTTTGTGTGCAAAGGTGCACAACTGAGTCCAGTGTTAACTATTTCTGGTCTGACTGCTTCGCCTAAGGGTGAAGAAATGTGGTTCTTCAAACTGTCTCACTAGCAAACTTCACAGCAATGTTTACCAGAACCTTCTATGAGGCATGTTCACTTTAATCATTTGGGTGGAGCACATAAGCCACTGCAATCAGCTTGCAACAATCTGGTTCTCCACAGCATAAGGACTGACACAGGGCTTGCCTGGGGTGTGTGTCTTGGGTGGATACACACTGGTAACAGTTGCTTCCTCTCTGTTCCAGAGCATTCCTGTGTTCTAATAAAGCAATGCAAATAAGTGTGCCTGCACCAGCAAAATCCACATCAGCTGCAAGTAGTGATGAAGCAGAAAGAGGTCCTCTGGCCCCTGCTGGGCATCCATGGCCCTACTGACTCAAGCAAAGGTTTCCTCCACTCCTGACTCCCACTAAGGGCAGCAAGGGGGTTACTTTCCCCAAAGGTCTGCTATTAAGAAGGGTTCTTTTCCTCTGTGGTAACATGGATTCAAGTGTTCACACCTCCGTGCCATGGGTTATTTACTTGTCGTGGGTTATTTAAGAGTCAGTGGAGTGGGAGATGATGGTCCAGCCCAAGTGCTCAGAGAACACTGGATGAATGGATGATGTGAATCAACACGCTCTCTGAGCAAGTTTTTACCACTGACCAGGGGCAGCATAACGATTTTTGATTCTCAAAAAAAAAAAAAAAAATTTTTTTAAGTATGATGAGGAAAAAGGCAGAGTTTAGATAATTTTCCAATGCTATCACTTCCTATAAAAGTGAGAATTAATAGTTTCTCATTTTATTGGAAATAGTTTTGGTGAAGTTTTCCATTACAAGATGGTTTAAGTGGATGGAGTGACTGCATGAAACGTGGGTGAGTCTCTGTTTCACTATTCATTAATATGAAAAAAAAATGCGACCGTCCGTGACAGGGCGATGGCAAGTCAAAGGAATCTTCATACCAAGGGTGGAGTTCCAAGTGCAGGAAGGCGCGGTGCATTTATAAACAAGCTCTTTGGAAACAGCAAATGTCATGCCCCTCTGTGCAAACAAAAGTAGAAAGCTCTCTTTCTACCAGGCTCAGAAAAGTCATGAAAAGTTTCTGTTAGAACACGGCAGAGGGACTACCGATTTTAAGTACTTTTTAATCTGTAAGGAGTCTGTTAGATGATAATTTTCATTAAAGAAAAAATACACTTTGTTCAGAAGTAATCTTCCTTTAAGAACAGAAGAATATGAAGGAATATTATTAAAAATTTTAATTTTCTTGTTTCCTGAATTAAATTCTAGTTTTCAACCTCTTTAGCAGTACTGGTAAAAACAACTCCTCTACACGTGCATTTTATATACACCTGCCATTCCATGTTTTACATATAAGTATCTCCAATTTTATAAATGAGAAAAATGACATTTCCTCATTTTCTCTAAATTATAGCAAAACACCAACTAAGCAGATTATTTTTACTCTTCTTATCTTTTAGGGAAAAAGGGTGAGAGAGGGGAGTAAATCAGAGTAAAATATTTTTATTCATATGTGGAACTGAAGCAAAAACCAATCTTACATGTTACTGCTTCATGTTTAGAATACTGACCTAAATAAACAAAGACCTCAACCTTTTAGGTCAAAGGCAGAATGAAAAAGAGAAAAGGAATAAAGGAACAATAAGTCAGATTTCATATACTTCACCTATGAAGGTAGGAAAGATAAAATGTGAAGATTTAAGAGTGGAAACAAAGAAACTTCATTGTAAGGACTGGAACTCTCTTTTGGTGAAACAATATAATTAAATTCTATAAGCATCAGCAGAACTTGAAAACTAGAGCATGAAGGAGAAAAAGACCATTAATTGCAAAAATACTTCCACATATTTTAACTCCATGCATTAATATGTTACAGCATCACAAGTATAACTATTACAACAAATTCATTTTATTTCCATTTTTTTTTCAGCTAAGTGCATTTCCTTGTATGGTGAAGTTCATTTTAGCTTTAAATTAGGCTCTTGTGACACATTCTCATGCTTGATTAAAAGCTCTGGAAGTGTACTGAATAATAAAATGCACCACTGATGGGCCTACATCATTTACCAAATTAATCATAGTCTCCAGTACTAAAACTCTCTTCATATTTCAAGGATACAATTAATGAGAACATTTTATACCTTAATATTCCGCCAGTATGATCATGCAGTAGTTGGGGGAAGGGGTTGATGACAAAATGAGTAACATTAGAAGGCAATTTAGCTTTTTGATTAATAAAGTTCTTATTGCTCTCTTATTATCATATGGTTATACAGTTGTCAGGCAAGAATGTAAATGCTATTTCCTTAAAGCCACTCTGACTTAACTTTTCACTGTACACAGTGGTAAACACTAGCGCAGAAATCTCCATGGCAACTCAGTTCCAAGGGCCTTGGAGTGACCCCCGTGTCTCGTATAAACAGTTTTGGCAGGAACCTCCATAGTCAGCGCATAAGGATGATCTAATTTTTGCAAGCGTGTCATTACCAACCTTCAGAGCCACAATTCAGGCCAAGTTTTTCCCCTTGTGAGTATTTTCCAATCCCGAGGAAGAAAAGAGCAAGACAGAGTTGAGAGTGTGGCCGTGTTATTTCATATCCACTAAACCAGATCCCCTCAAGTCTCAACCACTCCTGGCTTTGCAGTCGACACCTTTCTGTGGTCAGCCCTGTCCAGCCTCCACGGTGCTGGTGTGGTACCTCTATAAACAGCTGGACTCATGACTCCTTCCCCGGTGGTCGACAAGCGTGAAGACCGGGCTAGCTTAGCACTAAAGTGTTCCAAGAGACGGTGAATGTAATTGCCTCCCAGCCACCACAGACTCTTCTGAGTGAAACAAAATTCCATTCTCAGGGTCAAGTTCTTTCGCTAGCTTCTCCCAAGTCACAGCTCCACAAGGCTGCCTGCTTGGAGTTTAAGCAAATCATTTTATTCTTAATATATTTTTACATGCAAAATGATCAAGGATTTTTTCCTCCCAATTTCCATCTTTTAATGAGTTTTGTGAAGGATATCCTAAGCACTATGTGAGGCAAAATGGAGTCTTTTGTTTTTTTTTTGGCTTTCAAACAAAAAAAAAAAAAAAAAGGAGATTAACATTCACAAACATGTTTAAGAAACTCCTCTATATAGTCTGGGTGGTCATCTTGAGCAAACAATATCTCTAAGTAAACTCACTCTTGATGAAGATTTCTTGAAGGTACATTTGGAAACTGCTTCCTAATCATGATAAACACTGTACAGGTTATTATTTTTTTTTAACGTTCCATATGCACATTAATTTTTTTAAACTAGTCCGGCCATTTTTTTTTCTTTTTGCCCAAATCAATAATCTTAAGAGCTCAGACTAAAAATCTGCTAACTAAGGGGTTTCTGTAAAACTCTCTGTTGTGAGCGGGTCTACCTGTGGCTCAAGTTCTGTGCTGATGACATCCTGGGGGTGGGTGGGGGACTGGGGCAAAGCGTTTAAGAAAACATGAATCCTGTTTAAAAGTTTGCCTATCAAATGCCTGTCAGGTAATGAGTACTTTTAAGGAATAACACAACACACAGTAAAGTTATTACCATTTGGAATAAACAAGAGGTGTTTAGTTTTGGAAAACTTACCACCGAGACAGGGTCCATGGCCTCCTGCTTGACAGGGACTGGGTCAAACATGAGCATTCTTTTAGTTATGCTTTCTAGGGTGCTCTGATGTTTAGCCTGAAAAACAAAACAAGGTGTCTGTCTAAATCCTGAGGTTACTTTCAATACAAACTATTGAAAAAAAAATTCTCCTCACCCTGCTTCTCTGGTCCTTCCTCTCCCCTGCCCCCAGAATGGCTGGAATTTGTTTTCCTTACCTATGAAAATGCCATTTTATATAATTAAGACCAGACTCCATGGTCATAACCAGGGGAGAGCCAACTGGCATTTCTAACTCAAATATGTAAACCCTGACGTTTTTGGAACAATAGGTACAGCCCTCCTGAGCAGCCAAGCTTGTTTAATAAGATTACTGTGCAGCTCAATAGAAGTTCACATTATATACAAATGTTAAAGAAAACTTTCCTTTCCATCTTATGTCATAAAAGAAAAGTCAGGGAAAAATAAGGCAGGCAAAAAGACAATGTAGAAACAGTTATCACGACTATTTTTGTTTTTATCCCTCCAAACTCTTTTTAAATGGATTGTAATATGCATACTATATAGTATCCATAATTTCACTTAACAATTATTGGGAAAATGTTTCTTTTCTAGTAAGTATGGTTTCACACCATCAAGTTCAGTGTGTCACTGTGTGAACCAATCAGATTTTTTTTTGGACCATGCTGAGCAGCTGGTGGGATCTCAGTTTCCCAGCCGAGGATGGATCCCGGGCCCCATGCAGCAGAGTGCAATCCTAACCACTGGAGAACCAGGAAGTCCCCAGTCAGATTTTTTTAAAAATTCCTCTTACTGGGCAGATTGCTTCTAAATTTTCACTATTACAGACAGCAATGAGCATTTTAATATTTACATCTTTGTGCATGTTCTTAATTTTTAGGATAAATTGTATAAAGGGGAGTTCTTGAGTGAGAAGCATGTACATTTTCCCAAGCATCTGCTGTATCAGCTAGCAAAGATACTCTGTAATTGCCATCAACAAAACAGAACCTGTTTCCCAACATCTCTACTGGCCATGTGCATGATCATTTAAGAAAAATTAAAACCCGCGCCTCTTATTGTTTTCTAAGTACTTTTTTAATATGAAGAATATTAGCTTGTATTCACCCTCAATTTCTCCTTATTAGGAAATAAGCCAATTTTTAGGCTAATGCAAAGACAATGTCCATCCTGACCCTGTTTGATCTTTCTCTTTTTCTTTTCTTATTCATTTGTTATCCCTTTTCTTCCGTGTTCTATACTAGTCTGCTATTAGTACTGTATCATTCCAACTGCTTCCTCCCCTCACAAGACAAAATATTCAGTCTGATGAACATTTATTAATAACTGCTTTTCACAGGCTACGGAATTACTGCCCATGTACTATCCAGACCTTCAACAACTTGCTTCAGGCCCCTCTTATCCAAATTTGGTTTAAGTGTTCAGCACTTTGGTTAAAAGTGAGGTCTTTATGTATCACCTTTGTTTGGGTGGGAAGGTAAGTTCTAGATTGAGTTCCACCTGAAAAAGGCACAGAAACCCCTGTATTTCATTATTTAAACTCCCCATCCCCACCTCCCTGATGGCAATCCTGTTGTTAGTTTCATCACTAAGATATCTTCACACACAATTATAAAAGTAATACTGTGTAGTTCTTGACAGTCTGTCCTGGGTCTCATGACAACACGTGAATATCATCATTAACTCAACATAAGGCCCTGACTTCAAAATTATATTTTCCTACATCATAGGACGTATTATAATCTGCTAACACAATCTGAAACCAGGCTGCTCAAATCAATGGTGCTACCACCCTCTTCTGTGTCCCAGTAAGAACAAACCCCATAGCCAGTGAAAAATGGATGATTTCATAATGAAGAATGAAAACCCCTTTTGTGTCTTGGGATCTATTATTAACCAGTTCCCAGCCTAGCAGCTGTACAGATGGATATGGTGCTAAGAATTGCTGTTCAGGGCCCCAGAGCGGACCATACACAAAAGATGTGAGATCGCTTGCTTATATCAACGAGGTCAGATGATTCAGCAGCCTCGACCCATGGCTGGTCATCCTCCCCCAAGCTTTTAAAATTTAATTTACTCTTACAGATTCATCCACTCCACTAGAGAGTATCTTGCTGCAAATCCTTCTAAATAAAAGCACTCATATTCTCAGGAGTGTAGTGGAAGAGTTCTGATCTTGAAACTCAAGCAGGAGATCTGTACTTGACCCTCTCCATGGGGGAGTGGATAGGAGGAGGCCCTTTTTACATGCAAAATGCAGACGGCAACTCTTTTGTCTACTTCCTAAAAGATTTATTTTCAAGGTTTTGGGGAAATTAAATGAGATTAAAAATAATAAAACCGAGAGAAAAAAACTTTGTTCATCTGAATATGCACACCATTTTTGAATCTATAAGACTATACACACAGCACTAAATTTGTTGATTCTGATCTCTGGAACAATGTCAAGCACTTGCCTCTTTCCTAGAATATTTAGCCTTAGGGGTCAACACCACCCCTCCCCAACACACACACCCTTAAAAAACTCAGACTAAATTCAGTTTAAAAAAAGTAATGGCTGCTTTCTTCCTATCTGAGATCTCATATAGGACCCTGTCACTTGATAATCGCACCATCCCAATAGTTTCCTATCATCTCTACACCTTGCCTTACCTGGAGTCCTTCACTACCAGTAGGAGCAGCACAGTGGAATTAAATATGATGAGGTCTGGAGCTCATTTTGGTTTAAATCCTAACCCCATCATTTAGCTCATAAAGCCTTTTTCAAATGACTTTTTCAAATATCTACAGCAGTAAGTACTGAACCCATTTAGAAATGAATGACATGTTAAACTTGCTATAGTTGGTGTCATTTTAAGACATTAGTGAAATTACTTTCATTTGTTAGTTTTTATGTTTTATCTAAATTTAAGGAAATTAGTGCTTTGAAACACTTGTAATCTTAAGAGAAAAATTCATCTAGCATAAAGCATCCCTCCTAACAACACAGGATTTTTATTAAAAACTAATTGTTTTAAGGGTTGTTTATTCAGAACTTTACCTCGAAGAGTAACTCAATCACTGATGAAAGGATACTTCTCATACACAAGGATTTCAGCTAATAAACAAGTAATGATATTATAGAATTTAGAATACCTCATTTTAAAACTCCTAACTAAATAAAGCATCAGTTGACAATAAAAGGTCTGTGCAAAATTCAAATGTCACTGTGAACAGAACCACACTCACTTTCCACTCACATGTGTAACAGCACTTTGCTCTCAATCTCGTAGCTTCTAAAATGACTGATTATACTTCAGTGATAGTCAAAGGCTATGGAGGACATATTAAAAGAAAAGAAACATAAGAAAAAGACACACCCTAGCCTTTAACAAGGAATTCTTGGGAGAGGTGGGGGCAGATTTATACATACGTGTGCCTATTTTTAAAGTTATTAATTCTATAATTAAAACTTTTAACAAAAATAACAGGGAAACTAAGCTAGAAGAAATCAAATTTAGGAAGAGACATTAACGCAAATCAGATTTTGTTTATTTATTTGCACAAGTCTAGACTCTGGACCTACTGTTTCCATCTCTGAATGGACCACTTTTTCCACTAGCGTTGACCTTATCTTTGGGTTCTGATCTACAATAAGAAAAGAGTGACTGCACTGTCACTGAAGGGCTTCCCATATAATTCAGCACTGGAAGAAGTGGGGTCTCTAAACTTGGCGGCTTTTGTTATGCATGGGCAACTCTGAGCTCTGGGGCTATTGAAAGTAAACTTAAAATGCTATAGAAAATCTATTACTACATAACCCTGACAGCAGTTCCACGTAAGACCATTAGGTGGCATGCTAAAACAAGTATTTAAAGACTAGGACACAGGCAGTAAATTGAGTTTGCCAAAGTCAGGGTCTTTAAATCTTGTGGGTTTTAACTAGGCTCAGGAATTCTTCTCACAGAGATTAGAAGGCCCCCAAAAATGGTTCTGTTTTTCTTACAACATTAACAGGTTTTCATCTTAATTGTGTTAAACTAGCTTAGGAGACATACATTCTAAACTAGTAATCCCAGGATAACAACACTGCATTTACAAGAGGAAAAAACAGGCAAAACAGGTTTAAAAAAAAAAGTCTAAGCTATCAAAGTGCCTAAAAGCAAAAATATAGAAAATAATCGCCAAAATAATTTTCCATCACGGAACAAACGTCTTCTTCCCCAACTGTTATTTTGCTGGGAAGGGCCAATACAGAATTTTCCTTCAAAAGGAAGAAACAAATTTTCCTTCACACTCTGCTTATACTTCTGACTTTTCAGCTGTCATAAGAAGGCTCAGATTTTTGTCAAGATGCACAGTTGCATGTTTATGTCTTAAGAAACTTACATGAAGTTTCATAAGCAATATAGTTCCCTCTCACATGGTCCTTTTCAGTCCTCCATGAGGCCTACTCGACAATTGCTTCATGAGGGTACAAATGAGCTGCAGAGCTTAGAAACACGCACAGGCCTTAATGTAAGAGGTTATGCTGCCAGCCTCCTTTGAAAATGGCTTGTCTTGAAGCTATGGAACATTTTATTATAGAAACAACCTTATAAATAACTGCCCCTTCCTTAGAAGAATGGAGGAGGGGTGGGGAAGAAAGGGAAAGAGAGAGAGGGAGGTGTGTGGCAGGGGATGGAGGGGGTTCTGGAAAGAGAATGAATCTGAAATAAATTTCTTGGCGATCTATCAGGATTTGCTCTGACATTCTCCCTTCTCCTCTCCTGTCTAATGCACTCAAAGGGACCCTGGATTCTTCTCCCCCAGCCCAGCCTGACCCTAAGCTTCCAGACTACCTGCCTCCTTCAAAGCTGATCTTTTGTTTCCTAGCCGACCTCAGCCAGGTGTAAGGAGAAAAAAAGGATGGCTAAACCAGCACACCAGCTGTAAGTGCCCCTTTCAACCCATCCAAGCCTCTGGGCTTTAAAGGAGGAAGCATGCTGCCTCCTTTCACCTCTCACTCCCAAAAGGAACTTCAGGGAAAAATTAAAAAGACAAAAAAAAAAAAAAAAAAAAAAAGGTGCGTGGCTGAGAGAGAGATTCTTGGTCAGGAGGAGGACCAGGGTGGGCAGGTAACACCCCTAAACTTGCTCTCCAAAGAAACTTTTCTTTCTTTCCTTTTGTACCCTAACTCTTTCAAAAGCTCCAAGGAGTCACGTATTTAATGGCAGCTGCTCTGGCCAGAAATCCAAGGGGCCGGCAACAGATGGAAGTGGACATTTCTAAGTCGGAGCCTCCTTTCAGAGCAGCTGAACGCTGGCACCTACCTGGAGAGGCATCTCGTTTTCATGTCACTCGCTGATTTTTCTCCTATCTCAGTCTTCTACTGTTGGTGTGAAAGGAAAAAAAATTCCGTAGAACACTTCTAAATCTTTGCCCCTCATAAGTTATTTTGCATCAAAATGTTTTGTAAATGGGAAAGAAGTTAATTATTTAGTTTCAGATTAAATATAATGATCCATGAGCAAACAATCCGCCCTCTCTCCTCTCTGGGCTAACAAGCCACCCAATTTTACTTTCCTGCCTCCACCCATCTGCTCCACCCTATGGAGAGTTGCCAAGGCAGTCCAACTTGTCCAAACAGGACATGGCTTCAGATAAGATTCTGCCCACACCCTGTACTTCGGAAAGACCAAGTGAAGCAATTGATTTTGCATGTAAATAAGGACAGGTGCAAAGGTAACAACCAAGTGAAGTCCCTCCACTTTTCCAGACTAGGGCCCAGCAGAGCAGGGGTGGGGGCAGGGAGACACAAACCCATATCCTTTAGGTGAACTCTCAAGTTCAATGCCACTTAGTTAGTGGCCTACCACATCTTTCTTAAAGCAATTTTAGTGCACACTAGTCATTTTCCCTATTAAGGTTATGTACGCAGTTTTCCTCCCCATGCCGACAATTTTTGTTTTTTAGTTTTAAGGGCCAGCGACCCCAACTCGGTTGAAAAGCACCCCTAATGCGTAATCCTGCTGTGTGCATGGCTTACGCAGCCTGCCTTGGCCCTGAGTTTTCTCCTGTGATGTGTTATATAATCAAATCCAGAAGGGCTGTGTGAGGCCACAGCCTCTCCACCGGGCGCCCTATCGCTGGAGACCCACCCCCACTCCACCCTGAGGGGCCTCCACCCATGGGGCCCCACCCTCGGAGTGCGAGGCTGGGAGGGACCAATTGGCTCCAGCCAGCTGCCAGTTCCTGGAAATTCTTGCCTGAGCAGCGATGGCTGGAACTTTGCAAATAACCAGAAAGAAGTGGCATTGCTTTCCCCAGCTCCTGAGGATGCTTCACTAAAAGCTTCACGGAACCTCTGGATGCGCACACGGGAACTGTTGCTGACTACTCCCTTCAGAAGCTAACAAACAGAAAAACACTCTGCGCCACTGCTGTGTGAGAGAATTCAACATGCCCCAACCCAATTCCTCCTTGTCCCCAAAGGCTGCGCCCCACATCTGCCTTATCTCCTGGCCACTCACCTCATCTTTCAAGCCTTCCTCACCAACTTCTCTATTTCTACTACTGCCGTGGCCAGGCTCTCAAACCTCAAGACTGTACTGCTGGGTACAGTCTGTATGGCTGGAGTACAGTCTGCTGGGTACAAGACTGTACTACTGGAGGGGAGCCTCCATGGGTCTCCTATGCCTGCCCCTTGGATCCTCCAAGCCATTCTGACCACTCCTCCCCCCAACCTGCCACTTGCCACGTATATATCACAAAGCCCTCTTCTCAGCGAGTCTTTTCCAAACTCCCAAACTTTCCTCCAAGGGACACCCCTAGGGCTTGCAGGGCAGGTTCAAGCACCATGGCTCCTCGCCCCCTTTCCTACCAGCTGCCCCCTGCTCCACCAGGAGCCCTCCCCGCCAACTGCCCTGTTTCCCCCCTCCACCCAACCCCCTCCCCAAAGCCTTTGTTCATTTTTGGCCCCGATGCTGGGCAACCAGAGTGGAATGCCCATCCCCTTCCGGCTTATCTAAATCCTCCTAATTCTTCAAAGACCAGCTCAAGGCCCTCCCCACTCAGTGCAGCCAGCTGATTGCTCCTGGGCCCATCTGAGGCCTCCTCCTCTTACCTAGATAGGTGGGCCTTTCTACCTTTCAAATAGGCTGTTCAAGACCACCACCAGGATGGGCAGCACCTGAGCATAAGCTTACTTCACAGCTCGTTAGAGGGGTTCCCTTCCTGCTCCCCAAGGGAAATCAGGCACACCCGCTAAATCAAGGTTTTGCCAGGCATAAGGAGTGGATATAAAAGCCCTGAGCTATAGGAGTCTCAGTCACTTCCCTTTCTCTTTAAAAGCACTTGAAAATCTCCCTTAAAAAAGTAACAGGAGTGAGGGGGCGAGGGGCCTAACTTAAAGGAAACCTATTAAATGAAACTTCCTCCAAAAACCTATTGCTCCTAACCATAACCCTTTGCTTTTTATTACTCACCCAGAAAGCTCTTCTAAACAAGTCTAGTGTCAAGGTCTCGATTTTAAAACCTAAATTAAGGGCGGGGGTGGGGTGGGGTGGAGGACAGTGAGAGAGAAAACAATGTGGTAACTTGAAATGTGTGTGTGTGCGCGCACACGCGTGCATATGTGTGTTAACAAACATTAGGTTCGTTTTGTTTCAACGCTACTTCTATGGACCAAGGAAAACCAGGAGCTCAGTGATGTCACAGGTTTCCTACTGATTGTCACCACCTTCACAACGGCACTCTCCAGGTCCCATTCTTTACAAGGACTGTGTCATTTCATGCCTACGATACGAGGAGGTCCTATCTTCTCATTTTACTGCTGAAACAGAGAGGTAAAGTAATCTGCCCAAGATCACACAGCTCTTAGAGGGGTAAAGGTGGGATGCAAACCCAAAGCAGTCTGATTTCAGGGCTGGTGGTGACTTGGCTCTCACTTCCACTGCCTCCTGCAACAGGGTACGACCCACAGCTAGAGTGGAATGGAGAGTTCTGCAGGCAGGTCCGTCCATTGTGGCTTCAGAGCCAGGGGCAGTGGATGTATAGCAGTGGCGACCTCAACTCCTGCCCGCTGGCCCCTGCTGCCTCCTCTTCTCTGAGTGGAGGCTTGGATGCAACATCAAAAGACGGAGTCTGAAGGCCCCGCTTTAGGCAAACTATTCTTCCTGGCCAATGCACCTGCAACTGGTCCATAAAACTGCTCAGAAAAAAATTGGCAGCTTCACCCAAGTAAATACGGAAATCCTCATAATAACTGTACAAAGGTGGAAGGGTCAGGTCCTCATCCCCATTTTAGAAATGAGGAAATGAAGGAACAGAGGTGAAATGACTCGCCCAAATTCGCTGAGCTGGTGGGAGCTGCAGCCAGGAACAGAAGTGTGTCTGCTGCAGACCCAGGCCTCCTTCTGTTCTTCTGCTCCACTCTGTGCTGTGGGACCCACGTTGAAGTCAAATCATCTTACACTTGGGCATTCCCCCAGGGCTGGCGGGCGTGGGATTTGTGTGCTGCTGCACTGGTCCATGGGAGGCAGTGCAATGGGGAGGTTCTGGCTGGCAATTATGATTTCAAAATGGCTTTTCAGGTTAGATCACTTGGGACCTACTCCATCCTTGTGGCATAACTGAGAATAATGACCGCACGCAATCTGAGATTAGCTCTAATGAGTAGGTGCTCAATAAATACTTGTGGGATGAATACATGAATGGATGTCAAACTACCTTTCTCACATGTTAGGATGAAATGAAGGGCAAGGGCCTAAGAGTGACTGTACCTCAGGTGTCATACAAAGAAAATCTGCCCAGGGGCCAGTGGTACTAGTCTGAAAATCATCTTCTGAAACACAAAGTAAATGTGAAAACTGTCGCTTGGGAGACAAAACAACCCTTGCTTGGAGAACTGGAATAGGAACTTGAACTTACTAATGTAAGCGGTTCTGGGCTCAAAGCTTTGTAAGGGACCAGGCGCATAGTTCAAGAACAGATAAAGGAGGGGATTTCAGTGATCAGATTCAGAGAACAGTAGTTAAGAGAACTATGCTAGTTCTAGTTCTCTAGTTCTCTTAACTAGAGCATATGGGCCGAAGGAGAAAAACCCCACACTGGACCACTGGTCACTCTCCTGGGTAGAAGGCACTGACCTCAGTGTCCGCTGGATCTCTTCTGTCTGGATTTGGCCAAACTCCACTGATCTGGTCGGAGACTAGCTTCAGGCCATCCCTGGAAAGCCCCAGGCCTTCCAGGGATTGGCCATCATCTTGGACATGTCCCAGATTAAGCTGGTCCTCCTGAAAGGGGGCTGCTTCTCAAGGGAGTACCCCCTTCCCAGGAGAGGGTAACAGCGAAACCCAGGGTTACATAGAAGCTGAAGGGCCATGTAAGTGACTAGAGCTAGTCTCCGGCTCCCCTTAATAATGAGATGGGGAAATGGTAATGTATTCGACCTGCCAACACAATGGAATGAGTTTCCAATCGCTCTAGGAACCTGCTTTGCTAGAGAAAGGACCTTACTATTTATTAAATACTCTGACCAACAGACACAAAATATAGTTTTTTTCTAATGTGCCATTAAACTATGGTGACAATCCAGAGAAAGCAGAGCCAGTTTTTGCTTTGGGAGAAAACAGTCTTAGTTCTGGTTGAGAAACCGTGTTTGTAGTATTGTATCTCTTTTATTGCTACTAAATTTCAAGGAAGGAGAGTTGAGGGGAAGCAGGGCTCCCTCCCTTAGACAATGCCCTCCCTTATCAGGGCAGACTGCCGTCTGGTTTCCTGTCTCCAGCGCCGGCATTACTGTTTGAGATGAGAAACCGGGTCTAATAAGGGGACAGATCAAGCTTGAAAATAAGAATGCTAGAAGTCACCACAATCCCTTCCTTCCAACTCACTCCAACATGAATTCTGGCTGGAATACTACCAGATATCAATTGTTTTATGACTCTAGGAATGTTCTTTTTAAAGTTAGCACCATAGGTAACTGAAGCACTTCAGAAAGAAACCCAATTTTCAGAATAATGTAATTTCTGGTATTTAAAGGGCAAGGTTGCTTTTATTTTTCTTAAACACAACCGGGTGTGAAAACAGAGTAAGAAATGCCACTTTAAGATAGCTGTTCATTTTACAGCAAAAATGTTGATTTGCACACACAAAGGCAAATATCTAAAGAAGGGGATGGAGGAAGATGATTTACATGGCTTAGAGACTACCTTCTCTATGTAGTCCTTTCAACTCCGCCCCACAACTTTTTTGGTGATTATAACAACTATCAGATTGGTAGAATCTTCCCTAATTGTTTAGCTTACATTTAAAAGCTTGCAGAATACTTCCTGATAGAATAATATTAGATTCTAATCATCTTTATTAACAACCTCCCTCTCCCCATAAATAGGGAGGAAAGAATGATTTGAGAGTAAGCCAAATAAAGACTCCATGTACCAAATCTAGTTGGATTGTTAACAACTTTGGAGCTAAAATAAAAAAATCTTACTTCAATTTGGGTTACTTATGAATTCAGTTTAAAGATCTGTTGTCCTACAAGCAACTTAATATCGCAAGTCTGATTCCTCCAAAGAAGAAAGGAAAAATCTTATTGAAATTTCCCAAACTGCCCTTTTTCATGGAAGGTTATCAATATCCTACTATTTGACTCTAGCAGCTTTCTTAATATCATACTGTGTATTTTCCTTTTTATCCATCAAGGAAAAATGGGATGGGTTGAGATGCTAAAACCAAAACATTATTATGATGATGATGATGATCACCAATTTGGGGAAAGAATAAGGCCTGATGTGCTGCCTCAGAAACTTTTTCCATTAATTCCATTAGAGAACACTATAGATAATTCCTCTAGATTTTAGAGAAAATCCCCACATAAGAAGTTTAAGGGAGAAAATTGCCAACAAACTTTTCTTTTCCAACCATTTTATGCAAACTTTGTTTCTGGAGAACCAAGAGAAAAATAGTTTGTTAAAGTAGGTTTTGAATAGTTAACCCAGAAATCTGCTTACTCACAACTGACAGAATATACTAGAGAAAAAAGGGGGTGGGGTGGGGTGGAGATTATGAGAAAGTTGCTATTGTAAAACAAAAGAGCATTCTCCTTCTGTTTTCAAAATATTAGGTTAAACATTTTCAAACTATCATTAAATGAACTTATTCCAGTTCTCCTTTAAGCTTTTTATTCTTAAAACAGTTTGGAAATCAGATGTAGGATACAGTAAAATCTTTGTCCTTAAAAAGAAATAATCCTGAAGTGCTCTCAATACATCTTATAATTTGTTTCAATACAGTTTCTCCCTTAAAACATAAGCAAGACTTCTTTTAAGTCAGTACAAGCAGTCCAAGACTGCTTGAGTTATCTGTTCAGTGAAGCCTCCTATGCCTAGTGTCCAGTGGTAAATGCAATACGAGCCACATCCTTCAGATCCTGCTAGACCTTCTGAACTGTAAGGTGTAACCCTATCCAAAATTGACAGCTCCAGGGTAGAATGCCTATCGCCAAACCAATACTCCAAACAAGAAGGAAAAACAAACAAAACAACCTTCTTTAGATTTCCAGCCAATACACACACACATAGTTCTTGAAATCGAACTGATAAACTAAAAAAAATGTAAAATTACTTATTCACCCATATAAACACATTGGAGCAAAGGGTGTACGTAAAAGGTTAACTGACTTTTGTCATTATGACATAACACAGGCATCTTAGGCAATCCTAAGTGTGTGGAGACATGATAACTCCCTGGGTGGGGACAGGGAGTTTAAGGGCAGGGACCATGGCCTGGTCTGGGCTACTGATCTACCAGAAAACAGCCTGAAACAGGAAAGAGCACACATATGCCACTTGGAATGTATGACGCAAACCCCAGCCTTGAAACAAAGAACAGGAAACAGCTCTGCTGGCTGTGCTGGAGAGAAAGCACAGAGAAACATTTAGCCGGCCCTCCCTGACCCTATATTCATGAGCAGCTGGAGTTTTTTAAGACAACAACAGGGGGTGGAGGTGTTTGTTCTATGGGTGTGAATAATAACACCAGCTTTATACAGGAGACCTGCCCTATTTACAAACAGGAGCTTCCACATACAGTAAACATCATAAGTGAACATGTGATTTTATCATATTCAAGCAGCAGCAACCTTCCTAATTAACACCAGCCTCCCTGCCAATTTCTTTTGTCTCTTTCTCCCCCATCCCAATGGCTGGTCTCTAGCTACAGTCAAATTCTGGGTTGGGCAATGCATACTGCACAGTCTCAGAGCATCAGGAGGAAACGGAGAGAGCAGTGCAGCTGAGAATTCAGATGACACTGGGTCATCCCACATAACCGAATGGGACCAATTTTAAGTGTTCCTGAGCCACAGAACTAAATCCCAAGACAAAGAGTGTGGAGACGTCTAAAGTCATCCCACATTTTCAGTCTTTTTCAACTGCAGAGTTACAAAGATATTTGCACACCGCTGCACATCTGTTCTACATGTACACACATCTACAGAAATCCACCTTGAGAATGCAATTCTGTTCCTGATATTTCATTTAATCCAATTGAAAAATTGTTATACAATCTGTAGAATAGAGTATCGATTTTTATAAGATGTTCTAAAACGTCTATTTTCCTTGAGGCATTTGTAAGGTAGCAAAATCCATTCACTGGTCCTTTCCTCATTATTTCTCTTTATTTTGTTAGTACTGTTTAGGTTCCCATTAGCAGAGATTTAAGAAGCTGTGTGTAGATATAACTACAGGTAAAAAGAAAAAAGGGGGAAAAAGCATCACTGTGTCCATAGCAACCAGAAGGTTGGGTTTTAATTTAGAAACTTTGCAGTGAAAAAAACAATGGCTTTCTCCAAAGCTATGTTGCCATGTTTTACATCTGACAAGGTTCTATGGTCTAAGCAGTTAGTTTTGTTATTATCACCTTAGGATTTTCGTACTTGCATTTTTCTTCAGGCAGGCAGACTGCTCCTTATAGTCTATTTTCATTGACCTCACCCATGGTACATTAGGCTGATTTTTTCTAACAGTTCTGCAGCAAACCCCACTGACTGTAGAAATTGAGATATCAGCTTCTTTAGGGAACTGAATGAAATTAATCAAACATCCCATTTAAGGTTTCTGTGAACAGAATAAAGTCAACTTCCATACCCCATGTTTCAAGCCACGGAAGAAACACATCCACTCTTTAAAAAAATACTACTAACTCACAAAATTTTCAAGATGTTAGTGTCATAAAATTGTTTTTCCCCTAAAAGCAAGTCTTCTCTTGGGTTATGCAGATTATGGTCCTCAAATTCATACATATAAAGCACTCAAAAAGGACAGCACAAAACTGTTCTGTGAAATAACCTATAATGAATAAACTGCCTTATACCCTACTTGATTTTGTTTAATAATTAGACACTAAATCTAAATGAAGTCAGGAAAAAAAAATGAAGTCAATACCACTTGACACTTTTCTTTATACACCAGACTCTTCTGAGAATATAATCAATATGTTTAAAATGTCTCGGATGACCTATCGAAAAATACATTCTGAGTAAAAAACAAATTCAGTGTACAATGTTTATTTTAGTGAAATACAAGAAGGTGAGCAATTACCAATTTCCCTTTAACCTGGCTTAGGAAAAAAAGTCCCATTCACACAGTCTTCATCTAGTTTTATATACTGCTGTAAAATTTAAAGTAGAATACTGTTCTCGCTTTTATCTGCCAAAGAAGCAGCTATGATAATTCCAGGTATTGTCTGCTATCTCCAAAGGTAGGTCCCAAGCGTCCAGGTCCAGAGATCCCTCCCTCGGCCCCCACCCGGCTCGGGGCCCTAACACTGCAGGCAGTCGCCTAAGGCGTTCTCCGCCTCCAGCCACGCTGCAATCCTTCCTCCAGACACTGCGGCAGGTTCTCTCCTTGCACCCGAGGACGACTCTCCAAATCCGGCCAGCTCTTTCCCCTGCCCTCAGGGATCCAGACGCCTTGGCCAGCTCCTGGACTCCAGGACCGAGAATGGGATGCTCCCTCCACTCCCAATCGCCCCAAGTTTCTTCCCAGAGGGCCCGCCAGGCTGCTCCAAGTTTGCTCCGGCGACGGGTGAGCGGCAGCGCGCCCGGTCCGAGAAGGGGGCGGCAGGGGGCGCAGGCGGGGGGGGGGGGGGGGGAGGGCGCGGGGGTTGGGGGACGAGGAGGGGGAGGAGCAGGAGAGTGCGGCCTCAGCGCTACCTTTCTCCAAACAACGTTGCCACACGCGGAGAACACTGAGATTTCTGGGGCTTTGGAGGGAATCGCGAGCTGGCAGGCGGGAGGCGGTCGGGGGACCACACAGGTGAGCCCCCCGCCCGCGCCCTATCCCGGGCCGCGGCGGGCGCCGCTGGCCTCGCTCGTCGCTCCCGCAGATCTGCACGGCGGTTCTCCCCAATCCCACACTTTCCACCGCTGAACCCGGGGCCCCCTCTCCCTCCCCCTCCTCTTCCACCCCCCGCCCCCGGCTGCGAGGAGCTGTTGCACTTTCCCAAGCCCGGGGGGCGCCCCCACCTCCGCGTTGCACCCCCAGCCCATTCACCGCATGTCGGCCCCCACCTCGGGAAAAAAAAAGGAAACTGGACTAGCTGAAAAGGGGGGCAGCGGGAGTCGGGGCGAGAAGGAAAGGTGAGAGAGAAGGGACTTACTTTTCGAGGCGCGGTGCTGAGCGCTGCAGGCGAGAAATAAAGGCCCGGATCCGGGCTGCCTGGAACCCCGCGGATGCAGTGGTGTCAGCGCTCCAGTACGGGCGGCGGCCGCAGGGGGACAGGACGGGGACAGGCGCGCGTGCGGCGGGCGCGGCTCGGCTCGGCGGGCGCTCGCGCTGCGCTCCGGCTCGGGCCCGGGCTCCGCGCGGCTCCGCTCCTGGCTCCCCCTCTGGCTCCTGGCACCAACTCCGGGCAGTCACATGACGCCGGCGCCGCTCGCTCTGCGAGCCTCCCAGGGCTGGCGGGGTAAGTAGAGGCTGGGACCCGGGGTGGGAGGGTCAGGGAGGGGAGAGGGAGCCGCCGCGGCCGCCCGGGCTGGGCGGGTCCCCACCCACTTGGGTGGAGGCAGCCGCCGGAGGGGTCGGCCGAGTCACTCGCGCAAACACGCACCCCGCCCTGCGCCCTTCCCCCGCCACCCCCGCCTCCCGCGCCGCCTCCGCCCCGCCCCGCCCAGTCACCCGGGGACGGCCTGACAGACACTCATTATTCCCCGGAGCCGGGCGCCGCCCCGCCGGCCCAACCTGTCCCGCGAGGCGCGGCGCGGCCGTGGGGCTGGGCGTGCGCGGCCCCCGCCCTCCGGCTCCCCCTCCCCCGGAGTCCCCGCCCGCGCCCCCCTCCCGCCGCCCTCCGCCCTCGGCCCTGGAGCCCGCGGCCCCGCCCGGCCCGGCCCCGCCGCCGCGCCGCCGCCCGAGCCCGGGGGAAGGAAGGGCGGCGCTGGCCGCTCCGGGCGTCACAGGGCAGCAGCCCGCTGCGCCGCTTCCAAGACACACAGCCGGGCTCGCGGGCGAGCCGAGGCGGGGGCCCTGAGGCGGTCGGGGCCATCAATCAGACGGCTCCGGCGGGAAGGGCGGCCCCGGGCGCGGTGGGAAGGGCTGGGCCCAGTGGCCAGAGCGGACAACTCTCTTAAAGAAAAACCAGAAAAAGACACCGCTGGTGTTGCAGCGGGTGGACCCGGGCAGATTCGGGAGAGACAGAGCGGCGAGAAAGGGAGGGCAGTTGGGGTGACTGCAGCCCTAAAACGGTGCCGCGTCTCCAAGGTCATTTACCATCCTCCAGCGCGCCTTCTTTGTGCCCGGGGCGCCGGGTCCCCCTTGTCGTCCGCCCCGGGGGAGAGGTGCGGCCCGGCCGGTGGCGCCCCCCGCCTCCCGGGGACTTTTCTTTGAGGACCCGGATACCCCCGAGCAAACTTCCCACGGCCGGGCCTGCAGCTGGAGCGAAACGGCAACCAGACGCAGCGGCTTTTGCTCAGCCGGGCTTGTCGAAAAACTTGGCAAACTTCAGATCCTCCCGCTTGGAGGAGACCTTGGGGCGAGCCGAGGGGCTAAGAGTGGCGACATTTCCTTACAAGTCGCCTCCCCAGGACCGAGGGCGAGCGTCCTTGGGGGCCTTCCCAGGAGCCAGGCCCCCGGGAGGACTTTGCAGAGCTCGGTACCCAAGTTTAATGCTTTCTGAGTTTCTTTTTAAACAGTATTAATGTAATAAAGAATGCAATAAAAAAGAACAAAAGACAAATTGGTTCAATTGTTTTAGTCCTGTGCACTGTTTAAAAACGCCCCCTGCTCCGGTCTATGGCTTGTTATTGCTTCAAGATGTTTTAAAGGCCCTTTAAGTTCACCATTTTCACTTCGATGCTTCATCCAGGCATGGTACTACTTAAAATATAGAGATACCGTATATTCGGAACCCCAGCGTGTAACTACACAATATTATAAAATTAGTACCGGGAAACCTCAAGTAGTGAAATTGCTTATTGTAAAAAAAAAATGCATATACATAAAAGACCACGTGGAAAACACCTCAGAACTGATCCCAGTTTATGTGCCATCCTACTGTCCCATAAAATTAATCTTTAAAATGTGAAAGGATGAGGGTTTTTGTTTTGTTTTTCCTAGTGAATAAAGACACGTGCAAGGAAAAAAGTTGGATTTGTGTCAATTATTAATCACAACTTATTGATCATTGACATCATTAAAAGTCTCATCGGATGCCTTAGATTTGTATTAGCTGAAAAAACATTAGTGACAACTGCTGAAATTGTTTTGCATTTCCATGCCTGGCTCATAGTTGAGACTCAAAAAACACAGGCTTCACTCAAGGGACACAGAATGATGAAAACCTGGAGTGAAGTAGGTCTATCTGAAAAAAAGCGTTATTTAAGATAAGTAGGGAGTGTCTTTGATGTGAAAGATGCAGGAGGGAAGAGAAAAGTCATAAAAAGGTTAATTAATGAACACACCATGTTCAGTGCCCTGTGGGAGACTGCTCAAACATAACTTGCACAAAAATGAAACCATCCAGTGACAGACACCACCATCTCTCCAGGTGCCCAAACCAGAGCTGCCTGAAGTCATCCTTAACTCCTCTCCTGCCTTGCTGGCCACAGCCCTGCAGTTCACTCAATCCCAGACCTCCTCAGTCCCCACCCACTCCTTGGCTACCACCAGGTCCAACCCATTCCCACAGTGTCTTGTTGGTCATCCTGTTTGCAGCGTGGCTGAACTTTAAGTTAGGGATTGGAGCAAAGGATTAAGACTGCCTTTTCTAAAAGGCAGACCAACATGTCAAACCCTTCAGTGGCTTCTCTGCTGATAAAATCTGAGTTTAGCCTCCCTGTTGACCTGGCCTCCACTTATTATTGTAAACTCATTTTTCCCTGTTCTCCCCTTCCACTCTTTTCTCCAACACTTTCCTTTCTTCCAGCTCTCTCTCTCCACCTCTGGCCCTTTGCACATGCTCATTTTTTTCTAGATGGACTAGCCTCAGCTTCTCCCAGACTCCTTACCTCTACTCTCATTTCCTTAAATTTCTATTCATCCTCTAAATAAATATTAAATGTATTTAGTTATTTAGTTAAATTTATTATTTAATAGATAAATATTAAGTGACATTTTCAATAGCATGTCTTTTCTTACTGCCATCCCTTTGGACAAGTGGAGGCGGCTCCTTAGTGATGAGAGCACCCAGGCTTCACCTCTTGTTAACACTTTTTATTCTTTCTTGTAATTGACTGTTTAACTCTTTACAGCACTGAACTAGAAACTCTGTGAGGGCATGGGCCGTGTCTTTTTAGCAAAATTGTATCCCAGTGACTCAGATGCTCGATGAATATTTGTAAAATGAATAAATGTGAGGCATGCATTGAGAAGAAGTCATTCAGGCTGAAAAGATGAGAGGAGGCTTCAGGGTGGCAAGTGGCCATGTACCTCCTGAAATAGTAAGGGGGAGGGTAAGGGAAGTAGAGTGAGATGGTACAAGTAGTGTCTAAGTCTTCTTTTTATTCCTAACACTAGCACAATGACTTACACAAGCTGAGGTGCTGGATGAACCCATAAATCCTAGGTAAATGAAATATCTTGTGCATGGTCCTTACAGTAGCTACTTCACTGTTGTTCTTTGAGGATAGCAGGCCAGTTTGGTTTAGGTTTGGGGCAGCATGTGCTCAGGGGAGGATACCCCTCCGTAGCCACAACATCCTTGCTCCCAGCCAATCACTGATGTCTTTTGGGGAGTGCCTATTCGGAGAGTAGACATGTGACCTTGTTCTAGCCACTAGTGGGGCCTGAAGGGGAAGTGTGCTAGGGCTTATGGGAAGTATGTTTCTTCCTGATGAAAGGAAACTCTTGCAAGGATAAACCATCAGACCTACTTTGGAAATTATGTGAGGATGTGATGCTTGAAGCCATGGCACCCATCTTGTATTAATAAGGCATGGTTTCAGATTTCCATACAGATAGCTCTTTCTTCAGTATTAGTTTTCAGCTCAAATATAACACCTTTAGGAATGACCACACAATCTAAAATATCCCTCCTTTCCTCATTCGATGTCTAGCTGTCCTTGCTTCAAACAAACAAACAAAAAAACAACCCAACCTTTTTCCCCATTAGAACCTGGGATCCATGAGAGCAAGGACCTTGTCGTCTTCACTTCTGTTTCCCAAACTTCTGGAACGGTTTCTGGCAAATATAAGTTTTCCAAAAGTATTTGTTGATTAATGGATGACAACTAAACAAACAATAACACTATGCTGAGACTGATTCAGAGCCACTGTAAACCTCCACTTTCTCTTTCAGGGGCTTGTATCACAGTTCTGTTTCAGGCAATCTCTTTCTGACACACAAACACATATTTCTGAGATTCTTTCTTCCTCCTCCACTCTCATTCAGAGCTTTTCCATGTTCCTCCCAGGAAAGTTTCTTCTCCTTGTGTGATGATGGACCAAATTATGAAGGCAGAAAAGTGTCATGTGCTTGTGAAACTATGAGCAACACAGACACATCTACCCTAAAGGGAAACATGTTTTCTTTCTTGTTTCTTTTTATTCTAGCTTTATTGAGATGTTATTGGTTTATAACACATGTAAGTTTAAGATGTACAGTATGGTGATTAGATAGACATGTATATTGCAAAATGGTACAACAATTGCAATAAGTTAGTTAACACCTCCATCCTTTCACACTTTTTTTAGGGGTGGTGGTGGTGATGGTGATAACATTTAAAACTTACTCTTAACAACTTAAGTATAGAATCAGTTCAGTTCAGTCACTCAGTCGTGTCTGACTCTTTGCGACCCCATGAACTGCAGCACACCAGGCCTCCCTGTCCATCACCAACTCCCGGAGTTCACTCAGACTCAAGTCCATCGAGTCCGTGATGCCATCCAGCCATCTCATCCTCTGTCACCTCGTTTCTCCTCCTGCCCCTAATCCCTCCCAGCATCAGAGTCTTTTCCAATGAGTCAACTCTTCACATGAGGTGGCCAAAGTACTGGAGTTTCAGCTTTAGCATCATTCCTTCCAAAGAACACCCAGGGCTGATCTCCTTCAGAATGGACTGGTTGGCTCTCCTTGCAGTCCAAGGGACTCTCAAGAGTCTTCTCCAACACCACAGTTCAAAAGCATCAATTCTTCGGCCCTCAGCCTTCTTCACAGTCCAACTCTCACAACATCCATACATGTCTACTGGATAAACCATAGCCTTGACTAGACGGAACTTAGCTGGCAAAGTAATGTCTCTGCTTTTGAATATGCTGTCTAGGTTAATCATAACTTTTCTTCCAAGGAGTATAGAATACAATTTGTTTATTGTCTACACCATGCTGTACCTTCAATCCCCAGACCTTCTTCATCTTAGAGCTGGAAGTTTGTATCCTTTGACCAGCATCTCTCCATTTCCCCCATCTCCCAGCTCCAGGCAACCACCACTCTACTGTTTTTGTGAGTTTGGCTTTTTCAGATTTCATGTGTAAGTGAGATCATATGGTATTTGTCTTTCTCTGTCTGACATTTTGCTTAGCATAATACCCTCAGAATCCATCCATGTTGTCGCAAAAGGCAGAATTTCCTTTTTTTTTTTGCCTGCATGAGGTCCTAGTTGCAGTACACAGGATCTTCTCTGTGTTATGTGGGATCCCCCGCTGTGTTGAATAGACTCTCCAGTTGCGGTACATGGGTTTAGTTGCTCTGAGGGATGTGGGATCCCAGTTTCCTGACGAGGGATTGAACCTGTGTCTCCTGCATTGCAAGGCAGACTTCTAACCACTGGACCAGTAGTGAAGTCCTCAGAATTTCCTTCTTTTAAAGGGCTGAGTGATATTTTAGTGTGTGTGTGTGTGTGTGTGTGTGTGTGTGTGTGTATCACATTTTCTTTACCCATGCATCTACTGATGGATACTTGAATTGTTTCTATATCTTGCCTATTATAAATAATGATGCAATGAACATGGGAGTACAAATACCTCTTTGAGAAAGTGATTTCATGTCCCTTGGATGTATACCCCAAAGTGAGATTACTGAATAATATGGTAGTTCTATCTTTAGCTTTCTGAAAAATTTCCACACTGTTTTTCATAGTGGTTGTGTCAATTTACATCCTCATGAACAGTATACAAGGGTTCTCTTCTCTCCAGTCCTCACCAACACTTGTTATTCTTGTGTGTTTTTTTTTTTATAATAATCATTCTGACAGGTGTGAGGTGATACTCATTGTGGTTTTGATTTGTATTTCCCTGATTAGTGATGTTGAGCACCTTTTCATGCACTTGTTGGCTATTTGTGTATCCTTTTTGGAAAAATGTTTATTCAGGTGCTTTGCCCACTTTACAATTTATTTTTTGTTTGTTTTTTGCTATTGAGTTATGTGAATTCCTTATATAATTTGGATATTAACCCATTATCAAATAGATAGTTTGCAAATGTTTTCTTCCCTTCCATAGATTGCTTTTTCATTTTGTTGATTGTTTCCTTTGCTGTGGGTATCTTTTTAGTTTGATGCAATCCTTCTTGTAAATTTTTCTTTTTTGCTTGTGCTTTTGATGTCATAGCCAAAAATCGTTGCCAAGACCAGTGTCAAGGAGTTTTTCCCTTATGTTTTCCTCTAGTAGTTTTATGTTTTCATGTCTTATATTTAAGTCTTTAATCCATGTAGAGTTAACTTTTGTGAGGGATATAAAATAGGAGGCCAGGCTATTCTTTTGCATGTATGTATCCAGCTTTTCTAATACTTTTATTTAAGAGACTGTACTTTCTCCACTGAGTGTACTTGACTCCTTTGTCAAATATTACTTGACTGTGTATTGTGAATTTATTTCTGGCTTTTCAATTCTGTTCCGTGGATCTATATATCATTTTTATGCCAGTACCATATTATTTTGATTACTATAGCTTTGTTATATACTTTGAAACCAGGAGTTGTGATGCCTCCAACTTTTTCTCTCTCAAAATTGCAAATCAACATGTTTTGAAGTAAAATTAGAAATGCTAAACTAAGGGTCACTCATCGTGAAAGCACTGCAAAGGTTGCAAAGTTTCTCTTTAGCATCTCTACAAGTTTTCACCTATATTATCCATGAAACCATCCAATTTAGGAATGCTAGGAAATACTGAGGTTGAGTTAGGTGACCATGACTTTTAATTAAGATCAAACTTGACATATGTCCATCTGGACTCCCACCCCAGGAACTCTCAGCATTTCTTGTGTAGGTGGACAATTGAAATTGTCCTGGATTATGTTTGTCAAAACAATATAATTGAAGGACAGTGGTACCAATGGCAACCCATTCCAGTACTCTTGCCTGGAAAATCCTGTGGACGGAGGAGCCTGATGGGCTGCAGTCCATGGGGTCGCAAAGAGTCGGACACAACTGAGCAACTTCACTTTCATGCACTGGAGAAGGAAATGGCAACCCACTCCAGTGTTCTTGCCTGGAGAATCCCAGGGACAGCGGAGCCTGGTGGCCTGCCGTCTATGGGGTCGCACAGAGTCAGACACGACTGAAGTGACTTAGCAGCAGCAGTAGCAGTACAAAAATAGTTGAAATGTTGGATCTTGGAATCTAAGTTGGAGAGATAAAACAGGAGGAGACTCTGGAGATCTGGTCAAAGGATCAGTGAACTGAACATTTCAAATAAGTTGAAGAGTGGATGTGTTGGGAATAATGAAGTCTGGAAGGTTAGGTGTTAAGTAGCCAGAGAGTGGGGATATGTGAGTTTAACATTTAAAATTGTTGCTGTCCCTGGGGATAGCATGGGTCAGGAAGTGTGCCTGTGGGAGTGGAGAGAGAGAAATGGGTGGAGGATATACCTGGAAATGAGAAGAGGGAAAAAAATGAACAGGATATTAAACATGGTTCCACGTGGATCTTGAAATTACTCAGAATTGAGGCCAGATTTGGGAATCAAGATCAAGATCCATGTCCTTGGGTCACGTCTTCATTTCCCAAAAGACTGGTGAATGTCAGCAACCAGGAGAAAACAATTCAATAGATCATCCATTTCATATAGTTAAATCTACTTTCCTTGAATCATGCTTATTCAAGTTAAAAATAATCACTTATATTTGGTTGT
This sequence comes from Nanger dama, assembly GCA_917880005.1. Classification (NCBI taxonomy): domain Eukaryota; kingdom Metazoa; phylum Chordata; class Mammalia; order Artiodactyla; family Bovidae; genus Nanger; species Nanger dama. The sequence continues at coordinate 48,240,386 of CAKJTW010000001.1, forward strand.
TTTTATTAGTTATTGTACTGATGAAATGTGTAAGTAATTTTTCTACTTTTTCTTGCAACATACTATTTCTGCTTCATTGAGAGTTGAACTTGGCTTTGGGAGATTTATTGGGGGTCTTAAACATTATTTATAATATGATTTCCTCCTTTTAAAATATTTATTTATTTGATTGCACCAAGTCTTAGTTGTGATATATGGGATCTTTAACTGTAGCATGTGAATTCTTAGTTGCCGCATGTGGCATATACTTCTGCAACCAGGGATTGAACTTGGTCCCTGTGCATTGGGAACATGGAATCTTAGCCCCTGGACCACCAGGAAAGTCCCTATAATACTATTTCAAAAGGAAATCAATTGTAATTTCCAAATCAGTGACCTACACATACAAAGGTGTAGAATGTAACTTATTTTTATTTTGGGGAATATCTAGATTTCTCTGTTTTAGGAGGCAGAGATTAGAGAATGGGAGACACACAAAGTAAGGTAAACTACTTCCCATTTTTCAGCTTGTTTTGGAATGAGGCTATGTTTCCAATCCTCTCCTTTGCATTATGGAAATTTTACTGGCCTTTAAATCCTGGATGGAAGTTAGCTTGGTAAGTATTGGTTGAACATTCATGATCTGAGGTGGATGTAGAAGAGTTAGAAATATATGATCTCTGTATTCAAGGGATTTGAGATAATATATATATTTGTTTAATTATTACAAGTGTAGAATATAATGAGTAAAATTTATAAAAGGATCATGATATGGGCCCTAAAAGGATAAAAGGTAAATTGCTTCATTCAAAAGCTATGAGTATCCTTGCATGGTTTGGGCCCTGTCTTCAAGGAGCTTATACAGTTGCAAAAGAAATCACATTGGTCAGGAAAGTCCCAAAAATCTTCATGGAGGAGGTGATAACAGTGCTATAACTTCATTACTGGAGTTAGAGGGGGTCTCCACACTGCATTTTGGAGTCTGCAGAGGGGCCCAGGGGCCTGGGGTGGGGTGTGTGGAACACTCAGGTGCGGTGTCAGGCAAGCTAACTAGGGTCAGCTGAGGCCGCGCGGGGCTGGGGAAACATGATGCCAAGTAGATGCAACTTTTTCCAGCAGACTTTGGGAAACCATGGAAGGTTTCTGAACAAGGGAGTTGCATGATAACATATAAAATGACATTAAATACAACTCTAATGGAAAGTTCCAACAGTGCAGTGCAGGAGGCAGCAACTATGGTACAAGTACCGTGGAGAGAAATATACACACACACACACACACACACACACACACACACACACACACACACACACACACACACACATATATGTACACCATCTCTTTGTCTCTACACACACACGTTTTCTCCCTTCAGTAACCAAGCCAGCAGAGGGACGGTGTGTGAATTATACTCTTGGGAAGAGGCCTTGCCACCTTCCTTTTTCAGCTGATGCAATAGTGTGTTGCATGCTTACAACCAAACCCTGAACTGTGACATGTGAAGCATTTACCTCCCTATGAAAGCCCAGTTGCACCAGTTTCCCTGGTACTTATTGGGGAACAATAAGTACCTTAGTTTCCCAACCTGGCAAGCCTATCCACACTCACAAATGCTTTAGAAGTTTGCTGATATGTCTAGAAAAATAATAAGCATATGATGGAACCACATGAAGAGTAGAAAATTCTCCATTGCCCTTGTAATACAAAAAGACTTGCAAACAGCAGATGATATTAAAACCATAATATCATATCAAAGTGATCAGAGTGAGGATAATTTTTTTTTTTTTGCCTTTCAGTGCTCTTCTCTGTTTTTTTCTTTAGTGAGCATGTATTTGTGTGTGCGTGCGCGTGCACTCAGTTGCCTCTGACTCTGAGTATGTATTACTTTTTGTAATAAGTGTGCTTTTTCAAAAGCTAAGAAAGTAATGTGCACGCTATGTGTAGTTAATTAAATGTAGGGCCTGAAGCACAGTTTTACAAGGTGGCCCCTTGAAGGCACCCAGACCCAGAGGTGTGGTTCTGTGCCTTGGAGTTTTAGGGGGTGGTGGTGGAAGAGGAGGGGCTCTAGGAGGTCAGGCTGTGAGAAAGGGTAACCATCTCCCTTATTGACTCTTTGTCTTTTTAACTACTGCTTAAATAGCTGGACCTGTGCAAGTTTTTGGAACTGCAGTTCTTCCTCAAAATCACATGCATCTACTTTAAAAGCTGCTCCAAAGAGCAAAGGTAAAAAACAAAACCAAACCAAAAAACCAGAAAACCGAGCACACTGGACTGGATAGAGCCGAAGTTCCTATTTCTGAAGAGATAGAAATATACTTCCTGGAGCACAAAGTCCACTCATCTTCTCCCTGTGGCCTTGCACCAGGATCTGTTGATTCAGCGGGAAACAGAGGTGTCAGCAGTTGCACTGGGGGTGAACATGTGGGAGATTCTCTTCACCTCCCCAGGCTCCACTGATACAAGCGGCTGCGCGGTCCCAGCCAGCCGAGGGCCGCTTCTCTTGGGTTTCTTGAAGCTCCGTTTGTTTGTCTGTTATTGTTCTTAAAGTTTTCTGGGTAACTATAAGCAACAGACCTTGTTAGTTCCTCTTGAGATTGCCCACTACTCCCCACCCTTATTTCTCACCTCCTGGCATCCTGTTTGTCTCCCTGACTCTGTCCCCCGCCCCATCCCCACCCCAACTCAGTTACCAACCCTTTTAGCCATGTTTTTCTTCCCTCAGTTAGTTACTTTTGAATTTCTGTTTTTATGTGTTCTCATACCAAAGGAGGCATGCCATAAGTTTAATTTTTAATTCATTGCTTTGTACTTGAATACCTCTAAATTATGTCTCAGCGTGTATTCCAAGGTTCATCTCCCCTCACCCCATTTCTGAAGATGCTGTATTTCCAGGAGGGAATATTCTTGCCTGGAGAATTCCATGGACAGAGGAGCCTGGCAGGCTACAGTTCATAGGGTCGCGAAGAGTGGGGGCGCAACTGTAGCGACTTAGCATGCATGCACACGTAGAAGGAAATAAGGAGAACTTTGAGCTGTGTGCAGGACTTTTGGGTGATCTTTGTCTATTTAAAGTTACTTACTTACGATAGAGACAAGAAAGATATAAAAATGTATATTGTGTTCATGCTTATAGCAGTATAATATTTAGTTTGTTATATTTTAAAGAATATTTCAGCCACTCAGTTTTATATAAACTGCTTAGATTTACATTTCAATTTTGTTCTTTATTGTTGCAAATGGATCTGTTGCTTACTGAACATTATGGATTCTCAGTTGTGTCCAACTCTTTGTGACCCCACGGACTGTAGCCTGCCAGGCTCCTCCGTCCATGGGATTTTCCAGGCAAGAATACTGGAGTGGATTGCCATTTACTTCTCGAGGGGATCTTCCCAACCCAGGGATTGAACTCCGGTCTCCTACACTGCAGGTAAAAGCCCAGTATGGAGTCTAGCAGGTTTATGAGAAATATTGAAAAACTTTGAAGGACTTCTTTGGTGGCCCAGTGGTTAAGACCCTGCCTACCAATGTAGGGGGTGCAGTTAGACCCCTGCTCTGGGAAGACTGACGGTGCCTCGGAGCAACTAAGCCTATGTGTCACATCTCCTGAGCCCATGCTTTAGAGCCCAGGAGCCACATCTGTTGAGCCCGTGTGCTGCAGCTAATGAAGCCCGTGTGCGCTAGAGCCTGTGCTCTGCAACAAGAGAAGCAGACGTGTTAGTCACTCCGTCGTGTCCAACTCTCTGCGACCCCATGGACTGTAGCCTGCCAGGCTCTTCTGTCCTTGGAATTCTCCAGGCAAGAATACTGGAGTGGGTTGTCATTCCCTTCTCCAGGAGATCTTTCTGATCCAGGGATTGAACCTGGGTCTCCTGCAGTGCAGGCAGATTCTTTACTGTCTGAGCTACTGGGGAAACCCATGACTAATGTGTGCTGCAATTATGGAAGCCCATACATCCTACAGCCCAAGCCACCACAATGAGAAGCCTGCACACCGCAGCTACAGAGTAGCCCCTGTTCTCTGCAACTAGAGAAAGCCCATGTGAACCAGTGAAGACCCAGTGCAGTCAGAAATAAATGAATAGTTCTTTAAAAAATTTTATTTGCAGTACCATCATAAAGCAAGCCATCAGTACCAGGGAATATATAAGTCTGCCTCATAGTCACACTATCTTCTAGGAGAGGAAAGTTACTTTCTAAAAAAAGAGGGAAACATTTTCAAAACTCATGGAATACAATTTTTGCTATACAGTAATTTATCTCATCAGTTTCCTTTTCTGTGCTGGAGATAAACAGGAAGATTTAAAAGAAGCTGAAATTAATAACGGTTGCATCCTAAACTCATTTCCCTTAATATTTCATGGATTTATGAAAAATTATTTCTTCCAGAGTCACACAAATTTTTCTCCTTTCCCATATGTTCGTTTATTTGGCAAAATTTTCGACTACATTTCACTATATTTCACTTAGTCCTGAGAAGATGAGAGCATGTTAAAGAAGTTCCCAGATTCAAGAGGAGACAGAAAAGGTCCTGATGAGGATTTATTTACCATGTTTTAAGGAATCAAGATCACCGCGAGAAATATCAGTAACCTCAGATGTGCAGATGACGCCACCCTTATGGCAGAAAGTGAAGAGGAACTAAAAAGCTTCTTGATGAAAGTGAAAGAGGAGAGTGAAAAAGTTGGCTTAAAGCTCAACATTCAGAAAACGAAGATCATGGCATCTGGTCCCATCACTTCATGGCAAATAGATGGGGAAACAGTGGAAACAGTGTCAGACTTTATTTTGGGGGCTCCAAAATCACTGTAGATGATGATTGCAGCCATGAAATTAAAAAGACGCTTACTCGTTGGAAGGAAAGTTATGACCAACCTAGAGAGCATATTCAAAAGCAGAGACAATACTTTGCCAACAAAGGTCCGTCTAGTCAAGGCTATGGTTTTTCCAGTGGTCATGTATGGATGTGAGAGTTGGACTGTGAAGAAAGCTGAGCACCGAAGAATTGATGCTTTTGAACTGTGGTGTTGGAGAAGACTCTTAAGAGTCCCTTGGACTGCAAGGAGATCCAACCAGTCCATTCTAAAGGAGATCAGTCCTGGGTGTTCTTTGAAAGGAATGATACTAAAGCTGAAACTCCAGTACTTTGGGCACCTCATGCAAAGAGCTGACTCATTGGAAAAGACTCTGATGCTGGGAGGAATTGGGGGCAGGAGGGGAAGGGGACAACAGAGGATGAGATGGCTGGATAGCATCAGCGACTTGATGAACATGAGTCTGAGTGAACTCCGGGAGTTGATGATGGACAGGGAGGCCCGGCGTGCTGCGATTCATGGGGTCACAAAGAGTCAGACACGACTGAGCGACTGAGCTGAACTGAACTGAAGTTGCTTCAGTCGTGTCTAACTCTTTGCAGTCCTATGGACTGAAGCCCACCAGACTCCTCTGTCTATGGGAATTCTTCAGGCTTGAATACTGGAGGGGGTTGCCTGCCCTCCTCCAGGGGATCTTCCCAACCCAGGGAGTGATTTCGAGTGTCTTAACATCTGCATTGGCAGCTCAGTTCAATTCAGTTGCTCAGTTGTGTCTAACTCTTTGTGACCCCATCGACTGCAGCATGCCAGGCTTCCTTGTTTATCACCAAATTCAGGAGCTTGCTCAAATTCATGTCCATCGAGTTGGTGATGCCATCCAGCCATTTCATCTGCTGTCATCCCCTTCTCCTGCCTTCAGTCTTTCTCAGCATCAAGGTCTTTTCCAATGAGTCAGTTCTTTGTATCAGGTGGCCAAAGTATTGGAGCTTCAGTTTCAGCATCAGTCCTTCCAATGAATATTCAGGACTGATTTCCTTTAGAATTGACTGGTTGAATCTCCTTGCAGTTTAAGGGCCTCTCAAGAGTCTTCTCCAACACCACAGTTAAAAAGCGTCAATTCTTTGGTACTTAGCTTTCTTTATGGTCCAACTCTCATATCCATACATGACTACTGGTAAAACTATAGCTTTGACTAGACAAACCTTTGTTGGCAAAGTGCTGTCTCTGCTTTTTAATATGGCATTGAACAGGTGGGTTTTTACCATTAGCACCACCCAGGAATCTCATTATATTTGCTTAGTTGCTCAGTCATGTCTGATTCTTTGCAACCCTACAGACTGCAATGCCAGAGGAGCCTGCCAGGCTCCTCTGTCCGTGGCAATTTCCCAGCAAGAATACTGGAGTGGGTTGCCATGACCTCCTCCAGCAGATCTTCCCAATCCAGGGATCGAACCCAGGTCTCTCGCACTGTGGGTGCATTCTTTACTGTCTGAGCCATCAGGGAAGCCCATTATACTTATTAGAAAATTCTGTATTATTCCAACAACTAATTTCCTTGACCATGTAAATGATCTTTTTATGTTTGAATTTATTATCTATAATAGGATGTCAATGCTCGGATTTATATGGTATTGATTTTTATTTTGATATTTTATACATTATTGCATATCACTTGCTTTAGTATCTCTGAGTTATACTCCTGAAAATACAAGCTTTACTCAAAATAGTGTTATTAGAGTCTAATTCCCCAAAGAAAATATTGTAATTAAACATTATATTTAAACTATTATAAATAAAAATTCCATTTAGAAAGTCCTCTTATATCGCAGAAAAATGGAGAGAAAGTTAGACTGGGAATTAAGTGAGCAAAACATTAAAATAGTGGAAGATAGTGACATCCATACTTACCTGTGAGGTTAGGACCCTGCCTTCTCCTATTATCTTTATTTGTCATTATTGACTGGTTCTATTTAAATGAAAAGAAGTGTAACAGCAGGATTCTGTAAAGGTCATATGAAGATGAGATCAAGTGGTCTGAAAACAAACTAAGGAATATCACACTCATTTTTCCTAGAGGTTTTGTGTTAAATCAAGAGAAAAGACCTTTCCTTATATTGGGTCATGTTTCATATTAATATCATATCATATCATGTTTTCATGCCAGAAAACTGACTGATAGTATTTAATTCTATGCAGTGTTTATTTTGCCTATGATTGCCATAAACACACTCTAGTTGCTTCCCAAGCCCACAGAGGCAGAGATGAACCCTATTTCCACATCATGCTGCTGATTTGGTTATCTAAGGTGTCTAGTTAATCCACAAAAGATAGTCAGATGAAAGAATAGTAATAATCCTTGGAAAGGAAACTACCAGCATTAATCAAATAGACATTATTCAAAAATAGGGCCTGATCCATGTTTATTAGAGTGGTGTTAATGGTGACGTTAGTGGCACCATCGTTCTCCATTAATAACTACAATTCTCCATTTCCCACTTTTCGGAGGACTTGTGCCCAAGTTGTTAAAGAGACTCGGATTTGCCACTGCCTTCTCTGGCTCTTTGTACTCAAGCTTGGGCTTCTGTGTAAGTGCTGACGATGCTGTTTTCCAGGGATTTAATTTAAAAATCTACAATATTTGCTGGGCCTCTTAGATAGGGGCCAAATTAAGTAATTTACAACATCCTTGTTCTCTGAGACTTTCAGTCTAAAATGGAAACCAGAAACGACTCTTCATGCAAAGATAACTGATGGTATGAGGAAATAGATGATGTGTTTTTTTTAACAGGTAGTCCAGATAAAGAGTGGCATCACTTTGGCTTCATAGGGTCAGAAGAGGCTTCATGTGTGAGGAGGGGTTTGAACTGAGCGGGGTGTATCTGGAAGGGATGCAGAGAACACAGTTCAGTGCAGTTCAGTCACTCAGTCTCTTTGCAGCCCCATGGACTGCAGCACACCGGACCTCCCTGTCCATCACCAGCTCTCAGAGTTTGCCCACTCGTGTTCATTGTCGGTGAGGCCATCCAGCCATCTCATCGGCTGTCCTCTCCTCCTCCTCCTGCCTTCAATCTTTCACAGCCTCAGAGTCTGTTCAAATGACTCAGCTCTTTGCATCAGGTGGCCAAAATATTGGAGTTTCAGCTCCAACATCAGTCCTTCCAATGAACACAGTAGTTCCAACAAAATGTGGAAGAAAGAGGTTGGAAAAGCAAGTGAGAGCTTTAAGTACAGTACTTCAATTTAGGTCAAGGAGTAGGGGCATCAAACAGTTGGCAACTTATTCAAGCAAAGCTAGATTTTCCTAGACCAGCTTGAATTTCATGACATTTGCCCTTTTCAATTGAGGTGATTGTTAAGTGTGATTTCATATTAAACGTTTTACACTGCTTATACAAATATACTTACATAACTTTTTTTTTCAGCCTATGTCCTGGTTTGATCTTTGGGAAATAGAATCATTTATTCAGTCTTCAAATATTTGCTCAATATTTTGTGCCAGGTTCATTCGTGTAAAAGTTCAAAAATTACTTATTAGGTGCTTGCTATGTGTCAGGCTCTTTTCTAGGCACTGAGGGTACATCACTGAACAAATGGAAAACAGAAATCTCTGCTCCCATGGAGCTTTTATTTCAGTGATACGTTAGTTTTCTAGAACTGCCACAGACTAAGTGTCTTGCATGTGCGTGTGTGTGAGTTCAATCATGTCCAACTCTTTGTGACCCCATGGACTGTAGCCTTCCAGGCGCCTCTGTCCATGGGATTTCCCAGGCAGGAATACTGGAGTAGGTTGCCATTCCCTTCTCTAGAGGATCTTCCCAACTCAGGGACTGAACCTGTGTCTCCTGCATTGGCAGGTGGATTCTTTATCACTGTGCCACCTGGTAAGCCTAAGTGTCTTAAACAACAGAAATATATTTTCTGACATCTCTGGAGGCTGAAAGTATGAGATCAAGTGGTTAGTAGAATCCGTTCCTTGTTAGGGCCATGATCTATTCCAGACCTGGATTGTTAGGATGGTTTCTCCTTATGTCTTAACATTGTCTACCCTCTTTCCTTGTCTGTGTTTAGATTTCCCCTTCCTATAATGACAATATAAGGATATAATATATAAGGAATATCCTTATACTGGATAAGTGAAAAGTGAAAGTGAAGCCGCTCAGTCATGTCTTGACTTTTTGCGACCCCGTGGACTGTAGCCCTCCAGGCTCCTCCGTCCATGGGATTATCCAGGCGAGAACACTGAAGTGGATTGCCATTTCCTTCTCCAGGGGATCTTCCTGATCCAGGGATCGAACCCAGGTCTCCTGCATTGCAGGCAGACGCTTTAACCTCTGAGCCACCAGGGAAGCCCATATTGGATAAGGGTCCACCCTAATCCTCATTTTAACTTAATTACTTCATTAAAGATCCCATCTCCTAATATGGTCATGTTCTGAAGCAGGACTTCAGCATATGGATTTGGCCAGGGGGATGGCTACGGGACACAATCTGGCCCATCACAGGTGAGCACTGATGCAGAGCAGTGAATGATGCCTAGAACTCAGGAGTTTCTTATTGCTGTGTGCCAGGCACTGTGTCTGGCACAGTCATACACATCATTGCATTTGGTGCTGTAGCAGCCCGTTGAAGTAAGCATTGCTAGCCCCACTTTACAGTGAGGAAACTGAGGGCGCCCCGCCTTTAGTTTGTATGGGGGTTTGCTTCAGTGATACTGTGTTTAATGTTTTCACTAGGTTAAAACCTTGGAAATGGAAAGTGAGCCACGGCCAAAAGTATACAGCATGTATTTATGGCTTATTCAGATGCAGAACTGACAATTTCTGGGTGTGAGTATAGACAGTGGAAATTGGTTTTTTGTTTTGTTTTGTCTTTTTATATTGGATTCTAAGAATAAAACCAAAAATAAGAGCAATCTTTGATAATTATCTTTTTCTCTCTGTAGATAGTTCAGTAAGTTGTATTATGTAATAACATTATATTATTACAAATAAATGTAACTATTTATAATATACATAAACACTAGATAATTATCTCTCTCTCTCTCTCTCTCTCTCTCTCTCTCTCTCTCTCCATCCATCCATCCATCATCCATCCACCCCACCTTTATTGAACATCACCCATGTCCTTGGCACTATTGTGCCCTGAATCGTTTTCTTTTCTATCTTCTCTCTCCTCTCCTTCTTTCTCCTTTGACTGCCTTAACTTCTGCCCCTTTACTTGATTCTTAAATCTCCAATTTTTGACCCACATCTTCAATATTATGCCCTTCTCAAGTCCTTTCAGTTATTCCCTTCTTTCTGGCCAACTGTCACTTCTCATCTTATTTTCAACAAACAGATTGTTTCTCCACATTCTTTTGAAAATTTTCTAATCAGGTACAAGAAAATGAGTTTTTGGGGTGTGTGAGTGTGTGTAGTCAACTGATTATAGTTTCATGCTTTAATACATAAATTCTGCTAATATAAAACAAAATCTAAATATTTATCTGCATCTATAACCTATCTGTATTTTGGATCATTTCTTTCTTTTAATTATAAACTCCTGGAGAAAGTCAGTTCGATCTGTTTAATTTACTATAGCATCTGGCACTTGTGGTAATCACTTCCTAAAGTCCTTTTGGGTCTTCTAATAGAAGGGGACGACAGAGGATAAGATGGCTGGATGGCATCACCGACTTGATGGACGTGAGTCTGAGTGAACTCCGGGAGTTGGTAATGGATAGGGAGGCCTGGTGTGCTGCGATTCATGGGGTCGCAAAGAGTCGGACATGACTGAGCGACTGAACTGAACTGAATGTATTTGTTGCACCTCTGATATAAATGCAGAAATGAATTCAGAAATGCACAGACCAAGATTAATGTGGTTTCAGATAACTGCTATAAAGTTATTTTGTCCTTTCTGTCATAACTTGGACATGAGAAATCCAAGTCAGAAATAATACAGTAAATCGTTGACTACTTAGGCAGATTTATCAGGAAAGGGTTTGTATTTACCCCGCTGTTTCCACACAAGTCAGTTCATTTCATCACTCAGTCGTGTCTGACTCTTTGCGACTCCATAAATTGCAGCATGCCAGGCCTCTCTGTCCATCACCAACTGCCAGAGTTCACCCAAACTCATGTCCATTGAGTCGGTGATGCCATCCAACCATCTCATCCTCTGTCATCTCCTTCTCCTGCCCTCAGTCTTTCCCAGCATCAGGGTCTTTTCCACTGAGTTAACTTTCACATCAGGTGGCCAAAGTATTGGAGTTTCAGCTTCAGCATCAGTCCTTCCAATGAACATTCAGGACTGATTTCCTTTAGGATGGACTGGTTGGATCTCCTTCCACTCCAAGGGACTCTCAAGAGTCTTCTCCAACACCACAGTTCAAAAGCATCGATTCTTTGGCGCTCAGCTTTCTTCACAGTCCAACTCTCACATCCGTACATGACCACTGGAAAACGATAGCCTTGACTAGACGGACCTTTGTCGGCAAAGTAATGTCTCTGCTTTTGAATATGCTATCTAGGTTGGTCATAACTTTCCTTCCAAGGAGCAAGCGTCTTTTAATTTCATGGCTGCAATCACAATCTGCAGTGATTTTGGAGCCCCCAAAAATAAAGTCTGACGCTGTTTCCACTGTTTCCCCATCTATTTGCCATGAAGTGATGGGACCGGATGCCATGATCTTAGTTTTCTGAATGTTGAGCTTTAAGCCAACTTTTTCACTCTCCTCTTTCACTTTCATCAAGAGGCTTTTAGTTCCTCTTCACTTTCTGCCATAAGGGTGGTGCCATCTGCATATCTGAGGTTATTGCTATTTCTCCCGGCAATCTTGATTCCAGCTTGTGCTTCTTCCAGCCCAGCGTTTCTCATGATGTACTGTGCATGTAAGTTAAATAAGCAGGGTGACAATATACAGCCTTGATGGACTCCTTTTCTTATTTGGAACCAGTCTGTTGTTCCATGTCCAATTCTAACTGTTGCTTCCTGACCGGCATACAGGTTTCTCAAGAGGCAGGTCAGGTGGTCGGTATTCCCATCTCTTTCAGAATTTTCCACAGTTTTATTGTGACCCACACAGTCAAAGGCTTTGGCATAGTCAATAAAGCAGAAATAGATGTTTTTCTGGAACTCTCTTGTTGTTTCAATGATCCAGCGTATGTTGGCAATTTGATCTCTGGTTCCTCTGCCTTTTCTAAAACCAGCTTGAACATCTGGAAGTTCACGGTTCCTGTATTGCTGAAGTCTGGCTTGGAGAATTTTGAGCGTTACTTTACTAGCTTGTGAGATGAGTACAATTGTGCAGTAGTTTGAGCATTCTTTGGCATTGCCTTTCTTAGGGACTGGAATGAAAACTGACCTTTTCCAGTCCTGTGGCCACTGATGAGTTTTCCAAATTTGCTGGCATATTGAGTGCAGCACTTTCACAGCATCATCTTTCAGGATTTGAAATAGCTCAACTGGAATTCCATCACCTCTACTAGCTTTGTTTGTAGTGATGCTTCCTAAGGCTCATTTGACTTCACATTCCAGGATGTCTGGCTCTAGGTGAGTGATCACATCATCATGATTATCTGGGTCATAAAGATCTTTTTTGTACAGTTCTGTGTATTCTTGCCACCTCTTCTTAATATCTTCTGCTTCTGTTAGGTCCATACCATTTCTGACCTTTACTGAGCCCATCTTTGCATGAAATGTTCCCTTGGTACCTCTAATTTTCTTGAAGAGATCTCTAGTCTTTCCCATTCTGTTGTTTTCCTCTATTTCTTTGCATTGATCACTTAGGAAGGCTTTCTTATCTTTCCTTGCTATTCTTTGGAACTCTGCATTCAAAATGGTATCTTTCCTTTTCTCCTTTGCTTTTTGCTTCTCTTCTTTTCACAGCTATTTGTAAGGCCTCCTCAGACAGCCATTTTGCTTTTTTGCATCTCTTTTTCTTGGGGATGGTCTTGATCCCTGTCTCCTGTACAATGTCACAAACCTCCGTCCATAGTTCATCAGGCACTCTGTCTACCAGATCTAGTCCCTTAAATCTATTTCTCACTTCCACTGTATAATTATAAGGGATTTGATTTAGGTCATACCTGAGTGGTCTAGTGGTTTTTCCCCACTTTCTTCAATTTAAGTCTGAATTTGGCAATAAGGAGTTCATGATCTGAGCCACAGTCAGCTCCCAGTCTTGTTTTGTTGACTGTATAGAGCGTCTCCATCTTTGGCTGCAAAGAATATAATCAATCTGATTTCAGTGTTGGCCATCTGGTGATGTCCATGTGTAGAGTCTTCTCTTGTGTTGTTGGAAGAGAGTGTTTGCTATGATCAGTGCGTTCTCTTGGTAAAACTATTAGCTTTTGCCCTGCTTCATTATGTATTCCAAGGCCAAATTTGCCTGTTACCCCAGGTGTTTCTTGACTTCCTACTTTTGCATTCCAGTCCCCTATAATGAAAAGGGCATCTTTTCTGGGTGTTAGTTCTAAGAGGTCTTGTAGGTCTGTTATATTTAAGAAATATTCTTTGGAAAGTCTGAAGATCTTCCACTATCTGGAAGATTCCACTTATCAAAAGAAAAGTAGAAGGGATTTCCTCTTCAAGGCCTGTTGGCGCAACAAGGACCAGACCTAACTGCTCACCATAAATAATTATGGTTAGATAAAATTTGAAACAGTGGTTTTCAAACATTAGACAACAGTCTGCATAACATTGTGATCCTTGAGAGAAAAGAAACAAAGTGAACTTGATAATTACCCTGGCTTTCTGCCTGGAAGCAATTTCTAGAGTGTAGATTCAGACAGATCCTGGCAGCCTTGCTGAGTTGATGAGATGGAGGTCAGAGTTTGGGGAGGCTAAGGTGAGTAGAGGTAGTGTGGGATGGAATTCTGGGAAGGAGGGAGCGATGTAGAAAAATATAGTGTCAATATGTAGTGAAGGGTGTCTTGCTGAATACCATGAAACAAATGTACAGAATGATACTCCATAGGGCTGGATAGAAAAGACTTGTGAACTGTAAGCTGAATAAATCCCAGGGCACACATGAAATGAGAAAATGTCTGTGGTTTGAAGAGCCAAATGGGTAAGTCCTTGTTCATCCTTGGAATATTCAGTGGAGACCCTAAAGTAATTATACATTAGTAATGAATCTGAACTATCCTTGGAGTGAAAGATCCTCCTGACCAGGGAAATGTTTTCTTAAATTTACAGATAGCAAATATTTTTGGCTTGTGGGTCATATGGTCTCCATCAAATTACTCAGTTCTGCCGTTATTATGTGAAGGCAGCCACAGGCAATACATTAGCGAATGGGTGTGACTATGTTCCAGTAAAACTTTATAACAAAAATAGATGGCCAACCTGTGGGTTGTAGTTTGACCTCTGCTCTAGAATATAGATGCAAAGAATATAATCAGTCTGATTTCAGTGTTGGCCATCTGGTGATGTCCATGTGTAAAATCTTCTCTTGTGTTGTTGGAAGAGGGTGTTTGCTATGACCAGTGTGTTCTCTTGGCAAAACTCTATTAGCCTTTGCCCAGCATTGACCTATAGAAATATAATTAATGCAAGCCATATATGTAAATTAAAATGTTAGTAACTGTAGTAAAAAATTAATGATAAATAGGTAAAATTAATTTTAATACTATATTCTATTTAACCCAATATATCTAAAATATCAATTCAACATATAATCAATATAAAAATTATTAATGAAAAAGTTTGCATTCTTTTTTCACATTAAGTTTTCAAAATCTGTGTATTATAGATGAAGCAAAGCCTTTATAGTTTATACCTATAACACATTTTATTTCAGATTAGTCATAGTTCAATAACCATATAGTAATTGCCATACTGGATAGCACAACACCAATCTCTTAAAAACAAGTTTTGATGGAATCAAACTAATGAGCAATTAATTTCAGCACCTATTGAAACCAAACCCAAATGCTCTTTAAAAGAAGACAACATGATGCAGACACTTGTCAATATAAAGACATGCTAAAAAGTGGACCAGAAAAAAACAAAAACACCAATACACAAAAAACAATCCAATAACAAAGAGAAGAACTAGCTAGATAAAAAGAACTAGAAATGACAAGATAATAGAATTAGCAGACAAGAGTATTAAAATAGGCTTTATTATTATGTATAAGTATTTAATGGAAAACATTACAAGAATCAGAAGAAAAATGAAAAATATAGAAAAGAACTAAGTGAAACATCTAGAGATGAAAAAAATACTATCTAAGATGAAGATTTCACTGAATGGGATTAATAGCAGATTAGACATTAAGAAAAGATTAGTAAACCTGCAGATATAACAACTGATTTGATACAAGGTGAACCACAGAAAGGAAAAAGACTGAAAAAATAAAGGAAAAGAGGTTCAGTGATCTGTGGGATAAAATAAAATGATCTACCATAAATGGGGAAATGAAAAGGGGACAGAAAAAATATTTGAAGATATAATGCCTTAAACTCTTTCAGGTTTGATGAAAACTATATTTTATAAATCCAAAAGCTTAAGAGCTCATTGTAAAAAAGAAATTAAAACACGTAATAGTCAAATTACTAAAAACTAGCATTGAAGAGAAACTTAAAGGCAGTTAGAGAAAAGGCACCTTACACACAGAAGAACCGACCTGTACATGACAATAGATTTCAGTTCAGAAACTGTCAGCCAGAAGGCAATGAAATAACATCCTAAAAGTGCTAAAAAAGACAACTTATAATTCTGTATCCAATGAAAATATCTTGCAGAAACAAAAGTGAAATAAAAACTTTATTAGACAAAATTTCAGGAAATTTGTTGCCAGCAAATATATACTATAAGAAGTATTAAAGAAAATCATTCAGGCTAAAACAAAATGATACCAGATGGAAATTTGGAATACAATGTGCCAAAGATCCTAAATATGTGGATAAATAGATAATATTTTCTTTAAAAATTTCTTTAAAAAGTTAACCTCACTGTTTAAGGAACAAATAATTACAATGCATTTTTGAAATGTATCAAATAATTACAAGTAAAATATATGACAGTCACTTAAAGAACAGGGTAGGGAAAATGGCAATCCATAGTCGTAATACGTGAAGTGTATAATATTATTTGAACATATATTATGAATTAAAAATATGTATTGTAAAGTCCAGAGCAGTCACTAAAAATTTAGTAAGTTAAAAAAAAACACCAACAGTGCTATGTATAAAGAGAATACTAAGAATATCAATTAATTCAAAGAACCAAGAAAAAGGAAAGAGTAACAAGTTGAGACAAATAGAATGCAAATAATAAATAGCATATTTGAACTTAACCATGCTGATAATTATATTAAATGTAAACATTCTAAATAGTTCAATGAAAAATCAGAGATTGTCAGACTAGATTTAAAAGAGTAAGTCTATTACATGCTTTGTGTGAGAAAACCACTTTAAATATATAGACAAGATAGGTTAAAATGAACAGGATGGAAAGAGATGTGCTGTACAAACACTAATTGCAAGAAAGCTGTAGTGGCTATATTAAAATGTTGTGGACAAGCAACATGTTATTATGTCCTTTGTTCAGTTCAGTTCAGTTGCTCAGCCATGTCTGACTCTTTGCGACCTCAAGGACTGCAGCACACCAGGCCTCCCAGTCCATCACCAGCTCTCAGAGTTTACTCACACTCATGTCCATTGAGTCGATGATGCCATCCAACCATCTTATCCTCTGTCGTCTCCTTCTCCTCCGCCTTGAATCTTTCCCAGCATCAGGGTCTTTCCCAAAGAGTCAGTTTTTCGCATCAGGTGGCCAAAGTATTGGAGTTTCATCTTCAGCATCAGTCCTTCCAGTGAACATTCAGGACTGATTTCCTTTAGGATGGACTGGTTGGATCTCCTTGCAGTCCTAGGGACTCTCAAGAGTCTTCTCCAACACCACAGTTCAAAAGCCTCAATTCTTGGGCACTCAGCTTTCTTCACAGTCCAACTCTCACATCCATACATGACCACTGGAAAAACCATAGCCTTGACTAGATGGACCTTTGTTGGCAAAGCAATGTCTCTGCTTCTTAATATGCTGTCTAGGTTGGTCATAATTTTTCTTCCAAGGAGTAAGTGCTATTTAATTTCATGACGGCAGTCATCATCTGCAGTGATTTTGGAGCCCCTCAAAATGAAGTCTGTTACTGTTTCCACTGTTTCCCCATCTATTTGCCATGAAGTGATGGGATCAGATGCCATGATCTTAGCTTTCTGAATGTTGAGGTTTAAGCCAACTTTTTCACTCTCCTCTTACACTTTTATCAAGAGGCTCTTTAGTTCTTCTTCACTTTCTGCCATAAGGGTGGTGTCATCTGCATATCTGAGGTTGTTGATATTTCTCGTGGTAATCTTGATTCCAGCTTGTGCTTCATCCAGCCAAGCATTTCTCATCATGTACTCTGAATATAAGTTAAATAAGCAGGATGACAATATCCAGCCTTGACATACTCCTTTTGCTATTTGGAACCAGTCTGTTGTTCCATGTCCAGTTCTAACTGTTGCTTCCTGACCTGCATACAGATTTCTCAAGAGGCAGGTCAGGTGGTCTGGTATTCCCATCTCTTTCAGAGTTTTCGACAGTTTGTGGTGATCCACACAGTCAAAAGCTTTGGCATAGTCAATAAAGCAGAAATAGATATTTTTCTGGAACTCTCTTGCCTTTTTACCCAAACGTTATTGACTGGAATGTTTCAGTATTCACTTACATAACAAATCACTGACCACAGGCATTAGTTTCTGCAAAATCTCCTGGTCAATAATGTATTAATATTAGACAAAGCAGACAACATAAAAGAATATTGCTAGAAATGAGAAGGTATCTTTTATAATGATAAAGAGATCAGTTCATCAGGTAGATATGATAACCTTAAATGTAATAGCACTTCAAAATACATGAAGCAAAACCTGACAGAATGAGTCAGAGGCCTGGAAATCATTTAAATTCTTTGTAATTAATCAATTGTGTGGCACTGGGGAAATTATTTGGTCTATGAGTGAAAGCTTGCTCCCTTATAAAATAAAAATGATAGCATGTATATCATGAGAATTTTATGAGAATTAGATAAAAGTACATGTGAAATTTTTAAAAATCCAACTTGATGAACTAAAGGGAAATTTTAAAATCCACAATTACAATTGGATTAGTCAGCATTCTTCAGTTAATAAGAAAGAAAACAGAACATCCACAAGGATATTGAAGACTTGAATGACACCATCAGTGGACTGGATCTAATTGGCATTCATAAAATACTTTGCCCAACAACAGTAGACTACACCTTCTTTTCAAGGTCACATGGAACATTAACCAAAAGAGACCATATGTTAGTCATAAACAAGTGCTAACGAATTTAAAAGTTTTGAAATCATAGAATTTGTCCTCTGACAATAGTGCAATTAAATCTGAAATTAATAAGAACTATTTGGGAAATCTCCCAGTATTTAGGAATTAAACAGCACATTTCTAAACCACACGCAGTTCAAAGAAGAAATCACAGGGAAATGTAGAAGTATTTTGAATGAAAATAAAAACACGTATCAAAATTTATGTGATGTTAAAGCAGAATCTTGAGAGAGCTATATAGTTACATGTTTATACTGGAAAAAAGAAAGGCCTAAAATCAATAATCAAGATTATAACTTTAAAAGAAAGGAAGAACAAATTAAACACAAATAAAGTAGAAGGGAGAAAATAAAGATACAGGCAGAAATTAATAACATATAAGACAAAAATAATAGAGAAAGTCAAAGAAATGAAAAGCTGGTTGGTAAATTTCAATAAATGGTATAAACCTCTAGCTAGACTCATTAAAAAAAAAAAATGTAGAAGACACAAAGTGTCACTTCAGGAATGAAAATGGAATGTGCTGCAGATGTTGGAGACATCATAAGGGTGATAAATAAGTATATGAATAATCTTATGTAGATAAATTCAACAATTAGAAGAATGGGCAAATTCCTTAGAAGATACAATTAACCAGTATGACTGAAGAAGTAGGAAACCTGAATATCCCAAATCTAGTAAAGAAATTAAATGTGTAAATTAAAAAACTTTCCACAAAGAAAATTGTAGGCCAATATGGCTTCACTTGTGAATTCTAGAAAATATGGTAAAAAGAAACATACCAGTGTTTCACAAACTCAGAAAATAAGAAGATGAAATACTTCTGAACTCATTTCAAGAGACCAGTATCACCTTGATGTGAAAATCTGACAGTAACATCATGAGAGAGAGAGAAAGAAAAACAAGTGGAGACCAATATGCCTCATAAACATAACTACAAAAATGCTTAGCAAAATAATAGCAAATTGAATTCAGCAATCTCTTAAAAAAAATAATGCCTTGTGACCAAAGGGGTAGGGATTACTTCAGGAACGTGAGAGTTCTAGAGGAAAACCATTGAAGGTGAGGATGTATGCCAATGGGAAGTAAAGATAAAAGGGAATATCACAAGCTCCAATACTCTTGATTTCCATTCTTATTTATAGCAGCTGACATTTCTGAGCATTTATCACATTCCAGAAAGCATTTTCAGAGTTGTATGTGAATTAATCTCATTTAATCTTTGCAAGAACCCTATGAGATAGGTACCATTTTATAAATAAGTAAACTAAAGCACAGGAAAAACTAAGATCATGGCATCCGGTCCCATTACTTCATGGCAAATAGATGGGGAAACAATGGAAACTGTGAAAGACTTTATTTTCTTGGGGTTCAAAATCACTGTGGATGGTGACTGCAGTCATGAAATTAAAAGACAGTTACTCCTTGAAAGGAAAGCAATGACAAACCTAGACAGTGTATTAAAAAGTGGAGACATAACTTTGTCTACAAAGGTCCATATAGTCAAATCTGTGGTTTTTCCAGTAGTCATGTACTAATGTGAGAACTGGACAATAAAAGGCTGAGTGCTGAAGAATTGATGCCTTCAAACTGTGATGCTTGAGAAGACGCTTTAGAGTCCCTTGGACTGCAAGGAGATCAAACCAGCCAATCCTAAAGAAATCATTAGAAGGACTGATGCTGAGACTAAATCTCCAATCCTTTGGCCACCTGATGGGAAGAGCCTACTCTTTGGAAAAGACCCTGATACTGGGAAAAATTGAAGGCAGGGGGAGAGGGGAGGACAGAGCATGAGATGGTTGGATGGCATCACCGACTCAATGGACATGAGCTTGAGCAAGCTCCGGGAGATGGTGAAGGACAGGGAAGCCTGGTGTACTGCAGTCCATGAGGTCGCAAAGAGTCAGACACAGCTGAGCGACTGAACAACTAAAAGCACAGGGAAACTTAACTTGTCCACAGTCCCATAATGTTTACACCTATACTGTCTGTCTCCAGATCCCTGGTGGCTCAGATGGCAAAGAATCTGTCTGCAATTCGAACCCAGAAGACCTGGGTTCGAATCCCTGGGTCAGGAAGATCCCCTGGAGAAGGGAATGGCTACCCACTCCAGTATTCTTGCCTGGAGAATCCCATGGACAGTTCGTGGGGTTGCAAAGAGTCGGACACAACTGAGAGACTAACACACTTTGCTAATGTACTCTTTATACAGAACTGCTCATTTTCTGTGCTTTTGCCTACCAAGACTGTTTTCATCATTCCTGAAGTGGCTCATCAGTAAAGAATCTGCCTGCCAATGCAAGAGACATACGATATGTGGGTTGGATCCCTGAGTCCAGAAAATCCCCTGGAGGAGGAAATGGCAACCCACTCCAATGTTCTTGCCTAGAGAATTCCATGGACAGAGGAGCCTGTTGGGCTACAGTCCATGGGGTCGCCAAGAATCAGACATGACTGAACATGCATACAACACAACAAAAACATTTATGTTCTTTTTCAGCTCATAGTTAGCCTCCCCTGGTGGCTCAGAGGTTCAAGCGTCTGCCTGCAATGCGGGAGACCTGAGTTCGATTCCTGGATCGGGAAGATCCCCTGGAGAAGGAAATGGCAACCTACTCCAGTACTCTTGCCTGGAGAATCCCATGGACAGAGGAGCTTGGTGGGCTACAGTCCACGGGGTCGCAAAGAGTCGGACATGACTGAGCGACTTCACTTTCACTTTCAGCTCATAGTTAAGAACTGCCTTCTGAGTCAAAGTACTAAGCAAAAAGCAGTTACAAATGCAAAATATTTTTCTAAAATAAAAGTATTTATTAAATTTTAAAAATTTAATTTATTAAATTATAAAACTCATGATACTAGAGAGGGAGATATGCTACTTTATACCCTCCTAAATTTTTATGTGACTACAAATGTTGCCATCTCCAAGAAGTGGAAAAGATACTTTCCCTTTTTCAGGTGTAGGACAAAATGCTTGTACTTTTCCCCCTGTGTAGACTAGATTTCAGTGCTGGCACTGTGACTTGGGCAAGGTCTTTAAGCCCTGTGGGCTTTAGCTCTCAAATTTGCAAAATAGAATAAGATAGTGTGAGAATGAGGAAGATATCCAGGTATTCTTTTATTCTCTCTGATTCTCCCTAGCTTTTCTCTTGCACAGTGCTTGAGTTTCAGAAGTTTGACCTTCTCCAGAAAAGCCTTTTTCAAACTTTTGGACCACTGTCCACAATAAGAAATAACTTTACTTCACAAACCAGTAGACACATGATGCACATATATATGTATAATGGAAGTGATCACCTAGTTTTTGTACACATTAGGAAAAATTACTTTTGAAAGTAACTATGCTGCACGTGGCTTCCCTTGTGGCTCAGATGGTAAAGCGTCTGCCTACAATGCAGGAGACCCGCTTTGATCCCTGGGTCAGAAAGCTCCCCTGGAGAAGGAAATGGCAACCCACTCCAGTATTCTTGCTTGAAAAATCCCATGGACAGAGGAGCCCAGTAGGCTACAGTCCATGGGGTTGCAAAGAGTCCACTATGGCTTGTATGTGTAAGTTTTTGAATGTTTCTATGAACCAAAATCACTATGGATTGTGACTGCAGCCACGGAATTAAGACACTTGCTACTTGGAAGAAAAGCTATGACAAACCTAGACAGTTTATTAAAAAGCAGAGACATCATTTTGCTGACAAAGGTTCGTATAGTCAAAGCTATGGTTTTTCCAGTAGTCATGTATGGATATGAGAGTTGGACCATAAAGAAGGCTGAGTGCCCAAGAAGTGATGCTTTTGAATTGTGGTGCTGAAGAGGAGTCTTGAGAGTTCCTTGGACATCAAGGAGATCAAACTAGTCAGTCCTGAATATTCACTGGAAGCACTGATGCTGAAGCTGAAGCTTCAATACTTTGGCCACCTGGATGCAAAGAGCTGATTAATTGGAAAAGACTCTGATGCTGGGAAGGATTGAAGATAGGAGGAGAAGTGAGAAACAGAGGATGAGCTGCTGATGCATCACCAACTCAATGGACATGAGTTTGAGCAAACTCTGGGAGATAGTGAAGGACAGGGAAGCTTTGGCGTGCTGCAGTCCATGGGGTCACAAAGAGTTGGACATGACTTAGCAACTGAACAGCAACAACAATGAACCAAAATGTAGATAAAGAAGCATCTTGAGTAAACATTCTCTATGATATGTATACAAATATTATTAAGAAGTAAACCCCATCTACTGTGATCTAGTAGCCCCTATGCGGCCGGGGTGGAGACTTCCAGGGAGGGAAATGGAGTGTTACTGGGAAGGTTAATGTTGATGAGGATAAGATAATAAAAGTTGTGTGTATGTGTGCACACTTGGGTATGTATACATGCACCTAACCAGTCACAGAACCCTGCCATCACCCCTTTCACCTCCTTCCTTCTAGCCCTGCTTCTTTCTTTCCACATGTTCCTCTTAGCCTACAGAGTTTAAGATCAGCGGTTCTTAATATTTATTGGGCCTTATCCTGAAAACAATCCACATCCATTACACACAGAAAACTTCATATATATCAGGGGTTCTGGAACCCTAGATTTAGGAATATCTGACCTGTAGAGTTTATAAAAAATTAATTCATAGATAAAACTATATTTAGCCAATAAATATATGAAAGATGGTCAAGCTTACTAGCAATGAGTTAAAGAACTCTGTTAGAGAACTCATAAAAAGATCTGTGTTACATATAAACGCTTTTGTATATATTTAGAATATATATGCATTTGCCTATTAAGACATCCTCAGCTATCTTGTCCTTTAAGACTCAGTTTCAGCATCACCTTTCCCAGAATCTCTGGTCCACCTGCCACCTCCAGCCCAGTGGGTAGGGTGCTGCTGAGGGCTCCGTCTTCCAAGATGTATTTCCCATATTATACCACTTTTTGTGCCCTCCTGCCAGTTTGTTTTAGCATCTGTTTCCTCTAGGTAAGAACACTCTGAAGATAGAAGCAGGGCTTTGTGTTACTGTGTCTCCATTGCATAACCCAGTGCCTGGCCAAAGGAGGCAACCACTATGTGGCTGGCTGAGGGTAAAATGCCCACACTTGCTTCCTGGCATCCTTAAAGAACTATGAGACACGGAATTTTAAAAATTTTCTTGCCAGTTACTTTTTGCATAGAACCTAGATTGAAATTTAGAATCACAAAACTACTGTACTTTTTAAGTGGAAATGACTTAGGAGGAGTTGTTTTCAATTAAGTGTCAATGCTGCTGCTGCTGCTAAGTGTCAATAGATTAGTGCAAATTCTCACACTCAAAGGAAAAATGATAAAAATATGAGCAATGGAGCAGATTTAAAAAATAGGTTAAATGATGCTTTCTTATTCTGATATTATGTTTCCCTCTCATTTTAAGGTTATTTTTGAAATTCTATGCTAGTATTTTTTGAAAAGTTCTATTAAATAAAAAATTCTGTAAACTCCAGCTCTTATGTCTTTCTGCTCAGACCTAAAATCCATAGAGACTGTGACTTTGCCCATGGCCAAACCAAGAAATAAACATTTCAGTCCAGTATCTTTCTGCTATTATGTTTAATGCAGTTGTGTACATTAAAAATTTTTACAGATATGTTTGGTGCAGTTGGTTTTCTGTTCAGCCTTTTAAATTTAGAAATGAAACAGTCAGTTAACATGTTTGTTGTATTATAGTCAGAAACAGGTTTGCTCTCTGAGAAATATCTATAACCATATGATATTGTTGACTGTCAGTGTTTGGTGAGGTTTTAAGAAATGTCAGAATCTTCAAATTATATATATATATCTAATATTAATATTGGGGCTTCCCTTGTGGCTCAAATGGTAAAGAATCTGCCTGCAGTGCAGGAGACCTGGGTTTCAGGTCTTGGGTCAGGAAGATGCCCTGTAGAAGGAAATAGCAACCCACTCCAGTATTTTTGCCTGGGAAATCCCATGGACAGAGGAGCCTGGTAGGCCATAGTCCTTGGGGTTGCAAAGAGTCGTACACAACTCAGCAACTAACACTTTAATATTGACTTTGATATGGAATCAAAAACTATTTTCTTTCCATTTTTGGATGTGTCTTAATTTTGAAGGTGTTGTAAGCACTTGAAAAAAGAATTTGAAGAGATTTTTAATTTGGCTATTGCTTTAATTCTGATTTTAAACATCTGAATACTGTCCATCTAAGAAATTCCACTTCAAGGAGCTTATTATAAGAAAATAATGAGATGTGCAGAAATGCATGCATAAATGTGTTTATTAAAGCATTTATGTTACTAAAGATTAGAAAAAGTATAAATACCCAATAATAAAGAATTGGTTAAATACTTCGATATAATCATTTTATGGAAAATGCTTTGGTTATTAAATATGGCTGTATGTTTATCTTCTTCTATGTACCTGTATTTCCTGATTTTTATCTATCACAAATATTTTGTACTTATGTAACTTATTTGAAAAGTTGTAAAATTTGCCCAACTCAATATTTTGTTTGAAATTATGCTCCTTACTTGTTTTCTTATGCTTTTTTCCAATTTGACATTTTAATTGAACAACCAAAGTTCAGTATAGATGGACTCTAAGTTTTAATTTTTCAATTTTATTTTATATCTTCTGTGTTTATGTAGTTTAGCTTAACTTCAGCATCTGACACTGAGTTGCTTATGGAACAGCACAGAATCCAATGAAAAGCTGTCATTTTTGTCTGAACACTGTGCTCTCCTGCACACTCATATCTGAGGCCTGTACATTCTAATCTTGATAATTTAGCATCAAGAAGGACAAGCACAACCATAAACTCAAAGATCTAGAAAATATTTGAAGCTGTAATCAGTTCAAATGTTCTTTTTTTTCCTTTGTAGTTGGCTGCATCTTAGCTCAGAGTAGAAATTCTGGCTACAATTTTTGCCAGGATTGCAGCCTGTTGGCCTAAAAGCCAGTATGTGTAGTATCTTTAGTATTTACAGCTCAAAAGTTGCCTCTTTGAAAGAGGAAGACAAGTGGTTCCTGATTACATCATAGCTCTGTATGCCTGTGTGTGCATCTGTGTGCATGTGCGTGTCTGAGAGAGGAGAAGGGTGGGGTGTGGAGGAGAGGGAGAGAGAGTGGGCTGGTGTAAAGGGTTTCTGTTGTCTTTGGCACTAGGTTCATTTGCCCGTGTAAAGTTCTTGTAGACTCCAGTAGTTCTTCCTAGTAGTTGTACTACTTTAATTAATTAATTGTTTAATGTCTGGCTCTCTTTCTAGAAGTCAAGAGACATCAGAGCAGGAACCATGTCTCCGCCCACCCCACTCTCTTTTGCGTAGATTCCAACACAGTGGTTTTTGCATATGTAGTGAGGATTTATTATTAGTTAAGGAAATGCATGCGTGGGTCTTAGAAAACTTGATTTGTTTATTTTCTACCGTGTGTAACAGCTTCTATGGTTGTTTTAGCTCCCCTTCCCCCTCTTTCTTCCAATTGCTTCTTAAAGCCATGTTTAGAATGGGATGGAGCCGGGGGAACCATTGCCTCAGACTGAAGGAGGTGCCTGCCGACGCTCCATCCATTTGTGAGCTTCCAAAGGTGGGACCTGGGCTTCAACCCTGTTAGGATCAGTGTTTGTGCTTCCTGGCTCCAGAGAGTGTGATAAAAGCCAAGCATCTGTTTTACCATCTGCAGTAATACAGAGGTGTAGCCTGCATTGGAGAAGGAAATGGCAACCCACTCCAGTGTTCTTGCCTGGAGAATCCCAGGGACGGGGGAGCCTGGTGGGCTGCCGTCTATGGGGTCACACAGAGTTGAACACAACTGACGCAACTTAGCAGCAGCAGCAGCCTTTTTAGGACAGCAGATTTGGATGCCAGTGTGACTGTGGGAACTCCAGCTCTCTCATAGACAAAGTGTACAATCATCTTTAATTTGTGCAACATGCTAGGCTTTGCCTCAAGAAGGCTCGGTGAAGGCAGGCATTTCTGTCTGTGTTGTTCATTGCCCCATTTTCATCCCTAAGGACAGGGCTTGAATGCCCACTCTGTGGGCACTCAGTAAATGTTTGTTGAATGAATGATGAATGATGAAATATCCTCGTAGCTGATGAATGTCATCTTGTGTTTGATGTGCCATTTGGCAATAGTTCTGGTTAAGCTGGCTGGTTAGCTCAGTCGGTTAGAGTGTGGTACCAATAATGCCAAGGTCATGGGTTCGATCCCGAATGGGCCATTAAGTCTACTTTAGGGCTTCCCAGGTGGTGCTAGTAGTAAAGAACCTGCCTGCTAATGCAGGAGATGTAAGAGACACAGATTTGATCCCTGGGTGGGGAAGATCCACTGGAGGAGGGCACGGCAATCCACTCCAGTATTCTTGCCTGGAGAATTCCATGGACAGAGGAGCATGGCAGTCTCCAGTCCATAGGGTCGCACAGAGTAGGACATGATTGAAGTGACTTAGCACACCAGTTAAGAACTTGAAATGTGTGCTGTTTATGAAGAGGCAACCTTTTGCTCACCCTTTCCCCCGACTCCCCCGCCCCCCACCCATTACTGTTTCCGTGCTCCCATGCTCTGCTGCGTGAGCCTTCTAAACAAGATGCCAATTCTCGCATTTTCCTTTATAGGACAGGCCAAACCATTCATGTTGGCAATCACATGCTAGTGAGGATGTTGTTACAAAATTTCCAAATCTTCTGATCAACCCACAGAGTTTACAAATATAACAAATTCATTTTTTTATATAAAAATGCATTTTCAAATCAATGTTTTCCATAAGAATACTGATTTTTGTTATGTGGATTCAGAGAACAAATGGTGATAATATATGCTAAAGTTAAAACTGATCTGCCTCCTTTTATAAACCAGAATCTTATCACTTCCCAGTTTACCTAGTCTCTCAGGAAGCTCAGAGCTAGGAGTTATGCCCACTTGTGCTTACCCTCAACTTTCTGAACAGGGATTTCATCTCTGTTTTCCTTCATTACTTTGTTTCTTGAACATGAAAAATATATATGGTATAATGCTTTGTTGAAAGTAGCCTCAAATTGTTTTTGGTAGATGGAAAATTATAATTAATGAAAAGAAAAATATTAGACTGTTCACAGGTGCTTTTCAAAGCCTGCCTTCCATGATGCTATCAATGCCTCCATCTAACTCACTGGGTATTGACCCTCTTCCTGAGCCCAATTTCTCTGGTGTAGAGGCACTGGGGAAATAGAGGCGTTTTATGTTAAAACATTAACATTCAGCAGAAAGAGTCCTGGGTTTGAAGTCAGCAGAGCTGGGTTCTTATTACAACTCCATGAACTGCTGGAGTGACCTCGGACAAGTCATTTAACCTGTTTCTCTTCTATACATTGAGTATAAGGTCACACGCTGTACCAGCTACCTTAGGTTCTCCTGATGTTGAGATAAAACATGTTCGCATGCTTTGTTAACAATCACAGTTGTCCACATGTCTGTGTCCCCACAAGTCTATAACATTCTTTGAGATCAGGGACTGCATCTTGTTCATCTTTGTGTCATCAGGGCTTGGTTTGTTGGCCTGAAGATGCGGAGGGCATTGAATGTGGGTGACACTAACTTACTCATTGTTTTCTTTCAGCAAAGTTCCTCTTGTGTCTGTTCGTCAATAAACCTTCATTGGTCAGCTGATCTTAACTGAATACTTCCTGCATGCTTTCTACTACCCCTCAGATATTTAACTTGGAAGAAGTACAGAGGATAAACACAGAAAAATGAAAATGCACACACATGCACACATACATACCCCCCCATTATAGATTCCTAAATGTCAGAGGTCACAAAATAGTGGCTTAAGGGCTAAATCTGCCTTTAAAGGTGCTTTCTTTGGCTCAAACATGAATTTTTAAAATGTAAACCAATAACTTAAAATCCAGACGTGGATTTTGCTTCTTCGTGAAGTTGTGAACAGCTGGTCACACCAGGCCAGCTGCAGTGTTTGCAGGGACAACGAGAAATGCAATGCTGGCCATTACAGGCATCTCCTTGATGGGCCAGCCCAGATACAGCCCTGTGTCCCCATTGTCTCGTGAACACCAAGATAAATAGGAGCTACCATCTTTGATCACATTTATCATGCTTGCGCTTGGGTGGCAGCATTTACTGCGTCCCAGGCACTATTCTAAGCTCTTTGCTTACCTATTCATCTTGACTGTTGTTGTTTAGTTGCTCAATTGTGTCCGACTCTTCGAGACCCCATGGACTGTTGGCCCACCAGGCTCCTCTGTCCGTGGAATTCTCTAGGCAAGAATACTGGACTGGGTTGCCATTTCCTTCTCCAGAGGATCTTGCTGACCCAGGGATCAAACCCACATCTCCTGCATTGCAGGCAGTCTCCTGTGTTACAGGTGGATTCTTTCTGACTGAGCCACTTTATACAGCCAAGAATGACAGGTAGGGAGACTGAGGTGCAGTTAGTCTGTGGTGGATCAGGATTCAACCCCAGGCATTGGGCTCCCAGGCTCTGGCTCTTAATTGCTCAGCTAGCTATATCATATCTTGGTGGGGAGGGAAGGATATAGGAAAAATCATACCTAAGAAGTGATTTTGTAGAGTTTTAAAGGTATTAAGAGTCATGAGTCCAGGCAGGTTAAATGTACCGTGCAGAGCCCTGGCTGGAGATCTGAGCACAGTCTTGGTTAACGCCCAGTACAAGAGGGTGCAGACAGGAGACAGGCAGGAGGTGATGTGTGGCGGCAGGGGACTGAGAGCTTGGGTCGGATTCCCCAGGGCAGGGGATGGCCCTTGGCCTCTTAGGGTGGCCTGAGCTAAGGTCAAAGTCCTGTGACCCACGTGGTGTGGGATGAGTCGGCATTCTTACAGGAGTTCTGCTGAACTTCATTCATTGCTTTCACAATAGAAGAAAGTCGATTTTGAAACCCAGGTGTCCCTATAATGCTGGCCTGACTGTTTACTTCTGCTTCGGTCCCTGAGTATATGAGCAAATACTTCAGGCACTACAACGAGCAGAAACTTGAGACAGAGCTTATCTTGTAATGCTGGGTTTTGCATCATATCCAGGGTGTGGTGTTACTTTAGAAGGCAAGTTCAATAATTACGTGTTTACGGATTGAGCAAACACTGCATGTGCCTGGGAGGGCTCAGGATTTATACTTTTAGAGCCTAGGGAACTTACTTAGCTGGTCAGCAGGCTTAGTGCCTGGATATAACAAGTGGTCACAATATATTCAACACATTTATGTGTGTGTATATGTATTTACATTGAATATTTATGTAACACCTGGTATTGAATCATACTTATTTACAAAATAGTCTAGGGAAGCTTGGAGATAAGTGAATCAATTAAATCTAATCAGGCAAGCCCTGATCATTGACCCACCCCATGTGTCCTCTCTTGTTACATGTGATCTATTAAATAGCACATTTTGTGTTTTTGATGTAGCCTAATGATATAATAAAGGGACAAAAAAATGAATGTTAAAAGCATTAGGGTCACCAAAAAACTGCCTTCTTTAGAAAATAAGGATGGCTGTTAAACAGTTACACTCTTTATTCTCTTGCCCTATTATTATGTCTCTCTTTAGGAGAGAGATTGAAAGCATGTTTATTGCTCTGTTCTTAACCAGGCTTGTCAACTACTGCCATACAGTAAGTGTTTAAAACATCTGTAACAATGAATTGCAGCCCACACCCCTGCCTCATCTCTGTTTCCCTGCTTTATTGCCCTTCGATAATTTCTTCCATTTCTATTTTTGCATTTTCAAGGGCAACACAAGGCAGAATAGTTATATGATTCAGGACTTTTAAACACACTTAAAATATGGCAATCACTTGTTATTCTTGATAACAAACCTAAAGGCAAGCTTTCAAGCACTGACTTGTCTTCTCCCTCCTCATTCCAGCTACTCAGACTTAAAGAGAAGGACTTTGAAATTATCTGCTTAATTGGGTTGCATGTCACTGCTGTTGGTAAAAGTGGCTTTGGGATACAGGTGTTGGTTTTGCGGGGGAGGGCTTTGCTGTGGTTTTACATGTCTTGTCTTCGTTGCTTTGCTAGCTTTGAGGACCAGGCAACATCCTTGGCTTGTTCTATTCCCTTTGAGGTTGATGCCATCTGAGTCTGGCCTTTCTTTGCTCTGGACGTTCAGGTGTTCTGGACTTGATATTCTGCTCCTTTTGGAACGGACATCAGAGGTCCACAAACAGGCTTTTGGTGCACTTAGAGTTATGCTAGGAGGAGCATGAAATGACTTCCCAAAGGATGTGGTTCCCACCCCCTTAAGAACTAAAAAGGGAAGGTCATGGTTGGACCAGTCACCCATCCTACTTGACTGTCAGTTTCCTTATTTGTAAAGTGTGAGAGTCAGACAAGATCATCTCTAACATCCTTTTCTGCTCAAATATTCTGAGCTAAAGCAGGCTGAGAACACATCTACACTGAGAATTCTGTAATTTTAATAATTTTCTGGAAAAGCACCATGGTGGTACCAGCCGACAAGACTGAAACAGAGTTTGCAGTCAAATGGAATTAAGGATAAACCCAGTTCTGCCAGTTTTTTTTGCTCTGTAACCTTTAGCGTATCACTTTTCTTTGAGGCTTATGTTTCTCATCTTTAAATGAAAATACTACTACCTACCTAGCAGAGTTGTTGTACAGATTGAATACATACATTAGCATATTTTTGGCACTACATGCATAGCCAACACATAGGAGTCATTCTGTACATGGTGGAAGTTACTCTAATGACAGTAATCTTATGAGTATGTGGTTTGGGGAATAGTTAAGGGTTTGGAATAGGTTCAATCTAAGGAAGATGGCATATGGAGAAGTCTCTGAAGTTGAAAGAGTACTAAGAATGATTTTGAGGGTAGGGTAGCTGCTGAAAGAGATAATGCCAAGGATGTGATAAGAAACAGGTGAAGGGCACTGATGGGCAAGATCATTCATTCACTTAATTTCAGTACTTGCTATAGGTATAGGTACTTTCAGTGAGATCATCTCCTTGTGATCAGTGTTGTTTTGTGCATTGTCCAGTATATTATCTTCCAGACACAGAGCCAACCTTTGTGGTTGAAGATGGTGGGGCATTGATGACATGTTGTTCCTCTTGCCATCCATAATGGATATGGGCATGTCTGAAAAGACCACCTCAAGATAAAACCCCAATATACTCCAAAACCCACAGATGGAGACTGTGTTTTATTTTGTAGCTACTGTCAATGCATGTAGTGCCTGTCACTTACTATTTCTGCCGACATCTGGATTCTTGAAAATGTCACTTTGTTTTGGATCTTGTTCACCTGGGCTTCTCTAGTCCAGTGGATTTTTGAAGCCCTTGAGATTCTTCGCAGAGCTGCATGGATATGAGCACGTGTGCATTCTGGGAGGGGTCAGAGTTGAAAAAGCCAACAAAGCTGCTGAAGGTGTTTTAGACTAAGAAAGAATTAAAATGATTTTACAAGATGAAAAAATGATCTAACACAAACACAGAGAGGTCCCCAGTTACTTGTTTGTTTCCACAGCTTTCGTAAATCCACACTTTCTTCTTTCCTCTAACAAACAATGCAATGGATGAGTCTCTTTGGCAAAGTTTTCACATTTCCCGAGCAACTCTTTGTGACATGAGCCGGGGTCTGGTTGAATGGTTTGGAGGATGTCTGGTGAGTGGATGTGGAGACTTAGTGCTTTCTTCATTGTTCCTAGAACGAGTTAACAACAACAACAAAAATTTTTTTATTTCTTTAGGAAGACTAAAGACTCAGAGAATAAAGTTTCCTGGAAAAGAAATGAAAATGATTTGGACACCAGCAACCTCAAAGGGTAAAGTAAAAGTGGCAGGGTAATAAGATTTTTAAAGAAAAAGAAAGAATAGTGCTTGTTATCCAGATTTCATTTACAAAGAGAATTAGTCCTTTGTGCCTGGCTTTGCCTCCAGGCCAGCAGGGGCCACAGGGCCACTCCTCAAAGCAGGTTTGGGAACCTTCTCTCTTCCTTCTCCCCTCCTCTCCCCCTCCCTCTCTTCTCTCTCTGTCTTTTTCTCTCTCTTTCTATATTTCTGTCTCCATCTCTCTCTCTCTCTCCCCCTCTCTCAAACACACACACACACACACACACACACACACACACACACACACACTCATCTTTAAAAGGCACAACCTTCATTGTATCACCAGTATTAGGATTTGGAACATCTTAAGGAGATGTTGACCCCCACAAATCTAGATTAGGAAAGGAAGTGAATTTTAGTTGAACGTGCTTTGAAAATAGAGAACTTCTCTTTTAAGAAACCGGAGAAGGCAATGGCACCCCACTCCAGTACTCCTGCCTGGAAAATCCCATGGACGGAGGAGCCTGGTGGGCTGCTGTCTATGGGGTCACACAGAGTTGGACATGACTGAAGTGACTTAGCAGCAGCAGCTTTTAAGAAACAAGAGGAAATAAATAACTAGGTAGAATTTGTTGAGCCTCTGTGAGTCCAAAGCTCCTGTTGAAGCTTCTGATAGAGTCAAAGGCCCCAAATTCATCATTCACCAAATTGTTACACAGATAAAATGATTCTCTTAGATGCTGGCTGTAGAAGTTGCTCTTTAGATGTTTACTTTCTAGTCTGGGAGACAGATCTCACAAACATGGAACAATTAAGGAGAATAAAATCAAGTCAGACTTCTGAGAAGGGAAAGCGTAAGTGGGCTGGAAGAATGCATCAGGTCAGCAACACACAAAAATTGATGTACTTCAGCAGGGGAATGGGTAAATAAAACTGATGGTTTCGAAAGATGGAATACTATTCAGTAGCCAGAAGTATGGAAATAAATCTATATGAGGCCACATGGATAAGTTTCAAAATATTGTTAAATGAATTTAAGTGAAAAATATTCGTTTAGGATGTGTATGGCATTATGGGTTTCCCAGCTGGTGCAGTAGTACAGAATGCACCTGGAGTACAGGAGACATGGGGGTCTCTGGTTTGATCCCTGGGTCAGGAAGATCCCCTGGAGAAAGAAATGGCAACCCACTCCAGTCTTCTTGCTTGGGAAATCCCATGAACAGAGGAGCCTGATGGACTACAGTCCATGGGGTCGCAAAGAGGTGGACACGACTGTTCATGCAAACACCAGCATAGCATTATACCATGTATGAAGAAAAACACATAAAATAGCATCACTTATTCTTTGTGTGTGCATGTGTGTGTTTTTTTTTAAAAATCTGGAAGGAAACACCTCCACTCAGAATCACGGTTCCTTTGCGAGGATGGAGAAGGCTGACTGTCAAAGCTTCCTTTAGTCTCATCTGTTTCGTGCTGCTCTTGCATTTGGTGATTTCCTCTGTGGACTGGGAGTCTAGAGGCCCAGCTTTCTTCTGCAGGAAGCAGTTGAGGGTTTTGAAAAGATCTTGCCTTCTCCTAATACACCACGTGACTTCCTGGTAGCCAGGGCTTCTCTAGGTCTTTTCCATTTTTTTTTGTTTTTTGTTTTTGGAGGGTTCCAGCAAAGTAATAAATGAAGAAATGCCAGAAGAATGTTACTAGCGCACCATACATTTAAACTATGTTTAGCCGTTAAAGTTGTGTGATGATGTCTCTTCAACCCTGTCAGGGCATCTCGCGTGCTACCATCAGAAGTCTATATTTTAAGTCCCAATTGTCCCCCTGCTGTGTTCCCCCAAAAGCCAGAGAAAGGCCCTGTGTGGAGCAGGCTGATGGACTGACAGTGGGAGGCCTCTGAAGACAAACTCCAGGCCTTCAGTCCTTCCCCAGCTTAAATTCTCCCTTCTGCCTGGCATTTGCATCTAGAGGGAGGGCTTGCCTGCAAAATGGGTTGAGTTTCAGCTCTATGTGTGTGTTCTAGTACATCAGATAGAGAAAATTTTACCTTTCCTATCACTACTGAATCCTTCTCCCACAACACTTCCTCCATTCGGGGCATTTAAGGTCAAATAGTCTTTTAGTACAGATTCTGGGCAACTCCAGCCCAACTCTGCATCCCCCATGTCCAAGGAGAATTGGGGCCCAATGGGGCTTGTTACAATTTCATAGGCTGTAAAATGTCCAATCGTTTTATTTTTTAAGTAGGAAATGTTTATTCTAAGAAAAAGTTGCAAAGGGGCATAAAATATTAAAACTTGCGTTTATTTCACTTTATAAAATGGATTTCAAATCTTTTCACTTGGTGAAATTCTCGTAAGTATCTGGAGAATGTGATAGCCTTAGCCAGTTGTGAGCACACTTCTGAACCCTTTTGAAGAGGTTCGTCCCTCTGGTCTCCCTCTTTTTCATATTCTATGGAGAGTGGATGTCTAATCTAAAGCATTCTCATTCTGACAGCACTACTGATCATTGGAAGGAATACATTCATCTAAACAAATACTACACTCCAAGGAGAACCGAATGCTAATGTACATTTTGTTGGACGAAAAGACAAACAATATAATTGTACTTGAATTTCAGGGAATCAAAGAGTAAAGCAAAATTGACATCAGAGCCCAGCGCCAGGTTTAGGTTAGCCATGCATGCATTCGCTTTTCCAAGTTTGGAAAGTTTGTTCATTCAAGCTAAGGGCTACTTCACCAGACTAACAAAAAGGAAAATGTCTATCAGTTTTTTCTTTTGTTCTTTTCAGATCCTGTTCAAGTGCACACAGAACCAGCAGGTTCACCAGAAAAGCTATTGAGCGTTTGCTGGAACACATTATGCGGGGTAAATTTCTCCTGGAATGTTGCCAAGGGTTTTTATGCTTCTGTGGTAGGCATTTCTGGAACATTGTCATTTAGCCCAAGCAAAGAACATTTGCTTAAAGGATAGAAAATGTTAAAAAATTCTTGTTTGTTTAAAAGCAGGTTAAATAGCAATATGAGCTTAGGGTAGGGCAGAAAAAAGCACTTATTTCTCTAAGTGATCTGATTAGGTTATTTAATTTTGGGGGTTGGGATGGTTAAACAGATTTGTAGCTTCTCCTAAAATAATTATATGTTAATTTTTTTTTCTAGAAGGTATCTTCCAGTGCTTATTTTTCTTTGATGTGATTTAGCTTTTTTTTTCTGTATTTCAAAACTGAAATTTTACGTTAGCAATTTCTCATGTTTGTGTATATAGGAGCTACTAGTAATAGCTAAAAATTGGAAGTGCAGAGCACATGCTAAATTAGAATTTCTTTTTGACTTATAGTTTCAGAACTAGATCATAAAATATTAAAAAGGAAAACATGAAAATACTTTTAAATTAGAGCAGATAATATTTTTAAAGAATTACAAATTGGAGTAGAAATCCAAAGTTCAAATTTTGACACATTAAAAAAATATGACATAAACTCTCCCCAGAAATTATTTTCTAATGAGTAGTAAAATCTAATCCAAAACCACCTCACTTTAACAAAGTTTCATTAATGCCAAAGTTAGCATCAGATTCTCTGCAATACTTACTGATATGTAAGGGCTCTTATTAAGTGTGGCAAGGAAATATCCTAAATATAAAAGTTTGAATTTTGTCTCTGCCATTTGCTGGCTGTGTGATCTTGGGTAACTTACTTACTGTCTCTGAGATTCAGTGCCTTCTGTGTAAGACATGAATAATGATACCTATTTCAAGCATCAGAGAGGTGTGAGGATCAGAGATATTTGTAAGTAGTCTCAACAGTGCCTAGCATCTTGTAAAAGCTTAAAAGTATACATTCCTTCCTCATCTTTCCCAGTCCATTCCACCAGAATAAACCAATTTGGAGATTAAAATAGTCAAGACTGTGATCTAAGTTAGAATCGTGTTGTTTTAGTGTTAGGATATTTCACTTTCATTTCTACTTGGACCTTAAATATACAAGTTTCAATAAGCATTCTTTAACAAAGTTAATCTGTTTTTATTTTGATGAAGATAGGGCTGATTCTGATACAATGCTTGGAGAACTAAATGACGTGCAGGAGAATTTTGTCTTTGTCTTTATAGGGCTGACTCTGTTAATGAAAATGTACTCAGTGAAAAGTAAATATGGTGCTACTTTCACCTACTTAGTGTTGAAATTAATTCATAAGGAAAAATATGGCAATTCTCCTTCTATAACTAAATCCTATGGAATTTGCTGTCTCCTGTATTCAAGTTTGGGTTATGATCTTAAACTTGGCTCCCTTCAATTGAGTTTTGTTACATACATGGCATGTTCCCACAGCTGAACCTCCTATCGGTAATTTGCACTTGCAGTTCACAATACTCAGCCCAGAGAGATCTGTACTTCCAGGCCACACAGGTACCTATAAGCTCTGGCTGTGGGCTTTCATGCCAGTTTCTCGGCCAGTTGAGACATTGCAAACATTTGGGCGTTCCAGTTTCTGCAACTTTGCTTTGGTTCTTTAAAAACAGCTCTTCCCCCAACCCTGGCACATCACCATTTCTCTCCAAGGCACTCTTTGTGAAATGGGAAGGCTGGTGTCTGTCATTTGCATTCCAGATTGAAAAGAACAAAATCTAGACTTTCCTGCTCTCTCTCTCTTTGGAGTCATGACAAACTAAAGAGGATATGAGATGTATTTCTTTTTGTGTAAAATGCAGATGTTCATGTTCAATTTTCCTCATTTGCTTTGAGCTGTTTGTATAAACCACAGCCCCAGTCTTTAATAGATACATGGAAGGTATGAATTTGGTGGAGATACTGGGAGGAGAAGATGGTGATGTGGAAAAACTCTCTCTTTCTCATTACCATAAGACATTTAATTCCTGGAAAGAAAGTTTTGCCGTTGTTTAGTTGCTAAGTCATGTCCAACTCTTTTGCAGCCCCATTGACTGTAGCCTGCCAGGCTCCTCTGTCCGTGGGATTTCCCAGGCAAGAACACTGGAGTGGGTTACCATTCCCTTCTCTAGGGGATCTTCCCAACCCAGAGACCAAACCCAAATTTCCTGCATTGCATTAGGATTCTTTACTGCTGAGCCATCAGGGAAACCTAGAAAGAACATATATAATGACAAATAGAATGTCTTGGTCTTTGGGCCAGAATCTGTGTTATGTATGTGCAGGTTTGTGCATTTACAGCTGTCATTGCCTTGGTTTCTGTTGTTCTTCCCCAGCACAGCACATTCTTTCAAGGTAAATCAGCTTGATGATGGACCAGGATTTTTGGATAAAGAAGAAAAGATACAATAGACAAATTCATAACAATTTCTTTAAAAAAAACAAACCACACACCTTAAAAAGGAGAATATTAGAAGACTGTGGCCAAAATGTGGCCAAAATCTTCCTCAAATGGATTCTGGACTGAGGAGTAGAGTTGGAGGCAGATGTGATATGATGTAAACGCAGGTTCTTAAATATTTAAAAATATTTGGGGGAGGATAGTACTGAGAATCTATGGGTTAATGTAATGCCTTTCTTTTTCCTTTTTAATTTTTATTTGAGTACAGTTGCTTTACAATTTTGTTTTGGTTTCTGCTGTAGAGCAAAGTGAATCAGTTATCTGTGTACATATATTCCATCATTCTTAGATTTCCTTCCCACTCAGGTCACCGCAGAGCATTGAGTAGAGTTCCCTGAGCTATATAGTAGGTCATCATGAGTTAGTTATTAGTTATCCATTTTATACATCAGTATCAATAGTGTATCTATGTCGATCCCAATCTCCCAATTTATCCCACCTTCCTGTTGTCCTCCTTGGTGTCCATACGTTTTCTTTCTCTATGTCTGTGTCTCTATTTCTGCTTTGCAAATAGGTTTCTCTGTACCATCTTTCTAGATTCCACATCTAGGTGTTAATATATGGTATTTGTTTTTCTCTTTCTAACTTACTTCACTCTGCTTTTTAACACTGTAAGTTTTGGTTAACGTAAACCATTAAAATTTGAACAGTTGACATTTCCAACATCAGTGGTACTTCCCACCTTCCCTCCTCACACCCCCATCATCTTTCTTTCTTCTCTTCTTGCTTGTAATGGGCAGGAAACGTGCCTTCTTCAAGATGCTCATGATACAGTTAAGAAAGCCTCCAGGGGAAAAAAAAATGCAGATAGGCTAGAGCAGAAAGGGCTCTAGAGAGAAAGATATATACCTGCCACAAAGGGAATTCAGAAGCATCAGTCCAAAAGGGCTTCACGGAGGAGGTGTCTTGCAGATGACTGGATACGCAGGAAGTGGGGAGGGAGTGGCAGCAATGGGATCCTGTGGAGCTAGCTCTCAGGCAAAGGCCAAGAACAAATGAACACTAATAATAATGAGTGCCTAGTACTTGAAAGTTTATTCTGTGCAGCCCCTTGCCAGCTATTTTTATTGGATTATCTCATTGAATTCTCACATACAAGTTTTAGGGTAGATTTTATCCCTGTTTCAATCAAGAGAAAATTGAGGCAGACCAAGATTATGCTACTTCCCGACAGATAAATGCTAGTGAGAGGGAGAGTCGGGAGCTGAACCCCAGATCCCTGGCTTTTATCATCTTCAGAAAGTTGCTGCTGTTTGGGGAATACTGAGTGACTTGATGGAGTTAGAGTCCAGTCTGTTTCTTGTAGGTGTGGTGGGAGATGATTTCACTGTTATCTGGAGAGTGATATGTTTCCTAAGCTTCAGCAATACGTGAACCGTGAACTCCCTGATGTTCAAGCTGGTTTTAGAAAAGGCAGAGGAACCAGAGATCAAATTGCCAACATCCGCTGGATCATGGAAAAAGCAAGAGAGTTCCAGAAAAACATCTATTTCTGCTTTATTGACTATGCCAAAGCCTTTGACTGTGTGGATCACAATCAACTGTGGACAATTCTGAAAGAGATGGGAATACCAGACCACCTAACCTGCCTCTTGAGAAATCTGTATCAGGTCAGGAAGCAACAGTTAGAACTGGACATGGAACAACAGACTGGTTCCAAATAGGAAAAGGAGTACATCAAAGCTGTATATTGTCACCCTGCTTATTTAACTTACATGCAGAGTACATCACGAGAAACGCTGGACTGGAAGAAACACAAGCTGGAATCAAGAAGGAATCAAGCCAGGAGAAATATCAATAACCTCAGATATGCAGATGACACCACCCTTATGGTAGAAAGTGAAGAGGAGCTAAAAAGCCTGTTGATGAAAGTGAAAGAGGAGAGTGAAAAAGTTGGCTTAAAGCTCAACATTCAGAAAACAAAGATCAGGGCATCCGGTCCCATCACTTCATGGGAAATAGATGGGGAAACAGTGGAAACAGTGTCAGACTTTATTTTTTGGGCTCCCAAATCACTGCAGATGGTGACTGCAGCCATGAAATTAGAAGACGCTTACTCCTTGGAAGAAAAGTTATGACCAACCTTGGTAGCATATTCCAAAGCAGAGACATTACTTTGCCGACTAAGGTCCGTCTAGTCAAGGCTATGGTTTTTCCAGTGGTCATGTATGGATGTGAGAGTTGGACTGTGAAGAAGGCTGAGCACTGAAGAATTGATGCTTTTGAACTGTGGTGTTGGAGAAGACTCTTGAGAGTCCCTTGGATTGCAAGGAGATCCAACTAGTCCATTCTGAAGGAGATCAACCCTGGGATTTCTTTGGAAGGAATGATGCTGAAGCTGAAACTCCAGTACTTTGGCACCTCATGCGTTGAGTTGACTCATTGGAAAAGACTCTTATGCTGGGAGAGATTGGGGGCAGGAGGAGAAGGGGACGACAGAGGATGAGATGGCTGGATGGCATCACGGACTTGATGGATGTGAGTCTGAGTGAACTCCGAGAGATAGTGGTGAACAGGGAGACCTGGCGTGCTGCGATTTGTGGGGTTGCAAGGAGTTGGACACGACTGAGCGACTGAACTGAACTGAACTGAATGACGTATCTGGTCAGAATTTACAAATGGTTTTTCTTTGGGGGTTGGGTAGGAGGTGAGGGTGGGAGGTGAGGAGTGGGAGGGTATAGTGAAATTTCAGTTTTTAAAATTAATTCATTTTTATTCTTTTGCTTATATTAGTATGGAAGCAAAAATTTCCTTAAAATGTCCTTCATTTTTCTTCTACATATGTGTGTTTGTGAAAGGTAATGTGGAGACAGCCTGGATGGGAGTGGGATGGTAGGGTGGAGGCGTGGAGGGGGTGGAGGGGATTGGGGGAGGTTAGCATGCTTGGAGGCAAGGGAAATAATTAGGAGACCCTTGCCATCTCAGATAAGAGATAGAGGTGATGAAGATAACAGTTACTGTTTAACTGAGTACTTACCATGTGCCACTACATCCTCATTTAATCCTCACAGTGTCTCATGAGATCATCATACCCTCAGTGTACAAAAGAAGAGGTTAAATAACTTGACTAATGTCAGATATACAGATGACACCACCCTTATGGCAGAAAGTGAAGAAGAAATAAGAAGTCTCTTGATGAAAGTGAAAGAGGAGAGTGAAAAAGTTGGCTTAAAGCTCAACATTTAGAAAGCGAAGATCGTGGCATCTGGTCCCATCACTTTATGGCAAATAGATGGGGAAACAGTGTCAGACTTTATTTTTTGGGCTCCAGAATCACTGCAGATGGTGACTGCAGCCATGAAATTAAAAGACGCTTACTCTTTGGAAGGAAAGTTATGACCAACCTAGACAGCATATTAAAAAGCAGAGACATTACTTTGTCAACAAAGGTCCATCTAGTCAGGGCTTTGGTTTTTCCAGTGGTCATGTATGGATGTGAGAGTCGGATTATAAAGAAAGCTGAGTGCCCAAGAATTAATGCTTTTGAACTGTGGTGTTGGAGAAGACTCTTGAGAGTCCCTTGGACTGCAAGGAGATCCAACCAGTCCATCCTAAATGAGATCGGTCCTGTTCTTTGGAAGGAATGATGCTAAAGCTGAAACTCCAATACTTTGGCCACCTCATGTGAAGAGTTGACTCATTGGAAAAGACTCTGATGCTGGGAGGGATTGGGGGCAGGAGGAAAAGGGGGCGACAGAGGATGAGATGGCTGGATGGCATCACCGACTCGATGGACATGGTTTTGGGTAAACTCTGGGAGTTGGTGATGGACAAGGAGGCCTGACGTGCTGCAATTCATGGGGTCGCAAAGAGTCAGACATGACTGAGCGACTGAACTGAACTGAACTGAATGTCACACTGCAGGTTAAAGGCAGATCTGGGATGTGGATAAGGGTCTGTCTGATTTCCGACTTTGAGGGAATGAATGTGTGAAGAGGAAAAATTTGGGTGAGGATGGTGTCCTGGGAACCACTCCACGGAGGGAGACGAGCTTGAGCATGAATGACCCTTAGAAGCAGAGGTGGGCAATGAAGATCCTCCCCTGGGCTCTGTCACTCCTCCACTGGGTGGCTGTGGCCAAAGCCTTTACCTGGCATCTCAACCTCAGCATCTGTGAAACTGTAGGAAAACAACCCACTTTCCTAGACGACTTGACAAGATGTTATGTGATTATCAGTGAGGTGTGGTACATAAACATGCTTTAGGAACTCCAAAGTCCTATACGATAGAATATGCATGAAGCAAGAAGGAAGCAGTGGAGGGTCTGAACCCAACAAGTGGGCTGAGGATGCTGAGGGGACAGAGCTGTGAGCTTGTACATAGAACAAGCAGAAGTTACTGAGATGTGGGTTTGCATGGAAACCCTGGAAGAAATAACTCTTTAAGGAAGATTTAAAAGTAGGATAAGAGAGAGGACCAGGTAAAATCTCTAAAGAATGTTAGTAATGAGACTGGTGCCAGAAGAGGAGCCTGGTCTTTGTCTCCAGGGTGGGAATTCTGCACCACCTTGACCCTAACGGGCTTTTGCCCTTTAGCACATTAGTCTCCATTTTGGGGGATTATGTAAAAATGATGCATGTGGTTAGCATAAATGGACAAAACAGCCCAAACTGAGAATGACAAGTACTGCTTTATCTTGCTTCTGGTCCAGGGATCTATGGACGTTGTGCTGAGAAGAGGGGTGAGGCCAAGAGATCGGAAGTCAGGGTGGATGAGTGAAATCTGCTGATGGTGTGTGATGGGGGCAGTGCTTCATCCAGGCATCTGAGCCAAGCCTGATAAAACAGGAGACTCACCATCCAGGACACTGAGGAGAGCCCGAGGAAAGGCCTCTCTGGAATTCTGGGGACAAGGTAATTACTTGTGAGATGTCAGCCTTGTGGCTTTGTTCCTCCAGGGCAGACCTGGCCCTTTGGGACAAGTCTGTCCTTTGTGAGGAGACTGAGAAAGGGGCGCTGGGAGTGGCCATATTCTTCTGGAAGGTGACTCCTGGGGTCTGGGCCAAGAAAGGGTTTTGAACAGGAAAGGGGATTCACAACAGGGCATACTTGAGAGGAATTGTTTAAAGCTTTAAACTCACTCCAAGGCAAGTAACATGAGCCAGACCTATGAGTTACTTTGGATCCATCTATCTATCTATCTATCTATCTATCTATCTATCTATCTATTGTTTGTAAGTTGAAAATGCCTTCCCTGGCAGTCTTTGTGTTTTTGAACTCCCAGAGAGTTCCTCTTGTGGAGTGGGGGAAGGGATTCCTCTGGGGATAGACAAAAGTGGGGATGCACTGGCTTTGAAGACTGCATTTCCTCCCTTTTTATGCCAGGGTGTAACCAGAGACTAGTGTCAACAAGGAATCTGTCTCAGGAACGCTTTTGTTTGCAGCTCTCCTTGGGGCGTGACTTGTTTTTTTCAGAGGTCAATGAATTGTAAATTGTGTAATTTCAGATTCTGCTGAAACAGAGTAAGGAGCATTTTTGAGGGGGTGGGGGATGTCACTCGAGCATCTAGGAAACTTGCTGTCTGTAAGTCCAGACTTGGCCATGTGGAATCCTCCTGTTCACAGGAGAAAGAAAATTTGTGTGGATTAGACTGTTTATGTCTGAATTTGCTATATTTTCTATAGCAAATAGATCTAGTGTCAAAACTTCAAAATAAGATAATATCGTAAGTTCAGAGCAGCAAAAGCAATAAAACCAGTTATTTGGTATGCTTGATAACACTTTTCTGGTTAAAACTATTTGTTGTGGCCTATAAGGTCCGTCTAGTCAAGGCTATGGTTTTTCCTGTGATCATGTATGGATGTGAGAGTTGGACTGTGAAGAAGGCTGAGCACTGAAAAATTGATGCTTTTGAACTGTGGTGTTGGAGAAGACTCTTGAGAGTCCTTGGACTGCAAGGAGATCCAAACAGTCCATTCTGAAGGAGATCAGCCCTGGGTATTCTTTGGAAGGAATGATGCTAAAGCTGAAACTCCAGTACTCTGGCCACCTCATGTGAAGAGTTGACTCATTGGAAAAGACTCTGATGTTGGGAGGGATTGGGGGCAGGAGGAAAAGGGGACGACTGAGGATGAGATGGCTGGATGGCATCATGGACTTGATGGATG
Source organism: Nanger dama (assembly GCA_917880005.1). Lineage (NCBI taxonomy): Eukaryota > Metazoa > Chordata > Mammalia > Artiodactyla > Bovidae > Nanger > Nanger dama. The sequence goes on from CAKJTW010000001.1 coordinate 48,283,735, forward strand.
TGAGTCTGAGTGAACTCCGGGAGTTGGTGATGGACAGGGAGGCCTGGCGTGCTGCAATTCATGGGGTCACAAAGAGTCGGACATGATTGAGCGACTGAACTGAACTGATGAAGGTATATGGGCTGCCCTGGTGGCTCAGTGGTAAAGAATCCACCTGCCAATGCAGGAGACACAGGAGACGTGGATTTGATCCCTGGGTGGGGAAGATCTCCTGGAGAAAGAAATGGCAACCCACTTCAGTGTTCTTTGGTGGGAAATCCTATGTACAGAGGGAGCCTCCTGGGCTACAGTCCATGGGGTGGCAAAAGTGTCGGACACGACTTAGCAACCAAACAACAACAACAACGTGAAGGTATATACCCTGTGCTCTGGGGAAGGGTACCAAGCTGGGAGCTTCTAAAGGTCTTAATCATTTTTTCAAAAACAATTTTATAACTTCTATTTTTTTCTTTTTAATTTTTAAATTAACATATAAGGGCTTCCCTTGTGGCTCAGCTGGTAAGGAATCCGCCTGCAATGTGGGAGACCTGAGTTCAATCTTTGAGTTCAGAAGATCCCAGGGAGAAGGGAAAGGCTACCCACTCCAGTGTTTTGGCCTGGAGAACACCATGGACTGTGTATATTCCATGGGGTCGCAAAGAGTCAGACATGACTAAGCAACTTTCACTGACTTATAATATTAGTTTCAGGTGTGCAATGTAGTGATTTGACGTTTATATACATTATAAATTGACACCATGATGAGTCTAGTAACCATCTAGACTCAACCACTACACAAAGTTTTTATGATATTGTCGACTATATTCCTTGTGGTATATATTACATCCCCATGACTTATTTATTTTATGACGAAGTTTGTATTTCTGGATTTTTCTCACCTATTTCGATATAAATTCACCTCTAGCAACTACCTGAATATTCGTTGGAAGGACTGTGCTGGAAGGACTGACTCATGGGAAAAGACCCTGATGCTGGGAAAGATTAAAAGTGGGAGAAGAAAGGGACGACAGAGGATGAGATTGTTGGATGGTATCACTGACTCAATAGGCATGAGTTTGAGTAAACTCCGGGAGTTGGTGATGGACAGGGAGGCCTGGCATGCTGCAGTCCGTGGGGTTGCAAAAAGTCGGACACGACTGAACTGAACTGAACTAGCAACTACCAGTTTCTCTGTATCTATGAGTATGTATCTATTTTGCTTTGCTTGTCCTTTTTTTTTTTTTTTTTTAGATTCCATATATAGTGAAATCATATAGTATTCGTCTTGCCCTGTCTGATTTATTTTACTTAGTACATACCCTCTAGGTCCATCTGGGTTGTTGGAAAGGGCAAGATTTCATTGTCTGTGATGAGTGAGTAATATCCTATTATGTATATAGGTCTTAAGCAATTTTAATCTATATTTCCCCTCCTATATACTAGGATTAAAATTACTCATGCACTCAACAAAAATCTATTCAATATTTACCTTATTCCAACCACTGTCTTAAGGGCTGAAGACATAGAAATTAAAAAAACTATTGCTCCCCAAATAGTTGGGCCAGTTATCTGGGTTGGGCCAGATAACAAAATTACTGTTGTATAATCTGCCAAGTAGTGAGACTTGCTAGGAAGAGAAATAGAGAGGGCTCCAGGAGACGGAAAGGAGTGGTAGTATATCTGAGGAAGTGGAGTTGGAGCAGAAGTGAGGCAGTGAGCCCTGAGGCTGACTGAAGGAAGCATGTCTAAGAAAAGGGGTGTCCAGAGAGGGTTCAGGGAAAGTGTTGGAGGTGAAGTCAAAGGGGATCTGGAATCATGGGTTGTGCAGATGTTGTGGGGCTTTGTGAGTCACTACAAGGACTTTGGATTTTATCCTGAAGGAGATGGGAAGCTTGTGGAAGGTTTTCAGTAGAAGTGGGACAAGATCATTGTGGCTACTGATTTTAAGATAAAATGAATAGGGCAAAGATGGAAGCATGACAACAGGATACGAGACTCTAAGCAAGGAGGATGGTGGCTGGCAAGATTTTCTGATGAATGGAATGTGAGCCTGGAAAGAAAGGAGCAAAAAATGAGTCAAGGTTTTGGGTCTGAGCAGCTGGACGAGTAGAGCTGTTGTTTACTAAGATGGGGATGCTTGGAGGAGGAACACATTTGGAAATGGGGGAGCCAGAATTTGTCTTTGGAATTAAGTCTATCACATGTCTAGCAGAGAGGTCTAATAGTCTGTTGGATGCATGAGGGAAGGAGGATGGGGTTAGAGGTATACATTTGAGAATGCGAAGCACGTAAAAAGAATTGAAACTGTGGATGAGATAATGTCACCTAGGAAGAGAGAGTATAGATGGAATAGAAAGTAATCTGGGGCTGAGCCTTGGGGATGCCAGCATTAGCAGCTGAGAACATGAGAGGAACCAGCCAAGGTGATAAGGAGGAACCAGTGAGATAGGAAGAAAGAGGAAAGTCCCAGGGACAAGGGGAGAAGCTATTTCAAGAAAAGTGAAAGTGTTAGTCACTCAGTCATGTTAGACTCTTTGCGACCGCTTGAACTGTAAGCATGCCAGGATCCTCTGTCCATGGAGTTCTCCAGGCAAGAATACTGCAGTGGGTTGCCATTCTCTTCTCCAGGAGATCTTCCTGACCCACGAAGACCCAGGGATCAAACCTGTGTCTCCTGCTTTGCAGGCAGATTCTTTATCTTCTGAGCTACCAGGAAAGCCCCCAAGAAAGGGCATGTCCTAATGGGTCAGAGGCTGCTGAGCGATCAAGTTCAAAGAGGACCCAAAGTTAGTCATTGTATTTGGAACATGGAGGTTGTTGGGAAAGCTTACAAAAACCAATTTTAGTGAGATTGTGGGGGTGAAAACCTGATTTGGAGTAGTTTAAAAACAAAGTCAGAAAAGAATAAGTGGAAACTGTGAAGATATAGATAATTTTTCAAGAAATTAAGTATAAAGAGAAGTAACCCTCGCCCTGCCCCCACCCCAAATTGAGGCAGTTGCCAGAGGGAGCAATGTGTCTCTAATATGGATGGCCCTATCACATGCCAGGATTCAAATAGGAAGTCATTTTCCCTTCCAGAAGAGCTGTAAGAGTCTATCCTGTGGTTCTCCTGTTGGGGCTTGCCAGAGACTCTACCCTGCATCCCTATCTGTCACAGATACCTCTGGTATCATTGGATCTGCCGGATCACATGAGCCAAAGGCACCTCACATGGTAGCCTGGATCTACTGCAGAGCCCTCTCTTGCGCCAGACCTCACTTAAAACTATAAATGACTTCAATCACCCAATACATAGCAATATTCCCTATTATAGGCTATGTTTCTCCAAAACCTTAAGGGGCTTAGCTAGCATTGTATTTCTTTCTTAGTAGTAGTAAGCCCAACATGTAATAATGTGTTCTTTATCTGTCAGGGGATGTCCTGACATGCCTTAGATCACTGAACTCCTAAAGACTCCACTAGTGTGGGAGACATTGCCGGATCCTTTTTCAAGGGGACCCAGGTTGGGGGTCTGAGTACTGACTCAGATCTGGAAATTATGAGCACATCAGTGTTCTTCTTGATAGCTCTTGACTTTTTTTTTTTTCTCCTTCTTGTTATACAAGTCACACGATACCTTTATTGGTTGACCATCTATCCCAGTCCCAGGAACACCACGGTCTATTAGCCTTCATCAAAACCTTGTGGGTGGAAGCACCAGACAATAGCTCTGGTTGTCCCTCTGGCCTTCTTGCCTTTGTGTTTTCTGTCCACCTTGACTCTGGAGGTGAAGCACTGACGTCTTGGCCTTTGTTATTCTGGAATCCCATCACTCCCCCTGAGTCTAGGGAGCCCAGTTATATGGCAGAGTCACCTCCTCTCACCCTGGCCCACGATGGACAGTTATCTCCAAGCTTCTCAGGGATGTAGTTTCCCCTGACTGACATATTTCTTATTGCCCTAAAGCAGGGATTGTCCCCTGAACCCTCCCAGGAAGCATATGTCTTACATAAATTTGTTCTAACATTTCTGTCTCCCTGAACATTCTGATCCTGTCCTCAGTTTTCTGTCACGGTATTGCAGCCTCTCCCTGTAATTTACTGTAAAGCATCATGCCTAAGCTTCAAGGAGCCACTCAGAAATGCATTCATTCTAACTTTAAGGGGGCTCCCAAGTCAACAACCCCTCTCTCACCTTTGCATTTTGCTCTCCTCCTTCCTTTCCTGTGTATCATCCTTGAACTCGCTTCTACATGTGTCCCCCTAGATCAGGCTGATACATCTTCATCAAATCCTGCAGCTCTTTCTGAGGACAGGATGTTTTCTTCTGGACCAAGCATTGCATTTCGTCACTTGGGCTACCTTGAAACCTAACCCCAGTTATTTGACTAGAAGTAAAGAATGGATGTGAGGTAGGTCATGAAGAAGGCAATTTTTTTTTTGGCATAGTCACTGTCAAGAATAGTCTCACCCAGATCTGCAGAAGAAAATAGAAGTAACACTCAGGTAAATATCAGGCAACTAATAGAATATTTTGGGTGAAATAAGAGAAGCCAGGGAATGTACCCTCAGGCTCCAGGCTTCTTTCTACAGAATTGGGAAGAAGCTGGTAGTGACAAAATGTGGATGAGGCAGGAGGAGACTTGGGAAGGAGGTTCAGATCTCTGGTTCTTGCGAATGAAACATCATTGATTCTTTCATTTGTCTATTAATTCATTCAGTATTTATTGGAAGCCTCGTGTGTCAGTCACTCTGCTAGGTGCTTGGACTCAAAGACAAATACAACCCTGTCTTTACTTTTCAGAAATTCAGAGTATAGTGTGACTGAGTGTAAGTGGACAGAAAAGCGATTTACTATTTATTGCCTTACACATGATGGGAAACAGGGATGTACAGGGTACTATGGGAGTCCAGATGAAATAAAAAAACAAAACACTCTTGCCTGGTGTGTGGGCATAAGAAGGGAGAGTTATATAAAGCCTTGTCTAGTTTCTTGTCCCCCTGCACTTCCATTCCTTATTTCTAGAGCCACTTGACCATTGCTGGTCAGGAGTAATTTAAAGAATCCTGGTTTGGTAGCTCAGAGGACTATGAAACCAGCCTTCCTTTCTGTTTTCAGCATCTGTGTGTAATTTCTTAATCTGTTTTTATGACCCATGTCCTCTTGTCTCCCAATTCCATTCGCTTAGATATCTTTTGGCTACTGTTGAGAAATTAGTTGTCAGTTTAATCACTGGTCCTTTGATGGAAATCTGTCTTCTTCCTCTGGCTGCTTTTATCTTCTTTGTTCATGGTCTTTAGCAGTTTTGCTTTAAAGTACCTAAGTTTTACTTTATTTTCAGTTTTGGATTTCCTGAATCTAACAGTTGATCAATTCAACTAGTTTTGGAAAAGTTTCAGCTATTACCTCTTCAAGTCTTATTTCTGTTCCATTATCTCTGTCTTCACCCTGCTGCTGCTGCTGCTGCTAACTCAGTTCAGTCGTGTCTGACTCTGTGGGACCCCAGAGACGGCAGCCCACCCAGGCTCTCCCGTCCCTGGGATTCTCCAGGCAAGAACACTGGAGTGGGTTGCCATTGCCTTCTCCAGGGCATGAAGGTGAAACGTGAAAGTGAAGTCGCTCAGTCGTGTCCAACTCCCAACGACCCCGTAGACTGTAGCCCACCAGGCTCCTCCGTCCATGGGATTTTCCAGGCAAGAGTACTGGAGTGGGGTGCCATTGCCTGGAGGGCTTACTAAATACAGATTTCTGGACCCCCAACTTCAGAGTGTTTTATTCAGCAGGTTTGCATTTTTAATAAATTCCCAGAGAGATGCCAATGTTATTGGCCTGGGCACCGCATTTTGAGGACCTTTGTTTGGGAGCATCCATGTCTCTGATGAATAAAGCATTGCAGTGCTAAAGAACCAGGAGTGGGAATATTTAGACAGAATATGGAGTAAAATAAAGTTCAAGTGCTTTGCTGTGATAGTCAAGGCCCTGCATGATAGAGCCCTTGTCTATCTCACCCACGTCATCTCACACCATGTTTCTTAATTTTTGCATTGGCCTCCATTCTGCTACTTAAAGACAGCAGGCTCATTTCTGTCTCAAGGGTGTGCTTGCTCTCCCCTCTGCTTGGGGCTCTTCTCTCTCAGGTTATGGCTTTCTCTGTGTCATCACTGAAAGCTCCAAATGCCTCCTTTTCAGACAAGTGTTCTCTCCTTAAAGAAGCCACTCTCTATCACACTTCTCCTAGTTTATTCTCTTCATGTCACTTATGATCTAAAATTCCCTTTTTATTTCCTTGTTGGAGAATTCCAATATAGCAGACGTCTTGTCTGCTAGTTTCTTTGTTAGCTCCATTCTGGAGGAGGGCCTGATATGTTTCAGGTGCTCATTAAATAACTGTTGGTTGGAAACACCTATGTTTGGCGTGGGTCTCTTACTTTTTACTTTGTTTCTGAGGGGAAATGACGTGCACTGAAAAAGGAGCTGAGTAACCAGAGGGATGTAAAATGTGGTCCCGCCTCCATCTGTCTATCTGTTATAGCTGCCAGGATTCTGCCTAGCTTATAAGGTGAAGGAAAGGGGTCTGTGTTTTTCCCCGCCCTTACACTGTCTACCCCTGGTTGCCTCATAAAAAGACAATATGGTGACTTGGGTGGCACTCTTCATTTTCAGGGGTTCTAGAGAGTTGCTAAATGGGCCATTTTCTCACGCATCCAGCACACTCCTAACTTGTATAGGTGACTCTTCCCTGGGTGGCTAGCCTCTGGCGAGTTGTCCTCCGCTACAGGGAGAGAAGAGCTGATTCCCCACCTCTGCGAAGTGCCAGGTGGGCTCTGTCTGTGGCTGCCCCGCTCAGGTACCTCCAGCTATTTCAGATTCCAGGTTAGGAATGGACCTGATTGATCCTATTGGAGAAGGCCTGGGCCTCTAAGATGAACGAAAAAGTCAATTTGCTGACTCAGATATTTTAAAACTGTGTTTGTTTTCCTCCCAGTGGTTTCCTCATTAAAAACTGAGAGCCTCTGCCCATGCTAGCTGTACACAGGGCCTGGACATTCTCTCTACAGACAACTGCTGGTGGTCTGAGCTGACTCATCCCTCCCCTTCCCCAGGGCAATGCCCCTGGAGTCTGCTCTTGGAAGGTTGGTATCCTGGTAGTAGTCTCAGGATGCTGCCCTGAGCCATAGGCAAAGGAAACAGGGCTTTCCTTAGGAAATTCAGGAGTGAGCCTCATGGGCTAGACGCTGGCTTTTGTTGCTGTTTGCACGAGGTTGGGGTGAGGGTTTATCCCAAACAGGGAGAACTGAGAGTCCTTTTGGTTGGGGATGCTCTGGATCCCCATAGCACTAGGGTTGAAAATATTTTTACACAGGTCCGTTTTTATTTTGTCTATCACTTAGATAAGCCTATAGAACATTCCAGCCGCACTAACTTCTTTCACTTCTGCCCTTTATCTATGTTAAAGCTGGTCAGAGACACTGGAACCTGATTGATGACTTTGGCATTGCTTGCACTTTTTGTTGTGCTGGGAGTGAACTGAAGATGGATTTGATGAGAAGCAGAGGTCGTGGGTGGGAGGTTTTGACAGCTGCCAGAGGAGCTGCCTTGAGTGTTTTGTTAGGCCGGTTCACCTACTTCTAGAGCTTTCCATGTTTGGTGGGAGTTCACACATCAACTTGTTAAGTACCTACTCTAAACCAGGCACTCCTCCCAGTTAGGTGCTGGGGGGTACCAACACTAAGACAGGATTACCTCTTTGCCTTCAAGGACCTCCGCATCTTAAGAGCAGAGGGACCTGTGGTGGTGACTTCAAGATGGCTGTACATTCTTTTTACTCTTTCTTTTGGATTTGAGCTTTTTCTATCACTTGCTTTGACTAATAGAATGTGGTGTAAGCAATGTTGTGTAATTTTCAAGCTTGGGCCTTAAGGGAGCTAGAGCTTGGGGTTTGCCACTTAAAACTGTTCTCCTTCGGAAGCCAGCCACCGTGTAAGAAGCTGATCTACCCTAAGCCCACAGTCCGGTGAAGAAGCCGAAGCTAGCCACACAGAGCAACAATGTGAGAGGACCATTGAGGACATGTGAGTGCACATATCATGAGCCTTCCGTTCAGTCCAGTGGCTGAATGAATTCAGCTGAGTGAATGACCTCAGCTGATGCCATGTGGAGCAGAAGAACCACTCAACTAAGCTTTATCTAAAAGCTTGACCCATAGCATTTTGAACAAATAAAATGGCTATTCTTTGACCCCATTAAGTTTTGGGATACATTGTTAAGCAGCTCTAGATAATTAACATATACACATATTTCCTTTCCTTTTTTCCCCCTCTTTTAGTGGGAGTTTAGTTCCCTGACCAGAGATTGAACTTGGGCACTTGGCAGTGAAAGTGCAGAGTCCTAATCACTGGTCTGCCAGGGAATTCCCTACACGTATTTTCTTGAAGGAGGTATGTTTGGGATGTTATAGGAGCACAGAAGAAGATACCTGAGCAAGCATGTGTGATGAGAGGATGGACATGGAATGCCTCCCAGAGGAGCCTTGCTTGAGTAGAATCTTCTCTAAGGACCCAGATGTGAGCCAGGCTTAGGGGAGGGTAAAGTCTGTCTAGATACAGGGGAATTGAGCAAAATAGCATGGAGGTAATTAACAGCATGGTAAAATATGTGGCAAGAATACACAGAAGAATTTTACAAAAAGATCCTAAAGATCCTGATAACTTCAATGATATGCTCACTCATCTGGAGCCAGACATCCTGGAGTGTGAAGTCAAGTAGGCCTTAGGAAGCATCGCTATGAATAAAGCTAATATAGATGATGAAATTGCAGCTGAGCTATTTAAAATCCTAAAAGATGATGCTGTTAAAGTGTTGTACTCAATATGTCAGCAAATTTGGAAAACTTGCAGTGGTCACAGGACTAGAAAAGGTCAATTTTCATTCCAGTCCCAAAGGAGGAGAGTGCCAAAGAATGTTCAGACTACCATACAGTTGCACTCATTTCACATGCTAGTAAAGTTATACTTAAAATCCTTCAAGCTAGGCTTCAGCATTATCTGAACCAAGAATTTCTAAATGTACAAGCTGGGATTAGAAAAGGCAGAGGAAACAGAGATCAAATCGCAACATTTGCTGGATCATAGAGAAAGCAACAGAATTCCAGAAAACCTCTACTTCTGCTTCATTGACTACACTAACGCCTTTGACTATGTGGATCACAACAAAATGGAAAATTCTTTAAGAGGTGAGAATACCAGACTACCTATGTGTCTCCCGAGAAACCTGCATGCAGGTCAAGAAGCAACAGCTAGAACCTTACATGGAACAATCGACTGGTTCAAAATTGGGAAAGGAGTATACCAAGGCTGTACATTGTCACCCTGCTTATTTAACTTATATGCAGAGTACATCATGCGAAATGCCAGGCTAGATGAATCACAAGCTGGTATCAAGATTGCTGGGAGAAATATCAACAACCTCAGATATGCAGATGATACCACTCTAATGGTAAGAAAAGTGAAGAGGAACTAAAAGTCCTCTAGATGAGAGTGAAAGAGGAAAATGAAAAAGCTGACTTAAAACTCAATATTAACAAAACTAAGATCATGGTATCTGGTCCCATCACTTCATGGCAAATAGAAGGGGAAAAGTGTAACCAGTGACAGCTTTTATTTTCTTGGTCTCCAAAATCACTGTAGATGGTGACTACAGCACAAAATTAAAAGACACTTGCTCCTTGGATCGAAACCTATGAGAAACCTAGACAGCATATTAAAAAGTAGAGACATCGTTTTGCAAACAAAGTCCGCATAGTCAAAGCTATGGCTTTTCCAGTAGTCATGTATCGATGTGAGAGTTGGACCATAGGAAAGGCTGAGTGCCAAAGAATTGATGCTTTTGAATTGTAGTGCTGGAGAAGAGTCTTGAGAGTCCCTTGGATAGCAAAGGAGATCAAACCAATTGATCCTAAAAGAAATCAGCTCTGAATATTCATTGGAAAGACTGATGCTGAAGCTGAAACTATAATACTTTGACCACCTGATGGGCAGAGCTGGCTTATTCGAAAAGATCTTGAAGCAGGGAAAGATTGAAGGGAACTGGAGAAGGGGGAGGCAGAGGATGAAATGGTTAGATAGCATCACCAACACAATGAACGTGTATTTGAGCAAACCACAGGAGATAGTGGAGGACAGAGGGGCCTGGTATGCTGCAGTCCATGGGATTGCAAAGAGTCAGACGTGACTTAGCTACTGATCAACAACAACAACATATGTGAGGGTACTTCAAGGTCTGTAAGAAAGGGAGTAATGGACAAGGTTGCAGAGATGTTCTTCATCATTATCATTATCATCATCATCGTAATTGATTACAGTTCTTGAACTTTACTATGTGCCAGATACTGATACTATAACTTCCAGTTATATATATATAAACTCATTTAATTCTCACAACTCTATATTATGATCCCTTTATTATATCAAAAGAAAATCAGACACAAAGAAATAACTTGTTCAAGTCCACATGGCTTGCAAGTGCAGAGTAGAGATTTAAGCCCAGACAAGACCTTGGAGAACTTTGTGTGCCTCCTGAAAGAGCTTGGGATTTGTTCTGTAGGTGATGGGATGTGACCCAAAGGAAAGGTTTTAAGTAAGGGAATGACATGGCTGTGTTGAAAGGTTCTATAGTCTTTGTAATTTCCTTGACTTTGGTTTTTTTTTTCTTCGCCTGCTATCTATTTCTCTACAGTGACTAACAGTGAAGTCTATAATAAGCAGAGCCTGTGATCTTATCTATGAAGGCTGCAAGGAAAGAGGGAGGTATGTGGGACACGTGCTACACCACAGCTGATCATGGGGGTGGAGAGTAAGGACAGATCACCCAGGGAGAGAATGGGTGTGGTGGCCACCAAGAGAGAAAGTGGGCTGTATCCTTGACCCCATGGCGGGAGAACAGCAGCATATGGGAGCCAGCCTGTTCTGGAAAGATTTGTTTAGGCGGAGGCACAGATAGGCTCTGGAGAAGGCAATGGCACCCCCACCTCCAGTACTCTTGCCTGGAAAATCCCATGGGCGGAGGAGCCTGGTAGGCCGCAGTCCATGGGGTCATTAGGAAGTCAGACACGACTGAGCGACTTCACTTTCACTTTTCACTTTCATGCATTGGAGAAGGAAATGGCAACCCACTCCAGTGTTCTTGCCTGGAGAATCCCAGGGACGGGGAAACCCGGTGGGCTGCCGTCTATGGGGTCACAAAGAGTCGAACACGACTGAAGCGACTTAGCAATAGTACAGATAGGCTCATGGCTGTGCAGACAATCTGCCTTTCTCCCTTTCCTCCTCCCCCATGGCCTTTCAGGTGATTAACATCAAAATATTAAAAACAGCTGTTGAATTCCCAGTGGAGGTTAGCAAAGAAGAGTGTGTTTCACAGTGGTTCAGAACGGCTCATCCGGCCACGGCCATTCCTTTGTGAAGAAGCCCTCCTGGGTGGGCCACTGAATGGTCCCTCCTGCACACACAGCACCCAGTTTCTCCCTGAGCTCCGCTCTGCCGACCATGGATGGGAGAGCTGACTTGGCAGAGTCGTCATCTGTAGGCAGACTCGTCATGTCTTCAACAGATTTTGTGCTAGGAAAGAAGAGACAGAGTGAAGAAGAAAGAACTCTGGTTTAGGTTCTAGCAGAATCTAGGAGATCCAACCCTCAGACTTGGGTCAGCTCACACTTGCTTTGTGTGATAGGGACAAATGTCTGAAAGTCTCTAAGGTCTCAAGATCCTCGTCTGTAGTAGGAGGGTGTTGGGTGAAGACTAATCTTACCACAAATAATAAAAATAACCATAGCCAGTGTTTACTGAGCAGGTATCGAAATTCTGACTCTGTGTTAAGCATTTCATACATTCTTATTTATTTAATCTGCACAATAACCTAAGCTCAGTGAAGCTCACTGAAGCCTTTCCTGATCATCCTATCTAAAACTCTCCGTATTAATTATTTATTGCCATGTACCAAATGGCTTCAAATCTTAGTACCTTAAAAACCACAGTAAAAATGATAGTCTCATAGTTTTTGTGGGTCAGAATTCCAGTGCAAATTGGCTGACTTGTTATGGCTTGGAGTCTTTTATGAATTTGCTAGGGTTGCAAGCATCACTTGCAACATGGCAGGTAGACATCGGCTATTGGCAAGGTCAGTACTAGCTGTTGGCAAGGTCAGCACTAGTCTTTCATCACCACCTTGCCATAGGATTGTCCATGAAACCATTTGAATGTTCTGACAACATGGCAGCTGTCTTCCCCTGGAGTAAACAACCCAAGAAAGAGTGAGATAGAATCTTCAATGTCTTTTGTGACCTGTCCTTGGAAACCACACACCGTGATTTCCATAACATCCTATTGGTTACCTCAGCCAGCTCCATTCAGTGTAGTGAGAGGTGTACAAGGACAGGAATACCAGGAGGTGACCATCATGAATGCCCTTCTTTGAGGCTATCACCTCCTCCCTAAACTTACCTTATATCACTGTGTATTACCTTTAATAGAAATTCTCTGAAATTATCAAATTTGTTTCTTTGATGCTCATTTCCTCCCCACTGGAATATAATCTTGCTAAGAACAAGAATTTCATCTTTTCTTTCTTTCTTTTTTTTTTAATTCTTGTATCCTCTGTACCTAGAACAAGGTCAGGTGCGTGGTTGATGCTCAATATTGAGCATAGGATAGGTACCATCATTATGCCAGTTTCAGATGCAGAGGCTCAGAGAAGTTAAATAATTTTTGCCTGAAGCCACAGAGATAGTAAGTGTTGGAGCTGGGATACCAATTTATTCATAGGGACTGATAACAGTCTACATGGATAGCAGTCAATGAATAATTGAATAATTATAATTGAACTGGATAATTCCAGTGCTGCAATTATGCAAGTGGAATTATCTGTGGAAGTGGAGAGCAGGACCGCATGCAGGAGGACTGGGAGAATTCCTGGGTAATTGGGAGATACTAGGAGGAAATATGTAAGTGTGTATATAAATGGATGTGTGCATATGGTTGAGATGGTCATGAGAAATAAATAGAGATGGGTAGATAGGTAGGTGGGTAGACAGATAGATAGGTAGATAGATAGAGAGGATATGTGGGCATGGTAGCTGGATCATTAAAGGGGAGATAATGTACTCAGAACAGCTGTTATAACATAGACCTAGAGATAATTCTTTGACCTTAGTCTTATTTGTTGCAAAATTCTTTGAAAAATTTGTCTCCCAGGAACATCCTTATTAAAATGACTAAGTAAATTTTCCTTTAAAAAAATCTCCAAAGCGATTTAAGTCATTATTTAACTAGAAAGTATATTGCCAAATTATACATGGATTGTTAACTTGATTATGTTTGTGGGAATTATCCATTTTCTGGATTACATGACAGAAAATAAAAGCACCGACTGTTGGCCACCCACTCTCCTTTCTTCTTCCCAGCCTCTTGTGGGAGGGGTCCTAGTATTTGTCAAATATACAATGGGTCCTCTTAGAACAATGCCTCATCCACCCCCTCTCTTGGCCTGGGAGATGGAAATTTGGGGAGGAATGGAGGGAAATGATTATAAAAGTCCCTCACTTACTGTCCCTCCTCTGAAGCACTCTGCATCATGAGTTTAGAGACAAGGGGTCTTTGCTCTTAGGGCAAGATGAGGGTGAGACTCAGGGGGAACGCTATAGAAGGCTGATTCTGATCTAGCCTGGAAGCCATGATGGTGTTGGTCCCTGAGTTTCTTCAAGTCCAGCTCAGTTCACCACAGCAAGAAAGCAGACAGTGATTCTACACCAGACGCCCACTCAGGAAAACAAAAGAGTTTGAGTTTAGCTTGAAAGAATCCTCCGGAACCTGTGGGTAGCTGTGATTAGTTGGAGCAAACCAGACCTGGCTGAAAGATTGAAATAAGTTTCCCCTCAAATGACTGAGTTTCTCTTTATGAGCAGTATCTAGACAGAGACCCCATAGCCTTGTATGAAGGGGAATAGCATTCCCTGAGCTTTCCACTGAGACTTGCCACTTGCTTTAGTCAAAGCAGATTCTAGGAGGGCCCACCTTTCCCTTTACCATGATTCCTTTAGGAGGGCGTATTTGTTGTTGTTCAGTGGCTAAGTCTTGTCTGACTCTTTGCAACCCCATGGACTGCCGCACACCAGGCCCCTCTGTCCTCCACTATCTCCTGGAGTTTGTTCAACTCTGTCCATTGAATTGGTGATGTCATCCAACCATCTTGTTCTCTGTCATCCTTTCTCCTTCTGCCTTCAATCTTTCCCAGCATCAGGGTCTTTTCTAATGAGTCGGCTCTTGGCATCAGATGGCCAAAGTATTGGAGCTTTAGCTTCAGCATCAGTCTTTCCAATGAATATTCAGGGTTGATTTCCTTTAGGATTGACTGCTTTGATCTCCTTGCTGTCCAAGAGACTCTCAAGACTCTTCTCCAAGACTACAGTACAAAAGCACCAATTCTTCGGCTCTCAGCCTTTTATGGTCCAACTCTCACATCCATACATGACTACTAGAAAAACCATAGCTTTGACTGTATGGACTTTGTTGGCAAAAGGATGCCGCTGCTTTTAACATGCTGTCTAGCTTTGTCATAGCTTTCCTCCTGAGGAGCAAGCGTCTTTGAATTCCATGGTTGCAGTCACCATCTTCAGTGATTTTGGAGCCCAAGAAAGTAAAATCTGTCACTGTTTCCACTGTTTTAATGAATTGATGGGGCTGGATGCCATGATCTTAGTTTTGTTAATGTTGAGTCTTTAAGTTAGCTTTTTTACTCTCCTCTTTCACTTTCATCAAGAGGCTCTTTAGTTCCTCTTCACTTTCTGCCATAAGGATGGTGCTATCTGCATATCTGAGGTTACTGATTTTTTTCCCTGCAATCTTGATTCCAGCTTGTCCTTCATCCAGTCCAGCATTTCACATGATGTACTCTGCATATAAGTTAAATAAGCAGGGTGACAACATACAGCCTTGACGTACTTCTTTCCAATTTGGGACCAGTTCGTTGTTCCATGCCCGGTTCTAACTGTTGCTTCTGGACCTGTTACAGATTTCTCAAGAGGCAGGTAAGGTGGTCTAGTATTCCCATCTCTTTAAGAATTTTCCACAGTTCTTTGTGGTCCACACGGCCAAAGGCTTTAGTGTAGTCAATGAAGCAGACGTAAATGGTTTTCTGAAATTCCCTAGCTTTCTCCATGATCCAACAAATGTTGGCAGTCTGATCTCTGGTTCCTCTGCATCTTTGAAACCCAGGTTGTACATCTGGAAGTTCTTGGTTCACGTTCTGCTGAAGCCTAATTTGAAGGATTTTGAGCGTAACCTTGCTAGCCTGTGAAATGAGAGAAACTGTACAGTAGTTTAAAAATTCTTTGGCATTGCCCTTCTTTG
This sequence comes from Nanger dama, assembly GCA_917880005.1. Lineage (NCBI taxonomy): Eukaryota > Metazoa > Chordata > Mammalia > Artiodactyla > Bovidae > Nanger > Nanger dama. The sequence goes on from CAKJTW010000001.1 coordinate 48,299,097, forward strand.
GGGTTGGAATGAGAACTGACCTTTTCCAGTCATGTGGCCACTGATGAGTTTTCCAAATTTGCTGATATATTGAGTGCAACACTTTAGTGGCATCATCTTTTAGGATTTTAAATAGCTCAGCTGCAATTTCATCACCTATACTAGCTTTGTTCATAGTAATGCTTCCTAAGGCCCACTTGACTCCACACTCCACGATGTCTGGCTCTAGGTGAGGGACTACACCATCATGGTTATCTCTGTCATTAAGACCTTTCTTGTATAGTTCTGTGTATTCTTGCCACCTCTTTTTAATCTCTTCGGCTTCTGTTTCTTACTATTTCTCTTCTTTATCGTGCCCATTCTTGCATGAAATGTTCTCTTGATATCTCCAATTGTCATGAAGGGATCTCTAGTCCTTCTCATTCTATTGCCTTCCTCTATTAACTTTGCATTGTTCACTTACAAAGACCTTATCTCTCCTTGCTATTTTCTGAAACTCTGTATTCAGTTGGGTGTATCTTTTCCTTTCTCCCTTGCCTTTCAGTTCTCTTCTTTCCTCAGCTTTTTGTAAAACCTCCTCAGACAACCATTTTGCCTTGTTGCATTTCTTTTTCTTGGGGATAGTTTTGGTCATTGCTTCCTGTACAGTGTTACAAACTTGAGTACATAGTTCTTCAGGCACTCTCTACCAGATCTAATCCCTTGAATCTATCTGTTACCTCCACTGTACTATCATAAGGGATTTGATTTAGGTCATACCTTAATGGCCTAGTGGTTTTCCCTACTTTCTTCTATTTAAACCTCAATTTTGCAATAAGGAGCTCCTGATCTGAACCACAGTCAGCTCCAGGTCTTGGTTTTGCTGACTGTATAGAGCTTCTCCATCTTCAGCTGCAAGAATATAATCAATCTGATTTTGGTATTGACTGTATGGTAATATCCATGTATAGGGTCATCTCTTGTGTTGTTGGATAAGGGTGTTTGCTGTGACTAACATGTTCTCTTGACAGAACTCTGTTAGCCTTTGCCCTGCTTAATTTTTGTACTGCAAGGCCAAAATTTCCTGTTATTCCAGGTATCTCTTGACTTTGTAATTTTGCATTCCAATCTCCTATGATGAGAAGGACATCTGTTTTTTGGGGGAGGAGGGTGTTAGTTTTAAGTGGTCTTGTAGGTCTTCATAGAGCCTGTCAACTTCAAATTCTTCAGGTTTAGTGGTTGGGGCATAGACTAGGATTACTGTGATTTTGAATGGTTTGCCTTGGAAATGAACCAAGATCATTCTATTGTTTTGAGATGGCAGCCAAGTACTGCATTTTGGACACTTTTTTGATTATGAGGGCAACTCCATTTCTTCTAATGATTCTCTGCCCATAGTAGTAGATATTCGGGTCATCTGAATTAAATGACCCATTCCTGTCCATTTTAGTTCACTGATACCTAAGATGCTGATGTTCATTCTTGCCATCTTCTGCTTAATCATGTTCAATTTACCTTGATTCATGGACCTGACATTCCAAGTTCCTATGCTGGATCATGGAAAAAGCAAGAGAGTTCCAGAAAAACATCTATTTCTGCTTTATTGACTATGCCAAAGCCTTTGACTGTGTGGATCACAATCAACTGTGGAAAATCCTGAAAGAGATGGGAATACCAGACCACCTAACCTGCCTCTTGAGAAATCTGTATCAGGTCAGGAAGCAACAGTTAGAACTGGACATGGAACAACAGACTGGTTCCAAATAGGAAAAGGAGTACATCAAAGCTGTATATTGTCACCCTGCTTATTTAACTTACATGCACAGTACATCATGAGAAACGCTGGACTGGAAGAAACACTAGCTGGAATCAAGATTGCCGGGAGAAATAGCAATAACCTCAGATATGCAGATGACACCACCCTTATGGCAGAAAGTGAAGAGGAGCTAAAAGCCTCTTGATGAAAGTGAAAGAGGAGAGTGAAAAGTTGGCTTAAAGCTCAACATTCAGAAAACAAAGATCAGGGCATCCGGTCCCATCACTTCATGGGAAATAGATGGGGAAACAGTGGAAACAGTGTCAGACTTTATTTTTTGGGCTCCCGAATCACTGCAGATGGTGACTGCAGCCATGAAATTAGAAGACGCTTACTCCTTGGAAGAAAAGTTATGACCAACCTAGCTAGTATATTCAAAAGCAGAGACATTACTTTGTCAACTAAGGTCCGTCTAGTCAAGGCTATGGTTTTTCCAGTGGTCATGTATGGATGTGAGAGTTGGACTGTGAAGAAGGCTGAGCGCCGAAGAATTGATGCTTTTGAACTGTGGTGTTGGAGAAGACTCTTGAGAGTCTCTTGGACTGCAAGGAGATCCAACCAGTCCATTCTGAAGGAGATCATTCCTGGGATTTCTTTGGAAGGAATGATGCTAAAGCTGAAACTCCAGTACTTTGGCCATCTCATGTGAAGAGTTGACTCATTGGAAAAGACTCTGATGCTGGGAGGGATTGGGGGCAGGAGGAGAAGGGGACGACCAAGGATGAGATGGCTGGATGGCATCATGGACTCGATGGAAGTGAGTCTGAGTGAACTCCGAGAGATGGTAATGAACAGGGAGGCCTGGCATGCTGCAATTCATGGGGTCACAAAGAGTCGGACACGACTGAGCGACTGAAATGAACTGATGCAATATTGTTCTTTACATCATTGAACTTACTTTCACCAGCAGACACACCCACAACTGAGCATCGATTCTGCTTTGGCCCATCCGCTTCACTCTTTCTGGAGCTATTGCCCTCTGTTCTTCCCCAGTAGTATACTGGTCACCTCCTGATCTGGGGAGCCCATTTTGCAGTGTCATATCTTTTTGCCTTTTCGTACTGTTCATGGGGTTCTCACATCAAGAATACCGTGTGGGTTGTCGTTCTTTCTTCCAGTGGATCATTTTTTGGTCAGAACTCTTTACTGTGACCTGTCCATCTTGGGTGGTCCTGTATGGCATAGCTCATAGCTTCATTGAGTTACACAAGCCCCTTTGCACAAGAAGGCTGTGATCATGAAGGGGATGAGGGGGCATAGCATGGGGGTCAGAGCAAAGGCCTTAGAGTTTACTTTAGTTTGTGCCCTGACTCTGGCGCTTACTGTGTGGCCTTAAGCAAGTTACTTAACTTCCCTGTGCCTTCATTTTCTCAAATGTAAAATGAAAATAATGACTGGTTTTACCTCATAGAGTAGTTGTGAAGATCAAATTGGGGTAATATGTACAAAGCTCTTATAACAGTATGTTGCATTAAGCATTCATTTAACCAGCATATATGGAGCAATATATATTGCTGTGTGCCAGGTGCAGGAGAATAGTGGCAAAGACCTGGTTCTGGCTGCCAGTAAAATTGCTATTTCAGTATATGTGGGGGTGGTAGGGAGAATAATGACCCTTGCCCCCAAGATGTCTGTGTTTGAATCCCCAGAACTGGAGAATACATTAGGCTACCTGGGCAAAAGAGAATTAAGACTACAGATGGAATTGAGCTTGCTAATAAACTGGCTTTAAAATAGAGAAGATTACTTTAGATTATCTATATGGGTCCAATGTAATAACAAAGATGGAAAGAGGCAGAGAGTATCAGAGTGATGCCATGTGAGCAAGCCTTGACCTGCTGTTGCTGACTTAGGAGATGGAAGGAGGACAAATGCCAGGGAATGCAGATGGACACTGTGAGATGACAAAGGCAAGGAAATGAATTCTTCAAAAGGAACACAGCCCTGCTGATATCTTGATTTTAGCCCAGTGAGGCCCATTTCAGACCTTCAACTTCCTGAACTCTAAGATAATAAGCTTGCATTGTTCAAGCCACCAAGTTTGTGGTAATTTATTACAACAGCAATAGGAAACTAATAGTAATGCAGACAAAAATAAATCAGCGAGTGAATATATATGTAATTTCAGGTAATGATAAGTACTAGGAAGAAAATGAAGCAGATTAAAGGGATAGAAGGGGATGGGGGTGGGAGCTCTTTTAGATGGTCAGGGAAGGCGTCTTTGGGGAGATGACATTTGAGAAGAGGCTTGAAGGAAATGAGAAGACAAGCCATGGGTCTATACTCTAGGCAAAAGGAATACAGCCTGCAAAGGCATCAAGGAGGGAAAGACCTTGAATCATTGAAGAAGAGTCAGTGTGGCTAAGGTATAAAGGGAAAGTGGGAAAGCAGTAGGAGATGAGATTAGATGAGGCAGAAATCAGATCTTACAAGCCCCCAGAGTTTTGATTTTATGGTCAGAAATTCAGATTTTATTCCCAGTGCAATAGGAAACCATTAGAGAGGAAACATTGGAAGGGTGATATGAAACAATTTAAGTTTTACAAAGCTCATGCAGGCTGCTGTGCAGGAAATAAACTGGAAAGAGTTAAAGAGTGGAAGTAATAAGCTAAATCAGGAGGATGAGATGGAAAACAGTAGTCTAGTAGCTGATGTGAGAAAGAGGTGCAATCTAAGCATATCTTGGTGATTAGAACTGACTGGACTTTATGTTGGTTTGGATGTGGGGTTAGGGGAAGGAAACAAATTAAGGACACCTAGCTCTGGGCTAGAGAAGCTGGATGAATAGACATGCCACTTACTTACATGAAGAAAACAGGAGAGGGACAGCTTTGGAAGATAAAAGTCCTGAATGTTCACCTGATAAATGCCTAAGGGTTATTTTCAGGATCTGATGCTCCTGACTCACTGATCTCTTGTTATTTCTTATCTGTTTCTATGCTCAGGCTTCCCTGGTGGCTCAGTGGTAAAGATCCACCTGCCAATGCAGGAGATACAGGAGACACAGGTTCGATCCCTGGGTTGGGGAGATCCCGCTGGTGGAGGAAATGGCAACCCACTCCAATATTCTTGCCTGGAAAGTCCCATGGACAGAGGAGCCTGGTGGGCTACATTCCATGGGATTGCAAAAGAATGGGGCATGATTAACAACTAAACAACGACAGGATCTATGCTTATTATATATCCTTCATCTGGAGCTTCTTCCTTCCACTCTGTTGTCTCAATTCATTCCCATCCTTCAAAGCCCATATCCAATATCATCTGCTGCCTACTTCTGCTATAGAGGAGACCACTCTTGACTTCACAGAGGCTAGTGTTTGGGTCTGTGTTATCAGTTTGCTTCTGGACCTCCTCTGTAATGCCTTATCTTCTCTGCTGGGTAGTAATCTCCTTGAAGGCAGGGATGTGCATTTCTCTTCTTGGATTCTCTGCTGCTTAATGACTAGCACATAGGAGGGGCCCAGTAAATTATTGCTGAACGGAATTGGATGTTATGGAGAAGGCTGTGTTGTGTAAGGGAGTTGAACTAGGTGTTCTCTAAGGCTAGTTTCTGCTGTAAGATTTCATGATACATTTGAAACCATGGTTCAGAGGTTTCCAAGCTGCCTAGTTTTGCACTTGATTAAGGAATACATGGAGAATGAAATTGTCCTTCAATGCCAGTCCAAGGAACATTTTATTAGGAAGGAAATTTTGGGTTTGTATTAATAGATACATTCAATGATGGTTTTCTGAGAGCAAATACAAATGGTTTCAGATTGTGTACAGTTTTATGCTATACCATATCCACACTTTCTTTCTATTCCTTCCCCTCTCCAATTAATGGGGACAATCTTACAATAGGTCAAAATTAGGAAATGAAAGTAGGATTCCAGTACTGCCTTCAATTATTCCATTTCCACAACTGTGCAAGAGTCTCACATGTACCTGTATTTAATGATTTAATTTTGGCAGCACATGTATGTATCCATTTCTAATGCCAAGATTGCTTAATGAAAGTATATATTCAAAGATTGCTTAATGAAATGTGGTTAAGGGAAGTTATTCTTAGCAGCAATTTATATGGGAAGTTGTTCTTAGCAACAGTTTACATTTATGCATATATCAGTTAGCTTTTGCTAGATGACAAATAATCCCAAAGCATCATAGCTTAAAATAATAGTCACTAATTTAATTCTTAATTCTGTAGTGTGCAGTTTGGGCTGGGATAGCCAAAAGTCTGGTCTGGGTTGGCTTGGCTGAATTCACTGGGTATCTGTGATCAACTCATGGGTTGGTCAGGCCTGGATGGTTTGACGACTCAGTAGAGGTGACTGGGAAAAGTGAGTTACTCTCCACAGTTTTTCTCCTCCTGCGTAGGCTAGCCTGGGCTTCTTTATATGGTGGCAGCAAGATTCCATAAGTGAGAAACCAACTGTGTAAAGCGTCTTCAGGATCAGGCTCTGAACTTTTCAACACTGTCCAAAGCAATCACAAGCCCATGTTCAAGGGGCAGAGAAATTATCTCCTGCTAGAAGGAGAAGCAAAGTTGCATTTTGCACAGGCCATAGATACAGCGAGTGGTGAGGAACTATGACCATTTTTACAGTCCGTCACCATCAGTTAGGGGTCTTCTGGCCTAAGAACAGAAAATTCAATTTCAGTTGCATAAACAATAAGGACACATTATCTCACAAAATAAGAAGTTTGGAATAAAAGTGATTACAGGCTTATTTCAGCTGCTTAGCAATGCCATCATGGACCTAGGCTTTTCTTTCCATCAACTTTTAACTCTGTCATTCCCAACATGTTCATTTTTGTCCACATTTTAACAATATGTCCATGACAGTTTCAGGCTTTATTTATAGATGACAAAATCCAGAGAAGAATGGAACGTGTCTCCTTATAGAAATGAGAAAATCTATCCAGAAAAGAAATCTTGTATCTCCTTTTAGAAATGAGAATCTACCCAGAAGCCCTTGTGGTCTTCCTGTTGGATCCCATTACATCATATCCCTGTGCCTGAGGACTGAATAGCCCTGCTTATCAATCTTATACTAGGAACTTTGGGGCAGGAAAGATGGGGATTAGAGGTGGTGAGCTGGGGATACATTTCCCTCAATAATTACAGAAACTTAGGAATGCTGAATGGAAGACAAGTAGTTCTACCCAGAAAGTGGTTTTGGATTTATCATTCTGCTGTTCTTACCATTTTCAGTGATTCCTTTCATAATAATAATAATAACAACAATAACAATGACAACAGCAAAAATAGATGGTAAACATATGTGCAAACATAAAACTAGTTCAGTTGGTAGGACGTCTTTGACTCAAGACAATTTCAAGTAAATTAAAACAAACAAACAAAAAATATTCTTTTAAGTGAGCCTTATAATTCTTTAAATCTTAGAGGTCAGTGATAAAATCTGGTTTTCACAGTCTTAAATAGTCAAAGAATAAAGGGATGAAAAAAACCAGCCACCAGCTAGGAAACTTTAAAGCTTTTTTTATTAGAAAGTACGTTTGTCCTTAATTTAATTAAGTCAAAACATCATCTATTAGTTCTCCTGTCTTTAAAATTTGACCTGGAATGACATATATGGCAAATGCAAGTATCGTTTTTCTAGAAAGTCGAAAGTAAAATATGCCTCTCCTTTAACTATGCTCCATAAATAAAATGTCTTGTAAAAAGGCTATCACCTTAGCAACTGTCAACTGAATCAGCTTTATGAAGACAAAGTAAAACTACAAGTAAACCTGCAGATAAGGCCTGAGTAATTTTTTTTTACCATTAAAGAAAGTGAATTTTTTAAAAAGTGATGTTTGACCATGCTTTGAGAAAGATTAAACTAAGTAATTTTAAAGTAAACACAGTTTTCAAAAAGAAGAAGTTACCCTGAAAGGCAAGCTTGAAAATCGCTTTGTTCTACAGTTTCCTCCCATTTATGACTTGTTTGACTATTTATTTTCTCTCCATGTTAAACTGCTTACACTTCAAAAGCTTTTCCTCTTTCTATAAGTATTACCATTAAAGTGAAATCAGCCAGCGCATTTAGTGAATCCCACACTTTGGATTTCTTTTATAGTGTTTTGATCCTTTGGTAGGATTTTGTCATGAGCATGCTTGTGCATATGGGGAATTGGGTTGTCAACCCTCATGTCCAAACAACTTAAATATCTATGACAGGACTTTCAAAGGTAAACCACAATGATTTTAGAAAAGTATGAGCAACTTGGGTAATTGGTCAATGATCTAATGTATGATTGACTTTTTTCTTTTTTTTTTCCACAATCACATATTGCAGGGGTGATGTACTTCAGACACCAGGGTATGATGCTGTTAGGAGAAAATTGGGGGTAAATTTCACCTTAGAATATTCTTTCCTAAGAACAAAAAACTGCACTGAGAAATATAAGATCATCTTTTGCACTCTCACCCCCAGTGTATATGCACAGAAGAAAACCCGAAAGCACTGCCTCCAAACTGTGTTAACTGTGATTGATTTCTGAGGTGATTCCTCTTTGGGAATCCCCACTGTGTTGAGTTTTGGTAGAGTACCGTGCCCTAGTTGTCTGTGGAAGTGAAAAGTGGAACCCCTTCCATGCTCCCAGCCTAGCAACTAGAATGTGGTTGTATGAATTGGGCTTATACACTGGAGCTTCCATCTGGAACTTCAAAACTTGAGTGTGTATCACAGGACCTGGGGTAAGATGAGGCAAATGAGGCATCGGGGGTGTTAGAGTGTAAAATTTAAGGAGGCACACATTTTCAAAATCTTTGAAGTGCTGATATGCATTTGTATGACCCTTAGGGTATGTGCCTCCTTAAATGTGGTTCCCTAGGCACTTGACTTACATCCTCAAGTCCCAGGCATGGTTTGACATCTGGACAGTCAGAAAGCAGGTCATCACAGTAGGGGTGGAGGTGATGGTAGTGAAACAATGGTGGGCTTGTGCTTATGACAGAAGAAATGATGATGGTGGCAGTGGCTGGTACTGCTGACTCCATTGGTGGCATCTTGTACCTTGGGATGAGCTTGGCACTGGATCCTATGGGAAGGACTGCTGGTTATCCTGCCTTTGGATTTGTCATTTCCTTAATAATCCTTCCAGTACATTACATGCGTGCTAAGTCACTTCAGTTATGTCCGATTCTGTTTGACCCCATGGACTATAGCCTGCCAGGCTCTTCTCTCTATGGGATTTTCCAGGCAAGAATACTGGAGTGGGTTGCCATTTCCTCCTTCAGGGGATCTTCCCGACCCAAGGATCCAAGCAGCAGCTCTTACATCTCCTGCATTGGCAAGCAGGTTCCACTAGTGCCACCTGAGTGGAGTGTTAGTCACTCAGTCATGTCTGACTCTTGGCAAACCCACAGACTGTAGTCTGCCAGGCTCCTCTGTCCACGGGGTTCCCCAGGCAAGAATACTGGAGGCGGTTGCCATTCCCTTCTCCAGAGGATCTTCCTGACCTAAGGATAGAACCCAGGTCTCCTGCATTGCAGCCAGATTCTTTACCATCTGAGCCTCAAGGGAGGTCCCTGAGCTACAGGGAAGCACCACTTGGAAGGGCCTCAATAGATTACATTTCTACTTAAATGAACCAGTGTTGGTTTCTATTGCTAGCAACCAAGAACTCTAATACAGCGAGATAGTGAGCAATTTATATTTTGTTCTCCTTTATCCTTTTCTGTGTTTTCCTGTTTCCCATACTTATAACCAGATTACTCTTTCATGGAAGGCCAGATATTTTTATCAACTTGTTCTGTCATCAAGTTGACCAAAGTGTGTAGGATGGGCTCCAGAGTGAGTCAGTCCAGCATTTCAATGATGTAAACATGAAAAACTTACATTCTTTTCATCTCTCCACTGTTCCATAGTTGATGTTGGCTTTATCTTCAGGTTAGTGGCAGCCTGACAGTAGCAATTCCAAGAATTCCATGCAGAAATGACACTGTGTAGAGGAATAAGAGAAAGGATCTCTTTTATGGTTCTCCCCTAGGAATGAGGCATGGTTGTCCAGAAGCCCTACAAATTTCACTCTCATTTTTTGGTCCAGAATGAGTCACATGCCTAGGGATGGCCTAACTCCTGACCAGGCAATGTTCTCCTGAGACCAATCAGACCCATTCCTGGAGCTGAGGTTAGTTTCCTCTGAGGCACGTGACTCTGTAGAGGGGAAAAGAGTAACTGAATAAAATGAAAATTCTCTTAGGGAAGAAGAAAGGTTGAATGAAGTTTGGATAGGTGACCTGCAGTATCCATAACTTATTTTGATTGCTTGTTGAATGCTTTTGCTCACTTTGGGGTGTGTGGCTATAGTCTGAGCATTACTGTGTATGTGTTCTCTTAAGCAAGAGTTAATCACATTTTCTGAAACCAGCTTGAAAATGCTGACCAAATCATAGTAAAATAGTGCAGTCACTGGAAAACAGTATGGCAGTTCCTCAAAAAATTAAACAGAATTATCATATGATCAAGTAAGTCCACTTCTAGGTGTTCAAAAGAATTGGATACAGGGTCTCAAACAGAAATTTGCATACTCACATTCATAGCAGCATTATTCACAATAACCAAAAGATAAGAGCAACCCATGTGCTCATAAATAGAGAAGCATTGTTGTTGTTCAGTTGCTCGGTCATGTCCGACTCTTTGTGACCCCATGGACTGCAGCACACCAGATTTCCCTGTCCTTCACCATCTCCTGGAGCTTGCTCAAACTCATGTCCATTGAGTCAGTGATGCCATCCAACCATCTCATCCTCTGTTGCCCTCTTCTCCTCCTGCCCTCAATCTTACCCAGCATCAGGGTCTTTTACAGTGAGTTGGCTTTTCATATCAGGTGGCCAAAGTATTGGAGCTTCAGTTTCAGCATCAATCTTTCCAGTAAATATTCATGGGTGATTTCCTTTAGGATTGATTGGTTTGATCTCCTTGCAGTTCAAGGGACTCTCCAACACCGCAGTTTGAAAGTATCAGTTCTTTGGTGTTCAGCCTTCTTTATCTCTCACATCCATACATGGCTACTGGAAAAAGCTGAGTGGGATATTACTCAGCTTTAAAAAGGAAGGGAATTTTGACACACACCAAAACATGGGTGAACCTTGAGGATACCTTGAAGTGAAATAAGCCAGTCACAAAGGACAAAGCTTGTTTGAGGTACTTGTGTGTGTGTGTTTATGTATGTGTTACTCGCTCAGTCGTGTCCGACTCTTTGTGACCCCATAGACTGTAGCCTGCCAGGCTCCTCTGTCCATGGGATTCTCCAGGCAAGAATCTGGAGTGGGTTGCCATTCCTTTCTCCAGGAGATCTTCCTGACCCAGGGATTGAACCCTGGTTGCCTACATTGCAGGCAGATTCTTTACCATCTGAGTCAGGAAAGCCTACGTGTATGAGCTACTTAGATAGTCAAATTCAGAGACAGAACATGGACCAGCTTTTGCCAGGGGCTGGAGGAGGGGGAAATGGGAAGTCACTACTTAATAGACAGGGTTTTAGTTTGGCCAGATGAAAAAATTCTGCACAATAGCGTGAATGTACTCAATGTCACTGAACTAATCACTTAAAAATTATTAAAATGGTAAATTTTGTGTTGTATGCATTTCACCAGAATTTTAAAAACCATAAATTAAAAAAGAAAAAAAGCCCTTTATGAGGGTTAATTTTACTTGTCAACTGGCTAGGCTACTGCACACCAGTTATTTGGTCAAATACCAGTCTAGATGTTGCAGTGAAGATGTCTTTTAGGTCAGATTAACATTTAAATTAATGCCTTTGGTTCAGTTTCTCTGGAGACTAATACCTCAGTTTTTTCATAGGCATTATATGATATTTACAGAAATTTTATGATTAAACAAATGCCCTCCTATTTGTGACTTGAGGATGTGGGACCCATGATTGTGAATCCCAGCAGGGCTGGACCTAATGCCCATGGAATGGGTGGAAGTCATAGGAACAGAGGAGGAAGTATGTGTGTTGGGAAAACCCTGCAGAGCTTTACCCTTGGCATGGAAGTCCCTTGCCTTATGCAGTCCTCTACTCTATGCTTTATGAAACTACTCAAAGCAATAGGTGGTATGACGAGCACTCAAAGTATGTTAGTAACTTTTATTATTATTTTAGGGAAAGATGTGTCTTCCCCATTCATAATATTTCCTTTTATGTGGAGAAAGCTCTACAAGGGAAATAATCTGGCCTCTCCTTCCTCTCTCTTCTCACAGATGGTTAATTTAGAAGAAGAAATGGAGTTATTAGTCTCTGAGAATTGTTGTAACCAATTAGCACAGGTTGAGTGGCTTAAAACAAGTGGCTTATTCTTTTGCACTTCTGGAGGCCAGGGGTCTTAAAGCCAAGTTGTGGACAGTGGTGGTTCCTTTCAGAGGCTCCAAGGAACAACCTATCCAGGGCCCCTCTCCTCACTTCTGATGGTCACCCACAGTCCTGGGCTTGTAGGTATATCACTGTTCTCTGACCTTCTCCTATCTTCCGTCCTTTTCTCTTTTGGGAAAAATATTTATTTATTTACTTGTTTGGCTGTGCTGGGTCTTAGTTGTGGCACATGGGATCTTTAGTTGCAGCATGCAAACTCTTAGTTACAGCATTGGAATTTAGTTCCCTGACCAGGGATTGAACCCAGGGCTCCTTCATTAGGATCATGGAGTCTTAGCCACTGGACCACCAGTGAAGTCTCTGCCCTATTCTTTTAAGGATGCTTGCCATTTGATTTAGGGCCCACCCTTCCCCCAGGACTGATCTCATTTCAAAATCCTTAATTACTTCTGTGAAGAAGGCTTTTTCCAATAAGGTCACAGTCATAGATTCTGGGTGGACATATCTTTTGCGGGCCAGAGGCAGGGAGGTCACCATTCAACCTGCTACATCGAGCATGTATATTTCAGCCTCCTTCTCTCCATTTTGTTTGTTTGTTTGTTTGTTTTGTTTCCTGAAGCAGGGTAGGGAATAAGCCTGCCTGCTGAGAATATGTGTTCTGCTCTGATTCTCTTATTGTAGGTTTCATCAAAGTTTTGCTGTCCCTCAGAAAGCCTGTGTGGCAATGCAGTCCTTGTGACTGTATGGATAAATATAATCCAGGGTTTAGACTTGAAAACCCACTTACGCACAGTCATAAAGCCTTATTCTTCAGTATCAGCTTCATCAAGTAAAGGTGATAGTTTGGTCTCCCATCTACCCTACTTCTATTTCAACTAGTTTAGTATTTAGGAATAGAAATAAGGTACCCTTTATCCAGCTCCCTTGAAAATTCACTTAATATTTCTTAAGGCTCCCATCAGATGTCCACAACTTTCTAAATTGTTCCCTTACTCTCACAGGCAGAATTAGTCATCTTTTCTGGGCCTTCTGCCTTCTTTGCATTATCTTCCGTTAGTATTTTTTCCTTGGGATTACAGTTGTTCACAGACCAGCTATTCCCCATTTTGCATCCCCTGAAACCCAATTCTGTTGAGGTCTATAGATAAAGGATTGGGACAAGCAGGGACTATATGTTGACAACCCAGACATCCTCTTAAGAATACTACAGCATCGCAAGCGTGGTTAGCCACCACCCCATTATTCAGTTATGCTTTTGATTTCATTGTTGTCTTTGTTTTCTTAGCTGTTACAGGTCATGAATAAGAAAAGAAATTTCTCTTTTTACTGGAAGCAAGATCCAAAGTATCTTATATATGTATATTTTAAAAATTTAACTAAGTTATTTATTTTTGGCTGTGCTGGGTCTTCGTCACTCTTTTGTGGGTTTTCTCTAGTTTCAGAGGGCAGAGCCTACTCTTCAATGCAGCGCACAGGCTTCTCGTTGCAGTGCTTCTCTTCCTGTGGAGCGCAGGCTCTAGGGTGCACAGGCTTCAGTAGTTGCAGGACAAGGGCTCAGTAGTTGTGGCTCGCCGGCTCTAGAACTCACGCTCAGTAGTCGTGGCATGCGGGCTTAGTTGCTCTGTGGCATGTGAAATCTTCCTAGATTAAGGATTGAACTCGTGTCTCCTGCATTGGCAGGCAGATACTTATCCACTGTGCCTCCAGGGAAATCCCTCCTGTATTTTTTGTCAAACCAATGTGTGGGTTTTACCTACTAAGAAAGGGTGGTCTTTTATGCTATTTTATATATCTTACAACTGAGGTGTGGTATGTTTTTTTTTTTTGCCTTTGAAACATTGAGAAGTAAAAAAGTGCATATGAAAGAACATAAAACTCACACATCACCCCATCATCCAGAATCCTTGTTAATTCATCTTTCTCAGTTATGATATATTCTCCAAATCATAATCCTTTGGAAGGCTGTATAGTATTTCTTCTTATAAATACAATTTATTCAGCTATTTTCTTCTTGTAGAGGTATTCAAATTGCTTTTAATTTTTACACATGTAAAGTAACTTTCAAAATGTGCCAACAATTTAATAATTGTTACAACATTTTGTCTGACATTATTTGTAGCAAAGTTGAACAGCTGACATAGTCAAACTCAAGATGGCAAACAACACACTAGGACATTGTTCTGGAGAAAAGTCAGTTGGGATTGCCAGGCTGAGCCACACCCTCTTGCCATGCAAGCTGCTACAGACAGTGCTCTATGCCTGGGTTGACATGATGTAAGTCAGAGCCTTGCTTCCTTGGTTATAGCAGATTGAACCGAGAATTGATGCTTGACCCAGAGGCTGTGGTACTCGGGATGTCCAATAGCCAATGAGACTGGCTGATGCAAGAACTCTGCCCAGCGTGGTCACCGTATCCTGGATGATGACTGGCCAATCAAACAAAGCCTCTTTCACACAATTTGAATTTGAGACCTATTGGGAGTACTAAGCCAAAAGGCTGGGCAGAAATGGGCAGATACCCAGAGAGGAGTCCGGAAGCCCTGACTCCAGGCAGTGGGAGCCGTGACACAGCAGGAGCAGTGGAGCAGAGAAAGAACTACAGAGAGGCCATGGAGCTCGAGCAGAGGAAGCAGAGGCAGCTTGTAGCTGAGTCACCATATTGGCAGAGCAACAGAGAGGGGGCAACAGATGCCCGCTGCTGAAGCAATGTCAAGAAAAACAGGTGGCTGGAGATAGGCTGTGTCCTGAGCGACATTCCCAGCTCCGCCAGGCAGCTGCTAAAACTGCTTCCTGCTCTTTCCCATTTCCTCGTGTATCCTTACAACACACCACAGTCACCCAAGTCACCAGAGCACGTCTCTTCTCCCGGCAACCTGAAAGAGCCTCATCCACACCACGTAATATTCATATCTCTCTTATGGCTCATATCAGGTGGCATTATAGTGATTTGTTTTTATGATTTATTCTGACTAAACTTCTGAGGTCAAGGACTTTGTTTTCTCTGCCTTTTAAAAACATCCTCTGAGACTAGGACATATATTATCACATAGTAGATGCATATTAATTGTTTCATGAATGAATGACTGGTGAGCAGTATGAATGTGCAGGTGGGCAAAACAGCCTTCAAAACACAGGGCACTCAATTAGAGAACATTTCGGAAGTACATTTCTGGTTTTTCATTTTGTCTGCTGTTAATAAGGGTATCAAACATTTTAATCTCATAAATTTTATTTGAAACAATGGCTAGGCGAATATTATCCTTTAATTTTGGTGTAAATAAAAAACATGTTTTAAAAAATATGTTTATTCACTGAACATTTATTGAGTTTGCCTC
This sequence comes from Nanger dama, assembly GCA_917880005.1. Taxonomy (NCBI): domain Eukaryota; kingdom Metazoa; phylum Chordata; class Mammalia; order Artiodactyla; family Bovidae; genus Nanger; species Nanger dama. Next base: position 48,314,514 of record CAKJTW010000001.1, read on the forward strand.
ATATCAGACATGGCCCTAAGCTCATAGTATACATTATACTAAGCTCTGTGGGAAGCAAGTACGTAAGGCAAAGCCCTGGTGTTTTGAGGTTTTCAGTCTAGGAAAGGAAGCATGCCATCCACACCAAGATAAATAAAACAATGTAGGATGTCTACAGTATTGCTGTAAAGTGCTGAGGAACTATATTCCTGAAATGTGATTTTAGGAAAGGCACTGGAAGGTTAGCTCTTAAGGTGATGGCATCTTTTAAAACAGTGCTTAATAGTACTCTCTACATTGTCAGTTTAATAGGGCATGATCCTTAAATTTCAGACTTTTCAAAGCTATTTGGAATGTAATAGATTGTAAGCACCAGAATATTTTTCCTGTCTTAGGGAAACTTTGATCCACTGTCTAAGTGTGGCAAGGGGATGTTTTTCCTGTTTCAGATGAGACAAGAAATCACTAATTATTTTTTCCAAAGGAAATTTAACAGTTTAGTGCTTTGATGCAACAGAGTCGCATCAGCTTGCTGCTGTTTTCACATGAGCTGAGTGAGTTCAGTGTGGCCATGTGGGGTTGCAGTATCACCGTCATACTCACTGTTGTTGATAACCTGTTAGCAGTTAAGGTGAAACTTAAAATTGTGATTCAAATTGCAAAGCATTTATTTTGTTGTGTTCAGACTTTGAACCATAGTTACTTAGATATCTGAGTTTAAAAAATGATATTGAATGGCTATCATCTAAAAGAACACAAATAAATGGTGAGGATATGAAGAAAAGAGAACCCTTTGTACATTATTGATGGGAATGTAAATTGGTGAGCTACTGTGGAAAACAGTATGGAGATTTATCAAAAAACTAAAAATAGAACTAGCATATGACTTAGCAATTCCACTCCTTAGCATATATCTGAAAAAAATGAAAACACTAATTTGAAAAGATATATATCCCAGTGTTCATAGTAGCATTATTTACAATTGCCAAGATATGGAAGCAATCTAAATGTCCATTAACAGATGAATGGATAAACAAGATATGGAATATATATATATATATATATATATATATATATAAATGGAATACTACCCAGCCATAAAAAATGATGTAATTTTGCCATTTGCAGCAACATGGATGCACTTGGAGGGCATATGTCAAGCCTATGCTCTTTCCAGTTGTCATGTACAGTTGTGAGAGTTGGACCATAAAGAAGGCAGAATACCAAAGAACTGATGCTTTTGAACTGTGGTATTGGAGAGGACTCTTGAGAGTCCCTTGGACAGCAAGGAGATCAAACCAGTCAATCTTAAAGGAAATCAACCTCGAATACTCATTCGAAAGACTGATACTGAAGCTGAAGCCTGAATACTTTGGTCACTTGATGAGGAAAGTCGACTTATTGGAAAAGACCCTGATGCTGGAAATGATTGAAAGCAGAAGAAGAGGGTGACAGAGGATGAGATGGTTGGATGGCATCACTGATGCAATGGACATGATTTTGGGCAAACTCTGGGAGATGGTAGGGCACAAGGAGGCCAGGTGTGCTTTGCAACATGAGGTTATGAAGAGTCGGACACAACTGAGCAACTGAAAAACAGCAATGCTAAGTAAAATCAGTCAGACAGAGAAAGACAAATACTGTATGATGTCACTTATATGCAGAATCTAACAAATATAACAAACTTAACAAACTAGTGGATATAACAAAAAATAAGCAGACTCACAGAGAACAAGCTAATGATTACCTGGGCTGGAGTGGGAGGGAAAGGGGCAAGGGGCAATACAGGGGTAGAGAACTGAGGTACCAACTATTGGGTATAAAATAAACTACAAGGATATGATGCACAATACAGGGAATATAGCCAATATTTTATAATAACTATAAATGGAATATAACCTTTAAAATTGTGAATCACTATGTTGTACACCTATAATATAAAATATTATATATGTCCACTATACTTCAATAAAAATAAATGAATAAAATAGATGAAAATATTGTTGAATTTCTCATCATATACTGCAGGTATATTTGAAAAACCTCTTCCCAGTGAACACTTAAATTAGCAGAGGAGACTCTTCACAGTAGAGGGTAATCAAACTTTGAAATAGAATTGCCTATTATTCAAACTTTTGGCTTGTTTTCAAATCTGCACAGATTTATTAAATAATTTAAAAGTATCCTAAATGTTCCAGTGTGCTGTTTGAAAAACTCACTATTTGTAACTACTCACCTATGTGAATCAAGATTTTCCCAATAACGTGCAAATAAAATAAATGCAGAAGCAAATTGCAAGTTAAGGCTGATGTAAGCCTGCAGTTGTCATTCCTTAACCCAAATTTAGAACGTTTGCATATTATTTACAAATTAGAGTAGACTGTGTTATTTTAACCTGTCCAGCATCTTTCCTTCTTCTCCTGGCTATAGCACCTTGGTTTTCCTCTGAGACGCCATCTGTCCCCACTCTCAGTTCATGGAGACTCTGGGAGGACGAAGGACCCACCATGACCATTCAGTGTGTACCATGGTCCAGGGCACACTGAGCAGGTCTAGGGATGGGTGTGTGAGTCAACCAGGCCACAGAAACTTAGTTCTGAGGTTGTGTTGGGTTCTGTTAAGAAGGAGATTGCAACTTGTAAAGATCGTTATAAGCCTTGATCTGCTGGGGACTGCCACAGGGAGGACACCCATCTTGAGAATGAAGCAGGCTAACATGGAGGGACACGGAGCTGAGAAATGGACAGAAAGCTTTGATGATATTCTTTCAGCCCCTCCATCAACTGATTCCAGAATCCCAGAAACACTTCTAGATTTACATGAGTCTATATATCTTTTTCCTCCCTCAATTTTTGTTTTTCTTCCCTGAGTTAGTTTGGCTAGGGCTTTCTGTCATTTGTACTTGATTGATGTGCAAACGATTACACTTTTTTCTCATTAGTTAATTTGAGAATAAGCAAATGCAGTAAAGTTGAGATTATAAAAGTAAGTTTGCATTCATAAAATATCATTTCTCTTTGTTATATGGATTCAAGTTCCTCTTAACAATTGCTTGACAATATAAATATTTGAAGTATAAAAATTTAAAAATAAATATGAAACAAATATATGCAATGTTTACAATATGCAGACTACAAAATAAGCTCAAGGTGCAGAGGTTAAAGCGTCTGCCTGCAATTTGGGAGACCTGGGTTCGATCCCTGGGTCAGGAAGATCCCCTGGAGAAGGAAATGGCAACCCACTCCAGCATTCTTGCCTGGAGAATCCCATGGACGGAGGAGCTTGGTGGGCTACAGTCCACGGGTCGCAAAGAGTCGGACACGACTGAGTGACTTCACTTCACTTCACTTCACATGTGTTGCAAGTCATCACAGGCCATTTGCAGTCTCTCCTGACTGACTTTTCCAGTCTCAGGCCTTGAATTCCCTTCATGTCAGAATTCTAACATTCTGTCTCTAGCTGCCCCTGCCTCTCAATCTTCTGAGTCTTGCTTGGCTCTTATCCTCTGCTCAGAATGCCACCCTTTTCTAGATCTTGAATTTTTTTTTACTCATCCTTTATGGATCAGCTAACTAGTACTCCATCTGTAAAGCCTTCTAGAATATTTCCATGTGCAGTTAGTTACTCTTTCTTCTGTTTAGTCCTCATCACAGTCTGACCTGTACTGTGACTGGGAATGCATAAATGACCTCCTTCTAATCTGGAGTTTCATGGGCTGGGCCTGCTTCTTACTCATCTGTGGATACTTCCTGCTTAAGTTCTGTCTGTCACTTGGTAGATGCTTGATGCTTATTGTCAAATAAAATTTCAGTGCTAGGGCTGGGGGTAAGTATTGCTTTTATTTTCTCTCTGAGGTGGGCTTGCCAGGTGGCACAGTGGTAAAGAATCCACCTGATAAGGCAAGAGGTGTCAGAAATGTAGGTTTGATCCCTGGGTAGGAAAGCTTCCCCGGAGGAGGAAATGGCAACGCACTCCAGTATTCTTGCCTGGAAAATTCCATGTACAGAGGAGCCTGGCAGGTTATAGTTCATGGTGTCGCAGGCATGACTGAGCATGCACAATCTCAACCTCTCTTTAAGGTACTACAGGCCCTTCTCATTTAGGGTGTAGAGGGAGGTGTATATATTGTACTTAGTAGTACTACTATCAGCATTCACAATCACCAAACACCATAAATGATCCGTATTCCACTCATTCAGAGTCCTGGTCCAAGGGTGAGTCTTTTTGGCTCTATTTATTGGCTCAGACATAAACTCCTTGATTTTGATGGGGCCTTGAGCCAAACTTAGAAATGCACAAATCAAAAAGCTCCAAGGCCATTCAGTATTGTGGATGGTACCATTCTTCATCAGTTTTTATTTTGGCTTAGTTCAGTTCAGTTCAGTCGCTCAGTCATGTCCGACTCTTTGTGACCCCATGAATCGCAGCACGCCAGACCTCCCTGTCCATCACCATCTCTCAGAGTTCACTCAGACTCACGTCCATCGAGTCCGTGATGCCATCCAGCCATCTCATCCTCAGTCGTCCCCTTCTCCTCGTGCCCCCAATCCCTCCCAGCATCAGAGTTGTTTCCAATGAGTCAACTCTTCGCATGAGGTGGCCAAAGTACTGGAGTTTCAGCTTTAGCATCATTCCTTCCAAAGAACACCCAGGGCTGATCTCCTTCAGAATGGACTGGTTGGATCTCCTTGCAGTCCAAGGGACTCTCAAGAGTCTTCTCCAACACCACAGTGCAAAAGCATCAGTTCTTTGATGCTCAGCCTTCTTCACAGTCCAACTCTCACATCCATACGTGACCACTGGAAAAACCATAGCCTTGACTATGGCTTGACTTTGGCTTAGTAGTTTAGAATATTTTTCCCTTGGAAATTTCCATATTTCACAAAAATGGAAGATGCTTACCCAAGTAGTTTTCAAGTATTTCAAAACACATTTAGCTATCAGGAGGCTTGCTTTGTTCCCAGCCACACTGGGCGTGCCAACTTCTTTGGGCATCATTCATGACTCCTGTCACCTTCTTGGGCTGTTTAATTGACCTGCATGCTTTGGGCCATCTGACCTGGTAGTGACTTCCCATGTTGCTTTCCTGAGTAACTAATGATAGATACTATACCTACAAGTATTAACCACTCCCAATTTTAGTTGGACTTGTTGAACAGCATTAAATGCTCTTAAAGCTGGCCGTCTTTTGCTGATGGACTTTCTTGGGGATTGAACACCTCACCCACTATCTCCCTGTTGAAGAAGAATATTGCTATGGACCCTTTACCTTGTATCACAGGATGCCTTCTATCTTCCCATTTGGAAGAGAATGCAGAGCCCATTCTATTGACCAGTGGGTGGTTAACTGTGATGACCTAGTTCCTACTGAGTGATAAGGAACATTTTCTTTGTGGAAACAGCCATGCAGAGGGGAGTGACAATACAGATGCTAGGGTTGTTGGGCTGGCCCTGGGTCAGTCCACATATATCAAGACTAAGTTCATCTCTTTGGAATTGAATCCTGCTGGATTTTCACGGGGAGTAAAGAGGAAGATTGGCAACAGAGGTGATAAGGTTCTGTTCCCTTGGGCCTTCCTACTTTGTTGGACAATGAAGGCAAATTATAGACTGGAGAACACTGTTTGGGACGCATGATGACTTGTTAAAAAGAGTCAGCTATTCTGATAATCCTGGAGTAGGAAATGACAGCCCACTCTAGTATTCATGCCTGGAAGATTTCATGGACAGAGGAGCCTGGAGGGCTATAGTTCATGGAATCACAAAGAAGTGGACATGACTGAGTGACTGAACATGCATGTACTCTGCTTTTCCAGTAGTTAATCCCATCATAAACCATTTTATTTTCAAAATGACCTTTTCTGTTGATTTGGTTGTCCATTGATAGCCCTCTATAAGTTTACCCACTTGCCCCTTCCTAGCATTTGGGGCCAGAGAAGGCAATGGCACCCCACTCCAGTACTCATGCCTGGAAAATCCCATGGATGGAGGAGCCTGGTGGGCTGCAATCCATGGGTTTGTGAAGAGTTGGACACGACTGAGTGACTTCATTTTCACTTTCACTTTCACACATTGGAAAAGGAAATGGCAGCCCACTCCAGTGTTCTTGTCTGGAGAATCTCAGGTACGGTGGAGCCTGGTGGGCTGCCGTCTCTGGGGTTGCACAGAGTCGGACACAACTGAAGCAACTTAGCAGCAGCAGCAGCATTTGGGGCTAGGTGAGTTTTACAGGAATCATAAAATTAAAGAGCGAGAGTGTGTTTGGAGTAGGTATGTTGCTTTTCATGATTAAAGTCTGAAAAATAAAGAAAAGACTTCCCTCCCATTCTCTAGAACATTTTTGTGTTGTTTTCCTGAAAATGTAGAATTACACATATTTTAGAAGGTAGGATAAACTGATTAAGAAAATATGATCATAAATGACTACTCTGGATCTCTGGAATCCAGTAAGGGACAATCTGCTTTTAAGGAAAGGGCAAGAGCCTTGGGGTCTGCTGGACATGAGTTTGAATCCTATCATTGGTTCCTATTGCTGTGAATAGAAGGGTTACTGTGAGGTTCAGAGAGAGAATAGGCAGCAAAGTATCAGATTTCTAATAATGTAGTTTATTGTATAATAACATTTTTACAAGTAAAATTAAGTATTCTTGAAACTTTGGTCAGTATATATACCATGCAAAAGTAAGCTGCTTGCTATTCCCAGGGATTCTGTTGCTTTTTGTAAGAAGAGGTGGTGGTGGGCAGCCTTTGCTTTGTTTGCAGCCTTTCTCTGGAGCCTTTTGATCTTGAGATTGGTGGATGTCTTCCTGTATCCTCCAAGCACTTACGGTTTGGTGGACACTGAGAGCAGTACCCACTTGTTCCTGCAGAGATGGAAACAAGGGGCTTATTGGCCATCTCGCTCAAAAGGCTCTAGACAGAGAAGGAGAAAGAGGAAGTGAAGAAGTTTAGGATTTGGAAGGAGATGAGTGCTCTCTGTTATCTGCCTGGCAGAGTGAAAACTCCTAAGTGCAGAAAACATAATGACTGCCTTTGTTGGCTGGAAGGTTGCTGGTGCCTTTGGTTGTCAAGTTTTTGCCTGCTTCATAGAGGCAGGCAGAAAGCAAGAGATGCTAGATTCCCTTGAGTTAAGCACTTTGTAGTGCCAGGATATTAACACATTTTTAAAATTTGTTGGAATGCAAATTCAAGAGGAAAATGTGGAATTGTTGCATAAATGCATGACATTTCTAAGTCTAATAAGTCCAAAGCATTATAACTTTGCGAGAAAACCATAGAACATAAATGCTATTAACCGAGCAAAGTCATCTTAATTATGTGCACTAATAATATTGCAAACATTTGTCTTTCCCCCAACCACATTTCTCTTAAAAGTGGGAGAAGGTACAGAAATGTTCTTCCCCCCACATTTATGGTTAAAACATTTTAGTAGCTCCCTTTGTATAACTGATTATTGTATGAAGGTAAATGCATGGATGTTGCTTCAGTTTGAGTGCCAGCTCCACCTTTTATAAGGAAATCCTTTAACCTCTCAGTGATGTGATTTCTTTTAAAATGGGATTATTGTAAGTATTAAATGAGTGAATACTGAAGTGTTTGGCAAGTAAGTATTACATAAGTGTAATACTTTCTTTTTCTTCTTATAGGCTAGTTTATCTGTGAGGAAGACAAAGTAGGAGTTACTAAAGTCCTCTGTGCAATATAAAGCTCAAAATGACAGAGTACCTTCTGTGGGATCAAATATTTAGTAAGCTAAAAAAGTGGGATTCAAATTTAAGCATTCTAGCTTTCTACTCTATCTTCCTTAACTTCTAGACATTTTACACTCTTGGTCTTCTCCTTAATGCTCTGGGAGTGAATCGAGCACAGCTATTGACTGAATATGTCTTCTTCAAATATATATTTATTAGTTGAATAGAATGACTAAGGAGATACTGCCTAAAGGAATACTAGTAAACATTCTCTGATATAATAACACAAACATTCAAGCATTTTATAGAATTTTTCCACCTCAGAGTAACAAAGTGTTTTGTTATTATTATTACTTTTAGATAAGGTTGAATAAAGACAACTGATGCTCAAGTTATCACTATGCCAAGTTCAACAACCAAGAGTGAACAAGTCCGTATGCATGATGAAATGACACAAAAGCCATGTTACAAATGATGCAGTCATTGAAAATGAAGCATTTGCACAATTCAAAAGTACAGTTAATCTTACAGGAGATCTATTTCCAGATCTTTTGTCCACATGTGGCTATCATTGCTTTTAATCAAAACACTGAAGCATGAATCACCCTGAACAACAGCACGTAAGACTGAGAACAAGATTTCCAGAAGAAATCCCTTCATTTTATCACTGTGTCTACTTGGAACCTGTAGGAGTTGGAGAGGAGGGAGTTGATGGCTATATTGTTTTGTACATTGTTATGCTGAACAATTATAGAGGGGGCAGGGAGAGGAGATTGATGATAACCTGAAAGAGCAAAGATGAAGGAAAAGAGCTGCTTAGGGCACAGTGCTTGTTCACTTCACTTCAGTTGCTCAGTCGTGTCCAACTCTGCAACCCCATGGACTGCAGCATGCCAGGCCTCCCTGTCCATCACCAACTCCTGGAGTTTACTCAAACTCATGTCCATCGAGTTGGTGATGCCATCCAACCATCTCATCCTCTGTTACCCCTTCTCTTCCTACCCTCAATCTTTCCCAGCATCAGGGTCTTTTCAAATGAGTCAGTTCTTCACATCAGGTGGCCAAAGTATTGGAGTTTCAGCTTCAACATCAGTCCTCCCAATAAATATTCAGGACCGATTTCCTTTAGGATGGACTGGTTGGATGTCCTTGCAGTCCAAGGGACTCTCAAGAGTCTTCTCCAGCACCACAGTTCAAAAGCACCCGTTCTTTGGTGCTCAGCTTTTTTATAGTTCAACTCTCACATCCATACATGATTACTGGAAAAACCATAGCCTTGACTAGATGGACCTTTGTTGGCAAAGTAATGTCTCTGCTTTTAATATGTTGTCTATGTAGATAATAATTTTTCTTCCAAGGAGTAAGTGTTTTTAATTTCATGACTACAGTCACCATCTGCAGTGATTTTGGAGCTTCCCAAAATAAAGTCTGTCTCTGTTTCCGCTGTTTCTCCATGTATTTGCCATGAAGTGATGGGACCAGATGCCATGATCTTAGTTTTCTGAATGTTGAGTTTTTAGCCAACTTTTTCACTCTCTTCTTTAGTTCTTCTTCACTTTCTGCCATAAGGTTGGTGTCATCTGCTAATCTGAGCTTCTTGATATTTCTCCCAGCAATCTTGATTCCAGCTTGTGCTTCTTCCAGCCCAGCATTTCTCATGATGTACTCTGCATATAAGTTAAATAAGCAGGGTGACAATATACAGCCTTCAGTTCAGTTCAGTTGCTCAGTCGTGTCCGACTCTGCAATCCTATGAATTGCAGCATGCCAGGCCTCCCTGTCCATCACCAACTCTCGGAGTTCACTCAAACTCACGTCCATCGAGTCCGTGATGCCATCCAGCCATCTCATCCTTGGTCGCCCCCCTTCTCCTCCTGCCCCCAATCCCTCCCAGTATCAGAGTCTTTTCCACTGAGTCAACTCTTCACATGAGATGGCCAAAGTACTGGAGTTTCAGCTTTATCATCATTCCTTCCAAAGAACACCCAGGACTCATCTCCTTTAGAATGGACTGGTTGGATTTCTTTGCAGTCCAAGGGACTCTCAAGAGTCTTCTCCAACACCACAGTTCAAAAGCATCCATTCTTCAGCGTTCAGCTTTCTTCACAGTCCAACTCTCACATCCATACATGACCACAGGAAAAACCATAGCCTTGACTAAATGGACCTTTGTTGGCAAAGTAATATCTCTGCTTTTGAATATGCTGTCTAGGTTGGTCATAACTTTTTTCCAAGGAGTAAGCATTTTTTAATTTAATGGTTGCAATCACCATCTGCAGTGATTTTGGAGCCCAGAAAAATAAAGTCTAACACTATTTCCACTGTTTCCCCATCTATTTCCCATGAAGTGATGGGACCAGATGCCATGATCTTTGTTTTCTGAATGTTGAGCTTTAAGCGAACTTTTTCACTCTCCACTTTCACTTTCATCAAGGGGCTTTTTAGTTCCTCTTTACCCTCTGCCATAAGGGTAGTGTCATCTGCATATCTGAGGTTATTGCTATTTTTCCCGGCAGTCTTGATTCCAGCTTGTGCTTCTTCAAGCCCAGCCTTGACGTACTCCTTTTCCTATTTGGAACCAGTCTGTTGTTCCATGTCCAGTTCTAACTGTTGCTTCCTGACCTGCATATAGGTTTCTCAAGAGGCAGGTCAGGTGGTCTGGTATTCCCATCTCTTTCAGAATTTTCCACAGTTTGTGGTGATCCACACAGTTAAGGCTTTGGCATAGTCAATAAAGCAGAAATAGATGTTTTTCTGGAACTCTTTTGTTTTTCAATGATCCAACGGATGTTGGCAATTTGATTTCTGGTTCCTCTGCCTTTTCTAAAACCAGCTTGAACATCTGGAAGTTCACGGTTCAAGTATTGTTGAAGTCTGGCTCGGAGAATTTTGAGCATTACTTTACTGGAGAAGGAAATGGCAACCCACTCCAGTACTCTTGCCTGGAAAATCCCATGGACAGAGGAGCCTGGTAGGCTACAGTCCATGGGGTCTTAAAGAATCCAGACACGACTGAGCGATTTCACTTTCACTTTCACTTACTAGTATGTGAGATGAGTGCAATTGTGCAGTAGTTTGAGCATTCTTTCGCATTGCCTTTCTTTGGGATTGGAATGAAAACTGACCTTTACCAGTCCTGTGGCCACTGCTGAGTTTTCCAGATTTGCTGGCATATTGAGTGCAGCACTTTCACAGCATCATCTTTCAGGATTTGAAACAGCTCAACTGGAATTCCATCACCTCCGCTAGCTTTGTTCATTGTGATGCTTTCTAAGGCCCACTTGACTTCACATTCCAGGACATCTGGCTCTAGGTGAGTGATCACACCATCGTGATTATCTGGGTCGTGAAGACCTTTTTGTACAGTTCTTCTGTGTATTCTTGCCACCTCTTCCTAATATCTTCTGCTTCTGTGAGGTCCATACCATTTCTGACCTTTATCAAACCCATCTTTGCAAGAAATGTTCCCTTGGTATCTCTAATTTTCTTGAAGAGATCTCTAGTCTTTCCCATTATTTTGTTTTCCTCTATTTCTTTGCATTGATTGCTGAAGAAGGCTTTCTTACCTCTCCTTGCTATTCTTTGGAACACTGCATTCAGATGCTTATATCTCTCCTTTTCTCCTTTGCTTTTTGCTTTTCCATTGCTTGTTAGGTGCAGATATAGTTGCCATAAGGAAGTTTGTTTTAGTTCTTTTAAGGTTTTAGAAAAGATGTCTAAGTTAATTTCATAGAATTTTATTACTGAGAAGAATTTTAGAACTTATTTGCCGCAACCTTTTCACTTTTTTTGGTCAAGTAGACAATTGAGCTGTGTCTCGCTCTCACTGATGCAATGGACATGAACTTGGGCAGAATCTTAGAGATGATGAGGGACAGGGAGACCTGGCATGCTGCAGTCCATGGAGGCACCAAGAGTCAGACATGACTTGGCAACTGAACAACAATAGGCAATTGAGGTCTAGAGGGATCAGCAATCCCTCCAATGTCACAAGTTGAGTGTAAACCAAGTCGTGATTAGGTCTTTTGATTCCCCTTTTAGCTCACTATTGAATCATGTTCCTGATATGCCGCTGGTATTCTGCAAATATTTGATGAAGGAAAGAAAGAAAAAATGAATGAATGATTCTATCTCTCATCCCTTTGTTTTTGGACCATTTTGTACCCCAAATTAAGAACAAGTCAAAAGAGATTGTCTTGTGCTTTGTAGTTGGACATGGAGATAGGGAAAGGAAAATTTCTAGTTCTGACACAAACACTTCAGAAAAATGACCCTATTTCTTTTTTATTTTCCTCTTTCTCAAGGGAGGAATCATTCAGCAGCTGTGTCTGCTGGGAGGGCCAGGTTCTGAAGTTAGCCACAGGATGAAAAGTACAGATAAGCAAAACTTACCTTGAGGCTATCTCAGGGAGGTACCATGCTGGAGCCTGGTGGACTATTTCTCAGCCAGTTTTCCCTCTGTCTTTGGAGCAGACAGCTGTTTTCTAGATTGAGTACCAGTGAAGCAGTTAGCTTAAATTTAGGGGTCATATATATGAAAAATGTGTCTTTTAAGCAAAAGACTATACAGAGAAGGGTCTGTAGGCATGGAAACAAACCTAGGGCAAGACATATATGCTGGTGGTTCTGTCTCATGGTCATGCTGGGGCATATGCTTTTTAAGATCAATACTCTCTTTCTCTCGCATATAATCCAATATGTATAAATTTAACATATGTAAGATTTCACGCCACCATTCTATCTAGTACACTGGAAAAGCTGAATTAAACACTGACCCAATATCTAGAATTAAAATCCACATTAAAGGTATTTCTTTTATCTTGCAGAACATCTTAGATAAAGATGAGATGGCTAAACTCTAGGATTAGATAATTTTGCTGACTGTGCTATAAATTATTATTACTTTTTTTTCTGTGGAGGCTTAAAAGGAATTTTTGGTGTGGATATGCCTGGGAAATGGAAAATATATTATATGATGACTGAATTTAGAGAAATTTAAATGCAAAAGACAATCAGCTTCTGCTACTCTTGCCCTCTTTCCCCATCTCCGAAAAAAGCAAAACAAGATCCCTGGTTTGCTCAGACTCCCTCTTTAAGACTTGGTTCAGACATCCAAGCTTTCTATCTTCAATAGGCTGTTTGTTGCTTTTTCTGCTTCTCTCTCTCACTTCCTACTCATCTCTACTCCTAAATCTCCATTCCCATTCTTTTTTATGCTGCAGCTTCACCATGGACACAGACCATAGTATCAAGGAGGCTTTTGTGAGAATTTCTTAAACTTACTAAAAAGTAATCAACTCTTGCAGACATTACAAAGGAGGCCTTTGGACAGAGACACCTAGCTGATTTCCTGGAACAATACCTGGGGAATTATTTTTTGGCTCCAAGAAGATAATATTTTAAGTTGTTATATATTTGCTCATCTTGGGGGGATGGTTGGAACCATCAAGCATGCACAGGAAGCTTGGGCTCTTGGCCCAGTTGGCTCAGTCTAAATATTTGGAAGATGAATATTTGAAAATGCATTTAAACTTGTAGAGCATTTTATTTGTTTTTCTAATAAGTTGCATTGTTAATGCAATACACTTCTGAAGCAGGATTCTGTCTGTGGGAGGAATGAACCTCCTGGACAAGCCCAGGCTCGAGTTTCATCTTAGGCCTTGGTGTGAAGCCAGAGGTGTGCATGTCCATTGGTTAATGTCCACACCCATGAACTGGGTTATTATTATAATCGCTCACCTTCAACGCCTGCATTCTAAGTCATGCTAAGGGTCTGACCCAACTCTGTACTGAAGCCAGGAAATGGAACTTCTCACATACACACACATAGACACATACAGACACACACATAGACACAGACACATACACACACATGTACACACACATACACACATCATTTCTCAAACCATTTGCTGCAGTGTTTCCCTCCTTTTGTTAGTGCAGTAGCTTTATTATTATTGCCAACTTTTAACTCTACACTGTGAGCATCTGTGGTCAGTTTTCCTCTCCCACCTACTAGAACATATCTTTGGACTGGTATGTGCTTAGAGAATTTAAACATATACAACTGCATTAGATTATGTAAAACGTAATTAGGAAAGCAAATTTTCTGTAAAAGCAGCCTATGTGTTCATAGAACTTGGAACCAATTATAAGCAACTAGGGGATTTTCCATGTTCTTTAGACCCACAGATACATCCAAGGACCTCAATTATATCAACTATTTGCCTATCTCAATCAAATGATCTAGATAATTGCCAAATATCTACTTTGCTATGCTATGGCGTCCTAGACTCTCATTGTCTTGGTGGAATGGGAGTGAGTGTCAGCTTCACTTCTGAAATTTGAAGTAGAGAAGACTGGGGAGGGCTGGTGGGGTGGGGTAGCATGGGTGTGTACCGGGCCTGTAATTACCATGGTAAGGTGTCTTAGACAACCAGATAATAACCCTCTCAATAGAATTGGGGACGCAGTAGCAACAGTAAAAATTATATTAAACTGGGCCCGATGCCCAGACTATCAGCCTCAGATAAACAAAGGGTAAGAGAGACATTTCAAGAGGGACTCGCTTGTGAATCAAGGAAGCGAAAACAGACCCGAGAGGTGCTCACTTGAGGAGCTTTTACCTCCTTGCAAAAGCTCTGCCCAAACTAATTAAAATGCCCAATCTAATTAGAAATCTAACCATAATCCCCCTGGTGGCCCCTCACTCCACCCTCCTCCATTGTTAAGATGCTAATACGGTTGCCTGGCTGAAAAATTATTGAACTGGTGACTATGTGAGCACATACACATAATCCCCCGCCTACTGCGTTGGAGCAAAGATGCTAGTGATTTGTACAGTGATGGTGTTGTCTCCCTCAGCAATGATGTATGACATGGATTAATGCAGAGCAGCCATCTGCTGTTGAGGAGGATGATAGAATCTGCTCCTTGGTGGCAGACGGCTCCACGGCGCCAGCCAGCTGGCTCAGGGTGGACAAAATTGGACCGGGTAAGTGATGCCCCAGCAACTCTCTGGGGAAGTAACTCCAGGGCCTTCCCCTCAGGTGCCTATATTTGTCCCCATTGGCTTGATGGGTTCATATGCATCATAGAGCTGATACAACACAATCCACTTTGGAATGTGGAGAAGAGGAAAGAAACACATGCCCTCCATGAAGGTTCAACGTTGCCGGTCTAGAGCATGAGATGTGCCCTTGAGTTTCATGGTGGTGGTTGTTCAGTTGCTCAGTCCTGTCTGACTCTTTGTGACCCCATGGACTGCAGCACGCTAGACTTGCCTGTCCTTCACTATCTTCCGGAGCTTGGTCAAACTCATGTCCATTGAGGCGGTGATGCCATCCAACCAGCTAGTCCTCTGTCATCCCTTTCTCCTCCTGCCTTCACTCTTTCCCAGCATCAGGGTCTTTTCTAATGAGTCGGCTCTTGGCATCAGGTGGCCCAAAGTATTGGAGCTTCAGCTTCAGTCCTTCCAATGAATATTCAAGACTGATTTCCTTTAGGATTGACTGGTTTGATCTCCTTGCTGTCCATGGAACTCTCAAGAGTCTTCTCCAGCATCACAGTTCAAAGCATCAATTCTTTGGCATTCAGCCTTCTTTATGGCCCAACTTCTTTATGGATAAAAAGAGGAAAACTGATAAAGTATATGGCTCATGTTATCTGGGAAAAGAAATTCGGTTTCTCAGAAGAAATAAACTTTTTCTTACTTTTTCACATTTGACTTCATAAAGAGGAGAAACTGAAGTTCTCAGGGTGTTTATTACAAAAACGTCAAATTGATAGAGTGCTTGGCCTATTGACAGAGAAAGGACCTGAACGTGGGCCTCCAGTGACCAATGAAAAATAGGTAGCCCTCTGCCATTCCCTAACAGGATCATGATTTTTACCTTTTTCTCTTTGCACATCTGTGTATTTTCTAAAATATCCACTGTGAGCATGCAGCTTTTATTTACTTATTATTTTTTTTTACCGTGCTGGGTCTTCGTTGCCGTGTGGGCTTTTCTCTAATTGGAGCGAGCCGGGGCAACTCTCTAGTTGCAGTGCATGGGTTTCTCTTCATGGTGGCTTCCTTGTTGCAGAGCATGCGCTCTAGGGTGAGCACGCTCCAATAGTTGCCGCTCCTAGGCTCTAGAGCACAGGCTCAATAGTTGTGGTGTACGGGTTTAATTGCTCCACAGCATGTGGGATCTTTCTGGACTAGGAATTGAAATGGTGTCTCCCGCATTGGCAGGTGGATTCTTTACCACTGAGCCGCCAGAGAAGCCTCTATAAGACATTTTCATGAGGGTGTCCTAGTTCTGGGTCTGCTTGACCTGAGATCCATTCCTCACCCTTCCTTCCAGGGGGTGTATTCAGGAGGCCTAACACTTCAGACCGATGTTCTCAGGCCCCATGTCAGCTGGCTCCCAACTGGGTTTGGTCCATGAAGGCTCTGGTGGGAGTTTGCAGAACAGAAGGGCGGGAGAAGTCGGGGTATTTCTCTCTCTCTCTCAGTACTGGGTGATATCTCTGGCAGCTGCTGCCTCTCTTCCTTGGCTCCAGCTCTCACAGGAAACCTGCCATAGTTCCCGCTTCCTCTGGGTAATTCCAGGCGCAGGGCTTGGGTAGCATCACCTCCTCCCTTTGTCCCTCCAGCCTGGGAGTGGCGGTGACTTCCTGGCATGGTTAGTCTCTGGATTGCCTCACCGTCCCTTGTTTGGCTTTTAAGTGTCTTTCATCTCAGTGCATTAAACTTCCTCTGTTTTAAATATTCAGAGTGGTTTCTGTCTTCCTGGTTGGGCACTGACACAAAGAAGCAAAAAGGTGTTTGAAACAAAAATGAATGGGGCAAAAGCATTTAGAGGACCATGAGCTGGGAAAATACCCAAAAGCAAAAGACAACAGATCATGGCAGCATACACAGAGCGAAGTCCAGACTTGGTATGCACCAGCTGCAAGGGCCTTCTGATCATGTAAGGGCCTTTTAGGCACATTCACACACGCAAATTAAAACTTCATTTTGGAGGTATCAGTTCCAAGTGAAGGATAATAATATGTCTGTTTAGAGAAAAAAACAACCCCACCCCAAACCCCCATAGGATTTAGAGTCCTAAGTCTTTCAAGTCCCGTAGAATTCAAGTCCTGCCTTATGGTAGACTCTGCAGCTCCATTCCACCCTTCCTGAGTGGCATAGCAGCCATGGAATTTGGAGAGCACTGATCCAACCTCCAGCTACTGGGTTGTGGCCTTGATTGACATGGTCACTGGTTCCTGTACTCCAGGCCTGAGCCAATCAGTACATGGCATTCCCTTGGCCACTGGTGCAGTCGAAATGAAGCCTGGGTCCCATGTTTGATGACCGGAGAGAGAAATGTCCTTTCTCCTTCTAGGTAGTGTTGTGGGCCCTGAACTGTTCCAGCATTTGGCTACTAAATGGACAAACAACCTGAGAATAGAGCTGATGCAAAAAGAAGGATAAAATCAAGATAACCAAAATAAAACAGCTGGACTTCTGATCAAACTGTGCCCAAAGCTTACTGTACCACTGAACTGTTCTATTACAGAGTTTCTAAACTCTATTTACTGTTTAGTACATTTTGATTTGCGTTTTCTGTTACTTGCAACCAAAAGCATGTGGTTCAGTGGTTAGGACTGCACTTTCACTGTTGAGGGCCTGGTTTAAATCCCTGGTTGTGGGATTAGGATCCCACAAGTCTCACAGTGCTCCTCCCTCTAAACAAAACAAAACAAAAACATGCTGGTTGAGACACAGAAATGTTGTCTAGTTGGCGGTGTGGCCTTGGGCTAGTCACTGAATCTTTCTGACATCACTTCCCTCATCTATAAAATGGAACTATCAAGACAATTTATCTTCAGGAATTTTTGTGAGGATCTCGCTGGATGATGGAAAAAGCAAGAGAGTTCTAAAAAACATCTATTTCTGCTTTATTGACTATGCCAAAGCCTTTGACTGTGTGGATCACCATAAACTGTGGAAAATTCTGAAAGAGATGGGAATACCAGACCACCTGACCTGCCTCTTGAGAAACCTATATGCAAGTCAGGAAGCAACAGTTAGAACTGGACATGGAACAACAGACTGGTTCCAAATAGCAAAAGGAGTATGTCAAGGCTGGATATTGTCATCCTGCTTATTTAACTTCTATGCAGTTATAAGAAACGCTGGGCTTGAAGAATCACAAGCTGGAATCAAGATTGCTGGGAGAAATAGCAATAACCTCAGATATGCAGATGACATCACCCTTATGGCAGAAAGTGAAGAGGAACTAAAAGCCCCTTGATGAAAGTGAAAGATGAGTAAAAAAGTTGGCTTAAAGCTCAACATTCAGAATACTAAGATCATGGCATCTGGTCCCATCATTTCATGGGAAATAGATGGGGAAACAGTGGAAACAGTGTCAGACTTTATTTTGGGGGCTCCAAAATCACTGCAGATGGTGACTACAGCCATGAAATTAGAAGACGCTTACTCCTTGGAAGAAAAGTTATGACCAACCTAGATAGCATTTTCAAAAGCAGAGGCATTACTTTGCCAATAATGGTGTGTCTAGTCAAGGCTATGGTTTTTCCAGTGGTCATGTATGGATGTGAGAGTTGGACTGTGAAGAAAGCTGAGCGCCGAAAAATTGACACTTTTGAACTGGTGTTGAAGAAGACTCTTGAGAGTCCCTTGGACTGCAAGAGATCCAACCAGTCCATTCCAAAGGAGATCAGCCCTGGGATTCCTTTGGAGGGAATGATGCTGAAACTGAAACTCCAGTACTTTGGCCACCTCATGCAAAGAGTTGACTCATTGGAAAAGACTCTGATACTGGGAGGGATTGAGGGCAGGAGGAGAAGGGGACGACCGAGGATGAGATGGCTGGATGGCATCACTGACTTGATGGATGTGAGTCTGAGTGAACTCCGAGAGTTGGTGATGGACAAGGAGGCTTGGCGTGCTGCGATTCATGGGGTCGCAAAGAATCGGACACGACTGAGCGACTGAACTGAACTGAACTGATTGAGGTAATAAATGAGAAGGCGTTTTGTAGATTGCAAGCAGTTATTTGAATCTTACCACACATATAATTTATTTCAATTGTTAATGCAGTTCTATATCTCTCATATGTATAAAAAATCAATTTTATCAAGCATAAAGTCCTATAATACCTCACAATACAGTTCATTGCTTTGTTGTGAGTGTTCACCAAGATTAATCAGTAATAGCCATTATTTCACTCTGGTGGAGGTTTAGTCCCTAAGTTATCTCTGACTGCTGCAACCCCATGGACTATAGCCCATCAGGCTGCCTCCTCCATCCGTGGGATTTCCCAAGCAAGAATACTGGAGTGGGTTGCCATTTCCTTCTCCAGAGGGTCTTCCTGACCCAGGGATCAAACCTAGGTCTTCTGCATTGCAAGCAGATTCTTTGACTGAACCACCAAGGATTTCACTCTGTGTAGTCCTACATAGCTTACTTTTGAAGTCCTAGGTGCCCTATGTAAACTTGAAAGGATTTCCCTCAAATCCCTCAGCCAGTGGACATGAGTTGAGTAATCCCTCTGTGTGACCATGCATCACTCACTCGGAAAATGTGTGGTTTCATTGCTCCCCTGGAGCAGCCGTGAAAGTGGGTATGTGACATTCCTCTCACAGAGTGAAAGTTCAGGTGCATCTGAAAAGGACCAGCTGGTCATTTCTGCCCTTGCATTTTCTTGGAGTTGTTGCCCTGAGGTTGTTTGGTAACCGGAGAGAGTGGTTTAGGCTTGACCCTTTAAAAGGGCTGCAAAATTGAAAGCTTCCAGGAAACAACACTTAGTGATTAGATTTTTGTAAAAACAAAAGATTAAGAGTAATTAATTTATCAAGCCTAATTAGATAAGCTGTCTAACATTTAGGGCAATGAAAATAAAAGTGCAAAAGAAGTGTGTTTGTTTGTCTTCCAATAATGTTATATCTTGGGACAGGACTTGGGATGGTCTTGCAGGCTATGATGGATCAGGACAGACCCATAATGACTGGAAGTAAGAACCTGACCCATCTACCCGAAGGCCTGGGACAAGCCCAGAGAACAGGAATTACAAGTTCAGACTTGGTTTTTCTCACCAAGTGCTGTGAATTCTACCTCCCAATTTGACCTCACGTCTCTCCTTTCTCTGTCTGCCTCATAACTGAGCTGGGTCAAGAGCTCATTACATGTCACCTGGGTTAATCTCCCTGCCCCCAGATTTATACCCCTCAAGTTGCCCTCAACTGACCTCTGTTCATCTTCCACCCTGCTATAGGAGTCATCTTTTAAAATTACACTATGTTGCCCCACCCTCTTCCTCCCTTAAAGCTTTTCACTGGCTCCGTATGTGCTGATCCTATAAAGCCCAGAGCCCTTAGCATGTCAAGGAATTGTGAGATCTGACTCCTCTTAACAATCAGTCCAGCTGCTTTCCACTCCCCACCCCCACCCCCACCCCCATCAAGTTCCTTCCTAACTGAATCAGAGACCTGGGACAGAGCTCTTCAAGGCTGTGGTTATCAGGGTTTGATGGTCATAAAATTACTTGATCCTGTTTAAAATACAAATTCCTGGGCTATATCCTCACATGATTATGATCCAAGGGGCCTCGTCTAGGAATGTGAGCTTTCATATGAACTTTGGTAAAGTCAGGTGCAGTTGGGAAGACTTGAAAGTCCAGGCTCAGCTGGGAATGTTAATTGAACACCTACCTGTGGCCCCTGGTGTGGCTGGATTCTGAGAGGGACCATCTGGAGATGGAGCTCTGGAGAGTAAGTGCTGTCAAAGGACCAGGTAGAAGCAAGGAGACCTCCGTATCTAACCTGTCTGTAGAGGCAGGCAGCATCTCCCAACTACCCTTCCAGCGAGTGGCTAAGGCCAGCACCAAGCCTAGAGAAGTGAATGTACACTTCACCTCTTATAGGCAAGCTCACCACAATGCATTTCTGGAAAATGCAATTTGCCACAATTATTAGATGGTATTAATAAATGATTGTCATTTTTTTTCTTGTCCTGTTTTCATGGATTTTTTTTTTGAAGTATTTATTGAATTTGTTACAATCTTGTTTCTGTTTTTTTATGTTTTGGGTTTTTAGCCACAAGGCACGTGGGTTCACAGCCCCCAGCAAGGGACTGAACCTGCGCCCCCTGCATTGGAAGGTGGAGTCTTAACCACTGACCTCCAGGGAAGTCCCTTGGATTTTTTTTTTTAAGTCCTTGATATATTAGAGAGTCATGTTAAGTATTTATGAGTGAGATGATATATTTGCTATTTGCTTTAAAATCCTACCAAAAACTACCTGCCATCATAATTACTCATGTTTACGTAGTTGTTGTTGTTTAGCCACTAAATCATGTCCGACGGCTTTTGCAGCTCCATGGACTACAGACTGCCAGGTTGCTCTGTCCATGGGATTTTTCCAGGTAAGAACAACTGGAGTGGGCTGCCATTTCCTTCTCCAGGGGATCTTCCTGACCCAGGGATTGAACACACATCTTCTGTATCGGCAGGCAGACTCTTTACCACTGAGCTACTAGGGAAAGTCTTGTTTACATAGTATCATAACTTAAATGTGTGGTAACTTATAATTTCTGAGCATTTACATTTAGAGCATTTTCAACTTTTTGATATTAAGCTTTTTGACTGGGATAAATATCTTTGTTTCAATATTTAGTCTCAATTTGATTTCCTTAGGGCTTCCCTGGTGGCTCAGAGGTTAAAGCGTCTGCCTGCAATGCAGGAGACTTGGGTTCGATCCCTGGGTCGGGAAGATCCCCTGGAGAAGGAAATGGCAACCCACTCCAGTATTCTTGCCTGGAGAATCCCATGGATGGAGGGGCCTGGTGGGCTACAGTTCACGGGGTCACAAAGAGTCGGACGCGACTGAGCGACTTCACTTTATTTCCTTAGTGCAGACTCTAAAGCTACACATGGTATTACAGTGAAAAAACATGACCTATAAAATGACTCTTGATATGTTGCCAGATTTATTTTCAAAGAGTTTCTGTTCACTTATGGTTTTCCTCCTCATCCCCAGAATGTAGGAGTATCAAGTCTTAGGTGATATCTCAATCTCTCATGCTCGCCTATTATCTTTCCAAATGAACTTCAGAATAATCTAAGTGAAAAGAAAGAGGAAGAGGGAGGGAGAAGAAGGAAAGAAAAAAAAGCTCGAGAATTCCTATTAGGATTTTCATTGGGTTAAAAAATCCTGTGGTGCTTAAAAATCTCATACATAATGCATGGATACACACCTCCTTAAGAAATCAAATCAGAGCTATATGGAGAGGCAAACATTCATTTCTGTTTACCTCCCCTCTCTTGGTTGCTTTTCCCTCCAGAGACACAATTTTTAATGCCTATCACACCAGGTTTAAAAAAATCCTTATGATTTTATATTTATATATGCAGACACATATACTTACTGTTAGATTGATTTTTTGTTTCTTGCTTCTATTTTATTCATACTATCTCTAATAATTATTCTTAAAAACCTAGTGCATTTATTTATACATCTTATTCATTCAATGTCTAAAGTTAAACCATAGTTGGGTCCTTGCCAAATAATAAGACAAATGTCATAGCAAGTTCTTACTTCTCCCTTCTCTCCATTTCCTACCATCATCTGGGGTTTTAATTCTAGATTTCATTATCAGAAACTATTTGATGTATCAGAACTATTTAAACTTAAGCACCCATCTTTCTATATAAGTTTTTTTTTTTTTAATATATATATATTTATTGACTGCTCTGGGTCTTAGTTGTGGGATCTTAAGTTGTGGCATGCGCGGGATGTAGTTCCCTGATCAGTGGTACAACCTGGGCCCCCTGTATCAGGAGCTCCAAGTCTTAGCCACTGGACCGCCAGGGAAGTTTTTTGTGCCCCATTTTTTTTTTTCCTTACAAGTTTCATTTGTTTGAAATATATTCTCAAGTAATTCTTTCAGAAAGGAGCTGAGCATGTTATACTTTCACGTTCAAGAAAATATTTTTTTCCCCTCCATTTGAATGCTGGCTGATGGGGTATATAATTTTAGATTAAAATTCTTTTGTCTGAGAATTTTGAGGATTTGCTCTATTTTTTCCATCATCCAGTGTTGCTGACAAGAAGGCTATTACCAATCAATTTTTATGGTTGTTGCTTAAAACAAGTGATTGCCCCTCTGTCATCTTTCCAGCTTTATTTTCATGGTATAAAGCATGAACCTCAAAGTGAGTGCCTCCTTACATCTCTGCCCTTGGCCCACCACTGAGGGCCAGGCACTGCTCCTATGTTCTCTAGAAATAATAGAAAACAAGGTAGACTCAGTCTCTGTCTGCATGGAGAATATATTTGAGGGTTGGGGTTATGGAAGACAAGACAGTAAACAAATGCATAAAACAAAGTAATTGATGTGAAAAGAAGGAAAGTAATATGTTGTTATAAGTGAGACCAATGGATTGGGTGTATAGCTTCTTAAGATGAAGGAACATTTAGGAACATATAGAATTAAAAAAAACAACTGTATTTGATGGGTCTCTTTAGTTTGAAGACTCGTGATTCACTTCAGCTCTGGGGATTCTCATTTTTGTTCAAAAACTTCCAGTTTTGCTACCATATGCCTTTATTTCATTTAGGACTTTTGCGGGGGGGGGGGCAACTTTAAAAGAATATTTGTTTATTTGGCTGTGCAGAGTCTTAGTTACAGCACGTGAGGTCTCTTAATTGTGGCATGAGGGCTCTAGTTCTCTGGCCAGGGATGGAGCCCAGGCCCGCTGCATTGGGAGTGTGGAGTGTTGGCCACTGGATCACTGGGAAAATGAAAGTGTAAGTCACTCAGTTGTGTCTGACTTTTTGTGACCCCATGGACTATGAAGTCCATGGAATTTTCCAGGCCAGAATACTGGAGCGGATAGCTGTTCCCTTCTTTAAGGGATCTTCCCAACGCAGGGATGAACCTAGGTCTCCCACACTGCAGGCGGATTCTTTACCAGCTGAGCCACCAGGGAAGCCTGACCACTGGGAAGTCCCTCTTTGATACAGTTGGCTGTCCTTTTTTTTTTGTCTACAATGGCATATCTATTAGGATTTTTCATTACACCCTCTGTCTCATGTTTTCTTTTCATCTTCAACCTTTTGTTTTGCCATGCTACACTTTGGCCATTTTATTCTTATGTATCTTTTAGTTCACTAATTCTTTACTGCTTTGTTTAATCTACTGTTAAACGTGTTTTAAGAACGAAAGTTCTTAATTTTGGCCATTGTATTTTCAGTACTGGAATTTCTATTTGATTGCTTTTCAAAGCTGTAGTGTCACTTTTATAGTTTACAGATCTTTGCCAACATTTTAAAGATTATCTTTTATCTCCTTCAACATAGTAAGCATTGTTATTTCAGAATCTATGCCATGTTTGTTAGAATGTGGAGTATCTCTGGGTCTGTTTCTGTTGTTTGTTATTTCTGTTGGTTCTCACTCACAGTGTTTTGTCTTTTTGTGTGTCTAGTTATTCCTAATTGTGTCCCAAACATCTTATTCTAAAAACTTGTAGGAATAATTTGAAAACTGAGGTGATATTTTCTTTTTACCATAAGACAAGTTTTATTTTTGTATCACATGAATGTATTAGCAGTCTGGGATCACCTTAATCAAGTATGCACTGACTGATATTTTTAGCCTCTGAATGTTGCAAAACTGAGCTGCAGTCAGTGTGATGGCTGATTTGCTTCTAGTTTACCTTTACACTTAGTGTGCACGTCTTCAGGGCCCCACTTCAGAGTAGTGGGAGAGCATACGTTTATCAGAGAGCTGAGCTGACTTTGTTTTTTAACTGTTTATTCCTTGTCCCTGAGAAGCTGTCAGTAGTGGATGTATCTTCCCAGCCTTTTCTTCCAGATTGGCACATGCCTCCTCCATAAAAGCGATTTGAGTGGCAGAATCACTTTCCTGGCTTCATTTCTTTTCCCAGATCTTGTTTCTTAAAGTAGAAATCTTTCTCTCTCTGGTAAGCTGAAAGACAGTTTTCCTTGCTGAAAGGAGAATAAATTCTCCCTATGTAACCTCTCTATGAAATGAGAACTCCTCTTGCATTGTAAGCAAAGGCTTCCAAACCAGGTAATTAAGAGAATCACTAGAGGAACTTTTAAAATGGCCCAACTCTGGGATGTGTATGTGTCACTGAGTGAAGACTTTCTCAGGATTTGTGACCACAAATGACTTTAAGGTAATTTACAGACTCCTAATGTCCATAGACACTTTTCCTTTAGAAGCCACCTGTGCTTAGATACTCTCTTTTACAGAGCCCTTTTCCTACTAACAGCTACCTGGGTGGACATTGAAACCAGACAGAGTTCTCAGTCCTCTTGATATTCATAGTTTTTATCTGTCCATGAAACTGAATCAAGGTAAATCAGAATCCTACCTGGGATTTTTTTTTTACGGGCCATCAGAAAAGATTCTGGACTGTGATTACTGAGGTGGGGTGGATGTGAGTCTGGCATTGCTAGTGGTCATTTTTCTTTCTCTACAGAAAATCTGTTTAAGAAAAGAAGAAAGGAAGAGAGAGAAATAGACTGCTGACTACATGATGAAACTTCTACATCTTGGGCTGGATACCAGTTGCATCCCTGGACTCTGTAGTTAACAGACAATACATCCCATTTCTTCTGCTTCCGCTGGTTTGAGTTGGGTTTGTATCACTGGCAAACAATGAATGCTCTGTCTCTCCATTCCAAGGAGACTGGTGTGAACAGGCAGGTTGCCAAGACAAGAACTTGGGTCCAAGGAAAAAAGGCAGGTACTTAGCTATGATACCTGGAACATCTGGGACAGGACCAGAAGCCCAAGATTGAACTGTGAGGATATGAAATAAAGTCAGTGCACAGATCCATCATCTCTGTCCTGTACTCATAAAATACATCACTAATTGATCACAGCATTCTTTCTACCAAGTCATGACGTCATCGTAATCCTACTTTTATTACTGAGCATCAGGCAATGACTATTACTGATTTGAATTTAATGCCTGGAGACTGAGATTTATTTGTCCAAGAACTAGGCTTGAACTTGGAGATTAACCTAATTTTAGTTGGGATTTCTTTCTTGTGGATACTTTCAGAGTATGCCTGGTCAATTATTTTTATTAAAAATACTATGAATATGTATGCGGATAAATTATTGAGCTTTCTTTTTATATATTTTAAATATTCTACATGAAACGATAAATCTGGGCTTTCCTGATAGCTCAGATGATAAAGAATCTGCCTGCAATGCAGGAAACCAGGGTTCAGTATCTGGGTTGGGAAGACCCCCTGGAGAAGGGAATGGCAACCCATTCCAAGATTCCTGCCTGGAGAATACCGTGGTCAGGGGAATGGGTGGCTACAGTCTATGGGGTCATAAAGAGTGGGACACAACTGAGTGACTAACACACACAGAACTGTAAATCTGGTTCCGGAATCCATGTCTCCCCACTGGTCTCTTTGTTTCTTTCAGTTTTCTAGAGAAATGGTATTTTCAGTTGGTTTTGAAAGTTGTCAAGCACTGCTGGTTTTGGAATTGTCTCTGTCCTCTACAGAGAAAGCCCAGGAGATCTTGAAGCTGACACAATGGAACATCACTTGGCAGTTACAGATTTTCTTCCTGCAGTGGCATAATGCTTCCTTTTGCTAACCACCTTAATTTCCTGCCCTTATCAACTTGAAAATCAATGATACGTTTCTATTATGTGGGTTTTCATTGAATCTTTTATGTTTAAATTCAACCATTTCTCCATAACCAAGCAAACACGATGTCCTACTCAACGGATTCAATTGCAGTTGCTAACTGTGATGCTGGAGAAGACTCTTGAGAGTTCCTTGGACAGCAAGGAAATCAAATCAGTCAATCTTAAAGGAAATCAACCCAGAATATTCATTGGAAGAAATGATGATGAAGCTGAAGTTCCAATACTTTGGCCACCTGATGGGAACAGCCAACTCTTTGGAAAAGACCCTGATGCTGGAAAAGGTTGAGAGCAAGAGGAGAAGGTACAACAGAGGATGAGATGCTTGAATAGCATTACTGATTCAATGGATATGTGTTTGAGCAAACTCCAGGAGATAGTGAAGGACAGGGAAACCTGGTGTGCTTCAGTTCATAGGGTCACAAAGAGTTGGACTCGACAGCCACTGAACAACAAGAGCATTTGTCAGAGTTCCATGGGCTTTAGCAAAAAGTCAATACCGCCAAATATCACTCCAGTCTCCACCTATTTCTAACCCTTCTTAAAGTTTATTAAATATTACAGAAGAAATGTCAACTGCGTTATTGTAGGAATAGTAGCTTTTTGTCTCTGGATTACAACTCACTGATAGATTAAATTTAAGATGACTTAGGACAAAATATAAAAAATCATCCAATACTTTAAAAAAGTTAGTACAACTTTTCAACAACCACGTTGAAAGTGCATTCACTTTGGCTAATTATAGTAGTTACTATGACTCATTATTATCAACCTCAGCTTTAATAGCTAACATTTATTTAGCATTTACTTGTGCTAGACACTCTACCGAGTGCTTTACTTGAATTATTATATTTAATTCTCACATAAGAAGAATATACTTTTATTCTGTGCTTGAGATATGAAGAGATTGAGGAACTTACCCAGTGTTACAGATGTTAATTAATTAATATACAACTGCATTCAAACCTAGATTTGTATGAGTGTAGAGCCTATGAATAAAATGTGGCTACGAAGACTTGCATATATATTCTTTAGGATCAGACACAAGTAATAGAAAAACTCAAAATGACAGCAGGTTAGTTTATCCATTTCCCTTGTGTTTAAGGGATCTGGAAAAAGTCCAGACCTGGTAAGGCATTCCACGGTGTATGGGACTTAAGCTTATCTTGTTGCTCTGCCAATGTGTGACTTCTATTCCTGAAATCACTTTATGGATCAAAATGGCTGCTGGAGCACCAGTCATCATATCTGCATTCTAGAAAGCAGGAATTCACACATGAATTGTATTTCATGTTTTTGCTTTGAAGTTAGTCACAGGTATGAAGTCATACCTAGCTTCAAGGATGTCTAGGAAATATAGTCTCCATTCTGGGCAGCCATGTGTCCAGGAAGAAGAAAGAAGAAATATGGAGAGTAGCTTAAATAACAGTTTTTATAACATCATATTTTCAGCTTCTTTCTCATAATTCATGTGAATACAGTAATTTTATATTTTTGCATTCAATACTATTCAGATTATTTTTAAAAATCAAGAACTTCATTAAACTTTTGCTTATTATTATACAGTCAGACATGTCACAAAACAAATTAAAATTCTGAATCTAACATGACATGAAGCAAAAAGCTTGACCTTATCATTTGTCTACTACACAGGAGTCAGTGTTGCCTTGAATACTAACATGAGAAGGGGTTCCGTTATTGAGAAATATATATATATATATATATGTATTTAATTTTATATTGAAGTATAGTTGATTTACAATGTGTTAGTTTCTGGTGTACAGCAAAGTAATCCAGTTATATATATATATATATGTATATATGAATACATTGTATATACATATTCTTTTCCATAATGTTTTATTACAGGATATTAAATATAGTTCCCTGTGCTATATAGTAGAACCTTCAGTTCAGTTCAGTTCAGTTCAGTCGCTCAGTCGTGTCTGACTCTGCGACCCCATGAATCGCAGCACGCCTGGCCTCTCTGTCCATCACCAACTCCTGGAGTTCACTCAGACTCACGCCCATCGAGTCAGTGATGCCATCCAACCATCTCATCCCCGGTCGTCCCCTTCTCCTCCTGCCCCCAATCCCTCCCAGCATCAAAGTATTGTTTATCTATTTTATGTACAGTAGTTTGTATCTGCTAATCCCAAACTCCTTATTTATTCCTCCCCCACCCTCTTTCCTCTTTGGTAACCATAAGTTCGTTTTCTATGTTTGTGAGTATGTTTCTATTTCACAAACAAGTTCATTTGTGTTGTATTTTAGATTCCACATATAAGTGCTATCATATGGCATTTGTCTTTCTCATTTCATTTAAAGTGATAATCTCTCGGTCCACCCATGTTGCTGGAAGGGTATTATTTCCTTCTCTTATATGGCTGAGTAGCACTCCACTGTGTGTGTCTACTACATCTTCTTTATCCATTCATCTGTCAATGGACACTTAGGTTGCTTCCATGTCTTGGCTATTATAAATAGAGCTGCTAAGAACATCGAAGTGCATGTATCTTTTGGAATCAGAGTTTTGTCTGAATATATGCCCAGGAGTGGGATTGCTGGATCATATTGCAACTCTAATTTTAGTTTTTAAGAAACCTCCATACTATTCTCCATAGAGAACATGCACTCCTAGCACAGTGCCAACAGTGTAGGAGGGTTCCCTTTGCTACAATGGAATATTTTAACCAGCAGTCTTTCATGCTCTGTCTGTAATTTTTTTTTTTCCTGCTTAACCATCCACTAGAAGCCATGAGAGAAAAAAATTTCCTAGTTGTTCACTCTTTCCTTTATACTGTGCCAAAATCTGAGCTGGAAAGTGTATTACTTGAAACATTCATTCAGGAATAAAAATTCCAGGTACTTTGCTGGGTGTCTCACTAGTAGCAGTAATACTAATATAATTCTGTGCTCTTGTTTACTTGTCAAAGGTTTTACACTCCTGCCATCTGCTTTGATCCATGTATATGGGAATATAAATGTCATAATCAGAGAAGTCCTGGAGCAATGATCGAACATTTTTTTCACTTACTTATTAAGCTCTCACTAGTCTCAGACCTGCTTAGACACAGAGAGAAGAGATTCAATCAGTGATGACTCTTCACACTGCTGAGTTCAGAACTAATTCAGAGACAAAATAAAGCAGTAGGGCAGACAAGGATGAAACTCATCTTTATGACTGATAAAGTTGATGTTAGGATGTGGCTTAGGTTTGTGACACAGGACCCTCAAGCTCACTGGGCTTCATACATAGTCTCAGGCAATGCTAGTGATCATTATGGGGCTTGACTTTGTAAAACCTGTGGGGTGAAGGGACCAGCCAATAGACTGGACTGAGATTTGCTCTACGTCCTAGAGGAAGGCTGAGGTTATACCAATGGAGTGGAGACATCAAGAGTGAACACTGTTTCCCTCATCTGTCTCTACCCCCCACAGAGATCAACCTAGAACCATCTGGAAGCAGCCCATCATCTACGGAGGAGCTGTTTCCTGTCTCTCCAGCTTTTCCCTTCACCATCCTCCTTCCCCTCTGATGGAGGCAGAGGCTTGCTAGAGGTTGAGGTCCTCTTTCATCTCCAGGCACATCAACTATGTCTCCGTCTGTTGGTTCTCTGTCTGTATTGGCTGGCTGACCAGTCTCCTTCTACCATCTTTCTCCCTGATCTTCTTTCATTGGGAGATGGTCACGTGACATTTTCAGTTTGGGATACTGAGTGCAAGTGTTAGTTCTTGAGGGAGGCTGCCATTCCCAACCTACAGGGCAGAATCTTTCTACAGAAGAAATTTTGTGAGGGTGGGCCCTTCACTGTTCTTTTATTTTCATGCCTGGAATGTGAAGATGAGGTCCAGAAGAACAATGAGAAAACACTTCATAAAAGGATGAAAAAAGGCCCTGTGTTAAGAACGTGGAGCAGAGCTGGAAAGTGCTTGGATCCCTGATGACACTGTGAAGTGCCTTTAGGAGATCTGGACCAGTTATCTCAAAGATCCCCAAATAAGACACACTGTGTACTATGGTCTGAATGTTCGTGTCCCCACCAAAGTCATATGTTGAATCTTAACCCCTCAAAGTGAAAGTGAAAGTGTTAGTTGCTCAGTCTTGTTTGACTCTTTGCAACCCCATGGACTGTAGCCTGCCAGGCTCCTCTGTCCGTGGGATTTTCTAGGCAAGAATACTGGAGTAGGTTGCTATTTCCTTCTCCAGGACATCTTCCTGAATCAGGGATTGAATTTGGGTCTCCTGCATTGCAGGAAGACTCTACCGTCTGAGCCATCAGGGAAGCCCAGTTCCCCCAGGTGATGGTACTAAGAGATGTGGCCTTTGGGAGGTGATTGGGCCTTTGGGAGGTGATTGGGTCCTATTCATGGGTCCCTTATGAATAGGATTTGTACCCTTATAAAAGAGGCCCAGAGAATTCTCTTGCCCCTTCCATGACGTGGACATAGCAAAAGGGAGAGTCATCTATCAACTAGGAAGCTTGTTGTCATCAGACACTGAATCTTGGACTTTCTAGCCTTCAGAACTATGAGAACTAAATTTCTATTGTTTCGAAGCCACTCAGTCTATTTTATTTTGCTATAGCATCCCACATGAACTAAGACATCTTATATCAGAGCCATAAAAATCCTGAATTTTGCTTATCAGAAACTATACTTAATTTATAAAATATTCTTTTGGAGACAGGTATTTGACTGGATGTGTTCTTATGTTGAAGGCAA
The DNA here is from genome assembly GCA_917880005.1 of Nanger dama. Lineage (NCBI taxonomy): Eukaryota > Metazoa > Chordata > Mammalia > Artiodactyla > Bovidae > Nanger > Nanger dama. Next base: position 48,345,607 of record CAKJTW010000001.1, read on the forward strand.
ATATATGCTTTTGAAGTTAAATATTCATTAACTTTATTCTTTGAAGCATGTATTTATACAAGCTGGTATGTCAGACGGGGATAGGGATGCATAGGTTGGAGACTGAGAACAATGAAGAATGGACCTCTACATCCAGCATCTCAATACCCTTCATGTCCAAGCCAGACGGGAACCTGGGGAGCTTCTAGTCTAGAGATCTCAGACTGTTTCACCAGGTTCTTGGACTTCCTGGAGGTGCTTCCAGGGCTGTCTTGAGGGGATGATAGGAAGTAGAGTAGATGGGCTCTAGCCTCCACCCTGGTTTAACCAGAACATCTCTACATTTATCTGTGCTCTCCACTGGGGTTCCTTGTAAAATTCATACAGGAGGAAAAGGTGGAGAAGGTTTAGGTTGTCAAATTCAGTTTAAAGTTACTTGGTTAGTCAAAATTAAGTTTAAAAACTAACTTATGTTTCCTAACATCCTTATTTTATAAATAAGGAAGCTGACACCCAGTGAAGTTCAATGATTTGATCAAGTGGCAGACTACAACTGAGTTCCTCAGTATCCTCCCTTCCTGTTAATAGTATAGTGCTATTCTGAATTAATGCTCAGTTTCTACAGATTGTGCAAAAGAGAATTTCCTCCAAAGGTTCGCCTCTGCAGGAGTGGATTTCCTTGGGACAGCTCCACATACAGGAACCTCACATTAGGAAAGCCTTAGCATTGGAAACCCCAGTCATCAAAGGGAAGGATGTAGCCTGAAAATTCCAGATGGAGATGGGCTTCAGATTTGGTTTGATCAGAGCTCTCATCCTGTAATCTTCCATGGGCTAACTCAGTCTGATTCCCCACATGACAGATGTCTGAGGGGACAAGCATAAGCAAATCCCAACCTTTGCTCTGGACTATCTATGAACCAATAACTGCAGCAAGCTGTCTTGGTTGCTCAGGACAATTACCTTGCATTGTTGGTGTCTGTCTAATGCTTGTGCAGGCATTAAATCTTGCCTGTGCTTATTACAGTTTACAAGTATCTCTTTAACTCAATGATCTTACATGATCTAGTGATCAACTTCCTTATTTTGTTCCATTCTTCCTTTTCTGCTAAAGCATTACCTGAAGTGTTTTCTTTTGTGTCCCTTTAGTGCCAGCTTCATTTTTAACACTGTCCAACCTGAAAATTGAGGTGGGCTTGCTCAGCTTTTGCAACTTTCACCATTCAAGTGATCTGGAGAGTGGTCTATTTATCTTCCCTAATTGATGGGGGTGAGTTTGTATTCCCTGTGCACCATTTCATGAGTCTCCTCTCTATGGAGATGACTGTGGTGTGTGAGAAACACAGCAAGCATCATGGTGAGCTGAGGTTGCTCAGGGACACTCATATCACCAGATCTCTTGGACTTCAAACACTGTGTTTTCAAACCCCCTTTCCCACTTCCCCAGCCATGAGTAGGGACTTGGGATTGGGGCTGTGGGATATGTCCCAGACTCTGAACTGTCGGGACGTCCCTGCACTTTCTATCTTGTCTGGATTAGCAGCTAATCCATTAAATCAAAATGACCAGAGTCTTTGTTCCTAAGGATAATGAAAAAGGATAAACCTGGCTTGAGGAAGAGGAACCTTAAAGCGTGAGTGAGGGGTGATGAGGGAGGCTGGCTAGGAGAAAGGGATGAGAGTAAGGCTCCACCAGAGGATTTGGGAATGGAAGACCTGGGTTCTTGACAGAGTTCTTGGTTCTGAGGGTATGTAATGGGAGGATAAAAGAGACAGCTGGGGGCTTTGGGGAAACTTTGGGGAATATTTTAGTCAAAACACCACCAGTTATAATTTCATTTGCAGGAGGTTGAACTTCCCAGGTGGTACTAGTGGTCAAGAACATGCCTGCCAGTGTAGGAGACATAAGAGGCGAGAGTTCGATCCCTGGGTTGGGAAGATCCCCTGGAGCAGGAAATGGAATCCACCCCAGCCTTCTTGCCTGGAGATTCCCATGGACAGAAGAGACTGGCAGGCTGCATCCATGGTGTCACAGAGGAGGACACGACTGAAGCAACTTAGCATGCATGCAAGAGCTAAACAAATACATCAAAAGAAAAAGATGCCATAAAAGCAGCCATTTTTAAAAGCAGTGTCTATGTAACTGTACACTGTATTTGCTGAAATAACAACAAAAAAAAGGCATTTTGAATACCCAAGGACAGAGAAATAATTAAATAAAATAAGATTCCAATACTATGAAATATTACATATCCATTGTAAGAAACACATACAATGAGTCTTTAGAACTGTGGTGGCCAATAGTGAAGTCATTTACCCACAAGTGGCTATCTTACATTTGCATTTAAATGAATTAAAATTAAATAAGATAAGAATTCAGTCCCTCGGTTACATTAGCTCCACTTCAGATGCTTAAGAGCCACATGTGGCTAGTAGCTACCATTCAGGAGCAGGTATTAGGCATTTTCATTATCAGAGAAAGTTCTACTGGGTTGCTCACTGTTTTCAGTGATACTCTAGAAAGCTGCAAAAGTGTTAAATGTGACTGTTCACATGGAACAAAAGAAGCATAAGAAGTGCATGCACTGATTATGCCAACATAAAAATTATATATATGCCTGAATACATACTAATCAAGACAAGGAGGCATTAAAATTATTTCCACAAGGGAAATAAATACACAAGATGGATTTAAAAGTTGCTTTTTAGAATGGTTTAGAGTTGAACTACTAATACATGAAATTATTAAGTACTATGTTAATGTGGGAAGCCAACTGTTCCTGCTCCTCCTGGGCTAGACACTGAGAAGTTGTAGAGGTGGTCTCAGAACATGGGAGTAAGATTCTTTTGCTAAAAGAGCTCTGCGACGTCATAGAAGTCACTGCAAGTGTCCTGGTTTCTTTGGTTAGTTAGTCTCTAAGATCTCTTCCAGTTTAAGGGAATGGTTGTATTTGTTTTCCACGAAGGGTACATGTTCATGGGACCTGTTATACTAGTTCTTGAGAAGCTGTATGAATGGAGAGATGGGGGAAAGTTATCAGGAAGCAGGGGAGTTCAGCAGAGTCTGGGGATAGATCTGTAGATCTATCTGTAGATCTAGTCTGTAGATCTCAGGGACAGAGGAAGAGATGTAGAAAGGATTACTCAAGGTTGAGAAGCTGGTCATTGACACGATGGAGATTTATAGTCCCGACACTAAAGACCTATAAGAAAAATCGCATCTGTTTTTATTAATTGTTAGAGATGACTTTTATCAGAAGCTAAGTGAAACTGCACACTCAGCTGAGAAAATCCCATTTCTGTCTGGTTCCTCAGAAACTCCACCCCCCTCTTTTCCGGCTGGGTCTCTAGTTACAAGTAGTTCACCAAATACCTTCCCATTGCCTCATTAATAACACTCCAAGCAGGGCAATTCTTCCATTTTTTTCAACAATTTCTCTGATGTCAGATCATAAAATCCTACTTCTTGAAAATCACTTATTCTTGAATATTTCCTCTCTGAACTGATTTTACAGTTATATCACTTTATTTAAATCACTTAATATGTCTTTTAAAGTAGAAAAGTATGTAGTATCTCATCTCATTTCCCTCCTTATATATTTTTCTACTAAACATCACATGGAGAAATGCTTCTACTAAATAAGTGATGTTATCATCTACCTTTATGAGTTTTGCTGCATTATAACTACCCATTCACATGTCTTTGAGATGCTTCATATGGTGTGATTTCCTGTTTGTACTTTTATTGTATATATATGTGTGTATGTGTGTGTGGATGTGTGATCTACACATTCACCGAATAATGAGCCACCTACTATATGCCATGCCCTGTGGGAGATGGAAGTTGAAAACACATAGACCTGTCTGCCAAGGAGCTTATAATCAAATAGACAAATACTTTGATCATTTTAGAACAGTCTCCAAATTAAAAAAAAAAAAATTGGGTCCCCCAAATGTGTTTTTTTTTTTTTTTGCTAGGTAGCCTGGCAATTCCCAGACTAGGGAATTGAGTGGAGATGTGGCATCTTAATCACTGGACTGTCAGGGAAGTTCCTCCCCAATGAATTTTAAAGCCAATATTTTGGAGCCCAGAAGAATTTTTCTTTACAAAAATTTTACACATTTAATAGTTTTCAAGTTCAGTCTCCCTCAAATAACTGAATGCATACTGTACTCTGCCCAAGTACAATACAAGCTGTATTTAGTATAATTTAATTACCAATTATTTACTGATGTACCTTGTGAGGAACTAGAATACAAAAATATGTAAGGCATATTTCTTGCTTTTGAGCAACTGATAGTTCTGTAAGAAAGGCAAATCAGTAAACAGGTAAGTTCTAATAGGCACAAAGGGTGCCAAGTTGGTCCCAGTGAGCACTGATTACCAACCTACCAAGTTCCAAGTTTCATGGACACCACTGTTTAGGGACAACATAGGAGGCTTGGAACACATTTTCTACTGACAGAGCTCTGATGGTGGAAGAGGAAGAATCCATTTTCTTATTCTTCAGACCTGCTGGTGAGGCTATGGAGAAGCACACGCTCCAGGGTAGTAGGGTCATAGCCCAGCGCAAAGGCTCAATGATCTGTCAAAGCAGGACTTCCTGTCAGTGCCATCGTGCAGGCTGACTTCCTGTTTTCCCCTTACTGTACATCAGGAACCAGGAGTGACCCCTGGTTTTCTTCCACTGACAGCACCATTGACTCCTTTCCTGGCTCACTCTGCAGCTGAGTAGCCTAAGAAACCCACAAGAACTTCTCACTGTCTTTAAGATAAAATCCAACCCTCCTTCAGGGCTGGTCCTTGTCTACATCTCCATCTTCCCCAAACCACACCCCACTGTGTTCTCTTTTCTACAGTCATGCTCCCCCTCTCTGCAGTGCCTTCAGCTCTGCGTTCTCCAGTCTTTTCTCCAGTCTCTTAGTTATACTTTGACCTCATGACTTTACCTCCTGCTCTAGGACAGAAGCCTAGTCATTCACACATCTTCAGCTTACAGGTCATCTCCTTAAAGAGCTCTTCATTGATCCACTGTGAGGGAGCTTCCAGGTGACCCAGCACCTCCCTGACCTTAGTCCTCATCATGCTTCAGATGAGATGATTATTCCTTTCACTCCTTTCTTCTGTGCACTCTAGAGGCAGGACACAGACCACATGTGTAACTCACCACTGCATTCCATCACCTGGTCCATCATTTGATGGATGCAGGATGGACTTCATGGGCATGCAGCCTGGGTAGTTGCACCAGGTTTCACACTCACAAAGGTGAGTTTGATGCTTGATTTAATTGGTTGCTATTGCCATCTTGGAAATTCTTAGTAATGCAGAACAAGCGGTCCTCATTTGAATTTTGCAGCAGAGCCACACAAATTGTGAGGCTGATCCTATGTGGATAAATAAGAGAATTAATGGATATGTATATCAATCTTCACAATTTGTTGAACCAAGACAATTTAAGATTTCTGAAGTCCTAACTTCAAACAAGAAAAAATATTTTAGGAAGAAGTTTCAGTGTGTAGTTTAGGTATCTTTATGATTTGTTTTGCTACTTTTTACATATTGCTTGTTAGAGAGGCAGTGCCTGAGAGATGGACTTCTTTGTTTTGTGAGAAGTATTTTCATTTAAAATTACTTTTTATTCAACCACAACATTTATGAATTTCCAGAATGATTTACTTTGTCTTGTGTCTGTTTCATTCTAGTAATTGGAAAGGTGAGTCTAACTTCTTAGAAAAGAAAGATAAGGGAGCTGGAAAATTCTACAAAGAGTGAGTGCTACCTACATGGTACCTCCTTAGGATGCATGATCATCAGCAGGAATATCATAATTTGAGTAGTAAAAGAAATATTAGAAAATAATGAATCTCAAAGGGAAAAAGATGCAAAGTGGGAACATTCCATTCATAAACTCAAGGATACCATTCAAGAGAAAAATGTCTGGGACTGAGCTTTCAAGGTCTGTAAAGGAACTTGTGGTAAACTTTGTGAGGACAGCTGGGGAGTCTTTTAGTTCTTTCATTAAGGGCCTTTCCTAACCTTCACCACCTTCTCTAGCAACCTGTGACTGCCTTTACTATCTTTGACAGACTATGGAGAAAGCAGCTCTTTGGAGGAAGGAGGATAGGAATATGGATTCCAGCAGAGAGGGACCTGGAGCTCTTCACCATTTTGAGAAGCTAATTTCTTCTTACTCTTGTAGGTTCAGAGACCCAGCTTCAGGTCTGGCTATGGTGATCGCTCGCTGTATGACTTTAATGATTTCTTGCCTCTATAGTTCTGCTTTCTTGTGTGTAAAGCCAGAGTTGGATTAAGATTTCACATCACCTCCCATCTATCTTTCCAGTGCCCCCAGTCTCCACTGAAACACGTTCCCTTCCCTGGCCCCAGGAGCTTGGAACTCACCTCCTGATCTCGGGCTCTGGGTTCTTGCTCATCAGATCGTCTTTTGCCACTTCCTGACCCTCTGTCCTTTCTTGGATGGGCTGTGGTCTCTGTCTCTGTATCTTACTGAATATACTCTTCCCTGATCTCCACACTTTCTTGATGTACCTGTGTAATACCTACACATCCTTCAAGAAGTTAAATTCCATCCTGCTCAAAGCTCTTTTCAGTTCAGCCTCTAGTCCACAGTCTACCTTGTCTTGCACTGATTCCCATATGTTCTCACAGCTGACACTTTCCACTTCCAGCTCTCATCACACTTTATTGTTGTCTGTTTCCTTCTGGAGTCCCAGAGTTCTTTGAGAGCCCAGGTTATGCCTCTTCAACATGCAGCACAGTCAATCGGACACAGTAGGTGTTAAATCAATGTTTGTAGAATGAACAAACCTATGAAGGAAGGAATGAGACGTCATTATCATTCATTTGGCTTTTAGAAAGCAGTATGCATTTAACTGGGCCTCCTGAAAACACAATGTCTTAATGAGAGGGGGCCAAGTTGTAGAGGTTTGGGCTGAGGGGGAAAAGGGGTCTCTCTGCCCCCCAACTGGCCCTTCTGCTTGGCCTCAGCCCACCTGGACCAGCTCATAGCACAGCTGTAGGGAATAGCAACAAGAGGCATCAGGGGTGGGAGGTGGGAGGGGGTTCAGGATTGGGAGCTCATGTATACCTGTGGCGGATTCATGTCAATGTATGGCAAAACCAACACAGTATTGTAAAGTAAAATAAAGTAAAAAAAAAAAAAAAAAGGGCATCAGGAAGCTCCTTGGGTTTTATTGACCTTGCTCTTATTTACTGGATGTTTTCACCCTGTCTTAATGGTACTGGCAGTAGGAAGGAGGGAAGGGGAGCAATTATTCCCAATCACCGTAGCTCCTGTCAGATTGGCACAATTCCTTTCTCAGACGTACCCAGGACTGTATGTTAGAGACGTGATCTTCAGGCTTGGTGAGGAGAGTGGTGTAGCTGATGGGAGTTATGTATTCAGCAAACACACATGCAGCAGGCTCTGTGCTGGTGCTGGCATGGGTATGTGAGGGCCGGACACAACTCCTGGCTTTGAGAAGCTATAGTCTATTTGGGGACCCAGACAGAAACACTACAGTGGAATGACTATTATGTAAACTTTTCTTTCCTCAGTATGTAAATAGCTAAGAGAAAGATATACCCAACTGAATGCAGAGTTCCAAAGAATATCAAGGAGAGAGAAGAAAGCCTTCTTAAATGAACTATGCGAAGAAACAGAGGAAAAAATAGAATGGGAAAGACTAGAGATCTCTTCAAGAAAATTGGAGATAACAAGGGAACATTTCATGCAAGGATGGGCATGATAAAGGGCAGATGCGGTAAGAACCTAACAGAAGCAGAGAGATGAAAAAGAGGTGGCAAGAATACACAAAAGATCTATACAAAAAGGTCTTAATGACCCAGATAACCATGCTGGTGTGGTCACTCACTTAGAGCCAGACATCCTGGAATGTGAAGTCAAGTAGGCCTTAGGAAGCATTTTTATGAAAAAAATCTAGTGAAAGTGATGGAATTCCAGAAGAGCTATTTCAAATTTTAAAAGATGATGCTGTTAAAGTGTTCCACTCAGTACATCAGCAAATTTGGAAAACTCAGCAGTGGCCATAGGACTGGAAAAGGTCAGTTTTCATTCCAATCTCAAAGAAATGCAGAGCCAAAGAATGTTCAAACTACTGTACAATCATGGTCATTTCACATTCTACCAGGGTTATGCTTAAAATCCTTCAAGCTAGGTTTCAACAGTGCATGAACCAACCACTTTCTGATGTTCAAGCTGGATTTAGCAAAGGCAGAGGACCAGAGACCAAGTTGAGAACATCCATTGTATCATAGAAAAACCAAGAGAGTTCCAGAAAACATCTACTTCTGCTTTATTGACTACACCAAAGCCTTTGACAGTGTGGATCACAGCAAACAGTGGAAAATTCTTAAAGAGATGGGAATACCAGGCAATATATTTTACCTGCCTCCTGAGAAATCTGTATGCAGGTCAAGAAGCAACAGTTAAAGCAACAGACTGGTTCCAAATTGGGAAAGGAGTACATCAAGGCTGTATATTGTCACCCTGCTTATTTAACTTAGATGCAGAGCACATCATGTGCAATGCTGGGCTGGATGAAGCACAAGCTGGAATCAAGATTGGTGGGAGAAATATCAATAACCTGAGATATGCAGGTGACACCACCCTTATGACAGATTTTATTTTCTTGGGCTCCAAAATCACTGTAGACAGTGACTGCAGCCATGAAATTCAAAGATGCTTGCTTGTTGGAAAAAAATTTGTGACCATCCTAGATAGTATATTAAAAAGCCGAGACATCACTTTGCTGACAAAGGTCCATAAACTCAAAGCTATGGTTTTTCCAGTAGTCATGTATGAATGTGAGAGTTGGACCATAAAGAGGGTTGAGGGCTGAAGAATCAAAGGTTTCAAATTGTGGTGCTGGAGAAGACTCTTGAGAGTCCCGTGGACTACAAGAAGATCAAACCAGTCAATCCTAAAGAAAACCAACTCTGAATATTCATTGGAAGGACTGACACCCAAACTAAAGTTCCAATACTTTGGCTACCTGATGTGAAGAACCGACTCACTGGAAAAGATCCTGATGCTGGGGAAGATTGAAGGCAAAAGGAGTAGGGGGCGACAGAAGATGAGATGCTTGGATGGCATCACTCACTCAGTGGACATGAGTTTGAGCAAACTGGGAGATAGTGGTGGACAGAGGGCCTGGCCTGCTGTGGTCCATGGAGTCACAAAGAGTTGGACACGACTTACTGACTGAACAATGATATAATAGCAACGGGTCTGGACACAAGAGTTGCAAGCTCCAGCCTGGGGGTGGGGTGGCTGGTTAGGAGGAAGTTGAGATAAGATGTGGAACTCCTCTGGGGATAGGGAGAGACCTGGGTCCTACTCTGACTGCAGAGGCCTGGATGGGAAAAGGAGGCCAGATGGTTTCGACATAGTGGGTTCAAAGGGCAGTGTGTGCTCCAGCCAAGGATAGACCAGTGTTGGCACCCATTGGCATCAGGTAGTGTAATCCAGCAACTGTACTTTGGCCAGGATATTAGACTCTGGCCCAGAGCATGGTAGCCAGCATGTGGCTATGGCTAAGACCAAGTCTAAACGCAGACCCTCCTGCCTGTTTCCCCGGCTTCCCAGCATAGCATGGGCAGCAGTGCTCAAGGGGCTCCAGGACACCCAGACTACAACTCTGCTTGACTCTATGTCTGAGTTCTTAGGTCCTTGGTATATCTGAGGCTACTGACTTCTTGCCCAGTTAGAAACAGAGGCGTGTCTGGGCTTGTAAGTAGATGCAGCCAATAGGAGAGCTAGCCAAGGGTAGTCAAAGGCCAGGGAAAGAAGGAAGGGCCTGGGAGTACATGGGGTAACTTGCAATTAAGTGGCAGAGTAAATTACTCAGAAGACAACATTCCTCAACCATTCCGAAATGAGTTTACTATAATTCCAGATAAAAACAAAACTTTCAGAACTGATACTTAGACACTTAAGTCAAGGTTGATTTTTTTTTTTTTCTATAGTTTCAATATAATTCAGCACTTTCACTTTGCTAAGATAAACCTGACCTTTATGTGGTCTGCAGAATGCTGACTCAACATCAGGGTAACCAGCGGTGTAATCATGACATGAAACAAGACTGGTGGTTGTCAGGGTTTTTAAACCTCCTGAATTGGGTTATCCCACGATCTCTTAACACTCTGCCTTTATCAGAGACTAGAATCCTTGCTAAAGCCGAGGGCTGGGTAAGCGCACGTTCATTCGGAACCGTTTTTAAAGGATTTTGTTGTATTTTATAAGAGGTAGAGTGCTGATGTGATGCAGGTCTTTCTTCCTTTTCTGTAGTAGCTGGCAGCTGAAGGGCTGATGAAAGAAGAAAAGGGGAAGGAAGAGGAGAGAGAAGAGGAAGAGGGGATGAGGAAGAGGAAGGGCCAGCAGGGAAGGCTCACTTTTCCTTCCTTGGAAATCTTGTGTTCATTTCCAAAACTCTAACTTGAGGTTCTCCTGGAAAAGAAAAAGGCTTGAGTTCTTCTGCATGCTTGATTGTGTGTGTGTGTGTGTGTGTGTGTGTGTGTGTGTGTTTTAATCTGGATTGATCTTATGGATTCTCTGGAATCAAACTGGGAATTGAATTATTCCCCAGGTGAAAAACATAGACAAAAGTTCTACAGTGTTCTCTAAAACACAATGCAATACGCACCCCTTACACCACTGTGCCACCATACACCCACACTTCAGAGCACCAAATTGACGTGTTTGACATACTTATCGTAAATCAAATCTGCTCTGCACACCAGTACATAGTGCCAGTAAGCCCAGTGTAACCAATTCAGATTGTTCAGCCTTGACTTCCAATGGTGAGAACAAGTGAATGCTGGCAGAGAGAAAAGGACAAGGCAAGGATGCCATGGACATGCTCTTTCAGAAGGCAGGAGCACCACTGGAGTCGGGGAGGAAGGGAGCCTGAAATCAAGGCGGACCCAGTGCTCCTCCGGGATAGGTTGGCAGAAGCCAGACTGGGTCACGTGGCCTCAGGGTGCTCCTAGTAAGTTCTCTGCTTTTTCTCTGCAAGAGCAGAGTGAACTCTGATGCAGATAAAAGGGAAGATGCGAGAAGTGACCTGTCTCCTGGCTGGTGGGACCCAAACCTTAAGCAGCAGCCCCTGATCCACGTTTTCTCACTTGTCCTAACTCTCACACCCCAGCTCTGGTCCTTCTAGAAACTTGATTTTTGCCTGAGACCTTCGTTCACCTCTTGTGTTGAGTTGTATCCTGGGTACATACAAATTGAGATATTCTTCCTTGATGCTCACCACAGCTGCTGCTTTGATCCTTCTGGTTCTGCATCCTCCCTGTTCTCTACTGCTATGCTGTCTTCCTTTCCAGCCCCTGGTGCTCCCCATATCCAGCACTGGACCTCCCTCCAGCTGAGTCTCTTTAGGAACAAATATATAGGTCTATCGTTGCCAGGCCCCTTTAGTCAATACCCCTCCACAAAAGGTTTATCTCACTTCATCTTCTCCATAAGGAAGCTCTTCCATCTCCTGACACAGCATGCAATCTGTGAAAATAGAACTCTCAAGTCAAATCTTGCGATCTGAATCACTTTCAGATTCCTCTTAACGTATTATAGATATATTGTTAGTAAAGAAAGAAGTTTTGCTCTGTAAATTCAACTGTGGAGTTGTTTCTTCCATTGTTCCTGGTATGGTACCTGGTGTTCCACAGCACCTGCTTTGGGAAACATCACTCTTCCTGCTGCTAGGCAGTGTGGTACAGAGGCTGAGTGACTTGCTAGGGGACCGTGCTGCTTCTTATAGAATCACCTCAGGTACGTTAATCTCATCTTCATCTGGAGATCAGGCTGATCATAACATATTACTTTGTAAGGACACAATGAGATCACTGATGCAAGGTGCTTAGACTATGACTAGAAGATTGTACCCACTTAATAAGTGACATTAATTATTTTTCTCGTTTTCTTTTGGGCCACCTCCAGTTCTATAGTCTACAATATTTTCAAGGTGCTCTTTTTAGCAATAAGTAACACTCTGGGGTGCTATCCCATGCAAACATTTTAGATAATTTCCCTATAATTTACAACCTTACATGTGTATACAATAAAGAATCTTAGCCATATTTTTGCTTACTTCTGCAACCTCAGGAGGTTTTTCTGCACTTTACTTAGTCACTTGAATAATGCTTCAGTTTAAACAAAATCTCCATGATAGTTGAAGGAAAAAAATCAGCTTGTGTCTCTCCCACAAAACAGATGGCAAATGATTCAGAACAAGACAGTCTCTAGAGTTACAAATAGTGCCCTTTCTTTTGGAAGAAAGAATGACTTATTTTTTGTGCCTATGCCAAAGTCTGGGACAAAATTAAGTTACTCCTTGTTTATTTCCTTTTTCCTATGTTATCTCCAACTGTCTGGCGACTCTGCCCACTCAGTGAAACGTCCTTTCTCCACTCAGAGGTTGTAGCTCAAAGGAATAAAACACCTCTTTTAGAAACAGACAAACACAGATAAATAAACAATTGTCCATGTGCCTGAAGCCTCCCAAATAATAAATTAGAAAGCCTACTTTATTCTTAACTACAAGTGACACACCAATGTATTCTCTTACAGATAAATCTGAAGTCCTCATGACTGTCAACTCAAACTCGGGACATAGTTTGCATGTACACACACACATCCACACACACATCATTGTCTTGTGTTTGCTTTTAAGTAAACTACATCCAGTTTTATTTTTTCAGCCTATCAGTTCAGTTTAGTCACTCGGTCATGTCCGACTCTTTGCAATCCCATGGACTGCAGCATGCCAGGCCTCCCTGCTATCATCAACTCCCAGAGTTTACTCAAACTCATGTCCATTGAGCTGGTGATGCCATTCAACCATCTCATCTTCTGTCGTCCCCTTTCTCTTCCTGCCTTCAATGTTTCCCAGCGTCAGGGTCTTTACAAATGAGTCAGTTCTACTCATCAGGTGGCCAAAGTATTGAAGTTTCAGCTTCAGCATCAGTCCTTCCAATGAATATTCAGGACTGATTTCCTTTAAGATTGACTAGTTGGATCTCCTTGCTGTCCAAGGCACTCTCAAGAGTCTTCTCCAACACCACAGTTTAAAAAGCTATTTCAGTCTATTTCAAATTTATTTAAGTGATTCACGTGTTAGCCCCTGTCATTCACAGCTATAACTTCATCCAGTGAAATTGCATTCCAAGTACTAATAATACCATTGTTATTGACATTATTATCTGTGACAACCTTTTCTTATTAGATTGCATACATCAGTTTTTCTCAAACTTTGTTACATATTAAACTCATCGGGAAACTTGAAAAAAAAAAATCTTAATACCCAGGCTTCACCTAGGGCCAGTGAAATCAACATTTCTAGGGGTGGGCAGAGGCACCAGTGGTTTAAAAGATGGCCAGGTAATTCCTATATGCAGCCAAGTCTGAGGGCCAGTGGTTTAGGAGATGTCTGAATTCTGCCCCCTTAAAGCTGATTCCTATCACCTTCAAATCCATGTTTAGAGAGGCTCTGAACTGGTCCAGGCTCCCCGGGATGAAACTTGGTTGGCCCAGGCAGACCAGGGGAACCTGTTTTTCTCTCCTGGCCACCATAAAATAAAAGCTGAGCAATAGCATTTTGCTGTCATTTCTTTTCTGATAATTTGGAAACATTGTAGCAGGTTTCTTCTGAGCCACCAATGGAAACTTCAGGAATATTCTGGTATATCTATGGAGGTTTTTCACCTTTAAAATTTACATACCAAAAGAAATTTGTTTTCCAGACTCTGGGATCAGTCCACAGAACTATTCATTTAAACACTGCTTTGGTTCCATACCATATAGATCACAAACAGCACCAGAGAATGAAATTACAGATGCCCTGCTCATTTAGGCAATGAAGGAGTAATGATGTAAAACGTTATGGAAAGCAGAATAGTGAAGAGCAAATGCAAGGACTTAAATTTAGACAGACTCACATTCCAATATTGGCACGGTCACTTGATCTGTACACGCGTGCATGCTAAGCCTCTTCAGTCATGTCCGACTCTTTGCGACCCTGTGGACCATAGCCTGTCAGGCTCCCCTGTCCATGGGATTTTCCAGGTAACCCTGGTCCAATTACATCATCTTTTTGAGGTTGTTGTCTCATCTGTAAAATGAGCATACTTTTGTCTACCCCATATATTTGTACAGATATGATTGTTAAAAAGTTTGTTAGAGTACCAAATATTTATTGGCACACAGAGGCTGTCAACAAAAGCTCTCTGATATTTCCATTTCAAAGTCCGAAAATAACCCAATAACCAGTTTTGTGATCTAAATAGAATCTGAATATTGGTTCCCCTCCCTCATATTTGCATTCCCTAGTTTAAAGAGTGGTGAGATGGCCCACAGGAATAGGAAACAGATTCTTTTTAAAGCAGAGGGGACTGAGCCAGAGATGAAATATTTAATTATCACTGGTTCTCGCTTTGCCTGGTTCTAATATGGACAAAATTCAGTTTATCACAGTTGAGTTCAATAGCACCAGATCTCAATGACACAGTTTAAATTTCAGAAAAGTGTTAATCGCTCAGCCGTGTCCGACTCTTTGCGACCCCGCCAGGCTCCTCTGTCTGTGGAATTCTCCAGGCAAGAATACTGGAGTGGGTAGCCATTCCCTTCTCCAGAGGATCTTTCTGACCCAGGAATTACACCTGGGTCTTCTGCTTTGCAGGCAGATTCTTTATCATCTGAGTTGACAGGGAAGCCCTGTATGAGCAATTGTATAAGCACAAGAAATTATAAGCTTTGCTGCTAGTTCTTTAGACCACAAATTCCTATATAGATAACATGTGCAGTATGACCATGAACAATCACATCACTTCTTTCAGAGTCTGTTGTGAATGGTCACTGGGTATCTGTTGTTAAGTTCACATACTGATAGCAAAGTCTTCAGTTGTGTTGCTTCCTTGTCTCCAGGTGATAAACCCATATGACATGTTGCAAACATGGATAATCAGAAGAAGGAATTGGCCAACAAAAATGAAAGGGAAGCAAGAAAACAGCAACAACAACAAAATAATGCTGGAAGTGAAACGAACTGCGTATCAATAGAAGAAATAGCTGAATGTGAGAGGTTCTAGACATGCAGCCAGAGAAACTTCTTGAAGGGGAACGTATTAACATTAAATGAGGAATGTGACTGTGATTAAAAAGATGAACGAAGATATCTGAGAAGTGATGGTAGCGAAAACTAAAGGAATTCTCGGATGTCTTTTGTAACATTGAGAATGCAAAGGAAGAAATGTTGGAAGCTAATCTGAACTTAGAAGTACGACAATGTGCGAAGGCATAGGAAAACAGGCTTGTTTTCTATCCTAAAGTTACACAATGAGAAGACAAGCACATTCACATGGCTCTTGAGAATTTTTTGACAAAGAACTAGAACACTTAAATTCTCAGTGTCTCTAGTATTTTAAATTACCATCTACGAAAACAAGCCTTAGCTTTACTATGTTTCCCTATTCACTTCAAATGAGTGTTTTCTTGTTTCCCTATACACTTATGGTTGATAATATTTTTAATTTTTGACAAAACATTTAAATATCACAAAATTGACATCATTTCCCACTGATTATTAAGATTGCTCAGCACTGTTTCATCTTGCATGGTCTTTTTTCTGGTCCCACGCTGCCGTGCAAAGCCTGTGCTTCCAAACTGTTTGAAAGAGAACTTGTAGTTGAGTGAGTGAGATTAAATGTGATCAACAGGAAACCTGGCTCCTCCCCCAGCTACTTCCGAGAAGGCAAATATGAACACCTGTGCCCCTCCAAATGTCACATGTGAGAGGAGCCCATGGAAAACTGCCTAGGTTTTTTCTTAATCCTTTCCTTTGAATTTCTTTATGGTCTGTACTATGAACTACTACATCTGCTTCTGCAGAACCATCAGCTTCTAGAGTTGCAGGCAGGATTTGGTCAGAGTACAAGCATAAAGCACTTGCATTGTGCCTGATACATAGTATGTGTTCAATAAATTATTATCAAGAATCTTGCTGTTTGACTCTATGCTGACTAATTGTCCCAGTTTGTCCAGGATCCTGGAAGTTTCCTGGGATGCAGGATTTTCAGTGCTGAAACTGGGACAGACCCAGGCAAACCAAGATGGTTGGTTACTCTATTTGAGTCTCTAGATCTAGGCCATACAAAATACTGAAACTACTGTAAGAAATTTTCTTGGGATGTAGGAATTAATTAGAAGAGAGAAAATTCCCCATGCATAGTTTCTGGATTAGAACTTTAGGGGTAGAAAAGATTTTGTACCCTGTGCTTCATCATCACACAACAGGGCCAATTCCTCCCATGCAGACTCTGTTTTTGAAAGCCTACAAGGGAAGAAAGTAAATGACGTATTCCATTGATAAATATCATTGAGCAATCACTCTGCCAAGTACCGAGGGAAACTAAGTGGATGAGACTCGTTTCCAGCTCTATAGAAGCTTACATCCTAATAGACAAAACACCAGTTATATGCACCATGAATTATCAAGAAACCACTGACTCAATGGACGCGAGTCTGAGTGAACTTCGGGAGTTGGTGATGGACAGGGAGGCCTGGCGTGCTGCGATTCATGGGGTCGCAGAGTCAGACACGATTGAGCAACTGAACTGAACTGAACTGAACCCTTGACAAAGAACTGACACCATGCAAGGTGCTTTAGACATGTGATCTCATTTGTTAATTAGTCACTCAATCATGTCTGATTCTTTGTGACCATGAACTATAGCCTATCAGGCTCCTCTGTCCATGGAATTCTCCAGGCAAGAATACTGGAGTGGGTGGCCATTCCCTGCTCCACGGGATCTTCCCAACCCAGGGATTGAACCCAGGTCTCCTGCATTGCAGACAGATTCTTTGTGATCTCATTTAGTCCTCACAATAATCCCAATGAGGTATCAATATTATTCCATTTTACAGATGAGGAAAGTAAGGTTCAGAGAGATTGAGTTGTGCAAATTCACAAGCTAGTAGTTGCTATAATTGGTCTCAGGACCCAGAGCATGAGCTCTGGAGTCTGCTAATATGTGTTTGAATCCTGATTTCCACTGTCTTGCTATGTGACAAGTATCTGTGAGCTGCTATTTCCTCCTCTGCAAAATTGGACAAGTAATAATATACACTTGTGTGAGTTGTGAAGATTAAGTGAGAAATCCACTTAGTATGTGCTTAACATATGGTGTGTGTATTGTGTCTGACTCTTTACCAACCCATGGACTGTAGCCCGCCAGTCTCCTCTGTCCATGGAATTTTCCAGGCAAGAATTCTGGA
The DNA here is from genome assembly GCA_917880005.1 of Nanger dama. Classification (NCBI taxonomy): domain Eukaryota; kingdom Metazoa; phylum Chordata; class Mammalia; order Artiodactyla; family Bovidae; genus Nanger; species Nanger dama. The sequence continues at coordinate 48,362,900 of CAKJTW010000001.1, forward strand.
ATGGATTGCCGTTTCCTTCTCTAGAGGATCTTCCTTACCCAGGGATTGAACCCATATCTCTTTCGTCTTTACCACTGAGCCACCCGGAAAGCCCCTAACATATGATAAGTGTTCCAAAATATTTATCATTGTCACCATCAAACCAAAGTCGGAGTATTTCCCCCATAGCAGGGGGCCTCTTCCATTCTAGGCAAATCCTTAGGGGAAAGAGAAATCAATGGAACACTTCAAGAGTTCAGAGGTGAAGATGACTGTTTCAATTTATGATGATAGATAAAGACCTCCTGTACAGTGGAATTTGATCTTTGTAAATGAATAGACCTCAATATCTTGAGGTTGGGGTAGAGAGAATATTCCAGGCAGCGGGAGGGATTTTAGTTGAGGCAAAGAATAGGAAAGCACAGTGAGTTTGGGGAACATTAACTACTGATTGTTGGCGTGTAGGCATCTTTTAGGAGACTGGTGGAGAAAAGGCAAAAAGAGTGAAAGCCTCATAACTTGGGTGATGTTCTAGGAACTATTACATTCAACTTTTCCTTCAGAAGCTGCTTTCACTGTCTTCTTAATTCTGGGCTCTCAGATGGACTGAGATCAAGACTTGGCTCACCGGGGCTTGCCTGGGACAACTCCCCTTGACCCTGCTATCTCACTATCTTGTCTTCATGCCTCTTTTGTGGTGTGTGGAACTCTGGTGTTGGGTTCTACCTTTTCCAGGGTGTTCACAGATAAGTTCACAACCCCTGCTGACAGACTGGGGTTGGGGGTGGGGCAGAGACTGAAAGACAGTCTCAGTGATCAAGTCCTTGGGAGAAAGACAGGAAAAACAACACTTGTTTCCAAAATGGACAAGTTTCAGGTTTCTTGGCTTTTTCTAGAGGATTAGATTGAATCAAAACACAGCACAACACAGCCACCTGTGGTGTGTATTGGAGGCATGTTTATTTCTCAGAAGGTCTGTTTCTGGAAAGATGGTCCTGAGTGCTCACGGGAAATTTAGAAGGATGAGCTTGTACGTCTAGAAAGTGAGGATTACACTGGGGAGAAATGTTTGGAAACAGAAGGAAAGGAACAAAGGCAGTGTTATGACCTGGAGTTATAAGTGACTTTTCTAGTAATGTAGGGCTTCCCTGATAGCTTAGTTGTTACAGAATTCACCTGCAATGCAGGAGACCCCGATTTGATTCCTGGGTCTGGAAGATCCACTGGAGAAGGGATAGGCTACCCACTCCAGTGTTCTTGGGCTTCCCCTGTAGCTCAGCTGGTAAAGAATCCACCTGCAGTGCAGGAGACCTGGGTTCAATCCCTGGGTTGGGAAGATCCCTTGGAGAACGGAAAGGCTACCCACTCCAGTATTCTGGCTTGGAGAATTCCATGGACTGTATAGCCCATGGGGTCACAAAGAGTCAGACACGACTGAGGGACTTTTGAATTTCACTTTCACTTTCTAACAATGTAGGCAGAAGAAGTTGTTCTGCATGGAAAGTATTTTGTGCTGGATTGTGTTCCCCCAAATTTGTATGCTGAAAACGTGACTGTATTTGGAGATGCGGTCTTTAAAGAGGGAATTAAAGTTAGTGATGTCATTTGAATGGGCCCTAATTCACTGTGACTATTGTCCTTATTAGCACACAGACACACAAAGAGAAAAGTATGAGAAGGGGAAGGGAGAGATGGTCATCTACAGGCCAAAAGAGCGACCTCAGAAAAAAACAACTCGAATGACATTTTGATCTCAGACTTCCATTCTCCAGAATTTTAAGAAAATAAATGTTTGTCATTTCAACCACCCAGCCCATGATCTATTATAGCAGCCCCAGCAAACTAATACAGAGGGTAGGGGAATATCGTCAGCTTTGCTCCAATAGCATCTATTTAATTTGTCAATTCTTTTCATTTCTCCGTAATATGCTCAAAAGGACCTTAAGGAATTCATATGTTTATTTTTCAGAATTCTGTCAAAGGTAATAATGAAGAAAATTAATTCCCTCCACCCAGTGGATGGATCCTGATGACCTGCATAGCCAGGTGCAGCCCCTAAAGGGGCAGCCCTGAAGCAGGTGCTGAATAGCAGACCTTGGAGATTTCACTGAGGACCATAAGGTCTGAGAGGGTAGAGTGTGGGTCTATTAAAAGGTTTCTGGCCCTTTAGGCCTCTTCTCCCCCAGGTCTTCGTCTCCACCCCTTCCTCAAGCAGCACCTGGACCTCATCTTGGTGTACTCAGGGTGATTTAGCCTGCCTGTCCACAGCCCCTGAAGGCTCTGCCTCTCTGCTCACTGATAGTGTTAGCTGCTCACTTGTGCCTGACTGTTTGCAACCCCATGGGTGTAGCTGCCAGGCTCCTCTGTCCATGGAATTCTCCAGGCGAGAATACTGGAGTGGGTTGCCATTTCGTTCTCCAGGGGAATCTTTCCAACTCCGGGATTGAATCCAGGTCTCCTGCGCTGCAGGCAGATTGATTCTTTACCATTTAAGCCACCAGGCACCCTCTGCTTACCACCAAAGCGTTGACTCAGTACAAGTGGGTCTTTCCTGGGAACTCATTCTGCTACAGAGGAAACCATGATCCTTTTCTGTATGTGCATCTCCTGCTGGGCTAATATTTGCCCCATTGGACTCATCTATAAGACTTTCCTCTGTAAGAAGTGTGAGAAGAGAAAACAAGACCCAAGAGTCAGCTCTACCTGGACTGTGGAAGGGTGCCTGGCGGGCCAGGCTGACATGTGAATCAAAGTGAAGTTGCTCAGTCATGTCTGACTCTTTGCGACCCCATGGACTGTAGCCTACCAGGCTCCTCTGTCCATGGGATTTTCCAGGCAATAGTATTGGATTGCCATTTCCTTCTCCAGGGGATCTTCCTGACCCAGGGATTGAACCTGGGTCTCCGCGTTATAGACAGATGCTTTACCGTCTGAGCCATGGGAGGCTCTCAAATAGGAGGGATGGTGACCCACCCGGGAGCTGAACAAATGGGCTAACTAGGAAGACAGGATATGAAGAGGAGTTCAGCCAGGAGAGGGAGAGGAAAGGTTGGCCGTGGAGGAGAGAAGAGCAAGTGCAGAGACCCTGTATTGGGAATAAACTGGTGTGCTAAGGGCAGGGGCCACGCAAGGACGGCCCATGGACAGGTTCACTTCAAGCATCAGAACCTCAGAGGCCTGAGGCATACTCCTTACGTCCCATCCCTAAACCCACACAGAAGCCTCAGAACCATGTTGCTCAGTTGTGTCTCCCTGAAACAACACTTTCCACCGTCGTGTACTTCCTCCTTCCAGATGAACTTTGCTATCAGGGGAGAATCTGGGAGCTCCCTGCTCCCTGGTGAAGTGTTTTTTTTTTTTTCTATTTTGCTATAAACACTCCCTTAGGCCTGATTTTCAAAATTGTGTTTACATAGCTAGGAGTAGCTGTGAAGTCTTTCGAGTCTGTCACAGAAGGGTCTTTGGCCTTTCTGTTGCTGTGTGGTCAGAAACCTGCCATATAGAAGCCAGCCTCTCACCACACCACCGTATGCTCATTTGAGGGCCAGCAGGCGTTCTACCACAGAGAGGCCTCTGTGGCTTTGAGGCCTCATATAATCCCTAATACCAGAACTTTGCAAACGTTCCACTAATTTGTTGCTTCTCCACCCTGGGGCTGTGGGCCAGGTCTGCAGCATGCCTGCTGTGTAGTCAACCTACAGCTCAAGGCCTCCTGTGCAGTCCTGGCCTGCTGTTCTCCCGGAGTGTCCGCAGCCTTGGTCAGCACTTGCTGGACAGTCAGCCCACGAAAGGACTCAAGCCCCAGGTAAACATGCAACAGTGCATGGGGGGTGGGGTGGGTGGGGGGCTTGGGAGAGGGCTAAGGAGCAGAATTTAGTCTCTTCAGTGGATCTCATGTCACCTTCTGGGACAGAATCCAATTTCTCAAGGACTAAGGTGCTTCCATCACCTGTCTACACACTGTCCATTGGCCTGGGGTTTTCTGAGAGAGTTTCTGGGAGAAAGTGTGCAAACATTGCATACACTGGCACCTCTGGATGACCTTCAGAGGCAGTCATCCCAAAGCTAGCATCATTTTAGAGCTCCCACCCACAGGTGTGATAGATCTGAAGATCCTCACGATGGCGCCAGCTTGTCCTCTGGTCTCTCCGGCCATCGGTTGAAGGTGACCCACCTTTCTTTCTTCTCAGAGGATAGTTTAATCTGAATTAGAACTGACTCCTCTGCCCTAAAGATCCGGGGTGGGACTGAGAACCATAGCCCAAGTATGGTCGACTTCTCACAGGAAGCCCTGGTTTCACCCCAAGCCAACCACAAATTTTGTCAATACATTTTCATATCTCCAAAATGAAATACAGAGTAACGTGTACAGCACATAGAGTAATGTGATTATACTCAAAAGTTAGTGAGGAGGAGGAGAAAAGGGCTTAAGTGACACACTGTAGCAAACAACAAAACTCTCTATCGACCACTTGGTTTTTCACACCTCCAGCCCGTTAATTTCCTCCTCAGCCAATAGCGCCTTGCTCTCCCCACCCCCACTCCATCGTCCTCTCTCTGAACCACGTTTCACATTTATATTCTGCAGTGGTTTGATGGAGTGTCCCATCAAATTTGCCAGTGAGGCCAAATGGGTGGGTAATGCTGTTCAAATCTTCCGTCACCTTCCTAGGGTCATTTTCCAGTGGGCTTTTGCTCTCTCTCCGACACTATTATTGGATCTCTGTTTCTTCTGAGTTCCTTGTCCATGTGTTTATTTGGGGTTTGGTCTCTGTCTCTCACGGTTATTTTCCTCAAGTGTCTGCTGATTCTAGGTTGTCCATTTATATTTGAGTTGAAGATGAAGCACTGGCAAGGTGGTGGAGACTGTGTGCCTGCACAGGACTTGCTGATCTATGGGCTATCAGGTGATTGAATGGACTCAGATGAGGAGACTCACAAATGCCTGTATTTCTGGGTCTTTTTATTGAAAGTTCTATTTCTCTGGAGAATAATTCTCTGGGGTCAAGAAAGGGAAGGAATAGGAGTCTCTCCATTCAGTGTGCACTTAACCCCCTTGATGTCAACAGGGAGCTCCCCACTCAGTCCCCTCTGTCCACAGAAAATACCAGTTGGTTTCTCTGGAGAATAAACCTAGTAGGAGAAAGGCAACTGCCATACTCTTCTGGGTGAAGGTATCTAGATATCTTACTACCTTATATTAAGGTTTTGAACCAGTCTTGGTATTTTCAGACCTCAGTTTAGTTCAGTTCAGTTCAGTCACTCAGCCGTGTCTGACTCTTTGCAACCCCATGAATCGCAGCATGCCAGGCTTCCCAGTACATCACCAACTCCCAGAGTTCACCAAAATTCATGTGCATCGAGTCGGTGATGCCATCCAGCCATCTCATCCTCTGTCATCCCCTTCTCCTCCTGCCCCCAATCCCTCCCAGCATCAGAGTCTTTTCCAATGAGTCAATTCTTCACATGAGGTGGCCAAAGTATTGGAGTTTCAACTTTAGCATCAGTCCTTCCAATGAACACCCAGGACTGATCTTCTTTAGGATGGACTGGTTGGATCTCCTTGCAGTCCAAGGGACTCTCAAGAGTCTTCTCCAACACCACAGTTCAAAAGCATCAATTCTTCGGCACTCAGCTTTCTTCACAGTCCAACCCTCAGATCTATACATGACCACTGGAAAAACCATAGCCTTGACTAGACAGACCTTTGTTGGCAAAGTAATGTCTCTGCTTTTCAATATGCTATCTAGGTTGGTCATAACTTTCCTTCCAAGGAGTAAGCGTCTTTTAATTTCCCGGCTGCAGTCACCATCTGCAATGATTTTGGAGCCCCAAAAATAAAGTCTGACACTGTTTCCACTGTTTCCCCATCTATTTCCCAGGAAGTGACGGGACCAGATGCCATGATCTTCATTTTCTGAATGTTGAGCTTTAAGCCAACTTTTTCACTCTCCTCTTTCACTTTCATCAAGAGGCTCTTTAGTTCTTCTTCACTCTGCAATAAGGGTGGTGTCATCTGCATATTTGAGCTTATTGCTATTTCTTCAGGCAATCTTGATTCCAGCTATGCTTCTTCCAGTCCAGCGTTTCTCATGATGTACTCTGCATATAAGTTAAATAAGCAAGGTGACAATAAACAGCCTTGACATACTCCTTTTCCTACTTGGAACCAGTCTGTTGTTCCATGTCCAGTTCTAACTGTTGCTTCCTGACTTGCATATAGGTTTCTCAAGAGGCAGGTCAGGTGGTCTGGTATTCTCATCTCTTTCAGAACTCTCCACACTTTATTGTGATCCACACAGTCAAAGGCTTTGGCATAGTCAATAAAGCAGAAATAGATGACCCTATATATTTGTATTATATAGATATATTTATAAATAAATAAATTTATTTATTTATTTTATTAATAACTGCAAACTGGTCACTGAAATGACTCCTGCTGCTGCTGCTGCTACTAAGTTGCTTCAGTCGTGTCCGACTCTGTGCGACCCCACAGACGGCAGCCCATTGGGCTCCGCCATCCCTGGGATTCTCCAGGCAAGAACACTGGAGTGGGGTGCCATTTTAGTCACTGCAAAATGGTCTTCCAGTTACTGAGTCTTTCCAGAGTGCTGTGATTTGAATGGGTTTGCTTTTTATGTTAATGAATAAGTTTTATTTTATATTGTTAGCATATGACACATCATGATGATCTGGGCTATTCCTTTTTTTCTAATTATGTATAATATATGACATAGACTGCCAAAAACGAAAACAACAAAGTACAAATAATAACGATTAAAAAAAAATAAAACTGAAGAGGATCTCAAAATTTTTTCTCTTTTTTTAAATGGGTTTGCTTTTATTGGTGCCATCCCTTGACCCAAGAGAGTTAGGTTTCAGTTTTCTTCATTTTTTATTTTTCTTCATTTAAGAAAAATTGGATGTCTGGCCAATAAAGCCATCAATGGATGATGGAGAGTGAAGAGAAAAGGGGGCTTTGAAAGGTTTGCAAAGGAAATGGCATTTTGACTGGGTCTTGAAGAAGTAGTAGATTTTGACTATAGTATTATTTTTGGGCTCCAAAATCACTGCAGATGATGACTGCAGCCATGAAATTAAAAGATGCTTACTCCTTGGAAGGAAAGTTATCACCAACCTAGATAGCATATTGAAAAGCAGAGACATTACTTTGCCAACAAAGGTCCGTCTAGTCAAGGCTATGGTTTTTCCAGTAGTCATGTATAGATGTGAGAGTTGGACTGTGAAGAAGGCTGAGTGCTGAAGAATTGATGCTTTTGAACTGTGGTGTTGGAGAAGACTCTTGAGAGTCCCTTGGACTGCAAGGAGATCCAACCAGTCCATCCTAAAGGAGATCAGTCCTGGGTGTTCTTTGAAAAGACTGATGCTAAAGCTGAAACTCCACCTCATACTTTGGCCACCTCATGCGAAGAGTTGACTCATTGGAAAAGACTCTGATGCTGGGAGGGATTGGGAGCAGGAGGAGAAGGGGACAATAGAGGGATGAGATGGCTGGATGGGCATCATTGACTTGATGGACATGAATTTGGGTGAACTCCAGGAGTTGGTGATGAACAGGGAGGCCTGGCATGCTATGATTCATGGGGTCACAAAGAGTCGGACATGACTGAAAATGAACTGAACTGAAGACTGGCTGGAGTATTAGTATGTATGAAAGAAAATTCTAAGTCAAAGATTTATTTTAATGCTTTTATTTAATGCTTTTATTACTATAATATCAGGGTGTTTATGGGGAAGTAAACATTTTGAGCTATGAGGTAGATAGAAATTCCATTTGATTGTCATTTCTTTTATTTTTTAATTTAATTTATTTATTTTAATTGGAGGCTAATTACTTTACAATATCGTAGTGGGTTTTGCCATACATTGACATGAATCAGCCACTAGTGTACATGTGTTCCCCATTCTGAAGCCCCCCCTCCTACCTCCGTCCCCATCCCATCCCTCAGGGTCATCCCACTGCACCAGCCCTGAGCACCCTGCCTCATGCATTAAACCTGGACTGGTGATCTGTTTCACATATGATAATATACATGTTTCAGTGCTATTCTTTCAAATCATCCCACCCTCACCTTCTCCCACAGAGTCCAAAAGACTGTTCTATACATCTGTGTCTCTTTTGCTGTCTCGCATATAGGGTCATCATTACCATCTTTCTAAATTCCATATATATATGTGTTAGTATGCTGTATTGGTGTTTTTTCTTTCTGACTTACTTCACTCTGTGTAATAGGCTCCAGTTTCATCCACCTCATTAGAACTGATACAAATGCATTCTTTTAAATGGCTGAGTTGAGTCAAAGATATTACATGAGCAAATGAGGAGCAAAGTGGTTTAGGTTAAATGATTTCTTTACTCTAAGGTAGTCATCAGCTTCACCATCTGCTTTCCATATGCAAAATTTGGACAGCTCTGGCCCACTTTTGTCTCTTCTCCTGAACTTTGGCCTTCTTCCATTTTTGATCTTTCCATACCTTTACTGTCAATTTAATAGGGCTTGGAAGTAGGGCAGTAATGAATGCAATTTTTAATCCAGGGCTTCTCAACCTCAGTAATGTTGATGTTTTGGGCCAGATGGTTCTTCAATATGGGGAAAGGGCTTCCTTGTGCATTGAAGAGGTTTAGCAGCATCCTTGGAGGCCAGCAATTCCTCCCCGCAGTTGTGATAACCAAAAATGTCTCCAGACATTGCTAAATGTCCCTTTTTGGGGACAGGGGCGTAGAAGGTGAAGGATTGTCCAATTAATCACTGGTTTAATCCATTGTCTTTATTGGATGTCTGGAAAAATAGATTTATGAGTCAACGATGGTGAGAGGAAAGAATAGCAGTTCTGGAAGTCTTACTAAATGCATTTTGACAGTTTTGGAGAATAAGTCAGATTTTGAAGATGGAAAATTGGCTAGTGTTAGAATGCAGGGAAGGAAATTCTAAGTCAAAGAAACTATGTAAACGAGGGGGAGCAAAGTGCTTCAGGTTAAATGGTTTTCTATAATCTCTGTTTTGGGTACACATGGTGAGGAAAAGGCTGCAAAAGTAGAAGGGTACAAAGGCTTAGACTGCAAACATCTGGAACCTGGCCCTTTTCACACAGTGATGTTATCACATCTTTGACCAATGACTCTTAACTTTAGAAAATGAGACCTGAGGGCTTGGGATGAGTTAGGTGTTTAGGACAATGGTTGGGGATGTGGAGCCTGACTGAGGTAGTGGAAATGGGAATTAGAATCTTCAAGTGTCTTCATTTTCATGATAATTAAAGGGACTGAAGGGGAGCTGGGGGATGAGTTCATTATATACTTGCAAATTAAAAGAAAAACTATGTCTTCATTCAAGGAAAGTACCTTAACCAGTGGGAATTTCAGGGGGTGGATACCCCAAAACCACACCCATGAAACAGCAGCCTGCTTTATTGGTATATTGTCAGCCCAGGAGTCAATTATAGTAATTGCCTATCACAGATGGCACTGATGCTTGAGGTTAAAAGGGAACTAATACTTCCTAATGAAGACCGTTTAAATTTGCATTTGAAGGCAAGATGGTCTACAGAAGAGGTGAAATGCTTTCGGAGGGAACATCACCCCTGTCACCCTTGACACCTCAGTTCCTAATCTTAGTAAGAGAAACGGAACTACCCTTTTATCTCAGGTCTGCTTGGAAGATCAAGCCAATTTGGCTTTCTGACAGCTGCTGCTATTTTTTTTTTTAAAAGGTAATTGTAGAAACTGTTTTTGAATCATTTTGCTTACAAGTAACAAATTCATTAAAAGCAAAAAAAAAAAAAAAAAGAGGGTGAGAAGAAATTGTTCCGAGATCTTGCAATTTGGTGAGTAGAGAAGAAATAGTCACAGAGGCAGCCATCCTAGAGATAAACTTGTATGTGAATAATTGGGACATTGGTGGTCCTTCTAGGGGTCAGGGAGGTGCCGTGACCACACCCCTCCAATTACCTTTCCCACTTTCAATTTCTCCTTTCTACCTGTCAAAAGGTTTCGAAATTTTGACCTCCTGGGTAGATCAGCTGGTAAAGAATCTACCTGCAATGCAGGAGACCCTGGTTTGATTCCAGGTCAGGAAGTTCGCCTGGAGAAGGGATAAGCTACCTAGTCCAGTATTCTTGGGCTTCCCTGGTGGCTCAGACAGTAAGGAGTCTGCCCTCGATGTGGGAGACCTGGGTTTGATCCCTGGCTTGGGAAGATCCCCTGGAGGAGGGCATGGCAACCCACTTCAGTATTCTTGCCTGCAGCATCCCATGGACAGAGGAGCCTAGTGGGCTACAGTCCGTGGGGTCACAAAGAATCACACTGTCCTCCTCATTAACAAAATGATGGGGAAGTTTTGGTGTAAAGTGACTACTTTCTGATTTGAGTAAAATCAGAAAAAAAGTACAGAGAGGATATATGGTTTTGAGAGCAAAGGGAAACTGACTAAATGTGAAATCTTTGGCAGCTATATTAACTCGGGAACTCCACTTGGAACCTCACGTTGCAGGAGGTTCTTGGAGACACAGATGCTGAGATTCTCACATCTCCCGATGAACTGAGGAACCAGGCCTGATTTAAATGTCTCCATGTGACACCTTCACCTTAGACTGTATTTTCAGGCCTGGCTTCCCACTGGAAAGTGTCACACATCTGACTATTTATTACAGGGTTAGAAATTTGTTCTATCAATAGAGAAAGTGACAATCAACTTTGAAGATTCCAGTAAATCTTCATAGAAATCTGATAAATAGTGTTAGCAATGACTTCTTGCTAGAGAGGATGAAACATCACCTATTGGAAGATATGTGTTCATTTAATTTCATGTTATCTCCTTGGAATTAAACAAGAAGAGAGCAGATATATTTTAACAAATGATTCATCTAAGTCTATTCTCCTTCCATATAAAATATCCAAGGCAATTATATATATGTATATATATATATATAATTTTCTACAAATTGTACTCATACTCTGCAAAGTTCATCTTTTCTTTCAGCTCAGCCAAAGTTTTAACTGTGGTGCACTATGGCTCAATAAAGGACAGAAATGATAAGGACCTAATAGAAGCAGAAGATATTAAGACGAGGTGGTGACACAGAAGAACTGTACAAAAAATATCTTCACGACCAAGATAATCATGATGGTGGGATCACTCACCTAGAGCCAGACATCCTGGAATGTGAAGTCAAGTGGGCCTTAGAAAGTGTCTCTATGAACAAAGCTAGTGGAGGTGATGGAATTCCAGTTGAGCTATTTCAAATCCTGGAAGATGATGCTGTGAAAGTGCTGCACTCAATATGCCAGCAAATTTGGAAAACTCAGCAGTGGCCACAGGACTGGAAAAGGTCAGTTTTCATTCCATCCCAAAGAAAGGCAATGCCAAAGATTGTTGAAACTACCACACAATTGCACTCATCTCACATGCTAGTAAAGTAATGCTCAAAATTCTTCAAGCCAGACTTCAGCAATATGTGAACCATGAACTTCCAGATGTTCAAGCTGGTTTTAGCAAAGGCAGAGGAACCAGAGATCAAATTGCCAACATCAGCTGGATCATGGAAAAAGCATGAGAATTCCAGAAAAACATCTATTTCTGCTTTCTTGACTATGCCAAAGCCTTTGACTATGTGGATCACAATAAACTGTGGAAAATTCTGAAAGAGATGGGAATACCAGACCACCTGACCTGCCTCTTGAGAAACCTATATGCAGGTCAGGAAGCAACAGTTAGAACTGGACATGGAACAACAGACTGGTCCCAAATTAGGAAAGTAGAGGTGTCCCCTTAAGTCAAGCAGCTGAGACTTACAACACAGATGGGACCAACTACCTGGGACAGGGATACAGGAAAACCGAAGGTGCGGTAACCACAAAGGATACAGCAGTCAAGGCAGGATGGCTCCCCACACATGGGTCGGCTCAACGAGCAGAGCTCTGGGCACTTATGCGGGCCCTGAAACTGGCTAAAAGAGAGAAGGTAAATATACATACTGACTCACCGTATGCCTTCACTACCTTACACGTACACGGAGGCATAAATAATGAAAGGGGGCTATTAACTGCAACTGGCAAGGAGATAAAAAATAAAGAGGAAACTCTGCTTCTGTTGGGAGCAGTGTGGGAATCCGCTGCAGGGGCAGTAATACCCTGTAGGGGCCACCAAAGGGCGGACACACCTCAGGCAAAAGGGAACTGTCTGGACGATCGGATGGCAAAGCAAGCAGCCGCCCAGGACAATACAGCAACCAAACGTACGGTGACACCTGTGGTGTCTAGCCTGCTAACTGCCCAAGTGGCCCCAGCCGATGGCAAGGAAGAGACCCCCTGCGCACGAACTGAGCAAGGAACGCTGGGGGAGGACGGAGGGTGGGAACTCAGGTGGGAGACTCTTCGACCCTCTAGGCTGGCATTTCAATTGGTTACGGATTTCCATCAATCCATCCATTTCGGAAAAGCAAAGACTTGCAAGATTTTTAGACCACTATTTTGTCACACCACATCTAACAGCCTTGTGTGCAGATGTAAGCCTCCGATGCATAACCTATGCCAAAAATAACCCGGCTCCCAAGGAGACCGTGCCTCCCGGAGTACAATTAAAGGGGACCCCTCCATTTGCACATCTAGAAGTGGACTTCACTGAGGTAAAGCCATGCCGAGGATACAAATATTTGCTGGTAATGGTATGTACAGTTAGAACTGGACATGGAACAACACACTGGTTCCAAATAGGAAAAGGAGTACTTCAAGGCTGTATATTGTCACCCTGCTTATTTAACTTATATGCAGAGTACATCATGAGAAACGCTGGGCTGGAAGAGGCACAAGCTGGAATCAAGATTGCCGGGAGAAATATCAGTAACCTCAAATATGCAGATAACACCACCCTTATGGCAGAAAGTGAAGAGGAGCTAAAAGCCTCTTGATGAAAGTGAAAGAGGAGAGTGAAAAGCTGGCTTAAAGCTCAACCTTCAGAAAACTAAGATCATGGCATCTGGTCCCATCACTTCATGGGAAATAGATGAGGAAACAGCGGAAACAGGGACCGACTTTATTTTGGTGGGGGGAGGGGGCTCTAAAATCACTGCAGATGGTGACTGCAGCCATGAAATTAGAAGACGCTTACTCCTTGGAAGGAAAGTTATCACCAACCTAGATAGCATATTCAAAAGCAGAGACATTACTTTGCCGACTAAAGTCTGGCTAGTCAAAGCTATGGTTTTTCCTGTGGTCATGTATGGATGTGAGAGTTGGACTGTGAAGAAGGCTGAGCACTGAAGAATTGATGCTTTTGCACTGTGGTGTTGGAGAAGACTCTTGAGAGTCCCTTGGACTGCAAGGAGATCCAACCAGTCCATCCTAAAGGAGATCAGTCCTGGGTGTTCCTTGAAAGGACTGATACTAAAGCTGAAATTCCAATACTTTGGCCACTTCATGTGAAGAGTTGACTCACTGGAAAAGACTGATGCTGAGAGGGATTGGGGGCAGGAGGAGAAGGGGATGACAGAGGATGAGATGGCTGGATGGCATTACCAACTCAATAGACATGAGTTTGGGTGAACTCTGGGAGTTGGTGATGGACAGGGAGGCCTGGTGTGCTGCGATTCATGGGATTGCGAAGAATCGGACACAACTGAGTGACTGAACTAAACTGATGTAGACTGAACCTTTTTGGCTCAGGAGAAAAAGAGAAGGAAGAAATGGAGAAACAACTAAGTTCAGAGAACGGTCATTCACGGAGCATCTACTGTGAGTCAGGTTCATGTGCATTTACTATCTTGCTTAATTCAACCAACAGCCCCTAGAGATCTGTTATTATTCCTATTAGAGGTTAGGGACTTCATTGCGGTTATGTAGATAGTAACTCCTGCTAATTAAGCGGCAGGGTCTGAGCTTGACTCTGTGCCTCAAGAGGGGATCAAAATGGATCCTTCTGCCCAGTCCTCTCCTATGATGCCCATTCTTGGCACTGTTGGACTAGGAGCAAAGGGTACAGAAAAGAGGAGGCTGGTGTGTCGTGATGACAGATTCCAGAGATCAGAGGCTTTCCTAAGTTAGCAGAGGGCGAGCCAGCAGGAAGGGGGGCTGGGTACCAGGGCTAAGGGAGGAATTACCTCCAGAAAGGGTAAAAATACACACCAAAAGCTGCCCTCAAGTGTATCTTTGTGAAGTCTCCTCTAGATTCACTCTGTTACTTTCAATCATATTGTAAGAATAAGAGGGAAGGTCATCAGGTTTTTTTGTTTAATGGAAACCATGAGTGTGAGAGTGTTGGCCTTATTGATAACCTAGAAATGCCACACAAACTTTATTTTATAGAAGATTCATACCTAAAGGGTCTTTAATTGACACTATTATTCTTTAGAATCAAGTGTCAGAAAGTGGTCGTCTATTTTTAAGAAGCAATCACAAATATTTCTCCCATTAAGAATTCATACTGTTCATCTGATAATAGCACCTAGAGTGATAACTGCATGCTGGTTAAAACATGGTTTTATTAATAGAATCAGGCAGAACCAGGTTCAAATTCCAGTTCAACTTTGAAATAATATGGGATGTAGGTTGGCTATTTAAAAGAAATCCAAATATCAGAGGTTTCAGCAAGAGAGAAGTATATTTTTTTTCCATTACTTAATAGTCTGAGGTAGATGATCCAGGAATGGTCTACACCACTAGGCTTCCAAGAACCAGGCTCGTTTGATCTTATTCCACCATCTATAGGATGATGCCTTCAACTGTAAGGCCCAAGATGTCTTACTCTTTCAACATTTCCAGCAGCAGGAGGGTGGAAGAGGAGAGAGCAGGGATACTCCTTCCCTTTAAAGCCAAGACTAGGAAGTTACCCAATCTGTACCATTTCTCCTCTTAGCCTATTGGCCAGATCTTAATTTGTGTCTGTACCCAGCTGCAAGGGAGCCTGGGAAATGAAGTCTCTATATTCTAAAAGGTTATGTTTTCAGAAAATCAGAGGTATGATTGCTATGGGACCAGCTGTGTGACACTGGGCTAGTTAATTAACTTCTGTGCCTCAGTTTCTGTATCTGTAAAATGGGAACAGTAAAGTCTTACCTCACAGAGTTGATTGGTGATTAAAGAGGAATGTATTTAAGCACTAATAAATTGAGTTATGTTTATTAGTGGCTTCCCGAGATTGGAAGCAGTGATGACCCAACCCACCCCAGCTTGCCAGAATCCTGACCTTTTCTTTTCAGTGAAAGCTCATGTCTGAATCTTCTAAAGACTTCTGATTAGAATTTAGTGACCAAAAATTACCTTCTAACAATGGTCTATTCCACATGATTCCTAGGAGAAAAGGAGTTGGCAGTGGCTATGGTTTCTTTGCCCTGTTCACTAGCTCACGGAGAACCATGGACTGGGTTTGAGGGATGGAGGTGAGGAGCAGAGTTTGGCTCCATCTTCTGCTGCCCAGTCATGCCCAAAGCTTTCATCTCCCCAACCCCGCACTCTGGTTTCAAGCTGAAGTATGCCAACTCCCCACACAGTGGAGAGTGCTCTCACTTCCATTCTCCCCGGCCTGGACCCCAGCCAGCCCGCCACAGAGCCAGTCACATTTAGCTGGAAGCTAACGATGAATTATTATTAGAAAATAATTTTTATAGTTGCCCAGTTTGCCTTTTGCTGGCTATGTTTCAAGAGGCTGGGTAATAATGCAGGTGCTAAATCAGATGGGAGAGAGAAGCTTCTTTCTTCCAGAAGAAGCATGGCTTCTAGAACCTTGCTGGGGAATTCATTTGCACTATGACGTGATTAATCCACTTTAAAAGACCCTGTTAAATATTCAGAGTTCAGAGAAGGGACCTGAACCTCTCTGAGGGATATTAGTGTTTTAGTTTATAAAATACTAGCTCTTCGTTACATGTGACCTACCAGGCACGTGTTTTCAGGTAGCCCCAGTTTTGGTGAACATCCTCATTTCAAGGTCTGCAGCCTACTCTGTTCCAAACTTTTTCATAGCCCTTGGACTCCCACCTTCCGGGTGGTGGGGGCATTGTCAGCCTGCTTTGCTGATCAGCAATCTGACCACTTAGCACAGCTCAGCCTCAGAATTCTGTGGTGGTTCTTACTGCCTTCTAGGATGTTGTTTCCTTGTCCCATTCCTCCTCATGGAAAGAATTATCTCCTTAACTTCCACACTACATCTGGCAGCAAAGGCTTAGAGCCCAAGGCAGTTGAAAACATGCATGTATTTTCAGTCCACAGGGGATGAAGTTCTTCTTGGCTGTAAATCATCAAAGAATTCCTCAGCTGCAGTGCTTCCATTGTTATCACATAGAGATACTAATGAAAGATGTTATAAGTCAATAGTGTTTCTTATGTTCCTTCCTTCTGTCCCTCCCTTTTCCCTTCTCCTTCCCTCCCCTGCTTCCTTCCTCCCTCTCTCCCTCTCCTCCTTCCTTCCATTTCTCCATCTTTTCTTTGCTCTCTTTTTCTGGGAGTTGCGGAGGTGGTGGTGGTGGTGGTATATAGAAATCACTGCAATTGCGATGAACAGCCTAGATTGAGGTTTCAGCAAGCTAAGGTTTACAGATCACTAATCACCAGCTTGTCCTCACTACAGTAAACTTATTTGATGCCCTCTGCACAGTTAAGGGAACCAAAATGAATTCTACTCCACACTCTGGTTATCCACAACGAGGACCAATGCCTTCAGATGCATCACTTATAATAAAAACTTTGGTTTTCAAATTGATTCAGTGTCACTCAATTCCGTTTGGATAACAGAAGTTGTAATGTAAAACAAAAGCAGCTCTGCTTTCTGCATAGAATAAGGGCCATTTGTGGAACTGAAACCACTCCTCTTCCATGTAGCTTATTTTCTAACAGTTTGGGCAATCTCCATTTGTGATAGCAAGGAAAACTCTCCCAAGGCAGCAAAGATTACCTCCTCCCATTCTTTAATATTTTTATGTTGATTCTTTGCTACTTAGACCTGAGGAAATAATTTGGCTTAAATATAATAGTTATGCATTACCATAACCTATTGCTTGGTGTGGTTTTAAAGCAACTTTTATTTTTAATGTTATTTTGATAACAAAGTAACATGATCCTTCTAGAAATTGGTAATGCTTTTCAACAATCACTCTCCCAAAGGAACTGGCATAGCTCTGCAAGTATAGTTAAGTTTCATGTTACTATTTGTACATAGATACGGGGAGGATTTTATAGACAGGCAGAAATACTACTCTTAACAACACAGAAATCAATATGACCCTCACTGGAAAGATATTGTCCTGTTAGATGCAAAAGCCTAAAAGAGGGCAATCTATATTTTTAACTGTTTACTTATTCAAGAAAAAGGTCTTATTTCTTTGAAGAAATATAAGACAGAACATAAAGATGGTGGGTAACTTGAAAGAAAGACAAGAACGATGACTGCTCTTCTAAACTCATGGAAATTGGTTTCCACTACTTTCTTTTGTATTTTTTAAAAATGTATTTACTTTTTACTTTTGGTTGCACTGGGTCTTTGTTCCTGTGAGGGCTTTTTCTAGTTGTGTTGCTTAGGGTTGAGGGGACGGTTGTTGGCCCTACAACACGGGCTCAGAAGTTGTGGCACACAAGCTTAGCTGCTCCGAGGCATGTGGGATCTTCCCAGACCAGGGATCAGACCCTCGTCCCCTGCATTGGCAGGTGGATTCCTATCTTTTCTGTTTTTACTAGACAAAAAGACCTCTTTCTATCATGTGATAAAATAACTGATAAGGCATTATTCAAGGAATAAAGAGAAACATTTCATTTTAGTTGACTTTAACATTGAACTGTGTATAGAAAATGTTCATAATTTATATTTAAGTGAAAGAAAGCAAATTGCCAAAATGCCAGATCAGGAGCTCAGTTTTGTAAAAACTGGGAAAACACACATTAAAAAGATTGAAAGACTATGTACTAGAATGTTAGCATTTGTTTTCTCTGGATATTGAGATTATTTTGAGGGGATATTTACCTTTTTTAGGGGCTTCCTGGTGGCTAGGTAAAGAATCTGCCTGCAACACAGGAGCCACAGGAGGTGCAGGTTTGATCCCTGGGTTGGGAAGATACCCTGGAGGAGGGCACGGCAACCCATTCCAATGTTCTTGCCTGGAGAATTCCATGGAGAGGAGCCTGATGGGCTACAGTCCAAAGGGTCGCAAAGAGTAGGACATGACTGAAGCAGTTTAGCATGCACAGACGCACACCATCTTTACTCTTTTGTGCCACTTTTTATTTCTATAGTGGTTAAGTTATATTCTTTTAGGGGCTTCACTGGTGGTTCAGAGGGTGGGGAATCTGCCTGCAATGAGAGGGACCCAGGTTTGACCCCTTGGTCAGGAAGATCCCCTGGAGAAGGAAGTGGCTACCCACTGCAGTATTCTTGCCTGGGAAATCCCATAGACAGAAGAGCCTGGAGGGCGGCAGTTCACAGGGTTGCAGAAAGTTGGACATGACTGAGCAGCTAGAGAAAAATATGAGTTTAAGAAAATGCAAAATAATGCAAGGCCTCCTTTACCAGTAGAAATAAAGCAGGAAAACATCGGAAAAAAATTTCTTTCAGAAAGTGAAACTTTGGGTATATTTTTTCTTTCTTTATTCCAGGAATTGACAAACTTTTCTGTAAAGGGTTAGTAGTGGATATTTTATGCTTTGTGGGCCATCAGCCTCTGTTGTAGCAAATTTACCCAGTCATTTTAGTACAAAAGCCAGTGGGGACAATACATAAATGAATGGGCATAGGTGAGTTCCTAAAAACTTAATTTTTTGACACCAAAATCTGAATTTTGTATAATTTCATGTATTATGAAATATTATTCTTCTTTTGATTTATCCCTTGTATTTAAAAATATAAAAGCCATTCACAACTGTGACTCATATGAAAACACAGGGCAGGCCTGATTTAGCTTTCAAGCCACTCTCTGCCAGCCATTGCTCCATTCTATTCTGCCATGTTCCCCCAAAATGTAAATAGAGATGCATTAATTTTTTTCCAGTGTTTTTACTTTAAATTTTTAATGACACCAAAACACACATCCCACAGACATAGGAAACAAACTTATGATTACTAAAGGGGAAAAGGAGAAGGGAGGGATAAATTGACAGTTGGGGATTAACATATACACATTATTATATACATAATAGATAACCAACAGGAACCTACTGTATAACACAGGGAACTACACCCAATATTTTGCAATAACCTACAAGGGAAAAGAATCTTGAAAAAATAATACATGTATGTATAAAACTGAATCACTGTGTTGTACTCCCAATATGAACAAGACATTGTAAATCAACTATATAAAAACATGTGGCAGGACCAATTTAGCTTAAAAAAACTTTACAAAATAAAAATTAAAAATGATTGCTTATACTCAGGTCACTCACAGTATAACAGTTTATTCCTATGGGTAGAAACTAAGTTAAGTTCTGCTCCAACTGAAATCCTACCTCTGGGTGGTCAAATCTTAGAATTCTAAAAAGTGGCTGGTGTGGCTTCACTGTGCTGATGAAAGGGAAGGGGGTCTTTCCCCACAAACGTAGCCATGGCGAAGCCTCAGAGGCCGTTCCTCTGAAGGTATCTCGTGATGGTGTCAGTGACACTTCCTGAGGACCTCGGCTGGGAGGACGCAACCATTCTCCCGTGGCCACCACAAAGGCTGAACCAGGAGTACTTTCCACACTACAATGAGTCAGAAGTAACCCCACACTGTACCTCACTGGTTCAAAGAGGATGTTGTTTATAGGAGAGGGAGTATGTAAACCAGAGGTCAGTGTGGCTCAACATCAGTAATTTTGTGGCCCTTCTAAGTAACTGTTGTCATAAGCTGTGGTGACTTGGGGGTGAGAGGGAGGGAGGGAGTAGAGTCAGACCCCAGTTGTTTATTTTTCTCAAATATTAGTAGACTGTTTCCTGGAGTCTTTTGTTATTAAAAAATAACCCACCCCCTTTTTTTCAACTGCTTCATTACCTAGTTCAGTAGAGAACAGAATCATCTTAGCAAACTCAATGTAACTGAAGAGAGACAGACAGTGGGTGTCTGGGGGAGGGGCACAATTGTGGGAAATTGTGAATGCCACAAACCCAACAGAGGTGGATCAGGGAGGCAGGGCGTGTACTTCATATTGTCAGTGAATGCATCTACTGCAAAGCACTCATTACTTACCTACTGTGCTCTATGGCCCTGGTACATTCTGTCTGCTATTCTATACCAAGGATGGTGGTGGTGGTTTGGTCGTTAAGTCATGTCCAGCAACAGACACAATATGCTTCCAGGACTGATAGAAAGTCCATCAGCTCAGAAAAGTATAGGGAACATTTTTTAAAAAATATAACTTTGCAGCTTACTGTAGACTCAAAGGTCTGCTTATCAGAAAGGGGCTTAATATAGGAGACATTATAAAACTAACTCTGAGTGCCGAAGAAATGATACTTTTGAACTGTAGTGTTGGAGAAGACTCTTGAGAGTCCCTTGGACTGCAAGGAGATCAGCCCTGGGATTTCTTTGGAAGGAATGATGCTGAAGCTGAAACTCCAGTACTTTGGCCACCTCATGCGAAGAGTTGACTCATTGGAAAAGACTCTGATGCTGGGAGGGATTGGGGGAAGGAGGAGAAGGGGACGACAGAGGATGAGATGGCTGGATGGCATCACTGACTTGATGGACGTGAATCTGAGTGAACTCCGGGAGTTGGTGATGGAGAGGGAGGCCTGGTGTGCTGCAATTCATGGGGTCGAAAAGGGTCGGATACAACAGAGCGACTGAACTGAACTGATAGACAAATAGATTTAAGGGATTAGATCTGATAGACAGAGTGCCTAAAGAACTATGGACGGAGGTTTGTAACATTGTACCGGAGGCTGTGATTAAAACCACCCCTGAGAAAAAGCAATGCAAAAGGCAAAATAGTTGTCTGAAGAGGCCTTCCAAATAGCTAAGAAAAGAAGAGAAGCAAAAGGAAAAGGAGAAAAGGAAAGATATATCCATTTGAATGCAGAGTTCCAAAGAATAGCAAGGAGAGATAAGAAAACCTTCCTAAATGATCAATGCAAAGAAACAGAGGAAAACAATAGAATGGGAAAGACTAGAAATCTCTTCAAGAAAATTAGACATACCAAGGTAACATTTCATGCAAAGATGGGCTCAATAAAAGACAGAAACTGTATGGACCTAAGAGAAGCAGAATATATTAAGAAGAGGTGGCAAGAATACACAGAAAACTATACAAAAAGATCTTAATGACCCAGATAACCATGATGGTGTGATTACTCACCTAGAGCCAGACATCCTGGAATGTGAAGTCAAGTGAGCCTTAGAAAGCAACACTATGAACAAAGCTAATGGAGGTGATGGAATTCCAGTGGAGCTGTTTCAAATCCTGAAAGATGATGCTGTGAAAGTGCTGCACTCAACAGGCCAGCAAATTTAGAAAACTCATCAGTGGCCACAGGACTGGAAAAGGTCAGTTTTCATTCCAATCCCAAAGAAAGGCAATGCCAAATATTGTTGAAACTACCATGCAGTTGCACTCATCTCACACGCTAGCAAAGAAATGTGGATAATTCTTCAGGAGTTGGGAATACCAGACCACTTGACCTGCCTCCTGAGAAATCTATATGCAGGTCAGGAAGCAACAGTTAGAACTGGACATGGAACAACAGACTGGTTCCAAATAGGAAAAGGAGTACGTCAAGGCTGTATATTGTCACCCTGCTTATTTAACTTATATGCAGAGTACATCATGAGAAACGCTGGGCTGAAAGAAGCACAAGCTGGAATCAATATTACCGGGAGAAATATCAATAACCTCAGATATGCAGATGACACCACCCTTAAGGCAGAAAGTGAAGAGGAACTAAAAAGCCTCTTAGTGAAAATGAAAGAGGAAAGCGAAAAAGTTGGCTTAAAGCTCAACATTCAGAAAATGAAGATCATGGCATCCACTCCCATCACTTCATAAGAAATAGATGGGGAAACAGTGGAAACAGTGTCAGACTTTATTTTAGGGGGCTCCAGAATCACTGCAGATGGTGACTGCAGCCATGAAATGAAAAGACACTTACTCCTTGGAAGA
This sequence comes from Nanger dama, assembly GCA_917880005.1. Lineage (NCBI taxonomy): Eukaryota > Metazoa > Chordata > Mammalia > Artiodactyla > Bovidae > Nanger > Nanger dama. Next base: position 48,384,948 of record CAKJTW010000001.1, read on the forward strand.
AAAGTTATGACCAACCTAGATAGTATATTCAAAAGCAGAGACATTACTTTGCCGACTAAGGTCCATCTAGTCAAGGCTATGGTTTTCCTGTGGTCATGTATTCATGTGAGAGTTGGGCTGTGAAGAAGGCTGAGTGCCGAAGAATTGATGCTTTTGAACTGTGGTGTTGGAGAAGACTCTTGAGAGTCCTTGGACTGCAAGGAGATCCAACCAGTCCATTCTGAAGGAGATCAACCCTGGGATTTCTTTGGAAGGAATGATGCTAAAGCTGAAACTCCAGTACTTTGGCCACCTTATGCGAAGAGTTGACTCACTGGAAAAGACCCTGATGCTGGGAAGGATTGGGAGCAGGAGGAGAAGGGGACGACAGAGGATGAGATGGTTGGATGGCATCACTGACTTTATGGATGTGAGTCTGAGTCAACTCCGGGAGATGGTGATGAACAGGGAGGCCTGGAGTGCTGCGATTCATAGGGTGGCAAAGAGTCAGACACGACTGAGCCGCTGAACTGAATTGATAGAATTAATTAATATCTCACTGTGTAAAGATATGCTTCTTAATAGTCCATTTAAAAAAAAAAAAATCACAAGAGCATGTCTCCAGTTTTCCTATCTTATTTGGTAGAGAAAGTTCCCATAGTACAAAGACACTCCTTATTAGGATCTGGACAGAAGAACAGATTAATCCAATTCATTGGCTGTGGAAGGAGTCCTGGCAGTGTGTGCTTCTCTGCTGATGATCGTCAGACAGTCATTGCCATGATCTGCATGTTCTTAAAGGGCATCCAGACACCACCGTGGCAGGAGACTGGGCTAGAGTGTGAGCCCAATAGCCCAGAGAACGGGAAGCATCATAGATCCCCTCCCTCCTTGACAGATCTGCTCTTTTATTTCACATTAAACCAGCAAGAGCTAGGTGATCACTTTAGGAGAAGAAATAGATTTAGGCCCTTGGGCCTTTGCAGGATCTGGACGAGGGGTCACACAAAGGGGTTAAAGCTGCTTCACACCTTGTCCTCTTGCGGGCTGGGCTTAGTCCCTTGCTGGCTGACAAAGCACAGCACTACTCAGAGATGAAGGATATTTCAACTTTTTGAATTAAATATTTTTTTCTTGAAGTCAAAATGTTTTGTGAGTACATAGCTCTGGAATCACAAATGGGAAAATCTGACTTGTTTTGCAGAAATTAACTTTTTTCATTATTTTCTTTTAATGCAAGCCATTACTGTGTTGTTATTCCCATCTTAGTGAATCTCATGATTTCTGAAAGTTTTTAAGTTAAATTGAAAGAGTAGTCAAAAAGAAAAATGGGAGTATGTGTGTGTATGAGCGCGCATGCGTGTCTGAATGAATGAAAGTTGCTGTAATACAAATAATTTATGTAAAATAAAGGATTTGTGAATAGGATAGACACAGGTTAAAATCCTAACTAATTCCAGCTATTTTTAATGAAGTGATTTGGGACAAATTAGATGACCTCAGTTTTTCATCTGTAAAACTGGTATAACCTTAACTGTTTAGCACTATCACAGAGGAGGTAGGTGCTCAATGAATGACAATGTTCATTACTACATACAGTGCAATTGCTACATACATACAATTATGACAATCATATATAACAATTATATTATTATATACATACAATTATTGCATTCATTATTGCATACCTCAGAAAAAAAATTGTATGCAACTCATGACCCACTTCCCTAGTTTCAGAAGTTCTATAGTTTGGTTTTGTTGCTGTTGTTCAATCGCTTAGTCATGTCTGACTCTTTGCGACCCCCATGGACTGCAGCACGCAGGCTTTCACCATCTCCTTGAGTTTACTCAAACTCATGTCCTTTGATTCGGTGATGCCATCCAACCATCTCATCCTCTGTCGTCCCCTTTTCCTCCTGCCTTCAATCTTTCCCAGCATCAGGGTCTTTTCTAATGATGAGTTGGCTCTTTGCATCAGGTGGCCAAAGTCTGGAGCTTCAGCTTCAGCATCAATCTTTCCAATGAATATTCAGAATTGATTTCCTTTAGGGTTGACTGGTTTGATCTCCTTGCAGTCCAAGGACTCTCAAGAGTCTTCTCCAACACCAGAGTTCAAAAGCATCAATTCCTCAGCATTCAGCCTTCTTTATGGATCATATTTGGATCACAGAGGAAGCAAGCAAATTCTAGAAAAACATCTGCTTTATTGACTATGCTAAAGCCTTTGACTGTGAGGATCACAACAAACTGTGGAAAATTCTTAAAGAGATGGGAATACCAGACCACCTTACCTGTTTCCTGAACTTTTGATTACTTTATCAATTGACTAGCGAATCTTCATACCTGTTAACTTCAGTTTCAGGACTCCAGATTTTGAAACATGTCTCGTGATAGGATTTGAAAGGGAAGCCCGGACCCATGGGTCAAGGATATGAGGGTGGGCCAACTCACTGCAGATCCCACATCACAGCACTTAAGGTGGTCATTCTTGATGTCTAACAATGCCACTATTTAAGAAAACTTGGGCTAACTAAAGTTATTTTCGTTTTCCAGAGTGAATGATTAAGAAAGAGTATACAATGTCTGAAATTTACTTACAGGCAGGAGAGGGCCCAGAAAGTGAGTCCTGGACGAGAGTTCTGGGGATCTGGGCAGAAGAGACAGGGAGCAGGGGCGAGAGAGTGGAAAATTCCTCAAGTCAGTGTTGACAGGTAAAGCCACACTGAAAGACAAGCAGACAGCCCACTTGAAGTGTTACTCTAAAGAGGCTGAACAGAGCTGCGGACACACAAAAGCGGAATCAGTGGAAAACCTCCAAACAAAGTAGGAGGTTTGGGGTGGAGGCACGAGAGACCTGTGAAAACTCCTGAGATCTTAGAAAGTCACTGTAGGAGACCTGCCTGCGGGAGGAACTGGGTTGGAGAGTCTGGGTGTCTAGGTGTGTGGGGGGGCAGGTGGGGTCTCCAGAGTGCCAAACTAAGTCACACACACACAAAGTACAACCTTGATACCAGGATCTCCTAGGGAGTAAAGAGTCCCTCAAATATATTTGTTTTTCCATAGCTGAATTTTAGTACTTAACACCTTAAAATGATGGTTCTCAACTTTGGTAATCATTTGAAGACCTTTATACAAACGCAGATGTACATGCCTACGTGCTGAATCACTTCAGTCATGTTCGACTCTCTGTGACCCTATGGACTGTAGCCCTCCAGGCTCCTCTGTCCATGGGATTCTCCAGACAAGAATACTGGAGTGGGATGCCGTGCCCTCCTCCAGGGGATCTTCCTGACCCACGGATCGAGCCTGCATCTCCTGCACTGCAGGAGGATTCTTTGTCCACTAGCCACCTGGGAAGCCCAGAAGTGCTAATACCTGGGCCCAAACTCACATCAATTGAATGGAATTTGGTGAGGGTGGGTCCCAGATACAGATGTTTTTGAAAAAGCTTCTCCAAAGATCCTCCTATGCATCTAGGTTTGAGAACAACTGCCTTAAAACATATAAATTTAACTTATTTTTTTATGGCTGGATTGCCACTTACACTGTATCAGGATTCATAATGCTTTTATTTGCTATTTAGATGTCATCTTTTTGCACTGCTGTTGACACCATTCTACTGCTAGGAGCTGTCTATCCTCCCTCCTCCTCTCCTTTGTTCTAATTTAATCTTTCAAATGATGTTCATATTATCTAAGGAAGCTGCTAACCAAACATGTTAGAATTGTGGTTCACGATCATTCTCCCCTTTGGCAACTGACTCTTTGGTCCTCTAAACTTCCAGCTTCAAGGTGTCCAAGTATTTAAATGTATGTAATTCTTAGGTCAGGAAGATTGAGAACTAAGAGCCCAGAAACATAAAACATGGACTAGAGGGTACGCCAGCCCATTTGGTACATGGTAGCCTCACAATTCTTATATTGCAGAGTTTGAATTAAAGCCCAAGGGAATCTACTAGGTATGGAAAGGCAGAAACAACCCAGATCTCAGAGACCTGGGTTTTAATACTGTCTCTCTCATTAGCTGTGTGATCTGGGGTCAGTTTGGATCTCTGTTTTTTAAAAAATAAGGAAGATGGACTAGACAGTTTAGAAAGCTGTGAGATATTTTAAACAGAAACTCATATAGAATGACATAACATTTAGAGTGCCACCCACTCAAATAACTTCTATTCCTTTGTCGTATTTCCATCTTAAGATACTTCTGCAGCCTCTTCTGAACTCTGGCCTAATCCCATTCTCCTCTCTTCATCCCCAGAAACAATCACTATCTCTTTAGTGGGGTTTATCATTCCAATGCGTATTTTTAAAAAATATTTGTTTATTTATTTGGCTGCAATCCATCTTAGTTGCGGCATTTGGGATCTTCGATCTTTGTTGCAGCATGCAAATCCTTAGGTGGGGCATGTGCAATCTAGTTCTCTGACCAGAGATCAAACCTGGGCATCTAAGGCATGAAGCCTTAACCACTGGACCACCAGGGAAGGCCCTTCCATGGGTACTTTTGATACTCTACACCTCTTTGCAAACAACGTCTCACATTATTTTGCTTGCTTTTACACTTGAAATGAAGGGGATGGCTGTTCTTACACTTTTTCAGTTTCCTTTTTAAAAATGTAATTCCATGTTTGGAGGTTAATGGATATTGATGCATGTTGTTCTGGTTTGTTCTGTACAACATCCTGTTAAACAAGTACACCATCTGATTTAGCCATCCTTCTGATGATGGATTTTGAGTTGTTCAGAAAGAGAAATTCTAAGGTGTCTTCTAATTCTAACATTCTAGGATTTGGCATAAAAACACAATTTTTTTCTGAAGAAGTTTTGTAGCAACATCTTGGGCTTTTCCCATTGTTCTCAGGTGTCCACTTTTTCCAGTGACATCTTGTGGGTGTGTGTGAGATCACCAGAAGCCTGATCTTGGACCAGTGAGGTCATCCAAATGGTTAGTAAGCACCAGAGAGGTTGCATCATGCAGTGATTAAAAGCATAGACTTGGGAACCAGTCAGACTTTGTCTTATATCCTAGCTTTGCCATTTGTGAACTGAATGGTTTGGGCAAATGATGTAACCTCTCTGAACCTGAATCTCCTCAACTGGAAAAAGGGGAAAACAATTTCTATTCCATATGGTTGTCATGAGGATTAAAAAAAGATAATGCATGTACAGTACTGGGCAGCATGCCTGCCACCTAGTAAGTGCTAGACAAAGAGATAGGCGACATTATATATAGATTTATAAGATAAATAGATCTAGATCTATATATAGTGACAGAGAACACTCTGCCAAGACCAGAGCTCATGTTTACCATATTCTCCAAGGCATTTCCAGCTCAGCATGATGCCTAACACATAGTTTACACTTAATAAATATTTGCTAAAAAAAAACGAGTTTCTTACAAAATTAAATGTAATTTTACTCTATGATCCGATCACATTACTTGGTATTTACTCAAAGAAATGGAAAGTCCATGTCTTCACAAACACCTACACATGGATGTTTGTAGGAGCTTTCTTTATACTTGCCAAAACTTGGAGGCAACCAAGATGTCCTTCAACAGGGAGATGGATAAATTTGGTACAGTCAGACAATGGAATATTATTTAGTACTAAAAAGAAGTTGGACCATAAAGAAAGCTGAGTGCCGAAGAATTGATGCTTTTGAACTGTGGTGTTGGAGAAGGTTCTTGAGAGTCCCTTGGACTGCAAGGAGATCCAACCAGTCTGTCCTAAAGGAGATCAGTCTTGGGTGATCATTGGAAGGACTGATGTTAAAGCTGAACTGCAATACTTTGGACACCTGATGCAAAGAGCTGACTCATTTGAAAAGACCCTGGTGCTGGGAAAGATGGAGGGAAGGAGGAGAAGGGGACGACAGAGGATGAGATGGCTGGATGGCATCACCGACTCAATGGACATGAGTTTGGGTAAACTTTGGGAGTTGGTGATGGACAGGGAGGCCTGGCATGCTGCTGTTCATGGGCTCACCAAGAGTCAGACACGACTGAATGGCTAAACTGAGCTGAAAAAGAAGTGAGCTACCAAGCTATAGAAAGAAATGGAGGAAACTTCAATGCATATTCCTGAGTGAAAGAAACCAACCTGAAAAGGCTACATATTGTATGATTTCCATTCTGGAAAAGGCAAAACTACAGAGATAGTAAAAGACCCAGGGGAGAGCCGGAGGGAGGACTAGGTGGAGCACAGAGGAGATTTAAGGCAATAAAAATATTCTGTATGACATGATAATGGTAGATTAGATTATGCATTTGTCCAAACCCACAGAACGAATAACTCCAAGAGTGAACCCTAATGTAAACTACGGACTTAAAGTGCTGTGATGTGTTAGTGTAGGTTCATCAGTTTTAACAAATGTACCACTCTGGTGGGGGATGTTGTTAATGGGGGAGGCTGCACACGTGGGTGGGCAGGGGGAATATGGGAAATCTCTTCCCCTCGATTTTGCTGTGAATCTTACACTACTTTAAAATACAGTTTAACTTAAAGATAGAATAACCAAGTATGTAAATATGTAAGTGACAGTATAGGAAAGTGTATTTACCAGTAGGATTGGAGAAAGCGCAGCCTATGAAATGACACAGAAGAGTCTCCCAGAGGTTCCTATTAGTAGACTTTGAGTCAGAAAAGGTGAAAGAATTCTTTTCTGAAGATTAAATATTCTGTTGTGTAAACCAGTCATTTCTTTCGGTCCCCCAAACAATCTTGCTTAAACTCTAGGCAAAGAATAGCCGCAGCCTACAGCTCAGATATTACCTACAATTTCCTATTTGTCACTGTCGCAGCTCCTGGCCCTAATTGCTCCATCCTGTCTGATCAGAGTTCATTCTCGAGACAGCCTGACTTCTTAAGTGAATGTCCACGTTTACCCTGGAACAGCAGGCACTTCCTGGCAGGCTCCTTCCAGACAAGGAGCCTCTGTTCGCCTTGGGACTGGGGAGGAAACAGCCTCTGACTGTCCCAGCTGGTGAGTGAGGAGCCCCAGCCCTGAGACAGCAGACTTTACATACATATTTTTGAGCCGTGGATGGGAAGCAAACCAATAGGTTATGATGCCAACCTTTTAAAAAGGAGCACTCAGCAGTAGTGTTCACAGGCTAGCCTTTAGGACAACAGAAATGCCTATCTACCAGGAATTGCTTTTCAGTGGTAGAGAGTTTGCAAAGGTGCGTCCTCTCTGAATAAAGAGCTTCTGACAGGAGCTCGTGCTGAAAAAATGGTGGAGTCCGTCCATGGTTCTCTGCTACTTTGGAGGCAGTGTTTATATACAGCTTCAGGCCTTTAAAAACATTGTCTATAATTTTGAGACTAGTTTACTTGGCTTCTATTTTAAAAAAGAAAAAAAGAAGAAGAAGAAGAGGAAGAAGATAACTCGTGTTTCTGCCTGACTTTGGGGTTAGTAAATTGAATGTGGCGGGTTTGTGGTCTTTGGTCTGCTCAGCCAAATAGATTCAAATCCGCACTTTGAATCAGCTTTTGCCTGCCTTTGGGGGTCAAACTGAGGCCTTTTGTTAGGGGGCATCCTGAGTAGGGGGAGGGCCAAGGAGGTGGAGGAATGACAAGTATTATAGGATTGTAGGTGGCTATTGTCTCACAAGCAAGCTCCTACAACCAAATGCCTTTCTTTTTTGGTTGAGAGAAAGCTGGATGAAGCAGGAGAGTGAGCTCTGAGGGCTGGGGCGAAGGGAGGAGAGGTGAGAGGGGCAGTGTAGCCCCTGAGACCTGCCTACCCCTCTCTACTACAGCCCCACCCCCACCCCCTCACCCCGTCGCCTTTCTGCTGATCCAGAGAGGGACCACAGTGATGCGCTTTGCCGGTACAGAGCGCTAACTGGCAGTGGCCTGCTTGAGCTGAGCCTATTTTCTAAGCCACTCACTAATCAGAAGTGACTGAGGCTCTGAAGAGAATACAGCCCAGCCTGGGTTCCACCCTCCATGCTAATGAAGAAGGCAGTGAGGTGGATAATTAAGGGCAGTGATGTGAATAATTCCACACTGATAATCCAGAGGTAATGAAATGCATTATGAGTTTTGGGGACAGCAGATTTCCTTTACCAGCCGAGGCTGTTTCATGATAAAATGAGCTTGCTTTTTCTAAGCCCAGAGCAGCTGACTCTGGGAGGAGCCACCCTGGGATTCAGGATTCAGGCAGCCATTAAAAACAACGTTTAAGAAACCTGCATAGCCATACAAGGAGACGTGTGTGATGAGATTTTAAGTGAGAAAATGAAGAAGCGTGCAAAGTAAGTATTTTGGACAACCACAGCCAGGTACAAAACAAACAAAACTAATAATACCAAGCAAACCGTTACATGCAAAGAAGAAAGACTGAAAAGAAATACACCAGAATATTAACAATAGTTAATGTAAGTTAAGTAGTGGGACTGCAGAGATTGCTTTTATTCTTCTCTCTGTTAATTTTCTCTAAATTTTACATTAAGTTAAATTATTTCCTTAATGAAAAAAAGAAATACACTAAAAAAAAAAAAAAAAAAAGGTTTGGCAGAATTCTTCCCCAGAATCGACACTGAAGAATCAACTCTGATGCAAATTTTCTGACTAATGCGGATGGGTGTCCAGGCTAGAATTCACGGCACAAGCTGTTCCAGGTCCCGGCAGCCCTCTTCTGGATGAGAACATTTCCTCTGTCAAATTCGGACTGTGTGTGAATCTCCCTGGCCCTGCTTTCCGGAGAATCAAAGAGATGTTTTCAGTGGCACTGGCTCTTTGGCTACACAGTCTTGGTGTAACCAGTTCCTACCATACTTAGTGGAACCTCCTGCTGCTGCTGCTGCTGCTAAGTCACTTCAGTCGTGTCCAACTCTGTGCGACCCTATAGATGGCAACCTCGTCCCTGGGATTCTCCAGGCAAGAATTATGTTTCTTTCCCCAGTTTTCTGGTTTACAGACTCTTTTGGAAAATAACACTATCATAGTAAATGTATTTCTTATTTCACAAAGTCATGGGACCGTGGGTTTTATAGTAGGTATCCAGGAGATGACTCGTTATTCTTCACTCTTACTAATGAGACAGATGTGGGAGAGTTGGTAGCAAATTCTTCGTTTCATTGAGGTTTTTAATTAATGAAGAGGCTCTGACAGCCAAAAATAAAAGCCATACTTCCTTCTACAAATGTTTGGGTGTTAAAGTCCTCAGGGACCCTCTGAATACTCATTCTTACAATGTTGCTTTTGGCACTTATCTGCCGGATGTTTATGCTGCCATTGGCCAGGACCTTCTTCAGGGTGGGGTGGGTGCATTGCTGGAGAGTTAAGGTTCCACAGTCTGATGGAGTTGATTGCATTACTTAGTGCAATCTTATATCATCCAGATTTTTCAGTCTTGTCCTCTTAAGACTGAAATTTGTGCTAATGTATCATCATTTCATACAACCTGGAAAATGAGGACAAGGATACCTTTAGTTATTCAGAGAATTAAATGAAACGTGTGAAGTGATCAGCACATTGTTGAGCAGACAAATTCTGTACTGGACCCGTCAGTCAGGTGTGTGTGAGTTACGGTGCTCACGTGGAGGAAGCCGAAGTGCTTACAGGGCTCACAGCCCCTCCTGAGCACGGCCCTGTGGAGTGCTGTGAAGCACTTACGTACTTCCTTATGTAGTATGGAGGCTGTAACAGGGTTTTTAAATTTTCTTTTTTTTGGGTGGGGGGATAGTTTTTGAGGGATGATGATCCAAGAGCTTAGTGGGGAGAAATATAAACCTTTGGGTAAATAGAACACAAAGTTGAAAACAGTCATAAAGGGAAATTCTGAAACAGAAGCTTAAAGGGGCTTTACTGTTTCTTCTTTTGAAACACACCACTGAATAGTGTGTCTTCAGCATCCTGCAGCATCTCCCGGGACAGATTGAGGAGAAGGTTAGAAAAAGGCTCCAGTTCTTCCAAATTCGCTTTTTATGTGTTAATGTATTCTTGAGTGTGGGCTAAACCGCTTCAGTCATGTTTGATTGTTTGCGACCCAGGCTCCCCTGTCCATGGGATTCTCCCGGCAAGAATACTGAAGTGGGTTGCTGTACCCCTGTCTCCTGTATCTTTTGCATTGGTAGGCGGGTTCTTTATCACTAGTGCCACCTGGGAAGCCCATTAACGTCTTCTTAGTTAAATGCATTTACTGATATTTGCTTCTAAGAAGCACATTCCCCAAATTGACCATGAAAATAACACGTTTCCGGGAGCTCCCCACGCACTGGCTCCTGTCGCCTTCTGCTTGCTCAGCCCCAGACCCTCCAATTTCCTGGCACTCTACACCCTCAGCCACACTAACCCAGAAGCTGGAGGGGGGCGAAGTCGTGCTGGCTTTTCCTGCATTTTCCTGACTTTTGCTTGCAGGCCTGGCGACCCTGCTGGGTTGCAGGCCTGGCCCAGCTGCTCGCAGTGCAGGTCAAGATCACTGTGTCCTGATGGCCACTGCCTAGGTGTCTGGGGTGCAATGTTCTTCAGTCCCCAGGTGTGCAGTTCGCTTCTCCATACTGCCTGTTGGGAGGTTTGGAGTTCTGCAGATGAAACTTTCTATGTTTAAAAGTTTATATAAATTACATGAATTGTAATTTCCATATTAATAGAAGTGCAAATGAAACCTTCTGCCTAGGCCAAAAGAAATGCCTAAACAGCATTCCCTGGTGGCTCAATTGGTAAAGAATCCACCTGCAATGTGGGAGACCTGGATTTGATCCCTGGGTTGGAAAGATCCCGTGGAAAGGGAATGGCTACCCACTCCAGTATTCTGGCCTGGAGAATTCCATGGACTGTATAGTCCATGGGGTCGCAGAGTCGGACAGGACTGGATGACTTTCACTTTCACTTTCAAGCAACATTCCTCATTTGCTTAAGGCCGCTGAATGTCATGGATATCAATAACAATGAAAAAGCTAGTCTAAGGCAGGCGGAGGGAGCAAAGATTTCAGCATGATATTCTATAAGCCAAGACTGCAAACCACTCTCACTGTACAAAAGTTCTAATGACATACAGAGTTTTGTATAGGAAACTCTTGTGCTTCTGGTTGGCACATCATCTACTTATCAATATGTGAAATCAATACAGAGGTTTTTGAGAGGTTGTACAAACCATTGCATTTACAAAAATGGTACAGAAGTAAATTGGGTCAATGTACATCCACACTTCACTCACATCTTCAACAACAAAAATTGTCAACACTACACAACTAAGAACACTCGCTCCAACTGCAGCTGCTAAACCAGAATGGGCAAATATTGTCAAGTAACATTTACTGTTAAAGCAGAAACAGGGGACAGTGTAGCCTTGCCTGTGTTCCAAGTCATGTCCCCTTGTCTGCTGCTGTTTGGATCAGAGGAGACCACCAGACCTGAGCACGGTTCTTCTAGAGGCTAATTAATAGCTTATGAAGCTCTCCTCATCTCTGCCCATCTGGAGTATTGGCAGCTCCCTTTCTCAGTCAGCTCTCTCAGTGAGCTGGGACTCGGGATATTCTTGGAGGGTCAGTTAGCTGAAACAGTAGAGACCAAGTCAAAGGGGAACTAAGTCACTGAAAGGGCTATAGCTTTTGTCTGCTCAGCTTCTTTTCCTGTGCCCCCTTCTGGAAACAGGCCTCAGCCTTCTGGTCATAGCTAACCAAGCCGTGTCAGAGGTCTTTCTCAGCTTTTCCTAATTTAAGTTCTCTTCCTTCTCTGGGAAGGAGGTCCTATGGACCCTGGCTCTACAAGCAGATGCCTGCCAGACTGGTAACTTCAGTGAGAAGTGTTCAGATGGGGGAGAAAAAGTGGGGCTATCGAGAGTCTGTGACCAATGAGAAGGCATGTCTAAAGGCAATCAAATTAAAGAAGAATTGACACCAGACCACACCTGTCTTGGCTAACAAAATAAGTCGTATCTTTCCCCTCATTTTATTGAGACATATTTGACATACAGCACTGTCTAAGTTTGGGTTTTCATGGTGGCTCAATGATAAAGAATCCATTTAGAATGCAGGAGATGGTGGTTCTACCCCTGGGTCAGGAAGACCTCTGGAAGAGGGCATGGCAACCCACTCCAGTGTTCTTTTTTTCCCGCTGTGTCTCTGAGTCTGTTTCCTTTTTTTTTTTTTAATTGAAGGATAATTGCTTTATAGAATTTTGCTGTTTTCTGTCAAACCTCAACATGAATCAGCCATAGGTATACATATATCCCCTCCCTTTTGAAACTCCCTCCCATCTCCCTCCCCATGCCACCCCTCTAGGTTGATACAGAGCCCCTGTTTGAGTTTCCTGAGCCATACAGCAAATTCCTGTTGGCTATCTACTTTACATATGGTAATGTAAGTTTCCATGTTACTCTTTCCATACATCTCACCCTCTCCTCCCCTCTCCCCATATCCATTTCTCTGTTCTCTATGTGTTTCTCCATTGTTGCCCTGTGAATAAATTCTTCAGTACCATTTTTCTAAATTCCATATATATGCGTTAGAATATGGTATTTATCTTTTTCTTTCTGACTCACTTCACTCTGTATAATAGGTTTTAGGTTCATCCACCTCATTAGAACTGACTCAAATGCATTCCTTTTCATGGCTGAGTAATATTCCATTGTGTATATGTACCGCAACTTCCTTATCCATTCATCTGTTGCTTTCATGGTCTAGCTACTGTAAACAGTGCTTCAGTGAACAATGGGATACCTGTATGTCTTTCAGTTTTGGTTTCCTCAAGATATATGCCTAGGATTGGGATTGCTGGGTCATATGGCATTTGGTCCCATCACTCCATGGGAAATAGATGGAGAAACAGTGGAAACAGTGTCAGACATTATTTTTGGGGCTCCAAAATCACTGCAGATGGTGCCTGCAGCCATGAAATTAAAAGACGCTTACTCCTTGGAAGAAAAGTTATGACCAATCTAGATAGCGTATTCAAAAGCAGAGACATTACTTTGCCGACTAAGGTCCATCTAGTCAAGGCTATGGTTTTTCCTGTGTTCATGTATGGATGTGAGAGTTGGACTGTAAAGAAGGCTGAGCGCCAAAGAATTGATGCTTTTGAACTGTGGTGTTGGAGAAGATTCTTGAGAGTCCCTTGGACTGAAAGGAGATCCAACCAGTCCATTCTGAAGGAGATCAACCCTGGAATTTCTTTGGAAGGAATGATGCTAAAGCTGAAACTCCAGTACTTTGGCCACCTCATGCGAAGAGTTGACTCATTGGAAAAGACTTTGATGCTAGGAGGGATTGAGGGCAGGAGAAGAAGGGGACGACAGAGGATGAGATAGCTGGATGGCATCACTGACTCGATGGATGCTAGTCTGAGTGAACTCTGGGAGTTGGTGATGGACAGGGAGGCCTGGAGTGCTGCGACTCATGGGGTCACAAAGAGTCGGACACGACTGAGCGACTGAACTGAACTGAACTGATGGTAATTTTATTCCTAGTTTTTTAAGGAATCTCCATACTGTCTTCCATAGTGGCTGTATTAATTTACATTCCCACCAACAGTGCAAGAGTGTTCTCTTTTCTCCACACCCTCTCCAGTATTTTATTGTTTGTAGATTTTTTTGATGAGGGCCATTCTGACCAATGTGAGTTGATATCTCATTGTAGTTTTGATTTGCATTTCTCTAATAATGAGCAATGTTGAGCATCTTTTCATGTGTTTGTTAGCCATCTGTATGTCTTCTTTGGAGAAACGTCTGTTTATGTCTTTTCCCCACTTTATGATTGGGTTGTTTGTTTTTCTAATATTGAGTTGTGTAAGCTGCTTGCTTGTATGTTTTAGAAATAAATCTTTTGTCAGTTGTTTCATTTGCTATTATTTTCTCCCATTCTGAGGGTTGTCTTTTCACCTTGCTTATAGTTTCCTTTGCTGTGCAAAAGCTTTTAAGTTTAATCGGGTCCCACTTGTTTACTTCTGTTTTTATTTCCATTACTCTAGGAGGTGGGTCATAGAAGATCTTGCTTTGATTTATGTCATCAAGTGTTCTGCCTATGTTTTCCTCTAAGAGTTTTATAGTTTCTGGTCTTACATTTAGGTCTTTAATCCATTTTATCTTTTTTATGGTGTTAGGAATGTTCTAGTTTCCTTATTTTACATGTAGCTGTCCAGTTTTCCCAGCACCATTTATTGAAGAAGGTGTCTTTGCCCCATTGTATATTCTTGCCTCCTTTGTCAAAAATAAGGTACCCATAGGTGCATGGGTTTATTTCTGGGCTTTCAATCTTGTTCCATTGGTCTATGTTTCTGTTTTTGTGCTAGTACCATACTGTCTTGATGACTGTAGCTTTGTAGTATAATCTGAAGTCAGGAAGGTTGATTCCTCCAGCTCCATTCTTCTTTCTTAAGACTGCTTTGGCTATTTGGGGTCTTTTGTGTTTCCATATGAATTGTGAAATTTTTTGTTCTAGTTCTGTGAAAAATGCCATTGGTAATTTGACAGGAATAGCATTAAATCTGCAGATTGCATTTGGTAGTAGTCATTTTCACAATATTGATTCTTCCTATCCAGGAACATGGAATCTCTCTCCATCTGTTTATGTTGTCTTTGATTTCTTTCATTGTTGCTGCTGCTGCTGCTAAGTCACTTCAGTCATATCCGACTCTGTGCCACCCCATAGATGGCAGCCCACCAGGCTCCACTGTCCCTGGGATTCTCCAGGCAAGAACACTGGAGTGGGTTGCCATTTCCTTCTCCAATGCATGAAAGTAAAAAATGAAAGTGAAGTCACTCAGTTGTGTCTGACTCTTTGTGACCCCATGGACTGCAGCCTACCAGGCTCCTCTGTCCATGGGATTTTCCAGGCAAGAGTATTGGAGTAGGTTGCCATTGCCTTTTCCTTTCTTTCATTAGTGGCTTATAATTTTCTGTGTACAGTTCTTTCGTCTCCTTAGGTAGGTTTATTCCTAGATACTTAATTCTTTTTGTTGCAATGGTGAATGGGATTGATTCCTTAATTTCTTATTCTGATTTTTCATCGTTAGAGTATACAAATGTAAGTGATTTCTGTGTATTGATTTTGTATCCTGCAACTTTGTTAAATTCACTGATTAGTTCTAGTAGTTTTCTGATACTATCTTTAGGGTTTTCTATGAACAGTGCCATGTCTTCTGCAAACTGAGAACTTTACTTCTTCTTTTCCAATCTGAATTCCTTTTATTTCTTTTTTCTTCTCTGATTGTTGTAGCTAGGACTTCCAGAACTATGTGGAATAATAGTGGTGAAAGTGGACACCTTTGTTTTGTTCCTGATCTTAGGAGGGAATGCTTTCAGTTTTTCACTGTTGAGAATAATGTTTGCTATAGGCTTATCATATATGGCCTTTACTATGTTGAGGTAGGTTCCTTCTATGCCCATTTTTTGAAGCGTTTTAATCATAAATGGGTGATTAATTTTGTCAAAGGCTTTTTCTGCATCTATTGAGATTATCATATGGTTTTTATCTTTCAATTGTTCATATGGTGTATCACATTGATTTGCATATATTGAAGGATCCTTGCATCCCTGAAATAACCCAACTTGATCATTGTGTATGAGCTTTTTGTTGTGTTGCTGAATTCTGTTAAATTTTGTTGAGGATTTTTGCATTTATGTTCATCAATGATATTGGCCTATAGTTTTCTTTTTTTGTGTTGTCTTTGTTTGGTTTTGGTATCAGGGTGATGGTGGCCTCGTAGAATGAGTTTGGAAATGTTTCTTCCCCTGAAATTTTTTGAAAGAGTTTTAGAAGGATAGGCATTAGCCCTTCTCTAAATGTTTGATAGAATTCTCCTATGAAACTGTCTAGGTCTGGGCTTTTATTTTTGGGAGATTTTTGATCACAGCTTCAATTCAGTGCTTGTAATTGGGTTGTTCATAATTTCTATTTCTTCCTGGTTCAGTCTTGGAAGATAGAACTTTTGTAAGAATCTGTCCATTTTTTCCAGGTTATCTGTTTTATTGCTATATAGTTTTTTGTAATAGTCTCTTTTAATCCTTTTCTTCCTGCATTGTCTGTTGTAACCTCTCCTTTTCATTTGTAATTTTGTTGATTTGATTTTTCTCTTTTTTTCTTGATGAGTCTGGCTAAAGGTTTGTCAATTTTGTTTATCTTCTCAAAGAACCAGCTTTTGGGTTTACTAATCTTTACTATTGTTTCTTTCACTTTTTAAAATTTATTTCTGCTCAGATCTTTATGATTTCTTCCCTTCTACTAATTTGGTCGGGGGGAGGGGTGTGGTTTGTTCTTTTCCCAGTTATTTTAGGTGTAAAGTTAGGTTGTCTATTCAATGTTTTTCTTGTTTCTTGGGGTAGGATTGTATTGCTATAAACTTCCATCTTAGAACTGCTTTTGCTGCTTTCCATACATTTTGAGTTGTTGCTTTTTCATTGTCATTTCAGTACCCTGTTGGTTATTTAGAAATGTGTTGTTTAATCTCCATGTGTTTGTGTTTCTTACAATTTTTTCCTTGTAAATGATATCTAGTCTCATAGCATTGTGGTTGGAGAAGATGCTTGATACCATTTCAATTTTCTTAAATTTACTGAACTTTGATTTGTGACCCCAGATGTGGTCTATCCTGAAGAATATTCCAATTGCACTTGAGAAGAATGTATATTCTTCTGCATTTGGATGGAATGTCTTGAAGCTATCAATGAGATCCATCACATCTAATGTATCGTTTAAGACTTGTGTTTCCTTATTAATTTTCCATTTTGATGATCTGTCCATTGGTGTGAGTGGGGTGTTAAAGTCTCCTACTATTATTGTGTTACTGTCAGTTTCTCTTTTTATGTCTGTTAGTGTTTGTCTTATGAATTGAGGTGCTCCTATGTTGCTGCTGTGGCTGCTAAGTCACTTCAGTCTTGTCTGACTCTGTGAGACCCCATAGATGGCAGCCCACCAGGCTCCACTGTCCCTGGGATTCTCCAGGCAAGAACACTGGAGTGGGTTGCCATTTCCTTCTCCAATGCATGAAAGTGAAAAGTGAAAGTGAAGTCACTCAGTTGTGTCCAACTCAGCAACCCCATGGACTGCAGCCTACCAGGCCCCTCTGCCCATGGGAGTTTCCAGACAAGAGTACCAGAGTGGGTTGCCATTGCCTTCTCCTGCTCCTGTGTTGGGTACATAGATATTTACAATTGTTATGTCTTCCTCTTGGTTTGATCCCTTGATCATTATGTAGTGACCTTCCTTATCTCTTGTAATCTTCTTTAAGTTCTATTTTTCTGATATGAGGATTACTACTCCAGCTTTCTTTTGCCTCCCATTTGCATCAGATATATTTTTCCAGCCTCTCATTTTCAGTCTATATGTGTCTTGAGGTCTGAAGTGGGTTTCTTGTAGACAGCATATATAAGGGTCTTGTTTTTATATCCATTCAGCCAGTCTGTGTCTTTTGGTTGGAGCATTTAATTCATTTACATTTATAGTAATTATTGATACATATGTTCCTATTGCCATTTTCTTAATTGTTTGGGGTTGATTTTGTAGATCTTTTTTCTTCTGTTGTATTTCTTGACTATATAAGTCCATTTAACGTTTGTTGTAAGCTGGTTTGATGGTACTGAATTCTCTTAATTTTTGCTTGTCTGAAAAGCTTTTTATTTCTCCATCAATTTTGAATGAGATCCTTGCCATATACAGTAATCTTGGTTGTAGATTTTGCCCTTTCAGCACTTTAAATATATCCTGCCATTCCCTTCTGGCCTGCAGAGTTTCTGCTGGAAGATCAGCTGTTAAGTGTATGGGGTTTCCCTTATATGTTACTTATTGCTTCTCCATTGCTGCTTTTAATTTTCCTTTGTGTTTAGTCTTTGTTAATTCTATTAGTATGTGTCTTGGTGTGTTTCTCCTTGGGTTTATCCTGTATGGGACTCTTGGTGCCTCTTGGACTTCATTGATTATTTCCTTCTCCATGTTGGGGAAATTTTCAACCATAATCTCTTCAAAAATTTTCTCATACCCTTTTTTTCTCTCTCTCTTCTTCTTCTGGAATCCTTATAATTCGAATGTTGGTGCATTTGATATAGCCCCAGAGGTCTCTGAGACTATCCTCAGCTCTTTTCATTCTTTGTAATTTATTCTGCTCTTCAGAAGTTATTTCCACCCTTTTCTCTTCCAGCTCACTGATTCATTTTTCTGCTTTAGATATTCTGCTATTGATTCCTTTTAGAGTATTTTTAATTCCAGTAATTGTGTTGTTTGTCTCTGTATGTTTATTCTTTAATTCTTCTAGGTCTTTGTTAATTGATTCTTATATTGTCTCCATTTTGTTTTCAAGGTTTTGATCATCTTTACTATCATTATTCTGAATGCCTTTTCAGGTGGTTTACCTATTTCCTCTTCATTTATTTGGACTTCTGTGTTTCTAGTTTGTTCCTTCATTTGTGCAGCATTTCTCTGTCTTTTCATTATTATTATTTTTTAAAGTTATTGTGTTTGAGGCCTCCTTTCCCAAGCTTCAAGGAAAATTGAATTCTTTCCTTGAAGAAGGTTGAATTTCTTCCTTTTGGTTTCTGCCCTCCTAAGACTGGTTCAGTGGTTTGTGTGAGCTTCATTTAGGGTGAGATCTGTGCTGAATTTTTGTTTGTTGGTTTTTCCTCTGATGGGCAACGCTGAGTGAGGTGGTAATCCTGTCTACTGATGATTTGGTTTGTATTTTTGTTTTGTTTGTTGTTTAGATGAGGTGTCCTGCACAGGTGATTGGGTGATGTTTTCAAGTGGTTTCCTTTTTGTGAGCTCTTACTATTTGATACTCCTAGGGTTAAGTGAGTGAGTGAAGTCGCTCAATCATGTCCGACTCTTTGCGACCCCATGGACTGTAGCCTACTAGGCTCCTCCATCCATGGAATTTTCAGGCAAGAGTACCAGAGTGGGTTGCCATAGTTCTCTGGTAGTCTAGGTCTTGGGGTCAGTGCTCCTACTCCAAAGGCTCAGGGCTTGATCTCTGGTGAGGAATGAAAATTCCACAAGTGGTTTGTTATGGCATTAAGAGAGATTAAAACAAATATCCCAAACAAGAAACCAAAGATGAACCCCCAAAAATGGCTGTTACAAAATCAGGCAAATAATAATTAAAATAATGGAATGTACACATATGCATATACACCCATGAGCAAAGTGAAAACAGGCCACCAAAAATAAAGTACAGCAGATTGACCCAGCAGAAAAGGAAATCAAAAATTACATTCATCAGTTAAGAACAAAACTAACTTAAACACAAACTGGAAAACAAAACTAAAGCAAGGTGCCAAGTGGGGAATAAAGAAATAAAATCAAAACTAACAAATATGTTGAAAGGAAAGGAAAGAAAGAATAGGTATGCAAAGTTAAATAGAGGTAGATGAAGAAGATTGATAGACAGTAAAGATTAATTGCAAGGGGAAAAGAACAGTAGGAAAGGCAAACAAAGAAATAAACGTAGAAACATATGATAGGTTTTTAAAAAATTAAACTTATAAAAAGAGACAAGAAAAAAGGAAGAAGAAAGGAAAAAGGAAAAAAAAAAAAAGGAAAACTCCATAGAACTGCAAAAGCCCAACATAGAGGCAGAGGTTTATAATAACAATAGAAAATGTGACTTTCTATTGTTAGAAATATACACATATATGCCCATAATCAAAATCAAAACAGTCCAACAAAAATAAAGTACAATAGATTGACCTGGCAAACAAAGGAAATCAAAAATTATATCTATCAGAACAAAACTAATTAAAGCACAAACTGGAAAACCAAACTAAAGCAAGGTGCCAATTGGGGAATAAAGCAATGAAAATGAAACTAACAAATATGTTGAGAGGAAAGGAGAGAAAGAAGAGAAAGAAAGAAAAGATATGCAAAGTTAAATAAAGGTAGATAAAAAACATTTATACGTGTTAAAGATTAAGTGCAAGGGGAAAAGAATAGTAGGAAAAGCACACAAAGGAATAAATGTAGAAAAAATAATATTAGGTTTAAAAAATTAAAATTAAGAAAAGAGAAAAGGAAAAAAAAAGAGAGAAAACTCCACAGAAATGCAAAACCCTTAATGTAGGGGCAGAGGTTTGTGACAACGATAAAAAATGTGACTGGGAAAAAAAAGAGCTCAAAAGCTTAATTGGATTTCTTAGTGCCAATAAAATCAACAGAGGGGGAGAAAGGAAATAAAGAAAAAGAAAGAAAAATCCAAAATAATCTACAGAACGAGTCAAAAATTAAGAATAATAAATGTTTTTCTTGAGTCACTGCTGTCAGAGTCCTTTCCCTTGCTGGGAGTCACAGTCCCCCTCACCTCCCTAGGATGCCCTCCATCACTGTGCTGATCTCTGGACCTGCTGTGGGGCAGCTCAGATTCTAATCTGGTCCTACTCCTGTGTGTTCTTGCTTCCAGTGTCCGCAGCTATCAGAGCTAGTGTGTTTTCTTTTGGGGAGCTGTCAATGGCCTTTTATATATTCCGTTGACACAGAGTCTGCTTAGGTAATCGTGTGGATTTAATTTGTACAGCTGGTGGAAGGTTTTGGGGCTTCTTCCTTAGCCACACTGCCCCTGGGTTTCAATTGTGGCTTTATTTCCACCTCTACACGTGGGTTGTCCACTGGGGTTTAGTTTCTGAGGCTGCCCTGGAGGGCTTGGGTTTGCCCCTGTAAGGGCCAGGTGTGGAGGTGGTGCAGCTGCTTGGGTCACAGGGGTTCTGGCAGCACCAGGTACTCAGGGGATTTGGTGGCTAGGGCAGCAGGAAATATAGCGCTCTAGAAAGCTATGGCAAACAGTACTGGCCAAAACGCTCCAGTATGCTTGCCTGGAGAAACCCCCTCTCTGACAGAGAAGCCTGGCAGGCCACAGTCTACATTGCTGCAAAGAGTAAGACACTACTGAAGCAACCCTGTGTGCATAGTGCAAGATTTTTATTTTGCCTGTGGCAGCTCTGCCCCAGTGAGAGTTAAGTGTGAAAGTGGCGTGGCTGCTTGGCTTACGGGGACCCTGGCAGCATCAAGTGTGCAGGGACACAAACTGCCTCTGACACAGGAGTTATGGCTCTCAGTTCAGTTCAGTTCAGTCACACAGTCATGTCCGACTCTTTGTGACCCCATGGACTGCAGCACGCCAGGCCTCCCGTCCATCATCAACTCCTGGAGTTCACTCAAACTCATATCCATTGAGTCAGTGATGCCATACAACTGTCTCATCCTCTGTCGTCTCCTCTTTCCGCCTTCAATCTTTCCCAGCATCAGGGTCTTTTCAAATGAGTCAGTTCTTCACATCAGGTAGCCAAAGTATTGGAGCTTCAGCTTCAGCATCAGTCCTTCAATGAATATTCAGGTCTGATTTCCTTTAGGATGGACTGGTTGGATCTCCTTGCAGTACAAGGGACTTTCAAGAGTCTTCTCCAACACCACAGTTCAAAAGCATCAGTTCTTTGGTGTTCAGCTTTCTTTATAGCCCAACTCTCAGATCCATACATGACTACTGGAAAATACATAAATTTGACTAGATGGGCATTAGTAACGTCTCTGCTTTTTAATAGGCTGTCTAGGTTGGTCATAGCTTTTCTTCCAAGGAGCAAGTGTCTTTTAACTTCATGGCTGCAGTCACCATTGCAGTGATTTTAGAGCCCCAGAAAATAAAGTCTGTCACCATCAGTCTTTTTGAGCCTCTTGTAGCTGGCAATCAGAAGGCCTTTTGACCAGGCTTTCTCTGTAGCTCTGCCTGTTCCAGCACATAGAGGGCTACCTTGCCTGGGGTCCTTCTCTGTTGTTTGACTTGTCAGTCACATAGAGGGCCCCTTGGCTGGGATTCTACTCCATGAATCAGTGCATCAGGCACTGAAAGGAGCACCCTGGGTGTAGTCCTACTCTGTAGTTTGGTGCGTCAGGCATTTGATGGGCCGGTTGCTTTATTGTTCAGCTGCCGATGCTGGTGTGTGGGGAGAGAGAGGCTATGGTAATGGCTTCACCTGCTACACGTGACTCAGCAGTGTCACCTTGCTTCCATGGCTGCCTAGCTTGCCTCCACCAGCATTTCCCACCATGATCTCCTCCCTCACATCCCCTAATCCATCTCTCCAAAGTCAACATTAGCTCTTGCCCTGGGATTGCTCCACAATCCCTTAACTCCAGCTCCCAGCCTGTCTGGGGTCTATATGGCTGCAGCAAGGACTGATTCTCATTCCATTTAGGCTGCCACGGATCAGCTGTTTCACTCTCAGCCTTAAATGGTTCTCCTTTGACTCAGACAATTGCTCTGCTGTGGGGATCAGATTCCTGCTTCAGTTCCCGACCCACGGAGGACAGGTCCAGTCCTACTAACACTCCTGATTTTCCTCCTAGTTCCTTCGTCCTACCAAGGTTTGCGTGGTTTTTATATATTCTTTTCCACTGGTCAGGTACTCCTTCCACCCTTAGCTGGTGTTTTGCATGCACTCCTGTGTCTGAAGGTGTATTCCTGATATATCCATGGAGAGAGATGTACTCCACGTCCACCTACTCCTCTGCCATCTTGTTCTCCCATTCCAGTGTTCTTGCCTGGAAAATCTCATGGACAGAGGAGCCTGGCAAGTTACAGTCCATGGGGTTGCAAAGAGTGAACATGACTTAGCAGCTAAACAACAACAAACAACTAAGTTTAAGGCATAAAGCATAATGATTTGACTTACGTGTATTGTAAATAAAGGAGGTCTTAACATGGCCCTTGCTGGGGATTTACTGCCCCAGATAATGTCAGCTCAGAAGCCCAGGTCTCATTCACTCACCCTATAGATGGACTTTCTCCAAGAAGTGGCCATTGTGGAGGATGTCATGGGCCAAATATTTGCATCCCCCTCAAGTTCATAAGCTGAAATTCTAACGATCAGGTTGGTGCTATTAGGAGACTGGGCTCTGCAAGGTGATCAGGTCATGAGGATAGAGTCCTCATGACTGGGATTAATATCCTTTTAAAAGAGGCCTCAGGGAGCTCCCTCAACCCTTCCACCATATGAGGATATGATGGGAAAGTATCATCCATGAACCAGGAAGTGAACCCTACTAGACAGGACCTGCCAGCATCTTGCTCTACTTGAACTTTCCAGTCTCCAGAACTGTGAGAAATACATTTCTGGTGTTTATAAATTATTCAGTTTATGGTATTTTGTTATGGCAGCCCGAATGAACCAAGACAGAGTAGTTACTCTGTGTTTGGTGACTGGCAGTCTAAGTATTAAAGATGAAAATCCTAAAGGCATAGAAATATTTAACCGAATAAAAGAGATAAAACCTCTGTAAATTAATAAATTATAAGGCAAAAGAGAGACTAAGAAAGTGCTTGCAATACACATTTTTTGGGTGCTGCCAACTCTAGCTGAGCATTAATGCCACAGGCCATTTCTCTTTCCTTCTGTGGTTTGTTAACTTACTCAGGCTGGCAGATACACACAACGCTCTCTGTGAGGTAACAGAGATCTATTAGCCTGTGGGTCGTCTGTTCTGCTTCATCTGAACAACTAATCCCCCAAATCGGTTCGGTTCTAAGACTGAGAGGGGAAGTTAAATGTTTCGTTTTTGAACTTTTAATTGTCATTTCTACATGGTATCTCCAAAGGGAACTCTTAGATATTTTGAGGTGAACTTTGAAAACTTAAAGTTCTCCAATATTTGATCTTCTTGGGATATAACAACAAAACACCACTGAATGATGACATCATCTCTGAGCCCCTGGCTCTGAGTCATATAGGATTGGAAGGCTCATGATACTTTCATGCAAAAATGAATGCTTCTGTGTAAGAAATACATAGTATAAGTGAGCTCAGTTCAGAGAAAACTCTCACATTTCCTGCTTCTCTTGGTACTATCTTCTATCCTGTGAGAATTAAGTAAAGTACCTGGGTTTTAAACCAGCAGCACCATTTCCCAGCTATGATTTCCTTTGTGACCCAGTAAACCCCCTAACTTATACATCTACTTCATAAAATTAAAAATACTTATTAATATCAAACAATAGAAGCCATTGTTTTTCTTTTGAATGCACTGGACTTCGTAACCTCATCCATAATATCACAGACCTTGAACAACTTTGGAAAATAAGCTGTGAATGGGATGTTGGAAACACAGTTTTAAGGAAAGATAGAAGTAGAATATATACTCACAGAGATAATCCCACTAATAGGGATTGCCTATTGGGGTACGCTTAAAACATAGATATTTTAGAGACATAAGACAAGAAAATTTGTGGAACAGCAGGGGAAATCATCACTTTTTTTTTTTTACAGATAAGGTAGGGCTAATTCATGTTGGAACTCTTAGGAGGATCCCCTTTGGTTATGGGGACCCTAATGTCAGCATTCAAGAAAATACCTGAGAAGGGGAAAGGAGATTAAATCACAAAGGGGAAAAGAAAACCATGATTCTAATCATCTTGTTGCATAATAAGCCACATGAGAAGTTCGTGACATAGCACATCAATTCATTATTATTTCTCATGGTCCTTTGGGTTGACATGGCTGGAAGAGTTAGGGGCAGAGGGGCATTGCTGTCCAGGCGACCTCTCTACATGACAGGTTGGACTTCCTCACAGCCTGGTAATCTCAGGCTAGCCTGATACATATATATTTTTTACATGATGGCCAACTTCTGCCTGAGCAAGTGTGCCAAGAGGCCAAGGTAGAAGTTGTCAGTCCTGCTGAAGACTGGGTCCAAACCAGCATAGTATCTCTCTGCCATTCTGTGTTGGTCAATGGCTAGTCACAGGTCAGCCTAAACTTAAGAGGAGGGGAATTTAATCTCACTTGGATGGAAACAGTGTCAAAGAATTTCTTACCGTATTTAATCCACCACCACCATCAAGATGGTCTTGAAGGATGAAAGAAGATCCAAATTAGAGCCTGAAGGAACTAAGTAGAAAGGATGGCTTTTCCCTCCCACCTACTGAGGACGAGGGTATGTAGTTGTGATTTCAATAATAGGGGAGGGAGATAAGAAATTTGGAGATGTTTCAGAGAGATGAGGACCCCACAGCAATGATTTAAATGCTGAAAAGTGAGATCTGTAAAAGGGATTAAATGACATCAGATTGATTTGGCCTCAAGCAGGGAAGACTGAGGAGTAACTGAATAATCATCTTCAAATATATGAGGGTTATTACAAAAAAGATGCATGAGCACTGAAAGTTGAGCAAAATGGGACTGGGTTGAAAACACTAATGATTTCCCCACCAAGAAGTGGGTATTTTGGGGACCTGGAAGGAAATCTGCTTCCTGAAGCTATTTAAGGAGAACACATTATATAAGCCTGTAAAAAAATTAGGATTAGTTATACTGAAGATGAGCTTCCCACATAGCACTAGTTTAAAGAACCCGCCTGCCAATGCAGGAGACATAAGAGATGTGGCTTCCATCCCTGGGTCAGGAAGATCCCCTGGAGAAGGGCATGGCAACCCACTCCAGTACTGTTCCCTGGAGATGCCTATGGACAGAGGAGCCTGGCAGGTTACGATCCAAGGGTCACAAAGAATCAGAGACAACTGAAGTGACTTAGCATGCATGCACACACGCATACTGAAGACAGAAATATTAGACCAGACCTTTTTTTCTCTTTGTAGAAGAGCTGTTTTTTCAAGAGAAACCTTGCATGAAACGTGATGCTGTTTGTGTTAAGCCAATGGTATGGCCCTAGTGACGTTTACTCTCTTTCCAACACTTAGTATCCCAGGTGGCCCTAAGGTCACCATATGAGACACAAGGACACTGTTAAAATTTGTTTGAAAATAACTAAAACCAATAAACAGCTTTCTAACTTTCTACAGAAAGTTATGGGTGCGTGGAGATCTTTTTAAATGGCAGTTCAGCCTTGAGGATTTTGTGAAGAAAGTGTGCTCTTTCCTTGGTCCAGGTTTTCGTTTTGTTTTGTTTTGACTGTGCTGGATCTTCGTTGCTTCATGGCTTTTCTCTAGTTGCGGCTACTCTCTAGTTGCAGTGCATGGCTACTCATTACAGTGGCTTCTCTGGTGGAGCACAGGCACTAGAATGCAAGCTTAATGGCTGTGGCGCTGGGCCTAGATGCTCCTCAGCATATTTGATCTTCCCAGATACGGACTAAACCCATGTCTCCTGCAGTGGCAGGTAGTTTCTTTACCACTGAGCCACCAGGAAGCCCCAGCTTGCTTTAAATTTGTGAAGCAGTGTCATTTCTGAGCTCAAGTCCTATCTTTCAGTGTATTGTCAAATGGCGCTCTTGTATCCACTCTCTTAGTAACATATTTCTTACTAACATATTTGTAACATATTTGTTACTAAGTGTACCAATGTCTAAGGGGAAAAACAGATGAAAATTTTAATTTTTTGGTAAATTTATTTAATTTGCTTAAATAAAATTCCAGTAAATGAAATTAGCCGTTTTACTTCCTTAATGGTCAATGAAATTAAGTGTTTACTTTATTAACTCTTTAAAAACATTCTTTACAAAAGGAGAACATCTTATAACCACCAAGACTTTCATCCTAATGTTACTTCATCAATAATCATTTACTTTGGGATTCTCTCTATACAAAAAGAACAAAATGTATTCTGGCACCCCTTTAACACACATGTATTATTATGGCTTAATAATTTATAAAGTTTACATGAAATTTTTAAATATATGAAGATTTCATGGTTGACAACTTCTAGCTTCATGATGGCGAACTGATCACCTGCCCTTCACACCAAGGCCATGTAATTGGTAAAAATATTTTTAAATGCACACAACTGTAGTAAAAGTCAAGCACAGCCTTCAACTTAGGATGATTCAACTTATGATTTTTAAAGTTTAGTATGGTGTTGAAGTGATAATGCATTCAACAGAAATCGTACTTTGAATTTTGATCTTTTCCTGGGTGATAGGTGGTACAGTCTTATTTCATGTTGCTGGGCAAGGCAGCAAGTCACAGCTCCGAGTCAGCCACATCATTATGAGAGTAAACAACTGACACACTGTTTATAACATTTCTATACCCAGGTTGCCATTCTGTTTTTCACTGTCAGTACAGTATTCAATA
This sequence comes from Nanger dama, assembly GCA_917880005.1. Taxonomy (NCBI): domain Eukaryota; kingdom Metazoa; phylum Chordata; class Mammalia; order Artiodactyla; family Bovidae; genus Nanger; species Nanger dama. The sequence goes on from CAKJTW010000001.1 coordinate 48,411,868, forward strand.
AACTACATGAGATGTGTTAGATGATTTTGCCCAATCAGGATAAAAGAAGTGTTCTGAGCACAGTTAAGATTGGCTACGCTAAGATAAGATGTTCTTGTAGGTTAGTTTTATTAACTGCAACATCACACACAACTACTGAACGGCATCAATAGTCACATCACATCAGTCACTACTGAATGGCAGCAACAATATAACAATAGTTTTAACTTATGATGGGCTTATTGGGATATAATCTCATCATAAACTAAGGAAGATCTATACAGTCAGATTGTATTTAAAAATATACCTACATTTTTACAAGAAATATCTGAAAGTAAAATAACACAGAACAGTTGAAAATAACAGGAATGCAGTGGCCATTATGGAAAACAACATGAAAATTTTTCAAAAAATTAAAAATACAACTACCATATGGTCTAATGCTTTCATGCCTCATGATATTATCAGAAGGAAACAAAAAACTATAGAAAATACATAAGTACCCCTATGTTCACTGTAGCATTATTTAATAGCCAAAATATGAAAGCAACGTAAGTGCCCGTTAGTAGATGAATGGGTAAGGAAAACCTGGTATATACATATATAATGGAATATTACTTGCCATGAAAAAGAATGAAACCTTGCCATTTCTGACAACATGAATGGAGCTAGAGAATGTTATACTAAGTGAAATAAGTCAGATACAGAGACAAATATTTTTACTTACATGTGGAACAAAGAAGAACAAATGAAAAACATAACAAAATATAAATACAATTACAGATACAGAAAACAGGTGGCTGCCACAGAAGAGGCAGAGGGAGGGAAGAAAGGCTGAGAGAGATTCAGTATCAGTTCAGCCACTCAGTTGTATCTAATTCTTTGCAGCCCCATGAACTGTAGCACACCAGGCCTCCCTGTCCATCACCAACTCCTGGAGCTTGCTCAAACTCATGTCAGTTGAGTCAGTGATGACATCCAACCATCTCATCCTCTGTTGTCCCCTTCTCCTCCTCCCTTCAATCTTGCCAAGCATCAGGGTCTTTTCAAATAAGTCAGTTTTTAGCATCAGGTGGCCAAAGTATTGGAGTTTCAGCTTCAGCATCAGTCCTTCCAGTGAATATTCAGGACTGATATCCTTCAGGATTGCCTGGTTGAATCTCCTTGCAGTCCAAGGGACTCTCAAGAGTCTTTTCCAACACAATAGGTCAAAAGCATAAATTCTTCAGTGCTCACCCTTCTTTACAGTCCAACTCTCACATCTGTGCATGGCTACTGGAAAGACCATAGTTTTGACCAGATGGACCTTTGTTGGCAAAGTAATGACTCTTCTTTTTAATATACTGTCTAGGTTGGTTATAGGTTTTTCTTCCAAGGAGCCAAGTGTCTTTTAATTTCATGGCTGTAGTCAGCATCTGCAGTGATTTTGGAGCCCCCAAAATAAAGTCTGTTACTGTTTCCATTGTTTCCCCATCTATTTGCCATGAAATGATGGAACTGAAAGACATGATCTTAGTTTTCTCAATGTTGAGTTTTAAACCAACTTTTTCACTCTCCCCTTTCACTTTCATCAAGAGACTGTTTAGTCCTTCTTTGTTTTCTGCCATAAGGATGGTGTCATCTGCATATCTGAGGTTATTGATATTTCTCCCCTGCAGTCTTGATTCCAGCTTGTACTTCATCCAGCCCAGCATTTCTCATGATGTACTCTGCATATAAGTTAAATAAGCAAAGTACAGCTTTGACATACTCCTTTCCCAATTTGGAACCAGTCTGTTGTTCCATGTAAGGTTCTAACTGTTGCTTCTTGACCTGCGTACAGATTTCTCAGGAGGACAGTAAGGTGGTCTGGTATTCCCATCTCTTGAAGAATTTTCCATAGTTTGTTGTGTCCACATAGTGAAAGGCTTTGGCATAGTCAATAAAGCAGAAGTAGATGTTTTTCTGGAACTCTCTTGCTTTTTTGATGATTCAATGAATGTTGGCAATTTGATCTCTGGTTCCTCTGCCTTTTCTAAATCCAGCTTGAACATCTGGAAGTTCATCGTTCATGTATTGTTGAAGCCTCTCTTGAAGAATTTTGAGCATTACTTTGTTAGAGTATGAGATGAGTGCAATTGTATGGTAGCCTGAGCATTCCTTGGCAGTTTGAGATCATAGATGTTCACTAATCTTAAGGTGAGGACCACTTCATGATATCAGTTCAGTTCAGTTCAGTAGCTCAGTCATGTCCGATCTTTGCAACCCCATGAATTGCAGCATGCCAGGCCTCCCTGTCCATCACCCACTCCCGGAGTTTACCCAGATTCATGTGCATCGAGTTGGTGATGCCATCCAGCCATCTCATCCTCTGTCGTCCCCTTCTCCTCCTGCCCCTAATCCCTCCCAGCTTCAGGGTCTTTTCCAACGAGTCAACTCTTTGCATGAGGTTGCCAAAGTATTGGAGTTTCAGCTTTAGCATCAGTCCTTCCAATGAACATCCAGGACTGAGCTCCTTTAGGATGGACTGGTTAGATCTCCTTGCAGTCCAAGGGACTCTCAAGAGTCTTCTCCAACATCACAGTTCAAAAGCATCAATTCTTCAGCACTCAGCCTTCTTCACAGTCCAACTCTCACATCCATACATGACCACTGGAAAAACCATAGCTTCATGACATATGTGAGTCAAAAAATTATGCTGTATACCTTAAACTTTTATAGTGTGGAATGTCAATTATATCTCAATGAAACTGGAAGAAACAGAGGTAATGCTAAAGCTAAAAAACACAAGAATTAAGGAAAAACTTACAAAGTAAGTGCTAACAGAAAGAGACTAAGCAATATTGGTGGTCGTTTAGTCACTCAGTCGTGTCCGACTCTTGAGACCCCATAGACTGTAGCCCGCCAGGCTCCTCTGCCATGGGATTTCCCAGGCAAGAATACTGGAGTGGGTTGCCATTTCCCTCTCCAGAGGATCTTCGCATCCCAGAAATTGAACCCAGGTCTCCTGCATTGCAGGATTCCTTACCAACTGAACTACAAGGGAAGCTGTCAGATAAAATGTAATTCAAAGTGAAAAGACACTATCAAACAAAAAAGAATTTGAGGATGTAAAAAGGTACTTCATGTCAAGGAGAGTAACAAGTCACTGAAAATATGTAGCATCATGTGCTTTTAATGCACCTGATAATGTAGCTTTGACAAATAGACAGGTTTGAGGACATAGGTCATAGCATTGTTGATGGTTATAAAACATAAATTAAAACTAAATTGAAAAGAACCTAAAAGTCCATCAGCTGATGATTGGATAAGTATGCTGTGGAATAGTAACACTTTGAAGTATTTTGTAACAAAGAATGAGGTCAATGTCCTAAAATAGCTGGCTCTCTAAAATGTATTGTTGTCTGAGAAAGCAATGCAGAAAGATGTGTACAATAATATAAAACCACTTATGTTAACACACACATGATGTTGCTATGTATTTACTTTGGATACAGAAGTCTTTATATAAACAAATAAGAAAAAAATCAGAAAAGAACACTTACAAAAGACGTAACTGTGATCACCTCTGGGGAGGGGAAAAGACTTGGGTTGGGCTTAATCAGAAGGGAGTCAAATTTTTATTTGGAATGCTTCCAAGGAGAAATTAACTTTATTATTACTCATGTTATGAAATTTTTAAAAAAAGATTCCGTGATTTCAGAAAGTTTTGAAAGCCTTGTACTAGTTGATATGTCAAATTGGATGCCTTTGGATGCAAATACCACAAAACCTAATCTAAACGATAAAGCTTGAAAAGTAGTGCAGTTTACATTATTTTGTGTAACAAGATGTTCTGCAGAGTAGAGGGCTGCTGCTGCTGCTGCTGCTGCTGCTGCTGCTAAGTTGCTTCAGTCGTGTCCGACTCTACGTGACCCCATAGACAGCAGCCCACCAGGCTTCCCTGTCTCTGGGATTCTCCAGGAAAGAACACTGGAGTGGGTAGAGGGTTAATTGAGTACAAAGTTCAACTGTGTCAAGGAGGACCCAGCTTCTTTCTATTAATTTGCTTCAACACATTTTGAAGAAATTTACTTCAAATTCTCTTTGCATCTCTTGAGAATGCTTAATCCTCAGGTTCAAAGCAAGATCATGCCAGCAGTTCCAAGCAACAACATTCATAATAAAATAATAATAAACAACAGTTAAATAATGTTTTCTGCATGCCAGCATTTTACATATGTTAACCCATGTTTTGTTCTCATAACTCTTTTTGCTGATGAGAAAACAGAGGCACTGAAATTTGCGGTATGTTACATAATTGTAAGCGGTATATTCAAATCCAGTCAGTCTGGCACAAGAATATGTGCAATTAATCTCTGTACTTTATATGTTTTCCCTGTGACTTTTTTGTTTCTTTCTTGTCTTTTCTTGTAATTTTCTCTAAGAAGTAAGGAAACTTTCCCCAGAAAGACAATTCTACATCTCATTGCAGATGCCCACTCCTGAACCAATAAATTACCCTCAGCCCAAACAGACCACCCCTGGAATAGAGAGTGGGGTCACCTGCCCCCAGGGACATTGCTGTGTGGGTAAGTGCAGGCACATGAACCAAATCTGGGCCCTCTTTGGACAGAAAAGGGAGCTGAGGGGGCTGATGCTGAAAAGATAACTAGCAGTCTCCAGTGAAGGTAACCTCTATTAGTCCTTTATAGCTCAATGAATGACTCATTCATTTGAATGCCTGTTATGTTGGGCACACAAGTGAAAATTTCCAGGAAGAATATATGATTTGAATCTTGAGGAAGGAGAATCTAGGCTAGAGATAGAGATCTGAGTATTGCCAATGCATAGATTATAATTACGTCAATAGGACGGAGAGAATTCCCATAGAAGAGTGAGTTTTGAGAGAAGGGTCTAATATGATAAGATTTAGTGTTTGCTAAGATTTTCTGTTTCCTTCTTCCATGTTATTAGATTAAAAGTAGTATGATTTTAAAAAGCTTTAATTGCATCTAGTGTACTTAATTGCTATTAATAAAATACCTACTCATTTGTTCATTTAATTTATTAGTTTACTTACTTTATTCTAAACATCATAAATAATCTTGTTCTTCACAAATCCAAGATGTTGCAGGGTCCAATAATCACACTTTCATAAAAGTAACCTAAAGCTAAATACAAAGCTAAATTCCCTAGCTAAATACAAAGGATGAAGTAATATTGCAGCGGAGATGACAACAGAGTGGTATTTGGTACATGTACCACCTTTGCCTTGGATGTTTCCTGTACTCATCCATCTTGAAGCGATAACTGCTCAGTGGGTATTAGTTGGGCTAATCTAACAACCCCCATAGCTCAGTGGTTTCATCCACTAATGGTTCATTTCTGGTTTACACTGTAGTCCAGCTCGGTATGGCAGGGATCAGTTCCTTCCATTCAGCAGCTCCACTAAGGCCTTGAGCCCCAAAGTCTGCCCCTGGATCCTCATCATTTGGCTAGGAAATGACAAAAAAGAGCAAGGGCATAGAGAACTGCATAGGAAGCCATACGGGCCAAGCCTTGGTGTGGCAGATACCACTTCTGATCCACATTCTACTGACTGGGGCTCAGTCACATGGTCACAGTGAGTGTAAGGAAGTCTGGGAAATTTAGTTTGTAGCCATGCAACAGGAAGAAGAGGAAAATGGGGTTGGTGGGTACCTGGTTAGTCTCTGACACACAATGGACTGAGTGAAACACTTTTACCATGTTAAAATGTCATGTTTTTATTTGGTGTTTTTACTGTTTCTCTGCAATATCCTATCCTCATTTATGGCATCTTTCTTATGTTGTAGTCTTCCTTCCTGATTGCAGACTGATCATCATTGGTATTTCATGCTTTTAATTATTTGGAGTCCTCCCGGTTTTGCTTTTGTAGTCTCTAGGTTTGTTTTTTTTTTTTTTTTTCTTTCTTCAGAGTTCTCTGCCTTCCATAGTTTGGACTTGCATTTCAGTCAGATTACAGTTATCTTTCTTCCAGTGCTTCAGTAACATTTTGTTCTGTTTCCTATAGTTTTTATATATGGATTAGTTATTTCATGCATCATAAAACTTTTAAACCTTGCAGTAAATGGACATTCAAAATACATTATTTGATCAATTAAATAAAACCTCCGACATGCTCTCAGCTCTTAGAAACACCTTAATGTACTATGCTGAGTTCAAAGCAGATAAATAGTATTTAACATTATGAACTGCGGAAATTATAAGCTTGATTTTTAAAAGATTAAATACATGCTCAGAAACACAATCACTCTTGAGAAACAATCATTACGTACCCATCAACTGGCACTGTTAGCATTTAAAAATTAACTAACGTGGTTTTCATGTAATCCTGGCAAGATCAGGTAAAAACCACACCCAGCCAAACCTCGGAGAAACATCCTTGAGCAATTCAAATCTATTGATATTATTTTTTCCTTTGCTGTCATTACTGTCAAGATCAATGAGTGCTTAGGGACAGATAAAGCCATAGCTGTTGCAGTTAATTGTACCCTTATAGCCTCAAGAAACCAGCCCCAGCAGCGGCGACCAGCATAGTCCCAGAGAGTGACAAGTCCTAACAAGGGCACCTTGGCAGAGCACTCTCTGGGTCCCTCCCTGAAGACAAATCAGTAGCTTGATTAGGTGGGGCTGGGGCCAAGCCTCCCTGGGGTGGGGCTGGGGCTGGGCTGGGCCTGGGCCTGGGCCTGGGTGGTGGCAGTCTCTTAAGTGCCGGCTTTCATTGGCTTGGCTACACTCCACTCTATTACTCTACCTAGGTGACTCAACTCAAAGCCAGGTGAAGCAGTTTGGGAACCACAAATAGGGCACCTGATAATTAGCTACCATTTTATGAGTGAGTCGTAGGGTCATCAGTCCCCATTTTACAGCCCTGTGTGCGTTTGTGCTAAGTTACTTCAGTCGTGTCCAGCTCTTTGAGACCCTGTGGACTGTATAGCCCACGAGACTTCTCTGTTCATGGGATTCTCCAGACAAGAATACTGGAGTGGGTTGCCAAGCCCTCCTCCAGGGGATCTTCCTGACCCAGGGATCAAACCCGCATCTCTTATGTTGGCAGGTGGGTTCTTTACCCACTGAACCACCTGGGAAGTCCTTTAGCAGACCTATTGGCTCACTATCAGAACAGCAGGGAGCGGTGGCTGCAGCTCTTCATGGCAGAGCAAGCATGGCAATGTCAGATTTCACTGAAAATTGTGACCCTCATTTGCCCAGTACCTGATCAATATTTGACTACTCACATCATGTCACACAAATGATGTGTAGTATATTTTAGGTTTGTTTTTTTGTTTGTTTGTTTGTTTAAATGACTTGTTTTATGGTTTGCTCTGAAGCCAGAATTAGATTAAGTGCTGTATGAAAAGAGTTCTAAGCAGAATTAAATCTAACTTGGCTATTTCATTATCTGCTAGATCTAAGTACGTCTTCCTCATATTGTTCTCATCTCAGTGAGATAATTAATTAGCAATTCCAGGAGGTGTTTGTGGAAAAGCAAGGTTTGGGGGGGTGGGGATCCTGTGCCAAACAAACGCCCAAAATGAAAAAGAAGAGTTCATCATTTTATCAACTATCTCTTGGAAAATATAAACCTTGTTTTTCATGCAGCCAGATTTCCTGGAGGCAAATAGGAAACCTGGAGAATCAGATGGAGATGTTAGCAGTTTAACCCTGTGTACCAGTCACTGGGGGAGGGGAGAGTGGGAAGGAGGGAGAGGGGAGGAAGAATGGGGAGAGGGGAGGGGACTACCCTCATGTGCGAGGTGCTTGATCTAGAACAGTGTTTCTTCATGCTATTTCTTTCTGGATGGAGCCTGCTAGCTCGGACTCCTGACTACGCAACACAGTCATTCAGCTCCCATTAAACAGGTCATTGCAAAAATGAACAAAAACAGACATCATTCTGGGTTGAAAAGGGAGAAGAGTTGGAGAATTGGGATTGGTCTTATGGAACTTCAGCCACTTGGAAAGCTCAGTGCCAACTCAAAAAGTGTCTTTAAGCAAAATGACGTGAATATGGATGTAAGTCAAGAAGGGCCACAGGCTCACACATCTGCCTTTAAAGGTAAACTTACAGCGTAAGTGAATCAACTAGGTAGAACAACATTCAGAAACAGGGGGCACACCAGAAGGTTAAGTGATTGAGTGGGATATGCAGTAGCTGCAGCTGGGCTGCTTTGGGAAATTCTGAGCTTTTTCTTCTGGGAGCTGAGGGTGGGGTTGGGGATCATGAATCGGGGCTTGGTTAGGCAGTCTCTGAGTCTCTTAACTTCTATAGATAGTGCCCAGGGATGGGGAAGCTACATCATGAAAATTTCTGTCCACATCAGGGTGTTAACTGGTTGCTTTTCCTTTAACACCAATTAAATGTTTACTTGGATGTTTTAATTTAGGAACCTCTGAAACTTTACTATTTTAGCGTCGTCAAGGTAGTATTTAGCAATTCTGATGCTTTAAGAACCTGGCTCTATTTATGTCTAAAAAGCTTTACAGTGCCTTTTAAAACGCTCTCACTGAAACACTTGAGATTATATCAGCACTACGTATGTCATCCACATGAATATCCTTAGAGTCTCACGGTGAATAATGTGATTAACAAGCATAATGTGTGGCCACCTGGCACATCAGGTGCTTCATCAGGCTGACTCCTCAGCTAGCTTCCTGGGAGGCACTGGTGTAAACATCCTCCAAGATGGCCTCATCTTGCCCAAGAATTTTCACTGGCAAACGAGATAAGACTGAGAGGTCCTTCAGACTTTCAAGCCCTATGATGAAGGAACACTAAGGATTTAACATTTTTATTCTACATAGATCTTTTTGCTTGTAATGGACAGAGGTAAATGTACCATTTGAGAGAAGACCTTGGGAGGCAACTGAATCAGTCTTTCTGGCTAGCCAATCCCTCTCCTTCTCCAGCCACAGAGGAAGAGGTGGTGGTTGGTGGGGGGTGGGATGGGGTGGGGGAAGAAGAGCATCCTAATAACCACCACCATTTTCTCTAATCTCTGGGCTCACTCTGACCTCCCAGCGTCCTGATGCAGGAGAAGGCAAACCTGTATCCCTAGTCAAAATCTGTCAAAAGAGGTTTTGCTTAGCAAATGAAGATAGATTTGCTAAGCTCCAACCTCTCCCCAACTCCTTAGAACCTAAGGATAATGTAAACTATGAAGCTGGTCACATTTATAGGGGGCCAGATCCTGGTAGAAAGCAAAGAGGAACTGAAGAGCCTTTTGATGAGGGTGGAGGATGATAGTGAAAAAGCTGGCTTGAAGCTCAACATTCAAAAAACCAAGATTTTGGCATGCAGCCCCATCACTTCATGGCAAATAGAAGGGAGAAAAGTGGAAGCAGTGACAGGTTTTATTTTCTTGGGCACCAAAATCACTGTGGACAGTAACTGTGGCCATGAAATTAAAAGACACTTGCTGCCTGGAAGGAAAGTGATGACAAACCTAGCAGAGTATCAAAAAGCAGAGACTTTGCCAACAAAGGCCCATCTAGTCAAAGCTATGGTTTTTCCAGTAGTCAGGAATGGATGTGAGAGTTGGACCATAAAGAAGACTGATTGCCCAAGAACTGATGCTTTCCAACTGTGGTGCTGGAGAAGACTTTGGGAGTTCCCTGGATTGTACAGAGATCAAACCAGTCAGTACTATAGGAAATCAACCCTTAATATTCCTTGGAAGGACTGATGCTGAAGCTCCAATAATTTGGCCACCTAATGTAAAGAGCCAAGTCATTAGAAAAGACCTTGATGCTGGGAAAGATTGAGGGGAGGAGGAAAAGGGGGAGACAGAGGATGAGATGGTTGGATGGCATCACTGACTCAATGTACATTTTGGGACATAGTGAAAGTGAAAGTCACTTAGTCATGTTCAACCCTTTGTGACCCCATGGACTATACTATATAGTCCATGGAATTCTCCAGGCCAGAATACTGGAGTGGGTAGCCTTTCCCTTCTCCAGGGGATCTTCCCATCCCAGGAATTGAACCCAGGTCTCCTGCATCACAGCTGGATTCTTTACCAGCTGGGCCACAATGAAAAGGTCAGTTTTCATTCCAATCCCAAAGAAAAGCAATGCCTAAGAATGTCCTAACTACTGCACAATTGCACACATCTCACATGCTAGCAAAGAAGTGCTCAAAATTCTCCAAGCAAGACTTCAGCAGTACATGAATCGTGACCTTCCAGATGTTCAAGCTGGATTTATAAAAGGCAGAGGAACCAGAGATCAAACTGCCAACATCCATTGGATCATAGAAAAAGCAAGAGAACCAGAAAAATGTCTACTTCTGCTTTATTGATTACAACAAAGCCTTTGACTGTGTAGATCACAACAAACTGTGGAAAGTCTTCAAGAGATGGGAATACCAGACCACCTTAACTGCTTCCTGAGAAATCTATATGCAGGTCAAGAAGCAACAGTTAGAACTGGACATGAAACAATGGACTGGTTCCAAATTGGGAAAGGAGTCTGTCATATAAATAAGCTGTATATTATCACTCTGCTTATTTAACTTATATGAAGAGTCAGTCATGCAAAATGCTGGGTTGGATGAAGCACAAACTAGAATCAAGACTGCTGGAAGAAATATAAAAATCCTCAGATAAGCAGATGACACCACCCTTGTGACAGAAAGCAAAGAAGAACTAAAGAGCCTCTTAATGAAAGTGAAAGAGGAGAGTGAAAAAACTGGCTTAAAACTCAACATTCAAAACACTAAGATCATGGCATCTGGTCCCATCACTTCATGGCAAATAGATGGGGAAACAATGGAAACAGTAACAGAATTTATTTTGGGGGGCTCCAAAATCACCGCAACCATGAAATTAAAAGACTCCTTGGAAGAAAAGCTATGACCAACCTAAGCATATTAAGAAGTGGAGACATAACTTTGCCAACAAAGGTCCGTCTAGTCAAAGTTAATGGTTTTTCCAGTAATCATATATTAATGTGAGAGTTGGACTATAAAGAAAGCTGAGCACTGAAGAACTGATGCTTTTGACCTGTGGTGTCTGAGAAGACTCTTGAGAAGCCCTTGAAATGCAAGATCAAACCAGCCCATCCTAAAAGAAATCAGTCCTGAACATTCCTTGGAAGGACTGATGCTGAAGCTAAAACTCCAATACTTTGTCCACCTGATGTGAAGAGCTGACTCACTGGAAAAGACACTGATGCTGGGCAGGTTTGAAGGCAGGAGGAGAAGGGGACGACAGAGGATAGATGGTTGGATGGCATCACCGACTCAATGCACGTGAATTTGAGCAACCTCTGGGAGTTGGTGATGGACAGGGAAGCCTGGTGTCCGGCAGTCCATGGGGTCACAAAGAGTCAGACACGACTCAGCAACTGAACAACAACAAATCCTGTATGCTGCCATGACAACGTCTGGTCAGAGTTTGGTTCACCAGCCTCCTTTATGGAACATTTCCCCATAGTTCCACCCACTCCCATTCCTATCTTCTACAAAATTCTTCTTACTTTAAATTTAAGGTCAAAAGCTTAGGCTCCCATTATGATATATTTCATCAAGATGAAAGCAACAACATCAGCAAAATGTTCAAACCACCAGCAGCAATAGGTAGTAATAGTAAGATCACTTCTGGAACAGAGAAGTCAAAATCGCAAAGTTTGCCTTTTTGCATCATCTGACACAAATTTTCTACTCTTACCCTACCAAAGAACTTTGATACAACCTTCCATATTTAAAGTTGGTGTTCACTAAGCACTCACTATGTGTCAGGTGTTTGCTGTGTACTCTACCCTCTTTTCCTCTACTGAGTCTCACAGTATCCCTCTGGAGCCTATAAAAAGCATGTTTTATTGGTTTTGCCACTGTATAGATAAGTGAACTGGAGAAGGCAATGGCACCCCACTCCAGTACTCTTGCCTGGAAAATCCCATGGACGGAGGAGCCTGGTAGGTTGCAGTCCGTGGGGTTGCTAAGAGTCGGACACAACTGAGCAACGTCACTTTCAATTTTCACTTTCCACTTTCATGCATTGGAGAAGGAAATGGCAACCCACTCCAGTTTTCTTGCCTGGAGAATCCCAGGGACGGGGGGAGCCTGGTGGGCTGCCATCTATGGGGTCACACAGAGTCAGACATGACTGAAGCAACTTAGTAGCAGCAGCAGCATCAGATGAGCAAACAGAGGTGTAAGGTGATTGAGGATCTTGCTAAGAGTCTCCATGGCTGATTCATGGCTCCCCAGATCTGTGACGCTCCAGGTCTATCCACGTTCACACTCTTCATTACTACCAGGTGGTACTGAAGTCTCATGAAGTGATACTTTCCATTGATGATCATGGAGGTTAAAGTCAGCAAACCGAGAGAGGAAGCTGATGGAGAGTTTGATTTGCAATTCCAAGTTTTGTTTCTTGGTTCTTTCTTTCCCACTTCAACCCAGATGTCTTAACAAAACCAGCTGTGTCATTTTGCCCAGTGCAAAATGAAAATGTGGGCTTCTTCAAAAATTATGAAAAGTTTCAAAATGGTGCCCATGAAGCTGGCTCTTCATCTAGCCCTGATTAAAGTTGGTTATTTCTAGTATTCTGCCTCTAGGACTCTCAAAACCCCACTTGGGAGTACTTTCAGAAGAGTGGCTCCAGAAAGTAGGCATCTAGATGGAGATGGAGATATTGCTGAGTGAGCGTTGGTGGTATTCTTTTCTTGTGTCCCAGGTCAATGAAGCTTATTCATGTTGCCACCATCGCTTCGGCAGCAAAGTGATGTTATACACCTTTTAAACCTAAACACTTAAATGTAGTTTTTATTTGTTAATGTGTATATCACCTTGCTGACAAAGATTCATATAGTCATATCTATGGTTTTTCCAGTAGTCATGTATGGATGTGAGAGTTGAATCATAAAGAAGGCTGTGCACTGAAGAGTTGATTCTTTTGAATTGTGGTGCTAGAGAAAATTCCTGAGAGTCCCTTGCACAGCAAAGAGATCAAACCAGTCCATACTAAAGGAAACCAACACTGAATATTCATTGGAAGAACTGATGCTGAAGCTGAAACTCCAATACTTTGGCCACTTGATACCAAAACCAACTCACTGAAAAGACTCTTTTGCTGGAAAGGACTGAGGGCAGGAGGAGAAGTGGACAACAGAGGATGAGATGGTTGAATGACATCATCAACTCAATGGACCTGAGTCTGACCAAACTCCAAGAGATACTGAAGGACAGGGAAACCTGGCATGCTGCAGTTATGGGGTCAACAACAAATAGTTGACAATAGCTAGGTCAATGGATTCTATAGATGAGATGGTCCAAACTGATGTCTCCCCAGTTAGTAAAAACAAACAAACAAAAACCACATCCATTTATTTTATTTAGTTCATGCAAAACAGCTTTGCTTGAGTGAAGAAGGAACACATTTGAGGCACCACCCTGGCTCTGAGTCCTCCTGCATGGCCCAGAGGGTGACTTAAGTCATGGAGAGGCATTTTCATAAGCAAAGCCCTAGGCAAGAGCCAGGTTCACCTAAAGAAAGACCTCTTTTGCCAAGACTGGACCTGGAAAGGGTGTGGGCTCTACCAGGTAAGCTGAGCTTCAGGACAGCCTCCAGGCCCAGCACGCAGCCAGGCCATCATCTCCCTGGGCTGGGCAAACTGGTCAGGGAGGTTACGGAAGGCCTGAAGAAACACGCAGGAAGACGGATGCCACACACCATCAGGGTGGAGACCCCTAAGGGACTCAGGAAACCAGGGCAGGACCTGGGTGGAGTCAAAGCTGCAGGTGATGATCTGTGGGCCTGCAGCTATTAATAATGTTTCATACTGAGGAAGCATTAGAGTGCCAAGCACAGTTCTCTAAGCACTTGAAATGCATTAACAAACTTGGCAGTTCTCAAACTTGAGCAAATAGCTGTTAAGACAGATTGCGGAGCTCACTTTCAGGGTTTCTGATTTGGTAGCTCTCTTTCTCTCTTTTTCTTCCTAAAGCCTCTCCTTTATCCATATCCTGTTTTGGGTCTCTCCTTCTCCGCAATCTCTTCCCTGTCCATGCCAACTCTGAGTTATTTCTCCTCTGAGCTCTTCTGTCTCTGAGCATATTGGTTAAGGGAACATCCCAGATCTGGGTTTGAATCCTGGATCTACCACTTTACCAGCTCCTTGGCTGTGCCTGCGTGTGCTCAGTCATGTCTGACTCTTTGTGACCCTATGGACTGTAACCCGCCAGGTTCCTCTGTCCATGGAATTTTCCAGGCAAGAATACTGGAGTGACTTGCCATTTCCTTCTCTGGGGGATCTTCCTGACCCAGGGACTGAGTCTGTAGCATCTCCTGCATTGGCAAGCAGATTCTTTACCAGCTGAGCCACTGGAGAAGTCCTTGACTATGAACAAGTTATTTTATGGCTTCACTTCCAAAATATAAACTCAAAGATGAAATTATTAAGAATTTCAAGACAGCAACTGGTGAGCATTAAACCCCCAGGCAAGAGGCCCTTCTGAGCAAGAGGCCCTGAGCAACTGTATGGGTCAAACACCCTGAAACTGACCCTGGTTGCAAAGGAGAAAACTTACCGCAGCTCAGAGCCAGAGAAGACAGTCTGGGTATGAGTGGGAGGATCAGGGAGCAGGTTCTGATAGAGGTTTGGGCTCCCACTAGATTGGAAAGACTTGTCAACAATCTAATTATCATAGGAGAGAAAAGCTCTGAATATTTAATTTTAGCATTCAGCCCAGGTAGGTAGGATAAAGGAATAAAACCTGAGAGTTTGCCCTGTGAGTTGTGCTACCACTCTCAGGTACGCATGACTTAGCAAAATATACTCGGTAAGCTCATCCAATTTTAGTCTTCTGGGAAACTATTTTTCTCTTTCCTTTTTAGTTTCATTAGTAAAAATTTCTTTAGCGGACTGCCCATCTGGATTTGGCTGAGCAAAGAGAACAAGGAATTTTTCCACATTGAGCCGGACAGACAGGGCTTCAGTGCCTCTCTGGAGGCCAAGTGCGAGGGGAGGCTGGGACTGACTCAGCCGAGAAGAGGGGACCAGCATGACTGGACAGGTGGTGTGGCATCCCGGAGACTGGGGACGCACTCCCCTGTGGGTGTTGCTCCTGCTGACCTGGTGATCATCACAGAATGACAATGATTTGCAGCCTTCTCCAGCAGACTACACGTGGGAGAGCATTTTCTCTCCCAGGAGTCATTCTGAGTCTGCACACACTCACTGGTGATCCTGAAGGGCAGTGTGGTAGAGCAGAAAGAATGTGGACTGTCAAAGGACTCAGACCTAGAGCAGAATCACGGCTTTGCTGCTTTTCAGTTTCTCCCTCCTGTCTTTCCATCCTTCCTCTCCTTTTTGCTTCTTCCCTTTGCTTTCTTTCCCTCTCCTTCCTCCCCTCATTCCATCACTTCACTCACCAAACATTGATTGAGTTATGCTGGTCTGTGCCGAGTGCTGAGGATACAGTGGTGATCAAGGCAGGCACACAGTCCCTTCTCTGATGGGACCTGCAGTGGAGAGGCTGTGGAACGGTTATTATGAAGGATGTGTGTGTGTGTGTGTAATGACAGGCCACCAACCCGGTGTGGTGTGAGGATTGAGCAATGGGGTTTGACCAGGGCAAGGATCGTGGGCAAGGTACTCACTGCTTCATTGTCCCCTGCTCTAAATAGTGATAATTAATGGGTGTAAGGTGTCCAGCACCAGGCTTGGTCCACAAAGACACTGTGACGACTCAAGCCAGCTTTGGGATTCTTCTTGGAGAACTGTTACCACAGGGAGTTTCAAGCCCCATTCATGGTCATTTCTTGGGTCATCATCCTAGTTATCTTTCCACCCTGGTGCTGCCTTTCTGGGTCCAGGGTTCCCCAGAAGGCAGAGACAGCAGTTACCCTCTTTCAATCTATAGAGCATCAACAACAACGCCTAGCATGCAGTAATGGCTCAATAAATGTTGCTGGATGAAAAGGAGCTGAAAAATGAAAATGAATCCCAGAGAAAAGACACCAGGCAATCCACAAAATGAGAACATTTTACAGAAAGAAATTAGAACCCATACAGCTGTTCTGATACTATCTTTATGACCTCTAGGGAGAATAAAAACCAACACACATCACACACTTTCTCTCATTGTTTCCTCTGCTATCAGGCAGGGAGCATTAATAAAAGAAAGAATATTTAGTTGGGATTTTATGCCAAGGGATCCTTCTTAATTAAGTGGTGAGGCATTAATTAAAATCTAATTAATCAACATAAGCTGTCGCTGCCATGCCTGACAGTCAGGTGCAGGCTTTCTGACAGACATGAAGTTATAGTAGCTCTGAGCTGTATGTAAAAGAAGTATCCACTAATGCTCCAAGTAGATGGAGAATCACTGAGAATTCTGTGGGCCCCTTACTGGCTAATATACAGAGATGGACTCACAATGGAGACAGTGAGGTTTACCCTTTGGGCCCCTCACTTTCATAGATCTTATCCAGGTCACGGTGTGGGACCTCAGTGTATGTTTTGTTATATATTAACACACACCCATATATATATATATATATATATATATATATCACACACACACACACACACACACATATATACATACATACATAGATTGGGGTGAGGGGTAAAATTTGCAATTGTAAGATATTTTTATACTCTTTTTCTTAAAGAGGGTGCCTTTAAGCTTCAAGTCAATAAATTTAGATTTCTGCTACTAATAACATGTCTCCTAGAAAAGGTCTAGGGGGTAAGATGAAGCCGAGGTGGAATGACATTAATAACGAAGATGGTGTTGATGATGACAATGTAGGTGTGATTGTACAGAGAGGAAATGGAAAGAGGGGCTGTGTAGAGCCCAGAAAACTTGTGGAAAATTGTTTTGAATCAAAATGAATAGCAAAGGCCTCATGAAAGGGTCTAAATGTCAACTGACCAAGGTTAGAAGGCATAACCTAACCTGATCTAAACCCAGGGTTCATGGAGGGGATCCATGGGCACCCCTGAGTGTGAAAGTTATTCAGTCATGTCTGACTTTTTGCAACCCCATGGAGTATACAGTCCATGGAATTCTCTAGGCCAGAATACTGAGTGGGTAGCCATTCCCTTCTCCTGGGGATCTTCCCAATCCAGGGATTGAACCTAGATCTCCCACATTGCAGGTAGATTCTTTACCAGCTGACCCACCAAGGAAGCCCCCAAATTGTGTGTAAATTGTCTCTGTATGTGCATTTTTTCCTAGGAATAGCAATTCTGTTCACAAAGATGAGAAAGTCTGAAATGGACATAATTGACAATGGATTTTTGTAAGATTATACTATTCTATGGAATAGTACATATAATGGCCAGAGGAAATAAAATTTATAATAAAAATAGTGTGTTGAATAATCTTGGTTCTGTCTTCTCTGTATCACGTTTGAGTCCATGTTCTGAGGCAGGTGCAGGAAGACAGGCTGGATGGAGGCTACCTCCAGCTTGGTGGGTAAGGGGTTGAGATGGGGAGCTGCAGTCCTAGAACCAACCTAGGGGTCCGCCTCCCAGGCTACCTCCATATGAGGGTCAAAGGCTCATGGCCCACCAGAGAGGAGGCCAGAGAAGGATGGGGGCACAAAGAGAAAGCTGTCTCCTGGGGGTCTTGTGGTATGAGCTGATTGAGGGTTCTAAGATTTGGGATGCTGGCCAAGTCTTCTTTATGTCATGATCTCTTCCTACGCATAAAGGTTAGAGCCAAGGGTACAAATAGTAAACTGAGAGAAAGATTTTAAAAAATATAATTCTTGATAACAAGATGGTACCTACCACTTAGAGATTCATCTTAACTAGAGGTTGAAACTAGAATCTGGAGTCCAATGAGGAAAGAACTCAGGAAAGGTCCTTATAAGCCTGATCAGGAACAGGAATAGGCTTGATCTTAGACACAGAGGATGAAATCAGGACCAAGCTAGGAGAAGACTCTTGAGAGTCCCTTGGACTGCAAGGAGACCAAACCAGTCCATCCTAAAGGAAACCAACCCTGAGCATTCATTGGAAGGACTAATGCTGAAGCTGAAACTCCAATACTTTGGCCACCTGATGTAAAGAACTGACTCATTGGAAAAGACCCTGTTGCTGGGAAAGATTGAGGGAAAAAGGAGAAGAGGGAAGCAGAGGAGGAGATGGTTGGATGGCATCACCAATTCAATGGATGTGAATTTGGGCAAACTCCAGGAAATGGTGAGGGGCAGGGAGGCCTGACATGCTACAGTCCATGGGGTTGCAAAGAGTCAGACACGACTGAGCAAGTGAACTGAATGAAAACAATCAGGAGCTATGGCAAAGCCAAAATCACAAGATAAAACCCAGACTGAGAAACGGGCTAGGGAAGAGGACTCCTTGGACTCCAAGGCAAGAGCCAGAGAGTTCATGGTTTATGAGGTCAGGGAGTGGCACTGGATCAGAGCCAAGTGTGTAGCCAGAACCCAGGTGCCTATCTGAGGTTCCCACCTACACACCCACTCGAGCCAGGTGCAGCTGCGTCCCTGCCAGCACCTGCAAGGCTGAGGCTGGGGAGCCCAGGGTCTGGTCCCACCCCAGCTGGAAGGATGTGAGGGACTTCCTGCCTAGGGCAAACATTTGGCTCTCAACCAATTTCTCCTGGCTCTTCTTCCCTTGTCTCTGCCTGCCCGGTCCTGCCAGCTCTCTGACCCTTCATTGCCCCCCGACGCCTGGTCCTAGAATTCTCTCAACTCAAGCCAACCCAAGCCCCAATGTTTTGTCCCAGCTTTTTGGTCCCAGCCTCTTGCACTCTTTCTGAGATCCTTCAACCCCATCCTTGCACCTACAGCAGGAAATAAGGCTAGTCTCCAATGCTTTCACTCAGGATAAGGGGTGGGGATACCTGAGGAGAAAGAGAATAAGGTAAAGGCTGTGGCTCAGGTAATGTTGGTAAAAGAAATTGTCCCTTTATCCCCAAGAGTGTTGTTAACATGTTAATTCAAAATCCGAGAAGCCAAAGGGGTGGAGGAACCTATCAGGTGTATGCATTTTGTCACTCTTGGCCCCCAGGGAAAGAATAAGGGACAGTCAGAAATTCTCTATAATGTTCTGAGAGCACCTATCACAAAAGTCATTCACTCAGGATCTGTGTTATATGTCTCTGAGGAAAGAGTTACTGCTTATAGAAGCAGAGTCTATCCTCCTTCTCCAGCGCAGGGACTATGTGCTCAATCTGGGCAAGGGTTAACCATTGCAGGAGATTATATCGAGCTTGGGTTTAACTTTTAAACAAGATGCTAGGGGGCATGTCTTAACTTCATGCTGCATTGTAAATTTAGAGTTTGGGTGTGGAAGCTCTGCTCCCTGCTTTATAATCTACACAGGTGTGCAGAGGACTTCAAAGCCAGTTCTAGAAGGAGGCTGTTGAGAATTACCTTTGGGGGAAAAAAAGAAAGAAATCCCACAGAGCAGATGACAAGAGAAGTGAACTAAACCCTCCTATAGTAATTGCCTTTGCATTAATTTACAAATTCCAAAATCTTTTGTGCTTTTGCCCAAGAATGGGGACTTCCCCATTCCAAAGAATGATTTCAGATTTGATAACCTCTATTCTTTTCTGAAAGTGACTCAGATTGAAAGTTTGCCCAGGGAAATTTTGCCAATGAGGACACATACTCTCAGTCCAGCCTAGTACATGCTACCATCTCAGATGTTGTTTCTTGCCATTATACTAACCATCAGCTATAATATTACAGTGGAGAACATATGTAATATGTGGTCACTTAGCCTTTGCTGCTCTCCTTTAAAATCAATTAAATTAATGAATAGAGCATCCTTTTTTAAAAAATGAGATGATTTTGCTGAATTCACTGCTGTTCAATAGGGTATGTACACTTGGATGTGTATTTTTCAGTAATAATGTTAAGGCTTGATTGCAGTTATTGTATGAAAAGAATTCCTCCTCCTAAATGTCAATACTTGAGTCCTACTAAAAGCTAAGGGGGAATTTATGCATTTAGCCTAAAGCACATTTTACTTCTTGGTATTTTTGATGATTTGTGGCCAATGAATCATGAAAATGAAGTCTTAAAACCTCAAGAAACCACCAGAAATCAAGCTAGGTAATTAGCATATTTCACAGTAATTATTCCCATCCCACTCCAAAACGAAAATGTTTTGTTTTCCCCAATTTGTCTGCTGTTTTTCAATTATTGACATTTGGAGAATTTTCCGATGAAATTGCCCATTCTACTGAGGGCAGGATCACTGACACTGGAGTTTGGAAAATTCTGTTTAGTTCAGTTAATCTCTTTCTTCCTCAGAGAACAGGAAAGATAGTCATTTTCTCATTTCATAGAGGTTTCTTACCTTTTTTTTTTTTCTTGGAAAGATGACTTCTACTAGATCGCTTCATAACTGTAACATATAGGACTTTAAAAAAGTTTAACAACTTTCTGGTGGAAGCCTCCACCAAGTTTAGTCATTCGTTTTCTGGGCAAAGACAGTTCAATGCATGTAGCTATTTGTTGTCATTACATTCTAGCTCACCCCATAGCTGGGCTACCAACACCCTATTTAATATTTTCCACCACTTATTCCTAGCAATTTTTACTTATTCTTGCTAATTATTCCTAATTTCTTTTAATTGGAGGGCCTTTTAATTTTTCAGTTTCTTATGGCAGACTCAGAGGATAGTTTTCTTTGTGTGTCAATTCTCCCCTTCTTCCAGGTAATAGGACCTACTTCCGTGAGAGCAAAATACAGTGTTCGCCCTCTTTTCCTTCCCCCAAAGAAGAACTACATTTCCCAGCCTCCCTTGCAGCTAGCTGCAACCGTGTGACTAAGTTCTCACTAACAGAATAGAGCAGACATGTTGAACATGCACTGTATTTGCTTCCATATAAAAACACTGTTCATCTGCCACTTCTTCTTCAACACAGGCTGGCACCTGGATGTGGCACTGATGAGCCAACCGTAACGATGCAAAAAGACAACATCCTAGCTGACAGGAAGACCTTGAAAGTGAAAGAAACCTTAGGGCTTGAATGAGCCACACACCTCCCCTGGACTGCCTGCCTGTGGTCTTACCTGCCTAGACTCTTACACGAGAGAAAAATAGATTTCTCTTATTCGAATGAGCGTATCTCGAAGTCTCTTTGTTACAGTAGCATAACTGATACCCTAACCCTCACTAATATATATTTTAAACAAAAGAGAAGGCGCTCCCACTGTGCTCCGTGCTACTCAGATCTTACTTGGAGTGTAAGTGAGTCACATTATAAGAGCATAAATACAAAGCCGAAGTTTTTTCAGATAAAATCAACAGGAATGGTGGGGAGTCAAAGAAGAAACTGGAAGAGAAGTCTCAGAGCACAAGCGCGATTTTTAGTCTCCAAAGGGCTAGCATGCAGAATGATTCCCCTCATTCTGTGTGGTTTTCGTGGGTAGAAGCAGGACTCAAGGTGAAAACAGATTTTGCTTGAGACAAAGAACATTCCTGGCTGTCAGCTCTGCATAGAAATGGAAAGGGCAACCCTGGAAGCATTGATCTCCCTGCCCGTGGAGACATCTTAACGGAGCATGGATAACCATTTGGCTGGATTTCATAATGACTGTGTGTCATGCACATATATTATGTAAGTCATCTCGAATTCTCAGAATAACACTAAAAATTATACATATATTACCTCCATAGGTTAGAAAGGGAGTCTAAGTCTCAGGCTGGTTAAAACTTACCGAAGGTCACAGAGTTAGTTAGTAGCACAGCCCATGTTCTTTCCACCAATCACTGTTAAAGTTGACTTACAAAATGGCTTAAAAATGTTTTTCCAAACCTGGCATTCTATAAGTTCTCTGGAAAACTGTCTTTTCAGAATTTGTGCTTAAATTCTGAGGACTCAGAGTCAGACTTCTCCTAAAGGTCAATGTGCCTATCTCCTGCGTTTTAACCCAGTTGACAAATTACTTCAGGTCTTCCTTTTTAGGCAGAGATTGCCAGCCAATCACCAACCTTTTTTTCCCTTCTTTTTTGGCACACAATGAAAAGGCAGTTTCCCTTGCAGTGGAATGTGAGCAAAAATGAGGTGGGCCACTCCCAGAGCTCGCCCACAAAAACCTCTCATATACTTTCTTCTGCTGCAGCTGGATATGGGCACATGGAGTGACCTTGAAAGCTGAATGCTGAAGTTGGAGAACTTCTGCCTTAGTGTTAAACAGAGCCTCCTGGCAAGAGGACGCTGCTTTGGACTGTGAGATGAGGGAGGCATAAGCTTACTGTGTTTGGGCCATCTTTGTCTCTAGAGTCTATTGCTAATCGCAGTTAGCCTACCTCTGTATTGCAGGCTTCCCTGATAGCTCAGTTGGTAAAGAATCTGCCTGCAATGCAGGAGATCCTGGTTCGATTACTGGTTCGGAAAGATCCCCTGGAGAAGGGATGAGGCTACCCACTCCAGTATTCTTGGGCTTCCCGGTGGCTCAGGTAGTAAACAATCAACCTGCAATATGGGAGACCTGGGTTCAGTCCTTAGGTTGGGAAGATCCCCTGGAGAAGGGAAAGGCTACCCACTCCATGGAGAATTCCATGGACTGTATAGTATAGTCCATGGGGTCACAAAGAGTCGGACATGACTGAGCGACTTTCTCCTCTGTAATGCTCTTCATTTTCAGCCACTAAATTTCAAGAATTGTTAACTCAGTCATAGGACTATGCCCAGGGTCATGGTGTTTATCAGCAACTCTACGAGGCTAATCCTTTTGACACTGCAGATATTCCACACTTTCTGACTTAAAAAAAAGTAGAACTTTCATATAGACTGAGTCACTTGAGTCATGTCCAAATCTTTGCAACCTCATGGACTGTAGCCTGCCAGGCTCTGCTGTCCAGGGCATTATCCCAGCAAGAACACTGGAGTGGATTGCCATTTCCTTCTCCAGAAGATCTTCCTGACCCAGGGATTGAACCTGCATCCCGTACTCTTGGCAGGTAGATTCTTTGACCACTTGGACCACCTGGGAAGCCCAAACTTTAATATAGTCCAACCTAAAATAAGAGAAGGTAATCTGATGCTTTCCACTTCTCACTCTTTTGATCCCCCACACAACCCAGCTCAGCTGATAAAGAGGGATCACCTTCTTTATAGAACAGTGCCAGGGAAGCTTCAAATAGAGATTACTCTTGATAAAAGTTTGCCACATGTTTGCTAAATGGAGTCCCATGGTCCAGTCCACTGGTTTATGCTACTAGATTCTTCGCTTTTTCTTTCTTTCTCTCCCTTCCTTCACAATCAATTTGAAAACCAATTTGACAGTTTCTTAGAAAGTTAAATATACACCTACTCAATGATTCAGCCATCTTATTGCTGCATATACAAGAGAAATAAAAGCATATATACGTACAGAGACTAGAACAAATATGTTTCTGGTACCTCTGTGTATAATAGCCAAATAGATAAGAGAACTCAAAGGTTCATCGATAGGTGAATGGATAAACAAATTGCGATATGCTCATATAACAGCAAATTTCTCAGTCATAAAAAGAAATGCATTAGTGATACACACATCATGGGTGAATTTCAATACAATTGAGTTAATGAAGCCAGACAAAAGGAATGTACATAGAATGATTCTATTTGCATAAAATTCCAGAAAGTGCAAACAAATCTGTAGTAATTGAAAGCAGATCTTTCTATCTGACAGAGGTCAAAGAGGAGTGGGAGTGAGAGGTTACAACGTTGTACCAAAAAACCCTTGGAGGTGATTAATACGATCAGCATCTCAATTGTGGTGATGAGTTCATAAGTGTATATCCATGTCAGAACTCATTAAATTGTATACTTTAAATACAGGCAGTCAATTGTATGTCAATTATACCTCAGTGAAGTTAAAAAACATTGACTAGAGCTGGATATGGCAAAAAATGGATATTGAGTGATGAAATTTTGGAAACACAGCCCAAGATGATTATTTGTCCCTGCCCTTTTTTTTTTTTTTTTGGCCCGTCATTCCTATCTTATCCTTTTGTTCAGGTCCTTCCTTCTCTTCTTTCCAGGGAACAGTTTGTGTAAGATCACCATGTATAAGATGTCTATGGCATCAATATAATAAAGGACTTTCTGACATTTTCTGCTCTCAAAATATGCAAGGGAATGAGCTATTTCATAAAAGAGGAAAACATCTATCTCTGGGATTCCCCAGCATAGACTAAATGAATACTGACAGGGGCATAGTAGCATCAGACATGATGCTGGGCCAAACAGTGCCTTCAGTCTGTTTGTTTTTGTTTTTAATAAGTCATAAAACTTTTCCTACAAAAGAATAAAATCTTAGGTGGAAGACAAATATTAGAGAAGATGAAGAAGCATTTCTTAAAAACAAATTCGAGTTCTCAGAGCCCTGCCTGCTTGGCCCCATCTTTTACCTACCGTTGTATCATCTTCTTGAGTGGATGACTCTTGTTTGTTCCAACTCTGAAATCCTATGAACATGTAGTTTCAGTGAGAGTAATTGAGGGCCATGAATGAAAAGTTTTTAGCCAAACTACCCTAATTAGAGCAGAGGGTTGAAGTGAGGGTCTGACCACATCTTAGTCATCTGAGAAAGTGTTGCCACTTGTAATAGAGAAGGTTACATTCTTTTCAAATGAATTACAACACTGATAATTTTTTTTTCCCCAGAGGGAGTGTCATATAGCTACTATTTATCCAGATATAACAGTCCTTTTTCCTCTTTGCCTTTTGAGAAAAAAACAGTAGTTCAAATAATGGTTTAGGTTAATAACAGTTTGGTTATTTTGCTACTCTTTAGACCATGCAATTTTTTTCCCCTTTAACTCTGAACATGCCAATTGTGTTTGACTACATTTGAGCCAATAAGAGAAAGAAAGCTCTTTTTCATACTCATAAGAATGATAAAAAGTAATCATAGTATTTACTGGTTTACTGTGCTCAGTTTCTCAGTCATGTCTGACTCTTTGCCCCTCCATGGACTATAGCTCATCAGACTCCTCTGTCCATGGAATTTTTCAGGCAAGAATATGGAGAGGGTTGCCACTTCCTACTCCAGGGTCGAACCTGCATCTCTTGCGTGTCCTGCCCTGGCAGGTGGATTCTTTACCACTGTGCCACCCAAGGAGCACTTACTAGGTGCCAAGCCTTGCCTGATAGTTAATTTTTATGTGTCATCTTGGCTAGGTACCTAGATATTTGGTTATACATGATTCTGGATGTTTCTGTGAGTTTGTTTTCATTTTGTTTTTAACATTTCAATGATCAATATTTCCTTGCAACAGTCTACTCATACAGCTAATAAATCAAAGTCTGTTAGTTTAGGAAATTGGATTCTCCCAAACAATTATATGTTGATTACAAACTTAATATTAATCTTTTCCAAATATACCCATTTAAATGTTTTATACACCTTAAAAAGCAGAAACATAATAATATTGTTATAATGATTATAAGAACTCCATGGACAAAAATTTATTTCTGTACTATGTCATCATTCTGTCCCCCCTTTCTACTCTTTTTTTCTAATACTTATTGTGGTTCTGTTTTAAAAAATGAAGATATAGTCAATGTATGACATTATGTTAGTATCAAAATATGCTACATAATGATTTGAGATTTGCATACATTGTGAAATGATCATCACAATGTATCTAGTAACCATCTGTCCCCATATAAAGCAATACAATATTATCAACCATATTCCTTATGTTATATATTATATCCCTCTGACTCATTTATCATATAAATAAAAGTTTGTGCCTCTAAATCCCCTTAACCTACTTTGCCAGTCTCCCACACCCCTTCCTTCTGGTAACCACTCACTTATTCTCTGTATGTGTGAATGAGTTTTCATTTTGTTTTGTATTTTAGATTCTACAGGTAAGTAATATCATATAATATTTGTCTTTCTCTGTTGGACTTACTTCACTTAGTGTAATACCCTCTATATCCAACCATGTTGTCACAAATAACATAATTTCATTTATTATGGCTAAGTGATATTCCACTGTACATATATATGTATACACACACACACACACATCTATGTATATGTGCCATACACCACTGTTATGAAGACTCGCATACACCACATATTTTTCCATTCATCTATCAGTGGACACTTAAGTTGTTTTCATATTTAGGCTATTGTAAATAATGCTTCAATGAACATGGGAGTTCATATATCCTTTCAAATTAGTGTTTTCATTTTCTTCAAGTAAATATTAAGAAGTGAAATTGCTCAATCATATGACAGTCTTATTTTTAATTTTTGAGGAATCTCCATACTGTTTTCCACAGTGGTTGCACTGCTTCACATTCCTGTCAACAATACATAAGGATTCCCTTTATTCCACATCCTCACCAACACTTGTATTTTTATTGTCTTTTTGATGATAGCCATTCTGATAGGTGTAGATGGTGTCCCACTGTGGTTTTAATTTACATTTCACTAATGGTTAGTGACATTGAGTATCTTTTCATGTGTCTGTTGGCTATCTGTATGTCTTCTTTGAAAGATGTCTATTTATAGTCATGTCCTCTGCCAATTTTTTAATCAGGTTTTTTTTGTGTTTGTTTTTTTTTGACGGGGCGGGGATGCTAAATTGTATAAGTTCTTTGCATATCTTAGATATCAAACCCTTGTGAGATATATCATTTGCAAATATCTTCTCCTATACAGTAGGATACCTTTTTGTTTCCTATATAGTTCCTTTCACTGTGCGAAAGCTTTTTAGTTTGGTGAAGTCACATTTGTTTATTTTTACTTTTGTTTTTCTTGCCTGAGGAAACAGATCCGAAAATATACTGCTAAAACTGATGTCAAAGAGTGCACTGCCTACATTTTCTTCTAGGAATTCTGTGGTTTCAAGTCTTATGTTAAAGCTTTTAATCCATTTTGAGTTTTGCTTGTTTGTATATGGTGTGAAAGCAGTCCCATTTGATTCTCCTTCATCTGTCGAGTGTTCCCAATACCACATATTAAAGAGATTTTGTCTTTTCCACATTGCATATTCTTGCCACCTTTGTTGCAAGTTAATTGACCATATAAGTGTGTGTTTATTTCTGGCTCCTTATTCTATCTCATTGATCTATATATGTTTCTGTGCCAGTAACATACTGTTTTGATTACTGTAGCTTTGATGAATAGTGTGAAATCAGAGTGTGATACCACTAGCTTTGTTCTTCTTCATTTTTTTTTTTAAATTGGAGGATAATTACAATGTTATGCTAGTCTCTGGGCACACATCAACATCAATCAGTCATAACTAAATACATATTCCTTCCCTCTTATGCCTCCCTCTCTCCCCATTTCACCCCTCTGGGTCATCACAGGACGCTAGGCTGGGCTCCCTGTGTTATGCAGCAGTTTCCGCTAGTTATCTATTTTACATATAATGTAATATGTCAGTGATACTTGCTCAGTTTGTCTTATGCTTCCCTTCCCTTGTCGTGCCCAGCAGACCATTCTCTATATCCTTGTCTCCATTTCTTCTCAGTAAATAGGTTCCTCAGTGGGGCTTCCTTGGTGGCTGAGATGGTAAACAATCTGCCAGCAACGCAGGAGATTCGGGTTTGATCCATGCATTGGGAAGATCCCCTGGAGAAGGCAATGGCTACCCATTCCAGTATTCTTGCTGGAGAATTCCATGGACAGAGGAGCCTGGAGGGCTACAGTCCATGGGGTCACAAACAGTCGTATATGACTGAGAGACTAACACTTTCAGCACTTTTTTAGATTCCATATATATGTAATAATATGTGATAATTGTTTTTCTCTTTCTGACTACACTCTGTATAATAGGATAGAGAAGTTGTGGTACACATATACAATGGAATATTGCTCAGCCATAAAAAGGAAAGAATTTGGGTCAATTGTAGTGAGGTGGGTGAATCTAGCTATGTTCTTCTTTCTCAAAATTTCTTTGACTATTTGGAGTCCTTTTGTGTTTCCATACAAATTTAGAATTATTCTTTCTATTTCTATGAAAATGTCATTGATATTTTGTTCAGTTCAGTCGCTCAGTCATGTCCGACTCTTTGTGACCCCATAAATTGCAGCACACCAGGCCTCTCTGTCCATCACCAACTCCCGGAGTTCACTCAAACTCATGTCCATCGAGTCAGTGATGCCATCCAGCCATCTCAACCTCTGTCGTCCGTTTCTCCTATTTCTAATCCCTCCCAGCATCAGAGTCTTTTCCAGTGAGTCAACTCTTCGCATGAGGTGGCCAAAGTACTGGAGTTTCAGCTTTAGCATCATTCCTTCCAAAGAAAACCCAGGACCGATCTCCTTCAGAATGGACTGGTTGGATCTCCTTGCAGTCCAAGGGACTCTCAAGAGTCTTCTCCAACACCACAGTTCAAAAGCATCAATTCTTCGGCGCTCAGCCTTCTTCACAGTCCAACTCTCACATCCATACATGACCACTGGAAAAACCATAGCCTTGACTAGACGGACCTTAGTCAGCAAAGTAATGTCTCTGCTTTTTAGTATGCTATCTAGGTTGGTCATAATTGAATCTGTAGATTTTCTTGGGTAGTATGGTCATTTTAACAATATTAATCCTTTTAATATATAAATGTGAATTTGTTTGTATTTTCAACTTATTTTGCCAAAGTCTTACAGTTTTTTGAGTATAAGTCTTTCATTTCCTCTGGTTAGATTTATTCCTAGGTATTTTATTCTTTGTGATGCAATTGGAAATAGAATTTTCTTAATTTCTCTTTCTGTTCTGGGAAATAGAATTTTCTTAATTTCTCTTTCTGTTCTGGGGTTCTCAGAGGCCTGTTTTGAAGACTCATGTCATGAGAGCAGAGTAACAACCATATTGGCAAGTCTCACTTCCTTTTGCTGGTAACTGCTCCAGAATATTCATACTCCATTGTAGAGAACAAATGCATTTTCCAACTCCAAGGACTAAATTTTACAAAACTAGAGAAATTATAGACTTCTGTTTTTGTGTCATTTGAAATCACTTAATTAATATAAAACCAAATTACTAAAGAGTAAAGTACGTGCAAAGAGGATAATTTTATATTCTGGAGGAACAAGAAACCTGGAGAGAGGAGAAATTCAAAGTTTGAGCAATTGTTCCCACTCCCCATCTTGTGCGTGTGTGTGTCTTTTAAACAACATTTTAGATAGAGTGCAGACTTCTACAGTTGAACTTAAACAAAAAGTTAAGGCAACAGGAAATCAATGGTAATCACATCTTAATGATGTGATCCAAGAATAATCTGAGAATCCATAAGGGACTTAATCTGTATTGGATTTCTGAGAGTCAGCAGAAAGGACCCGAGCTTGTAACCCAGTGACTGATGCCTGCCATCAGCAGCAGGTCCATTCCTTTCCTCCCTTGGAGGCTGAGACAAATTTTGCCTCATTCAACAAGCTCTCAATCATTTTCATGAAGTCAAGACTTCAAATGGGGCATGATTATAACTCTAATAGCTTTTCCAGGTAGAACTGATTCAAATGATGTGGGATCTTGGCAGAAGCTTAATTACTTCAGGGTAATGATGTGAATCTCAGTGAGGGGGCCAGTTTGGGCATTGCTGGCTATTATACGCAATAATTAACATGACTAAGTATGCTGCTTTAGAAACTCTTAACCCCCTCTTTGTACTAATATTTGGAGCTGGTCTTCTGAAACTATTGTTTGAGCAATGTTTCCTTCCCCTCATTTCCCTTTGTAGGGCAGGATACTTTCCTGAGAATACAAGTATCTTTCTGCACTGATAAAAAAGATTTTCTGAAAATATTTTTTCAGAGATAAATCAGAAGAAGGACTTCTTTGTTCTCTTCATCATCTTTCTCTTGTCTCCTTTCCATGTTTATTTGTTTTTGCTGCCTTTTCCATTTCTGTGTGATTCTATGCCTCTTCAAAGATGAATTTAAGTTTCTGAGCACTGATGCAAAGACTTTAGCCAATGATAATAACAACTTATGTCTAGCCTGATGACCTACTGTGCCAAGAATTGCTGTAAGTGCTTTACCTGTCTTATTTTATCTCATCAAAATAACTATATGATTTTCATTTTGCAGATAAAAATAAAAAAGTCCACATGGATTAGGCATCTTGCCCGTAATAGTAGAGCTAGTAAGTAACAGCACAGGAGTTCAATCTAGGTGGTCAGTGACCCCACAGTGGGAGCTTTTTCATACTAACTTCTACTGAATCTGGTAGTTGTGAAAAGCACTTATCTTTCTCAAAATAAGTCATTCCTGAAAATGGATATACTGCAACTTGCACATGTTGGGGTTTATTATGTGTCTACCTTGAAGGCTCAGGGAATAAGATCTGCCTCCGGCCCTCAAGGAGTCGTGTCCTTCTGGAAGCAATTATAGGAGTGGGAGGTAACTCTATGGCGGGAAACCCCTGAAAATGTCTTTTAAAATAATGTTAATGTGGTCAGTAATACAGAGTTGATATGTGTCTGAAAATCCAGGCAATTCCAGCTACTGGACTGCTTCCTGCAAAAGTATGAAGATGAGCCATGGGATATTACATAGATGATAGCTTCACTCTTATCTTCCATGTATATCCTGTGGTCAGATGAAAAACTTGTGAGTTCTAGAATCCATACACCTGGCTTGACACTTTTGCTGGGTTCTTTACTTGCTGTGTGACCTTAAACCATTTACTCAGACTCTCTGAACTTCTGTGCCCTCACCTATAGAAATAGTTGATAACAGATCTTACTTTCTCTGCTTTTATTTTTAGACAGCTAACTTTTTCTAAAAATTATCTTTGGCTGGGCTCAGTCTTTATTGCTGTATGCAGCCTTTGTCTAGTTGCGGCAAGCAGGGGCTCCCTCTCTAGACGTGGTGCACAGGATTTCTCATAGTGGTGGCTTCTCATTACAGAGCACAGGCTCTGGAGCAGGCTCAATAGTTGTGGCTCATGGGCTCAGTTGCTCCTAGGCATGTAAGATCTTCCAGGACCAGGGATCTAACCTGCATCCAATGCACTGGCAGGCAGACTCCTAACCACTGGAGCACCAGGGAAGTCCTAGCAAACTTTTTCTTAAAGAGAGAGAGAAAAGTAAATATTTTAGGTTTTGCTGGCCACGCAGTCTCCGCCACAGCTACTCAGCTC
Source organism: Nanger dama (assembly GCA_917880005.1). Lineage (NCBI taxonomy): Eukaryota > Metazoa > Chordata > Mammalia > Artiodactyla > Bovidae > Nanger > Nanger dama. Next base: position 48,442,880 of record CAKJTW010000001.1, read on the forward strand.
CACCAGTGTAGTACAAAGGTTGCCATAGACAAAATGTAAATGATGGACGTGGCTCTGCTTCTGTAATGCTTTATAAGAACAGATGGGCTAAATTTGGCTTACAGGCTATAGCTTGCCAACCCTGGGATCAGAGCACTAAATGAGATGTTGAAAGGAAAAAAACAAAAAGACAAAACCCAACACAAGAGTTTTTGGTATACTGTAGGCACGTAATGACTGTTCATTTTCCTTCCCTCTTGCAATTTATTCCATTAGGATAATAGATCACAAAGCTGCAAGCAATCATTGGATCTTTCTCTTGAGGTGCTCACAGGCCACTCGGAGCAATGAGACACAAGTCGCTCAGTTGTGTCCAACTCTTTGTGACCCCATGGATTATAGCCTACCAGGTTCCTCTGTCCATGGGATTCTCCAGGCAAGAATACTGGAGTGGGTTGCCACTTCCTTCTCCAGGGGATCTTCCCGACCCAGGGATCGAACCCAGGTCTCCCGCATTACAGGCAGATGCTTTAACCTCTGAGCCACCAGGGAAGCCCTATAGAAATATATACAGCAATACAATTTTGCAAGTGCCAGTTGTGAGGGCAACAGAGTAAGCATCAAGTTATAGGAATTGACTGAATGGTACAGCTACCTAAGAGAAATGGTTACTGTTACGCAAGGAAAGAAGAAAGAACTTCCAGGTAGGAAGGGGACTGCTCTAAATATTTTCAGAGGAAGCTGAGTAGAACTGTTTGTCTGGGGAAGACAGGTGCATATGAGAAGAGTGAGTGGAGGCCAAGTTTAAGTAGGGAGATGGGGGGCTGAATGTTGGGTTCAGGAGTTTGCATCTTAATTCCATAGATATCAATCAATGGTAGTTGAAGAGAACATAGAAGGCACTCAACAGATATTTGTTGAGTGAATGAATCCATTGGAAGTGAATTTATATGATAGTTGGGCAGAAAATGGCAAACAAAAGATCAGAGGATAAGGATTCAGACCAAGGTGATGACAATGAGAACTGGCCAGAAAGGATGTCTGGAAAAGACACTGAGAAGGAAGAACTGACATGACCTGATGACTGAACTACAAGCACGAGAGAGGACTAGTTAGTGGTGATGTTAAGTAAAGTCAGGTGGCCAGGAGAACTAAGTTACCACGATAGAATAAAGGATATCAGGGAGGCTGCTTTTTGGAGGAAAAGTCAGAAATTAGTCTTCAGTACTTGAATTTAGCATCCCTGAGGAACATCCAAGTGGAAATGTTTTGTACAATAAGATGGGCTCAAGAAAGAAATTGAATCAGGACGCAGAGATTTAGACATCAGCTTCTTAAAGTGATGGCTCGTGAGAATGGATGGAGTCTTGACTCTGCATGAGATCTAAAGATCAAAATAGGGCCCTGGTGTAGGGACCGAGTCAGAGACAAGGGCTTTCTTCAGAAATTTAAAGTTGTCCCTCTAGTTCATCGTGAATTTTATTGCAATAAAAGCACAGAGAGATTGCAAAGTCTCACAGCACTTTTTAAAACCTAAAAGCAAAGATCAGGAAAGGAATTAGATAAACCTTGAGATTCTGATGTCCAGAAACTACTCCCATGCAATACTGAAGAAAAGACAGTTGCGCTTCTGAACTCTTAAAAGTTCTGATACCTAAGACTAGAATAATTTCTTTGAGTTCAGTTAATAGATGACATGGAATTTTGTCACCAATAATGATGATAAAACAACTCTAAGAATCTCAACATTTCTCCAAATGTGCTTAATCCAATCATTACTTAGCAAAGCTACTTTCAGATATAGTTCTGGATAGGTTGCTCTGTTAGAAGAATACAATTTTATGTTGAATCTTTAACAGTTATTGGGAGATCTCGTGTCTGTTTCTCTTGCTTTGCAACTTCTTATGCCATGAGGAAGGGGATTCCCCTCGACTAGAAAGAGACGTGATCCAAGATGCATGAGAAAAGGATCCTTCTAGAATAGAGTTGTCGTTATATTTTCTCCATTAAAATCATAAAGTGTCACCTAGAGACACTGCTTCCAACTTTGTTAGGACACCGACTTTTTATTAAATCAGTAAGTTGTAGAGATACATGTCACCCTCAGAAACAGTTTTTGAAGTTGTTTGTTTTCCTCTTTCTATTTACCTACTTCTTGAAGCCAATGAACTACGTTGTATTTATGTCATTGCTGGGTCAAAGCACATATTTCAATGAAGGAATCATAGAATTTTAAAATCTAGCTTCCAGAGCTTGCCAAGTTTAAATGTCTAATTTTTTAAAGAGTGAAAACTCAGACCCAGAGGGACCGAATGCCTAAAAATGACTCAGTCAGGAAGCTGTGGAGCCAGGTCTGGAACCAAGAGTCCTGCCCCCAGCCTGTTATTTTAAGTGCATCTTTCCATAGATTCACTATGGGCATGGGTGATTCTCATTCGATTGTGGGAATTTATAAAAGCATTTAAGCCACAGCCACTTTAAAGATGGAGGGTTTATAATGGGAATGTATCCACTAGGCCCACGTTTTAACAACACCTTCTTTCGAAGGGTTGGGATAGTGTCCAGCTCTGTTTAGAGACCTGGTTATTTCAGAGGGAAAAGCAGAAATCTTAAGAAGTCATGCATAATCCATTTGCCTGGGAACACGAAGGGGACCTGAGAGCCAGCTCTGAACCTTCGAATTTAAAGCAGTTGTCCTCAGACATAATGCCCTTAGCTTGATCAAAGGGCCGGGCCACACAATCCCAGGAACAGGAAGGCTGACAAGGGGGAGGGTCCCTTTGTCCTGGAGGACTGAAGGCCTGGAATCCGGATGCTTAAGCAGGCAGAGCTGTGGGCCCGTGCAGGGAGGGGCCGAGGCCCAACCTGTCCCCCAGATTCCTCCCCCTGCCCTCCACTGGGCCGACACCAAGAAATCCGGCAGTCTCAGAGCCCTGCCCTCTCCTCACCCTGTCTCCTCTCACTCTTCTTCAGCATGTTAGTGAAAAGAATTCCCCCAGCCCAAAGGCTTTGCTTGAACCATTGCCCTTTCCTTTTGCAGTCAGAAAAGGTAAGCGCCCCAGTTTAACTCTTTCTTAGGTCTTTCTCCCAGCACATCGTTTTCTAACCAAATATTTCATGTGCCATTCGGGTCACATTCTTGACCTTGTTGTTTCAGGTGCCTGATAATTCTGGGCTAATAACAGCCCAGCCCGCACACTGGCGGCCACTCTCTCTTTCCTCCCAGGTCCCTGGGCAGCTTTCCCTGGGCTCGTTTTTGTCCTGGCCTCTTCCTGGTGAATTGCTCTCCCCCTGCAGCCTCTCTTTATAAACATGCCTGCACTGACGGCTTATACCTCAGACTCCTGCCCCTGGTGCCTTTGGTCCATTCATTATTTAATTTTTCTTTCAGACCCCTGCCTGTCTGGTAACGTCTGCATGCTGTGATTGTTTTCATTTTTCCAAGTCTCCAATCACCCATCATGGGCAACCTTGAGGGGAAGCTTTTAATAAGGTGTAACATTTCCCCTGCGCCTGCGCAGACAGACACAGAGAAGCACATTAGGAAAACGTGCTTCAGACCCACCCACATTCTTGAAGCACAGAATTTCAGTGATGAAAGGGCTTTAGGCACTGCCCTTTGACCCTATCAGCAACACCACCTTCATACCCACTCTCCTGTTTGGCAAGTTTGGGGGAAGGGCCTTTATTTTTCTCCAGTTACTCAAACATATACACAGAAAGTAACTTCTGGTTACTTAGTGAGGGCCCCAAACCTGGTGGTTTGGGGTCCTTGTAAGAAGAGGGAACTTGGGACACAGGCATGTGTCTTCTTCTCCGTGAGAAGACACGGAGAAGAGAAGATGGAGGTCTGCAAGCCAAGGTGGGAGACTTCAGATGAAACCAACCCCGCGGACACCTTAATCTCAGATTTCTGGCCTCCTGGTCGGTGAGAAAACAAATTTCCTGTTTAAGCCACCCAGACTGTGGTACTTTGTTATAGCAGCCCTAGAAAGCGAACACAAGCTTTAATATTCAAATGGTGTTAGTTCTATATGGACAATGGAATTAATCAAAGAGCAATTTCTGGGCAGGAAGTGGTTCTTCTATCCCTGTATGGGTTTCTAGGTATGGAATTCTTGTTCGTTGACAAGCAGTAGATATTCAGCATGTGTTTATTGGGTACCTAGCACATGCCTGGCAGTGGGCAGAGACTCAGAAGTCAATGACTCTGTCTAGATTCTAGATGAGCTTAGCAGCTCACTTTGGCAATGGATGTGTGTTGATGTGGAGTCCCAAAGACACCTCCTCCCTAGGGCCTAATGGGTGCATCGTAACAAGGTTTTTCTTCTTTGGTTGCTAGACTGCTAAAGTATTGCTGTTGTTCAGTCGCTAAGTTGTGTCTGACTCTGAGACACCATGGACTGCACACCAGGCCTCCCTGTCCCTCACCATCTCCTGGAGTTCACCCAAGTTGATGTCCATTGAATCGGTGATGCTATCCAACCATCTCCTCCTCTGCTGCCCTCTTCTCCTTCTGCCTTCAATCTTTCCCAGCATCAGGGTCTTTTCCAATGAGTTGGCTCTTTGAATCAGGTGGCCAAAGTATGGGAGCCCTAGCTTTAGCATCTGTCCTTCCAATGAGTATTCAGGGTTGACTTCCCTTAGGGGTGACTGGTTTGATCTCCTTACTGTCCTATAGTATTAAGTGCAACTATGTAAAATTATTGTTGTTTTTTAGCATAGGTTTAAAAGCCCTACTAAATATGAGTTAGCTAGATTGCATCCTGAAATAGAAAAAAGAGACTAGTGAAAAAAACTATGAAATCCAAATAAAATAGTTTGGTTAGTAGTAATGTACTGATATTAATTTTGTAGTATGCCAAATGTGCCATGCTTACGTAATCTGTTAATGTTAGGGGAAACAGTGGATATATATAGAATGCTTTCAGACAATTTTTGCAGCTTTTCTATAAATTTTTTTCCAAAATAGAAGTTCATTTAAAAAAATATTTGATTATTAACCATTTTACATAGTTTAATAAAGTCTAGAGGCCTTGAATATAAAGTAGACTGCTGATTCAATCTCTTAATTATACAGTAATGAGGTTTATGTTTGAAATTTAAGTTTTTCCTATAGTTGTTTTAAAACGATTAAGTATTTGTACCCTGAATGCCTGGTCAGTCTAGGTAAGAGAACTACATAAGCTGACCTTCAAAGACAGAGAGCCCAATGGCCACTACCGAGGGACTGTGTTGAGTAAGACCTGGTGTTCAGCTTCTCTGTCCTCTCTGATTGTCTGAGAAAAAGCCAATTTCTTGAGAACTCTATGCTACTGGAATGACTGAGTCTCTCTGCTCTTCTTGGCAGTCAGTGGGCACCCAACATGGCCTCATTCAAAGAGAGAAGATCACCTTCAACTCCCTTCTTAAGCTGAGATCCTGTTTTTATTTCCCATCAGGTCATGAGAAGACAGAGGATTATGCTATACCCCTTTATGGGGAGTCTCTCCTTTAGAGGAAAAAAGAAAATTTATCCTTAATCAGACCAATACCACAGGAAATACTTGTTTTGTTCAGCTGGTAAGCATTTAAAATTTTTATGAATTATTCAGTACACTTTTAAATTGGGAAGCCTCACAAAAGTATCTGGATATTAGGCTTTTCTTGAACCATCATAAATTCTAGCAACAGAGACCTGTATTCCTACATGGGAAAGACTGGCTGGAGCCAAGGAGCCACTGTGCCCTTTCAGGGGCAACACAGCCTCCATTTCCCATAATCCCCACACAGCTCTTTCTATTCCTATACGCTCCTTGCTCCAGGGCTTTAAGCATTTGGGCTTACAACCTCGATCAGTGTTTCTCAAACTACAGATTATGACCCCTTTGTGAGTCATGAAATCAGTATAGTAAATAGCCAACACTAAATGAGGGAAAAGGGGAAGGAAGGGAATGAGAAAGAAAAGGAAGAGGAAGAAATAGAAGCTATCAGAATTTACCACCTGCAGTAATGGTTTGCTGTATTGGATGAAATTTTGTTTCTATTGCTTTGTGTGTTGCTTGCACATAGATTATCTTAGAAAATGTATTTCTCTGTGTGAGTTCCAATAACATGTTTGAAAGCCAAGACTAACGGAAATTTAAGTAATCCAACTTTTTGGTTAAACATTTAGTTTGCTATATTAGCTTACTCTTTGTTTTTCCTTAAGTTACCTGAATACATCAGGAGTGGGGCTTTATTTGTTATATAATCATAACTACAGAATTCAAACCAACATGATAATATCAGTTCAGTTCAGTTGATGAGTTATGTCTGACTCTTTGCAACCCCATGGACTTTAGAATGTGTGTCTTGAAAGAAGGTTGGCACTTTTTCATTTTCTACACTAGAATGTCCATTGGCCTGGTAGAAGCATCTAATTCAGGCATTCAACCCTAAAGAGCAAGGCAGGCTGCCATTCAATATGCTCAGAACAGTTTACTTTTTTGGGTCCAGATTATTGCTAGAAACAAAATTATCCAGCTTCTACGTGTGAACCCTCTAAGTTCTTTTATTGTTGTCATTCTTATTTATTTATTTTTAATTGGACTATAATTGTTTTTAATGTTATATTAGTTTCTGCTGTACAGCAATGTGAATCAGCTATATGTATATATATATTCCCTCCCTCCTGAACCTCCCACCCCGCCATCAGGTTCTTATTCCCACTGATTTGTGCTTTTTCAGATTAAAAATTGCTTGAAGAAGATTATGTGATTTTTTTAACTATACAGATAAAAATATAATAACTATTATTTAATAATTCAATAGTAATAAAAATAATAAATAGAACAACAATAGCAACCACTTATTAATCGCTTACTGTGTACCTGGTACTGTGAGAAGCACTTTGTATACCTTATCCCACTTATTCACATTAATCCCATGAGGGTGTATTATCCTATATGAAGAAACTAATGCTTGTGAAGGTTATGTAATTTACAAGGTCACGGAAGTATGAGTGAAGGAGGCATAATGTGACTCTGGTTCTGTCTGGCTACAAACCCCTTACTGTAACCACTGTGCTATCCCAGAGGATGCTAATAAACTGTGTTTTTCCTCAGAACATTATTTCCTTGATAATAGCTGAGATAAATTATTAACGGCAGTGCTAGACCAGGGCCTACCTCTTATGATTTCAAGGCAGGTGCTCTCCACCGCATTCCCCTTATCATAGAATCTGCTTTGGCCATACTGCAGGAATTGGCCTGTATGTTGCACTGAGACAATCTTTTTTTTTAAAAATTTGGAACCCATTTTATCTTTAATACTAAAAATTACATCTTGCTCTATTGGTCTGAAGAGGTCTTCCCTGGTGGCTCAGACAGTAGAGTCTGTCTGCAATGTGGGAGACCCAGGTTCAGTCCCTGGGTTGGAAATATCCTTTGGAAAAGGGAATGGTAAACCCACTCCAGCAGTCTTGCCTGGAGAATTCCATGGACAGAATAGCCTGGTGAGCTACAGTCCATGGGGTCGCAAAGAGCCAGACACAACTGAGCTATTAACATACACATCAGTTCAGTTCAGTTCAATCGCTCAGTCGTGTCTGACTCTTTGCGAACCCATGAATCACAGCACACCAGGCCTCTCTGTCCATCACCAACTCCCGGAGTTCACCTAGATTCACATCCATCGAGTCAGTGATGCCATCCAGCCATCTCATCCTCGGTCGTCCCCTTCTCCTCCTGCCCCCATTCCCTCCCAGCATCAGAGTTTTTTTCAAATGAGTCAACTCTTCGCATGAGGTGGCCAAAGTGCTGGAGTTTCAGCTTTAGCATCACTCCTTCCAAAGAACACCCAGGGCTGATCTCCTTCAGAATGGACTGGTTGGATCTCCTTGCAGTCCAAGGGACTCTCAAGAGTCTTCTCAACACCACAGTTCAAAAGCATCAATTCTTTGGTCCTCAGCTTTCTTTACAGTCCAACTCTCACATCCATACATGACCACAGGAAAAACCATAGCCTTGACTAGACAGACCTTAGTCGGCAAAGTAATGTCTCTGCTTTTGAATATGCTATCTAGGTTGGTCATAACTTTTCTTCCAAGGAGTAAGCGTCTTTTAATTTCTGGTATAAAGACAAATGCATTAACAGTCTATGTGAAACCATTTTCTTCTACCTGAAAGTCTTTTTCTTTGTGATTTTAAAAGAAATGGAAATATTTTATAAGCCCTATGGTAGGTAGAATAATAACCCCCTCAAAGATGGTCCATACCCTAATCTCAGAACCTGAAGGTTATGTCACTTTTATGTGAATGTGAATGTGTTACTTTCATGGCCAAAGGAACATTGCAGCCATGATTAAGTTAAGAATCTTGAGATGGAAAGATTATCTTGGACTATTCTAGTAGATTGTGTAGAACCCCAAGGGTTCTAAAAGGAGAGTCAGAGAAGGAAATGGGATGACAGAAGCAGCATGTTAGAGGGACTCAACCTGAGCGAGACTCAACCAGCTTTGAAGATGGAAAGGTGGAAGGGGCCGCCGGTGAAGTTAGGCAGGCAGCGGTGTCTGGCACCATCGCTGTGTAATGCAGGAAAGACAGAGATCGGGAGAATTTTTTTCACACTTCCAAGAAATCACAGGATTCAAAGTGATTGTGGAAGAGACTTCAAGCCCAACTAATGGGTGTTCCCTCCCATTTTGTTTTTCCCTCAGAATGTCTGGAGACAATGAAATTGTTGGCTGGGATTGTTTACTTTCACCAGAGTTGGTGATTGTGATGCTCTGCAGAAACTATCAATACATTTGGGAGAGAATGAGCAGCATCTGGGAAAAGTGCCTGAATGAGGAGAGAAATAGAGACCAAGAAGGGAGAGGAAACAGAAAGGGGCAAGCCCACTAATGGGCCTGAGGATGTCAACAGGGAGAGAGAGAGATGTTTATAGAAAAGAGGAAGGGCAGAAGAAAGGGGAAGGAAAGAAGGAAAGAAGCAAGCGGTCTGGGATTTGAAGGGACCCGGGAGGAAAGGTAGGGGAAGAAAAGAGACAAAAAGCAGAGCAAGTAGTGAGCCTAAAACTGAACTTCCTTTCTTTCCATAGCTGACACTGAGTAGAGTTGAACTCACAGGCCAGAAGCCATCTGCAGCATCAGCCCCAGTCCCACACCACGGCCATGGGCTGCGGGGCTGCACTCACAGGTCAGGGCAGAAGGCAGCTGGAAAACCGAGGAACTCCCATACGGTCAGAGGCTCTGCTCTCTTTACACAAAGCTGCTATTGACATCAGAGTCGCTCCCTGTGACCCGTGGTGTTCACTGTTCAAGCTCAGAGGCCTCTCTTTCAGTCTCAGGCCATCTTTGTAACTGTTTAAACCAGTCCTCTTTAGGGAAGTAGACCCTATGCCCAAATTTGTAATGATTTCTATGTTTTCCAGGGTGTGGGTTTTGTTTAGTTTAATGCCAATAGTCAGTCGGTTCTGGGTGATCTTTTCACCTCTTGGTGTCACTTAAAAGAAGTTTTTTAAAAAGGAGATATTTCTTTATTTGTATATATGTATGCATATGTTGAATATGGAAACATTTTGTGGGTACATACACAGACACACGTATACACACATACACCCACATAAGGCTTCCATATACAGTTTCTAGGAAACCAAGAACAAAGCATTGCAGGGTATTTCTCAATAATTCAGAGTCCCTCTTTCATGTCTATTTTTATTATCTTATAGAGCATGTCTTTCAGTGAGATACATTTCTTAGCTCTTTAGACAATTTGCTGGGACCACACTTTGATAGGCCCCTCTTATGATTTTTAATTTTACCCCTTTCAGTAGACTTTTGCACATATAATCATTCATTTCTGTAAGCACTATCCCAGGAATTTTTTAAAAACAAATTTTCCCCGTGTGCCTTTTAATTGTCCTCCCAAATTGTGTCTAGTATGCCGATGTCCTCCCCACGCCCCCTAGGTTTAGGTTTTCAGCTTTCTCAGTTCTTTCTTCCTCGGCTGACACTGGGTGGTCTCTCTGCCTTGTCTGGTCTTCAGGTATCACGAACAGCTCTGTTTTATGTTTTTCACACAGTTCACTTTTCCGTCTTGGCTTAGGGACTGAGATATTATTCCTTGTGCTTCTTTCTTAATGGCTTGCAATTTTTCACAGAGGATGACATTTAAGCTTTGTCACCTTTGGTATCAAATCTGTGCATAGATAACAAACAGGATAGCAGTTACATAACTTCTTTAGTCTCATTATATATATATATATATATATATATATATATTTCTCCTATTTTTCCTGCCCTGAGGTTAGGGGACAGAAGAGTTGGTGTATTTTAATCTTCTCTTAGACGGTTTATTTAACAAGTGCTTATATTGTCCTTACCATATACCAGGCACTAGGGCTCAATGCTTTCCAAATATGAGCCAATTCCATCCCCAGGGCAACCTCCTGAGGATGGTGCTGAGATTCTTCATGTTATGTAGTTGGGGAAATGGTAGCGCTAAGAAGTAAGCTACTTCTACAAAATCACATGTCTGATAAGCAGCAGGGTCGGGGTTCAAATCCATTCAGATCCTGTATCCAGATGGTAAACCATGATATTATGGGGCTGGGGGGTCGGGGAGGGTGGGGGAAATGGGGCATGGATTTCTTGCTTTAAGGCTTTCTGGTTAAGAATCCACTTGCCAATTCCCTGCAGGGGACATGGGTTCGATCCCTGGTTGGGGAAGAACCCACATGCCTCAGAGCAACTAAGCTCATGTACCACAACTACTGAGGCTGTGCTCTGCAACAAGAGAAGCCTGCAATGAGAAGTCTGTGCACCACAGCTAGAGAGTAGCCCCACTTGCTGCAACTAGAGAAAGCTTGTCTGAAACAACGAAGACCCGACATAGCCAAAATAAATAAATGATTAATTAATTAAAAAGAAAAGACTTTCTAATGAGTCAGTTCAGTGTTTCCAGGACTAACATCAATTTTTGACTGTTTACATTAGACACAAATTCTTTTCTTTCTTTTTTCAAAATACTTTAGGAAAAGTATTGCAGCTCCTAGCAAATGCATGCAGAATCCTATAATTCTGTGCAGGTATTTTATTTGCATCTTTCCTTTTGAAGTCAGATGGGCTGAGTTCATTGTTCTGGAAAGTCTGATGGCATCTGTGCCTCGTTTCACCATATTACTGCTCTCCCTTCCCTCTCATCGCTTTTCGTAAGTTTTTTCATCAACACACAAGGCTTGATTTATGTTTTGAGAGCCACACCCTTTTCAACAAAGCATACACAGATGCCATATATAAATGAAAACTGACCTTTACCCATGAAAAGAATTTTGATGAATTGCAGGAAGTAATATACTGTGAAGGGAAAATACTTGTTTGATCTTTTTCTTTTTTTTTTTAAATGTAAATCACTTCCCATGAAGAACAATCTGAGTGTAATGAGGTTCTTTAAGTGGAGACTACAAAGACCCCCAGCATATTAGAGAATAATTTCATTTGTGCTGGTCTCTGACTTACTGCTCCTAATGGGGTGTGCACATCAGGGAGGCAGGAAGAAGTTGAGGGCTGTTGAAGGAAATGAGAAAAAGCATTTAGATTAGTCAATGACTATTTCTTGGTTACAAAACATGGGCTGGACTCTCCATAGCAATGTTTTCAGACTGGGACCCATTAGTGGACGCTATGGTCAGTGTTAAAAGAAATTTTAAAATTAAAAGAGAAGAATAGAAAATATCAGAATGCATGACACAGAAAAACAACAGAGTTTTGTGAAACTTTTCTAAATGTGTGTGTATACAGAACGTCTATAATAAGCTGCAGTGTAACCTGTCTCTCTTACTATGCATTACGTTAAAAAAGTGTTTGAAAAATACTGCTCTGTAGAATTGAAGTAGCCAAAGGCTTTTTCTCTACCGTCTGAGAATGTATACTACAAGACATAATGACTTTCTTAATGTTCTAAAGGTGTTAGGGGAATTCTATACAGGTGTTTCTGGAGGGAGTATTCAGTTCAGTTCAGTCACTCAGTTGTGTCCGACTCTTTAGGAGGTAGGAATTGTAATAGGTTGAAGTGACTCTACTCTTTTTGTTAGTGAGGGTGCATTTCTGAGGTGAGGTCAAAGAAGGACTCTGAAGAGGAAGGTCAGAGTCTAAGGAGATATGAAATGGTGGCTCTTCCAACCTCACTGGCTGGGAGAAGAAAACCCAAGTTGCAAATGGCTGATGAAGGTGGACTGTGGAAACGTTCCCTGGTAGGATTGAAGGCGCAGGATCCAGGAGAGAACAAGATGAGGAGAGTGGATCTATAATTGCAAACCAGATGTGTATTGGCCAAAACTGAACCATAGATGTTTGCTTAGATTAGTCTGCTGTTTTTTAAAATTAAGATGTTCTCACAAAGATTGGGATTTCCGGTTTCTCTAGAAAAGTAAGGTCTTGGTCCCCTGAGTCTGTACTCATACGTGGGAGTAGTTGGCTGATACTGACGAGCAGGGGCTCCCTGTGTTCTGTCCCACGGGATGGCCCCCTAGCTCTTAAAATGGAAATTTAATTGAAAGTTCACTTTCAAGTAGCCACATTTCAAGTGTTTGATAGCCACATGTAACTGATGTCTACCATATCGGTCAGCACAGGTATAGAGCATTTTTATCATCACAAAATTTCTACTGGGCAACGTTGCTGTTAGATCCTGTGTCCCCACTAGTCTCTGCTTTCCCCTCCTTGGGGTAGCTCCACTCCTTTCCGCTGTCTGCCTCACTCTTCAGGCATTTCTATTTGCAACTCCCATAACACAATACTTATGTTAGGTTGGCTAAAAAACTCTGTCAGTAAATCGTGGGAATTGAAACCTATTCCGGTTGATCACTGACTCACTGAAGTATCTTGAGTGTGAGTGTGTGTTCTTTGCAAAGGAAAGAGTAACATGAAAATGACAGAGACTGTGTGTGTAAATAGCACCCTATAAAGTTACTTGTGCATAGAGTGGGCTTCAGTTAGAGTTCTTCATTAGAGGAAAAACTGTAGAAAAATAAAACTGATTTTCTGTCATCTGCAGCTGTGAATATATAATGGGGTGGTCAGGGCAGAACCCAAAGGATCAAACCTGGTGAGAGTAACTAACAACCAAGCAATGAAGAACTTGCCAGATAAAATTGGCGTCCCATTACGATGTGGGTGGATAGAGTACCTTCTGACTCTCTCCAAATATCACGGGACTCAAGGGAGACCTGACAGGGACTGAGCTTATCTGATCAACATAGAAGGCCAGCTGAGGTAAATCAGACCTGAGAGAACTGTTTGGCTTTCGTCATGTTTGGCTGACAATTCTAAATTATCCAGCTCAGCTTAAGTATCCATATTATTTATGCAGGTACAGTCATTAAATAAGTGTTTAATAAAATATTTAAAATGTAAAAATTATATTACATTTTATTATATATTTTATATTATATAAAATATATAAAATATCAAATATTTAAAATGTAAAATGTTTACAAATATTAATAAATTTGAATTCAGTAACACACACACATACACACACACACACACACACACACAAATGCACACATCCTTTAATTTCCCAATGCTGTTCCCAAGAACATAAAAGGGCAGAGGGCTTTTAGAGTCATATGTTAACAAATTTGGGGTTGTATTTTAGCAAATTTTAGCTATTTCTTCTACCTTGATTGCCTTGTCTTAAGCTCTTTTCCTGTGGAAGTGGGTGGAAAAGGAGGAGAGAACCCTGAAATTCTTTGGGCAGTGAGAAAATTTTGTTTTTCAACCTGCATTTGTTCACTCGCATCACTACCTACATTTTCCCAGGTTCGCATATGAGAATAATATTCCTCACTTCAGGAAATCCATTTTTAAAAAGTCCATTTGACTTCCAAGGACCCAGCACCCTTCCTAGGGTCAGCTCAGCTGAGGAGACAGCTGGCAGGGGCCCCTGCCGGGCGAGACTGGGCTTGCCTGGCTCCTTATCTCTTGGAACTTGCGCTGGAGCCCTGGGAAGTAGGGGCTGTGCCCACACAGTATAGGAATGTCTGTCCCTAAGGGCTGAGAGTAGGGGACAGCTCTGTCTTTTCTGGAGTCAAGACCAACTGCTCCAAACTCCAGTGCCTTTTATAGGGGCAGTAAAGGGCCCAGCACAGGGTCAGGGCAACTGCCATCCTGCCTGGATATGTGACCTTAGGTGAGTCTTTTAGCATCTGTGAGTTTCTGTTTACTCAGGTATATGGAAGCATTCAACTGAATCAGTCTCCCTTTTGATAAATATAAAAATCTCATGTCCTTATTGGATCTACATCACGGTCACTGCAAAATCAAACTTTCTCCTAAAGCATCAATAGAATTAGGATCAATGTTATACTTTGGTGAATAAAACAGAAAATGTTCACATTTGAACATGTGGTAAGAGTTAACTCTACTTAAGGGCCTCACACAGCACTTCTTAAATCATACTGGGCAGAAGAATCATTTGGGGTGGCTCATTTCAAATGCAGACTCCTAAGACTTCCCTGGTGGTCCAGTGGCTAAGACTCTGAAATTTCACTACAGGAGACATGAGTTCAATCCCTGGTCGGGGAACTAGGGCCAAAATATAAATAAATTTTAAAAAATGCAAATTCCTGAGATTCTATAGCAGGTTTGGGGAGATGCTAGGAATCGCATGAACAATGACACCAGGTGATTCAGTGTCCAGAGGGGATATTTAGAGGAATCTTGGCACTGGCTCTAAGTTTCCAGATATAAAGAAACCATGTCAGTCATGTTCAGCACAGAATTCCAGTGCACCCCATGCCTTGTAGGGAACTCAATATTGGCCATATGCCTTGTTAATTTAATCCCTCTAATACTTTTTAGTAACATCCAAGAAGAACATGTCAGGTTTCTTTTGAGAGCAGATATTTCTACCTGATTTGTTCACAGTTGTAGGTTTAGCAGGAAAGATATGCCTGGCACATTGAAGTCTGTTAATAAACATTTATTTAGAGACTAGATGGGTCTCTATTACACAGTTAGAATTGCTCTTCATTTTCCAATTATGAAATTATATGTTAGGAAATGCCTGCTGCCTCCGGAGGGTAACTGTGGCCTCCCCTGTCACCCAAACCCAGTGAGAATTTACAACCCAACTGTCTCCCCATCGAGTGTGGAGGGATTTAAGAGCAGCATCTCAGTGATGCTCCTGAAGCCCCAGCTCAGCCTTCCTTCTTGAAGAGGCCATAGCCTGGGAACCCTGCATCAACCCCTCCACTCCCCTTTCCTGCCAGTCATCACTACCCTCCAGTGGCCTTCCCCAAAGCATACAGCTGCACCTGACCTCACGCTGCAGCACTGTAATCAGTGAAGCCCCAAAACTGCCCAAGGAAGGACACCCCAGCATAATGAGCAGGCCCCCTGCCGCCACTCCTGGGTGGCCAACCACCACTCTATTATCAACACCTGCTGGCCCGCCTGCCCACCGCCACTCTCCAAAGGAGCAATTCTGGCTCCTGCATCTGTGTTCTCAGCAACAAGCACAGTGCCCAGTGAAGGATGGAGGAAGACCAAGGTGGGGAACACAGGAAGGTAGAAGAGCAGGAAGTAGGGGGCTGCTTGCCCCTGGCAGGTTCAGAGGACACTTCCTCCTGCCCTGAACTAAACTTGTCCACTCCTATTATTTTCCCAGCACATCCCATTCTTTTCTATCACTGCACAGTTAGCAACTGTTAACTGTACATTTACTGGATTCTCTTCTTATTTATTGTCTTTCCAACTAGATTGTAAAATCCATGGGGCAAACCCATGTCTATTCTATGCTCTACTCAGAATCTCAAAAAAAACCAAACAAACACACAACTTGGAGGTATCCAAAACATATATACTGAATGAAGGAGAAAATACACCTAGTAATTTCCTGAAGCTACTCTGATCTATCCCTGCTCCAGGCAGGAAGTCTTGCTTCCTCCAGTTAGTCTTCCTCTCTACTCCTGCCCTAGTTCCCCCAACAATGAGCAAACTTCCACACCAGAATGTGGGAGTGACAACTCTGATTGGTTATTTCCCAGAGTGTAGGAGTGACAGTTTTGATTGGTTATTTACTGGGGACACCTATCAATTGATACAAATAGTTTGCTGGTTGACACAGGGTCTTTAGAAATGACACGGTACTCCTGTATCAATAGAGATGATCTCTTGAAATTCATTTTTAAATGAATAAATCATAATAATAGCTCTCATTTCTGAGCATTTACTCTGTGCCAAGTGCATAATGATATCCACTATTTATGGAGCATATGCGCCAAGCATTTAAAATGTATCACTTCATTGAAGCCTTATAAAACCAAAGACAGGTGCTATTATTGTCTTCATATTATAGCTAAGAGCTTGGCTAAGTTAAGTCTTTTGCCCAGGATCATACAAGTAGTAAATGATCAAGAAAGACCATCTCTCTCTCTTACTGTCAGACTTCCAAATCTGTGATCCATCTTCTGCTCTTTGCTCTGAAATCTGCTTTGAGGAAGAGGAAGGGGTCTACTCATCCCCAGTGGATATGATGAACAGAGGACATGAGGGAGGGACCAGGTAAGGAAAGAAAGAGAAGGCAGATTCCTACTTGGGCAGAAACTGTAATCTCCCCTTCATGAAAAAAGGAAAGCTTCAGATCAGTTGAGGGGCTCATTCCAGTGGGCCAGGGTGGTGGGAGAAGTTTATGTTTTTCTTTTCAATTTTTAAAGATTATTTTGTGTGTGTGTGTTTATACCATTTTTAAAGTCTATATTGAATTTGTTACAATATTGTTTCTGTTTAGTGTTTTGGTGTTTTGGCCTCAAGAGATGTGGAATCTCTAGCTGCCTGACTAGGGATTGAACTTGCACCCCCTGCGTTGGAAGGTGAAGTCTTAACCACTGGACTACCAGAGAAGTCCAAGGAGAAGTTCAAAGATACAGATACAGTGTTTTTGAGGCTCTGCTTTCACTTAAGGTTTGCCCAAACGTGAACCCTGTTGCCTTACTCCAGTATCAGACTCTTTAGGGACAACAGTGGGCTCAGTTCTTCTTGTGCTTCATCCATCCTTAACAGGAGCACTCTATAACATTGTGGCTGGGTAAGTGATTCTGCTTAGCAAGTGAACAAGAAATATTACAATCCTGACATTGTCTTCTCCTAAAGTCTTCACTGTGTCTCAAGGAAAGTGGTTGTTTCCAAGCATGTCCCAGAACACATAGCCTCAGCAATGCTTTTGTTTATCAGAAACTGTGGAGGTGAGGCACCAGTGTTAGTTATGTGTTTGACTTTGCAGTTATACTTGAAGCATTAAAATACGGAAAATTTACAAATCTTTTTCTCTTTCCCATCTTCCTACCCTCCAAACTTCCTTCTTCCCTTCCTTACTCCCATCCTTCCTTCTTTCCTTTTTTTTTTTTTTTAGAAAAGAAAACATCAAAAGTTAGATGTTGTTTGAAGACTAACACTGAACTGTTTTGACCTATTGAAAATTGTCATTATGAAATTATGGATTCAACTATGCACTGTTGAAACTTTTGACAAGTATTTTTGTTGAACATAATTCTAGATGCATTGATTTCTTACCAGGTGTTTTGGCTTAGTGTCTAAGATAGAGTTCTGATGGTCTCTCAGAACTGTTCTAGAAAGTTTTGTCTTAGTCAGCTGGGTTGCTATAATGGAATATCATAGATCTAGTGGCTTATAAACAACAAATATTTGTTCCTCTCACAGTTCTGGAGGCTGAGAAGTCCAGGGGTCTGGCCAATTCAGTGTCTGGTGAGGATCTACTTTCTGGTTCATAGATATGTCTTTTCCTTGTGTTCTTACCTGGCAGAGCCGCAAGGGCACTCACCTTGGTTTCTATTATAAGGGCACTAATCTCATCATTGGAGAAGGAAATGGCAATCCACTCCAGTACTCTTGCCTGGAAAATCCCATGGATGGAGGAGCCTGATAGGCTACAGTCCATGGGGGTCACAAGAGTCGGGCACGACTTCACTTTCACTTTCAATCTCATTCATGAGGGTCTTACCCTCATGACCTAATCACCTCCCAAAGGCCCCACCTCCAAATACCATCACTTTGGGAAGTAAATTTTAAGATAAGAATTTCCAGAGAGACAAAAACCTTCAGTGTACGACAAGTTCCTTCTCAATGGTTTAACTTTTACTGTTGCTGGTGGCTCAGATGGTAAAGAATCCACCTGCAATGCAGGAGACCAGGGTTCTATCCATGGGTTGGAAGGATGCCCTGGAGAAGGGATGGTTACCCACTCTAATATTCTTGCCTGGACAATATCATGGACAGAAGAGCTTGGCATACAATCCATTAGGTTGCAAAACAACTAACTTAACTGTTTCTTCAGAAAGTCCAATTTTCAGATTGAAAGTCTTATTCTACTGCTCAGATTCCAGGGGAAACTCAAAGTGTGTAAGAGAAGCAGCAGGAAAAGCAGGCCACCTGGATCTGTGTATCTCAAGTTATTTCTGCAGGCCCCATGCCCTACTCTGTCCCCTAAGCCCAGATTTTTCACTACTATGTCGCCAAAAGTACAGGCATTCAGTCAGTGAGTTTTCTGTCTTACAGGCTTAATCTGGGAGCCTGAGACCACCTGACCTTTAATTAGCAGCTATCAAGGGAAATAAAAAGGGAAATAGATATTAATAATATATTTTATAAAACATTCAATTTTGTTCACATGAATACTAATCAAAGCCTGCATAAAATTGTAGCACATCATGTTTGAGGAAAAGATGTGGGTTATAATAGATCCTATTTCCATAATTCTAACATGCTGTAATTTCCATCTGATGAAATGTAGCTATGAAATTAAAAGTGCCATTTTATGTGTGAAAGTTCTAAACCTGGACTAAAAGTGGAGGAAGATATTTTTTAGAGTTTTGAAAAAGAGTATAGAAAAATGATGGAAATATGAAATGTTCTCTTGAAATTTATTAACAATTTAGGAGCAATAGTAAGAAAAGCAGTCAAAACTTTATATGATTGCTAAGAGGGAGATAAAAGTCTTTAAAAATGTTATATTCCCAGCCCCTAGAACAGGGTCTGGCAAATAGTAGAGCTTCCGTATATATATATATTAATGACTTTTGAGTGCAAGTTGGAGAAGAAGGCAGGAGGAAAAGGGAGAGCAGTCTAAGAAACATATTTCATGAGAACACCATTTTCAAGAGGGAGGTGGTGTGAGGATCTGAGGGGATATGATAGTTGGACCACAAAGCCAAGGTGTCTATAGTAGTTTCTCAGGCTGTCATCACAAAGTATCATAAACTAGATGACTTTAAGAAAACCCAGAAATTTATTGCCTCATAATTATGGAGTTTAGAAGTCCAAAATCAAAGTGTCAGCAGAGTTGTGCTACTTTTAAAACCTAAAGAGCTACCTTTCCATGCCTCATTCTAGCTTTAGGATGTTTAGATAGGCTCACAGTCTTCTGGCTTTATCCTTCTTATATGCCACAGATCTAGAATTGCTCTTTATATTATGTGACCTAATAATAAGTTTTGTTTTGCAAGAATAGCACAAAGAACTTTTTTTCCTGAACCATTCGAAAGTGAGCTGCCAACATAATGCTCTATCACCTTTGATATTTGAGTACAATTTTCCTCTACACAAAGACATGAATCACAGCACAACCATAAAAATCAGAAAATTAACATTGACACCACTACCACCTAATCCTCAGACCCACTCTAGTTCTACCAACGATCTCAATGCGGTCCTTCAAACAAAAGGATATGACATATGCTCACATGCTACGTCGAATTGTCATGCCTCTTCTATCATCTTCAGTGCAAAAAACTTCCTTAGTCTTTCCTTAACTTTCATGACCTTAATATTTTTAAACAAGGCTCACCGGCCACATCCAGCCTGGTCACTCAGTTTTAGAAAGAATATTTTACCGGAACACAGTTACATGCATTCATTTGCATATTGCTTAAGGCTGATTTGAGGCTACAACAGCAGAGCTAAGTAGTTGAGACAGAGACCATATGGCCTGCAAAACCTAAAATATTTATTTCCAGACACTCTATAGAAAATCTTTTTTGACCCTTGTGTGAGACAGTACTAGAAGGGAAGAAAAAGAAATGAAAAGAATAAATATCAGAAAAGAAGAACTCTAGTTTTAGTGTATTTTATTGCTCTCATGGAAAATCCTAAGGAGTCTATAGAATAACTACTAGAACTAATAATTGAGTTTACCAAAACTGCAGAATATAAGGTAGGTACAAAAAAATCAGTCTTGCTACTCTATATTAGCAACAATTGGTAGACAATATTTTTAATTTCATTAAAATATCCAGGAAACATGTTTGGAAATAAATTAAAATGTGCAATCCTTCTACATCAAAAAAAAAAAAATGCTGAGAGAAATTAAAGACTTAAATGGAAGTGAAAAGTGCAAGTTGCTTAGTTGTGTCCAACTCTTTGCGGCCCCATGGACTGGGGCTTGCCAGGTTCCTCTGTCCGTGGAATTCTCCAGGCAAGAATGCTGGAGTGCATAGCCTTTCCTTTCTCTAGAGGATCTTCCCAATTCAGGGACTGAACACAGGTCTCCTGCACTGCAGGCAGGTGGCTTTACCATCTGAGCCACCAGGGAAGCCCAAAGACCTAAATTAAAAGAGAGAACTAGTATATTCATATACTTGAGACTCAAGATTGATGAGATGTTCTGTTCAGTTCAGTTCAGTCGCTCAGTCGTGTCCGACTCTTCACGACCCCATGAATCGCAGCACGCCAGGCCTCCCTATCCATCACCAACTCCCGGAGTCCACTCAGACTCACGTCCATCGAGTCAGTGATGCCATCCAGCCATCTCATCCTCTGTTGTCCCCTTCTCTTCCTGCCCCCAATCCCTCCCAGCATAAGGGTCTTTTCCAATGAGTCAGCTCTTCGCATGAGGTGGCCAAAGTACTGGAGTTTCAGCTTTAGCATCATTCCTTCCAAAGAAATCCCAGGGCTGATCTCCTTCAGAATGGACTGGTTGGATCTCCTCACAGTCCAAGGGACTCTCAAGAGTCTTCTCCAACACCACAGTTCAAAAGCATCAATTCTTTGGCGCTCAGCCTTCTTCACAGTCCAACTCTCACGTCCATACACAACTACTGGAAAAACCATAGCCTTGACTAGACGGACCTTAGTCAGCAAAGTAATGTCTCTGCTTTTGAATATGCTATCTAGGTTGGTTTTCTAGGTTGGTTTTCTTCCAAGGAGTAAGCATCTTTTAATTTCATGGCTGCAGTCACCATCTGCAGTGATTTTGGAGCCCCCAAAATAAAGTCTGTTTTTACTGTTACTGACACTGTTTTTACTGTTTCCCCATCTATTTCACATGAAGTGATGGGACCGAATGCCATGATCTTAGTTTTCTGAATGTTGAGCTTTAAACCAACTTTTTCGCTTTCCTCTTTCACTTTCATCAAGAGGCTTTTTAGTTCCTCTTCACTTTCTGCCATGTTAATACTACCCAAATTGATTATAGATTCAATGCCATCCCACTGAAAGCTCCAGCAGTATACTTTTTAGAAATCAACAAGCCTATTATAAAACTTATCTGAAAATTCAAAGAATCAAGTAGTCAGAACTATTTTGAAAGAGAAAAACCAAGTTAAGTGACTCATACATATGACTTCAAGATGGTAACCAGCATACAAATAGCCCCCAGTCATCCCCGCTTGCTGATATTAGCCTTGGGTGGCCCCTTCCCAGGTGATATCAGGTTGGTCTGTGTGGCCAAGAGTCTATAACAGAGTGATGATATGTTGCTTCCTAGATTAAGTTATGAAAGATACTGTGATCTCTCTCTCATTTCCTTCCCTCTCTTATTCTCTCTTTGACCATTTGTTGTGAGAGAAACCAGTCAGTTGTGAACAATCCTATGGAAAGCCCCACATGTTGAGGAATTGAAGCTCATGGCCACCAGCCAGCAAGGACCTGAGGCCTCTGTCAGCAGCTGCACTAGTGAACCTGGAAATAAACTCTGCGGTCTCTGCTCAGTCTTCCTATGACTGCAGTCCTTGCCAATAGCTTGACTACAACCTCATGAGAGATTCTGAGATGGACCTACTCAGTTTAGGTGCTCTCAGAGTCCAAGCTGTCAGAAATGGTGTGAAATAATTATTGCCTGTTGCTTTATGCTGCTAAATTTGGAGATAATTGTTATAATAGAAGACAAATGCAAGGACTTACATTTAACTTACAGTAATCGATACAGTGTGGTACTGACATAAGGACTGAAAATAGATCAGTGGAACACAGTAGAATTCAGAAATAGACCCACACATAAAGTCAATTGATTTTTGACCAAGGGACCAATATAATTCAAAAAGAGCAGTCTTTCCAAAGAATGGTGTTAGTAGACTCTTTGACATACCAACCACCAAAAATAATTCAAGGTAGAACACAGAGAATACTTTGGGGGAGGCAAAGATTTCTTAGAGAGGATGATGAATGAATCAAGATGAGGGATATACATATGAATATATTATTTGGCAATAAGAAAGATGAAAATTCTGTCATTTTGATGATATGAGTGGATCCTGAAGACATAATGTTAAATGAAATAAGTCAGAAAAAGACAAACATCATATAGTATCACTTATATGTGAAATTTAAAAAGCCGAATTCATAGGAGCAGAGAGTAGATTAGTGGTTACCAAGAACTGGGGCTGGAAGAAATGAGGAGAGCCTGGTCAAAGGGTACAAACTTCCATCTGTAAGATGAGTAATTCTATGGATCTAATGTACATCATGGGGACTACAGTTAACTCTGTGTGTGTGTGTGTGTGTGTGTGTGTGTGTGTGTATTTTCCTCTACATCTTAGTTCGCCTACCAAGGATTGAACCCAGGTCCTCAGCAGTAACAGCACAGAGTTTTAACCGCTGGACCACTGGGGAATTTCCAACAATGTTTTATTATATGCTAGAAAATTACTAAAAGAGTAGATCTCAAATATTCTTTCCACAGAAAAGAAATGGTAATTATGTGAGGTGATGGAGGTGTTAACTAACTCTATTGTGGTAATCACTTCAAAATATATGTGTATAACATCATCACATTATTTATCTTAAACTTATACAATATGAGGTCAATTATATCTCAGTAAAACTAAGGGAAAACCACATATGTCCACAAAGACTTGTACAAGAATGTTTATAACAACTTTGTCATAAATGGTAAAAACCTGGTAACAAGCCAAATGTCCCTAAACAATTGAAGGGTAAACAAATTATCATATATTTATACAAAGAAATACTACTCAGCAGTGCAAAGAAACATATTAGTGATATATACAACAAAAGTGAATGGATTTCAAAAACAGTATGCTGCATCAAAGAAAGCTAGACACAAAAGAGTACATACATTATAATGCCATTTATATAAAGATCTACAGGTAAAACTAAGCTGCAGTGATGGAACTCAGAACAGCAATGGGCTCTAGATGAGAGGTAACTGATGGAAGGGAACTGGAGGAAACTTCCTGGGGGATAAAAATATTCTGTATGTTAATCAGGGTACATATATTTGTCAAAAACTCACTCAGCTGTATGCTTAGAATCTGAGCGTTTTATTACATGTACATAACCGTGTAAGAAGATGAATTTGAGTGCTTTGACAGGGCAGGCACTTTATAGGTCCTGGCTACTGACAGCACTGCAGATATGCTAGTTGGTTTACATCAGTCCTAAGAGAGACCTAGAAAAACGGGAGGAGTGTCGAACTGAGTCTTAAGAAGGAGAGAATGGAAAAGGGAGCCATTCAAATGGAAAATAAACACAAATGAAAGAGGTTGAATATTCACTTGGCCTTGGATCTTACATTGCCTTGGACTATTTTCCCCTTTTCTCTTTAAGATGAGATTTCAAACTCTTCAAGGGTGGTGATGCATCTTGTAAGCCTTTGTATTTCTTATAACTCTAGCACCCTTTTCTGCAGAGAGATAGAATTTGGTAATACCACAGAAAGAGAGAGAGGCAGCAAGCTGTGATTTCAAGTATTTTTCAATGAGTTTTTGTGTGTGTTTCCTGGAATGGTTGACTAACAACTTACATGAGAACCAGGACTGTTCTGTGTTTCCAAGTCAGGCTTGGTGTCTGGCACATGGAATAATGTATTTTCATTGATTAACTGAAGTGTACACTAGAGAGAAAAGTAAATGAGCTTCTCTCAAAGGCCTATTGTCTCTCCTCCCTCACCATCCCCCCAATCTCTCAGCAGTGGAAATCTTTAAGTATGCTTTTTGTTGTTTTACAGCTGTTTGCATTTAAATTGGGCGTGTCTCTATCCCATTTTATTAGCTATTTCTCATACCAGCCCTGTGAGGTTAGCTCTGTTATCTGCATGTTACAGGCAAGGGCACTGAGAGGTGAAGCCGCTTGCCCAGGTTGGGATCCACAATGAGCTGCTGGGAGGGGTGGGATTTGAGTGCACTGGTTCCCTTTCCAGCTGGCTTTGCTGGTCCAAAGAGTGTGTGGCTTCCAACAACATAATAAAATGTGGATTTTCTATACCAGACTTTGAAAACCATTTTAAAAACATTTATTCCAGAAGAAAGAGATAGGATTGTAATTCTTTGGCCTGATTCCTTTTCCTGAGAATCTTTTAGGTACTGCCTGGCTGCCTGGGCTTCCCCAATGGCTCAGAGGTGAAGAATCTGCCTGCAATGCAGGAGGCACAGGTGATGTGGGTTTGATCTTTAGGTGGGGAAAATCCCCTGGAGGAGGAAATGGCAACCCTCTCCAGTATTCTTGCTGGGAAGTGCCGTGGACAGAGGAGCCTGGAGAGCTATAGTCCATGAAGTCTCAAAGAATCGGACGTGAATGAGCAACTAGGCCTGCACACGAGGGCTGCCTAGTTTTAAGTTCTCTGAAATGACTCACTCCATCTAGAGATTCAGCACCTTTAGTTCCTGCTCTAAACTGTTTATTTAACTTATACACAGAGTATATCATCAAAAACGCTGGGTTGAATGAAGCACAAACTGGAATCAAGGTTGCCAGGAGAAATATCAATAACTTCAGATATGCAGATGACATCACCCTTACGGCAGAAAGCGAAGAAGAGCTAAAGACCCGCTTGATGAAAGTGAAAGAGGAGAGTGAAAAAGTTAGCTTAAAACTCAACATTCAGAAAACTAAGATCATGGCATCTGGTCCCATCACTTCATGGCAAATAGATGGGGAAACAATGGAAACAGTGACAGACTTTATTTTTGGGGTCTCCAAAATCACTGTGGATAGTGACTGCAGCCATGAAATTAAAAGATGCTTGCTCCTTGGAAGAAAAGCTATGTCCAACCTAGACAGCATATTAAAAAGCAGAGACATTACTTTGCCAACAAAGGTCCATTTAGTCAAAGCTATGGTTTTTCCAGTAGTCATGTATGGATGTGAGAGTTGGACTACAAAGAAAGCTGAGCACTGAAGAATTGATGCTTTTGAACTATGGTGTTAAAGAAGACTCTTGAGAGTCCCTTGGACTGCAAGGAGATCCAAACAGTCCATCCTAAAGGAAATCAGTCCTGAATGTTCATTGGAAGGATTAATGCTGAAGCTGAAACTCCAATACTTTGGCCACCTGATGCCAAGAACTGACTCACTGGAAAAGACCCTGACGCTGGGAAAGATTGAAGGCAGGAGGAGAAGGGGATGGCAGAGGATGAGATGGCTGGATGGCATCACCGACTCAATGGACATGAGTTTGAGTAAACTCCAGGAGCTGGTGATGGAGAGGGAGCCCCGGTGTGCTGCAGTCCATGAGGTCGCAAAGAGTCAGACATGACTAAGCAACTGAGCTGAACTGAGTTTCTGCTCAGATTCTCCAACTCCAGAAGTCCCTTCTCCCTTTAGCAACCTCCCAGTAGAGCCCACCCAGATAGTATAACCTTAAACAATATTTTAATTGGAGTAAATTTTATAAAGTTGGAAGGGAATTTAAGGCTTATCTAATCAGGAAAAATATAATGTGGTTTGTTCATTTCAGTTCCAGTCACTCAGTCGTGTCTGACTCTTTGCAACCCCATGGACTGCAGCATGCCAGGCTTCCCTGTCCATCATGAACTCCCGGAACTTGCTCAAACTCATGTCCATCATGTTGGTGATGCCATCCACCCATCTCATCCTCTGTCGTCCCCTCTCCTCCTGCTTTCAATCTTTCCCAGCATCAGTCTTTTCCAGTAAATCAGTTCTTAATATCAGGTGGCCAAAGAACTGGAGCTTCAGTTTCAGCATCAGTCCTTCCAGTGAATATTCAGGATTAATTTCCTTTGGGATTGACTGGTTTGATCTCCTTGCAATCCAAGGGACTCTCAAGAGTCATCTCCAATACCACAGTCCAAAAGCATCAGTTCTTTGGCACTTAGCTTTCTTTATGGTCCAACTCTCACATTCATACATGACTACTGGAAAAACCATAGCTTTGATTAGACAGACCTTTGTTCAGCAAAGTAATGTCTCTGCTTTTTAATATGCTGTCTAGGTTGGTCATAGCTTTTCTCCCAAGGAGCAAGCATCTTTTAATTTCATGGCTGCAGTCACCATCTGCAGTGATTTTGGAGCCCAAGGAAACAATCTGTCACTGTTTCCATGTTTTCCCATCTATTTGCCATGAAGTGATGGGACCAGATGCCATGATCTTAGTTTTCTGAATGCTGAGTTTTAAGCCAACTTTTCACTCTTCTCTTTCATTTTCATTAAGAGGCTCTTTAGTTCTTCTTCGCTTTCTGCCATAAGGGTGGTGTCATCTGCATATCAAACTTCCATAAATCCAAAACATATGGAAAATTGTGAATCAGGATCCATACAACTTTTTTTCCCCTTAGAAGATCAATCTTTCAGGTAATTCTCATTAAAAGTGGTCATGTACCTAATCAACAGGAAAACTGAAGCAAAGTGAGTTTAGAGAACCTGCCTTAATTTTACACAGCCAGACAACTGCATCCAGACTCTCATTTCTCCAGGAAGACAGCAGAACTGACTTCTCGTGCTTCCTGGAATATGCATTTCATTTGAAGAATTAACACCCACAGGCTCTTTGACTCAGATACTTAGTTCTAAGAAACGGGTTTACCCCAAATGGCATCCTTCATTAAGATAAAACCACCGATCAGTCCTTTCCTTCAGCTGCATAAATCGGCTCTCCTGGAGGACACTCAGCAGAGGGGAGCAGGATTTCTGTGTCCTTTCCCTGAATGGAAGACGGAACATCAGCATTTCTAGATTCCCGGTTCTGATACCTCAGCCCAAGATGATCAGCGATCCTATTATTTCATCACTTGCTGACTCCCTTCAGACACTGGATTCAATTAAGACAAATGGTTTTCAACCTTAGTTTCACTTTAGATTTCCCCCAGGGGAAATTTTCAAAATCCCCCTGCCCACGGCCAGCCTGTACCCTAGACCAATTAAATCCAACCCTCCAAAGAAAGCACTCAGAGTATTTTGTCTTTAATTGTGATGTGTAGCCAAAGTTGAAAACCACTAATAAAAGCAAGAGAAAAAAACTGCTTAGACTCCTATTAGTACTGCTTAGACTCCTATTATGCACCAGGGTTTTACATACACTAGCCTTTTTTTTCTCCTTCCAACTCAGAGAGGCTCTGTAACTTTTTAAAAATCACAGCTGGAAAGTGGCAAAGCATAGCTTTAAATCCAGGTCCTTGTAATTCTTGGATTTAAAACTATACTTTCATTGCAGGAACATATGGCTTCCTGAGCTATCTATAAAACACAGATTCAGTGATGATCAAAGGAGTCACCATCAAGCACCTGGTACATAGGAGATGGGCCTGAATAATCTCTATCTCTCCATTTCTCTGCCTATTCATTTATCTAGAATGTTCCTCCTGACCATGCTATGACATGACACCAAGACTTTAGGTTAGGGAACTTTGGGTTAACCTCAACCACTATATAGTCATTACACGTTCTTTATACACTAACCATATTACATTGTAATTTCATTGTATGGGATGTTAGGTTTTAGGCCACTTAAATTGATGGAATATATATAAAAATGTCTTTTTACTCATTGCAATCATGGTATAGATGTTTTAATGCTCTGCAGTCAGACACGACTGAACGCCTTCACTTTCACTTTTCACTTTCATGCATTGGAGAAGGAGAGGGCAACCGACTCCAGTGTTCTTGCCTGGGGAATCCCGGGGATGGGGGAGCCTGGTGGGCTACCGTCTACGGGGTCTCACAGAGTTGGACACGACTGAAGCAACTTAGCAGCAGCAGCAGTCATTACTTCTCTCTTGTCATTATAGAATGGGATAACTCTCCATTTAACTCATAGAAAGTTAAAAAAACTAAGATGAAGGCGTCTGATTCCATCATGGAAAATAGAAGGGAAAAAGTGGAAGCAGTGACAAATTTTATTTTCTTGGGTTCCAAAATCACTATAAACTGTGCCTGCAGCCATAAAATTAAACGACACTTGCTATGTGGAAGGAACTATGGCAAACCTAGACAAAGTATTAAAAAGCAGAGATATCACTTTGCTGACAAAGGTCCATATAGTCAAAGCTATGGTTTTTCCAGTAGTCATTCATGGATGTGAGAGTTGGACCATAAAGAAGTCTGAGAGCCCAAAATTGATGTTTTGGACCTGTGTTGCTGGAGAAGATACTTGAGAGTCCCTCAGACTGCAAGGAGATCAAACCAGTCAATCCTAAAGGAAATCAACCCTGAATATTCACTGGAAAGATTATTGCTGAAGCTGACTGAGCTCCAATATTTTGGCCACCTGATGTGAAGAGCAGACTCATTGGAAAAGACCCTGATGCTAGGGAAGATTGAAGGCAAAAGGAGAAGGTGGTGGCAAAAGATGAGATGGTTAGATAGCATCCCTGACTCAATGGATGTGAATTTGAGCAAACTTGAAGAGACAGCGAAGGACAGGGAAGCCTGGTGTGCTGCAGTCCATGGGGCTGAAAAAGTTGGACGTGACTTAGTGACTGAACAATAGCAACAACGTTAGCCTTAGTGGCACTGCCCACTCACGAACTTGAAACCTGGTGTAACCAGATCATCTATCCATTCATCAGTGTCTTCATAAGACTAGAACAGAGGCCTGTGCCCTAGTAATTCTTCAGAATTCCCCCTTTCTTCTAGTCTATTTATGAGACTTGCAAATCATTAAAAAATGTTTTTCTGACTTGGCGACATTCTTTCAAACAGGATATGAATGGGAGCAGGAGCTTTAAGACAAAATGCCTCCTCCATCATGTGCATGCTCCATCGTGTACAACTCTTTGTGACCCCATGGACTGCAGCCTAGCAGGCGCCTCTGTCTGTGGAATTTTCCAGGCAAGAATGATGGGGTGGGTTACCATTTCCTATTCCAGGGGAATCTTCCTGACCCAGGGATTCCACTCATGTCTCTGGAAGCTCGTGCACTGGCAGATAAATCCTTTACAAACTTCACCACCCTGGAGGCCTCCTTGGAGTGGAACAAATGTTGACACCTTCCAAGGAGGAAAGGAAATGACATTGTTCAGAATGCCTCCGTCTGCTGACAGGTACTGAAGCGTTTGACTGAAGCAATAATAGTAATGACAGCTAATGTTTACTGCAGCCTCTTAGTCCAGGCGTTGTCTGAAGTGCACACTGGTGTGAGAGAGAGAGCCAGGATTCAAACCCAGGCAGTCTGAATCCAGAATCTGGTTTCTAACTTCATGGTTATATTTTGGGAGCCACCAGTGGGCTGCAGGGATCCTCAAGAGGAAGTGGGGTCCCATTTCAACCTCAGAGGAAGAGGAATGAGACATGGAGCTGGCGATCACCATGCTTTTATTCTTTCTTTGTCTTCCTTTTCTACCCAGTTACTGTTTACCAAGTTGAAGAAAATAAGGAAAACCACTAGACCATTCAGGTATGACCTGAATCAAATCCCTTAGGATTATACAGTGGAAGTGACAAATAGATTCAAGGGATTAGATCTGATAGAGAGCCTGATGAACTATGGACAGAGGTTCATGACATTGTACAGGAAGCAGTGATCAAGGCCATCCCCAAGAAAAAGAAGAGCAAAAAGGCAAAATGGTTGTCTGAGGAGGCCTTCCAAACAGCTATGAAAATAAAAAGAAGCTAAAGGCAAAGGAGAAAAGGAAAGACATACCCATTTGAATGAAGAGTTCCAAAGAATAGCAAGGAGATAAGAAAACCTTCCTCAGTGATCAATGCAAAGAAATAGAGGGAAATAATTGAATGGGAAAGACTAGAGACTTCTTCAAGATAATTAAAGATACCAAGGGAAAATTTCATGCAAAGATGGGCTCAATAAAGGACAGAAATGGTATGGATCTAACAGAAGCAGAAGATATTGAGAGGAGGTGGCAAGAATACACAGAAGAACTATACGAAAAAGATCTTCATGACCCAGATAACCATGATGGTGTGATCACTCACCTATAGTCAGACATGCTGGCATGTGAAATCAAGTGGGCCTTAGGAAGCATCACTATGAACAAAGCTAGTGGAGGTAATGGAATTTCAGTTGAGCTATTTCAAATCCTAAACAATGATGCTCTGAAAGTGCTGCACTCAATATACCAGCAAATTTGGAAAACTCAGCAGTGGCCACAGGATTGGAAAAGCTCAGTTTTCATTCCAATCCCAAAGAAAAGCAATTCCAAAGGATGTTCAAATTACCGCACAATTGCACTCATCTCACATGCTAGCAAAGTAATGCTGAAAATTCTCCAAGCCATGCTTCAACAGTATGTGAACCATGAACTTCCAGATGTTTAAGCTGGATTTTAGAAAAGGCAGAGGAACCAGAGATCAAATTGCCAACACTAGTTCGATCATTGAAAAAGCAAGAGAGTTGCAGACAAACATCTACTTCTGCTTTATTGACTATGCCAAAGCCTTTGACTGTGTGGATCACAACAAGCTGTGGAAAATTCTGAAAGAGATGGAAATACCAGACCACCTTACCTGCCTCCTGAGAAATCTGTATGCAGGTCAAGTAGCAACAGTTAGAACTGGACATGAAACAACAGACTGGTTCCAAATTGGGAAAGGCTGTATGTTGTCACCCTGATTATTTAATTTATATGCAGAGTAACTCCAGTACTCTTGCCTGGAGAATCCCATGGATGGAGGAGCCTGGTGGGCTGCAGTCCATGGGGTTGCGAAGAGTCCAGACACAACTGAGCGACTTCACTTTCACTTTTCACTTTCATGCATTGGAGAAGGAAATGGCAACCCACTCCAGTGTTCTTGCCTGGAGAATCCCAGGGACAGGGGGAGCCTGGTGGGCTGCCATCTATGGGGTCGCACAGAGTCGGACATGACTGAAGCGGCTTAGCAGCAGCAGCAGCAGCAGCAGCAGAGTATATCATGTGAAAAGCCAGGCTGGATGAAGCACTAGCTGGAATCAACATTGCCAGGAGAAATATCAGTAACCTCAGATATGCAGATGACACCATCCTTAATGGCAGAAAGTGAAGAAGAACTAAAGAGCCGTCTTGATGAAAGTGAGAGGGAGAGTGGAAAAGTTGGCTTAAAACTCAACATTCAGAAAACTAAGATCATGGCATCTGGTCCCATCACTTCATGGCAAATAGGTGGGGAAACAAAGGAAACAGTAAGAGACTTTATTTTCTTGGGCTCCAAAATCACTGCAGATGGTGACTGCAGCCATGAAATTAAAAGATGCTTGTTCCTTGGGAGAAAAGCTATGACCAAGCTAGACAGCATATTAAAAAGCAGAGACATTACTTTGCTGAACAAAGGTCTGTCTAATCAAAGCTATGGTTTTTCCAGTAGTCATGTATGGATGTGAGAGTCAACTATAAAGAAAGCTGAGCGCCGAAGAATTGATGCTTTTGAACTGTAACACTGGAGAAGACCCTTGAGAGTCCTTTGGACTGCAAGGAGATCCAACCAGTCAGTTCTAAAGGAAATCAGTCCTGAATATTCGTTGGAAGGACTGATGCTGAAGCTGAATCTCTAATACTTTGGCCACTTGATACTAAGAACTGACTCAATGGAAAAGACCCTGATGCTGGGAAAGATTGAAAGCAGGACAAGAAGGGGATGACAGAGGATGAGATGGCTGGATGGCATCACCGGCTTGATGGACATAAGTTTGAGCAAGCTCTGGGAGCTGGTGATGGACAGGGAGTCCTGGTGTGCCTCAGTCGATGGGGTTGCAAAGAGTCAGACATGACTGAGCGACTAAACTGAACTGAATCTCCTTCTGAGACAAGGAACCATGGGAGTCAGACATAGGTTTCATTGGGGAAAAGAAGGGAGGGACCAAATTTTCACCTCTTTTTTTCTCACTTTATTCTCTTATTCAGCAAGCCTGCACTGACTGCCAGCTGTGTGTCTGACACTGTTTTCAGTTCTTTGTCCATAATTTGAAGAAGTTGAGTCATTTGCCTAAGGTCCACTTCTCTGAAGGAGTGAGCACTGGACATCACCGAAAACGTTTCAAGCTGATCAAAAACAGTGCCAGGTCTCTCACTTTTGGATCTTTCTCATCATTGTCAAGGATTTTTATTAGAGATTCTTGGTAGAGCATAACAATCTAAGTAAACCACAATTAAGTTCTCATCATAGAAAGTAAAGCTGAGGACCTTGGACCTGAAGGTTTCCTTCCTAAGAAGCCTCTCTGTGCATTTATTAATCTCTGTCAATGCTGGTCTGGCTCCTTGCCTGAATATTGCAGTAATATGTTGGTCTTTGTCTTAGTGATGCTAGCACTAGGTGCTATGGCAAAGAAGCTCTAATATTTCAGTAGCTTAACATCATCAACTTATAGTTCACCCTTCCATAATTATGGAGCCAAGGCAATTCCAGGTCAGGAGGGGTTGGGTGGGATGGGGGCTCTGCTCAAACACAAACTGGCAAGGGACTCTTTTTCTCAAAATAGGGATTCTGAGGATGTCTTGCTCACTGGCACTAAGTTGGCAAAAGAGGAGACAGCAGGAAGGAATGTGTATGAGGGGTTCTTATGGGCCAGGCCTGAAAATTGTACTCATCAGTTCCATTAGCAGGAACTCATTCCAATGGCCATAGCTTAGCACAGGGAGTCTGGGAAATGTGCCCACGTGTGTTCCCAAGGAGTAGAAATTGGGTATCCCCCACTCCCCCCCGCCGCCCTTTCTCTTTTATTCATTTTTTAGTTTTTTGCTTTGTTTTCATGGTTTGCTGTCATTTTACAGCAAATAGTTTGAGGGCTGAGTTGCCACTGAATAAAAGGATAGTGAGGAGAATCTGGAGCGATCCATGTCTGGTGCTACTTCTAGGTGTGAAAACCACAGTATCTCATTTTTATTGAACATTTTTTATATACCAGGTTGTTCTCAGCCCTTCACTTCATGGTTGCATTTCATCGTATACCAGCCTTGCACATGGGTTTTAAAGTTTTACCATGGGTTTTAAGGGATTTCCAGGTGGCTCTAGTGGTAAAGAACCTATCTGCCAATGCTGGAGACTTAAGAGACGTGGGTTTAATTCTTGGGTCAGGAAGATCCCCTGGAGGAGGGCATGGCAACCCACTCCAGTAATCTTGCCTGGAGAATCCTATGGACAGGGGAGCCTGGCTGGCTATGGTCCTTGGGGTCACAAAGAGTCAGATACGATTGAAGCAACTGAGCACACACGTGCATGGGTTGTTAGGTTGCCTGGTAGTATTGTTCTGCTCTTCTGAAGATAATACAGAGCCAACCTGCCCCAGTAGGTCCATTCTCCATCCTCCTTTCCCTTGTCATGTGTCTCAGAGGTTGGTTTTCTTGCATGATTCATCCAGGATTTCTTGTCCTTTGGCTTCTGGTCAGATTCGGTTAAAGTGTGTCCCCAGCAGAAGATGAGAGTTGGGTATAGAGTTGTGTCCCCCTGCTCTGTGCTTTGGCAATGGCTCGGCTTTATCAATGAGCAGAGCTCTTGTCAGGGAGCCACTCTCCCCCAGGTACAGATATCACCAGATCCTCATAAGAGCTTTTATTTCTGCCCTTTCAGACCTGGGATGACTGTGACTTCCAGGCCTTGATAATCTCTTGGTACTTCATCAGCCCCTGTTGCTGTCGTTCAGTCACTAAGTCATGTCTGACTCTTTGAGACCCCATGAGCTGCAGCACGCCAGGCCAGGTTTCCTTATCCTTCACCATCTCCTGGAGCTTGCTCAAACTCATGTCCATTGAGTCAGTGATGCCATCCAACCATCTCATCCCTTGTTGCCTCCTTCTCATCTTGCCTTCAGTCTTTCCCAACGTCAGAGTCTTTTCTAACGAGTCAGCTCTTTGCATCAGGTGGCCAAAGTATTGGAGCTTCACCTTCAGCATCAGTCCCTCCAATGAATATTCAGGGTTGATTTCCTTTAGGATGGACTGGTTTGATCTCCTTGCTGTCCAAAGGACTCTCAAGAGTCTTCTCCAGTCCCTTAACCCTCCCCACATCCCTGTAAAAAATTCTCCCCAGTTATCCCTTATAGAGTGCCTCCTCTGGCTGATCCAGCTAGCACTTGAGAGCTTGCACAGTGCCACTGCCCCTTTAACTATTAGAGTAGCTGCTTTGGAGTCAAGAAGCCCTAGTTATGAAGCCCAGTTTGATCTCTGACTAGTTATGTGATTTTGAGCAAGTTACTCAATCTCTCTAAGCTGTAGTTTACTTACTCACAAAATCAAAGATAATGGATTTGGGAGAATTAAAAAATATATGCGAACTATCTAGCCCCATGTTCTGCACAGAACTGGTGATTAATAGAATTAGAAATGGCAAATACTGTCATGAAAGTATGTCAAACTTAATTATTAAATTAATATAAATTAGTCTATAAACAGTCTATTAAACTGACAGTTGGCTTTTTTAAAGATGATAATCCCCAGTATTGACAGTGATATAGGGGAAAGGCACACACTACAAGTGAAATAATAAAATTTGGGGGAGCATTGTCTGAAGGGCATTTTATCTATAGGTATATAAAGCTTAAAAACTGTACATTGTTATTGATTCAGCAATTCACATCAGTTTAGGGAATTTACCCTAAAGAAATAATCCTAAGGGAAAAGATCAGAAAGTGATGCATCTACAAACGAGTTCCCACTATCATTGTTTGCAACAGTTAAAAATTGGAAATAACAAATTTTCAACAATAGGGAATTGATTAAATAAACTTTGGAACATTTATACAGTGACAAGTAAATTAACATAAGAAGATGGCCATAGCACATAGGAAGGAAAAGGATCAATCACAAAGAAGTATTTATAGAGCATTATTCTATATTCTATATTTTAAAAAAAAAACCAAAAGAGGAAAAATTGAAGAACTATGTATTGGAATACAAATTTTGGCTATTTCTGGATGGTAGGAATATAGTTGATATTTTCCTCTGTTTTTTTTTCCCGCGGATTTTCTGACTTTCCTACAATGAACATTATACAGAACATTGTGTAGATAGGATTGCTCTTGGCTACAAGTAACAAAAAGCCAAACTCCAGTGGTTCAGTGGCTCAGCAAAGTGAGGACCAAAGTCTGAAATGTTTATGCTTTTTCCTTCATGATCTTGACGTGTCCATAGCCCCTCCAGTCATCACATCTGTTTTCAGAGTACAAAAGGGGACCAGAAGGACTGGTGCCTTTCTCTGGGAAAAAGAGCTTTCCCAGGGACTCCAGGACAGACTTATGTCCCACTGGCCGGACTGGTGCCACATGACTATGGCTAGCTGGAAAGCTGAAGAGAGAAGGCAGGTGGGAAATGGAGGTGAGTCAGCCCCTTTGCAACGTCTGCCACAAACATAGGTTGCTTTTGTCATAAAAAATAAAGGTTATTAAAACATTTCAAATAAAAAAAATTGGGGGCGGGGTTACCTTAATGCCTTCTCTGCCACCCTCCCATCCACTCTGGCTGCAACAGCTAGAAAATCATATTCACTGAGCCAAGAGGGTGGGGAAGGATGAAGAAACATGAGTAGAGGCTGCACCCTCTAGGTGGAGGGAGTGGAGAGATGGGCAGAGTGCCAGAGATCTGGAAAATCAGCCTGTTGCTTGTTCAGCCAGCTTCATCTAGGTATCCCTGATCTGTGTGGCTACACAAAGCTTATCAGCAGAGACTTTTGCAACGTCGATACTTTTGGCCCTGCTGTTATTTTGTAGTGCGCCGAGCTGGCTTTGGTAGTTCATCAAGCTTACTTTGGGCTCAGCAGGGCTTCCTAATGAGCATAAAGAACATGTTCATGACTCCTACTGAGAGACTGGACTCAGATTGCCTGGCTCTAGATCCTGGCTGTGCCACTTACCTGTTATGTGATCTTGGACCAGTTACTTAAGCAATCTGTGTTTTGCGTCCTCAACTGTAAAATGGGAATAATAATAGTGTACATTTCATAGGGTTGTTTTGAAAGGTTAGATGAGTCAGTATTTGTCAAATGCCTACAATGTACTTATCACATGGTAAATGCTATAGAAATATTTGTTTAAAAAATAAAGAAAGGCAGAAACAGCCATTGCTGTCTGGATCCTATTTGTTTGAAGTCACATCTTACATGACATAAATCTGAAACATCTAAAGCTACAAAGAAGGGCTGAATTTTCTTTCTGTTCCCTGCCAGCCGCCCCACTTGGTCTCAGTAGGGAGCAGGAGAGGCAGAGGAGAACCCACAGGAAGCTAAGAGCTCTGAAACACCTACTGGGTGGTGTAGCAAGCAGTTCAGTAAATCTTATGAGGCAGGTATATACTGTCTTCATTTTACAGATGGGGAAACTGAGGCTCAGAGGAATGAAGTAATTAGGCCACAGTCATATGTTGGGATTCAACCCCATACCCTGAATGTTACATGTTAAGATATTTATACAGGGAAACTTTCCTGTACAAGAATCAATCCTTAGTTGAAAGGGGAGAAGGCAATGGCACCCCACTCCAGTACTCTTGCCTGGAAAATCCCATGCGTGGATGGAGGAGCCTGGAAGGCTGCAGTCCATGAGGTGGCTGAGGGTCAGACACGACTGAGTGACTTCACTTTCTGTTTTCACTTTCATGCATTGGAGAAGGAAATGGCAACTCACTCCAGTGTTCTTGCCTGGAGAACCCCAGGGACGGGGGGATCCTGGTGGGCTGCCGTCTATGGGGTCGCACAGAGTTGGACCCAACTGAAGCGACTTAGCAGCTAGTTGAAAGGAGACTTTGTACTTAAAAGACCCTATCACAAATCCTTCTGTAAAATGCTGTGTTTATCTATATTTAATTTGGCAAATTTGAACTTTCATATATTTCTTACAATGTTTTCTTATATGTTTTCTTACAATATAGAGTGTGTCTCTCTTGTTTAAAAAATAAATTCCAAGGCTGAAACTCTAGCTAAAATTCTTTTGTAGGGTAGTGGGGAGGAAGGAGTGTTATTGGACTTTTTTGCCATTTTTGTTTGTTTGTTTGCTTGTTCTGAAGTGTAGAATACAGTATCCAAATATAAGATGTACCCTTGAAAATAGCTGAAGCTTATAAGCCTTATTCCCATATCCCAGGTGGCACTAGTGGTAAAGAACCCACCTGCCAAAGCAGAAGACATAAGAGACATGGGTTTGATCCCTGGATCAGGAATATTCCCTGGAGAAGGGAATGGGAACCCACTCCAGTATTCTTGCCTGGAGAATCCCATGGACAGAGAAGCCTGGCAGGCTACAGTCCATGGGGTTGCAAAGAGTCGAACACGACCTAGCACACACACAGAACACTTATTAGCAATAAATGACGGTTTTGTTACCACTTCCAGGCATATTGTCTTGAAGCTCAAAGCCTGGCTTAAACCAATTGAAATTGTGCAAACTAACATCATAAATATCTTGCAGGTCAAATTCCTCCATTCCTCCTCTCTGCAGTGTTAATGCCACCTTTGAAATGCCCGTTCCAAAGAGATGCAACCAAACATAGCTCAATGGTTTCCTTTGTGACTCTGATCAAGTTCAAGCAAAGTGTAAATGTTTCAGGAGAGTTCTCTATTCTTGCCCTTTAAGAAAAAAAGAGAAAAAAAAAAAGATCTCAAAGCCCCACCCAACCCCACCCTTAGTTTCTAAGGTTCTGGAGTCAGCAGTGCAAGAGACAGAGCCAAAATATAAACAACTGAAAAGAAAATGGGCTTAAAAAAAAACCAAACACTTTTGTTCCCAGCTCTTATACCCCACCTCCCCTAAATTAAAGTCCAGGGATCTGGGATCTGTCTGTCCCTGACCTGTGCCACCTGGAGACCTCTCCCTGGCCTAGGGCCAGGCCTGTGCAGGTTGAAGTCCATTCTAGATCAACCCTTAAGGCCATCCAAGGGGAATTAACCCTTTCAAAAGGCAGGAGGTAACCTCCAACAGACCCACCCTCCTATTTCGAGTACTAATCTTTCCCCCTTTTATGCTTTTGGCTTCACAGTAGATCTCATTCTTCTGCCAGGAGGTTAGAGGGTGCAAACAGCCAAGAAGCAGCTGCAAGGAAGTTCTGAAGTGCCAATCTTGCAGGTAGGGCGACCGCCGCAGGCGAAAGAGACCGGGAGAAAGATTAGGTGAAACATTAGCCGTGGCCTTTTGGATTCAGTCCAGTGTCTTTCAATTATTTCTTTATGTGCTTTTGGTCCTGGGTTTATTTGGCATTGGA
This sequence comes from Nanger dama, assembly GCA_917880005.1. Classification (NCBI taxonomy): domain Eukaryota; kingdom Metazoa; phylum Chordata; class Mammalia; order Artiodactyla; family Bovidae; genus Nanger; species Nanger dama. Next base: position 48,481,418 of record CAKJTW010000001.1, read on the forward strand.
CAGGCATCCATTAGAAGATTTCACAATGATTTGCCATGTTACAGTTCTAAACAGATGTGAACTTGTCACCAAAGGAAATTTATATTTTACCATCTTTTCCCCCACCTCTCCCTGGGGAACTGCAGGGAAAAGCATTCCAAGCGAATTAATCAAAATGACTAGGTAATGCTCTAAAAATAATAAACGGTGTTGTAGTCTGGATCTCTTTCAAGTTTGAGCTCATTTTGTGAGCTTGAAGATCCATACATCACATTGCATGTATATATTTTTTATTAGAGTGAAGTGGGCAATTGCATAGTAACAGATAAGTTATTAAGACACATAAATGCAATTACTCTCATAGCCCTGGACTGCATTTTAACTAAGTTAATTAAGCAACTGGGCCAAGGAGGGGGCAAAGGGTAGGTGTCTTAATGATTCCTTAACTTGCCTCCAGAAGCCAGCTATGCAAATCAGGACAGGCAATGACTCTGAAATCAGGGCTGGACAGAAATGGAGGTGCAAGGTTAGAATAATAACAAAAAGAGAGAATAAATGTCGCCTCTTCTTGGGCTTCCCTCAGCTGCTAACAGAAGTTACACAGTTGCTAGACAGAGGCAGGAGGACTGGAAATTCTGGAAAACAGATTCTCTAAAGTCAGTGGATAATGAAAAAACAAACAAGCTGGCAACATTATTATCACCATATTTTCACAATATCTTCCAAAAGCTCCAAAAGAATACTTTTATATTAAAATAAACAAACAAAAACCTGTAGCAGGGTCCTGGGTTCTCCATCTTGGAATGAGATTAGATAAGCCTCAGGGTGAGGTTGGGAAGAGAAATCCATACTGGAAAAAAGGAAAGCATGGATGATAAGATAGATTTTTTTCTTATTTTAACTGATGCAGTTTTTCAACTTTCAATTGGCCTCTTTTCCCTAATATATGTCCCAAATATCCAAGAGCAAGATATTTTCTAAGGATCTGTATCCAAACCACCCACAGCCCTTGATGAGAATTTATGCACACCAGGCAGGAGCTATTAAGCCAGCGTGACTGTGAGGAAAACTAGGAGCAAGGCTTGCCCAGGTTTGTCATGCGTGCCCTTTGTCTCCAAATGCAAGCCCTGCTGTTATTAGGCTAAATTATCCACAAAGATAATTTCAACCTAAGAAATCTCATCCAGCCTCAGAATGCTTGTTAGATAATTCCCACGTCTTCATTCTCCAGAAACGACTGATTGCAGTGTTACTAATCTCAACCTGCTTCAGCCAGCTTCCATTCATCATGGCTGGCAGCAGAGACTAGAGGGTTATGGGTAATTGAATTCCAGCCAACCTTCCAACCTAATTTAAGTCAACCCTTTGACCTCATACCTGACCAAATCTGCTGCCAGAGTTAGTAAATAAATATTGTTTTTCCATTAAAAGAAGCTTTTGTGAATGCCTACTATGTGTCAGCTTTGTGCAACACATCCTTTATCTCACCTCATTCATTCATTCTGTCAACACTTCAGTGGGAACCCAGACGTGAGGAATTAACAGATAGTGAAGATGAGTGTAAAGGTCATCTCGGGGTCGGTCTGGTGGGGGAAATGTGTGCTCTGCAGACACCCTGACTTCCTATCTTTGAAAGAAGGTAAATCTTTAGCTCTGACAGAAAGCCTGAAACCTCTTGTGCACAGGAAAATGAAATGATAAACATTTCCCTTCTCTCAAAAAAGAAGCCACGTGGGATCTTTGCAGTCCAAAGATTTCCATTCAAATCCTCCCTCCACTGTGTCTGACACCCCTGTCAGGGATCTATTTAAGTTCTCTGGGCCTCGTGTGCTAAGGAGATGGGGGGTGTGTTGTGGGGGAGGTAGAGGGGAAGGAGGAGCAACCCTAACTGGCAAGGCTATTGTGAGGACTTGAGGATTAAGTGACAGACTGTGGAGGGGCTCCTTGTAAACTGTAAAGCTCCTCACACGCAGGAGATTATTGCTAATTATTCTCACACACTGCGAAAACTACCAACCAGCTCTGAGACCATAAAAGAAGGGCTTCTGATGGAACAGTAGACACTCTTATTTTAAATCATGGCAGCAAAAGTGTAATTTATTGTGAAATTTTCTTCACTTATTCTCTTTGGTAAATCTCTGGGTCACCATCACATCTGCTGCGTGTATGTATGTATGATCTGGGTTTTGTTGCCAGAAAGCTTTCTAACATTTCAAAGTCATTAGAAATCATGTTCCTGTACCTATTATTTCTCATCCTCAGTTAGAAATCAGCTCACCAGGGACTAGTGATGTTCGACTAGTTACCCTGCCCCCCACCTCAAGTCCATAATAAAGCTGGTACTGAATTGCTACAGATAATATTCTTGGCAGCAAAATTTTTTTTTAAGAACAGTCAAGATCTGTTCAGGAAAAAATTAATGTATTTGAATAATTTATTTTCCCTTTTTAATTCTAAAACGATACGAGGCCCTAAGATTTCACAAGCAGCCAGGAGACCCTGAACAGCCAGAGCCGCTGGGTTTAAATGGTAATGCTAATGGAATTATCAGTTGATGCTGGATAAGTGTCTGCTGGATAATTACCCAGGCAAAGATGAGGTATCGCTGAAGATAAACACTGAAGGAGGGACCTCAGTGTTTATTTTCCACGCTGCAGCTCAATCTCCTCCACTGTTTAACTTCATCAGCATCACTGCTAACCCCAGGGCCACACAATTTCACTTAAAAGAAGGAAATTAAATCACTAGAACATACATGCATTTGTAAACAAAGTTGCAGGAGATGTGGGCTGGGATGTTTTTGCTGCTATAGTCAATGGCAAACAAGTGTTCCCTTTTATCTGCTCCTTCTCCATTGTGTGATGAAAAGGACAGCAACATTTACTGAGCACTCACTGTGGGGCCATGCCCTACATTAAGCATTTTCCATACATGGTTCTAGTTCATCTTCATGTGCAACAGAGTTAAGTACCAATGGAGGGAGCTGGGTGTCAGAGAAGATAAGTAACTGGCCCAGGGTTCTAGGACTAGTGAGCAGTGGAGTAAGGCTTTTAATTCTGGTGGATCAGCTCCAGCTGTTCAAAGAAAAACACTGGAACACCCATGTTTCCCCATCTTTTTTTTTTAATTTTATTTTTACTTTATTCTACTTTACAATACTGTATTGATTTTGCCATACATTGACATGAATCAGCCACAGGTGTACACGAGCTCCCAATCCTGAAACCCCCTCCCACCTCTCACCCCATATCATCTCTCTGGATCATTTCCGTGCACCAGCCCCCAAGCATCCTGTATCCTGTATCAAACATAAACTGGCGCTTCGTTTCTTACATGATAGTATATATGTTTCAATGCCATTCTCCCAAATCATCCCACCCTCTCCCTCTCCCTCAGAGGCCAAAAGTCTGTTCTATACATCTGTGTCTCTTTTGTTGTCTCACATACAGGGTCATGTTTCCCCCTCTTGAGTCTGATCTTCTTGACTTCACAGATGAGTCCAGGCAGTTTTATGACTTCTACAGCTGCCCCATGCTATCTCTATTGGAAATGCTGCCAAATCTCCCATCCTGTCCTATGTCTGGGTTCTGTTTTATTGAGAAAGTATTTGCATCCAACCCTGTGTGGCCAATCTTGAACTTTGTAACTCACTTCAGAAGGCCTTCACACTGGCCAAGTTCCCTGTATTCTTCAGCCAGTCTGTAAGTAATCACTGCCTCCTTCTAGTAGGTTCTTTCCCCCAGAATGTATGAAAATAAAAATTTTTAAACTAAAAGAATATTTCAGTGCACATGTGTCTGCTACTGCTACTGCTGCTAAGTCACTTCAGTCGTGTCCGACTCTGTGTGACCCCATAGATGGCAGCCCACCAGGCTCCCCCATCCCTGGGATTCTCCAGGCAAGAACACTGGAGTGGGTTGCCATTTCCTTCTCCAGTGCATGAAAGTGAAAAGTGAAAGTGAAGTTGCTCAGTCGTATCTGACTCTTAGCGACCCCCATGGACTGCAGCCCACCAGGCTCCTCCATCCATGGGATTTTCCAGGCAAGAGTGCTGGAGTGGGGCGCCACTGCACACGTGTCTATCCTCCACCGAATCCAACAATTGTTGTTGACATGCTGCCATATTTGATCAATTGATCAGTCAACTTTTCTATTTTTCTTTCTGAGCCATTGGGAAGTTAGCCTCAGAAATCATGATATGTCAGCCCAAAGCATCATTCAGTGTGCATCTCTTAAGAATATAGAGCATTTCCTACAAGATCAGACCTGAGAAATTATAATTCCTTAATATCATCTATTATCTAGCTCAGCGATAGATCTCTTAACCATTCCTTAACTGTCTTTTGTGGATTTTTAAAAATTAATTTCATGCATGGTATTGGTAGGAATGTCTCTTTAGTCACTGGTAATCTAGAATCACCCCCGTCTCCATCTTTATTTTTTCCTACCCTACATTTAGTTTTCTAAGAATCTCTCTAGCATGGGCACAGCTGAATTGTTTCCTGTTCCTAAGGGTCTCTGCTAGTCTCTACTTTCAACCCTTATCCAGCTGCTAGTGAGATGGCAGCTCCATGTGGGATGGTCTTGGGGGTTGCAATGTAGTGATAAGGAGTGGGAGGGTGAGAGGACTTCTGCATAACAAAAGCATTTTAAAAAGCTTAACTTGTTGATTTATTTGACATGGCTGCTTCCCTTGCAGGTGATATACGGTGAATGATACAGACTGAGCAAACTGCCTGCCTTCAAGCTGTGTGACCTTGAACAAGTTATTTAACCTCTCAGTTACTCAGTCTTATTTTTTGTAAAATGGTGATGGTAAGAATTGTAGAATCTAATTCACAGAGTTGGGCTGACATGAATTGGTAAGCACAAAGCAGTGAGAATCCTGCCCGGAACAGCATGCTATCCACACGTGGTAGCCATCATCATTATTGATAGTCTTCCCTCATCTTCTACTAACTTCCCTCTTTAGTCATTTCCTGGAACTGGAGCATCCAGAATTTCTGGCTGCCTGATAGTTTTACCCACTGCCATTCACTTTTTTAAAAATTGATTCTGATTGACCTAGGGAACATGTAGTTTGCCCTCAACCACATCCTTTTTCCTCTCTCCCTAATTCTCTGTTTTGTTTTTCTAATAAAATTCTTTTTAAAAATATCCATTTGGTCTGCCTTTCTCCTATTATGTTATACGTCTGGAATAACTTCCTTACTTTTGGACTGAGACATAGCTTCACCCTTTGATTTAAGATGCAATTACATCAGTTGTTTCTAGTCCAGGAAGTCTTTCTTGCTTACGTGAAGGTCGAAGCCTCTTGGTTCCCATTCATTCTTTCAGTCAGACTGCCAGTCTTTCCGTGCACTTTGGGGACCCCTGTGAGGAACTGGGTCCTAGCTGAACACTGGGGTATACAGCAGTGAACTAGACCTCGTCCTGGCTGTGGACAAATAACCAGCCAGCTACTCAGAGTGACTCTGAATGGCAGTAAGGGATGGGTTGAAACAGGTAGTTCTGGACTCTCTCTGTACCTGGACCACACTAGAAGAAAAATTGCAAGAATGTTAATGAGTCCCTTTCTCCAAAGGTATACTCGCCATTGTCCTGAAATTCTTGCCAGAGTACTTCTAGAGAGGCTAGTGTTGCTTCCTGTTTTCCTACAAGTCCTTTCAACATTTCTAAACTCTTTAAAGCTTCAGCTATTACTATTTCCACTTAAAAGCGTGTATTTTATTGGAATGACTGTAATAGCACAATAGCCTCATCTGACGAATGGATATAATACTAATACCTACCTTCCAGGACTGGCATAAACATTAAATGAGTTAATAGAAAAATGCTTAGAATGCAGTATAGATTTGTATGTTTGATAAATAAATAAAAATAAAGTTTGTTGAAATATCACAATGGAGTCAAAGAGAGCATGACTCAGAGCAGGTGAGCTTTGAGGGGGTTCAGGGGCCCTGACTCAAGGAGCAGATGAAGCAGGAAGCCTTTGAAGACATTACGGAGAGGCCAGAAGAAAATCCAAGTATTAATTTTACTACCTGAAAAAAAGTTTTGTTTTGTTTTGTTTTGTTTTGTTTTAATGTAGCCACATGTACTTTCTTTATTCTGAGTTCTGGGCTCTAATCAACCACCTCTAGAACAAATATGCCATCATTTGGTGTGTATCAAGAAAGAAACTTGCTTGGAGAAATAGTTTCCATGGATCTACTGAGTTTTGCACATCTTGTGAGGAGGGAGACTGACGCCCTTTGGGAATATCTTTTTGAGGATGCTTGTATAATGAACAGCCTTGGAAGAGAGAAATAGTGTCTCCCTCCAGTTTGAAGAGCAGACTGTTTGCTGCCATTATAAATGTTCAGGTTCCCTAAGCTCAGGTTCCTCTCCTGTAATGACGTTCCCATGACAACAGGATCATCTGGCCCTCTTCTCATCATCCTATGGGAACTGGGGGTCAGCTGACACAAAGGCTGATGCTCTGGTTGCTACTACTGCTGTGAGGAATAAACTGTTCTCTGTTTCTGAACCTAGAGTCTCACAACTACTAACTCCCATGAAAATGCAGCAGGCTAATTTGTTAGCTTGCAAGTAAGGCTAAGGTCTCAGATCTTCAAGGTTCTCGACACAGCTATTATTTACAGTCCGGGTTCCTCCTCCTCTCACAGTCCCTTGCTGGGCAAGCAGTCCTAGGTGGTTCTTGGGGAGTGGGTGGCCCAGGTCTCTATCACATGAACCTTCTGCTTGAATAGGACAAGCATGTGGATCAAAGGCAAACAATCTATGGGCTAGCTACTAGTCCATGAAGTGGTCTAACATGCAAGCTTTTGCCTTTGGTGATAATAATGATTAACTTCACCAATCGGGTCCTTTGTCTCAGGAATCTGAGCTTAGGATACAGAGAATCTGTCAGTTACAGTTGTGGAAGCAGCCATGGAGTAACCTGTAGAGGCAGAAGCAGAGAGTTAACAAAGGCAGGCTAATGGCAACTACTGGGATAGCAAGGAGGGTCAGTCAGGGGACAAGGAGGCACACTGTACCACTGTCTCCATGAGCCCTGACCTCAAGGTTTCTCTGTGTCTCAGTCTGCTTGGGCTGCTGTAAGAAAATACCATAACCGGGCAGCTTGAAAGCCACAGAAACTCACTTCCCACACTTCTGCTGCTAAGTCGCTTCAGTCGTGTCCGACTCTGTGTGACCCCATAGACGGCAGCCCACCAGGCTCCTCCGTCCCTGGGATTCTCCAGGCAAGAACACTGGAGTGGGTTGCCATTTCCTTCTCCAATGCATGAAAGTGAAAAGTGAAAGTGAAGTCGCTCGGTTGTGTCTGACTCTTAGTGACCCCATGGACTGCAGCCTACCAGGCTCCTCCGCCCATGGGATTTTCCAGGCAAGGGTACTGGAGTGGGGGTGCCATTGCCTTCTCCATCCCACACATCTGGAGGGTGGGAAATCTGAGATCCAGGTGGCAGCAGATTCAGTGTCTGGTGAGAACGTGTTCTTTCATGGACAGCCGTCTCCTACTGTAACTTCACAGGCAGAAGGGGCAAGCTAACTGTCTTTCACAAAGACACAAATTCTGATCATGATGGTCCTACCCTAGTGATCTTATGCCCTCTCAAAGGCCCTGTCTTTTCACACCACCACTTCAAGAGGTAGGATTCCAACATATGAGTTTTGGAGGGGCACAGCTTTCAAACTGTATCTCTCTGTCTCCTGTCTTTCTCTTGGTGAAACTTGATTATTCAATGATTTCCCTACTCTTTGAAGCCGAGCAAAATGGCTAAGAGTCTTTTTCGTTTGTTTTGTTTTTAGCTTTCCATCTTTCCTTTTAATAAAGCAGGGGAGATCTCACTATCACTTAATGGAATGATTACTGCCTCTCCCCAACTCTTTTTCATCCTCACTCAGACCAGATTACGATCTAAAAATGGTAACTCTGTTCTCTTCCCTCTTCCCCACTTCCCTTCCCCTCTTCTTACCCTACCTAATTCCTCCATCACTTTAGCCCCGTGTCCCATTTCAACAAGAATAACAAACTGTACATTTGACCTCCTGCCAAATGTGCCCATTTGAGATCACAGGCTTGTAAAAAGGAAAGCTTGAGGGAGTCTTGCCTGTATGGCTTCCTTCTCCCTTTCTAACCCAGCAAAGCATTCCTGTTCAGCAACTCCCCAATAGCTCTGGGCTTATAATGTCCCCATTTGCTGTGTTTTCTCTTTCTTCTTTTGCCCCAATCCTTCTTTGTGTTGTCCGGCCCTCTCTGAGCCTCCCCATTGCCTCTTTTGTCAGTGGGGAGTGCATCCCACTGGAGAAGGCGGTGGCACCCCACTCCGGTACTCTTGCCTGGAAAGTCCCATGGACGGAGGAGCCTGGTAGGCTGCAGTCCGTGGGGTCGTGAAGAGTCGGACACGACGAGTGACTTCACTTTCACTTTTCACTTTCATGCATTGGAGAAGGAAATGGCAACCCACTCCAGTGTTCTTGCCTAGAGAATCCTAGGGACGGGGGAGCCTGGTGGGCTGCCGTCTATGGAGTCGCAAAGTTGGACACAACTGAAGCGACTTAGCAGCAGCAGTGCATCCTAGCACTTGGTGCTTGGTAGGCACACAATCACCATAAATTCCCAGACTCTTTCACCCCACCATTCTTTTCTTCTACCATCCTAACCCTTCTCTCGCACACTCTCTGCATCTCTTTTCACTCTTAAAATATATCTATGAAAAACCTAGAGAAAGAAAATAAAAGCAAAGACTGAAGAGCACTTAATAGAGTATAATTTTATTTTATAAATAATAAAAAATACACAATGTGTGTTTTTTGTAAATGGTTTTACAGATGACAGTGATAATCTAATAAGTGTTTATAGGACACATAATTGTATATTTACAGCCTTCTGCTGTTTGATCATTTAAACTTTTTACAAAGCAATCTGTACCACCAACACTCAGAATGGAAATAATTTGGGGTGATTTAGGTTGGATCTGTTGTATAGCATTTTAGGGACTGATCCTAACACGATACTGTGGGGAACTATTTTGCTTTTCAGATAGTGTTGTTGTTGAAGCATGAGTCAGTTGGCTGAGATCGAGCCAAGGCTGGTGACAGCTACATGCATTTGGCCAACTCTTTGGGGGACAGAGTGGGAGGATGCAGACCTAGTCGCAGAGACCATGTTCTCAGTGTCAAGTAGCAAGGTTCACGGGGTCTCTGGATCATCAACCAGACCTAATCCATCAGGAGACCAGGAATTAGAAACAGAGAGACTCATTTAAAAAAAAATCAATAAAACATACAATGAGTTTTTAAAATGAACCAAATTGTGTGTGAACATTGTAGAAACATTAGAAAACATAGCCAAAAAATTAATAATTACCCAGATCTAACCACAGTTAACATTTCGATGTAGGTCCAGTTTTATTTTCCATGTGTACCTATATTTTACACACATGCAAATGGGGAAAAATGCTCTTGCAGTTAAAAAAAATTTTTTGCTTGCACTGTCTTGTGACCAAAAATTAGACATCCACAGCAAAATGTTAAATGGTTACTTGGTATTTCACTGTGTGGACAGTCAAATGATCAAAAACATTAATAGTTATTTGGGTTGCTTTTAATTTTTCATTATTATAAATAATGATGTCATGAACACCCTTGGACATACTTTGAACATTTGCCTGACTATATCCTTGAGATAACTATCTGAAAAGGGAATTTCAAGGTCAAATGGCATGCAAATATTCAGAGCTTAGATACCTACTACCACTATGAGTGCAGTGCTCAGCTGCTCAGTCGTATCAGTAAGGTCGGATGGGGTGGGGGCGGGGGCCATGATGGGCCCCCCCTCCTCTCCCCTCCTGCCGGCGAGAAGGTCCTCAATGACAGCACACTTTGCCAGTTGCCTTGACGAGCCACACCTCCTCTCTCCCGCCGCTGGGGGGTAGTCCCTAATGGAGGGAGGCTTCCGGATCCCGGGGACCAATGACAGCACACTTTGCCACCAAAGACGCCCCGCCCCAGCCGCATAGATAAACCTATCAGCCCTCGCCGCCGCAAACCGACAACCTATCCAAACCCCTTCCGCTAACCTGGCCATTCCCCCCGCAACGTGCATATATAAACAAACTTCTAGCACGGTCCTGGACCTGCCTCCTTTGGGTCTGGGAACCCCGCCCGGGAGAGCTTCTCCAGTAAAGCCTGTTAAAAACTCTTTTGGGGTCCTGGTCATCTTTACCTAACAGTATCTAACTCTTTGTGACCCCGTGGACTGTAGTCTGCTAGGCTCTTCTCTCTATGGAATTTTCCAGGAAAGAATACTGGAGAAGGTTGCCATTTTCTACTCCAGGAGATCTTCCTGTCCCAGGGATGGAACCCGTCTCCTGCACTGGCAGGTGGATTCTTTACCACTGTGCCACCTGGAAAACCTTACTACAACTATACCTTCCAAAAAGCTTTAATCCATTACAGTTTCACCAGCAGTCACATTGGATTTTTGAGCAAAGCTTTCAGGCCAAGCTCAGTTCTAAGAAGGAGTTTGAGAATCACTTGCTGCTAAAAATCACAAGATGGCTTGATGTATGTGCAAAACGAAAAATACTGTTGTTCCTACAAGGCTCTTTGATGCTGTGACCTAGGTCAATGCTACCAAAGGAAAAAATATCCTGCGTATGTGGACACAATATACACTGATCATGAAAGCAACCAAAACCTAGCAGTTTTCAAACTCTAAAGAAATAAACCCAGGCCAAGAATCCTTGGTCAGAAAAACAAGTTATCAAAGTAAGAGTATTCAATTTTCATAGCTTACAAATTATCACACTTAGTAACTTAAAACAACACACATCTGCTATCTCACAGTTTCTCTAAGTCAGGAGTCTTGGCATACCTTATCTGGGATTTCTAAAAGGCTGTAGTCGAGATGTTAGCCAGGACTGGGTTCTCATCTAGAGAATCAGCCAGGATAAAGTGGACTTCTCAGCTCACTCCACTTACTGCTATAGGACTCATAGAAGCTTGATTCTTCAAAGCCAGCAAGGAGAGCAAGGCTCCAGAGTGTACCTGCTAACAAGACAGAGTCTTACACAGTGTAATGTAACCATGACAGTGACAGCCCATCCACTTTGCCATATAACAGAATCTGATTAGGCCTGTGGCACCCCACCACTTTCGCCATATTAGAAGCCATATTAGAGTTTGCCCTGTTAGAAGCAAGTCATAGGTCCCAGCTACACTCAACGGGAGGGAATTACACAAACACAGGAACACCAAGATGTAGGGATCAGGAGGGCCACCCAAAGTCTCTTCATCACGGTAAACAACTCAGAAATTTCTCTCCTTAAAGTGCTTTCCACATGAGTAATCAAGGGGGCTGAAGATGGGAAAATGTAAAAATCTGAAACTCATCAGCCTAAAAATAGCCATCCTGTGTCTCTCATTTCAACTGGAGGTGAATGGCACAACATTCTATAAATAATCCCTGGCCCTGTGATAAATGTGGCATCATCGAAGGTGCACCCTGGAGCAAGTGTTTCATGTTTTCCTGGGAATTCAGTTCTATATCCCTATGACTCAGTTATTTTCTCCCAATTTTGTCTTGTGGAATGAGGTGGCTTACTTCCCAAACTCATGTCATGATGACCATAGCTGAGACATTTTCCATGTGAAGCTGTGCTCACTGTTCTTATGTCTCTAATTACTATCTCCCTGAAGACCTAACCATGAGCCTCCAGAGCCCTTTCAAGAATTTAAAAAGCACAAAGGGAGGCAGGCAGTTTAAAATATTCTTCAAACATAATAGAAATCATATTATTGAAAATGGGCACGAAAGAATTTCCCCATCAATGTCTGCATTTTTATCTTCCTTTTAAAAACTCTAGGGAGAATTTAGGTTGCATATTACACACCTTCTTTTACATTTTTTAATTATTATTTATTTTTTTCTTAAATTTATCTTTTAATTGGAGGAAAATTGCTTTACAGTGCTGTGCCATACAACAATGCAAACCAGCCATAATTATGCAAACCCCCCTCCCTCTTGAGTCTCTATTTTTTAATTATTATTTCACACCTTCTTTGTAGTGCAGTCAATCACTACCTTCATTGTAAAGCAGCTATAACACAGCATTTCATGTATCATTGTGCATTTCATGTATCTTCCCCTCATTGTCCACAATGAACATCATTTAAGACTGCATCAAAACCTTGGAGGAAGAGTAAGGGGAAAGATCTCTTAAAACACTAACCTTACTCCCCTTCTGGTCTTCCAGTTGGTTCCCTTTCCTGATCCACATTTAGAGAAAAACAAGCTGATGGCCCAGGGGAGAGTATGATAAATGACTGGAAGGATAGTCAGCTTCAGTCACATAACACTGTACAGATTTTAAAGGCTTGAGTTCTGTGTAACTGTGTCACTGATCAACTTCTTCTTCCAAGGGTTGTTGTTCGGTCACTCAGTCGTGTTCGACTTTTTGCCACCCCATGGAATACAGCACTCCAGGCTTCCCTGTCCTTCATCATCTCCTGGAGCTTGCTCAAACTCACATCCATTGAATCAGTGATGCCATCCAACCATCTCAGCCTCTGTCGTACCCTTCTCCTGCCTTCAATATTTCCCAGCATCAGGGTCTTTTCTAATGAGCCAGCTCAGGTGGCCAAAGTATTGGAGCTTCAGCTTCAGCATCAATCCTTCCAATGAATATTCAGGGTTGATTTCCTTTAGGATTGACTGGTTTGATCTCCTTGCAGTCGAAGGGACTCTCAAGAGTCTTCTGTAAGAACAGACGTATGGATGCAGGGAGAGGGGGGGAGAGTGTGAAATGTATGTAGAGAACAACATGGAAACTTACAATAACATATGTAAAATAGATAGCCAATGGGAATTTGCTGTATGTCTCAGGGAATGTACACTCATGGCTGATTCATGTTGATCTTTGACAGAAAACCACAAAATTCTGTAAGGCAATTATCCTTCCATTAAAAAAATTAATTTAAAAAAGTTTTCTCCAACATCACAGTTCAAAATCATCAATTCTTTGACACTTAGCCTTCTTTATGGTCCAACTCTCACATCCATAAATGACTACTGGAAAAACCATAGCTTTGACAATGTGGACTTTTGTCGGCAAAGTAATGTCTCTGTTTTTTAATATGCTGTCTAGGTTGGTCATAGCTTTTCTTCCAAGGAGCAAGCATCTTTTAACTTCGTGGCTGCAATCACCATCTGCAGTGATTTTGAAGCCCAAGAAAATAAAGTCTGTTACTGTTTCCATTGCTTCCCCATCTATTTGCCATGAAGTGATGGGACCGGATGCCATGGTCTTCATTTTCTGAACCAAAGCTAAATGTTGTGAGTGCACAGTGAAGACGGTGGGAGAAAAACATTTAATGTGTTCAGAGCCTGTCTTCTTCCTCTCGCCTGCTTGGTTCCCACCCCCCTCCCACCACACACACACACTTATCTAAGGGAAAGAAAAGCACTGAAGAAAGATTTGCCAGAGAAACCAGACTGGGAAATAAAAGACTGTTCCCCAGAGGATGGGGGTGGTAGGGAGTGGATCCAGCCCGGGACTGTGTTTGGAGAGGAACCCAGAGAGAAATAGAATGCACTCAGATAAAAGTTTGGGAGGGCCAGGAATTGGGTGGGAGGAAGTTAGGGCTGGGCAGGGGTTTAGTAACAGTTGCTGCTAAGTCACTTCAGTCATGTCCAACTCTGTGTGATCCCATAGATGGCAACCTACCAGGCTCCCCCATCCCTGGGATTCTCCAGGCAAGCACACTGGAGTGGGTTGCCATTTCCTTCTTCAATGCAGGAAAGTGAAAAGTGAAAGTGAAGTCGCTTAGTTGTGTCCAACTCTTCGTTACCCCATGGACTGCAGCCTACCAGGCTCCTCTGCCCATGGGATTTTCCAGGCAAGAGTACTAGAGTGGGGTGCCATTGCCTTCTCCATTAGTAACAGTTACTCTAGACCTTATACTTGGACTCTCTTCAATGTTTGAGGGAACTGTTAATGAAGATCAGTGATTCTATTTAGACTGGGCTTATTTAAGTGTTACATCACTCTGATCCCCCAAAGCATGTATTATTACATGCAAGCACGTAGTATCATGACCTCTCTCCACCCCAGCATGATCTCCCTCCAGCTGTCTTCACAAAATGCCACAAATTAGGTGGCTTAAAACAACACAAATGTACTATTCCACAGTTCCGGAGGCTAAAGTCCAAAAGCAAAATGTCAGCAGGGTCCAGGTCCCCCTGAAACTTATAACAGAATTCTTCCTTGCCTCTTCCTAGCTTCTGGTGGTTGTTGGATATCCTTGGCATTTCTTGGCTTGCAAACACATCATTCCATTCACTGCCTCTATTATCACATGTATTCTCTGTGTGTGTATATGTGTCATCTGTGTCATCCTCTCATTATAGGACACCAGTGATGTCAATTTAGGCAGTACTCGCCGGCAATGGCACCCCACTCCAGTACTTGTCTGAAAAATCCTGTGGACAGAGGAGCCTGGTAGGCTGCAGTCTATGGGGTCGCTAAGAGTTGGATACGACTGAGCAACTTCACTTTCACTTTTCACGTTCATGCATTGGAGAAGGAAATGGCAACCCAATCCAGTGTTTTTGCCTGGAAAATCCCAAGGATGGTGGAGCCTGGTGGGCTGCCATCTATGGGGTTGCACAGAGTCGGACACGACTGAAGTGATTTAGCAGCAGCAGCAGCCCCATATGACCTCATCTTAGCTAATTACATCTGCAAAAACCCTGTTTCCAAATAAGGGCACATTCTGAGGACAGAATGTGGTCCACTGGAGAAAGGAATGGCAAGCCACTTCAGTATTCTTGCCTTGAGAGCCCCATGAACAGTATGAAAAGGCAGAATGATAGGATACTGAAAGAGGAACTCCCCAGGTCATTAGGTGGCCAATATGCTACTGGAGATCAGTGGAGAAATAACTCCAGAAAGAATGAAGGGATGGAGCCAAAGCAAAAACAATACCCAGTTGTGCATGTGACTGGTGATAGAAGCAAGATCCAACGCTGTAAAGAGCAATATTGAATAGGAACCTGGAATAACTGGTCCATGAATCAAGGCAAATTGGAAGTGGTCAAATAGGAGATGGCAAGCATGAACGTTGACATTCTAGGAATCTGTGAACTAAAATGGACTGGAATGGGTGAATTTAACTCAGATGACTATTATATCTACTACTGCGGGCAGGAATCCCTCAGAAGAAATGGAGTAGCCATCATGGTCAACAAAAGAGTCCGAAATGTAGTACTTGGATGCAATCTCAAAAATGACAGAATGATCTCTGTTCGTTTCCAAGGCAAACCATTCAATATCACAGTTATCCAAGTCTATGCCCCAACCAGTAATGCTGAAGAAGCTGAAGTTGAACGGTTTTATGAAGACCTACAAGACCTTTTAGAACTAACACCCAAAAGATGTCCTTTTCATTATAGGGGACTGGAATGCGAAAGTAGGAAGTCAAGAAACACCTGGAGTAACAGGCAAATTTGGCCTTGGAATGTGGAAAGAAGCAGGGCAAAGATTAATAGAGTTTTACCAAGAAAATGCACTGGTCTTGGCAAACACCCTCTTCCAACAACACAAGAGAAGACTCTACACATGGACATCACCAGATGGTCAACACCGAAATCAGATTGATTATATTCTTTGCAGCCAAAGATGGAGAAGCTCTATACAGTCAACAAAAACAAGATCAGGAGCTGACTGTGGCTCAGATCATGAACTCCTTATTACCAAATTCAGACTTAAATTGAAGAAAGTAGGGAAAACTGCTAGACCATTCAGGTATGACCTAAATCAAATCCCTTATGATTATACAGTGGAAGTGAGAAATAGATTTAAGGGCCTAGATCTGATAGATAGCGTGCCTGATGAACTATGGAATGAGGTTCATGACATTGTATGGGAGACAGAGATCAAGACCATCCCCATGGAAAAGAAATGCAAAAAAGCAAAATGGCTGACTGGGGAGGCCTTACAAATAGTTGTGAAAAGAAGAGAGGTGAAAGGCCAAGGAGAAAAGGAAAGATATAAGCATCTGAATGCAGAGTTCCAAAAAATAGCAAGAAGAGATAAGAAAGCCTTCTTCAGCAATCAATGCAAAGAAATAGAGGAAAAGAACAGAATGGGAAAGACTAGAGATCTCTTCAAGAAAATTAGAGATACCAAGGGAACATTTCATGCAAAGATGGGCTCGATAAAGGACAGAAATGGTCTGGACCTAACAGAAGCAGAAGATATTAAAAATGAAGAGGTGGCAAGAATACATGGAAGAACTATACAAAAAGATCTTCACGACCCAGATAATCATGATGATGTGATCACTCATCTAGAGCCAGACATCTTGGAATGTGAAGTCAAGTGGGCCTTAGAAAGCATCGCTACGAACAAAGCTAGTGGAGGTGATGGTATTCCAATTGAACTGTTTCAAATCCTGAAAGATGATGCTGTGAAAGTGCTACACTCAATATGCCAGCAAATTTGGAAAACTCAGCAGTGGACACAGGACTGGAAAAGGTCCGTTTTCATTCAAATTCCAAAGAAAGGCAATGCCAAAGAATGCTCAAACTACTGCACAATTGCACTCATCTCACATGCTAGTAAAGTAAAGCTCAAAATTCTCCAAGCCAGGCTTCAGCAATATGTGAACTGTGAACTCCCTGATGTTCAAGCTGGTTTTAGAAAAGGTAGAGGAACCAGCGATCAAATTGCCAACATCTGCTGGATCACAGAAAAAGCAAGAGAGTTCCAGAAAAACATCTATTTCTGCTTTATTGACTATGCCAAGGCCTTTGACTGTGTGGATCACAATAAACTGTGGAAAATTCTGAAAGAGATGGGAATACCAAACCACCTAACCTGCCTCTTGAGAAACCTGTATGCAGGTCATGAAGCAACAGTTAGAACTGGACATGGAACAACAGACTGGTTCCAAATAGGGAAAGGAGTACATCAAGGCTGTATATTGTCACGCTGCTTATTTAACTTATATGCAGAGTACATCATGAGAAACGCTGGACTGGAAGGAACCCAAGCTGGAATCAAGATTGCCGGGAGAAATATCACTAACCTCAGATATGCAGATGGCACCACCCTTATGGCAGAAAGTGAAGAAGAGCTAAAAAGCCTCTTGATGAAAGTGAAAGAGGAGAGTGAAAAAGTTGGCTTAAAGCTCAACATTCAGAAAATGAAGATCATGGCATCTGATCCCATCACTTCATGGGAAATAGATGGGCAAACAGTGAAAACAGTGTCAGACTTTATTTTTGGGGGCTCCCAAATCACTGCAGATGGTGACTGCAGCCATGAAATTAGAAGACTCTTACTCCTTGGAAGGAAAGTTATAACCAACCTAGATAGTATATTCAAAAGTAGAGACATCACTTTGACAACTAAAGTCCATCTAGTCAAAGCTATGGTTTTTCCTGTGGTCATGTATGGATGTGAGAGTTGGACTGTGAAGAAGGCTGAGTGCCAAAGAATTGATGCTTTTGAACTGTGGTGTTGGAGAAGACTCTTGAGAGTCCCTTGGACTGCAAGGAGATCCAACCAGTCCATTCTGAAGGAGATCAGCCCTGGGATTTCTTTGGAAGGAATGATGCTAAAGCTGAAACTCCAGTACTTTGGCCACCTCATGCGAAGAGTTGACTCATTGGAAAAGACTCTGATGCTGGGAAGGATTGGGGCAGTAGGAGAAGGGGACAACCGAGGATGAGATGGCTGGATGGCATCACCGACTCGATGGACGTAAGTCTGAGTGAACTCCAAGAGATGGTAATGAACAGGGAGGCCTGGTGTGCTGCGATTCATGGGGTTGCAAAGAGTTGGACACAACTGAGTGATTGACTGAACTGAACTGAGGTTCTGGGTGAACATGAGTTTTTTTGGACGCGGGGAACATTATGCAACTCAGAACAAGATAGAACTTAAAGAAACACATACATACACAAAGCTACTAACCAATTAAATTTAGTTTTCATACTCTAATGTGTTGTTTTGGAAACAATATCAGCAGTATTCTGCTTGGGTAAAGAATTGTTCCAAAACCTTCAAGTTTTTATTGATCTGAAATCTTCCACAGGAAGGTGGAAAGGGTAAGAAGCATTGGGATTCTGCAGAAGATGACTTCCAACGCCCTTAGCTGAGTCTTTCTTACAAGAACCTCATTCACCAAATGCCAGAAGATGCCTAGGACCACATTTTTATCCAAGGAGCCTGTAAGATTTTATCCAAGGAGCCTGTAAGATTCAGGACAGGTAAAATCCAGTCTCAGACTTGTCCTAGGCTCAGGTGTCCAAAAAAAAAAAAGTAACTTCTTAAGTTTCTATAACTGACTCAATTGTCCTTAAGTGTCCCCTGACCCCAGTGTCACTGACTAGTGAGAAGTGCTGGTGGAACTGAATTGTAGTCCAGCCTGGTAGACTCAGGCTATCCCAGGAAGCAGTCTTTTGAATGAGTCAGGTTTTCCAGTTTACATCACTCTCCCTGTTGCCTCTCGAAGATGGTATCTGGGCATGTGGGAAGCTCACAAATTTTGGGTTAGCTGGGGAGAAGGAGCCTTGCACTTCTCCATAGCTAGGAGCTAGCCAAGTGTCTGCAGTGATGACTGATCTGCTATTAGCTCAGGCTGTTCAGAAGTCCACTGCTGAAGTGTGCATTTGGGGCCCTTGAGGTCTGGTCTCTCTGTCTGGACAAGGATCAAGGTCCTCCCTGCTGACTCAGCCCCACCACAGTCCTTATGGCACTCTAACAGCACTGCTTCTTGAGACCGAGCTTGGCAGAGGACCCTACCACATGCCTCAGCAAGGCCACTCTTCCCCCTGGGGCCAGGGCACAGGCACCAGGAAGCTCTCAGGAAGACAGAGGCTTATGGCTCCAATTGTCCCCTCCCGGGCCACTCCACCCATCTTTAATAATTCTAGCTATATCTTCTGCACAGGACTAGGACTGGAGCGTGTGAATGACGTAAAGGAGATTATGTATTGCCACACTGCCCTGGCTCGCTCCACTCTCTGAACCACGGATGGGGGTTGGGGGTCAGAGACTAGAGATGGAGTAAATGCTTCAACATAAACAGGAAGACAGCAAGAGCTTTAAGAGAAAGTCACGGTACTCCCAACCCAATCCAGTGTTACTGTGGGAAAATGTAGTCCATAATATTGGGGTGAAGGCAAAGTGTGGCACTGAAAAGACAAATCAGAAATGAAACACTATGCTCTAGACCAGTGCTCTCCATCAGGATTTTCTGCAGAGATGGACATACTCCGTGTCTCTAATTGTCCCCTATGCAGTGCAGTGGTTCCCCCACCCTTTTTGGCATCAGGGACTAGTTTCATGGAAGACAATTTTTCCACAGACTGGGGTTGGGAGATGGTTTCAGGATTATTCAAGTGCATTACACTCATTATGCACTCTATTTCTGTTATTATTACATTAGCTCTGCTTCAGATCATCAGGCATTAAATCCTAGAGGTTGAAGACCCTATACTATAGTAACCACTAGTCACATGTGGTTATTGAGCACTTTAAATGTGATTGGTGACACTAAAGATATGAATTTTTAGCTTAGTTTATTTTTAATTAACTTAAAGCTAAGTTTAGGTAGCTTAAATCTTAATCTATATGTATCCTGAACCCCTTGGGTACTCAGGTGAAGCCCATGAACTCCTTCTCAAATTAATGTATAAAATAGATAGGATTATGATGGAAAGCGATTAATTTTACATATATGTGTTATTAATCTTAAATTTAAAGTTATTTTTTAAAAGGTTGGTAATATAGTACTCTATTTTCTTCTTTATTCGTGCATTAAATCTCAATCTAGCAGTGAGCCTAATCATCACAGTTGTGAAGTGGTAATGAACATAAAACAGTATTTTAAGGTAATGTAATGTGTATGAAAATGTCTATGACTTATGTAGGTGATAAAGTCACAGATACTGCTAATACTGTTATGGTTTGGGTTTAGTTAGGAGTTAGGGGAAGAAAAACCAAGTACAATTTTTTTCCCATCAAAGTTTACAAACCTCCTGAATTCTCTTCACAGATCTGGTGAAGATACAGGAATGTATGCTAAAAATCCCTGCTCTAGACTTATGTAAACAAGATAGGCTGATGAGTTAGGTTGACACATTTGAAGAAATACTTATGGAATGCATTCTTTATGCCAGGCACTGTTCTAGATGCTTGAGTTGCAGTTGTAAATAAGACAGACATGTTGAATTCTTGGATGTTTTCAGTAAGCTTATATTTCAGTAGAGGAAATATGATGAATCAATAATCCAATCATTTCAGATGGCAGGAAATGCTGTGAAGAGTACCTAACAGGTTGATCTGATAGAAAGTGACTCAGAGTGGCTATTTTAGATTGGGTGGTCAGCAAGTTCTCTAGAGAAAGTGACATTTGAGTTGAGGCTTTAATGGAAGGATCCAGCCACATGAAATATGGAGACGGCATCTTTTGAGCCTGGGAACAGTGAATAGAAAAGCCCTAGAGCTGGATCATTGAAAAAGCAAGAGAGTTCCAGAAAAACATCTATTTCTGCTTTATTGACTATGCCAAAGCCTTTGACAGTGTGGATCACAATCAACTGTGGAAAATTCTTCAAGACATGGGAATACCAGACCACTTGACCTGCCTCTTGAGAAACCTATATGCAGGTCAGGAAGCAACAGTTAGAACTGGACATGGAACAACAGACTGGTTCCAAATAGGAAACGGAGTACCTCAAGGCTGTATACTGTCACCCTGCTTATTTAACTTATATGCAGAGTACATCATGAGAAATGCTGGACTGGAAGAAGCACAAGCTGGAATCAAGATTGCTGGGAGAAATATCAGTAATCTCAGATATGCAGATGACACCACCCTTATGGCAGAAAGTGAAGAGGAATTAAAAAGCCTCTTGATGAGCGTGAAAGAGGAGAGTGAAAAAGTTGGCTTAAAGCTCAACATTCAGAAAACTTAGATCATGGCGTCTGGTCCCATCACTTCATGGGAAATAGATGGGGAAACAGTGTCAGATTTTATTTTGGGGGCCCCAAATCGCTGCAGCCATGAAATTAGAAGACGCTTACTCCTTGGAAGAAAAGTTATAACCAACCCAGACAGCATATTGAAAAACAGAGACATTACTTTGCCAACTAAGGTCTGTCTAGTCAAGGCTACGGTTTTTCCACTGGTCATGTATGGATGTGAGAGTTGGACTGTGAAGAAAGCTGAATGCTGAGGAATTGATGCTTTTGAACTGTGACGTTGGAGAAGACTCTTGAGAGTCCCTTGGACTGCAAGGAGATCCAACCAGTCCATTCTAAACGAGATCAGTCCTGGGTGTTCTTTGGAAGGAATGATGCTGAAGCTGAAACTCCAGCACTTGGGCCACCTCATGTGAAGAGCTGACTCATTGGAAAAGACTCTGATGCTGGGAGGGATTGGGGGCAGGAGGAGAAGGGGATGACAGAGGATGAGATGGCTGGATGGCATCACTGACTCTATGGACGTGAGTCTGAGTGAACTCCGGGAGATGGTGATGGACAGGGAGGCCTAGCGTGCTGTTATTCATGGGGTTGCAAAGAGTCGGACATGACTGAATGACTGGACTGAACTGAACTGAACTGAGAGCTAAAGAGAGTTGGTGTGATGGGAATAGCATTATCAATGAGAGAGAGAGAACCCTGGAATTGAGGTCAGAAAGATGGATAGGGCCCAAGTCAGTGCTAGAATTTGTGAGTTGTCATATGTGGTAGGGAATTTAGATTTTATTCTAAGTCGACTCACAGTGAAAAATGGTTGCATGATCCTCTTGGTAAAGAATGGATGAAATGGGTAAGTGGAAGCAGGAGTTCATGCAGGAGGCTGTTTAAGTCTTTCAAGTGCAAGGAGAAGGTAGCTGGTGGCTATGAAGTCACAATACAAGAGAGAGGTGAATGAATTTAGGACACGTTTCCAAGTAGAGCAGATCAACTGCAGTTAGAGAGCACCAAGGAAAGAAAACATTTCCTGAGTGACTCAGGTAATGTGACTTACTGAGATGGAAGAATGGTGGGGGAAATAGATTTGGCACAGAATCAAGACATATTTTAGTTGTATTAATACCCTTTAGGTGTTGAAGTAAAGATGGTTGTTTATATGAATTTGAAGCTCAGTGAAGAAGTTAAGACCGTAAATGTTGGACTCACCGTCATAGAGGTGGTATTTTATCCATGGACTGAGTGAGATCAAACAAGAACAGTGCTTATACAGAAAAGAATGGGTCTGATCTGAACCCTACGGAAAGCAAGTATTTAGAATTTTTAAAAATTATTTATTGTGCACCCTTTTAGGTCTGTACTTTTAGGTTCATATGTGTACCCTAAGGCACTTCCAACACTAGTGTGTATCCTTAACCCCAAATAGCTACTCAGCTGCTCTGATAAATTATGTGTAAAATGTGACCTCATAAGGTTTCTGAAAAAATGCAATTATCCTATTTACAAGGACTCATTCTTCCCTGGTGGCTCATAGGTTAAAACATCTGCCTGCAATGTGTGATCCTTGGGTTGGGAAGATCCCTTGGAGAAGGAAATGGCAACCCATTCCAGTATTCTTGCCCGGAGAATCCCATGGGCGGAGGAGCCTGGTGGGCTATAGTCCACGGGGTCGCAGAGTCGGACACGACTGAGCGACTTCACTTTCACTTCACTTCACACCCCATAATAACATCACAGTGATACTTCCATGGGGCTCTTGCCATTCTATTTTGGTGAGCCCAGCATCTTTGAATCTCCTCCCTGCATTAGAAGAAGTCTCCCCTTTGTGAATTCTTCCTTCCTCTATGGATTTCCCATAGTGCAGGCAGGTGACCTGGTTTCCACTCCAGACTTCGAGCAGGAAGCTAGAGGCATAGAGTTGCAGATTCTGACCCCCATCCATTCTGGAGAAGGTAGTTGCGGCCACATTCACCCTAGAGCCAGGAGTGACAGCGCTTAGTGGTGTCAGTGATGCAGAATGTACAGGGGGAAGCAGAAGCATTTCCACCGGAGCTGTCTATGCAGTTATCCAGAATTTTCTTTTTAGCACATTCTCCACGCTTGGCTTGCTGGCCTTCCTGGAGATTCTGTGATCCTTTTCTGCTAAACCAGTGTTGATATTTGGGTTTCCTAGGAAACAGACAGACAGAGATTTGTGTCCAGGAGTTTTTGGGTGGAGCAGCCTCCAGGATCAACAAATGTGAAGGGTGAGGGATGCAGGATTGGGCAGTGGCAGAACTTGAATCGTCATCATCTGATCCCATAGGGAGCTCTAGAGCTGGGGGCTCTTCAGAGTTGCCCTGAATTGAGCTGAGAAGGCTAGAATTTTTTACCCCCATGACCCCCGCTGTCCAGTCACTGGACACAGGCTGTCCCAGGAGGGGGCATGTCCCTGGGTAAGGTGACTCTCAGGTTGAAAGCCATGTCTAGCCAAGGATGCAGCAGGAACTGTCAGCCACCAGCACTTCCAATCTCTACAATGAGCTTTACAGTTTGGAAAGCCATTATTCCCCTGAAATCTACTAATAATCTGCTTATTTTCTTCAAAGTTCAATAAGAAATTGAGGCTCAGAAATAGTAAACGAATAATAAAAAGTGGTGGACAGGACTTGGCCTGCACCATGTGGAATGTTGCAGAGTAACAGACAAACCGTCAGGAACAGGCAGACTATCTAAGAACCAGAGAAAGGCCTGGTACACTTAACATTTTGAGGCATATCACTTTGGGAGATTTTCTCAAGAACTCTCAGTCTAACCAGGATTTGGGATGATGGAGTCCAGCTGAAACTTCCATTTGTAAAAGAGTCTTTCCCTATACTCCTGGGCGAGAAAAAAAAAAAAAAAAGCAAACAGGACCACTGAACAGCAATCAAAGCCCCATGCTGGGTGTTATCTTTGATATGAAGCACCTATTCCTACTTTCACTTATATTCCCTTCTAGGTTCCAAAATCACTGTGGATGGTGAATGCAGCCAAAAATTTAAAAGATGCTTGTTCCTTGGAAGAAAAGCAATGACAAAACCTAGACAGCATATTAAAAAGCAGAGACATTACTTTGCCTACAAACATTCATATGACCAAAGATATGGCTTTTCCAGTAGTCATGTATGGGGATGTGAGAGCTGGACAATAAGCCGGCTGAAGAACTGATGTCTTTGAACCATGGTGCTGGAGAAGACTCTTGAGAGTCCCTTGTACTGCAAGGAGATCCAACCAGACAAACCTAAAGGAAATCAACCCTGGAGGGACTGATGCTGAAGCTGAAGCTCCAATACTTTGGCCATCTGATGCGAAGAGCTGACTCATCTGATGCTAAGAAAGATTGAAGGCAGGAGAAGAAGGGGGAGGATGAGATGGTTGGATGGCATCACTGACTCAATGGACATGAGTTTGAGCAAGCTCCGGGAGATGGCAAAGAAAAGGGAAGCCTGGCATGCTGCACTCCATAGGGTCACAAAGTCGGACAGGACTGAGCGACTAAGCAGCAACGGCTAGGTTTCTGGGTGAGATTTAAGGTCTGCCAGGGAAATGTACTTGCATGACGTTTGGAAGGAAGAAGAGAGAAGGTGACCATTTTCCTATAAATGAGACAGTGAACAAAAAGTAAGGAGCAGCATCCAGACTCCACATCTTCTGCCTGGTAATTGGTGGCAGGAACAGAGCTGGCATCAGCAACAACCTTTTCCTGACCTCCGGCTTATAGCTACAATTGTTGATTTTGAAGCCAAAAGGCCAGGAGCTGTCCCTTGATTTCAACCTCTCCAGCCCTTCCAAGAATTTTGTTTGCACTTTCCTATATTAAGCCAATGTCTCTTTCTGTTTGAAATACTTACTGTGGTTTTCTTTTTCCTGTGCAGAATCTCATCGTGCTCCCCAAGAGTGAAGCCAGAGTCCCTGGCTTTGCTTCACACACCCACACAACTGACACAGTTGGTGAAAGACAGTTCTTACTGGGAGAGCAACACAGAACAAACCAAGTCCCTAAATATGAGATGATTCTCCCAGGGAAACCAGTGACAATAGGCCATTTGGAGATTGCTTCTTGGAGCAGGTCGACTTAGAGCCTCATCTTGCTATCTGGATTAGAATATTCAGCCCTTCTCACCATGACACTTGGTGCCAGCATAGACCTATTCTTCACCATGCAGCCACAGAGAGGTGAGGCATGAAATCCCACCAGGTGGTCAGGATACTTCCAGCACACTGTGTTGATAAGATGCTTCTCTGATAAAGCAGATCTGCAGGAGCCCAAGACCATTGGCAATTAACCAAGTGTTGATGGCTCAAGTGGTAAAGAGTGCAGGAGACCTGGGTTTGACTCCTGGGTTGGGAAGATGCCCTGGAGAAATGAATGGCTACCCACTCCAGCATTCTTGTCCAGAACATTCCAGGTTGGTGGGCTACAGTCCATGGTTGTACATGGACTGAGCAAAGAGTCATACATGACTAAGCAACTTTCACTCACTCACTCACTCAGCTGAAGTCATAGGCACCAAAAGCAATGAATGAAGAAGAACACTTTATGGGCCTCAGGAATCCCATTCCCAAGAAATGGAGAAAAGCAATAAAATTTTAGAACTCAAAAATCACTTGGATTTGTAGCCATTAAAAGCCAAAAGACTTTTCAAATAAAGATGGCATTTTTAGATGAGGACAGAGCCAAAGCTGCAAAGAGTCTTTACAAATTCAAGCATTCCAACAAATATTCAAGGACAGACTGCACACAAATGCAGAACCTGGAAGACAGAAAGTGCTATGAAACTTGGTTGAATGATACATAATGAAAGAAAGGATTAAGGTAACATGCAGGCACTCTTCTGTTTTTTAACAAGAATCACTGAAATATCCAGTTTCCACTTCATAAGGCTGTTGCTATGTTTCAGGCAACAGCTGGTCTCACTCTACTGCTGTGGGTACAGTGAGTTCTAGTAAATCCTGTGTAATAGATGTATTCATATGCTCCATCCTCTTAAAAATCTTAATTAGGGTGCTGTCTTTTAAGCAAAGCATTTATATAGTTACTTTATTGCACTTGAATACAGTGTTAGCTTCAGTAGACTTAATATAATTATACAGGGTTTTTTTTTTTAATTTCTTTACAATGAAGGGAATATTTTTATCATTACTACAGAGTTATTCCCATGGATATTTAAGAACCATTGGTGCAAAAGTTTATAAATCTCTGTTGAGAAAGAAAAGACTTAGAAATATAGTAGATGGTGATAGTTTGGCCAGTTATTAACTTCTGCAAACCTCAACTTCTTTGAGGTTGGGGTCAACATCTTCCTTGCCTACCTCATGAAGTAATTGTGAACACCAAATAAAATACTATACATAAAAGGGCTTTATAAAGAGTTATGTGCATTTCAAGGATTGCGTGTATTTCAAGAGCTATTACCATACCCATATAAGCTTCTGACCTTACACTCTACATGGAGATGATGCTGGTGCTTGAAATTTACAAGCATTAAAGTAAAATTGAACTTTCAAGAAGCATGGGACTAGAGTGCAGAGAGAGCTTGGATTATTTAGAAAGATGATGGAAGACAAGCATAGTCAAGATCCAAGGCATTTGGGGAACAAGGGACAAAGGACAAATATGTGGTCAATTAGGCCTTAGCCAGGGTACACACTGACATTTTGATACCACATCTGTGCCTCCTCTCCATGACACCAAATTGTTTTTCAGGCCTCCACCCAACCAGCCTCACCCCAAACCTCATTCTTTCTTCCATCAGAGATCAAACAAACTATTCTTCATTTAAGCGAATGGATGTTCTGGTAAACCCTCTCCATGAACTCCTACAGCACCAGAATTCCATTTATTGAGGTCGGATATCCTATACCCTCTAACAAGTGGATAAAATGGAACTTGGCTGACATCAGGTTTCAGTTGCCTGTGGACACACAGATACATCCTCAGCAGTGTAATTTTCAAAATCAAATGACAAGGATTTATGAAGGAGGCTCTAAAGTCTTTCAATAACACTATGTTACCAGTACTCCAGTATGATCTGTATCATTTTCTTTATCATTATACATCATAGAACCAAATGAATATTAATCATTTTTCAAATTATGGAGTGAAATTTACGGTGTTGTCCACAATATATCTAATAAGAAAATGCAGCTATTTTAAGTCCAGCTGTTTTATCTACTTCTTTTAAATATACCAAAGTTTCCTGTATTCTGAAGTGTTTAGGCACAGAGACAGTTGTACAGTAAAAAGATCAGCATGTTTGAGGTCAAAAAACATAGTTTTGAATATAATACCTAATAGTTGGGGAATTTTGAGCAAGTTAGTCTATTCCCCTGGGCCGCAGTTTACCAAGCTCTTTTCATAAAATGGGGATGATAGCATTTACTTCATAGGGCAAGGATCAAATGAGATATTGTGGATGCAAGAGCTTTGAAAAATAATGTTCAGTTTGGTTCAGTCGCTTAGTCATGTCCGACTCTTTGCAACCCCATGGACAGAGGCACGCGAGCCTTCCTTGTCCATCACCAACTCCTGGAGCCTGCTCAAACTCATGTCCGTCAACTTGGTGATACCATCCAATCATCTCATCCTTTGTCATCCCCTTCTCCTCCTGCCTTCAATTTTGTCCAGCATCAGGGTGTTTTCCAGTGAGTCAGTTCTTCATATCAGTTGCCCAAAGTACTAGAACTTCAGCTTTAGCATCAGTCTTTCCAATTAATATTCAGGACTGATTTCCTTTAGAACTGACTGGTTTCATCTCCTTGCAGTCTAAGGGACTCTCAAGAGTCTTCTCCAACACCACAGTTCAAAAGCATCAATTCTTCGGGGCTCAGCTTTCTTTATGGTCCAACTCTCATATCCATATATGAGTACTGGAAAACCATAGCTTTGACTAGAGGGACCTTTGTTGACAAAGTAATGTCTCTGCTTTTTAATATGCTGTCTAGGTTGGTCATAGCTTTTCTTCCAAGGAGCAAGCATCTTTTTATTTCATGGCTGCAGTCACCATCTGCAGTGATTTTGGAGGCCAAGAAAATAAAGTCTGTAACTGTTTCTACTGTTTCCCCATCTATTTCCCATGAAGTGATGGGACTGGATGACATGATCTTCATTTTTTGAATGTTGAGTTTTAAGCCAGCTTTTTGCTCCCTTTCACTTTCATCAAGAGGCTCCTCAGTTCCTCTTCCCTTTGTGCCTTAAGAGTGTTATCATCTGCATATCTGAGGTTATTAATATTTCTCCCAGCAATCTTGATTCCAGCTTGTGCTTTATCCAGCCTGGTATTTTGCGTGATGTACTCTGCATGTGTGTTAAATAAGCAAATAATGTTGGGACCTTTCTTTATTGATTGTGTGTTATAGTCACAGACAACTGTCCTATTTACAGATATATCTGTGATATTGCAAACTCTCAAATATGTCCTTATCACAAACACTAATTTCAAAGTTTTTAGCTGAAAATCAAAATCAGGATCTATCCTTTCCTTCCTGGCTCCCTTCTTCCTGTCTCAAGTTTCAATATTTAATTGTGGTCATGCCTTTCTTGGCTAACATCTCATTGAAGATCAAAACCCAGAGTCTCACTAACAGTTTTAGGCCCACATAACTGCTAGCCAGATAGAGAGGCTTTTATATACCTCAGTATGATCCTAAGAATCTAAGTCACAGGAAGAGTAGAGGGAAATGTGGAACAGTCTTGAAGCTCTGAGTGAATGGAAGAAGAACTCACAAGGGTTATGCTGCTGCTGCTGCTAAGTTGCTTCAGTCGTGTCTGACTTTGTGCGACCTACAGACGGCAGCCCATTGGGCTCTGCCATCCCTGGGATTCTCCAGGCAAGAACACTGGAGTGGGTTGCCATTTCCTTCTCCAATGCATGAAAGTGAAGTCACTCAGTCGTGTCTGACTCAGCGACCCCATGGACTACAGCCTTCCAGGTTCCTCCGTCCATGGGAGTTTCAGGCAGGAGTACTGGAGTGGGGGTGCCATTGCCTTCTCCGCACAAGGGTTATAACAAAATGTAAAAGCCAAATGGTTCTCTGTACCTCAGTCTCACTGATTTCAAGGGTCTGTTTATCTATATAAGCTCAAAATGGAATACCAAACTATTTCTTTTAATCCACTGAAGAGTAAAGGAAATGTTAATCCATTAATTAACTTGAAAGTTAAGTAAAAAACAATATGAAAATATACTTTCTGGCAGATGCAACCTACTAAGAATCTGCTGAGGTTTGTGGGGAACCAATAACTAGCACGGCTCTGAACCGAGAAATCAAACAAGAGGTTAAGGCAGGTAGAGAACGAAACCATCACCTTTATTATTGATAATAAGAGCATGGCTAATCACTCTAAGTGGGCTTCCTAATTCTTTCTAACAGTTAAAGGCATGCTTCATCTCTGCATGCCACTGGGCTTCCCCCATTGCAGACTTATTCTGTGTCTGAGAGCAATAATGCCTTGTTCTCTCTACAAGTGGGCTTCTTCCCAAGAGAAAGGGAAGAGGAAGGAATTCAAGAATGTATGCTCAGCCCTCAAATTCACCCTGAGGAAGAAGAAAAGATGGAAAGCAGAGAAAATTCAAGAATGTAATGCCAGTGGAAGTCCTTCCACATGGATGGAAAGATCAACTCCAGGAAAGAAGCATTCCTCTATAATAGATCAACCATCTTTTTCAGCCAAAAGTAAATTTCTGTAAGAGGCATTAACTCTGAAATCCAAAATATCACACAACTATACTTCTTAAGGATGATTATTTGGATGAAATATCCATATTTTAAGAATACTTATATATTGTAAAATGTTTCATTGCCACATGTTTTAAGTCTCTTCTCACAGGGCTTTCTCCTATAGGTTGTCTACTCTGCTGATTATAAAATTATCCATCAACTCAAGTCTAGTAAGACAAGGGTTGAAGAGCAGTTGGAAATAGAAGGACTGAAGTGATGGCTGGTTTCCAGATCACAGAGCCGAGGCTATGAAACACTTTCCAAGATGGCACTTCCCCTCCCCCCCTCCCCAGCCTGGATTACTTTGTACTGTTCCTGATTCTCCTGGCAGGAGTCCTGCTGAATTCAGGAAAACCATATGAAACCCATCCCGGGCATTGCCAAAATAAATTGTTAATCATATCAGATGTAGCACCAAAGAGTGTTCCATCGTAGGCAATTTTCTGTTCTGTAACTGTTCCCCTTGGCTTCATTCAGGATCTGCCAAGAGGAAAGGAAGCCCATATTGAACATGCCACATCTGGTTATCTGCCAGAGGAGAGAGAACAGTGAGGGATGCTCACGGGGTCAGAGCAAGGGTACTCCTAATACAAACGGGAGATGTTCATTACAGCCCAATTTCAAATATCCCTCTGGGGATATAAGAGTTTGGAATGCTCTACTCTATGCATTATAGCTTGAGAGTATGAGACTCTCATGAAAGTTCACTTTTCACAGAGTGGGGATGACCATCAGTATCTGTGCCTGCATGTTTCAAAAACAGCTTCTTTAAATACAAAATTTATTAAAAATTACTGCAATTGCTTCTGCTATCTGGTTTGATTAAATGGAAACAGGCTCACCTGAGTACTTAGTTATCTGGACTATCGTCTGTTTCTCCATTATGGGGTAAAGAAAGAAGTAAATGATAACCAGAATTTTTTTTTTAATAGAGCAAAAGCAGACTAGATTAGCAGCATCCAAAATCTGTCCTAGGGAAGACCACATCTGACACAACTAACCTCATGATAATAGACCCTTGGAAAACAGATTGAATATTTTTAAATTGAATCTGCACTCCCTCAACATTTATAGTTATGCTAGAGTTGTTGCAATGAGAAAGTAGAAGGGTTATGCAACTCTTAAATATTAATCATGGCATAGGACTTCTGTGTTTATCTAGGTGAGAAAAGGAACTGCAAGAGTTCAAACAAGAAGAGAATTTTGTCCAGGCCTCAGGTCTCAACTAAACAAACTCAGTATCCTTCTTTAGGCATTCATTTTACTGAAGTTCAGCTGCTTCAGAAAATAAAACATGAAGGTTGTTACACTGTCCTTCTAGAAACTTGTCTGTTCTAGGGACTCCCATCATGCCTACTTTAGATACAAATTTTGATTTCAGCTTTAATAAAGTAGATTCTCTTTACCAAGCTTCGTTTTTCTATGACTCATTTAAAGAATGATTTATACATGCTGATTTGTTCCAATTTAGGCATCTCCCTCCTTTTCTGAATTTGGAGAGGCTTCTTACCTGAACAGGGATCGTGAGTCCAAGTCTAAAGTAGAACTGTCATAGCAGAAAATTGCTGACAATCCTAAAGTCAATCTAAACATCTTGTCAGACCCAAGGGTTGGATTTTTAACACCTGGAGATGGTTAACTGGTGAGGGAGGAGGAATATATTTAATAGAGTCTAAGGGAAAATGCATCCCAGCAAAGCAGAGTGGATATCATTTTGCCATATTTTCAACATGAAACTTCCAAATTTGAAGTTTCAATCTACCAGCTCAGAGACTAGCAATGATTTTCCTGTGTGTGTGTGTGGGCGGGGGGTGGGGGTGGGGGTGGGGGGGATGTTCGTGGAGAATGTGGACATTTTTGTGAAAAAATTCAGTTCAGTTCAGTTCAGTCACTCAGTCATGTCTGACTCTTTGTGACCCCATGGACTTCAGCACGCCAGGCTTCACTGTCCATCACCAAGCCAGGAGCCTACTCAAACTCATGTCCGTTGTATCCATGTGCCATCCAACCATCTCATCCTCTGTCATCCCCTTCTCCTCCTGCTTTCAGTCTTTCCCAGCATCAGGGTCTTTTCCAGTGAGTCAGTTCTTCACATAAGGTGGCCAAAGTATTGGACTTTCAGCATCAGTCTTTCTAATGAATGTTTAGGACTGATTTTCTTTAGGATTAACGGGTTGGATCTCCTTGCAGTCCATGGGACTCTCAACTGTGGTTTTCTCCAACACCACAGTTCAAAAGCATCAGTTCCTTGGTGCTCAGCTTTCTTTAAAGTCCAACTCTCACATTCATACATGACTACTGGAAAAACTATAGCTTTGACCTGACAGACCTTTGTTGGCAAAGTAATGTCTCTGCTTTTTAATATATTGTCTAGCTTGGTCATAGCTTTTCTTCCAAGGAGCAAGCATCTTTTAATTTCATGACTGCAATCATCATCTGCAGTGATTTTAGAGTCCCAGAAAATAGTCTGTCACTGTTTCCACTGTTTCCCCATCTATTTGCCATGAAGTGATGGGACCAGATGCCATGATCTTAGTTTTCTCAATGTTGAGCTTTAACCCAACTTTTTCACTCTTCTCTTTCACTTTCATCAAGAGGCTATTTAGTTCTTTTTCGCTTTTGGCCATAAGGGTGTTGTCATCTGCATCTGAGGTTATTGATATTTCTCCCGGCAATCTTGATTCCAGCTTGTGCTTCATCCAGCCAAACATTTCTCATGATGTACTCTGCATATAAGTTAAATAAGCAGGGTGACAATATACAGCCTTGACGTACTCCTTTCCCAATTTGGAACCAGTCTTTTGTTCCATGTCCAGTTCTAACTGTTGCTTCTTGACCTGCACACAGATTTCTCAGGAGGCAGGTAAGGTGGTCTGGTATTCCTATCACTTTAAGAATTTTCCACAGTTTGTTGTGATTCACATAGTCAAAGGCTTTGGTGTAAAGCATAAGTAGATATTTTTCTGCAACTCTCTTGCTTTTTTGATGATGAGTGGATGTTGGCAATTTGATCTCTGAATCCTATGCCTTTTCTAAATCCAGCTTGAACATCTGGAAGTTCATGGTTCCTGTACTGTTGAAGCCTGGCTTAGAGAATTTTGAGCTTTACTTTCTTAGCATGTGAGATGAGTGCAATTGTGTGGTAGTTTGAGCATTCTTTGGCATTGCCTTTCTTTGGAATTGGAATCAAAACTGAAGCTTTTCCAGTCCTGTGGCCACTGCTGAGTTTTCCAAATTTGCTAGCATATTGAGCGTGGCACTTTCACAGCATCATCTTTTAGGATTTGAAATAGCTCAACTGGAATTGCATCACCTCCACTGGCTTTGTTCATAGTGATGCTTTCTAAGACCCACTTGACTTCACATTCCAGGATGTCTGGCTCTAGGTGAGTGATCACAGCATTGTGATTATCTGGGTCATGAAGACTTTTTTTTTTTTTTAATAGTTCTTCTGTGTATTCTTGCCATCTCTTCTTAATATTTTCTGCTTCTGTTAGGTCCATACCATTTCTGTCCTTTAAAGAACAAAAATAAAGGCAACTAAGAGATGACATGTTTGCTTTCTTATTGTTACTATGTGCTGAACCATTCTCAACAATGTTAGAGATAAAGCTCCTTTCCTCAAAAAAAAAAAAAAAATCTTATTAATCTAAGTTCTAAACATGTGCTACTGTTACTGTTGAGTTTAATAATACATAGATAAGCCTCAAATTGGAACACTATTTTACTTATTCTTTAAAAAAATTGTATGGGACTTCTCAGGTGGTGCAGTAGTAAGGTATCTATCTGCCAGTGCAGGAGAAGCAAGAGACATTGGTTCAACCCCTGGGTCAGCAAGATCCCCTAGAGAAGGAAATAGCTCACTCCAGTATTTGCTCCAACAATAGCAAATGTTCCAGTATTCTAATCAAGAGCAAATCATTCCCCACACTTAGTTGAGACAAGTTCCAGGCAACTTCGTAAGGATGAGTCAGGAGTGAGGAGAGTAGCTGAGACATTTTTATTTACTTAAAAGAATCATTTCACGTGGCATCCCTGTGTTCATGAGACATGTAGCATAGTGGTCCAGAGCACGGCTCTGAAGTCAGCTTCTGCATCAAAGCCTGACTATGGCCACATAGCTTAGTTTCCTCATCTGTCAAAGAGGGATGATAATACTAGGACCAACTTTATGGTAATGTTGTTGTGAAGATGATTGAATTATGCTGTTGTTATCACTCAGTAGTCATGTGCAGATGTGAGAGCTGGGCCATAAAGAAGGCTGAGTGCCAAAGACTTGATGCTTTTGAATTGTGGTGCTGGGGAAGACTCTTGAAAGTCTCTTAGACTGCAAGGAGATCAAACTGGTCAATTCTAAGGGAAATAAACCCTGAATATTCATTGAAAGGACTGAGGCTGAAGCTGAATCTCCAGTAATTTGGCCACCTGATGAAAGGAGCCAACTCATTGGAAAAGACTCTGAAGCTGGGAAAGATGGAAGGCAGGAGAAGGGGGTAACAGAGAATGAGATGGTTGGACAGCATCACTAAATCAATGGACATGAGTTTGAGCAAACTCCAGGAGATATGGAAGGACAGAGAAGCCTGGCATGCTTCAGTCCATGAGGTCGCAAAGAGTCAGACATGACTGAACAATGACAACAAGCACTCAAATACCCCTCATTCCCATTTCTAGAAGCATTAAGATGGAGTTGAATCCTGACTCTTGACATGGAGTTACATTACATTACTTTACATGGTAACTCACCGCATTACACACACATGTGAAAGTAAAATGAGAGATTCTGTCCTGTTCCAGCTACTTGGTAAATTTAGAAACAGGCCAGTGGCCACTGCTCTCTTCTGTACTTGCCCCCTGCCTTGAGAATAAGGGAGAAAACATACTCGAAGATAAATGATTAATATGTTTTGATCCAAGACCCAGTTCCAAGTATTTGGTAGTTATTATATTAGTTTCTGAGGGATGCTATAAAAATTACCACACACTAAGTGGCTTAAAACAATAAAAATGCTTTAGCTTGCAGGTCAGGAGGCTAGAAGTCTGAAACCAAGGTTTCTGTCGGGTCTTATATCCTCCAGGAAAGAAGGAGAGTTGGACTCTCTACAGGAGAGTCCCTCCTTGTTTCTTCCAGTTTGGGGTGCCTCCCAGCTATCCTTGGAGCTCTTTCTTTGGCTTGTAGCTGCCTTACTCCAGTCTCTCCCTGTGTCATCACATGACCTTCTTCGTTGTGTGTGTCTGTGTCTTGACACAGCGGTCACTGGATTTAGGGTCGATCTGGACCCATGTGACCTCATCTTGCTGCTGCTGCTGCTGCTAAGTCGCTTCAGTCGTGTCCGACTCTGTGCGACCCCCACGAATTGCATATGCAAAGACTCTGCTTCCAGACAAGTTCATGTGGCAAGCGTCACGTCCAATACTGTGGACATGAATTTCGGGAGACACTATCTAACCCAGCATAGCTATTTATGGTCACACTTTCCCAACTGTAGCTTCAGGTCATCACTATCTTTTATGTCCTAGTCTTCTGACTTTGTCACCCTCTCTGCTCCTCTCACTGTTAACTGTACCTTGAGGCACAGCTACCTCACAAGGGAATGCTTTAGAAGCCCACTTGCACTGTTTTACCTCTTCTTTGGCAAAGCAAAGCAGGAGTGAATAAATCTTCGCCTTGGAGCTGTGCTTTGCCACTTGGAACACTCTTCATTGGAAAAGGCAATATTTTCTCTTAGAAAATACATTTCAAGTTGCAAACAGTCAATTCAGAAACTATTTTTAGAACGCTGTCAGCTGCACATCGGGGGCTGCCTGTATTGTTAATGAGACATCACGCAGGGTTTTGGACTGTCATCAGAGCCACAGCGGGAATGCAGCTTCAGTGTAATCGCTTCAGATAATGCTGTCTTTGATTTTTAAGAAATGAGTATCCTCATCAAATATAAAAATTTTATTCTGGGGAGACTCATAAAAATCAGTTCATTTATTAGACGAGTTTCTGACCTGCATGCTAAGAATTCAAATATGATATTATTTAGTACTGGTTCTTCTAAAATCAGAGCCTGGGAGGTCTTACATCCAGGTGATTAATTTGGGGAGATGATCCTGGGAAGTAGGAGTGTGGGAACAAGGAGGGCAAGAGGTAGGCAAAAGGAAAAGACAAAATGAAGTGCATGATCAAGGTCACTCCTGTGTGCGAGAGAAGCTTGGTTGCCCAGGAATTCTCCAGGTTCTCTGGAGAACTGTAGAGAACACTCACCCAAAATTATCCTCTCAAAAGACCAGAGGCTGGAGTGCTTCCACAGGTCCTTCTCACCATCAAACGAGTTCTGCCTCTGGGCATCCTTCACACTTCTGATCTGTACCTGCCTGGAAGAAGGTGCTGGCAGTACATGACAAGGCTTCACTTCCACATAACTGTATACCCGGGTTGAGGATTCCCATCAGAAGGGGGCCAGGGGAAGATCACACAGTGACCAAAAGCATCTGCTCTACTGGAATTTCTTCTTTTCATCAAAGATGTAATCTTCACTCTGGACATCACCTAAAAGCTAGCCACTCTATGAATTAGAAATGGCATACAGCTTATTTCTTTTACAAGTAAAAGACAATTAAGATTTTTAGGTAGTATGGCATCAGCTCAGCTGTGCTCAGCAGCAGTAAAAGAAGATCCAAATCGGGATGGTGTGAAGAGAGGAACAGAGGCTGGTATGGCATTCTGTGCTGTGAGATAGCAACACTTTTAGCCTCAGGCAGATAGCTGGGATCCTTCTGCAGGCTGACTTCTGCTGTGAGAAGCTTCATCAGGGACTCCTGGCAGACTGGCCTGAAGGGGTGGGTTCCACAGCACCATTATAACTTGCTGAATTTAGCCAAGGAGCTGCTCCACCACTGAATGGAGACATCCCCAGTGAAATTGCTGGAATGTTCATGTTCTAGGTATCCAAAGAGAATAGCCCAAAGAGTCTGAGCTTTGAGGAGGGGCAGCAAGGTAAAGTAGGGTCTCCTAGTAGCACAGTGCCAAGTGGTGGCCCAAACATTTGTCTTTATATATACAAGATGGTCTGTGCATTTGTAGCTACTATAACCACCTAATGGCATCTGAGCTAGCTGTAGCATCTCTACTTTAACAGTGTATCTATAAATTATAGCTCCACATGGTTTTGAAATATTTTATGTGATTTTTTTTGTTAGATGAGAAATCCATTTATCATTAATCCCAAAAGTTTTAGCACTAAATTGTCAATGACCAAAAAAATGAGCTGTTGAACTTATCAACTACAATTTCAACTACTGTATTTTTAAATAGTCTTTTTAATGATTTAACATTTCTTCAACTACTTTCACAAAATTTATAGTTGACAGTCACATTCAAGTATTTGAAGATATCATTATTACAGACTATAGTCAGTAATTTCTTGTAGCCATTTTAAGCATAAATCTCTGATTAAAATAAATATTATGTTCAGAAAAGCAAGTCTGAATTCTTCATTAAAATGTTTGAAATGCTATTATTTGGAAATTTTGCATAAATTCTATATTCAGTATATGCCCTCCTCAATGAATTTTATTTTCCATATAGTATAAGCTCTCATAGAACATCTATGCTGGCATATTATATGAACATTATCATTTTCTAAGTGTACCATCTCACATGCTAGTAAAGTAATGCTAAAAATTCTCCAAGCCAGGCTTCAGCAATATGTGAACCGTGAACTCCCTGATGTTAAAGATGGTTTTAGAAAAGGCAGAGGAACCAGAGATCAAGTTACCAACATCCGCTGGATCATGGAAAAAGCAAGAGAGTTCCAGAAAAACATCTCTTTCTGCTTTATTGACTATGCCAAAACCTTTGACTGTGTGGATCACAATAAACTGTGGAAAATTCTGAAAGAGATGGGAATACCAGACCACCTAACCTGCCTCTTGAGAAACCTGTATGCAGGTCAGGAAGCAACAGTTAGAAATGGACATGGAACAACAAACTGGTTCCAAATAGGAAAAGGAGTCCATCAAGGTTGTATATTGTCACCCTGCTTATTTAACTTATAGGCAGAGTACATCATGAGAAATGCTGGACTGGAAGAAACACAAGCTGGAATCAAGATTGCCGGGAGAAATACCAATAACCTCAGATATGCAGATGACACCACCCTTATGGCAGAAAGTGAAGAGAAACTAAAAAGCCTCTTGATGAAAGTGAAAGAGGAGAGTCAAAAAGTTGGCTTAAAGCTCAACATTCAGAAAACTTAGATCATGGCATCTGGTCCCATCACTTCATGGGAAATAGATGGGGAAACAGTGTCAGATTTTATTTTTGGCACTCCAGAATCACTGCAGATGGTGACTGTAGCCATGAAATTAGAAGACACTTACTCCTTGGAAGAAAAGTTATGACCAACCTGGATAGCATATTGAAGAGCAGAGACATTACTTTGCCAACAAATGTCTGTCTAGTCAAGGCTATGGTTTTTCCAGTGGTCATGTATAGATGTGAGAGTTGGACTGTGAAGAAAGCTGAGTGCTGAAGAATTGATGCTTTTGAGCTGTGGTGTTGGAGAAGACTCTTGAGAGTCCCTTGGACTGCAAGGAGATCCAACCAGTCCATTCTGCAGGAGATCAGCCTTGGGATTTCTTTGGAGGGAATGATGCTGAAGCTGAAACTCCAATACTTTGGCCACCTCATGCAAAGAGTTGAGTCACTGGAAAAGACTCTGATGCTGGAGGAATTGGGGGCAGGAGGAGAAGGGGATGACAGAGGATGAGATGGCCAGATGGCATCACTGACTCTATGGATGGACGTGAGTCTGAGTGAACTCCGGGAGTTGGTGATGGACAGGGAAGCCTGGTGTGCTGCAATTCATGGGGTCGCAAAGAGTCGGACACGACTGAACGACTCAACTGAACTGATCTGAACTGATGTGTACCATATCATTAAAAAGAAGCAAGAATTCTGAAATAGGGCTATTTATTATCTCACATAAGTTTGGAAGAAGTACAATTCCTGGTTTAATTTCATTAGATGCATAATGACATCATCAAGTGCCCACAGTTCTGTCTTGTCCCTGTCATCCTCTGTAGCTTACCTTTTGTCCCATTATGTCCCTTCATGGTTGCATGCTGGCTGTAGCAACCTTGAGCATTATATCCTTATGCAATAATATCAGAATGTTGGAAGGAAGAGTGTCCTTTCTTCAGGTCCATCCTCAGGGCAAGAAAAGCTCTCATAGAAATTTCCTTGCAAACTTTCCATCACATCTCAATGATCAGAATTTATTCATGCCGCTTCCCAGAAAATGAATTACCTCATAAATCAGTTAGAATGTTCCATTGTAGATCTCAGAAGTTGATCCTGGCTGATAAACGAGAGGAAGTTCTATAAAGGATATTGGTTTTAACTCACTAATAATCTTAGCACCATTAAAAGGAGTACCAGCCAAAGTGCATCTTACAATAAGAGGTGATACAAGTAACTAGCACATTCTGTGAACTGTCCTTGCAAAATCATGAAATTGAACCTGAATATTATCAAGTCCCTAGGTCCAACTACCAGTTTAAAGGAAATACTGGAGCTAGAGGAACTAGCTAAGCAGCACCACAAGGGGAAAATCAGCTGAATCTAGGATATAGGCCATTATCTGGGGCAAATGATTCACTTTTTCCAACAAACCAATTGCATGGGGGCAAAAAATGGAGGGAGGGAGACTGTTAGAATAAGAGACTTAGAAGACATGACAATCAAACTCAATAATGTGAACATTTTTGGATCCTGATTCAAGAAAGCTGACCACAAATGACATATTTGAGACAACAAGGGAAATTCAGAAAAACTGAATATTAGATGATATAAAGGACATTAGATATTCTTCCCTGGTAGCTCAGACAGTGAAGAATCTGCCTGCAGTGCCGGAGACTTGGGTTCAGTCCCTGGGTTGGGAAGATCCCCTAGAGAAAGGGATGATAACCCACTCCAGTATTCTTGCCTGGAGAATTCCATGGACAGAGGAGCCTAGTGGGCTATAGTCCATGGGGTTGCAAAGAGTCTAACGTGACTGAGCAACTAACACTTGCTTTTGTCTAGCTTTCGATTTTTCTATGATACATTACAAAATGTTGAACAAATACTGGGTAGCTCATTGTATTTGCAGGAGGACCTGAGAGCCAGGCTTTAAGGTTAGAGAATCCCAGGGACAGAGGAGCCTGGCAAGCTAAAGTCCATGGGGCTGCAAAGAGTCAGACATGACTGCAGAGACCTAACATCAACACTAACTAATACTGACTAATACAGGGTTCTAATGGCAAGGAAGAAAAGGGTTGGGATAGGGAAAGCCATGCAGGGGGTGGCTTCTGGGACGGTAACCCATAGTGATTGCCACAGATGTTAAAGAATCAGTGTGATAGTACCTTTGCACTCATCTCACATGCTAGTAAAGTAATGCTCAAAATTCTCCAAGCCAGGCTTTAGTAATACATGAACCGTGAACTCCCTGATGTTCAAGCTGGTTTTAGAAAAGGCAGAGGAACCAGAGATCAAATTGCCAACATTCACTGGATCGTGGAAAAAGCAAGAGAGTTCCAGAAAAACATCTCTTTCTGCTTTATTGACTATGCCAAAGCCTTTGACTGTGTGGATCACAATAAACTGTGGACAATTCTGAAAGAGATGGGAATACCAGACCACTTGACCTGCCTCTTGAGAAATCTGTATGCAGGTCAGGAAGCAACAGTTAGAACTGGACATGAAACAAAAGACTGGTTCCAAATAAGAAAAGGAGTGTGTCAGGGCTGTATATTGTCACCCTGCTTATTTAACTTATATGCAGAGTACATCATGAGAAATGCTGGACTGGAAGAAACACAAGCTGGAATCAAGATTGCCAGGAGAAATATCAATAACCTCAGATATGCAGATGACACCACTCTTATGGCAGAAAGTGAAGAAGAGCCAAAAAGCCTCTTGATGAAAGTGAAAGAGGAAAGCGAAAAAGTTGGCTTAAAGCTCAACATTCAGAAAACTTAGATCATGGCATCTGGTCCCATCACTTCATGGGAAATAGATGGGGAAACAGTGTCAGACTTTATGTTTTGGGGCTCCAAAATCACTGCAGATGGTGATTGCAGCCATGAAATTAAAAGATGCTTACTCCTTGGAAGAAAAGTTATGACCAACCTAGATAGTATATTCAAAAGCAGAGACATTACTTTGCTGACTAAGGTCCGTCTAGTCAAGGCTATGGTTTTTCCTGTGGTCATGTATGGATGTGAGAGTTGGACTGTGAAGAAAGCTGAGCACCGAAAAATTGATGCTTTTGAACTGTGGTGTTGGAGAAGACTCTTGAGAATCCCTTGGACTGCAAGGAGATCAACCCTGGGATTTCTTTGGAAGGAATGATGCTAAAGCTGAAACTCCAGTACTTTGGCCATCTCATGTGAAGAGTTGACTCACTGGAAAAGACTCTGATGCTGGGAGGGATTGGGGGCAGGAGGAGAAGGGGACGACAGAGGATGAGATGGCTGGATGGCATCACAGACTCGGTGGACATGAGTCTGAGTGAAACTCCGGGAGATGGTGCTGAACAGGGAGGCTTGAGGTGCTGCGATTCGTGGGGTCGCAAAGAGTCGGACACGACTGAGCGACTGCACTGAAGTGAGTAACTTTGAAAGTGCCCTGATCTGGAAACCAGATTTATATGCTGTCTGTATAGTCTTGGGGACTTCCCTGGTGACTCACTGGTAAAGAGTCTGCCTACAGTGCAGGAGCCTCAGGAAACGTAGGTTTGATCCCTGGGTAGGGAAAATCCCCTGGAGAAGGGCATGGCAACCCACTCCAGTATTCTTGCCTGGAGAATTCCATGGACAGAGGAGTCTGGCAGGCTACAGTCCACGGGGTCGCAAAGAATCAGACACGACTGAGTGATTTAGCACAAAGGCACATGCTTAGCCTTGGATTAGTCACTTGGCCATTCTGCCTCTGAATCAAATAAGCAAGTTCGATTAGCTCAGTGGTATTCCCCTCTCCTCTCCACCTCCCACCCTTCCTTCTTCCTTCTCTCCATCTCTGAGGAATCCTGGGGAGAACTACACATTTTAAAAAATTACTTGACTAACTGATTTTTCAGTGTTTCCCCCTTCCCCCAACTCTACTATTTTATTATTTAGCGACTCCTCTTTGGACCAATTTCTATTTCATACTTGGCTTTACATTAATAGAGCAAAGTTTTCTATGAAAAGAGTCAAATAGACTGGGGCCATAGTAGTTCATTTCATTCTGTGCTAACACTACCTTGGTCAATCATTTATCTGTCCCTCAGTGTTTCAGGCAGTCAGACGTTCAGGTGCTGAGATTGCCAGGATGTAGACTGAATACTTGCTCTGTTCTTGCTCTCACATTATAAACTGCCTAGGGAAGAGGCTCTGTCTGATTCCTGTTTAAGTCTGTCAATCTCCCACAATGCTCTACACAGAGAAGGTGCCCAGGAATTGTTGGTAGATGATCTGATGATATACGAACATAGTTTTAATGTTCTGAGCACTTTACATCTTATGAATCACTAGTACAATGGAGAGTGACTAGAGAATGGGTTCCTTTGGGCTTCAGGAGAGGGAGGGGCCCCTTTGAGGCGATGAACACACAGAAGACACTCCAGAGGTGGCAAGTAAAGCTACATTTTTTACCATCTTCTCCACCTCCTACTCTATCCCTTGGATCACTGGTTTAAAAATTCTTCCATTTATTTTTCAAGATCCTTTATCCTTCCACCTCACCCACCTTCCATGAGCAGCCTAGCATGTGTCCTAGTTAGAATCAGGGCAAAAATGCGTGGATGAAATTGAAGATCAGTGTTCATATGACTCACATTTTTTTCTTACAAGAATCAGACCCAGCAGAAGACATTATGATGCCATAATATCTCTTTGATAATCTTGCTCATCATAAAGAAGAGAAAGAGGGAAGCAAAGGTTAAAAAAAACGACTTAACATTCTGCAGTGGGTGGTCCTTTCAAATACAATTAGATTCACACAGTACTCATCTCTTCTTCTATTTGCTAAAAGACTAATGTCCTCTAAGTTCATCGTGTCCGTCCTCTGCCTTTCAAACTACGTTGAGGGTTTTATCAGGAAAGGAACTGATCCTCACTCCCCTCCTGAAAATTGTATAATTGGAAAGCAATAAATTTAAAGATCTAAAAGAACCACCATAATTAAAGTGTGAAACAATAACTTACTTTAATTAATAACCATTTATGTCTCCCATTTGGTGAAGTGCTTTGGAAATGTAATCACCTTTTAGTTTAAAGCATATTCATTTTGTGAGTAGAAAATTATTTCATTTGTGAGAATGAGAATTAAATATGGCTTTTAATCAGCCTGAAGCTATTTAGGGCTAGAGGGACTTTAAAAATATTAGCAGTACTATGAATTTGCTAGTTGTTTAAAAATCTTATCTTACCATAGATGACAATTTTTCCTTATTCCTAATCAAGAGAAAATTAAACTTGAAGGATAAAAGTACATACAATTATATAGTATTAAAGCAATTAGTGTTAAAATTCTCAAATGTTAGTACTATTTTTGAAAGTCTTGTCTTTATTCATGACTTGATGTTTTATGATTTATCATTTTAGGCAACAAGTTGCTGTATTTAGAACTAGCCATCCAGTTACTGAGCTCCAACTATAGAAAATTTCTAAAGATATTGCTACCACTAATAATTTCACATTAATGACACTAGTTGTTTGGTATCTGTCCTGCCAAGAACAAATGTCATATTCTGAAAAGTTTAGAGATTGTCTTTTTCCTAACTTCAGAATACCTTGTAGAAATCTTTGTTTAAAATTTGCTTTTAATAAATGTGTGCTATATTGGAGTTGGGAAGACATGGTGGTCTGCACACTTGGACAATAATATGTGGAAAGTTCTTCGTAAGCTTTTATTGGATTCTCACTATTAGCGTGGTCCAACCAGAATAGTAGCCTTTTTCCCTCCAACATTTTATTACAAAGAATTTCAACATACAGAGTAAGTTAAACAGTTCTACAGTAAATCCCTCTATATCCCTCTCTAAACTCTATGATTAGTATTTTGCTATATTTGCAAAAAATAGTTATCATATAACTATTCATTTAGTCATCCTTTTATCCATCCATCAAGCTATTTTTAAAATGAAAATCAGATTAAGTTACAAATAATAGTATACTCTCTTTAAATACTTCACTGTGCATATAATAGCTGGAGTTCTCTATTTTGTTACGGAATTTTTGAAAAATGTATGTACATCAAAATATGTAAATCTTCAGTACTTCATTTGATCAGTTTTGACAAGTGCCTGTCTGTGTATCTGAATAGTTATCAAAATATAGAACATTATCATCATTGCAGAAAATTCTCTCTTGTCCTGTTCTAGTCAATCCCTTGCTGCTACTTGCTCACTCCGATTTAATCACTATTTGGATTTTTTTTTTTTCACCATGGAATAGCTTCTCCAGCTTTAGAACTTTGTATAAACGGAATCATGTATACATACTAAATGCATAAGGTTTCTGTTACTGAGCATAATTCTTTTGAGATTCATCCATTTCATAGCCTATTTAGTAGTTTGCTTCCTTTGTACTATGCTGTAGTAGTTCTTTGTGTGAATTTATCAACTTTATCTCTTCTTCTGTTGGTGGTCGTTTAGATTGTTTCCAGTTTGGGATTCTTGAATAAAGCTGCCTGTATAAATCTTTGGTTTTCTTGTAGATATATGCTTCCATTTCTTCTAGTCCCTTAGTGCCTCAAGAAAGGAATATAGCTTTGATTTTCAACACCTTAATTTTAAATTTGGGTGCTTTAAGCCACTAAATTCCAAGTGATTTGTTATATGTGTGCGTGCTCAGTTGCTCAGTTGTGTCCAACTCTTTGTGACCCCATGGACTGTAGCCCACCAGGCT
The DNA here is from genome assembly GCA_917880005.1 of Nanger dama. Classification (NCBI taxonomy): domain Eukaryota; kingdom Metazoa; phylum Chordata; class Mammalia; order Artiodactyla; family Bovidae; genus Nanger; species Nanger dama. Next base: position 48,526,063 of record CAKJTW010000001.1, read on the forward strand.
CCTCTGCCCATGGGATTTTCCAGGCAAGAATACTGGAGTGGCTTGCAATTTCCTGCTCCAAGGGGTCTTCCGGACCCAGGAATCAAACTTGTGTCTCTTGCACCTCCAGCACTGGCAGGTGGATTCTTTACCAGTGTGCCACCTGGGAAGCATCATAGAAAACTAACACAGACTTTGGTACTGGGAAGTGAGGGTACTGTATCACAAATACCCTAAATTATAAAAGTGGCTTTGGAATTGGGCAATGGGCCGAGGCCGGAAGAACTTTTGAGGTGCAGGATTAGAAAGCATAGATTACTTTGAGCAGATGGTTAGTAAAAATATGAGTGTTAAAGACTCTGCCACTGAGGGCTCAGAGAAAGTGAAGACTATGGTAGAGAAAACACGAATTGCCTTGAAAATGCCCAAATAGTTGTAAACAAATGATTAGCAGAAACAATGGGCTTTAGAGACACTATTGATGAATGCTGTGGAAGAATACATTGTTGGGAACTAGAGAAAAGGAGGTCCTTATTATACAAGGCAGAAGTTCTGTCGACATTCACCTAAAAACAGAAATTGTAAATGATAAAATTGTATTATTTTACCAGAGGAGCTGTCTAAGCAGAGGGTAAATGTGAAACTTGGTTTCTTCTTGATGCTAGTAGAGAACTATGAGAGGAAAGAGATAAAGTGAAGTAAAAACTATTAAAAAGAAAATTTAAAGGAATTAGAACTTGGTGATTTGGTAAATTATCAGCTGGAGAAGGCAATGGCACCCCACTCCAGTACTCTTGCCTGGAGAATCCCATGGACGGAGGAGCCTGGTGGGCTGCAGTCCATGTGGTCACTAAGAGTCAGATACGACTGAGCAACTTCACTTTAACTTTTCACTTTCATGTATTGGAGAGGAAATGGCAACCCACTCCAGTGTTCTTGCTTGGAGAATCCCAGGGACAGGGATAACCCTAGTGGGCTGCCGTCTATGGGGTCACACAAAGTTGGACACGATTAAAGCAACATAGCAGTAGCAGCAGCTGATTCAAATTGCAAACAATGCTAGAAAATAAGAGATCTACTATCAAGAAGACATGCTCTAAAGATAAGGAGGTGGCAAAGCAAGTTTTGCTAATGCTCCGTAAACATGTGAATCATTACCTATAATAAATCTCTTTTATATTCAATATATCTATAAATATTTCATTGGTTCTGTTTCTCTGGGAGAACCTGGAATTATATATAGTCATAATGTATTATTATTTTTAATATATTACTGAATTAACTTTATAAACATTCTATTAGAATGTCATGAAGGATGTTGGTCAATAATTTTATTTCTAATATCTTTATCTGGCTTAGGTTTCAAGGTAGGCTAGCTTCATAAAACAAGTTTTTGAAAAGAGTTTATCTAAGATCAATTATTTATTTATTATTTCTTTCTTTAAAAATTGACCAAGTTCAATAGCAAAATAATCTGACCCTAGAGTTTTCTTTGTGTAAAGATTTTAGAGAAAAATTCAGCTTTTCTAATGGAAATAGAGCTATTCAGATTTTCTATTTTCTCTTGTGTCAGTTTGGGAAAGCTGTATCTCAAACAAAAATATTTTGTTCTAAATTATCAAATTTATTGTATCTAAAGCATCTTTTATTCTATCCATACCTACAAGCTGCCTGCTGCTATTCCCCCTTTAGTTCCTGATATTTCTTTCTCTTTTATTCTTGATCAGTTTACAATGGTTTTACAAATGGTAGAAGGTTGAGGAAATAAAAATGATTCATAATTCAGAGAGCTTAGGTTTACTTGTGGACTAAAAACTGACATGTATTATTTCCCAATTTCTACTAAAGGATCATATAATAAAACATTTATTGCATGTAAAATCATACAACTATTTTCCTATTTCTCAGCCTTTCTCTATTTACTAATCTACAGAAAATCATGCAAGAGCAGATGAGTTATACGGAAAAAAGTAATTGAGTTTGACCAAAACCTATCACTACAGCGTCAAGATTAGGCAACATATCCTAGTGGTTAAGACTAAGCTTCTGGAAATCAGACAGATTTGTGTTTATATTTTGGCTCTAGTGCCTGCTAGCTGAGGACTTTAAACAATTTACCTTATTCTTCCAAGCTTATAATGTTCCTAGGATTAAATAAAATAATACATGTAAAGCATTAAGTATAATTATTGACCCAGTGTGTTCAAAGTATTTTAGGTTCTTATTTCTATCACTTTGTTGTTGTTGTCGTTCAGTTGCTAAGTCACGTCTGACTCTTTGTGAACCTTTGGACTACAGCACGCCAGGCTCCTCTGTCCTTCACTATCTCCCGGAATTTGCTCAAATTCATGTCCACTGAGTCAGTGATGCTATCTAACCATCTCATACTCTACCACCCCCCTTTCTCCTGTTGCCTTCAATCTTTCCCAGCATCAGGGTCTTTTCCAATGAGTCGGACCTTGATTCATGGACCTAACCTTCTAGGTTCCTATGCAGTATCATTCTTTACAGCGTTGGACTTTACTTTCACCACCAGACACATCCACAACTGAGCATCATTTCCGCTTTGGCCCAGCTGCTTCATTCTTTCTGGAGCTATTAGTAATTGCCCTCTGCTCTTCCCCAGTAGCATATTGGACATCGTCCAGCTTGGAGGCTCATCTTCTGGTGTCATATCTTTTTGTCTTTTCGTACTGTTCATGAGGTTGTCATGGAAAGAATACTGGAGTGGTTTACCAGTTCCTCCTCCAGCGGACCACGTGTTGTCAGATCTCTTCACTATGACCCGACCGTCCTGGGTGGCCCTGCATGGTGTGGCTCACTGAGTTATATAAGCCCCTTCCCCATGACAAGTTTGTGATGATGAAGGGGTTTCTATCAGTACCATCTCTATCACTAACCTGGTCAGATTTAATCTTAGACAACAGAGTTTAGCTTATTTTTGTGTGTGTTTTTTTTTTCCCTCCTGTTGTTCATTGTCTAAAGAATTTTTACTTCCTGTCCTAAAGTTTGTGAAATGCTGCTCAGCATTATTTTACCAGTGCACGGTTGTAAATTATCTCGAGAGACAGTTTTGACATTAAGTGGAATGTTGTCCTCGATTGATTGAAGAGATTTCTGTACCATTTCGTTTGCATAGTTCTTTGGGGAGGAAGAGGGTATGACCAAGACTTTTTCCATGTGTTCTTGAAAATTATCTAAATAAGAACAAAAGGACATTAAAATATAACCCCAAGCAAACAGGAAACTGACTTTTCTTTCGGGAACTTAGTCAAAAGCCAACTTTTTGTGGTTTCTGTGAAGGTTCCTCGCACAAAGTTCAGATATTCGTCTTACATTTTCAGTCTCTCTTTCCCTCATCTTCCAGGCTACCTGCAAAGACCTCAGCCCTTCAATCACCTTCTAGATATTGACTCCAAAGATGCCTGCACAGATTTTTATTTAATTCATTTTTTTCTTACAAAACAGACTTTTTTTCTTCTTTCTAAGATGAAGACAATCTCATAGAAATACCAGACAGCCACGCTTGGCTTCCAGGCAACTATAAATAATTTCCCTATCCACAACCAAATACAAGTACCTGGCATGCTGTTTATATAGCCCATTAATCATTATTTAGTCAAAGGAAATGTCAAGCAACGGACAAGCCTGGACAGAAGATGCATCTTTTGTGGAGAAACTCTTTTGCCTTGTTATACAACCACAGATATTTTATAGCCATCATGACTTAGGATAAGACTGTTGAGCTATCCTCAAACTCATGGCAAGCTTTTGACTTTAAAAAAACTGACAGAGCTGGGTCAATTTATTTGGGGGAAAAAAAAGAGAACTTGATGGGCACATACTGTTTGCTTTCTTCATTGCAAGTTCTTTTTTCTTTAAAAATATATATTCAACATGTTTTCATGTAATGTGAACCTGAGTGTGTAGATTGTTTTGTGATCTATTTTTCACTTCTTTCTATTTTCTATACACATAATGATACAGATTATATCAGTCCATTCTAAAGGAGATCAGTCCTGGGTGTTCTTTGGAAGGACTGATGCTAAAGCTGAAACTCCAGTACTTTGGCCACCTCATGTGAAGAGTTGACTCATTGGAAAAGACTCTGATGCTGGGAGGGATTGGGGGCAGGAGGAAAAGGGGACGACAGAGGATGAGATGGTTGGATGGCATCACGGACTCAATGGACGCGAGTCTGAGTGAACTCCGGGAGTTGGTGATAGACAGGAAGGCCTGGCGTGCTGCAGTTCATGGGGTTGAAAAGAGTTGGACATGACTGAGTGACTGAACTGAACTGAACTGAACAGATTATATATTTGTCATCATTGACTAAGGAGCAGTCAATCAGGTAACGATAACTTAGTGTGCTTAGCTATTCTCCTATTGTTGATAATTTGAATTGTTTCTAATTTGCTAGCTACTCCAACAGATATTGGACAAATAACGACTTCATTAGGCTTCTTGGTGGCTCAGACAGTAAAATCTGCCTGCAATGCAGGAGATCTGGGTTTGATCCCTGGGTCCGGAAGATCCCCTGGAGGACAGAATGGCAACCCATTCCAGTATTCTTTCCTGGAGAATCCCATGGACAGAGGAAACTTGTGGACTACAATTCATGGAGTCACAGAGTCTAACACAACTGAGCGACTAACACTTACTTAAGGACTTCATTATCTTAATTATCCTCTCTCTTTTGGGGTTATTTTCTTTGTATATACTATCAACAGCTCTGTATAGCATATTAAAACTTTCTTTTGAGGGGATGATCTGAAGGAAAGCTTTATTTTAAATTAATTCTTTGTAATCAGATTTTACTTCAAATATTTGAGCACTGGTTTATTTTTTATGACCACATTCCTTACTTTTATTCAATCTATGAGACATTTCAGAATCATAGAGTCAAAATAAGAACTTTGGAAATAGCTTATTCAACTATTATTATTGTACCTTACGTATTATACTAATCCCAATCCTCCCCCCTTTTCATAAATGAGGAAAGTGAGACCTGGGACAGAAACTCTGAGAGTGAAATGCTAGTACTTTTGTCTTATATTTGAAGATGACATTTTGCATTTTGAAAGTTTTACCTTAGACTATTACCTGTAATTATCCCATTATATTGTCTCAATGGTCCCATAAAATTAAAAAGACAAACTTGTTGCCTTTTTAAATTTTTACTTTGATTTTGGAGGAGACATTAAAACCTTAAAGTCACAGTGTTAATTTTTTAAAAACTTTTTATTTTGTATTAGGTATAGCCAATTAACAGTGTTGTGACAGTTTCAGATGAACAGCAAAGGGACAGCCATACGTATACATTCTCCCCTCCCCTTCCATCCAGGCTGCCACATAACATTCAGCAGAGGTTCCCTGTGCTGTACAGGAGGTCATTGTTTGTTATCCATCACATGGTTAAGCCAGAATACAAACTCATCTTAGTGACTTCTTTTCCATGATTCTGTCCTCAAGACTACAAAGATTCCAAAATTGGAAACATAAGTTAATTCACACATGTGTGAATGTTAACTTGCTACTTTTTATAACTGTTATAAAATTGTAGACTTTCCAACACTGGATTTTATCATTTCAAATATTTGATCATTAAAAACATTATTCTGAATAGATAAGTGGGCAGTTTATAATTTAGAAATTAATTTTGTAAAGTATTTATTGGGTACCTTCTATATGTCAGACACTGTCCTCAGAACTAGGGATTCAGAAATAAGCAAAATAGACACGATCCTTGCCTTTATGGTTAATATACATTGAATTAACATGTTCAACCTTACTAATAAACAAATGTGTACATATAGAAATGCAGCAACCATGTACAATTATTATTGTATCATATTAGCTCTTTAAAGAGAAAATGCTCAAGGCCTCCAAATGTGTATGAAACTGATACTTTCATACACTATATAAGAGGAACTCTGAGATAGAATCCCCTGCTGGGAAAGAAATTTTGCAATAGAAAGAGAGCCTATGAAATACCTATAGGTTTTGGTTCAGAAGTCTCACTCTTTGGAATCTTTCTTAACAGAAAATACTAGATGCACAAAGATGTTCTTTTCAGAGTTCTTCATAATAGTTTAACATTTTTTAAAAGGAAGGATGATGATAAGAACAATGAAGAAAAACATGAGGTATCCACACAATAGACTTAAATATCAGCTTTCAGATAAGACATTTTAAATACTTTATAAAGAAAAAAAAAGATGATGTAAAATGGCATAGTCAGTATGAATATGGCTCTCCTAGGAGAAATAGCAAAATGATAACATTATGGGTAGTTTATTTTTACCTCCTATGACATTTTTTTGGTTCTTTTATATTTCAACAGCAAGATTTTATTACTTTTATCATCAGGAGGAAACTTTAGCTCTCCATCCCTCACCACCCCCCATACCCTCCCACTCGCTGTATCCCCCCACCACCAAATAATGTTTTAGCTACAGCCATGTTTGTCTTTGTGGAGTTGCAGCACTGAAAATGCTAATGGGAAGAAAAGGGTACCAGAGGATGTGTGAGAAATGTGTTTTCTTTTTCTCAATTGTCATATTTAACTCTGAATAATTATTTTTCCCTCTTTTGTCATATTTGTGCCGGACTTACATATAACAGAGGGCCCCAAAGAGAATTTAAACATTAATGTTAGGTTAAAACTTCATCCTATTGCCTTACACACTAGATCAGAGCCCACACGTATCATAAATGTACCTGAAGTTTCATTCAAATAGCTTTGCGCAACTAAAATTAATCTCTTACTGGGTAAGCTCCTTGTGTCCCAGATCCCACATTATCCTCCAGCCCTAGTCATCCAGGAATGGTGGAAATGAAGCCTGGCAAAAAGCTCAAGAAAACCTGCCGGATGCACAGGAGGAAATGTCTTTATTCAGCCTTGTTTGTCCACAGCTTTTCCATGAACTGCTGCGGGTTTATCTGGATGGAACGTTCCGTGCTGGCAATGGCAAGGTCAACTCAAGAGTTAAACATGACCAGGTCAGAAATGTGCTAGGGAGTGGTCTGAGGGACTGGAGGGTGTGGAGGCGGTAGGGGGTGGGGGTGCTTGCAGGCACTCATGGGGTTTGTGATCCTGTCCAGCTGTTCTCAGGGCCTTGAGAGACTTCCGACGACCTGACCCTCCTCTCCTCCAGTCGCTTCTGCTTGCCTTGATGCCAGATGCCATGGAGCTGTTAGGATCACTGATCTAAATGGAATGAAACAGTGGAACGAGTTTTGGTTACCGATGGAATTTCCACCCAGTAGCAATTTGTTGTTGATGCCTTCTGAATCCTTAAAGAAAAATCCTTAATAAGCTTATCTTTAATATTGCACTCAGTTGGAAATATTAGCTAGGAGAGCCTAGCTCTGAAGGATTTAGATTATAATGTTTATTTCTTTTATTACTAATGCACATTTATATGTGTGCATTATTTAACAATTATATTTAGAACAAAAGATTATTATACTATATCATGTTGCATCATTGAGTGCATGCGTGCTCAGGCACTTCAGTTGTGTCCGACTCTTTGCGACCCTATGAACCATAGCTCACCAGGCTCCTCTGTCCATGGGATTCTCCAGGCAAGAACACTGGAGTGGGTTGCCATGGCCTCCTCCTGCCGCATTATTATGTTATACTAAATCAAACCTTTAAGATGAAACTAATCCTCAATGCCCAAAGAGTTTCCAAAAGAAAATATTTAGTATAAATCAACTTGTAACTCTGACAATGCACCTTGTATTGAGTAAGTTCTCCTGAAATATTTGTATTCAACTGAAAAATGTGCTAGAAAAGAGAAGCAAGGAGTTGGGACACTATGTGAAAACTCTGGTCTGCTAACCAGCTGCAGAATTTGGGGAAGATGTTTACTCTCCACCTCTGAGCCTCAGTTTCTGTACGTGCAAAATGAGATCTTTGTAAAACGAGGACATCAAAGTCTCCATCCAGTGTTCTGACAGAGAGCTGATGGGCTGGGCTCTCAGGAGTCCATGTGTCATCCATGGTGGTTACTAAGGAAAGGAATTCCAGGATCTGCACTCTTGACTCTGCCTCTACTACAGGTCTCTAAGCATGTGCTATGATGACGCAAGAGTGTATGTCCATGACTTCAGGCAAACATACATGTTCCAAAGACTAATAATAGTGAGACACAAGGAGGGATAGGAACCAGAGAGAAAAAGATGGTTCTGGGGTTGTAGGAGGGCCAAACATCATTGAATAGAAACACAGCATTGAGAGAAGCCAGCCTGAGCACCGCTCCCCATAGCCAGACCCGATCTCTGCCATCCCTTGGCAAGGACCATTATAATCTGCTCTCACCAAGAGTAAACAATTCCTTTATCCTCCACGATTTTGAGGTTGGGGCTTCCCTGGTAGCTCAGCTGGTAAAGAACTTGCTTGCAATGCAGGAGACCCCGGTTTGATTTCTGGGTCAGGATGATCCCCTGGAGAAGGGATAGATTACCCACTCCAGTATTCTTGGGCTTCCCTGACGGCTCAAATGGTTAAGAATTCTACTTGCAGATCTGGATTTGATCCTTGGCTTGGGAAGATCCCCTGGGGGAGGGCATGGCAACCCACTCCAGTATCCTTGCCTGGAGAATCCCATGGACAGAGAAGCCTGGCAGGTTAAAGTCCATGTGTTTGCAAAGAGTTGGACAAGACTGAGCAACTAAGGATGACACAACACAAGATAAGAATCCTTCCCCAACCCTCCTCCCCAGGGTTCAGAACTGGCCCTTCAAATTCCAGCAGCAAAATACATATAGGCTTATGATAGTTTATTACAATAGAATTATTCTTTTATTTCACCAGCTCTTGCTGGGCATCTTTTATTGCCAGAAAGCTGTGGAGACCAGAGGCATAAAGAGGGTATAGTCCCTACCCTCAAGGATAGCAAAGACTTGCACGTAACCGTTAACTCTCTTCTCAGTTCTATGGGATCTACACGTCATCAGAGACATGATCATATGGTACCTACAGTGATGTCTTCTTACATCCATATACTATCTCCTGGGCCAGTTATGAAGTTGCTGACTTTCAGTGTGAAGCGCCCCCTTCTCTGCTTTGCAGCTGGGTTCCTGCAGACTGCAGCTCTGCTCTGCCAGCGGGCTCTGTGCTAGTTTCTGCCAACATAGCTGCGAGGCTGAAAGATGAAGAGCCTCGCTTTGTCTTGTCTGCCTCTTGGTCCTGGGAGTGTCACCCCAGCCACACTTCTTCACTCCAGCAGCGACAGTTCCTTCCCAGAGCAATAACTGAATCCAGTTTGCAGTTTTCCCAACACTTAGAATCTGCTTTGTGGAGTGGCCCGCCAGGACCACAGCTGGCAGGAGGCTTTGCCGAGTCTGGGTCCCACAGTCCTGGGAGCTCAGAGACATCAGCACCAGCAAGTAACATCCACTCTTCAAAGGTTCAAGTTTCAGTTCCATGGGGCCTGCCCTGGTGATTTCTAAGTTTTAATCATGTAACCTCTTCCCTTTGTTTCCTCAGCCCTGGGGGCGGTAGCCACTTCCTGCAGTGACCACCTCCATGGTATCTGAAGACTTCCCTTTTCATCTTTCACTTACCTGTGAACATCTTCAAATAAGGAATTTAGTTTCTGTCTCCTGATAAGACTCTAATCTATGAGACTCCCTGGATAAATTAAGAGTCAGGAGAGAGAAAGTGAACATCATGAGTTTTGGAGTCACCCAGACCTGGATTGGAATTATGGCTTTGATCTTCCTGACCCAGGCATGGAATCCGTGTCTCTTATATTTCACGCACTGGCAGGAGGGTTCTTTACCACTAGCGCCACCTGGAAATCCCTCTTACACTTTTAACAGCTACCTACTTCCTTCCAGCCTTGATTAGCTGGTAACAGAGATGGGGCTTCCAGCTGTCGTGAGGCTAGCTGAAGGTCTTGGCACAAATGGCCTGCTCAGTGATAGCAGCCATTGCCATTACCAGACTGTTAGCTTCTAAGGCCAAAGCCAAGGTCTTGTATATCTTACCATTCCCAACAGGATGTTTCATAAATCTATTTATGTGAGATATACTTAATAAGGTGATACTGAATGAAAAAGTACTTAAACTATTCGTGGATGAAGTGAAGTACTTAACTTTCACAGATGTAACATGAAACCCTTTGTGGTAGTCAGGTTTTATCTTGAAGTTATGGTTTAAAACATCTTTTAAATTGCTATTTTAAAATAAAGAGTAGTGAATTGACCTGGATGATAAGAAAAGAAAATCTGTGTCATTCATTCTTCTATCAGCCTGGCAAGTTGTCTCAGAGCCTGACTAATAGGATGTTGGAATGTACCATAACTTCCAGAAAGAAGCCAAATTTGGTCGGCGAGTGACACATTTGGGGCTCTTCCCAGCTACAAAGCAGACGCTAGTTTTGTTTTTGTTTCATGGCATACTTCATAAAGAAAAAGATTTTGACAACTCATATAATCAGTGATATCTCTTCTGAGTGTTGAATTCAAGACTCTAATGTAAACCCTGAAAATGAACAAGGTCCCAAAGGAGTGTCCAGGGCCTTCGTAAGTCACTGTGGATAAAAGTCGTTCCAATGCCAGAGAGGAGAACAAAGCATCTATTCTTTTCAGTACAACAGATAGATAGACACCCAATCTGGGTAACGGCTGTGTACACAGGAGAAGGAGGAAGTCCGCAGAGCTTTCTTGTTTCACATTTAGGGTTGTGTGGGGTGGGGCCTGATAAAGGTATTTGTGTCTAAGTGTGGAAGGCTTCCCCAGTCCCAAAGGCCTGGATGGGGATGTGGAAGAACTCAGTTCATTCCAGAACATTGCCTTCCCACAAAAGCCTACAACATCTATAAAGAGAAAAACAGCTGCCCAAGATCCTAAACCATTCGTTTCTCAAATAAGCCATGAATCTTAGCTGACCAGGGGTGCAGGTTTGAAAGAACCATAGTTTGCTACCTTCTTGAATGGCTTTCGTAGCCTTGAAGCAGCTTTTGATTTCTTTGTGAAACAGTGTGACCCTAAACACAGGAAAAGAGACTGCAGTGTTCAGGAAGAACCGGAGAGCTACTCATTCTGTTTCCAGAAGACTTTTCTTGTTTCCATCCATTTATTTGGGGGTTGGCCAAGGCCGTGTCCTCCAGAAAGCCTTTTCTGAGCATGCGCCCTTCTCGTAGAGCAGGTGGGCATTGCAATGAACACAAAATCCCACCTGGACTGTGAGCAGACACTGTGTTTGCTCTCTGACAGTCACACACACACAACACACGCACACTGCACAAAAGAGAGAAAGAAGGAAAGAGGAAGGAAGGAAAAAGGAAGGAAGAAAGGGGGAAGAGAGGGAAAGAAAGGGAGAGAAGGATGGAAGGAGAGAGAAAGAGGGAGGGAAGCAGGAAGGAAGGGAGTCAGGAGAAAGAAAAAGGAGGCAGATGGGAGAGAGGCAGGAAGGGAGAAAGAAAGAGAAAAATAAGAGAGACAGAATCATTCAGAAACAAAGCGTTCTTAGGCTGTGTGAGAAACAGCCGTTTGTAAAAATCATTGCTACTATACAGACGGAGATTATCTTTTCTTGGATTAATCATTGCCCAGGCTGGAGGTGGAGCACCTGAACCATCTGCACAGAGCACCTGGGGAAATAAGTCTGGGTAGCCTGTGAGGGTGAAGGTGAAGCGCTCTGACTGTGTCTCAAACGTTCATTAGGGTGTGGAGTCACCTTTGCTGCATTAATACGCTGCAAGCTAGAGGTTTACTCCTTGGTCTGGATACACGGCTGGTGGTAGTCCACTAGGACACCAGATTTACAAACAGAGACAGCAACTTTCAGTGAACCAGGGCCAGGACCGAGACGGCAGTGAAGGGAAGGTTACCAGATTAGATCAAAGCCAGAGGGGACATCTAGCTGATGAATATGCCTCAGGCATGTTCAATGACAGCTGGTTGAAGGCCAGGCAAGGCATAGAGGCCTGTGTATCCTTTAAGCTGAACCTGCACATTGTCCGTGCCGGTCCTGCCAGTCCTCAGCTGGCTGTTAGTTATCTCGGGACACCAAATCCGTGCGTCTCTGCCCCTCTATGCCCAGCCATTTCATTACCTTGTGGTTTCTTTTTCTCTTTGGTTTCCTAGCTACATTTCTTTAGAAAACTGTTAACTCTTTCTTAGTTAAATTAAGGTATAAAGGGAATGTTTACATCTTAGCTAGGCGTAAGTGAACATACAATCGTATGTCTGTACAGACTTGGGGGCAGTGGAATGTGGTTCAGTCCCAAGTCTTTAACAGCCTTAGACAGGAGCTTCCCTGGTGAGCCAGTGGTTCCAGTGAAGGACGTGCAGGTTTGATCCCTGGTTGGGGAGCTAAGATCCCACATGCCTTGCTGCCAAAACCCATAAAACAGAAGCAATATTGTAACAAACTCAATAAAGAGTTTAAAAATGGTCTATGTTTAAAAAAAAAAGCGCCCAACACTTAAAAAAAAAATAGCCTCAGACAAGTTAACCTCTCTGAGCCTTGATTTCCCTGTCTATAAAATGAGGGTGATAATCACACCCACTTCACAAGACTGTGTGATAATAAAGATCAAATAAGTTAACAGGATTGTGACAGAGGCTGCTCCATGTCCACCTATAATATCTATTCCCTCCTTTTTCTAGTAATGAAGTTTTACCTGGATTCATGGCCATCTGGAGTAAAAATTACATCTCTGAGTGTCCCTGCAGTTAGTAATTCCATTTGACTCAGTTCTAACCAATGAGTTACACATGGAAACATGGTAGTCAACTTTTAGGAAATGTCCTTAAGCTGGAAAAGAAACACTTTCACATCTTCTTTTCATGCTCATTAGAATGTAGAAGTGATGGCTAGAGCTCAAGCAGCCTTCTTAGTCCAGGAGGCAGTGCACTAACCATGGTGCAACAATAGAGAGCAAGAATAAAGAAGAGCAAGAAGAGCAAGAATAAAGAAGACTGGATTCCTGTAAAATTTGAGGGTGCCATTATACAGCCCTTAAGTGCCTACCTTGGGATTCATTACAAAAGAGTAATGAACTAACTTTTGAAAATAAACCCATTTTGAGAGAGTACCATTACACTACAATCTAACCAGGGCTGTAGAATATGCAGAGTGATTAGAATAGGAGAGATCTTATTGTTATTTTTTCTGATTTTAGGAAATACATATCGAAGTTCTCAAAAATACAGACATGAAGCAGATGGGTCCAAGAGGGCCAAAGAGGGAGTACTGGTCTACCCCTCTGTGACCTTGGCACCACTCCCAAGGCTATGTGGATAGGACAAGAAATACTGTCTTTACCAGGCAGAGGCTGTGGGCCACCAGCCAGAAGGGAGCATTCAGCCTCCTGGCCTCACTTTATCCCCACTGCTAATCCTCTTCTGCAAGCAGCACTATGACCTGGAAAGGGGGAAAGGACAGAAAGTCCCTGCATGAACCACACAAACTTCGGACATTGGTAGACCTGAGTTTGTGCTCTGGCACCTCCATCCACATGCTGTGTGACTTTGGGCTAGTTTCGAACCTCTCTGAGCTCCAGTCTCTTCACATCAAAATGGATCATGGGATATTACTAGCCCCTTGGTGTTCTGTAAGACTTAAACAAAATGTCAAGTTTTGAACATAGTGTCTGACACATTGTAAGTGCTTGGTAAATGTTTAGATGTGAAACCTGAACTTCATCTCACCATTCCCAACCACAGCCACAGGCTTCATCCAGAGTCATTTGACTAACTGTCTGCAGCAAGGACTCTTCCCTCAGTGCTGTGCCTTTTGCTCACTGCTCTCTACAGACAGCTCCAAGCTTCTTTCTGTCTCTCCTTATCTCCCACAGATTTTCCCGGCACCTTTAAGTCCTCCTTGACTTTCAGCCCGAGGCAATCTCTCTCTCTTTTTCCTGGATGGTGCCAGCATTTGATGTCCAACCACTCATTAACATTTACTGCCTCAGATTAGTATTAAATTTCAAAGTGCGTGTCTCATCTTGCCAGCCTTACCTTATGCTCTACACGGGTGTGGCTCATGTCTGTTGCACCTTCTATCCCCTCAGTCCTTAATTCAATGAACACTTGCTGAGCAAGGAAACCAAACCCAATTATCCAGAGCCCTCTAACTAATTTCTCTTTTGGAGTCCTTTTTGAACCTACATGCCTATTGGGGCAGGCTTTCCAGGTGGCTCTAGTGGTAAAGAACTCACCTGACATGGATTCTATCTCTGGGTTGGAAAGATCCCCTGGAGGAGGGCATGGCAGCCCACTCCAGAATCCTTGCCTGGAGAATCCCATCAACAGCAGAGCCTGAAGGCTACAGTTCATGCGGTCGCAAAGAGTCAGACATGACTGCAGCAACTCAACATGTATGCATGCCTATTGGGCATCAGTGTTCCTCAGAGTTCAAAGCACATGGACAATGGTGACTTCTTGTGACATCATCAGGGGTTCAGTTACCTTTGCTCCTAAGCATCCAACACAGATTGCTTGGCCGATCCTGGTCAGTCATGGGGAATAAGAGGAAAGGTGAGAGAGGACTTCACTTAGAAGAAATTCATTACTCCAAACAAGTAAAATGATATAGAGAAATGTTTTAGGGGTGGTAAGTCAAAACTGCTATTTGGAGTTTGGGAGCATGTGAGACTTGTCTTTTGAAAGAAGAATACTGCAGTGGAAGCCATCACTATCGTTTTGAATACGAGAATTCTTTTGTCTTTTAAAAATCTATTTATTCTTGACCGCACCGGGTCTTTGTTGCTGCCTGAGGCCTTTCTCTAGCTGTGGCAAGCCAGGGCTCCTCTCTTTTGCCGAGCACGGGCTCTAACATGCACGGGCTTCAGTCGTTGCAGCATATGTGATCAGCTGCTCCCTACATACGGGATCTCAGCTCCGGGTGCTAAGTTGCTCTAGTTGTGTCTGACTGTATGTGACCCCATGAGCCTGCCAGGCTTCTCTGTTCATGGGATTCTCCAGGCAAGAATACTGGAGTGGGTTGCTTTGTCCTCCTCCAGGGGATCTTCCTGACCCAGGGGATCTTCCTGACCCAGGGACCAAACCTGCATCTCTTACATCTCCTGCACTGGCAGACAGATTGTTAGCCAATGGCCCATCAGGGAAGCCCCTGCATTTGTCTTTTTAAACAGGTATGCTGGACTTGTTTCGTGTGCATGCTGTCTCCAGTGCCTTAAGAGAATGAACAGAATGGCAAGCGTGCTGAGCTGGTCACTCTGGAATAGGGTTCCTGCCCGGGACCAGAGGCCCTGCCTTCCTCCAAGGAAACTGAAAAGATCCACAGGACTGTTAGGTCATCCCAGCTGCATGGTGGGACAGAAATATTACAAAGGAATCCTCCTGTCATCACTATCGCTTTTCAGGTAATTGAGGACTCATTAGGGATGCTTATTAACAATATAAATTCCCTCATTTCTAACTCCAGCCTACCCACCCCCAGGAACTCAACAGGGCTATGGTAGGACTCAGGAATCTGCATTTCCACCCAAACTTCAAGCGCTCTTGTTGCAGGGCATGGCTCACAGACTACACTGTGAGAAACACTGCTTTAAAAGAAAGACCTTTCACTCTGAACAGGAGCCACTACTGCCTTCCCTCTTGCAACCGTTCTCCCTTAGATGTGACAATAATAAAGCAATGAGTTAATCATCTCAGTTAAAATGCAGACGGAGCAGTAATTTGAGTACAGTTTTGGACTAGAGACACTCCAATTCTGGAGGTGTGTGGGTGGTTGGCCCTTTCAAGGCAACTTGCGCTGAAGGCTGAAAGCTGCAGGGTGGGTCAAAATGTTTTGGGTGGGGGGTGAAGGGCAGGTCCTGGAAGTGCTCCCTAACTGTGGACAAGAGAAGGACGCTGGCCACCAGCTGCTGTGGGAAGGTGACTCATCAGCCTATGTGGCAGTAACCACTGGCTGGTGGAATGACTCCCTTGGCCGTGGGGGCCGTGGGGGAGGTGATGGCTGTGGCTGGAGAGAGCAGTGCATTCCAGAGGAGAACCAGACCTCCTGCAAGGATGCCGATCTGCTGTCAGTCACCTTGGCAGCCACGGAGGACAGGGAGGGAGGGGTAGATGAGCGGTCTCAGCAAGAAGGCAGAGGCACCATTTAGTCATTGGTGTGATCAGCCGTGTGTCCACTACCCCTGGACTCACCCTGCCTCCTTCTCTCACCCATCTCTAAATCCAATGACTGAATCTGGTCGATTCTACACTTTAACGTCTTCTAGTTGCCCCCTCTACCACTACCTTTGTGTTACTGCTGCCGTATATCAAATATCTTTCTCTTTCTGCATATCCCCACCATTATGACCCAGGCTTGAGTCCCTGTCATCGCTCACTTGGACGCCTGTCCCTGCCTCCTATCTCCCTGTCTCTAATCCATCCTTCCTACAGCCACCAATGTGTTTTTCTCCAAAAGTGAAAATCCAAGCATTCCCTTACTTAAAATTCACAGCTAGAAGGGGAAAAAAAAAATCCTCAGCTTATCACGGCTCAGTGGTTCTTGAACTTCACTGTGCCTCAGAATCACCTGGGGGCTTGTTAAAACACAGCATGGGGCCCCAGCTGGAATGTTCTTCACTCTTCCACATCTTCCTCCTTTACCCACTGAATTACTGACCCTATAATTTTTATGACGCCTTCTCCATCTCTTTGCCTTCATCCTCACTCCACCTCACCCACCACCATCATCATCACCACCCACACACATTGAGTGCTTGCTATGGTGCATTCCATTGAATCATCACGGGGGAAAAAAAAATCCATGATGTGGGTCCCATTATTCTTCCTATATAATATAGGTGTTGAAACTGGGGCTCAGATAGGTTCAGAAACTTAGCCCAGTCAGACGGCTAGAAAGCAGTGAAGTCAGGATTCAGTGCCTGGGCTCAGGACCCCAGCAAATATCAACTCATCCAGATGGAATTAAACCTTTCTTCCTCAGTGCTCTCAGAACACTCTTCCTGTCACTTACACATCTAAATCCACACACAACCAGGCTGAGTTATTTGAGGGTGGGTCTTCACCTTTGTTTCCTATGCCTAGCCCATAGAGGGAACCCCATGCTGGGTGAATAAATCATGAATTATGTGCACTGGAGTGCTGGCAAATGTAAAGTAAAATTTTTCATGGGCCATAAGAAATGAGAAATATTCCAGATTACTTAAATTCCTTATAATATGCAAACTCAACATATAATATGCCAACAGGTACCGTTTCATATTGGGGATACACAAGTATCACTCTATATTAGGGGAAACCCTGAGACAAATGAAAATACAAAGAACATGATTGCCATTAAGTAGTCATTTTGACCTTTCCATCTTGCTTCTCCTGATTACATCTTTTAGACATATTCAAAGTACATGGAGGTTTCTCTCTGGAATAGCATGATGGCAGAAGTATTAATTTTACAGGAAACTTTGGTAAAGTCTTTTCTACTGGTGCAGAAAAATAACTTGAGAAGTCAGCATATCAAGCAAAAAAAAAAAAAAAATTTACAGGCATATGTGTTTTAGAGTGAAATTTCACATGTATTTGGAACCAAGGCTGAAAATGCTTTCTGTAAATGAGCACCATTAACTAGAGAATATAACTTACCTTCCATATACAAATCAAAGTATAAGCAAATGGCAACTTTCTGCTTCTCTCTTTTACCAGGAAGGAAATTGTTGCCAGCTAGCCCCCAGGGCATCTCTCCCCTGCTGCAACTTTGCTTTTTTGGGTTAAGAAATTACATTTTTGGTTAAGAAAGAGGGGAAAAATGAGAGAATGCTACACCCCAGAGTAAAAGCGACCTGTCAGCACTGACTCTCTAGAGCCAGTGCCTGCCCCGCAGCTCCTGCCCATCTCACTCTGGGCTTGGGGCCCCGCAGTGCCAAAGGCAGTGCTCCTTTCCATCTGGCTTCAAAGCCTTTGCGAAACGACCAGAAGTTAACAGGCTCTGTCAACGTGGATGCCCCTCTGAAGGCACCTGAAGGCCTAGCCTCACCTGCTCTGTACTGAAGGCCGCGAAACAGAGGAAAAGCCGCACCCCTCCCCTCCTGCAGTGTACATTCTAACTCTCTTGCTACCAACTGTACACATCCCTGTTCTCTCAGGCAGGTTTTGGACCAGCGTAGCTCACTGTCTGGGCCTCTGTGTCTTCTCCCTCCATTTAGAAGCAAAGTTTTCAGGCCTTCTGGGACCTGCTGAGGCCCGGAGCAGGGCTCCTCCTCGGTGGCAGTGGGGAAGCTTGGAGCTCCTTTCACCCAGTGGGCATAGAGGTGACTTCATTCTGCAACTCCCTGAGGCTGGTTTTCCCTTCCCTACAAGTCAGTAAGCACAAATCTTTGCAGAGAAGCCTGGAGTTCTAAGCATTCGCTCAGCAGAAAACAAACAAACAAACAAAAAAACCTATCACACCACTTTTCCAGCTCAGCCCTGTTAAGGACATGGTCTCAGACATTTCCTGCCTGAGCCTCAGCGGCTTCCCTCCTCTTGCACACGTGCTCCCCTACTGGCTGATGCTGGCAACGCAACCCTGGCTCCAGGAGACCCAGGAACGCCCCAGCCTGGCCCTGGAAGAGCCATGTTGTAAGGCTGCAGAGGGATTGCCAAAAAATGAAACAGTAGATCCTTAAGAATTCTTCCATGGCTTCGGTGAAGGGCCCAAGCTAAGTCTTTACATTTCAAGAGTAAACTCTGTAATAAAGACTGAATAAACAAATCTTCCCTGAATAGAATTTTGCCAAATGAATTAAATGTAGGCTCCCCTCTAAGAGTTAAATAAATGAAAAGAGATTTGGACTTGGATTGAGAATAGGAGACTCAGATTCAGGTTATGCTCCTTTTTAAAAAATGAGTGACCTTGCCCTTTAAGCATTTTCAGTCTCAGTTTCCTCATCCATTATTTGGGCATATGGCTCATCTCTTAGTGTTGTTGTGAAAAGTAAACGAAAGAATGTGAACATGTGAGAAAATTGTTTTATAACATAAAAGTTTAATATGAGCTATTATTTTTTCCCTTCCAGTGCAACACACACACACACACCTCCCTTTTTCATACATTTCAGTGGGAATGGCAGGGAGTCAATTTAAACCCCCAAAGGAAGTAGGACAAGGAAGCTCAGTCACAAACAGGAAGTAACAAAAATGCCATCAGAAAAAAACTGGCTCAAGCAAAAGAAAAAAAAAAGTCATAGGCTACGTTTTAAAGATCAAGTTAGACTTGGTTCATGATTTGGGGTGTTGCACAGCCCCCTAAATTAGGGGGTTCTCAGAGATGATTAGGTAACTCTTTTGACCTTGATTTGACCTCACAAATGGGAATTCTCGGGGCGTTTTTGGATCTCTGTAGTTGGTAGGTTCCTGCCTTTTTAAGTGTAGGTTTCTCCTTTTCCCCTGCGGCCCGGGGAGGGGCCCAGCGCCCTGAGCTGGGGCCCCGCCCCCCGCCCGCGCCCGGGAGCCGCCCTGCCTCCTCTCGGATTACTCCTCCCTTCCTGGCCTCACAAACTTGCCACATTGTAGGTTGGCTTGTGCAGGAAAAGTAAGAAAAGCACTGCAATGCCGGCGCACAAAGAAGTTTTACAGTGCTAGGGGTCAGGTCCAACTTTCCTTCCAAATTTTTGCTAAGAAGAGACAAAATCTTGGATATTTTCCTAGGAGAAAAAAAAAAAAACCAACTTAAAGGAAAACAAAATAACATGTCAGGACACATTGTGCTATTTATTTTCTTGGTTTTCCTCTCATTCTTGAAACTTCCCTTCAAAAATCTTACCATCTTTCTTGCCTCACCTTAATTTTCTGTGTTTTTAGCATAGGGAGAGAGAGGATTTGAAGCCTAAGGATTATAAGTCAGAACTGAGGAGGAGGGCATGGCAACCCACTCTAGTTGGAGAATCCCCCTGGACAGGGCAGCCTGCTGAGCTAGAGTCAATGGGGTCGCAAAGAGTGGGACATGACTGAAGGACTAAGCTCTGTATGTCAAGCATTCCTAAAACTCGTCATCTGTTTACAGAATCAGGGTTCCTTTTCTGGCCCAAATGAAGAGACTGGTTTCTGCCTTCTTTCCCCAGACTTTTAAAATTAAACCACTCTTCAGCAAATTGCTTGGGGAAGGTGAGATTTGGAAAGTAAGGAGATCCATGTCCATCTAAGTGACTCAAGTTTAAGGATAGTGCCATCAGTTCAGTCGCTCAGTCATGTCCAACTCTTTGCCACCTCATGGACTGCAGCACGCCAGGCCTCCCTGTCCATCACCAACTCCTGGAGTTTACTCAAACTCATGTCCATTGAGTCAGTGACGCCATCCAACGATCTCATCCTCTGTCATCCCCCTTCTCCTCCCTCCTTCAATCTTTCCCAGAATCAGGGTCTCTTCGCATCAGGTGGCCAAAGTATTGGAGTGTCAGCTTCAGCATCAGTCCTTCCAATGAATATTCGGGACTGATTTCCTTTAGGATGGCCTGG
This sequence comes from Nanger dama, assembly GCA_917880005.1. NCBI lineage: Eukaryota > Metazoa > Chordata > Mammalia > Artiodactyla > Bovidae > Nanger > Nanger dama. Next base: position 48,546,472 of record CAKJTW010000001.1, read on the forward strand.
TTGGATCTCCTTGCATTCCAAGGGGCTCTTCAGGAGTCTTCTCCAACACCACAGTTCAAAAGCATCAATTCTTCAATGCTCAGCTTTCTTTAGAGTCCAACTCTCACATCCATATATGACTACTGGAAAAACCACAGCCTTGACTACACAGACGTTTGTTGGCAAAGTAATGTCTCTGCTTTTTAATAAAAGGATAGTGCCATAGAGACACATATTCTAAAGATTGTCCCCTATCTTGTTACAAGTTTAGTGCACTTTGTGGTGGCCTCCAACTGTGCCGTGACCTCCAACTGAGCCTTGGCCTCCAGCTGTAGGTGTACATTTGGCAACTGTACTGTCAGGATGCTGATAATGATATTTTCAAAGTGTTTTCACACTTATGCTTCATAACAACACCGGGAGCATGGTGAAGGGATGAAATTTGCTGCTGTTACAGATGAGGAAGTGAGGAGAAGGGGGGAAAAGTGATTTGTCCAAGGCCACTCGATTGGTTCCCTACAAAACCCAGGCTAAGAGGTCAAGATCTTCCAAATACTACACTGGTATTTAATGCCAGGTTTGGAAATTATTACCAACAGGTTCTACAGGCTCTTGTTTATGCCAAAACAAACTGTCTTCATCTTTAAACTAGGGTAGCATGAACTTTTAAGTTAACTTTTTACAAATTATGTAGAGTATGTATCATTAGCAAAGGGACTTAGAAGCCCTTTTCAATAGACAGTTTTTTTTTTTAATTAAAATTGCATTTTTAATAAATTTAGGGAGGGCATAATTCACTTACATGACTGAAAAGTCGCAGTCCTAAAGCCTAGTACACTTGGGAAATCTTGTTGCCACACCCTCTCCCTTCATCTCTTTTCTCTACTTCTTCTCTCCCTCACTGGTAGGCATTTTTATTTTTTTGAATCCTACCCCTGTTTCTTTAGGAAAATACAGATAAGTACAAATACATATTCTTATTCTTATGTATTTGCAGTCTTACAAAAAGAGAACAGTTTGAATTGGTTTTCTGGACATGGTGGTGGGCTTTGCTAAACCATGTCTCTTTTCCCTGGGAAGCTCAGGGGTCTGCAGATAATTCTAGTGTGACTGAGAATCTAGAGGTTTCAGCTGGCTATAGAGGTTTCAGTTGGGTAGCTTTACGTGGTAAACCTAGGTCCCTCCCTCAACCAGAACCAGATGCAGCTACTGCAACCCTGGGTTTCGATAACATACTACTACAGGACAGCTCGTTGTTTCACAAGGAGAAAGTCATCTAGATGCCCGAGTAAACCCAAATGATATGATAGGGGCATTGTTTTAAGCAGTAATTGTCTGTTACTGTTGCTGAAAGGATGGTTAGTGACGAGTTCCATGACTATGGGACTCATTCTACTATGCCCCACTGTGACAAGGTCATAGTGCCTGACAGACAGAGGGGCCATCTCCAATACACTCCCAAGTAGGATGCTTCCACCAAAGGAGCTTTTACATCCTCCCTGTCCTCAGTGGCACTGAAAGAACAATCAAAGATCAAACTCAGGCTATGGCAAGGGAGAAGGTCAGGGGCTCTCTCAGAGCAGCAAATCCAGGCCAAGAGCTAAGCAATGGAAGGACCAGTGTAGGTCAGAGTAGCTGGCCATCACTACTCTAGACTCAGGAAAACAAGGGCACAGACCAGACCAGCAAGCGCAGAGACTGGCCGGGAGTTTGCAGCTCCTATGAGAAGGGATGGGCATGCAATGGGGGCCTCCAGATTCTCTGTACCACTGACAGGACAGATCCCGAGGAGACAGCCGGCAGATGTGTCAGAGAATCACCTGCTGTCGCTTGCGTTAGTTTACCAGGGCCGCCACGACAGAGTGCCACAACATGGGTGACTTCCATTTCCGAGATGTATTGTCCTGCCATAAAGGAGGCTAGAAATTCAGCACCAAGATGTCTGCGAGGCTGGTTTCTCCTAAGGGAGGAATCTCTTCCAGGGCTCTCTCTTTGGCTTGTGGATGACCATCTCTTCCTGTGTGTCTTCTCATCATCTTTCCTCTGTGTGTGTCTGTCTGTGTCTGAATGTCCCCCTTTTATAAGGACACCAGTCACACTAGGTTAGAGCCCATCCTAAGAACCATTGTTTTAGCTTGACTACCTTTGGAAAGACCCTGTCTATAAATAAGGCCACATTCTGAGGTCCTGGGGCTTAGGACTCCAATATATTTCTCAGCTTTTAGATTTTTCAAGAATTTATTTAAATTAAAACGTATAGCTTACTGTCTGCATTAATAGTAACATACAGTTAATAGTTTTCACACTTTTAACTGGAAATACCAAAACTCAAGAGTTTCCAGAGTTGTTGGTGTGATTGTTTTTATCGTCATCATTATTATTCTGTATGGTGCAATTACTATTAATAAAGATTTTTGATGTTGAATGTGAAAAATTTGAAAGGTCATATTCTGTTTTCTATTCCCGTGGTATTTATCTGGGACCATAAATTTTAGAGAAAACTGAAAACTGTTTTTTCAATTTATTTTATTGTGGTAAAATAGACTTATACATTTTACCATCATAACCATTTATAAGTGTATGTTTCAATGCCATTAAATACATTCATATTTTTGTGTGCAGTCACCAGCTTCCATTTCCAACTCTTCATTTTGTAAAACTCAAGTTTTAGACCCGTTAAGTAATCTCCCCATTCCTCCCATCCACCAGCCCCTGGCAATCACCACACTACTTTCTGTCACTGTGGTTTGGACTACTCTAAGTAACTCACATAAGAGGAATCATACAGTATTTGTATTTCTGTGACTAGCTTATTTCACTTAGTATAACATCCTCAAGATTCATCTGTGTTGTAGCATACTGCAGAATTTTTTTCTTTTTAAAGGCTGAATAATATTCCATTGTTTGTGTGTTTATATATATATATATATATATCTTTTATTTATGCATATCTCCATGTTTTAACTACTGTGAATAATGCTGTGATGAACATGAATGGACAAATTTCTAAGACTCTGCTTTCAATCTGTTTGAATACATATATCCAGAAGTAGAATTGCTAGATCATGTGGTAATTCTATTTTTAAACATTTTAATTACTGTAAGTGATGCTGTGATGAACATGGGTGGACAAATCTCTCTTCAAAACTCTGTTTTAATTCACTTGGATGTATACCAAGTATTAGTAAGATTGCTAGATCACGTGGTAATTCTGTTTTTAATTTTTTGAAGAACACCCTACTGTTTTCCCAGCAGTTATACCATTTTACATTCTTACCACCAGTGCACAATGATTCCATTTTCTCCGCATCCTTGCCAGTGCTTATTTTCTTTTTGATAGTAGCCATCTCAGCAGGTGTGAGGTGGTATCTCATTGAATTTTGGTTTGCTTTTCCCTGATGATGGTGATGAGCATCTTTTCATTCTTTTTCAGATCCACAAGAGTCCTCTCTATTTTCAGAGGTGTTGGCCTCACACCCCCATTTCAATATTGAGAACAAAGCCATACAGTCTGTGGAAGTGGTGAATTTATTGGGCATATTATGGTAAGTAGGAGGCAGTTTGAAACCTCGCTGCTTTCTCACTGGTTGCATATACACTAAATCTAACATGATCTCATTGTGAAGAGTGGGTCCTGTCATTTTCAACAAATCCTTTCTTTGTTTTTATAAAGTCCAAAGCAGAAAAAAAAAAAAAAGAGAAAATCCCTCCAACGTCTATGCTGTACACCACGCTCCTTCACCACTCTCACCTCTCAGTACATAGACCTTACTGCTAGTGTTGAGATCCTGATGCCCAGATTGTACAAAATCATATGCTCCTTTTACTCAGAAGAATTTTCTTTGCCTACAGTTTTTAAGACATACTAAGCTAAAATGTGCATATCACTCTATCTAGAGTTGGGCTTTTGTTGATGTGGTGTGGTTATTAATGACTTTACTTTTGTTTCTGTTAAACCTGGCCCAACATCTTGCTGAGACGCTGTGACAAACACTTTGGGTCCATGACTCGGCAGGACCAGGTGTGGCCTGGCCCACCCCTTGTCAGGCAGGCGAAGGCAGCCAAGCTCACTCAGTTCAAACATGCTCAAGGGATTCGGCACCTGGAAATCCCCACAAAGCTAGTTCCATTCCAGATCTTTCTCAACACCCAGAGGAGGGAACACAAGGACTGATTGTCTTCACAAGACTTCCTGCCTGCAGCTCCATAGTCTACGGGTTTGTGTGGGCCGAGGGTGGGTAGACACATTTACTTATTAGTGTAGGGGCTCAAGCCAGAAAGATGCCGTAGAGCTCAATGACCAAATGTTGCACCCTGGGTTTCTGTGGGGTGATATTTAGAACAACGTGATCCCCGGCCTGTGGGTGCCAATGTCAAGCCCCCCCCCCAGGCTCAGCCCAGTGGCCTATTTTCCATAGGACTTTGTGATTCTGGTTTCTTGTTGCTTCCTGTCATTCTTGTTTTCCACATTTCTTGGGCTCCATCCAATGCTGAGTAATGATTCATAGCCAGAGGGCCCGAGGCGAGAAGCTGCCACTCCAAGGAGGGAGTAACTAACAGCTCCAGGCACCAACGGCGGGCCCCTCACCGGGCCCACAGGCTCCTGGCCTCTACGTGCCTACAGGAGGAGTTGGTGCAGCCAGGGTGGGGTGATTTGTTTTCTCTGGCAGGGCTGGGGAGAAGCGGGGGTGTGCCCAGCTGAACCTCCATCTCTGGTCTTCCCGGGAGAGGTCCCTTACTTCACACACAAAATGGGATGTGCAACGGTCTCTTATCCCCCTCCTTTCTCCTTCCCTGTCCCACCCACGCCAGGTTCTTCTTTGGGAGGATTTTACTCCAACATTGCCTTGAGGGGAAGGAAAGAAAGATCTGAAATTAGGGAGGGGTAACACAGTGACTTTCCTCATGTGCCCCAAGTCTGTGACATCCACTGGACTCTGAGCTGGCCCCAACTCCTGGTGGGTGGACCCCCAGGGCTGGTATGGGAGTTCAGCGGGACTGACAGAAGGCCTAAGGGAGGGGCCAGCCTTGAGAGTGAGCTCTCAATGGGCACTGTACAAGCTTATGGCAGAGGTGAAGGCAGTACCAACAGCCAGAGTTCACTGAGTGCCTTCTGTGCACCAGGTGATGTTCAATGTAATACTCCCAACAATTCTACGAGGTCCATGCTATCGCTGTTTCCATTTTGCCAATGAAGACACTAAGTCACAGAGAGGTTCAGGGTCGCACCGTGAACACAAGGCAGAGCTGGGGAGTTTTGACTCTCAGTCACAGCTCTATATTAACCAAAACATGGTATCATTGTTCCTGTGTTACAAATGAGAAGACTGAGGGGTGGTGTGCTCTGCCCCACACTGCGAGGGCACATAGCCAGGCACCTCCCGTCCAGTCCTGCCCACTCCTTTGTTGGGCGGGGAGGAGTTGAGGAGGGGGTGGAGTCAGGATGTGACTGCTTCCTACTCACCCTTCTCCACCCCAAGTTTCCACCTTCCTCCTGAAGCTTTGTGCTCTTGTTTCAGGTGACAGGAAGCTACCAGAAAAAGAGCCAGATAGTGAGTGAGCAGATGAGGAAATCAGAAACCTGCATTTGTCAATCTAGGAATCGGTCCAACACATGTTATGGAACTGACAGCTGGCTGCCTAGGTAAAGTGTCCAGATGCCCCCGGCAAAGGGAGGTGAACATTAGAGGAAGTTAGAGTTTCCAGAATGGTGAATGTGGGGTAGCAGAGAAAATAGAGAAGGCTAAGGTGTGATGGAAATGGGCTAGAATTAGATGCCCTAGATCTCTATGGTGGGAAGAGCCAGAAAGATTAACGAGTCCAGCCTCTTATATACTATTATTAATGAGAACTAACATTGCTTGGGCACTCATGTGCCAGGCATTGTGCTAAGTGCTTTCCTTGTGCCTACAACAATCCTATGATGCAGGTACTATATTTGTCTTCACTAAGAAACTGAATAAAAAGTTAATTGACCCAGTAAACGGTAGACCAAGGCAGTCTTCCTCTCTCCAAAGCCCACATGCTTTTGTACTCTTTAACATTTTATGATGAGCCATTTTAAACGTATACAAAGTAGAGAGAATATTACAATGAACCTCCATAATCTCACTGACCAGTTGCAATAATCATCAACACAAGACAGATCTTGTTTCATCATGCATCCCCCATCCACTCTCCCAGTACTAGATGATTCTGAATCTCTCACATATTATTTCTAATTGTATCATCCTATTGGTATCTGTGCATATTTTAATAGGTATCTCCAAGAAAAAAGACTTTCTTAATGTAGCCATAATACCAGTGTTGTAGCTAAAAAAATAACAATAATTTCTTAATACCATCAAATATCCAAACATTGTTCAGATCTCTCAGACTGTCCCCAGATGTTATTTTAATAGTTGATTTATTTGAACTGGAATTAATAGTCTCTATATTAAAAATAGGAATACCATATTATCCAGCAATTCCAGTCCTGGATATCTATCTGAAGAGAACAAAAACACTAACTCAGAAAGACACATGCACCCCGATGTTCATAGCAGCATTACTTACAATCGCTAAGATATGGAATCAAGCTAAGTGTCTCTCAACAGATGAATGGATAAAGATGTGATATATGTATATATGTGCTGGGGGCGTGCTCCACAGAAAGAGTGGAGGCAGTGGAACTTCCCTCAGCAAAGCCGAGGGGTTCCCAAGGAGAGGTGAGCCTGCTGTCCGCCAACCCAGCCCCTCGGCCAGCGAGAGACAATCAGACGTGACAGGGGTTCCGTCGAAGCGGTTCCACTTTATTGCTGCAAACACCCAGCTTATATAGGCAAGCAGGGGGTGGTTTAGGAGGGACTTTCCATAGCTGCACCAATCACATTAAAGATCAAGTCATTATGTGCCTTCAGTCGCACCAATCATGTTAAAGGTCAAATCCTCATTTGCATGGAAATCAAGAGAGCCAATCAAAAGCTTTGACAAACATAGACCCCGCCCCTATCACTTCTGCCAGGCAACATCTTAGTTTCCAATGGCTTCCAACTGTCAAACTGGCCCCCTCTTTTTTTCTTTCCTCTGAGGTTTCCCATTTAGGGCCCCACATCTCCCCCTTTTTTATTTTATTTAAGCCCTCGAGACATTTGTATTGCTGTTCTGTAGAGCAAGGCGTAAAGCTGTAGGCGGCCAGCCTCTCCAGCCTCGCCAGCCCCTCTCACGGCTGTGCCTGTCTTAGGTTGCCCTCCTCTGAGGGTCTTACCCGTCATTGACTATCCAGCCACCTCTTGGGGCCTAGGCGGAATCTCTCTAGATGATGGGCATCTAGAACTCTTCTGTCTCGGTTAATCTCGAAGGGTTAAATTAATCCAGGGGTTTTGTGGGTCCCCAACATGGGGCTCCTCTTCCATGACCTGGTCAAGCATAACCTTTTTTAACATTTCACTAAGAACCGGAAAAGCCATAAAACAGAAATTATGATATCTAACATCACAATTTAACCTTGTTAAGACAGTCAAAGTCTCTAATGCTCTTGCATAAAAGTCCAACTGTTGAAGTCCCGTTATGGCGGATCTCAGGTGTTCAAGCTGGTTTGAGATGGCAATGATGAAGGTCAGCAAGGAGAGGATATGTAATGAAGGTCAGCAAGGAGAGGATAGGTAATCCGATGATCACCAGGAGCAGTGTCCACCAGGGTCGCCACATCAATGATCTGTAAAGAAAGAAAAGATCGCCTCAAGAACTTTTTGTTCTTGGGCTCAATATGTGAATGTCTCTTTAATCTGTGTCAGATTTCGAGATCTGACCTCTCTCTTGTGGTGTAAATTTAAGATTCCTTCTGGCACCCATATAGGGCTGGGGTCCCCAATGGGGAATATGCATCCGAATCCTCTCCCCATTGTAAGGAGTGGATCGGGCCCCTTCCACTGACCAGTGATGGGGTCTTTCCATCTCACTTGTATTTCAGGTTTTATTTCTTGATTAGACCAATGTTTTTGAAAACATGGTATCAGTTCATTTTTTGAAAAATTTAGGATGTTTAGAGAGTGCCATTCTAAGTTGCTGGTGAGGGCTTATTCCCCTTTTTGTTTTTGTAATTGAGCCTTTAAATTTTGATGGTGGCGCTCAATTATGGCTTGTCCTTGAGGGTTATGTGGGATTCCGGTGTTATGATGAATGTGCCATTGTTGGAAGAATTTCTGTAAGCTCTGGCTGGTGAAGTAAGGGCCATTATCTGTTTTGATTTGATAGGGAAGGCCCAACGTCACAAAACATTGTTAAATATGGCTTTGAGCATGTTTTGCTTTTTCTCCTGTGTGGGCAGTAGCCCAGCAGGCATGAGAGTAAGTGTCAATAGACACAAAGACATACTTAAGTTTTCCAAAAGGGGAATAAGGGGTTACATCAGTTTGCCACAGCACATTGGGTTTTAGCCCTCGAGGGTTTACTCCTGGGGGCTGTAAAGGTGGTACTTGTAAATAAGGAAGACAGGATTTACATATATGTATAATTTTCTTTAATTCTCTAATAGGGATCTGTGGGAACCTTTTATGTAGCCCTCTCCAATTTATATGAGTAAGATCGTGAAGATCATAGGCATCTTGTAAGTTACAAGCTTGGATTGTAAGGGAGGCCGCTGTATCAGCTAGGAATTTCCCATTGAAAGCAATCCAGGTAAATCTTGATGACCCCTAAGATGGTGTACATAAATGGGATAGTGGGAGGTCACTGACCTGTAGGTCTTCCCCCGCCTTGAGGGCACTCTTTTAAAGTGTCCCTCTTGTCTGCAGCAAAAACATCGACCGATTTTGGGGAACTAGGGGTCCCTTAGATGTGGTCCCCCAGACCTTAATGGCCTGAGTGTCAGAAATCTCAAGTCCCCTGCTTATGAGCATATCTCAGCGCCTTAAGGTGCTCCCAAAACTTCCTCAAATAGGGGAGGCAGGGAGGGGTACAGATCTCTGCCCTGGGCTCCCGGTCCCGAGGCAAAGGGGTCTCTATTCTCTTCTGCCCTTTTATCATCCCCCGAAAGGCTCCCATAGTCCACTACTCGCTCTACAGTCTCTATTCCCTACAGTCTCTTTCGCTATATTTTGGTCTGACATGACTCGTTCCTTGTCAAACCTTTCCCATTGTTTTTCTGATTTTGAATTGGGGGCACCTGTATCAGTGACATGCTCCTCGCTCCGTGAAAAGCAGAGCTTGAGGGCCGAAACGATCAGACAGAACCCTAAGGGGGGCTCCTCACCGTATCGAACCTCTCTCTGCCTAGCAAGGGTTTGCACTCGATCCCAAGTGTCCCAAGAAAACAGATTAGCTGAAGCAACCCAGGGGGCTGACAGTACAATGGTCCCCCAGACCTTAATAGCCTGAGCATCAGAAATCTCAAGTCCCCTGCTTATGAGCATATATCTCAGCGCCTTGAGTGCAGGCTCATCAGACTTGCTAATGTTATTTCCCATGCTACCCAGAGAGAATAGACAAGTCACTGAGGACAACCACCAAAAATCCTACCGGGAGTGGTGGCGGCCAGAAAGTTGGGCTTATGGTATGCTTTTGGAACTGTTTATGTGCCTGTGTCGTTGCACGGAAATTTTCTTGCTGGGGGCGGGCACCCTAGAGGTTTCTAGCCCGTTCCGTGACCCCCTTATCCTGTCACGGGAGTCTTCAAGTGGCAGGCGCCCTAATGGCCTTTAAGTGCCTGGACCCGTGCCCACAGGGAAGATTCTAGGCCACGTCCTCAGTTAAGAAAGATTAAAGGGGAGTTTCACCCGGTCGGGCTCTAGTTACTGAGGCTTACCTGTTGTGGGGCCTTCAAAGTCCGCCAGAGAGCCAGGACTTATCAATTGCCTCCACAACTGTTCGCCTGTTCACTGAAACTCCAGAAAGAAAGAATTAAGGACAGATCAGGAAAGAAGAGGAGAAGGAAAATAAGAGAGTTTTTGGCACTTCCCTCATAAAGGAGGGGGGGCCCACCTCGAAATCTGGATTACCTCGGGCGATACTCCTCTAAAGGGAGCTCCGTGCTGTGACCCTGCTAGGGTCCTTCGTTGCTCCTCTTTCAGAGCCGCACGGTGACACCACCTCCGTCCGTCCGCTTCACGTGCCCCACGTTGGGGCCAGTTTCTGCTGGGGGCGTGCTCCACAGAAAGAGTGGAGGCAGTGGAACTTCCCTCAGCAAAGCCGAGGGGTTCCCAAGGAGAGGTGAGCCTGCTGTCCGCCAACCCAGCCCCTCGGCCAGCGAGAGACAATCAGACGTGACAGGGGTTCCGTCAAGCGGTTCCACTTTATTGCTGCAAACACCCAGCTTATATAGGCAAGCAGGGGGTGGTTTAGGAGGGACTTTCCATAGCTGCACCAATCACATTAAAGATCAAGTCATTATGTGCCTTCAGTCGCACCAATCATGTTAAAGGTCAAATCCTCATTTGCATGGAAATCAAGAGAGCCAATCAAAAGCTTTGACAAACATAGACCCCGCCCCTATCACTTCTGCCAGGCAACATCTTAGTTTCCAATGGCTTCCAACTGTCAAACTGGCCCCCTCTTTTTTTCTTTCCTCTGAGGTTTCCCATTTAGGGCCCCACATATATGTATGTATATATGTACAATGTATACACACATATACACAATGGAATACTCAGTTCAGTTCAGTCACTCAGTCGTGTCCGACTCTTCTCGACCCCATGAATCGCAGCATGCCAGGCCTCCCTGTCCATCACCAACTCACTCAGACTCACTTCCATCGAGTCAGTGATGCCATCCAGCCATCTCATCCTCGGTCATCCCCTTCTCCTCCTGCCCCCAATCTCTCCCAGCATCAGAGTCTTTTCCAATGAGTCGACTCTCCGCATGAGGTGGCCAGAGTATTGGAGTTTCAGCTTTAGCATCATTCCTTCCAAAGAAATCTCAGGGTTGATCTCCTTCAGAATGGACTGGTTGGATAGCCTTGCAGTCCAAGGGACTCTCAAATTATAAAAACAGATTTCATCATTTGCAACAAGAATGGACTTGGGGAGTATTATGTTTACTGAAATAAGTCAGAGAGAGAAAGACAAATACTGTATGCATCACTTACATGTGGAATCTAAAAAATAAAGCTAGTGAATATAATAAAGAAGAAACAGACTTACGGATAGAGAGAACAACCAGGGGTTACCAGTGTGGAGAGGGAAGTGGGAAGGACAAGACAGAGGCAGGGGATTGAGAGATACAAACTACTATTAATATGTATAAAATAAATCAGATACAAAGATATACTGTGCAGCATAGGGAGTCTAGCCAATATTTTATATTAGCTATAAACAACTTTTAAAAATTGTGAATCACTGTGGTGTACAGTTGACACTTACATAATTTGTAGGTCAATTGTACCTCAATTTTTTTAAAAAAGTCCCAACATTTGGTTGATACATAAAGTCCCCTCCCTGCTGCCATTGTTGAAGAGACAGAGCCACTGGCCTTGTAAACTTTCTCACATTTTGGATTTTGCTGATTATATCCGTTTGGTGTCATTTAACATGTTCCTCCATCCTCTGTACTTCCTGTAAACTGATAGTTAGATCTAGTGGTCTGATTAGATTCACATTTAATTGTTTGACAAAGCCACTTCATAGGCAATACATAGTCGCAGCCCTTATACTTACAGCTACTTTTCTCCGGAAGACAAAGGTCAAATCTAACTCAGGTTAGAGTCAGAAAAAGCCAGAACCAGGATTGGAACTCAGTCTTCCAGCCCCCTGCCCTTCCACTCGTCACTGGACTTGACTAGAATATTCTCTTTTACTAGGAGGACAGTTTGGCTGTCATTTAATCCTCTACTTCCTTCTCTAAGAGAAACCTACAGAGGAGTACTGGGAAAGTTCAAGCCTTTCTCTGGCACATGGCACTAGCTTAATTTTAAACAGATGAAGGGAGGGAAGGGTCTCCTCAAGGCTGGATGGGGCTGTGTACCTTCTGCTTTTGCTGGAGGACTGGAAGCACTTCACCCAGAACTCTGGCACAGAAAGGAGATAGAGCTCCTTTCAAATATTGAGAACTAACTTACCTGACTACTGATAGGAACATTTCATCTTTTTGACTTATCCATTTTCCTTGATAGGAAAGAAGTAGGTGAACACTCGCAGTGCTGGAGGCCTACTGAGGCACACAAAATTCCACTTGAGGGAACAGGAAAGGAAGAGCTAGTGAAGATGGCAACCCTTCTGTGCATTTCAGCACGGGGAGCACTTTTTCCCCCTATTCCTGCTGCATTGAGTATGCAAATATCAGAACCAAGATTGATACAGATAACCAGAACTCTTCCCATTGCAATGGGAAGAAACCACCCTATACCAAATATTATTGAACCAGGGAGAGGGGTTGGGGAGGAGAGATGACCCGAATGCACAGTTACAGTAAGGATTCACATTCACTGGACACTTAAAACACACTGGGAAGATTATTTGGCTCAGATGGTAAAGCGTCTGCCTGCAATGTGGGAGACCCAGGTTCGATCCCTGGGTTGGGAAGATCCCCTGGAGAAGGAAATGGCAACCCACTCCAGTACTCTTGTCTGGAAAATTCCATGGACAGAGGAGCTTTGTAGGCTATAGTCCATGGGGTTGCAAAGAGTCAGACATGACTGAGCGACTTCACTCACTCACTTAATCCTCACAACAGCCCTGCAAGGTAAAACTGAGGTGCTTTAATCAAATCTGCACGTGAGGAGGGATGTGAAATCTCACAGATGCTATCAGTGAGGAAGAATTCAAATCTCTGTCTTTCTCATTTAGTGTCTGTAGCTTAACCATTAGGCTACAAGGTCAGCCAAATGAAGATGGTGATTTGAGAGGGGCTAGAAATCCAGAGGGCTTCCCTGGTGGCTCAGATGGTAAAAGAATCTGCCTGCATTGAGGGAGACCCAGGTGTAATTCCTGGGTTGGGAAGATCCCCTGGGGAAGGGAATGACTACCAATGCCAGTATTCTTGCCTGGAGAATTCCATGGACAGATACAGTCCATGGGGTTGCAGAGTCAGACATGATTGAGCAACAAACACTTTCACACTTTTTCTGGGAATCTAGATGGGAGCTTCTATAGGGTTTAGGAATGGGTTGGATAAGGAACACAGGAGCCCCTAGCCTTGGGGGACAAGTCATCTGATATTTTAACACAGGTCTCTGAAGTTCACGAATCAAATTTTATGGATGGAGGGATAGGAAGCCTCCACTGGTAGCTGACATAGAGAAGCGATAGTTAGGCACTCTCCTGCTCCCTCTCTGTCAAGTTTAAGGCTCCTAACTGGAAAGGATTATTGGGGTCACCTCCTGACACGTGTAAAGCCTTGTGTAAATTTGAAAGTGACACCTCTTGAAGGGGGATAAATTGCAAAAGCTGCCCTTCTGGGAGGCCCCTTCTGCAAGAGTGGTATCTGTGTAGCGCCCGCTGCTTGGGCCAATGGTGGGTCAGATTTCAGCCCCCTTCATGGCCTCAGCCAAGCCATGGAGTATGCAGCAGTCTCTCCAGAAGAGCCAAGCTGGTTTTCCACCCGACGTGCTGTGTGTACACTTGTCAAGGCCAAGTGACCCTTGCTGAGCTGTTATCATCTTTTGGTGGTTTTTTCATGTGACTGTGGTCTCAAGTCAGCTCGGAAGAGGACAGAACCCAATTACTAGATCACTCACGCTCCTGATTTTCTTTCTTTCTTTTTTTTTTTAACCACATTCTCAGCTGTGGCTCTTTCAGTGCTATGGCAGTCAAATTCCCCCTCTAACTCAAGAAGCCACCAAAGCCTCCAAGGGCTGCATGGTTCTCAGGCCTGAACCCTGGCGCCAACAAGGCCTCTCCTGGTCATCAGGTCCAGGCAGGCCAAGTGCCACCCCTTCTCCAAAGCCTCCTCTGACTCTGCCAGCCCCTGCAGATATGCCTGTGGAAGCCTAACTGGCCTGCAGGGACACCTGCACTCCAGGCCAGCTTCAGGAGCCAATACTGGTGAAAGGATCACACACAGAGGTGGGGCTGACATAGCAGGTCCAGACACCTACTTAGAGACCTTGGAGGGCCTCCTAGGGAGGAAGGGATTGGATACAGCTCACCTTGTGGGCAAGGACACGGATAGTGGAGGCACCAGGGAGTTTTGTTTGTTTGTTTGCTGTTTTGTTTGGTTGCTGTTATTGTTTCATTTGTTTTACCTTTTCTAATGTATTTTTAATTTTTCTAACTTTGTTTTTTACTTTTTGTTATTATTCTGCTCTTTTCTGTTTGTTGTCTTTTGTTTTTTGTTGTTGCTGATTTTTTTCTTTTGATATTTCTGTGTTGTTTTGTTTCATTTTAGTTTTTATTTTATCTTTAAAAAATTTTTGGTTTTTGTTTTTGCTTTTGTCATTTTCGTTTTTTTTTTTTTTTTTTGTTCTCTTAGCTCTTCTTTTAGTTTTTTTTGTTTGTTTGTTTTTCAATTTTTGTTTTATGTTTAGGAGCCTGGTCGGCTGCCGTCTCTGTGGTCGCACTGAGTCGGACGCGACTGAAGCAATTTAGCAGCAGCAGTTTTGTTTTTATTTTTGGTTTTGGACTCTCATTTGTTTAGATGTCTTATTTTTCCTTTCCTTTTTTTTGGTGGTGGTGTTTTGTTTTTTGTTTGCTTGGATTTGTTTTTATTATTTATCTATGGTTTTGTTTCTGTTTTCCTTTCTTTTATTGTTTCTGTGTTTGTTTTGTTTGTTTGGTTTGGTTTTTATTATTTGCCTTGGGCTTTGTTTGTCGGCTACCTTTTATCCCCCCATGCTGCAGGGTCTTGATTCCCAGGCCTGGAATCAAGCTTGAGCCCCAAGCTTGTAATGAGAGCACCAAGCTGCTGGACTACCAGAGAAATTCAGGCCCTGGGGAATATTAATTGGTGTGAGTTCTCCCTGAGGTCCTCATCTCAGCACCAAGATAGGGCTCTACCCAACTACCTGCAAAGTCCAATTCTAGATGCCTCTGGCCACACAATCAACAAGACAGGAACACAGCCCTACCTATCAACAAAAATGAGGTGATAGAGAAATATGCTACACATGAAGGAGCAAGGTGAAAACCTACAAGACCAAATAAATGAAGAGGAAATACCTGCAATCTATCTGAAAAAAGAATTCAGTGTAATGATAAAGATGACTCAAAATCTCAGAAACAGAATGGAAGCACAGATCAAGAAAATACAAGAAATGTTTAACAGGGACCTAGAGGAACTAAAGAACAAACAAATAGTGATGAATAGCACAATAACTGAAATGAAAAATATACTAGAAGGAGTCAATAGTAGAATAACTGAGGCAGAAGAACAAGTAAGTTAGCTAGAAAATAGAATGGTGGAAATAACTGCAGAAAATTAATAAGGAAACACAAGCTTTAAATGACACATTAGACCAGATAGACTTAATTCATGCTTATAGGACATTTCATCTGAAAGTAGCAGAATGCACTTTCTTCTCAAGTGTACAGGAGACATTCTTCAGGATAGATCCCATCTTGGGTCACATATCAAGCCTCATTAAAGTTAAGAAAATTGAAATCATACTAAGCATTTTTTCTGACCATAGCCTATGAGATTAAAAATCAATTACAGGGAAAAACCTGTAAAAAAACACAAACACATAGAAGCTGAACTATATATGACTAAATAATGAAGAGATCTTGAAGAAATCAAAGATGAAGTAAAAAAATATGTAGAAGCAAATGACAATGAAAACACAATGGGATACAGCAAAAGCAGTTCTAAGGGAAAAGTTGATAGTAATACAATCCTATCTCAAGAAATAAAAGAATCTCAAATAAAGAAGCTAATCATACACCTAAAGCAACTAGAGAAAGAACAAACAAAATGCAGTTAGCAGAACAGAATAAATCATAAAAAAATCAGAGTAGATAGAAATAAATGAAAAAGAAATGAAGAAAACAAGAGCAAAGATCAATGAAACTAAAATCTGGTTCTTTGAGAAAATAAACAAAATTGATTAACCTTTAGCCAGACTCATCAAGAAAAAAAGAGACAGGACTCAAGTAAATAAAATTAGAAATGAGAAAGAAGAAATTATAAAATATTACACAGAAATAAAAGAAATCATAAGAGATTACTACAAGCAATTGTATGCTAATAAAATGGGCAACTTGGAAGAAATGGGAAAATTCTTAGAAAGGTACAACCTTCTGAGACTGAACCAGGAAGAAATATAAAATATGAACAGATTAATCACAAGTGATGAAATTGAAACTGTGATTTAAAATCTTACAAAAAACAGAAGTCCAGGACTAGATGGCTTCACAGGCAAGTTCTATCAAATATTTAGAGAAGAGCTAACAACCATCCTTCTCAGACTGAAAAAACTGCAGAAAAAGGAGCTCCCAAGCTCATTCTATGAGGCCACCATCACCCTTATAACACCCTTATAACAAAGATATCACACAAAAGAAAACTACAGACCAATATCACTGATGAACATAGGTAAAAATCCTCAACAAAATCCTAGCAAGCAGAATCCAGCAATACATTAAAAGCTTCATACAACATGATCAAATGGGTTTTATTCCAGAGATGCAAGGATCTTCAATATACAAAAATCAATTGATGCAATATACCATATTAAAAATTGAAGAATAAAAACCATATGACCATCTTAATAGATGCAGAAAAAGCTTTTGACAAAATTCAAAACCAATTTATAATAAAAATTCTCCAGAAAGTGTGCATAGAAGGAATCTACTTCAACATAATAAAGGCCATATACAACAAACCCACATCAAACATCATTTTCAATAGTAAAAAGCCAAAAGCATTTTCTCTAAGATCAAGAGCAAGACAAGGATGTCCACTCTCACCACTATTATTCAACACAGTTTTGGAAGTTCTAGCCATGGCAATCAGATAAGAAAAGAAAGAAAAGTAATCCAAATTGGAAAAGAAGAAGTAAAACTGGGAACTGTCTGGGAATGACATGATACTATACATAGAAAATCCTCAAGATACCACGAGAAAACTGTTAGTGCTAATCAATGAATCTGGTAAAGTTTCAGGATATAAAATTAATGCAAAAAAAAATCTCTGGCATTCTTATATACTAACAACAAAATGTCAGAAAGAAAAACTAAGGAAACAATCTCATTTACCATTGCAACAATGAGTCAGGCATGACTGAGCGACTTTCACTTTACTTTCAAACCTAATTATGGAGGCAAAAGGCTTGTCCTCAGATACTGACGAAAGAAATCAAAGACAACACAAAAAGATGGAGCATATACCATGTTCTTAGATTGAAAAAAATCAATATTGTGAAAATGACAGTAATATCTAAAGGAAACTACAGAGTCAATGCAATCCTTATCAAATTATGCAATCCTTATCAAATCCTTATCAATGGCATTTGTCACAGCATTAGGACAAAAGTTCTACAATTTGTGTGGAAACACAAAAGACTCTGAAGAGGAAAAGCCATCTTAAGAAAGAAAAATGAAGCGGGAGGGATCAGGCTCCCTGACTTCAGACTAAACTATAAATCTATAGTAATTAAGATAGAACGGTACTAGCAGAGTCATGGATGGACCTAGAGACTATCATATAGAGTGAAGTAAGTAAAAGAGAACAAATATCATATATTAACATTTTATATGAAATCTAGAAAAATGGCACAGATGAGCCCATTTGCAAAGCAGAAATAGAGACACAGGCATAAAGAACAATATATGGATACCAAGGGGAAAGATTTACTGAGCATGGCTCCACCCATCAAACAAGACCCATTTTTCCCCACAGTCAGTCTCTCCCATCAGGAACCTTTCATAAGCCTCTTTTCCTTATCCAACAGAGGGAAGACAGAATAAAAACCACAATCACAGAAAACTAATCAAACCGATCACATGGAACACAGCCTGTCTAACTCAATGAAACTAGGAGGCATGCCATGTAGGGCCACTCAAGATGGACGGGTCATGGTGGAGAGTTCTGACAACACGTGGTCCACTGGAGAAGGGAATGGCAAACCACTTCAGCATTCTTGCCTTGAGAACCCCATGAACAGTATGAAAAGGCAAAAAGATAGGACATGAAAGATGAACTCCCCAGGTTGGTAGGTGCCCAATATGCTACTGGAGAAGAGTGGAGAAATAACTCCAGAAAGAATGAAGACATGAAAACAACACCCAGCTGTGGATGTGACTGGTGATGGAAGTAAAGTCTGATGCTGTAGAGAACAATATTGCATAGGAACCTGAAATGTTAAGTTCATGAATCAAGGTAAATTGGAGTGGTCAAATAGGAGATGGCAAGAGTGAACATAGACATTTTAGGAATCAGTGAACTAAAATGGACTGGAATAGACAAATTTAATTCAGATGACCATTATATCTACTGCTGTGGGCAAGAATCCCTTAAAAGAAATGGAGTAGCCGTCATAGTGAACAAAAGAACTATTCAAAAAGATCTTCACAACCCAGATAACCACCGTGGTGTGATCACCCACCTAGAGTCAGACACGCTGGAATATGAAGTCAAGTGGGCCTTAGAAAGCATCACTACGAACAAAGCTAGTGGAGGTGATGGAATTCCAGTTGAGCTATTTCAAATCCTAAAAGATGATGCTGTGAGTGCTGCACTCAATATGCCAGCAAATTTGGAAAACTCAGCAATGGCCACAGGACTGAAAAAAGTCAGTGTTCATTCCAATCCCAAAGAAAGGCAATGCCAAAGAATGTTCAAACTACCACACAATTGCCCTCATATCACACATTAGTAAATTCTCCAAGTCAGGCTCCAACAGTACATGAAGGATGAACTCCCTGATGTTCAAGCTGGCTTTAGAAAAGACAGAGGAACCAGAGATCAAATTGCCAACATTGGTTGGATCATAGAAAAAGCAAGAGAGTTCCAGAAAAACACTGCTTCAGCTTTATTGACTATGCCAAAGCCTTTGTGTGGATCACAACAAGCTGTGGAAAATTCTGAAAGAGATAGGAATACCAGATGACCTGACCTGCTTCCTGAGAAATCTGTATGCAGGTCAAGAAGTTATAACTGGACATGGAACAACAGACTGTTTCCAAATAGGAAAAGGGAGTACGTCAAGGCTGTATATTGTCAGCCTGCTTATTTAACTTATATGCAGAGGATATCATGTGAAATGCCGGGCTGGATGAAGCTGGAATCAAGATAGCTGGGAGAAATATCAATAACCTCAGATATGCAGATGACACCACCCATATGGTGGAAAGCAAAGAAGAACTAAAAAGCCTCTTGATGAAAGTAAAAGAGGAAAGTGAAAAGTTGGCTTAAAACTCAACATTCAGAAAATTAAGATTGTGGCATCTGGTCCCATCACTTCATGGAAAATAGATGGGGAAACAATGGAAACAGTGAGAGATTTTATTTGGGGGGGGTGGATTCCAAAATCACTGCAGATGGTGACTGCAGCCGTGAAATTAAAAGACACTTGCTCCTTGGAAAAAAGCTATGACCAAACTAGACAGCATATTTAGAAGCAGAGACGTTACTTTGCTGACAAAGATCCGTCTAGTTAAGGCTATGGTTTTTCCAGTATTTATGTATGGATGTGAGAGTTGGACTATAAAGAAAGTTGAGCACCAAAGCATTGATGCTTTTGAACTGTGGTGCTGGAGAAGACTCTTGAGAGTCCCTTGGACTGCAAGGAGATCAAACCTGTCAATACTAAAGGAAATCAGTCCTGAATATTCATTGGAAGGACTGATGCTGAAGCAGAAACTCCATTACTTTGGCCACCTGATGCGAAGAACTGACTCATTTGAAAAGACCCTGATGCTGGGAAAGACTGAAGGCAGGAGGAGAAGAGGATGACAGAGAACGAGATGGTTGGATGGCATCACCAACTCAATGGACATGAGTCTGAGTAAACTCTAGGAGTTGGTGATGGACAGGGAGGCCTGGCATGCTGCAGTCCATGGGGTCGCAAATAGAAAGCCATGACTGAGCAACTTAACTGAACTGAAAAGGAAAGAGAGGATGAGATGAATTGGGAGATTTGGATTGACATATATGTACTTCTAGATATAAAATATTTAACTAGTGAGAACCTACCGTAACACAGGGAATTCTAGTCAGTGCTCTGTGGTGACCTAAATCGAAAGGAAATCTTAAAAAGAGGGGATATATAAATATTTATGGGGTTTCCATGGTGGCTCAGAATGTAAAGAATATGCCTGTAATGCAGGAGACCTGTGCTGGGAAGATCTGGAGAAGGGAATGGCTACCCACCCCAGTATTCTTCCCTGGAGAATTCTGTGAACAGGAGAGTCTGATGGGTTACAGTCCATGGAGTCGCAAGAGTCGAACCCGAATGACTAATACTTTCACTTTCACGTATACTTAGAGCTGATTCACTTTGCTATACAGCAGAAAATAACACATTGTAAAGAAACTATACTCCCCTAATTTTAAAAAAAATGCACAGAGTATTATAGTTACATTGCTTGAAAATAAAAAGTAGAGATGAAGTGAGTGTGATAGTCATTTAGTCGTGTCCGACTCTTTATGACCCCATGGACTGTAGCTTGCTAGCCTCCTCTGTCCATGGAATTCTCCCGGCAAGAATACTGGAGAGGCTTGCTCTTTTCTTCTCTAGGAAGAGATGAAGGCTTAAATACAAAGGGAGGAAAAAAAAAGAGGCCAGGCTGCAGTACTGTATATGGGCACCCCAGAGACTATGACCATATTAATCTTTCTTTTTAATAGAGTTGATTAAGTTAAATGGCGTATTTATGTCATTGGATTTTGCAAAAGAACATGAAAAACTGGCTTTTTATAAACATTTTTTAAATCATGCGAAAAGCTCAAGGTAAATATGAATCTGTACAAACCGTCAGGAAATAAATTTGGTTGTGACTTGGATATGGTCATTCCACTTTTGGAAATTAATAGTCAAGAAATTCTAAACAGAAAAGAAAAACAAAAACTTCTTTTTATAAAGAAGACACTTCTTTATAGAAAGAGCAAGAGTGTATTATAATACTGCTGTATTATTTAAAATAGGGAGCAAATAGAAATCAGCTGTTCTTTATGGTGAATTCTGATATGTATTATGTAACAGTTTTACATAGTTTTTAGAACTTGTGTTTGTTAAATGACATAGATGCCTATCTTGTTGCAAGGGGAAAATATCAGGAAACATGTAAATATAAAATACGGTCACAACTATGCCAGGCTTGCTTAAAAGACTTTGGAAAGATATACTAAAAGCTGTCTTATTAGACTAATGATAATAACAAACATTATCATGTTTTTATTATGTGCTGGGTACTGTTTGAAGTGACTTACATACATTAACTCAGTGTATCTGTGCAGCAACACCTTGAGGTAAGTACAACTATTATGATTCCATTTTACAGATGAAGGAACTGGGGGAGAGCATTAAGTAACCTAGTGTGAACAAGGTCAAAGCTGAAAGAGAAATTCAGGAAGCCTCAATGGCCATGTCTCTTAGCTGTCAATCTATTCATGGAAAAATAGAAAAAGGGTAACGTGGAAAGATATCATTAAAAATGTTGCATGCAACAGGGTGAGCCTGGGACATTTTGTCATACTAGAAAGCAAGGAAGCTGCAAAAGTTTCGAGGGCTATCGTCAAGAGCACTCAAGAGCTAAGTGGAAGAGGTTCCCCTCGCCTAAAGAAAATACTCCTGGGAATCAATAACAGTGGTGCACTGAAACACATCAATATTTTGAAATATACAGGTTTAATTATGCAGGAAGAAAAAGACCCGCATTGGTCCCTTTAGAGGAGCTAGGAAATAAATCGTTATTTTGAAAACTGGTAAATAGAGGAAAAGTATTTGTACTGTATAGAACCTAGGGTTACTAAATTGCTGATGAGGGCAAATTTTTATTTATGGAAATATTCCAGATAATACTGAGGAATTGAGGAATGAAGCAGGAATAGTAATTAGCACAATTTTTAACCCGGAATAAAATAATGGATTAGGCAGTAGATGCTAATGCTACAGAAAAAGACGTAGCCAGAGTGTGTACTTATTAATGGAATTATCACATCACCGTCTATGAAGTATTTAAGCTACACAAATAAAACCTGAATCAGTTGCACCTCTAGATGTTATTCTCAATTTATAAGAAATGCAGGAGACAGAGAAGTGCTTTAAATGACATGATGGGGAATGAAATTAGCAAAATCTAGTCTGGGAAAATTTATAGGACATGGGATTGCAAGAAAACAGACGGGAAGTGGGGCCTTGGAGATTAAAAGAGACTAATTGCAACAATCTCATCTGCATCCTATTTGGAGGAAAAAATCCTTAAAATGTTTTTGAGATAATCAGAGAAATTCAAATACTGCTTGGATGTTTTATTGAATTAAGGGGTTATTGATGCTTTTGAACTGGTGATGTTGGAGAAGACTCTTGAGAGTCCCTTGGACTGCAAGGAGATCAAATCAGTCCATCCTAAAGGAAATCACTCCTGAATATTCATTGGAAGGACTGATGCTGAAGCTGAAATTCCAATACTTTGGCCACTTGATGCGAAGAACTGACTCACTGGAAAAGACCCTGATGCTGGGAAAGATTGAAGACAGAAGGAGAAGGGGATGACAGAGGATGTGATGGTTGGATGACATCACCGACTCAATGGACATGAGTTTGAGCAAGCTGCGAGAGTTGGTGATGGACAGGGAAGCCTGGTGTGCTGCAGTCCACAGGGTCACAAAGAGTCATACACGACTGAACTGTAGGGATTATTGTTCATTTTTTAAGTGTGATGATGATACTGTTGTACTTTTTAAAAGAAGTCTTGTCTTTTAGAGATGTATTCTTCAATATTTGTGGATGAAAATATATTATTTATAGAATTCACTTTAATATGTTTCAAGAGCAAGGGGGAAATGAATACGGGGTGGATGCAATAAAGATTGGCCATTGATTGAACATTGTTGAAGCTGAGTGATGAGTACATACAGGCTGATCATACTCTTCTTTCTACTTTTATACAGGCTTTAATATTTCCATAGTAAAATATTGTTAATGATACAAACATATCTTAAATTTGATCTTATTTAAAGTATTTAAATATTTTACTGTAGAATTGAGGGCTAGTAATAGGCAATGAATGAAGGCATGGACTAAGGACAAGACTGCCTGGTTTGACCTTCAGCGCTATCACTTACCAGCTGGATAATCTAGAGTAAGAAACTTCATGTCACTCTATCTCAGGTTCCTCATTTGTAAAATGGGATTAACAATGCCACCTACTTAATACTTCATTGACTTAATATGACAAAAAAATGAGTAGAATTTCTTTGGTATCTGAAACAGTTCATGGCACATATTAAGCAGGATATGAATTTATTATTTTTATTGAATTTCTTTTCTTTTTGTCTGTGGACATAAGAATCCTTAAAAATGTTTTCACCCATTTGGAATTTTATAAATATGACTCTGATCCCACTTCTGATCACCAACTCCAATACTAACACCAACTAATGATTCTGGTACCAATTCCAGTATGTGGGAATTCTCCCCACATATCCAAGCAGTTACTGTTCAGATTCTATTCAACTCAGTTCTTACACTATTTTGAGAAAGCATATGAACCCACAGGTTAAGGACTCAGTCCCATGAGATTGCCCATACACTCTCAACTTTAGATGTCAGTCATAAGTTCAGATATGTTTCTGACCCACGGGCTCTACGCTGAAGTTTCCAACAACTCCGTCCTTGGGTTCAATTAATTTGCTAGAATGACTCACAGAACTCAAGAGAAGCATTCTACTTAGTAGATCACCAGTTCACTATAAAAGAATATGACTCAGGAATGGCCAGATGGAAGAGATGCACAGGGTGAGGATGAGGTATGGGGAGAGGGCCCGGAGCTTTCATACCCTCCAGCTATGCACTCTCCCTGTCGGAGCCCTCCAAACGCCCTCCTTTTGGAGCTTCATTGCATAGGCATCATTGATTAAGTTATCGGCCATCGATGATTGAACTCAACCTCTAAATCCTTCTCTCTTCCACGAGGTCTTGGTGTGTTGTGGAAGGTTCTGCCCTCTAATCACTTGGTTGATTCTCCCAACCAACCTCCATCCTTAGGCTACACAGGTGCTTCCCGAAAGTTTCCTAATTAACATAACAAAAGGCGTCTTTACTACTCTCCTTACTTAGCAGATTCCAAGGGTGCTAGGAGCTCTGTGCCAGAAATGTATTAATATGTATTAATATTTCTTATTACTAACCAGTATAAATAACAATATTCACCTATTCAATCACTCACCCTAAATGTATCAGCTGCAATTTTCCAGTTTCTTTAAAGTGGAGCGAGAGTTCAAAGATACTGAGGGCAAATCCTGCTAGATTTTAATGTTACTTTCAGTCTTTTATAGTTGCTCGTCTATACCTAATCTGACAGTAATTTTTTTTTGTCATGCCTCACTTTTATCAAGTCTTTTCAAAGAAACTTGATTTTCTTAAGACTGTTCTTTCTGCATTGTATTTTTATTATTTACATGATTCCTAATTACATTACAAATTTCTATTGCAACCATTTCAAGTATGTCTGGGAACAAAGAAACTGGCTCTTGGTAAATAGACAACACAGCTGGTGGCAGAAGTGCTCAGATGTTCTCATGGAATGCCACTAGCACGTGTTAAGCTGGCTGAGGGCACCAGAAAAACGCTTTACAGGTAGAGTGGGGGCTGCATCAGTCAAACTAGTGGGTTTATTAAGTGGAAATCAGTTAGGGAAAGCCAGTATATGCATGCCAACAGTGGCTGTGTTTGGGTAGCCCAGTCTTCCTTCTATTCCAATTTGTTTTAATGATGATGTGTGATCATTCCACTAAAGGAAAAAAAGTCAGCACTTCCAAATTTTATGGGGGAAAATATATATATATTTAGCAAATCCATCCACAGAGGACTAGAATGCAAACACAAAGAAAATGTGCAATGAATATTGGCCATCCAAACACTCTTGCATGCAAACAACAAGTGGCTGAATTCTACAAGCTTCCCATAACTGATATCCACTGTTCTTGTGAGAAGTGACAGTGAGGACCACTGATGCTCAAACCCTAGGATAGTGTGTATATTAAACACTGCTGTTCAATTCAGTTCAGTTCAGTCACTCAGTTGTGTCCGACTCTTTGCAACCCCATGAATTGCAGCACGCCAGGCCTCCCTGTCCATCACTGACTCCCGGAGTTCACTCAGATTCATGTCCATCGAGTCTGTGATGCCATCCAGCCATCTCATCCTCTGTCGTCCCTTCTCTCCTGCCCCCAGTCCCTCCCAGCACCAGAGTCTTTTCCAATGAGTCAACTCTTTACATGAGGTGGCCAAAGTACTGAAGTTTCAGCTTTAGCATCATTCCTTCCAAAGAAATCCCAGGGCTGATCTCCTTCAGAATGGACTGGTTAGATCTCCTTGCAGTCCAAGGGACTCTCAAGAGTCTTCTCCAACACCACAGTTCAAAAGCATCAATTCTTCGGCACTCAGCCTTCTTCACAGTCCAACTCTCACATCCATACATGACCACAGGAAAAACCATAGCCTTGACTAGATGGACCTTAGTCAGCAAAGTAATGTCTCTGCTTTTGAATATACTATCTAGGTTGGTCATAACTTTTCTTCCAAGGAGTAAGCGTCTTCTAATTTCATGGCTGCAGTCACCATCTGCAGTGATTTTGGAGCCCAAAAAAATAAAGTCTGACACTGTTTCCCCATTTATTTCCCATGAAGTGATGGGACTGGATGCCATGATCTTCATTTTCTGAATGTTGAGCTTTAAGCCAACTTTTTGACTCTCTTCTTTCACTTTGATCAAGAGGCTTTTTAGTTCCTCTTCACTTTCTGCCATAAGGGTGGTGTCATCTGCATATCTGAAGTTATTGATATTTCTCCCGGCAGTCTTGATTCCAGCTTGTGTTTCCAGTCCAGCATTTCTCATGATGTACTCTGCATATAAGTTAAATAAGCAGGGTGACAATATACAGCCTTGACGTACTCCTTTTCCTATTTGGAACCAGTCTGTTGTTCCATGTCCAATTCTAACTGTTGCTTGCATGGTGCCAATTCCTAAATGCTACAGTAGTCCAACTTCATACTCAGACGGTTCACACACTCTAATATTCACATTCTAGTTTCATTTTGACTCTAAAGTTACACAGAAACCAAATGATCAAAACTGCATTTCTTTCTAAATCTATATGCAAATTGTGAGGCAGGGATTCCCCTTGTCACTGGCATTCCGTAGCAGAAAGGATTCTAGATAACCTCAAACACTGAAGACGTGACTGCCTGAACACCAATCCAATTTTGCTAAATTAGACATATCCTGTGTTTGGCCAAATTTCACAAAGCTCACTCTAGTCTGCTCCTCTGTGATATATGATGTTACTATGCTTTTTGATCAACTGTTAATTCTCACAGTCCTCCTTGAACAGAAGAGAGGAAGTGAGAGAGGTGCGTAGCTACAGCTGTATTCATTCTCATCACTTGACAGAGGGGGAAGCCAAAGTTACAAGTCAGATCTGTTTTTATCACCCTGGGGCATTCCACATCTCTCCTTTGACTCAGAGATTTGATCGTAGGGGCGCTTCATGAGAGGTGCTCACAAGAGAAATATTTGAACCAAATTCACCTCATTAACAGTGGTAGTGACATGATCAACTTGGGGAGTTAAAAAAATACAGGTGCAAGATATTGAATTCAGTTTCCTGTGCTATACAGTAGGTTCTTGTTGATCTATCGTATGTATGGTAGTATGTATCTGTTAATCCCAAGTTTTGAATTTGTATAACCTATAATGAAAATGTATACATGCATAAATATATTTATGTATAATTGTACACCTGAAATATTGTAAGTCAAATATATTTCAATTAAAAAGAAGGTACAAATACAATATAACTTTTATAGAGAGAGAGAGAGAGAGAAAGGGGGCGGTGGTTTCCCTGGTGGCTCAGATGGTAGAGTCCGCCTGTAATGCAGGAGACACAGGTTCAAACCCTGGGTTGGGAAGGTCTGCTGGAGATGGGAATGACTATCCACTCCAGTATTCTTGCCTGGGGAATTCCATGGACAGAGGAGCCTAGTGGGCTACTGTCCATGGGGTCATCTAAAGTTGTAGCCAGAACACACCAGTTCCTGGTCCTCATCACCTCAGTACATGTTTCTAGAAGTCTGAGCCTGGTGTGCTGTTCAGAGAGTCCTACTGCCTAACGAATTGTGCAGACCAAGTAGCCAACCTTGTCCCCAATCTCCTTAAGTGTAATGATGTCATTCACAGACAGTACATTCGTATTTACATTTCATCAGGGGAATGTATTTCCTTGTTATCACAACGTTCCCTATGATAGCAAAGTCAAACAGAAAAATACACAGCAGCTCCCTCTGAAGAAACCCCCTGCATCTAACATTTTCCACCTTACTCTGTTTTTCTTCTAATTGCCAGCAGATCATTCTTTCATATACTGAAACTTTGCTGGCATTATTCAAAATAACTCCAAACCACAAATATTTATTGGATTCATTCATTCACTTAAATAGTTATCGGAGGATCACCAATAATTTATACAAGATGCATGAGAGCTAGGCTTGGAAAAGAAAGATTACCATAGCAGTACGATTTCTGAAGTCAAGGAAAAATGGTATCTGGTTATGCAATCAGATACTTTTGAAATTATTGTTATTCTCATAGGACTCTATGCATATAATTACTGTGAGAATGTGAGAGTTTCTGCAATACAGAAATCCAGCTAAAGGCAGTCTAAAGTAATAACAGCACAGAGTGTCACTATGGTTTCTTTGGAGTCCACAGGCAAGAAAGAATCCTAGAGAATTCCAAAAATGTAAGTTGCTTTAAGCCAAAGTCTAGAAAAAGAGGAACTTTTATCAAAAATATATTCCTCCAGTGCTATCTAAACTAAGCCCAGCTATTTGGTTTTCAATTTATGATTTCTCTCAGTCTAAAAAATAAAAATCTAATGAAATATAGATCAGAAGATGAAAATGAGGTCAGTGCTACTT
This sequence comes from Nanger dama, assembly GCA_917880005.1. Lineage (NCBI taxonomy): Eukaryota > Metazoa > Chordata > Mammalia > Artiodactyla > Bovidae > Nanger > Nanger dama. The sequence continues at coordinate 48,574,439 of CAKJTW010000001.1, forward strand.
CTAGAAGATTGTTCTCAATAATTTCTCTTTGCACGGCATCTGTGCAGGGTAACTTTGCTGCTGTTATAGTTAAGAGGTGATATGTATTTTCTCCTCCTTTAATCTGGGCCAGCTGTGCAAGTTGCTCTGGACTAATAGGGCTTCCCTGGTGGCTCAGATGGTAACGAATCCACCTGCAATGAGAAGGACCTGAGCTGGGAAGATCCCCTGGAGGAGGGCATGGCAACCCATATCCAGTATTCTTGCCTGGAGAATCCCCATGGACAGTGGAGCCTGGTAGGCTACAGTCTGTGGAGTCGCAAAGAACTGGGTAGGATTGAGCGACTAATCACACACCACAATATAATAAAATGTGATGGAAGTGATGCTCTGTGATTTCCAGGCCCAAGCATCACCAAGCCTTGTAGCTTTCTTAGAACGCTGCCCTGAGACTTCCATGTATGAAAAACAGCTTAGATTACGGACCTTTAAGAAGCCACAAGGAGAGGCACAGCTAAGCCTGTGGGTGAGGCTCGCTGGACCTCCTAATCCACCTTCTGGCTTCCAGCTGGTAGCAAACACATAGATAAGCCCAGGTGAAACCAATAGAAGAAAAGCTCAGGATGATTTATAAATTACTGTTGTTTCGAACCATATAAATTAAAAAAATATATATATATAATTTTTGCCATTCTAACCATTTTAAAATATACAATTCAGTTGTATTTAGTATACTCGCAGTGCTGGGCAACCATCACTATCATCTAGATCTATAATATTTTCATCACCCCATAGGGAACCTGTATCCATTAAGCGGTCACTCTCCATCAGCCCCTCCCTCCAGCCCCTGAAAACAACTCATCTGTTTTCTATCTCCATGGATTTCCCTATTCTAAGTATTTCATATAAAGGGAATCATATATGGCTTTTTGTGTCTGGCTTCTCATTTAGCATGATGTTTTCGAGTTTCATTCCATATATTTTATGGCATATATCAGTAGCACAACTTTTTTAGTCAAATAATATATCATTGTATGGACATACCAAATTGGTTTATCCATTCGTGGTTTAATGGACTTTTAGGTTATTTCTACTCTTTGGCTATTATAACTAATACTGCTATGAATATTTGTATGTAAATTTTTTTCTGGAATAACTTTTTAAAATGTCTTCAGTTCTTCTGAGTTTATACCTAGGGCTGGAATCGCTGAATAATATGGTAATTCTATATTTATTTTATTGAGGAATCACCAAATGAGTTTCCACAGCAGCCGGTTTCCATTTTGCATTTCCACTGGTAAATAGGAGGGCTCCAACTTCTCCACATCCTCTCTCCACAGCCTCAGCACCACCTGTTAGTCTCTCTCTGTCTCTCTCATAGCCATCCAAGTGAATTTGAAATAATATCTTATATGGCTTTCATTTTCATTTCCCTGATGAGTACTGATGTTGTGTATCTTTTCATTTGTTTGTTGGCTATTTGTATATCTTTGGAAAAACAGCTGTGTCTGCTCAAGTGCTTCATTTATTTTTAAAATTGGGTTGCTTTTCTTTCTATTGTTGTGTTGTGGAAGTCTTTTACAAAGTCTGGGTGTTGTTCAGTCGCTCAGTCATGTCCAATTCTTTGTGACCCCATGGACTGCAGCATACCAGGCTTCTCTGTCCTTCACCATCTCTAAGTCTGGATACTAGACCCTTATCAGATAGATGATTTTAAAATATTTTCTCCCATTTTGTGGGTTGTATTTTAACTTTCTTGGCAGTGTCTTTTTGATGCACAAAAATTCTTAACTATGGTGAAGTTCAATTTTTTTTTCCTTGTGTTCCTTGTAATTTGGTATTATATTGAAGAAACTGATATCAAATTCAAGGTCCTGAAGTTTTACCCCTATGTTTTCTTCTAAGACTTATGCTTTTAGCTCTTATACTTAGGTCTTTGATCAATTTTGTATATGATGTGATGTAAAGGTCCCACTTCTCTCTTTACATGTAGATTTCTAATTGTCCTAACGCTAAGTGCTGAAGAGGCTATTCTTTCTTCATTGAGAAGAATAGTCTTAGAACTCTTGTCAAAAATTAATTTACTGAATCGCTAATTTGAGGCTGTTGTTGTGTAGCAATAATTAACTGATACATTTCTTGACCTGGTGAACTATATTCTATGCTCATGATCATAATGTACCTCATCTTTCCTTGAAACTTTACAAATAAAATATGTAAGAATAATGGAAAATAAAATAATCTTGCCTTGACCATAAACACATCAAATAGATCATGAATGGAAAGTTAGCTTGCCATCACATTTAAGGTTAATATTCTAGGAATGGCCACTTTGACTTGATATCCGAGTTTCCAAAAATAGGGCTAACCTTAAAGGGTTTATATTCATTGTCTATTGCTGTATACAAAATTACATCAAAACTTAGTAGCTTAAGACAATAATAAACAGTTAACCTCACACAGTTTTTGTGGGCAAGGAATTCAAGCATACGACTGATTGAACATCTTTATGTTACATTAGCTGCTTTCTTCCAGATAAGTGATCCAAGAAAGCAAGGCAGAACTTGCAAATACTTTTATAAGCTGGTCATGAATGTTATATAAAATCCTTTCAAAATATTTCTATTAATTACACAGATCAGCCCTAGCTCATTGTGGAAGGGGACTGACTACATAAGAGCATGAATTCCAGGAGAGAATCATGGAAGGCCATCTTAGAGACTGGCTACCACAATCCATCCTCTGAATTATTCACGGCTTCTCACATGCAAAATATACTCACCTCCTTTCGAGGACCCCAAACTCTCATTTCATCATAGAATCAGCTTAAAGTCCAGACTCTCATCTCATCTAAACCAGGTCCAATTTCTTGAGTAGAGTTAATCTTGATTTGAAGGCCTATGAGCTTATATGCCCATTTCTCATCCCCCAAAATCCAGTATATAATGGTAGCCTAGGAGTGGAAAAACTACAGTGTGGAAAGGAGAGACCTACTAGAATCATCCTCTCTCTCTGTGAAAGTCATTCAATTATGTCCAACTCTTTGTGACCCCATGGACTATATAGACTATACAGTCCATGGAATTCTCCAGGCTAGAATACTGGGGTTGGTAACCTTTACATTCTCAAGGGACTCCTAACCCAGGGATTGAACCCAGGTCTCCCACACTGCAGGCCAGTTCTTTACCAGCTGAGCCATCTGAGAAGCCCAAGAATACTGGAGTGGGTAGCCTATTTCTTCTCCAGTGAATCTTCCCAACCCAGGAATTGAACCAGGGTCTACTAGTGTCACTGGTCCATGAAAATTCTGAAATTCAGCAGGGCATTTTTTCATAACTCCTTGATTGGGAGTTGAGTTTTGGTAATAATTCTCTGTGGCTACTGACTTCACCCTCTGGGCTCACGTTTTTGCCCTCTGAGGCATCATTCCCTTCCCAAAAAGCTTTACAGTTCAATTGCTTTCTCAGACTTCTTCCTGCCTATAAAGTTTGGGGTCTAAAGTTTTCTTCATTTTATATTATCTTTTTTTTTTTCAAGCAGGAGGTGGTTTTGCCATTTCAATACTATTCTCATAAAACTTTGTTGACAATCTAAAAATATTATTGATAGTCACTATAGTAGTCAAAACCACACCCACAAAACTCTTTGAGATAAGCTCTTTTATATCCTAAGTGTAATACCTGGGGACATCACCATTAAGCTTGTCAGAAGCCCTGTTGTTTGAGCCAACAGTTCTCTAAGGCACTGACTTAGATCTTTCTAGATGTTAGCAAGGATTTTACAGGCACATCCTTGCCTTCATCTCTATATCAGGCTTTCCTGAGGGGCCTTGGATTTGATCTTTGCTCAGAAGTCATTTCTAAATTTTAGTGTCATTTGACATCTACAGAGGCTGGAAAATTTCAGATCCAGAAATTCTAAGCTCTTTTCTGATTAACAATTCTCCTTTTAGCTTTTTGTCTTCTCTCACATTTTACAGCAAGGCTAAGTCAGGGAGCACCTTTAATAATCTGCCTGGAAATCTCCTTAGCTAGATACCCTGGTTCATTAGATACTTATTCTTCTCTCTAGGTTATCATCGGCAATAACACTACGCTGCAAGAGCTCCCTTTTCTGAGGTGTGCATTAACATTTTCCTCACTTTCCTCACCAAGACCTTCCTCAAAGACCACCTGGCTTCTGAAATCTGTTCAAAACCGTTTAGACCTTCACTTAACACTCTTCTCAAAATCCTTCTGGTTTCTACCCACTGTTTAAGTGCAAAGCTTCTTCCACATTTTTGATTTTTGTTTCAGCAACATCCTACCTCCAGATACAAAAATCTGTATTAGTTACTGTTTCTGTATAACAAATTACCCTAAAATTAGTAGCTTAAAGCAACAGTAAATGTTCATAAAAAAAAAAAAACACCTCACATAGTCTCTGTAGGAAGTTGGAAATTGTTGAAGCTGAGTAGTTCTGGCTTGGGATCTCCCATGAAGTTGTGGTCAAAAAGTTTGCCAGGGATGCAACCATTTAAAGACTTGATTGGAGCTGGAGAATCCACTTTCAAGATGACTCACTCACGCGGTCGGCAAAACAGTGTTGGTTGTTGGACAGAGGTCCCAATTACTTGCCATGTGACTCTCTTCATAGGGTGGCTGAGTATTTTCATGATATCGGCATGGGTCAGTGATCCAAGACAGCAAGGTAGAAACTGTACTATTTTTTATACTCTAGTCTCAGAAGTTACATACCATCACTTATTCTATTGGCCCCACAGACAAATTCTGATACAGTGTGGGAGGGAGACTATATATACAATGTCAGGAGGTGGGACTCATTGAGGCACATCATTGGGGCACTCATCTCCACATCTTGGAGACTGGCTGCCCCAGTATGTATATTTCATTAATGTGCTTATGTATTCCATTGTGATATACCATTACTTTTTCAACAGAGTTATTGAGTAGCTACCATGCACATAGATCTTGGCACTGAAAAATACTGATTTCCAAAGCCTACAAAAACACTGCCTTCTCATGATCTTAATTCCAAATGTAGAGAGACAGACAACAAGCAAGTAAATAAAAAACTACATTAGATGGTGAAAAGTGCTATGAAGGGCAATCAAAGAAGGGCAGAGGGGTTGAGATTGCAAGGGATAGGGTCAAGGATTGCACTTAAAATAGCATGGTCAGGGAGAATTTCATTGAGAAGGTGACATTTGATCGAAGATCTGAAGGCAGAGAGGGAGTGGTTTCTAGAAGAGCTTTTCAAGACAAAGAGCAAGAACATGCAAAGACACTGGAGTGGCAGCATCTTTGAGATGTTGGACAGGAGCCTGTGGGTCTGGAGCAGAATGAACAAAGATGAGAGTACTGATGATGAGGCTTGAAATATTGGGGAAGGATAGGGCTTTATAGGCAAGTGAAGGGACTTGGGCTTTTGTGCCAAGTGATTTGGGAAACAGTTCAAGGATTTCAAGCAAAAAGTGACATGATTGGAATTAAGTGTTAAACAGGATCACTGGCTGTTGTGCTGAACAAAGGTGAAGGGGAAACAAGAGACAAGGAGTCTAGTAGCTAGGTGATGGCAAGGATAAAGTTGACAAGAGACAAGGGAGTCTAGTAGCTAGGCGATGCCAAGGATACAGTAGATTACAGAGGCCTGGACCAGGAGGGTGATAGATGTTATGAAGTTGGCAGATGATACTTTGAAGGAAGAATCAATGGCATTTGCTGATGAACTCAAGGTGGAGTAGGAAAGAAGAACAGTCAGTAAGAAGTTCTGAGGCTTTGGTCTGAGCAAGGAGAAAAATGGAGTTGCCTTTTACTAAGATAAGAAAAACAACAGTAGATTGGGACAGGGCTTGTAGATTAAGAGTTCTGTCTTATACAAATTTAGTTTGAAATGTCTGTTAGACATCCAAGTGGAACTGTTAACTAAACAATTGGATATATGTGTCTGGAATTTGGGGGAGCGAGTATAGCTAGAGATGAGGTCCAAAGATTAAATCCTATCACCCCATTGATAAGAGGTTGGGCAGAAGAGGAGGAATGAGCAAAGGTGACTAACAGATGGTGCAGCCAGGGAGCTGGAGGGAAATGGATCTAATGTGACATCGCAGAGCAAAATGAAGGAAGAAGTCAGTTTCAACAGATGCTCCACATACGGTATGTCAGGTAAGATGAGGACTGAGAATTGACCACTCTTCTTAATTCCTAAACTGGAGTTTAACAAACCAGTTTTTTAAATGATGTAGTAGCTTTTACATTACCATGTATGTAATTATCTTTATATTTAATTTGAATTATTCATATAATTAATAGCAGATGGAACTATATACGCACACACATACCTAGACATATAATTCAAGTTATCCCTTGGAACCCATGGGCGATTGGTTCCAGGTCTTACACAGATACCAAAATCACAGATGCTCAAGTCTCTTATAAAATGGCATAGTATTTGCATATAACCTACTCATATCCGCCAATATATTTTAAATATCAAGATTGCTCATAATCATATCTAGACTACTTAGAATTTTATTACCTAATAAAAGGTAAATACTATGTAAATAGTTGCAGGTGCACAGCAAATTCAAGTTTGCCTTTTTGGAACTTTCTGAAATTTTTTCTGAATATTTTTGATATATTGGTTGGTTGAATCTGAGGATGTGGAACTCATGGATACAGGGGGCTGACTGTACTTATAAACAAGTCCTTAGTCTAGTCAGTGAACCTAAATTATACACTTCTTAGTATAAGCTAATGTGATCTTTCTCAACTGTAGACTCCAGCCCATGCCCTCATCATTGAATTATAAGATTTATAACATTCTTTGAAAGAATAAAGCAATCAGCTCAAGTGCCCCCTCAGGAAATGAATCAGCAGAGTACCATCTATAGGAAACCAAGCTGAAGATGTAGCCAAAAAAGTTAAAAGTATCTTTTTGCTGGAGTATTTGGAGTCTTAGTCATTGGACTTGTACGTGATTGAGAAGGCAATGCCTGTAACAATGGGCACAACAGCATGGAGATTTTCATGCACTGAGTCCATCATAAGTTAACGTCTTGAATAAATGTTACAGGACAAATAATGACCTGGCTTAGTGTAGCCCTTAGAATGTTGGGCTTTCCTGGTAGCTCAGACAATAAACAATCTGCCTACAATGCAGGAGACTCGGGTTCAATCCCCAGGTCAGGAAGATCCCCTGGAGAAGGGAATGGCTACCCACTCCAGGATTCTTGCCTGGAGAATTCCATGAACAGAGGAGTCTGTGGGGCTACAGTCCATGTGATCACAAAGAATTGGACATGACTGAGTGACTAACACTTTCTTTATTTACTTAGCATGTGAGCCATATGACTTATATGACATACAAAGTATAACTACATATTTCAAGAGTAGCTTTAAAAAAAAACAACACCACTCAGAATTGAGATAGTTGTGAGAGTTTTGTCTTTCAAGAAAAAAATATATATACTTATTCTAGTAATTCAAATATTTATCAGCTGGCATAGCCAAGTACCAACCAATCAATGGAGAGACTCCACCAATAAATATACCCAATCAATTAAAACAAAAGGAAGGTGAAGGCAGCCTGTGTGTCCATTTTGGGGCAGCCTGGCCATGATAGTCACCATCACTGCAGAGAATGTTTTTAAATTCTCCGTCTGGTACCTTGGATGCATTTACACCTCAGAATGCCAGTCATGATACGGATTATGGTGTTGCATAGCTTTTGATTCTGAATAATAATTACGTACTTGATCATAAACTCAGGTCACCAGAGCTGGACCCAAATGATCTAGACTGTTTCCACATTTATTCAAAATAAGGTTCATAGGTGATTCAAGTGAGTTTAGAAGAGAAGTTCTACAGGTGGAAAATTGTGACGGGGCTCTGCGTTTTCCCAGGCTCCCTGTCCTCCTGGCCAGAAGCGAGGCGACGGAAGTTGAAGTCTAAGAGTCAGGTTGGGTGAGGAGGGGCATCGCTAGAGATATTACACAAGTGAATCAACCAAATGGAGAGATAAAGTCCATAATTTGGAGCCTCAAAGATGTGCATCCCTCCGGGGAGCTAATGAGAAAATGAGGGCAGGTCAGGGTGTTTCAGGTGTAGTCCTAGGATGCCTGCAGCAAAAATTCCTACAGTGCTTCTTAAAAAGGCAGATTCCTGGGACCTGCCCCCAGAACTAGTGAACAGCATCTTTGGGAGCAAGGCTGGGTTCTGCAATTTGCACCCGTCCTCCCTGTGAGCTTCATGCTGACGGAAGTGTGAGAACCACCGAGTCCACGCACTGAAACCTGGAAGAGGAATGAGACAAGGAGGGAAGTATTGACTGAGTTGGGGAGGGGCAGGTGGCTGGATGCCTGGCACCACATAACAGGGTCAGTGTCATGGACATCTTGCATTTAAGAAAACCACAACCTGACTGAATTAAAATCACATATGTAAGTTATATTTCACAGAGAAAGAGTGTAATATATCAAAAAAGGCCTTAAGAGGTTTTCAGAGGCCTGAGGCATTTCCCTTTTTGGAGGTTTGAAAGTGAAAGTCGCTCAGTCAAGTCCAACTCTTTGCGACCACATAGACTATACAGTCCATGGAATTCTCCAGGCCAGAATACTGGAGTGGGTAGCCTTTCCCTTTAGCCTTTCTCTTCTCCATGGGATCTTCCCAACCCAGAGATCAAACCCAGGTCTCCTGCATTGCAGGAGGACTCTTTACCAACTGAGCTATGAGGGAAGCCTTTTTGGAGGCTTAAGAACTTTTAAAAATAAATAGTGGTGGGAGATGGGCAAAATGGGTCAAGAGGGTCGAAAGGTACAATCTTCCCATTATAAAATAAATAAGTCATGAGGCTATAATGTATAGCATGGTGACTATAGTTATTAGTACTGTATGGCATATTTGAAAATGGCTAAAAGCACAGATCTGAACATATTCACAAGAAAAACAATTTGCAGCTGTGTACATGATGGATGTTAACTAAACTTATTGTGGTGGTCATTTTACAAGTATAGAGATATTAAATCATTAGGTTGTACACTTGAAATTATTGTAAACAATATTATGCATCAATTATGCCCCAATAGAAATAAATTTACAATGAAAAAAAGGCAATTAAAAAATTTTAATGCCAAAACAAAGTTACAAAACCTGTGATATATTTTAAATGCATGCATGTAACAAATTAATGTTTGACAGCAGCTAAAAATAATAATAATAAGTAAATGACAGAATACAATTTTCACACAGAATTTATTTTTAAAGTATTAGTTTCTAATGCATCTAAAGTAGCAAGGTCTGGTTATACAGTAACAGAACAGTTTGAAAGCGATATGAAGACAATTCTAAACCTTTCAGTGTGTTACTTTGACTGTATCTGTTATAGTCTCTTTTGAGGGTAAAGAAAGAACGCTGGGATAGATGCACACTGTGCTTAGGAGGTTCAAGCCACGGGCACCAACACTCACCTTTCCACAGAGCCTGGTAATGGTGAGTTCTCTGGGCTGAACTGATTCCTGGGACATCACCTAGAGGTGTGACCTTAGGCACTTCATTTCATGTCCTGTTATACGTTTTTCCCAATCTGTAAAATGAAAGATGATTGCTGAGGTTCTTCCCAGTTCTGTGTATCTATTGTCTTCTCATCTGCTGTGGTCTATTTACTATGCATTTCTCCAATACCTCTTATCTCTTACCAGAGTTTCTAGAATTTCCTTGGTGCCAGTCAACTGTGTAAAACTCACTTGTTCCTTTCATTACACTTCAATTCAGTCTCTTGCTCTGAGCTCTTTGTCAGTGGTACAGCTCTTTAATAAACATTTCACATGCTGTCTCAATAATTGACAACTAATTAACAGGAAAGCTCTGCTGCTAGGGGCTGGAGCTTTCAAAAAGAAATAAGCAGGAAAGTTGCTTTGCTGCCGTTGTCATTGTAATATGTTGGAGACTGTGATCCGTTAATAGTGTGAACAGTTTCACTAGAGATCTCTGCTGAAACTATCCATTTGCTATCAGAAGACCATATTGATCCTGAAGAACTGTCATTGAGTTCCAGAGTGCCTGTAAGAAATGGACAATAGGAAGTATGCTTCAGTCTGGGTTATTCCTTTCTCTGAGAAACACATTATAATCAAATGGAATCTAAGTCTTCCACTGCTCCTGCAGGCTGGAAACACTGACAAGGAATTTCCACTTTAAAAAAAAAAATTAGCAACTGGTCCCTTTTCCAGATACTCCAGTTAATCTGTCCCCTTCTAAGATGCTTCTGGGTGTCCATTATGGCCCCTCTTTGGAATTCCCTAATTTACAAACTTGATATGTGGCCGTGCTTCCCTGGACAAGGGAATAGAACCCAAAGAGACTCATCTCTTCATTGACCATGAAGACAACTAGCACTGTCCAGTGGAAGTACTGCATACATGTTCTGTTGGAGCGGTTTGGATGATGAGGAGAGACTATGAAAAGAAGCTGCTAGTGATAGACACAACAGAAGCAGAGAAGGGAGCACAGGGCCTCCCCAGTGGCAAACTGTTAGACCGGGTAGCAACAGACATGTGATAAGAGACCTGATGACTGTGCTCTGAACAACAGCCAGTGCTCCATCATGGCCGCTGCACAGAAAAGGGGAGCATTTCAAGTCTTCATCACCAGGAGGGTAACCTGAGCATGCAGCTGACGTCCCACCACCATTGAGAGAGTCCAGTGCCAAGATTTTGCCAGGTCAAACACCACCTGCAGCTAGAAGGGTGAAACACCATGAGTCTCAACTTCATCCTCCAGAATAATAACACAAAAATATATCCACACTTATACACGTTGATCAATATATTGTTGTTCAGTTGCTAAATTGTGTCCAACTCTTTGAGACCCCATGGACTGCAGTACCCCAGGCTTCCTTGTCCTTCACCATCTCCCAGAGTTTGCTCAAACTCATGTCCATTGAGTTGTTGATGCCATCCAACCATCTCATGCTCTGTTGCCCCCTTTCAACTGATGCTACGGTACTTTTTTGATAAAGAGAAAAACAAGTAGAAGACTGTGCTGTTTCAGTGGAACTGGTTGAGTGGTAAAAATGAAGACTAATGACCAAATTAAAGCAAAGGTTTAGTATCTGGAAAGGCTGACTCCTGATAGCAGTGTTTTCCATATTTACAGGTAGCCAGAAGCGGGAATGGAATATCATTACTTTCTGTATGAATTTCTTGGAAGGCATACATGCTTTTGGTACTATACAAGAGATGGAAAGAAGGATGTTGTTTAGGGAGCAAAGAGTCTCAAGATAACCTAAATGTATGCTATGAAAATGGTGGGATAAATAGTGGTTCACCCATATTGGCAATGTCCACCCATCAATTTTTTTTACTTTAAATATTTTAAATTAATTTTTATTGGAGTATGGTTGGCTTTGCAATTTTGTGTTAGTTTCCGCTACACAGCAAAGTGGGTCAGCTATATATATATATATATATATATATCCCCTCTTTTTGGATTTCCTTCCCATTTAGGTCACCACAGAACACTGAGTCAAGTTTCCCATGCTATACAGTAGGTTCTCATTAGTTATTTTATTATGGCAGAAAGTGAAGAAGAAATAAAGAGCCTCTTGATGAAAGTGAAAGAGGAGAGTGAAAAAGTTGGCTTAAAGCTCAACATTCAGAAAACAAAGATCATGGCATCCGGTCCCATCACTTCATGGGAAATAGATGGGGAAACAGTGTCAGACTTTATTTTTGGGGGCTCCAAAATCACTGCAGATGGTGACTGTAGCCATGAAATTAAAAGACGCTTAGTCCTTGGAAGAAAAGTTATGACCAACCTAGAAAGTATATTCAAAAGCAGAGACATTGCTTTGCTGACTAAGGTCCATCTAGTCAAGGCCATGGTTTTTCCTGTGGTCATGTATGGATGTGAGAGTTGGACTGTGAAGAAGGCTGAGTGCTGAAGAATTGATGCTTTTGAACTGTGGTGTTGGAGAAGACTCTTGAGAGTCCCTTGGACTGCAAGGAGATCCAACCAGTCCATTCTGAAGGAGATCAGCCCTGGGATTTCTTTGGAAGGAATGATGCTAAAGCTGAAACTCCAGTACTTTGGCCACCTCATGCGAAGAGTTGACTCATTGGAAAAGACTCTGATGCTGGGAGGGACTGGGGGCAGGAGGAGAAGGGGACAACCGAAGATGAGATGGCTGGATGGCATCACTGACTCGATGGACGTGAGTCTGAGTGAACTCCGGGAGTTGGTGATGGATAGGGAGGCCTGGCGTGCTGCAATTCATGGGGTCGTGAAGAGTCGGACACGACTGAGCGACTGAACTGAACTGAGTGTATGTATGTCAGTCCCAATCTCCCAATTCATCCCACCAATCAATTTTTTTAAAGTGAGACTGACCTACAGGTACGGCTATGGAATGTTTTATAAGCTACATTGTTAAATAAAAGAATACTACAGCATGATGTCCACTCAGCAGTCACCAGTCAGGGAGCTGATCTGTCTTTAGGCGCCATGAGGACAGACAGAGTCCTCCAGTTTCCCTGCAGCACATAGACACCAACGTGGGGGGAAAGAAAGGAAAGGACACACTCCAAAAAGACAGATTTATCCTGAGGATACTTTTTAGACCACCAGGTGATACCCATCTGAACTTGAAATAGACTCTTTAAATGGAGAGGAGACTGTTTAACCCAGAAGAGACTGGAATGTTGCTTATTATCAAGTCCAGACTTTACTGGATACCCTGAGGGCTGAGCCTTGTGAAGAGCTAAAAGCAGTTTTTAAATATCTTTTTATTCTGTTTTATTTATGGCTATGCTAGGTCTTTGTTGCTGCATGAGAGCTTTCTCTAATTGTGGCTAGAGGGGCTACTGTCTTGTTGCAGCGGATACTGGAAAAGACTCTGATGCTGGAAAAGATTGAGAGCAAAGAGAGTGGAGGATGAGATGGCTAAATAGCATCACTGACTCAATGGACATGAATTTGAGCAAACTCTGGGAGACCGTGGCGGACAGGGGAGCCTGGCATGCTGCAGTCCATGGAGTCATAAAGAGCTGGACATGACTTAACGACTGAGCAACAGCACCAGCATGAAGTGATAAAAAGACTCTCTGGATCTAGAGTGATGCTGCTGCTGCTGCTAAGTCTCTTCAGTCGTGTCCAACTCTGTGTGACCTCATAGACGGCGGCCCACCAGGCTTCCCCGTCCCTGGGATTCTCCAGGCAAGAACACTGGAGTGGGTTGCCATTTACGATGTATTCAAATCTTTTTCGGTCCACCAATTAGAAGTGTGCATTTGGATGTCATTTGACCTTCCTGAGTTTCAATTTCCTCACCAGAAAATGGAGATAACAACTTGTAATCCACCATCCCACAGAGTTGTTATGACAGAATGAAGCGAGACAACACTGTAAGATGATGATGCAATGATGGTGATGACCGTGGTTCGCATCTGAGATGCTTAGGTGACTAGGCTTAGGTGCAAGGAGTGTCTTGGAAGCAGAGGGGTGGAGCCAGCTCTTGCTGCCTTTGTAGCAGTTTCCCCAGTTCTTTACGTTCAGAATTCTGTGAGTACTCTGTAACACGCATGCTGTTTCTAAACAATTATGGAACCCTGGTGAAATGGTGACAATACGGTCAGTGAATAAATTACTCTGCTAAATGAAGCCAGGTCAACAACTACTACTCTTCTTTTTCACCTAATTGACTTATCATCTAGTGTTCACAATTAGACAAGAAAGTCAGGAGAAAAGAGCTAATTTTGCATGCTTGCAGATGCCAGGAATCTTATATATATATATCATTTTGGTTAAAAGTCACAGTGAGAGGGTCTTATTTCCATTCTACAGATGAGGAAACAGAGGCTTAGAAAGGCTTGGTCAAGATCACAGAGGAAGTGAGTAGAGGTGCCACCAGGCATACCTGGAGTGACTTTAACACCTGTGTTTTTCTTCTACTACAGCACTGTCTACCCAAAAGCCCAGCAGCTGACATGTGGGCTGATCTTTCTTTCTAAATTACAAAAGTCTTTAATCCAACAGCATCCACAATCAGCATGCATGCATGCTCAGTCATGTCTAACTCTTTGAGACCCCATGGAGCCCACCAAGCTCCTCAGTCCATGGGATTCTCCAGGCAAGAATACTGGAATGGGTTGCCATTTCCTCCCCCTGGGAGGAAATGGCATTTGGATGTCATTTGTCATCTTCCTGATCCAGGGATCGAACCTCTATTTCTTACTACTCCTATATCACAGGCAGATTCTTTACTACTGAGCCATTGGGAAAGCACCTTCACCATCTTATCACCATGGGTTAATCTTAATTTTCCACACTAACAGAAAATTGGGACAATAGTCTGGATGATTAAAATCTGAAGTCTTTATTTCCAGTAGTTCCACCCTCTTCTTTCAATCTTAATTAATAACAAGGAATAAATTTGGCTGATTGATTTTCTTTTTCTATCCTCTGCTGTACAAATTTCCTCTTCAATTTTGGTGAAAGAAGCCAACAAGATGTTCAAAACCAGCTTGAACATCAGGGAGTTCACGGTTCACGTATTGCTGAAGCCTGGCTTGGAGAATTTTGAGCATTACTTTACTAGCATGAGAGATGAGTGCAATTGTGCCATAGTTTGAGCATTCTTTGACATTGCCTTTCTTTGGAATTGGAATGAAAACTGACCTTTTCCAGTCCTGTGGTCACTGCTGAGTTTTCCAAATTTGCTGGCATATTGAGTGTAGCACTTCCACAGCATCATCTTTCAGGATTTGAAACAGCTCAACTGGAATTCCATCACCTCCACTAGCTTTGTTCATAGTGTTGCTTTCTAAGGCTCACTTGACTTCACATTCCAAGATGTCTGGCTCTAGATTAGTGATCACACCATCATCAAGAAAGCAGGAAGTCCACAGTTCAGTTCAGTTCAGTTGCTCAGTTGTGTCTGACTCTTTGTGACCCCATGAATCGCAGCATGCCAGGCCTCCCTGTCCATCACCATCTCCCGGAGTTCACCCAGACTCACATCCATCGAGTCCATGATGCCATCCAGCCATCTCATCCTTGGTCGTCCCCTTCTCCTCCTGCCCCCAATCCTTCTCAGCATCAGAGTCTTTTCCAACGAGTCAACTCTTTGCATGAGGTGGCCAAAGTATTGGAGTTTCAGCTTTAGCATCAGTCCTTCCAATGAACACCCAGGACTGATCTCCTTTAGGATGGACTGGTTAGATCTCCTTGCAGTCCAAGGGACTCTCAAGAGTCTTCTCCAGCACCACAGTTCAAAAGCATCAATTCTTAGATGCTCAGCCTTCTTCACAGTCCAACTCTCACATCCATACATGATCACAGGAAAAACCATAGCCTTGACTAGATGGACCTTAGTTGGCAAAGTGATGTCTCTGCTTTTGAATATACTTTCTAGGTTGGTCATAACTTTTCTTCCAAGGAGTAAGCGTCTTTTAATGGCTACAGTCCAAGGAGTAAGCATCTTTTAATGGCTAGGTTGGTCATAACTTTTCTTCCAAGGAGTAAAGCATCTTTCATGGCTACAGTCACCATCTGCGGTGATTTTGGAGCCCCCAAAATAAAGTCTGACACTGTTTCCACTGTTTCCCCATCTATTTCCCATGAAGTGATGGGACCGGATGCCATGATCTTCGTTTTCTGAATGTTAGCTTTAAGCCAACTTTTTCGCTTTCCTCTTTCACTTTCATCAAGAGGCTTTTTAGTTCCTCTTCACTTTCTGCCATAAGGGTGCTGTCATCTGCATATCTGAGGTTATTGATATTTCTCCCAGCAATCTTGATTCCAGCTTGTGTTTCTTCCAGTCCAGCATTTCTCATGATGTACTCTGCATATAAGTTAAATAAGCCGGGTGACAATATACAGCCTTGACTTACTCCTTTCCCTATTTGGAACCAGTCTGTTGTTCCATGTCCAGTTCTAACTGTTGCTTCCTGACCTGCATACAGATTTCTCAAGAGGCAGGCTAGGTAGTCTGGTATTCCCATCTATTTCAGATTTTTCCACAGTTTATTGTGATCCACACCATCAAAGGCTTTGGCATAGTCAATAAAGCAGAAATAGATGTTTTTCTGGAACTCTCTTGCTTTTTCCATGATCCAGTGGATGTTGGCAATTTAATCTCTGGTTCCTCTGCCTTTTCTAAAACCAGCTTGAACATCAGGGAGTTCATGGTTCATGTATTGCTGAAACCTGGCTTGGAGAATTTTTAGCATTACTTTACTAGCATGTGAGATGAGTGCAATTGTGCAGTAGTCTGAGCATTCTTTGACATTGCCTTTCTTTGGAATTGGAATGAAAACTGACCTTCTCCAGTCCTGTGGTCACTGCTGAGTTTTCCAACTTTGCTGGCATATTGAGTGCAGCACTTTTACAGCATCATCTTTCAGGATTTGAAACAGCTCAACTGGAATTCCATCACCTCCACTAGCTTTGTTTGTAGTGATGCTTTCTAAGGCCCACTTGACTTCACATTCCAAGATGTCTGGCTCTAGATTAGTGATCACACAATCATGATTATCTGGGTCATGAAGATCTTTTTGTACAGTTCTTCCATGTATTCTTGCCACCTCTTCTTAATATCTTCTGTTTCTATTAGGTCCAGATCACTTCTGTCCTTTATTGAGCCCATCTTTGCATGAAATGCTCCCTTGGTATCTCTAATTTTCTTGAAGAGATCTCTAGTCTTTCCCATTCTGTTGTTTCCACAGATGCTCCTCCAAATGGACTGCAGTCCCCAAGTAATCAAGGGTTGATTAAATAATTGGGATAGAATCTAATTAGGGCAGAATTTGCAAATGCCCAAAACCCTCCATGGCTAAAACTTAAGCTAGTTGTTTTCTACCTTGGATCCCAGATACCTGGATTTTCACAAAAGAATAAGGCAAGGACAGTTAGAAATCACTTTCAATATTTTAGCAAATCTAGCATCATTCACCAGAGAAGGCAATGGCACCCCACTCCAGTACTCTTGTCTGGAAAATCCCATGGACGGAGGAGCCTGGAAGGCTGCAGTCCATGGGGTCGCTTGAGGGTTGGGCACAACTGAGGCGACTTCACTTTTCACTTTCATGCATTGGAGAATGAAATGGAAACCCACTCCAGTGTTCTTGCCTGGAGAATCCCAGGGACAGGGGAGCCTGGTGGGCTGCTGTCTATGGGGTCACACAGAGTCAGACACAACTGAAGTGACTTAGCAGCAGCAGCATTCACGTATCTTAAGGTGAACAGACCAAAATACATGTTCAAGAATCTTGGCTTCAGGCTGGAGTTCAAGACAAATTCATATGAAATATAACTATCATTCAATTCAGTTCAGTTGCTCAGTTGTGTCCAACTCTTTGCGATCCCATGGACTGCAGCATGCCAGTCTTCCCTGTCTATTAGCAACTCCCAGAGCTTGCTCAAACTCATGTCCATTGAGTTGGTGATGCCATCCAGCCATCTCACCTTCAACTTAATAATAAAGACAGCAAAAGCAACAATAGATATTAACTGAGTGCTTTCTCTGTTCTAGGCACTTTATACTCATTTCAGTTGATGCTCAAAACAACCCAATAATGTAATAACATTATTCCCCTTCTCATAGATAAAAAACTGAGGCACAGAGAGGTTAAGTTCCTTGGCTAGAGTCCAAGCTTGCACTGCTCACCACACGACAGGCCAACAAATTGAGAGACAAGTTGTTGGGGTAAAGAATAGTAACTTTATTTGGAAAACCACCAGATGGAGAAGATGGTAAGCTAGTGTCCCAAAGAATTATTTAACTGGAGTTAGAATTTAAGGTTCTTTTATACTAAAAGTGGAAGGGTTGCTTGTTGCACACTCTTGCTGTTAGAATCCTTTGTTCTTGCAGGTGTCCACTTAGATAGGCCAAGTCATGATGTTCCTGTAAACCTCCAACAAGACAAATGTTATTCTCTGTTCTGCAAATGTTTTATCTCTATATGAATGAAAGATGTTATATCTTTAAAGGTCAGAGCCTTGAGAATGGAATATCCTGAATATTCCAGGCTACAGGCAATATTCTTAACTTGTAGCAAATGCAATAGAAAACAATGGTTAAAGTAAGAGAAACATCCAATGTGGAGTCATATTTGTTCTTCCGTATTATTGTTAGGCACAGCTAATAAGTGTAAGAACCTAGCTTCACTGGTTATTAGTTGTCTCATGGTGATCAGAAGCTATGTTTGACAAGTACATATATATCTTTGAATAATATAACATGGGAGGAAAGGGGGAGATTTATTTTTACTACTTCAGGGCAGAAGAATAAGGAAGTCCCTCACGGCAAAAAGTATAATGAGAGCTGAGTTATGCCATTCTGATAATGAGAGTTACTCTCTGATAATGAGAGTAGAACCCGAAGTGGCTTGCTGTTGTTCAGTAGGTAAGTCGTGTCTGACCCTTTGCGACCTCTTGAACTGCAGCATGCCAGGCTTTCCTGTCCTTTGTTATCTCCCGGAGTTTGCTTATGTCCATTGAGTCAATGATGACATCCAACCATTTAATCCTCTGTCTCTCCCTTCTCCTTTTGCTCTCAATCTTTTCCAGAATCAGGGTCTTTTCTAATGAGCTGGCTTTTTGCATCATGTGGCCAAAGTGTTGGAGCTTCAGCCTCAGTGCCAGTCCTTCCAATGAATATTCAGGATTGATTTCCTTGCTGTCGTCCAAGGGACACTCAAGAGTCTTCTCCAACACGAGAGCTTGAAAGCATCAATTCTTTGGCACTCAGCCTTCTCTATGGTCCAGATGTCACAGTTCAGTTCAGCTCAGTGGCTCAGTTGAGTCTGACTCTTAGCGACACCATGGACTGAAGCACACCAAACTCCCTGTCCATCATCAACTCCTGGAGCCTACTCAAACTCATGTCTGTCGCGTTGGTGATTCCATTCAACCATCTCATCCTCTTCATCCCCTTCTTCTCCTGCCTTCAATCTTTCCTAGCATCAGGGTCTTATCCAGTGAGGAAGTTCGTCACATCAGGTGGCCAAAGTACTGGAGTTTCAGCTTCAGCATCAGTCCTTCCATTGAATATTCAGGACTGACTTCCTTTAAGATGGACTTGTTGGATCTCCTTGAAGTTCAAGGGACTCTCAAGAATCTTCTCCAACACCACAGCTCAAAAGCATCAATTCTTTGGCACTCAGCTGTCTTTATACTCCAACTCTCACATCCATACATGACCACTGGAAAAACCATAGCCTTAACTAGACGGATCTTTGTCAGCAAAGTAACATCTCTGCTTTTTAATATGCTGTCTAGTTTGGTTATAGCTTTTCTTCCAAGGAGCAAGCATCTTTTAATTTCATGGCTGCAGTCACCATTTGCAGTGATTTTGGAGCCCCCAAAATAAAGTCTCTCACTGTTTCTACTGTTTCCCCATCTATTTCCCATGAAGTAATGCCATGATCTTTGTTTTATGAATGTTGAGCTTTAAGCCAACTTTTTCACTCTCCTCTTTCATTTTCAGCAAGAGGCTCAACATTTTAGTTCTTCACTTTCTGCCATAAGGGTGGTGTCATCTGCATATCTGAGGTTATTGATATTTCTCCCAGCAATCTTGATTCCAGCTTATGCTTCATCCAGCCCAGCATTTCTCATGATGTACTCTGCATATAAGTTAAATAAGCAGGGTAACAATATACAGCCTTAATGTACTCCTTTTCCTATTTGGAACCAGTCTGTTGTTCCATGTCCAGTTCTAACTGTTGCTTCCTGACCTGCATATAGGTTTCTCAAGAGGCAGGTCAGGTGGTCTGGTATTCTTATCTCTTTCAGAATTTTCCAATTTGTGGTGATCCACACCATCAAAGGTTTTGGCATAGTCAATAAAGCAGAAATAGATGTTTTTCTGGAACTCTCCTGCTTTTTCGATGACAAAGCAGATGTTGGCAATTTGATCTCTTGTTCCTCTGCCTTTTCTAAATCCAGTTTGAACATCTGGAAGTTCAAATTCATGTACTGTTGAGGCCTGGCTTGGAGAAATTTGAGCATTCCTTTACTAGCATGTAAGATGAGTCAATTGTGTGGTAGTTTAAATGCTTTTTGGCATTGCCTTTCTTTGGGATTGGAATGAAAACGGACCTTTTCCAGTCCTGTGGCCACTGCTGAGTTTTCCAAATTTGCAGGCATATTGAGTGCAGCACTTTCACACTATCATCTTTTAGGATTTGAAATAGCTCAACTGGAATTCCATCACCTCCACTAGCTTTGTTTGTAGTGATGCTTTATTTTTTAATGAAGTCAGGTAAGGCCCACTTGACTTCACATTCCAGGACATCTGGCTCTAGGTGAGTGATCATACCATCGTAATTATCTGGGTCATAAAGATCTTTTTGCATAGTTCTTCTGTGTATTCTTACCATCTTTTCTTAATATCTTTTGCTTCTGTTAGGTCCATGCCGTTTCTGTCCTTTATTGTGCCCATCTTTGCATGAAATGTTCCCTTGGTATCTCTAATTATCTTGAAGAAATCTTTAGTCTTTCCCATTCTATTGTTTTCCTCTATTTCTTTGCACTGATCATGAGGAAGTCTTTCTTATCTCTCTTTGCTATTCTTTGGAACTCCGCATTCAAATGGGTATATCTTTCCTTTTCTCCTTTGCTTTTTGCTTCTCTTCTTTTCACAGCTATTTGTTAGGCCTCCTCAGACAGCCATTTTGCTTTTTTGCATTTCTTTTTCTTAGGGATAGTCTTCATCCCTGTCTCTTATACAATGTCACGAACCTCCATCCATAATTCATCAGGCACTCTGTCTATCAGATCTAATCCTTTGAATCTATTTGTCACTTCCACTGTAAGGGATTTGATTTAGGTCATACCCAAATGGTCTAGTGGTTTCTCCTACTTTCTTTAATTTAAGTCTGAATTTGCCACTAAGGAGTTCATGATCTGAGCCACAGTCAGCTCCCGGTCTTGTTTTTGCTGACTATATAGAGCTTCTCCATCTTTGGCTGCATAGAATATAATCAATCTGATTTTGGTGTTGGCCATCTGGTGATATCCATGTGTAGAGTCTTCTCTTGTGTTGTTGGAAAAGGGTGTTTGCTATGACCAGTGCATTCTCTTGGCAAAACTCTATTAGCCTTTGCCCTACTTCATTCTGTAGTCCAAGGCCAAATTTGCCTGTTACTCCAGGTATTTCTTGACTTCCTACTTTTGCATTCTAGCCCCCTATAATGAAAAGGACATCTTTTTGGGTGTTAGTTCTAAAAGGTCTTGTAGGTCTTTGTAGAACGGTTCAAATTCAGCTTCTTCAGCGTTACTGGTTGGGGCATAGACTTGGATTACAGTGATACTGAATGGTTTGCCTTGGAAACGAACAGAGATCATTCTGTCGTTTTGAGATTTTATCCAAGTACTGCATTTCGGACTCTTTCGATCACCATGATGGCTACTCCATTTCTTCTTAGGGATTCCTGCCCACAGTAGTAGATATAATGGTCATTTGAGTTAAATTCTCCCATTCCAGTCCATTTTAGTTTGCTGATTCTTAGAATGTCGACATTCACTCTTGCCATCTCCTGTTTGACCGCTTCCAATTTGCCTTGATTCATGGACCTAACACTCCAGGTCCTATGCAATATTGCTCTTTACAGCATCAGACCTTGCTTCTACCACCAGTCACATTCACAGCTGGGTATTATTTTGCGTTGGCTCTGTCTCTTCATTCTTTCTGGAGTTACTTCTCCACTCTTCTCCAGTAGCATATTGGGCACCTACCGACCTGGAACGTTCTTTCAGTGTCCTATCTTTATGCCTTTTCATACTGTTCATGGGGTTCTCAAGGCAAGAATACTGCAGTGGTTTGCCATTTCCTTCTCCAGTGGACCACATTGTGTCAGACCTCTCCACTATCACCTGTCTGTCTTGGGTGGCCCCACATGGCATGGCTCATAGTTTCACTGAGTTAGACAAGGCTGTGGTCATGTGATCAAATTGGTTAGCTTTCTGTGATTGTGGTTTTCAGTCTGTTTGCCCTCTGATGGAGAAGGATAAGAGGCTTATGGAAGCTTCTGATGGAAGAGATTGACTGAGGGGGAAACTGGGTCTTGCTCATTACTTTTCTAGTGTGTGAGATGAATACAATTGTGCTAGTCTGAGCATTCTCAAACAACAGGGAGGGAACACAGCCCTGCCCATCGACAGAAAATTGGATTAAAGATTTACTGAGCATGGCCTCATCCATCAGAACAAGACCCCATTTCTCCCTCAGTCAGTCTCTCCCATCAGGAAACTTCCATAAGCTTCTTATTCTTCTCCATCAGAGGGCAGACAGACTGAAAACCACAATCACAGAAAACTAACGAGCTGTCACAGGTCCTGGGAAATTTGGCTCCATCTGTACTGGAAGAGACCACCAAAGGTGTTACTAGTCAACTGAATCTTGAGATGAGTATAATATTCAGAAAGCAGACACACGCAGAGCTACATTAGTTTCACTGCAAAGATGGAAGCAGGGTTGATTGCCTTTGTCCTAAGCCTATAATATTCAAATTTCTTATATATCTATGAAAGAGACTTTACAGGTATCAGAAAGAACTTTTCAGCACAGCTTCCAAATCCCTTTTAATGAGAAACCATACAGTTGCTAGGAATGCCATCTCGGGAGCCAGACTATCTGGGTTCAAGTCCAGGCTCCTTACTAGCTGTGTAAGTGCCTCAGTTTCCCCATCTATACAACCCAGGTGGCAACCATAACACTTACCTGATAAGGTTGTTGTAGGGATGAAAATAATTGGTTTTTGTCCAGCACGCTAAACCTCTCCTGGCACACAGGAAGCACTGCATAGGTTTTAGCTAGTATTACTGTTGAATGAAAACATCTATGGAATCAGTAAAGAAATCTGTGTCTGGCCTTTGAACAAATAAAAGTGATCAAATTAGGGGTTATATTTTCACCTAGGATGATGGAAGAACTTACTGTTGGAAAGAGCACTTGGGAAGTTTCTAGAGCTGATGCTATTTTGTTTCTCAACCTGGGTGGTAATTACACAGGTATTCATTTTATGAAAATTGATTAAGCACTTCTCTGCCTGTGTGTGTGTGTGTTTTTCTAGTGTCCCATTAGAAAAAAAAATGTAGATGAAGGAAAAGGAAGAAAGAGGAAGAAGAGTGGAGGAAGCAGAGAAAGAGGGAGGAGAGAAGAAAAAAAAAAAGAAACTCTGTTCAATGTGAGTCCTCCCTTCTCCCCTGCACGACCAAGCACTTTTGCAGCAAATGCCATTTCATGAAATACTTAAACCAAGGTTTGTTTTTAACTCATTTTTCAGGTGAGAAAACCCTGGCATGGAAAATGCTTATGTAGCATCTTATTCAATGTAAATGAATAGCTGAGTTGAAGCACAATTCCTGAGGAACAGAATCTTAACCATCAATGTGCTGACAGGTCTACATGGAGCTGGTGAGTCCTGGAGCAGGGACTAGGAGAGGGATGTCATGAGCCCAGCTTGAAAACTAGAGAGCCAGTGTGCCTAGTCCATGAATCACTGTACCCCCTTTCAGGAGCCGTCCAGAAGAATTGAAGTCTAGAGGAGAGCTACACACAGAGCACGCAAGAGGAGGTCCTCTTGTAGAGTAAGTTTTCTCTTGTAGGGAGTCTCTTTGTAGAGCATCAAAGAGCAGTCATAAGTCTGAAAACATCTGAGTGGCCAACTTGTAGGAGAGGAAGACTAAGGTCTCAGCAGGCCTGGAGAATTATCTTGACAACCTGCCCATCAGCAGAACTGGAGAGCATAGAGCTACTGTAGTTGGTGACACTTCCCCTAAAATCATTGTGGAGGGCAGAGTGGGCAATTCAGGTAGATCGTGGTGACACTTTATGGCTACTTATCATCCTTAGCTCCAGAAAAGAAACTCCTGGCAAATTCCCACTGCCCATAACATCTCGTGCAGAAACCCTGTGGAAGTGACTGGTTAACTGAATAGCGTTGGCCTTTTAGAGTTACAGGGACCTACAGAATCACACAGACCAATCAACCACTCCTTCCTGGAGGAAGGTCAGAGGCCAGTGAGGCAACGGAACTCACCCAAGATTGCTTAGTTAATTAGAGGGAGAGCCAGGAGCAGAAAGCATATGCTCTGTTCCGAGGAACACTCCTGAAAAAGGCAGTGAGTCCTCATAATAAGACACATTTTCTCCAAAACTTGAGAGAATAGTGTTTAAAATATTGGTAGGGGCTGCATTAGGCCATAAATCTCAAAAACAAACCTTATCTGCCCCAAAATAAAAACATCAAATGCATAAGCTTTGGAGGTCTAAGAAAGATCTCAGGATTTACTCCCCCACCTCACCCCTGACTCCAGTTTTAAGAGTGCCACCCTGTATCAGGCACGAAATGAGAGATAAGGAGTGAGCAAGACAAAGGAAACCCTGCCCTGATGAGCTCACAAATCAGGGAGGGAGAGAAAGAGAGAGAGGCAGACAGAGAGAGGTTGAATTAACAATTCTGTAAAAATGACATTGAGAAGAAAACACAGGTTTCTAGAAGAGCAAGTAACAAGTGGATTATGCTAGAGGATGAAGGAGTTGGCTCTTGGTTTCATCTCTCACTCCTAGATGAACTTCTCAGATGTAGAACATTCTCTTACAGCCAGTGTGGCCCAACAGTGAATACCACACTCTAGATGCTAGAGACCCAGTGAATCCGAGGGGTGAGTATTATAGCCCCTAGGAACTAGGAAGGACTACTCCAGCCCTCAGGGACAATTTAAACAATCTCTCAGAGACACCTCCCAATCAACCCCTACATCCATAGCTCACCTTTGTAGAAAACATAATTTCTCATATGTGGCAAAATGTTGCTTACTGGGAACACATCACTCTGCTGTTAACACAAATCAAAGGCATTCATTGGAATGTGGCCTGCATGAGGCTGGGGTTTTCTCTTTCTTGCTCTCCACTCTGTTCAGCATGTGGGATACATCTGGATACAGGAGGTGCTGTCAAGCATGGCTTTGCAGGGTGAATCTGCACACTCGCATGAAGAATTTCCCCATTCCGATCAGATCATGAAAATTAAAATCAGGAATAAAAGCACTTGCTCTGTGCCAGGGAACAACAGCAACAACAAAAAAGCAGGGGGAGTCAAATGGAAACAGGGCAGCGATGAATTTATAAAAGAGCCACTTGGAAAGTCCCCCAGCTCTTCCCTTATTTCACACACAGGCCAGTGGTGAGCAAGTCCTGACAGGTCAACTCACCCTGCCTGGGAATTGTGAGTTGTTGTTTAGTGTCCAACTCTTTGTGACCCCATGGGCTGTAGCCAGTCATGGGATTTCCCAGGCAAGAATACTGGAGCAGGGTGTCATTTCCCCTTCCAGGGGATCTTCCTGACCCAGGGATCGAACCTGGGTCTTCTGTATTTCCTGCTGAGAGGCCTGAGAATTAGCGTTTATAATGAGTTTCCAAATGACAC
Source organism: Nanger dama (assembly GCA_917880005.1). Lineage (NCBI taxonomy): Eukaryota > Metazoa > Chordata > Mammalia > Artiodactyla > Bovidae > Nanger > Nanger dama. The sequence continues at coordinate 48,599,847 of CAKJTW010000001.1, forward strand.
CAGTGCTTCTAGTCTGGGGACCACACTTTGAAAGGCCTGGAATGAGTCGTATGCAAGAAATTAATTCTGACTGGTGGAGAGGAAGGAGTCTTGAGGGATGGATAGGAGTTCATTAGACAGACAAAGCAAAAGAAAGGCTACTATGGGAAGAATTATGAACAAAGAGGCTGGAGGAGCTTGGTGGGGTGTGAGAAACCACAGGTGAGAAAGAAGCAGCTGGAAAATTCCAGAGTAAGTGCAGCAAATGTGTATCAGGCAGGAAGCTGCTGCCATCTCCAAGGGAAAGGTCATCGACTCTACTGAACCGGAGCAAATCTGTGGGGAGGGCAGGGCATTTCCGGAGACCCAGTCCCAAGCGCAGAGGCTGGCTGTGGGAAGGGCTGGGCCTTTCCTTCTCCATCTCTTCGGGGGTCTAAGCAGTATCACCCCAGGCTATCAGTTGCACACCATTCCCCCAACTCCACCCCCCACTCTCCTCTCCTGCTCAGAACAAATCACAGGTTTTTGTTTTCTTCTTAGGTGTATGAGTTGAGGCCCACAGAATAGGTTTCCATCTGGACAGGGGCTCTTGACTCTGCCAGGCGAGGAGAAATTAGGTCAAGTTAATTACAGTTAATGTCATGAAAGCAGCTTTCCTAATGGGAAACCTGATGGAAGGTGGGTGGGGAAGATGCTGAGAACCCCACAGGCTGCTAAGAAGCTCTGGAGAAAGGTGGGTCCCTGGGCGGTGCCTGCCCAAGGCCTTTGAAGTTTTATTCCTTGAGTTTTATGATCACATGCAGTGAGTAAACTGTACCTGCAGGCAGCTGCCCTTTGCCTTCCCTGGCAAAGGGCGATGGAATTCACACTAAAAACATTTGTCAGGAGGTTAGTGTACAGGATTGGAGGACAAGAAGGAGATGGAGCTGGTCTGTCCCTGACTGTGTAGTGGGTCTTGTACACGGACTATACTGCAGCCCTCTCCTCAGTTTCTCAGGGCCCTTTGCTGTCTTGGCACATGTCCCATTGCTCCTAAGCCATCCTCTCAGAGCAGTTTGGGCAGGTCTTTGGAGCACTTGAGTTCTTCAGGATGAGCTCTTCAGGATGTTTCTAACCATGGCACTGAGTCCATGCAAAATTGGAATGGAGGTGAAGGTGACTTGCTGAGAGGTTATTTGTCATTTCCTTTTCAAGCAGTTGTTTCCAAACACCTGTGCATAAACTAGTTGTCTCAGATTTTTTTAAATTGGCTTATAGTTTACTTACAATGTTGTGTTAGTTTCAGGTATACAGCAATGAGGCCATATCATATTGCAAATTAAAGTAATAAGATACCACTATACACCTAGTAGAATGGTCAAAATTCTGACAAAACCAAATGCTGGTGAGGATAAGGAGAAACAGGAACACTTATTTATTGCTGGTGGGAATACAAAACAATACAACCAGAGTTGATCTACTGTGCACCTGAAACCATCACAGCACTGTTTATTGGCTATGCTGCTGCTGCTGCTAAGTCACTTCAGTCGTGTCCGACTCTGTGCGACCCCATAGACAGCCAGCCCACCAGGCTCCCTCATCCCTGAGATTCTCCAGGCAGGAACACTGGAGTGGGTTGCCATTTCCTTCTCCAATGCATGAAAGTGAAAAGTGAAAGTGAAGTCGCTCAGTCGTGTCAGACTCTTAGCGACCCCATGGACTGCAGACCACCAGGCTCCTCCATCCATGGATTTTCCAAGCAAGAGTACTAGGGTGGGGTGCCATTGCCTCCTCCGGTTTATTAGCTATACTCCAATATAAAAAAGTTAAAAAAATACAAAATAATATGGTCAGTTTGGGAGAAAGTTTGGTGGTTTTCTTAAAACATTAAATGTATTCTTACCATATATTCCAGCAATCACATTATTTGGTACTTACCCAAATGAACTGAAAACTTCTGGCGACACAAAAAAGCTCAATGCAAATGTTTATAGCGACTTTATTCACAATTGACAAAGCTTGGGAGCAACCATGATGTCCTTCAATATGTGAATGGATAAACTGTGGTATATCCAGAGAACAGAATATGATTCAATACTTAAAAAAAAAAAAAAAAAAAAGAGCTCTCAGGCCATGAAAAGGCACTGTTGTTGTTGTTGTTGTTTAGTTGCAAAGTCATGTCTGACTCTTTGCGACTCCATGGACTGCAGCCCCTGTAGCCAGGCCCCTCTGTCCATGGTATTTCCCAGGCAAGAATACTGGAGTGAGTTGGGCCATTTCCTTCTCCAGGGGATCTTCCCAATCCAGGGACTGGACCAGCATCTCCTACATTGGCAGGCATATTCTTTACCACTAAGTCACCAGAGAAGTTCCATGAAAAAGCATGAAGGAAACTTAAATCCGTATTACTAAGTGCACAAATTAAACCTGAAAAAGCTACATACTTTATGATTCCAACTATATGACATTGCAGAAAAGGTTAAGTTATGGAGACAGCTAAAAGATTAGTGATTGCCAAGTGGTTGAAGGGAAGGAGGAAAAATGAATAGGCAGAGCTCAGAGGATTTTGGGGGCAGTGAAACTATTCTATACTCTACTACAGTGGTGAATACCATCATTATACATTTGTCAAAAGCCATAGAATGAATACCACCAAGAATGAACCCTAATGTAAACTTTGAGTGATAATTACGTGTCACTATAGGTTCATTGGGGCTTTCCTTGTGGCTCAGCTGGTAAAAATCTGCTTGCAATGTGGGAGACCTGGGTTCGATCCCTGGGTTGGGAAGATCCCCTGGAGAAGAGGAAGTCTAGCATGTGTGTGTGCTAAGTCTCTTCAGTTATGACCGACTCTTTGCGACCCTATGGACTGTAGCTCACCAGTCTCCTCTGTCCATGGGATTCTTCGGGAAAGAATATTGGAGTGGGTTGCCATGCCTTTCTCCATGGGATCTTCCCAACCGAGGGACTGAGCTCAAGTCTCTTAAGTCTCCTGCGTTGGCAGGCAGGCTCCTTACTGCTAGTGCCGCCTGGGAAGGCCTGCACATGTGTGGGGACAGGCGTATATAGACTATCTCTATGCCTTCTGCTCAATTATGCTGTGAACTTGCAAATACTATAAACAGAAAGCTTATTAGTTAAAAAACAGCACAAAACCAGGCAACAGGCTGGATCTGGCCTGTGAACCAGACTTTGCTGATCCCACTGTCGGGGCCTGCGTTTTGCTTTCAAACTTCATTTGCATTCTGGGTAGCCACCATGCACAGCATGCAAATGGCTCGAAATGTTGGGGCAAACTGAATTCCCGAAGAAACCCATGGCCAGAGAGTGGTCAGACACAGGGATGTCGTATGGAATCCGGCAGCTTTTCTACCTGTAAGCAAGCTTCCTGGTCTTCAGGGCAAAGGATAGCAGAGGGCCTTAGCACGGGGAGAAGCAGCAGGGGCCTCAGCTCCCAACAGGCAGCTCCTGGAGCATCTCAGCCCCGACACCAGTCCCCCGGGAGCCATCAGAGTGAGTCAGCAATGGGTTAACAGCCAAACCCAAACTGAAGTTTTACCTCCACTGCACCTATAGAATAGCAAGCAGGGTCTGGATTAACATTTAAGAAAGTAACCCCTGAGGACAGTGCTCTCCAATAAAAGAATCCTATTTCCACTCCACCCTCCATCATTTTTTTTTTTAAGCAAGTCTGAAACTAGCTCAGAAGGCTGTCAAGCTATGAGTGAGTGATGAGTCAGATGTTTAACCAAACAAGTTTGCTCTCCTTGTGCTACTTGACACCTGCATTAGCAATGAGGGTGGGGCTAGTGGAGAGGCCTCAGCAGCTGGGGCCCTGGGCAGACACAAGCAGACAAAGTCCACCCAGATCAAGGAGGCAGCCTCACCACCCATAGCTTTGACACTGGCTTGGATACTCTGTCCTTTAAAGTTTTGCCCTGAATCGTGTCATTGCTGACCCCTTCTTAAAGTAACTACTTAAGTAACTGCTACCCATGGACTGTAGCATGCCAGGCTCCCCTGTCCATGGGATTCTCCAGGCCAGAATACTGGAGTGGGTAGCCTTTCCCTTCTCCAGGGGATTTTCCTGACCCAGGAATCGAGCCTGGGTCTCCTGCATTGCAGGCATACTCTTTACCATCTGAACTACCAGGGAAGATCAAGAATACTGGAGTGAGTAGCCTATTCCTTCTCCAGGGGATCTTCCTGTCCCAGTAATCGAACCGGAGTATTCTGCATTGCAGCTGAGCTACCAGGGAAGCTCAAGTAACTACTTAGACCTATAAAATATTCAATACCCAAGCCAGATGCTTAAACAAAGGAATGGCCTGGCAGCTGTGCCTTGAGAGGGCTGAGGTATTCGTGGGAAGATGCACTCTATCTTCTCCCCCATCTCCTATCAGCTAGGAGCAGTCCTCAAATACTAAGTCTGGGAGTAAAGGAAAGAAGTTACATTTACTATACTAAATTAAAGAATGTTATATTACACTGGATCCTCACTTTGACTCTGTGAAGTGGGTCTTATTCCCCCATTTTATGGATGTGAAACTGAGGTTCAGCTAGATGATGATTATCCAATGACCCAAAGCTAGGAAGTGGCAGACCCAGGGATAGAACCCATCTCTCCTGTCTTCCAGGGCACAGTTCCCTCCACTGCACCAGCTGGGGAGTATCCCCACTTTTATCTCAAGCAGCCTATGAGAATCCAGAAGTTTCTGGGGGAGTTGGAGAAGACATACACTTGGAGTGGCTCCAGAGTAATTGTGGGGATTTAAATCAAATCCAACTTTGATATTACCGTCACATGAATCTAGTCTGCTGGGTTGGCCCCAAAGCAAAATGGAATTCTCAGACCCATGTCAGGTAATCAGGTTGAATTTGTTGAGATATAAACTGCATGATTCATCTTGCAGGCACTACAAGATGCAAATATTTATTACCTAAAGTTTTACTCATGATTACTCTTAGAGATTAATGCCCAGATGGAAGACAGCTTGTTTACACTGCATGAACTTCAGTCATGTGGGAGAAAATAGCCCTCCAGTACTCCCTAGGAACTTTGACCCAAACTTGTAGGTGGCTTGTAAAAATGGCCCCAGTTCACTGCCTCTCCTGCATCCATATTGTGTGACATTATAGCTGTTTCCATCCAAATGTAGAGTTTATTTCCCCACTCCTTGCATCTGGGCTGGCCTTGTGATTTGCTTTAGCCAATACGGAAAAAGCCACATTTCTTGTGACTGGGCTAATAAATCAGGTTGTATCCTAATAAGAGACAGGATCTGAACTTCCTCTTGTTAATTATTCAGTCTGGTGGGCAATGTTAAGTCACCCTTTCTGCTCCAATCTTGGTTTTATACTCTTGTAGTCATGATGCTCTTAATGCCTGGATACCTTAATTCTCAAATTGTCTGTACCCCAGACCTTTGATTTGGGTGCCTTTGATTTGGCTTGAGGGCTGGTTGCATGAACATCCATATAGGTTCTGGCTGGTCACCTACACTACCTTTCGTGTGGCTCCCAGACAAAGCCTGGTGCCTGAGCCCTGCTTTAGCCAATAGAATGTACCAGATGTGATGGTGTGCTGATTTCAAGTCTTACACACTCCACTTGCTCTTTTTAAACTCTCTGCATCCATTGTGTAACAAGCTGGGGCCAGTCTTCTAGAGAATGATACCACATGAAGCACAGATAAACTATCATAGCTGATGCTATCCTAGACAAGCTGGCCCCCACCTCATCTAGTAGATGATGACAGAAACATGATTCAGACCAGGTAAGAGGATAAGAACTGCATAGATAAAGGCAAGTCCAATTGCTTCTCCTGGAATTGTGAGCTAAACAAATTTTGATTGTTTTAAGTCAGTTTAGTTAGTTTACAGTAATTGTATGATATAATCAATAACTTTTTATAGGAATCCATCCCTAGTAAAACAATCAGAAATTCCAACAAAATATGAAAAAGCTTTTTAGTACTAATTATAATAGCAAAGCAATTTTTTAGAAACCTAAATAACCAGTAAGAGGGGATTGGTAAAATAAATCTTGATATGTCCATATAATGCAGTTTTACAGTGCAGCTATTTAATGTAAAGAGATCAAACAGTTTATGGTACAGCCACACTGCAGAGTACTCTGTAGGTGTAAAAAAACAAACAACAGCAAAACAAGGAATATCTCAATACCCTATAGTATTGTATTAAAAAAGATTGAAAATGTATGCATATCTGGGCTGAGAAGAGAAAGGATGAATAGGCACAGAAGATTTTTTAGGGCAGTGATGCCACTCTGTAATGATACTATCACTATAATGATGAATGCAGGTCATCATACATTTGTCCAAACCCATAGACTGTACATCATCAAGGGTGAAACTTAACGGAAGCTATGGACTTTGGTGATAATGCTGTGTTAATGTAGGTTCATCAGTTGAAACAAACGTGTCACTCTGGTGGGGGACGTTGAAGCAGAAGGGGCTGTGCATGTGAGGGGATTGAGGGCATATGACAACTCTACTTTCCACCTGATTTTCCTGTGAACCTAATTCTGTTCTTTAAAAATTGTCTGTTTTAAGTATGCATAACATCCAGAAAAAGGGAGGAGAGCAAATATGTATGTTTGCGTGTATTTTAAGATGCAGAAGAACCAAGCAAGTTTTTAACGGCCATGCACAGGAGAGGGGAGGAAATAGGGTAGAATGTTAGGAAACAGAAAATGAACTTCACTGATGTACCATGGTGTGTCAGTTTGACTTAGGGATGTGTAAATATTTTGTGTAATTATGAAATAAAAGTGTATTGCTTCCCTAAAGATAAAAAACAAAATAAACTCTGAGAACCTAATAGTACATGGAATTGTTGGCATGACAACAAAGAAGGCATTTTAAATGACTTTGAAACATACAAATTGACACCCAAGAAGGATATAAACTAAGGCCAAAAAAGAGATAGAGAGCTATTAAAAAAAAATCTTTGTTTTCAGTAATTACTGTGGATGGTAATATAATTATTTTGAGGCTGTTGTGTATATATTATGGGATTAAAGCCTCAGGATAACTATGTTGGTGTTGTTAAGAATCAGGGAGGAATGAGATACAGATATTAGATCAAGGAGGTAAAGTTAAAAACTCATAGACTCCTGGAATTGAATTGCCAGTATTGGTATGCACTTTTGATGTATTTTATCCTTAACTAAAAGCTCAACTCTGATGATTGAAAAGGCCTAAAAATAGTGATTAACCCAGTAACACTGAATACCCTTCATCCACAGATTATGATCTCTAAATACCTTTTTGTATCAAAAGGACTCTTAAAGAAATGACTGACTCTAGGTCTAGACAAGAAATGTCTGAGATATAAGTATGAATATCTTAGAAAAATAAGGAAGCTGTCAGATTACAAGAGTCATATTGTGAGCAGACACAAGACCCAATATGAAAAGGATCTCACTTGTCAAAGATGGGAAAATTTGAGCCTCAGTAAGGACTTTTATTGCACTGTACTACAATTCATGAATTCATAAAGATAATGATTTTTAAAAATTTATTGCTCCTATTAGCAGATACTAGAAACCAACTCATTTTAAAACAATTGGTAAAAAAAGAATGAAGATTTTTCTTACTGTTTCCTTACAAAATGTTCTTCAGAGTACCAAGTAGTTGATAAGAGGAAGTTTATAGAATTATTTCAGCTAATATATGAAAAAAAGAATTCAAACATCATTATTTTACATTTTCTAACAAATTTATAATCTGGGGTGACATACATGAGTGCGACTGACATCATAAAAAGAGTGACAACCAGACCTCATAGGCCTTCTCATGAAAGTTCCCAGCACCATCTATGAAGTATTTTTATCAAAAGAATCCAATCTGAATCTGATAGAGCCTCTAGTTCTGATTTCAATTTACAGAAAATACAGGGGAAACTGGAATATGTAGAATGACATCACAGAAATGCAGTCAACAAAACCAGACTGGGGACATTAGGACAGAGGATCCTCTTTCTTCAATTAATAAGTTGCAAAGAAAGTAAACACATAAATAAAAGAAGAAGGAGAATCTGTGGACTCAGTTCAGTTCAGTTCAGTCACTCAGTCATGTCCGACTCTTTGCAACCCCATGAATCGCAGCACACCAGGCCTCCCTGTCCATCACCATCTCCCGGAATTCACGCAGACTCGCGTCCATCAAGTCCATGATGCCATCCAGCCATCTCATCCTCTGTTGTCCCCCTTCTTCTCCTGCCCCCTACCTCTCCCAGCATCAGAGTCTTTTCCAATGAGTCAACTCTTCGCATGAGGTGGCCAAAGTATTGGAGTTTCAGCTTTAGCATGCATTAGCTTCAGCCAAAATGCTTAACAGCCATGGAAATATTTGGTAAGTTATGGCAGATTCTCCCAGGGGAGTACTGTGGAGTAATATAAGATGATAATTATGAAGACTTGGTAGCAATTTAAAAGTATGTTTATGATTAAGCAATCACAACATTTCACATGTATTCTAATTTTAACCACATTTAAAGAATATGTAGTGCCAAATATTGAAAAGGAACAGGGTCAAATGACAGACTTATTGCCTTAGAGTGATGATACTTGGATACATTTTATTTTGACTTTGCAGTTTGTTCTTTAATGATAGGTTACTGTTACAATACAAACTATTTTCTGATCCATGTTTTATTTCTTTAGGGTTCTGTTTTCTGTTGAGGTAGTATACTAGTTTCCTATTGCCCTGTGACAAATTGCCACAGATTTTAGTGGGCTTCTCTTGTGGTTCAGCTGGTAAAGAATCTGCCTGCAATGTGAGAGACCTGGTTCGATCAGTGGGTGGGGAAGATCCCCTGGAGAAGGGAAAGGCTACCAACTCCAGTATTCCGGCCTGGAGAACATTCCGGCCTGTATAGTCCATGGAGTTACAAAGAGTCAGACATGATAGAGCGACTTTCATTTTCTTTTTTTAGTGGCTTAAAACAACACATTTATTATCTTATAGTTCTTGAAGTCAAAGTCCAAACTTAGTTTCTCTGGACTGAAATCAAGGTATCAACAGGCCTGAGTTTCTCCTGAAAGCTCTAGGGGTGAATTTGTTTCCTTGTTTGTTCCAGCTTCTAGTGACTGCCCACATTCCTGACCTCAGGGCCCCTCCCTCCGTCTTCAAAGCCAGCAGTGCAGTGTTGCCACACGTCCTTCTCTGCCTCTGCTTCCATCACTGCATGACTGATTCTCTTGCCTCCCTCTTATAAGGACCCTTGTGATGACATTCAGCCTACATGGATAATCTAAGATGATCTCCCCATTTAGAGAGACTTAACCACACCTGCAAAGTCCCTTTTACTACATAAGGTAACACAGTCACATAGTTTCAGGAATTAGGACATAGACATCTTTGGGGGCCATTTTCACTTCCCACAGGTAGATCATTCATCTCACCATCCACTCTGTGCTCACATGTTGCTGGGTAGCGTGTGTTTCTCTGTGATGCCAACAAGGTCTTAACCAAATGGAGAAATAAATAGTACAAAAAGTAAGCATTGTAACAGGGCAGAGGACAGGTAAGTAGCCAGTGGGCACCCCTGGAACAATGTAGAATCCTGGGGTCACATCCAGTGTGCAGAGTCAGTGCTTTCTGGGAATCAGCACATGGGGCTGCTTATATATGTGATCTTGGTGTAAGAAGAGCTCAACTCCTATCAGTGTTTGGGAACCCTGCCCAGGTCAGCTGAGGCTGAGAAGTTATAAATAAATAAACAAACAGCTTCCTGTAACTGCAGGAGTCACAGTGTAAAGGGCTTTTGGAGTTAGGAGTATGAAGCAGGAGCTAGGATTTCTTGAAGTTACCCAGTGGCAGACAGGAATTTGAAGAGAGATCTTGAAAGCTCACAGCACCTGGGAGCCAGGAATTCCTCTGGGACAATCAAACTACTGTGTTGGGACAGCTGGGAGATATGTAACAAGAACCTAAATGTCAACTGTTTGGGGAACCAATAACATTGTTCAACTCTATCGCACAAGTGGTAATACCTATGCCTCCAAATCCTCTGGGGACTCTGGGGTTATGGAAAGTTTCTCTGGTTCTTCTCTTTCTCCCCACCATTTCCATCTGGGAGCTCCTTTTCCTTGAATTAGTCCAGTGAATGAGTTACCTTCTCACTGTCCATGGCCTGCCCAGATGACGACACACAGCTTCTCTCCCTCGATTTCTCCAAAAACATCACCCATATAAGGCTCAAGTTTGAGGCTCAGAAAAGAATTATGGCACCAAAATTCTAAACATCTTCAAGTTGAACAATGTTCTTTCCTATTCTTATAAACATTTCTGTCTCATTACTTAGTAAATCCTCCACATACTTCCATAAGATTCGTATCCTTATTCATCAGAGGGCAGACAGAATGAAAACCACAGTCACAGAAAGCTAATCAAACTGATCACATAGACCACAGCCTTGTTTAACTCAGTGAAACTATGAGCCACGCCATGTAGGGCCACCCAAGATGGACAGGTCATGGTGGAGAGTTCTGACAAAACATGGTCCACTGGAGAAGGGAATGGCAAACGACTTCAGTATTCTTGCCTTGAGAACCTCATGAACAGTATGAAAAGAGAAAAAGATAGGACACTGAAAGATGAACTCCCCAGGTCAGTAGGTGCCCAATATGCTACTGGAGAAGAATGGAGAAGTAACTCCAGAAAGAATGAAGAGACAGAGCCAAAGCAAAAAAAAAAAAAAAAAGCCCAGTTGTTGATGTGACTGGTGATGGAAGTAAAGTCCTATGCTGTAAAGACAATATTGCATAGAAACCTGGAATGTTTAGTCCATGAATCAAGGTAAATTGGAAGTGGTCAAACAGGAGATGGCAAGAGTCAACATTGACATTTTAGGAATCAGTGAACTAAAATGGACTGGAATGGGAGAATTTAATTCAGATGACCACTGTATCTCCTACTGAGGGCAAGAATCCCTTAGAAGAAATTGAGTAGACCGCACAGTCAACAAAAGCGTCCAAAATGCAATACTTGGATGCAATTTCAAAACATTGCTTTAGAGGACATGCCAGGTCCAGTGGTTAAGACTTCGCCTTCCATTGCAGGGGATACAGGTTTGATTGGGATCCCCAGTCGAGGAGCCAGGATCCCACATGCCACAGGGCAACTAAGCCCACAGGCTACAACAAAGACCCAGTACAGTCAAAAAATAAAATTAAATTTAAATAAAAATCTTGCTTTAGACTTTCTTATTTTCTGTTTCCTGGATGCCACTCTTTGATTTCTTACCCTCAGACTCAATTCTACTCACTTTTTAATGCAGATGAATTGTTCTTTGCTAGATTCATTACTGTGCCCTGCCAAGCCCTGGGCATTCCACTCCAGGTGCTACCCTCTTAGCAGCAATGAAGAGTAGAAACAAGTTTTGAAATGTGATATTTCTTTTCTATCTCCCTCTAGTCTCTGTGAGAGAAAGAGGTCACTACAGGTAGATTCTCTCTCTGAATGTATGCAGTTTCCTTAGGTGCTTTCTGTTTTAAATAGCAGTTCTCTTCTTCACATTATATAGACAAGATTGGGAAAGGGACAACTTAGGGACTCAAAGACCCAGTTTCCATTTCCATTGTTGCCAAGTGACCTTGCGTAAGTCACTTCACATCCCTGAGAGTTGGTTTCCTTGCTGGTAAAGAGCCACAGTGATGTCCCAGAGCTGTTGTGATGCTTATAGAAGAAAATATGTGGGACTCTTTAAAAGAGGTAGAAGGCTATGGACTAATGAAGGATTGTTATTAATGTTAGCAAGGAAACTACTGTGTATGAGATTGGCAATCAATCAACCAGAGAAGTGGCTGGTTGGTTAGCTGGTTTCCCGCACTGCGTTTCAGAGCTGAGTGATACAGAAAACCAAAATGAGTTGACTGGATGACCAGTTCAGGCCACATTGATTTCAGAACTTGGCATTCCTGTTGTCAAATGCAGACAAGGCCCCCACATGCAGAGGGTGATGGGGAAACTGTGGGTAATCTTGAAAGGCAACTGGCATTTTCCATAGTCTTTAGAAAAAATGAGAGAGTGACCGTGTTACCAGCTGGACCCATGTGGGGGCTGGTGTCATGGGACTTGGAGTCCCTAGCCTTCTGAGTTGGGTCCAACCAATGGGAGAGATGAAAGCGTAGGAGAGTGAGGTCAAAGTATTGATTTCCTCAGCTCAGCCCTCTTAAGGCTGCTGCCTGTTGCTACTTGAAGGTCACAGTGGTCCTCTGTACCCAGAGGTTTCCTCCAGTGGCCCATCTTTCTTCTTGCCCCTTCAGGCCAAGAGTAGTATCTGCTCCCCAAGATTGCTAATCTATCCTGGTTCCTGCTTCATCCGTGGTCAGTTTCCCTTAAACTGTCCTTGTAAAATATTCTTCTTACACTATTTTGCACATTAGTGTCTTCTTGCTAAGACACTAACACACTTCTTTAAATCCATGACAGGCTAACAAAAAAGTTTAATGTGATAACCCAGGAAAAATATTTTAAAATCTAGTTAATAGCCAATTGCAGTCAGAACCCCGAAAGATAAGCAAAACAGAGCATAGGTTGTCAATATGACACTCAGATTCCAGAAACAGCTCAGCCTGACGTCACCGGCATCACTTCTGTCCTGACTCATCCTGTGCAGCAATCTCATCGTTTTGAAAATACTTGGACAAGGCCAGGTCACAGTGCCCAGCCATATCCTAGCTGTTGACAAAGACCTCTGGTCCTTTTCGGATATTCCTCTTTCTAAGCTGGAGTACCAGTTAGGAAACTTAATTTCTAATAGAGTAGTTTTGATGCCAGACTAATGAAAGACATCTGTAGGGTTCTCCTTTATAAATGGGACACTCTCTCATGTGCTTCCTTGCCAGGATTTTTGAAGACTGATGAAAAAAGCAAATTCAATAGATAGGTCTCTCACCCTCAGTTGGTTATCAAACAAGTACTATTGTCTACTGAGTGTAAGCACGGTATGTGCTAGAGAAGGATCCTGCTGGGAAGGAGAACAGAAACAGATGAAAATGTTGCTCCCTTTCCTTAAGGAATTTGCAGTGTTTTATACACACACACACACACACACACACACACACACACATATATGCTTAGCCACTCAATCAGGTCTAACTCTTTGCGACCTCATGGACTGCAGGCCACCAGGCTCATTTGTCCATGGAATTTTCCAGGCAAAATTGGAGAGGATTGCCATTTCCTACTCCAGGGGATCTTCCTAACCCAGGGATTAAACCAGTGTCTTCTGTGTCCTGAATGTATAACATATTCATCCAATGTAGGTACAAATAAAAATCTTTATGTTTTGCTCAGAGTTGAGGCTAGGTCTTGTGTGTCTGTTTGCCTATCTGTCTACGTGCATGCCAAAAACAGGTTTAGAAGCAGTGTAAATTAAGAAAAAGATTATGAGTTTCAGAGTTAATTATATGAGTTTTACAGTTAATTATTTGAGTTAATTTGTTTAGCCATATGGTAAACCGTTTCATCCTTCTAAAATTTACACATCTGAAAAATACATAAAATAAACAAAATATATTGAATACACAGATAAACACAGCTGTCATGAAGATTTGATGACTTGAGATAAACCAAGGAGCCTAGATTGAGCTGGCACTTTGGAGGCCCTCATAAAATGTCAATTGCTCTCTCCTCCTTCAGAAAAAAAAAATAGACTTTGAAATCTACTTTTATTAATAGCTTGTTTATAAAGGCTTTGTCCTGGAAGAGGGTATTGCAACCCACTGAAGTATTCTTGCCTAGAGAATTCCTTGGACAGATAAGCCTGGTGGGCTATGGTACATAGGGTTGCCAAGAGTTAGACACAACTGAAATGACTTAGCATGTGTGCATAAAGGGTTTGTGTAGAAGATGAATCTTTCAAAGAATTTTGACTAATAAAAGGCAGGGGGCCAACAGAAATCATGAACTCTTCAGATACTGCCAGAAAGGGAAATCACAGAATTGAAAAATAAATAAAGTATCCCTATAAATGTTAGGCCACCTATTCTATTGCCTCTAGAGAGAATAAAGCTAGTCTAGAGAATACTCTTTTCTAAAAGAATTTCTAGAAATGTAGTTTCATAACTCACCTTAGAACCACTCAAATTTACTCTTTAAATTGTTATCTTTAAGAACTTCTCACTACTATTCAATACAGACTTTCAACTGAAATTTCAGTCCTACTGTCCCCTGAGATGGTGTAAAGTTGCTCACACTTCATACCATAGCTGTCTCCGTTTCCTTTTATACCATCATTTGTATCTTTTCTTTCCAGTCTTCAAGATGTTTTTTTGTAGGAACCAGACTAACATGGGAAGGAGACTTTGGAAATAAATTTAGCTTAAGTCCTGAGCTGCCTTAACCCTAGGAAACTTTAAAATTATCACAGCTGGACTGACCACTTTGTTTAGCAGAGTTGGAAAGACTCCAAAGCCAATTCACACACCTTCCATGACCGTGTGTGTGTGTGTGTGTGTGTGTGTGCGCGCGTGCGCACGCAGAATATTTGCAAACTGCTTGCCTCCTCAAGAATTGTACCTTCTGCAACAATCAATGAATTAGCCACTGACAAGGTGATCTCTGATGACTGCAAATACTGTTGTATCCAGAATTTCAAACATCATTTAAGCAATTCATTTCCAGTCCACAACACAGTTTATTTAACAGGAAGGGACACGGCCACTCTGTAAACTGGCAAGAGACTGAGGAAGAACTGGCAGAGAAGGGCTTCCTTGTTTCCTGGGGCTGTGCCCTATGGACTGTGATAGTTAGGGGACAGGGTGGGGCCCACTAGACTGAAAATGATAGGAAAGATGCTTTCCTGATTAATGAATTTTATTGGGGTGATACTTTGATGTATGGGAATTACCATCTGCTGAACTTCATTACCTAGACCTCGTAAATGGACAGCTAGGGCTCTAAAGCGAAGAGACAATATTACAGCTGGCCCTGAAGCCCTTAACTGGAGACCATTCAAAGACCAGGTCCAAATGGTCGTCTTAAATACAGAGAAGTGCTTTTTCAATGAAATCATTTTTGGAAGGAAGATATCTCTGATGCATGGCCCTCTTTGGGGTATCCAGTGAGCATTTAAGCCCCTGGGGCAGGCATATATGATTCTGACCCTCACTGAGTTTATTGTAATTGCCCATTGAATTACCTGTCTGCCCTGCTTGGCAATAAAATGTTATAATTTCTACCACTGGGAAAGGATAGAGTGTTTTGAAATCATATGGCAAGGACAACTAATGAAATTAAGAAAATCATGAGAAGTTTCCCTAAGGGGGTGAGATCTCAGCCAAGATTTAAGGTGAGGCAGTCTAATCAAGCTGAACGATCAGGATGGCAATGCTACCTCCAGCACGGTTTACCAATCTGGTGCTTCTCAAACTTGAGTGAGCATTCAAATCACTGGGAATCTTATTTAAACATGGATTCCAATTCCGTAGATCTTGGGGGCCATGAGATTCTGTATTTCTAAAAAGCTCCCAGGTAGTGTTACCAGTCCAAGGATTACTCTCTGAGTAGCAGGTGCAACTCAGAAGGTGCTAGATGACCTTCTGAAGTACTCAGCTTCTCTATGCCTTAGTTTTATAGTCTATAAAATGGGCTTCCAAAGGCTTGAGAAACATGGGAATGAATTCAGCTGTGGCATATTCTGACCTGATCACATTCCTGACAAATACTTGTTGATTGAACAAGAATCCCCAGAGATCTGTCAAACTACTTTTCCTTCTATCTTATCAGTATTTTTTTCATCTGCTTATACAATTTAAAAAAATCTTTTTCCTACTTCAGGTTTTATACCATTATTAGGTAGAGGATAGTTTCTAATGTAGGATGCATTATGCAAAAGAATAGAATTATTTAGAACACTAAAGTTCTTGAGCTGAAAATTAAAATAATATTGCTGTTGTTGAGTCACCCAGCTGTATCAAACTCTTTGTGACCCCAAAGGCTATAGCCCCACCAGGCTCCTCTTTTCATGGGATTTCCAGGATTTCCCACTGGAGTGGGTTGCCATGCCCTCCTCCAGGGGATCTTCCTGACCTAGGGATGGAACCCGAGTCTTCTGCATTGGCAACCAGATTCTTTAGCACTGAGCCAGTAGGGAAGCCCTCAAATCTGTTGGTATCTTATAGTTTTGGAGGTTAACTGATCCGTGGATACATGCTATAATCCCGGAGCAGAATCAGGGCCCGTGGATGCTAATTTCATCACTCAGTGACAAGCATTTGGTAACATACAGCCTTCTTGCTATAATTAGCTTTCAGGTTAAACAGCATATCATTTGTCTCAGAATTGCAAAATTTATACTTGCAATCAAACAGATGTTAAATTCAGGGGCTTCATGACTAACCATGAAATTCACCCTTTTACTTTGACATCTTGGTTTTCTGCAGCATCTCACCCAGGGCTTGAATCAGAGTGTAAAGGGAATTTTTGAAAAAGCACCCACGACTGGGGCAAACTGAGATGTGGGTGGGGTTCTTCTGAGATAAGAAAGTGATAGCAAAACAGGAGCAAATACAAGCCAAGCAGACTAAGTAAGGGAAATTATATATTTCACTGATAGGTTCACCAGAACTATTCTCTTTGAGAACACTTTGTTAATATTATTTTTTCCTTACCTTTAAGACATTTCCAGTCCTTTTGTTAGTTTTTATTTAAAAAAATTTTATCTATAATTTTTAAAATTTATTTTTTATTGAAATATGGTTGATATACAATATTATATCTGTAACTATAGTGATCCACAATATTTAAAGTTCATTCTCCATTTATAGGTATTATACAACATGTTGTACCATAGATCCTTGTAGCTTATTTTATACTTAATAGTTTGTACCTCTAATCTCTCATTTGGGATGTTTTTGAAAACTCCCATTTCTCAATTTCTGCCTGATTGTTCCTTCCATCTAATTCACACACAGAATTAATTCTGAACAACATATGAGAGCGAGAATAGACTTCATCTACTTCGGTTAGAAGACACCATCCTTCCTCATTTATTGAGCTCCTACTATGTTCTAGGTTCCCTAATGGGCCCTGAGCAACCAGTGGTGTGTGTTCTGCCTTCTTGGAGTTTTTGGTCTAGTTGGGGAAGGTTCAATTCAGTTCAGTTCAGTTCAGTTGCTCAGTCGTGTCTGACTCTCTGCAACCCCATGAATCGCAGCACACCAGGCCTCCTTGTCCATCACCAACTCCCGGAGTTCACTCAGACTCAACATCCATCGAGTCAGTGGTGCCATCCAGCCATCTCATCCTCTGTTGTCCCCTTCTCCTCCTGCCCCCAATCCCTCCCAGCATCAGAGTCTTTTCCAATGAGTCAACTCTTTGCATGAGGTTCCCAAAGTACTGACGCTTCAGCTTTAGCATCATTCCCTCCAAAGAACACCCAGGACTGACCTTCTTCAGAATGGACTGGTTGGATCTCCTTGCAGTCCAAGGGACTCTCAAGAGTCTTCTCCAACACCACAGTTCAAAAGCAACAATACTTCGGCACTCAGCCTTCTTCACAGTCCAACTCTCACATCCATACATGACTACAGGACAAACCATAGCCAGTCGTGAAATTAAAAGACGCTTACTTCTTGGAAGAAAAGTTATGACCAACCTAGATAGTATATTCAAAACCAGAGACATTACTTTGCTAACTAAGGTCCATCCACTTAGTCAAGGCTATGTTTTTTCCTGTGGTCATGTATGGATGTGAGAGTTGGGCTGTCAAGAAAGCTGAGAGCCAAAGAATTGGTGTTTTTGAACTGTGGTGTTGGAGAAGACTCCTGAGAGTCCCTTGGACTGTGAGGAGATCCATAGCCTTGCCTAGACGGACCTTTGTTGGCAAAGTAATGTCTCTGCTTTTCAATATGCTATCTAGGTTGGTCATAACTTTTCAATACAAGTAAACAAATAAATATGTAACTTGAACAATGTGCTCTGAAGGAGATAGAAGGAGTTCGGTGCCAGAGAACAATGGGTAGGGGTGGAGCGTGTGGTTGATTAGTGGGGCAGCAAGGAGCTCATTCAGGGAGTAACACCCAAACCTGAACTGAAGAATGAGCAGGGACCACTATGCAAAGTGTGGGAAACATGTTCTTGGCAAGGGAGCCATGTGTGCAAAAGCCTAGAGTGTTCTAGAAACTTAAACGGGTGAGCTTGTGCTTCTTCATAACCGAAACTAGCTTCCTGGGAACCTTAATGTTCCTCTGTAGGAAAACAGTCAAAATATAGTGCACAGAGATATTCTATGTGTGTGTGAATTAACTGATCTGTCATATCCAACTCTTTGCAACCCCATGGACTGTAGCCTGCCAGGCTCCTCTGTCCGTGAGATTCCCCAAGCAAGAATACTGGAGTGGGTAGCCATTCCCTTCTCCAGGGGATCTTCCCAGCCCAGGATCAAACCCAGGTGTCCTTCTTTGCAGGCAGATTCTTTACTGTCTGAGTCACCAGGGAAGCCCAGAGATATTTTATAGAGAGAGTTATATGATGTGATGATTAAGGGCATAAATCCTGAAGACATACCGATTTCTAGTTCTGCAGTTCACTAGCTGTGTATCCTTGTGCACATCATTAAATCTTCCCAACTCAGTTCCTCATCTGTAAAACAGAGAATAGTAATAGCTCCCACCTTATAGGGTTGTTGGAAGGAGAAAATGATGAACAGGTTGATACTTTCTGTGCATAGTAAGTGGTTTGTTAAGTGCCAGGTCCTCTTACAGGCAATTTTTAGAATATAAGAGAAGTGGGGTGCTAAAACCAACAAGATAAAGTGCTAGAAAAGCACAGAGGCAGGAAAAGAATTTCCACCGGAGGTGGAGGTAGCTTTGAACTATATGTTGAAGGATAGAGAGATGTTGACTCTCTAAATGTGGTGAAAGCAAAATCAGCCATCAGGGGATCTTTCTCAGCTCCTCTTTTCCTTCATCTTTCACATCTAATTGATCATCAAGTCCTTTATCTGGTCACCCACCACTGCCTTTGACAGTGATTTTATCCAGACCACTGCACTGACAATGGCCTTGTCACTGTCTCCCCTCAGACCCGCACCCACGCCTGTGCTACACTTAGGACACCAATACAGGGCAGTTGTCCCTATAAGGGCTTGTTTTCCCAGGAGCCTGAGCCTGCTCCCTAAGTTTGTGATTGATACCTATTGAGCTGAACTGCTATCCACTACTATTCCCCTCTGCATCCATCAGACTTCAGTCAGAATAAAAGAAGCCATTCTAGGTGTTTCCAAAAGTGGGAATTGAACATAGAAGACTGACTTGCAAGAGAAGAGCCAAGAGGCCAAGAGGATGTTGTTTTTTTAATTATTATTTTTAATTGGAGGGTGATTGCAGCCATGAAATTAAAAGCTGCTTACTCCTTGGAAAGAAAGTTATGACAAACCGAGACAGAATATTAAAAAGCAGAGACATTACTTTGCCAACAAAGGTCCATCTAGTCTTTCCAGTGGTCATGTATGGATGTGAGAGTTGGACTGTGAATAAAGCTGAGAAACGAAGAATTGATGCGTTTGAACTGTGGTGTTAGAGAAGACTCTTGAGAGTCCCTTGGACTGCAAGGAGATCCAACCAGTCTATTCTGAAGATCAGCCCTGGGTGTTCTTTGGAAGGAATGATGCTAAAGCTGAAACTCCAGTACTTTGGCCACCTCATGCAAAGAGCTGACTCATTGAAAAAGACTCTGATGCTGGGAGGGATTGCGGGCAGGAGGAGAAGGGGATGATCGAGGATGAGATGGCTGGATGGCATCATGGAGGCGAGTTTGAGTGAACTCCGGGAGTTGCTGATGGACAGGGAGGCCTGGTGTGCTGCGATTCATGGGGTTGGTTGCAAAAAGTCGGACATGACTGAGCGACTGAACTGAACTGAATTGCCTTATAATGTTGTGCAGGTTTTCACCATACATCAACATGAATCAACCATAGGTATAAACATGTCTCCTCTCTCTTGAGCCTCCCTCCCACGTCCCACCCCACTCCACCCCTCTAGGTTGTCACAGAGCACCAGGATGAGCTCCCTACACTATACAGCAACTTCCCATTACTTATCTATTTTACACATGGTAATGTATATATTTCAATGCTACTCTCTCAAGTTATCCCATCTTCTCCTTCCCCTGCTGTGTCCATAAGTCTGTTCTCTATTTCTCTATGTTCTCTATTCTTGCCCTACAAATAGGTTCATCAGTACCATCTTTCTAGAGTCTATATATATGCATTAATATGACATTTGTTTGTCTCCTTCTGACTTACTTCACTCTATGTAACAGGCTCTAGGTTCATCTACCTCACTAGCACCCTCTCAGATTTATTCCTTTTTATGGCTGAGTGATATTCCATTGTATATATGTACCACAACTTAATCCATTCCTCCAACAGGAGGTTTTAAGTAACTTAAACATTAGCATTTGCAAGAAGCTGCTAGCACTCTTGATAGGGGAAGGAGGTAGGGTGGTCAGAGCCCTAAGGCTGACACCCCATGACCAGAGCTGAAATACAGCAGGAGCTGGAGTGTGTGGAGGGCCTCTCCCACAGAGGAAATGGAGGAAGACAGCCTCTAAAGGAGATGCTGTTGGAAGCTGGAAGCGTGAAAACACCCTGGCTTCTCCCCAGCTCCCTCCTGCCAGGCTCCTGCCAGTGTCTTCCAAGGGTGTCATTTGTTTGGAAGCCAAGTGGCAAAGAAGACTGGGAAACGCAGTTGCTGGGACACAGTGCAGAGCCAGGGAGGCCGGGGAGGGGGACTGGGAGCGAAGAGACAACCAACCTACAGTTACCCTTCTGATTCTTCTCCCACTGCTGCAGATCCGAACTTGCTGTCCCCCAGCTCTCCCAAATGTAACCAGACCAGCTCCTTGACATCTACAGACTAAAGACCAGACTCTGCAGGGATGAAAAATAGCAATAAGAAGGTGTCTCAGAGGCTGGTCAGAGAGGACCTCTGTGAGAACACCACCCCACAGCACCACGGGTGAGATAGGAGGCCCAGCGAGGGTAGGAAGCACCCTGCTCGTCTCTCCTGGGGGTGGGAGTGTTGAACAGGCTTGAGCACTGCTCCTACTGGAGCTCTTGGCCAGTGTTATCGTTACAAAAATAGGAAATGTTCACGTGCATGTTTGAATCACTTTTGATAGTTTTTGAGGTGCTTTCAGAAGCATCATCCAATTTTATCCTCACAACAGCAGGCAGGAGGACATTATTATATCTCATTAAAGCCACAAGTAAGCACAAGAGGCCAAGGAAGGCGAAGTGCTCAGCACAGGCCAGTGACGGAGTGGTCCTTGAACTTGGGGGCCCTTATTCCTGATTAAAGTTGTTTACGTCAGGCCCAGACCTGGGGTCTCAAACCTCTCAAAGTCCTCGCCATCAGGATGTGGCCTCTACCCAAGGTTTTCAATACACAAAATGCTGATCAGAAATCACACATTAGCTAACTAAATGTGAGATTGATTTTTCCCTATTGGACTTCAGACCCCTTAGTTTGGTAAGTAAAGTTATCTGTGAGAAAAATGAATTATTAACTAATAAATTATTTATTTGGTGGGAAGAAAGAAAAGCTCCAGCACATGGTAAATGAAGAGAGCATTAGGAGGTGGTGGAAGACAAGCTATGACATGGTTCTTACACATTCCCCTTTATAAAGTTCTCTTATGCTTTGTTTCTTGGTTAGAATTTTTCTGTCAAGCACGGGCAAGATGAGAAAGGTTATGAAACGGGGATAAAATAGAATAAAGAGAGCTTAAAATTAAACTTACGGAAATTGGTGCAAACTCTCTGAGGGACAATTTGATGACACTTGTATTCCTAAAAATGTGCCCTTCCTTTGAACCAGCAATGTCATGCCTAGGAATTTATCATAAAGAAATAAATCACAGTTACCCACAAAAATATATTTTTTAATTAAAAAATATATTTTTTTAATGTTCATTGCAGCTGGACTTGCAGTTGAAAGTATATTACAGCACCAAAGGTAAAAATATATTACCTAAATTCCAGTAAATAGAGAATTTGTTAAATAATCTATATTACATTCATACAACAGACTATCCATTCATACAACAGGCCATGGAAGGTGATAGTACAGAGAAACATGTAAATAAATCAAATAAAAAAATCAAAGTGAGTTACAAAAATTTATATCAAATTGATAATACATCTATATATACTATAATTACAGCTGAGTAATTTTTTTCTTGCTTATCAATGTATTTCCTAAACTTTCTACACTCATTTGATTTGGTTATCCTTTTCAGTGTTAAAAACACCTATTAATGTTATGGTAAAGGTAGATAATTATTTTAATCAGGTTTATTGAGGTGTATTCTGTATATACAGAAAAAAATTACATTTTAGTATTTAGTCCTATGAGTTTTGACAAATATATACAACATAATCAAGATACAAATTTTCCATCATCCCAAATAAGTTCCCTTGAGTCTCTCTGTAATCAGTTCCTTCTCCACTCTCAATCACTGATCTGTTTTCTCTCATATAAATAGAATCATATCATGTGTAACCTTTCGAATCTGACTTCTTTAACTTAGCATGAAATTTCAAAATTATACTCTTACATGAATTAGCAGTTCATGGTATGGATATAATATAATATGTATACCCATTCATGAGTTGATAGACATTTGGGTTGCTTTTAGTTTTGAGCTATTATGGATAAAGCTGCTATAGATATTCTCATACAGGGTTTGGTATGGACATATATTTTCATTTCATATACATTTCATAAATACTTAGAAGTGGAATTTCTGGGTCACATGGTAAGTGTATGTTTAGCTTTGTAAGAAATAGCCAAACTGTTTTCCAAAGTGACTGCACCATCCCAAGCTTCTCTAGCACTCAATAATGCCAGGTTCTTTTGTTTGTTTGTTCATTTGTTAACGGTTTTTAAGCCCTTCTGATAGTATGCAGTGATCTTCTTTGGTTTTAACTTACATTATTTAAATGAAAAATAGCATTAGGCATCTTCTCATGTACTTATTTGTATCTGATCTCTTCTTTGGTGAAAAGTTTGTTCAGATCTCTCACTTGTGTTTGCAGGGATTATTTCTTTTCTTATTTCGGAGTTAGAAGACTATTTGTTCTAGATGCACATCCTTTATTGATATGCAATTAGTAAATATTTTTCCCAGTTTGTGGCTTGTCTTTTAACAATATTTTTAAACAGAAATTCTTTATTTTGATGAAGCTCAACTTATTAATTTTTATGAGCTGTACTTTTGTGTAGCATCTGTGAAATGCTTCCCTGCTGGCTCAGACAGTAAAGCACCTGACTGCAATATGGGAGACCTAGGTTCAATCCCTGGGTCAGGAAGATCCTCTGGAGAAGGAAATGGCAACCTACTCCAGTACCCTTGCCTGGAAAATCCCATGGACAGAGGAGACTGGTATGTTAAGTCCATGGGGTCTCAGACATGACTGAGC
This sequence comes from Nanger dama, assembly GCA_917880005.1. Lineage (NCBI taxonomy): Eukaryota > Metazoa > Chordata > Mammalia > Artiodactyla > Bovidae > Nanger > Nanger dama. The sequence goes on from CAKJTW010000001.1 coordinate 48,623,264, forward strand.
GACTTCACTTTGTGTAGTATCTATGAAATTTTTAGCCCAAGGTCACAAAGATTTTTCTCCCATGTTTTCTTCTATAGTTTTATAGCTTTAGATTTTACATTTTAGGTCTTTACTCAGATATGTATTTGAAAATATTTCCTCCCAATTTGTGCCCTGTTTTTCCAGCTTATCATATCTTTTGGTGAGAAAACATTTCCAATTTTGATGAAATAAAACCCAATTTTTATGGTTGGCTTGAATGTTCTTCCTCTTACACACACACACCTCAAGCGTTCTCTCCCCTCCACCACCACCTCCCTGCTGTCCTTTTCCCCTCCCCCTTCTTTCCTGGCTCCCTGTCCTTTCTTTCAACTCTCCTCCCTCCCTCCCTCCCACCTTCCTTCTCTCACAGAGAAAGCCCAAAGATATTTGCCAAGGGCAGTGTAATACAACGGTCTATGAAAACCCAGCTCCTCTTGAGGGTTTCTACACATTGTGGTTTTCCAGACACGAGTCAGAAGCATAGGGAGGTCAATGAGCAAACCTGGTAGACAAAAATCACCGAAAGATATATAAATAGCAGCCTGTGGTTCAGGGGATTATCAAACCCACACACTTTATAACCACTGTTCAAAGGTGAGATGGGCACACACTTTTCCTCTTGTGCTTCAAAACTTAAAGGGGGATTGCTCTGTGGAAATAAGTGAATACAAATAAGCTCATTATTACTTGGTTTTAAAGAGTATATTTCAACACTTTTCAATCCAAAAAAATTGACTGTGGAAGTTGAAACCTCGGTCAGTGTAGCCCATTTTCCAGGGTAAGGGTGTATTTGGACAGTTATCTTATTTCATGGATCAAAAAAGGCCAGAGCCACTTCACAAGTATTTCATGACTTGCAAGAATTTGAGGTCTTAAGCTGACCACCATTTTACATAGTGTTTCATATGAGTTAAGGGCCAAAAAAAAACCAAAACCAACTATGAAAAGTATAATGTTTTGAACAAAAATACTTAAAATCAATAATGAACTGGCTGAGAGAAAAATCAAACTGAAAAAAATCCCTTATCCTTATGATATCATTTAAGAAGGAAAAAATTGAGGTCAAACATTAACTTTCATAATACTCATGTTTCAGGAATCTCAGTATCCCTCTCTCTCTCTACCTTTGTTGTTTCTCTCAAACTTGGAGTTGGCAAAAATAAAAAATAAGAGTAGAGCTTTGATAGGAAAATAACTTCCACATTCTCTTTTCTCTCCCCATGTGTAAACAGGAACAACCTCAGGACCCCTGAACAAAGAAATAAAGACACCGATGCACAAGGCAGCAAGCGGTACTATGAGCACCGGTGTTGAGACTTTGAACAAGCATCTACATTTATTGGGGTGCACTCTGTCTTGATACCTAGAAATGATGAGTGGAGGACAGAGGAAGGGAAGAAGCAGTGACACCCAATATGTTCTCCAGACCAATGAACTGTAGCACAGTTTGCTCCCTGTTTCTCTAGGACACTTTCCGAGTCTTAGAAAATGATTCAATACATGACAATTCACATTTCGTTCTGAATGTCTGGAACAAAGAAACCTATGGACAGGACATGAGCCAAATAAATGGGTGTTGGGCAGGCATTCAGGGCTTTACAGTGACTCCTCATTATGGATGGACCTTTTAATAACAGGACTCTTAAGCACTTTTGTAGGAGGATGAAGGCATAGGTGGGGCAAATAGTAAAAATCCTGCCTGCCAATGCAAGGGAAGTAAGAGATGCAGGTTCGATCCCTAGGTCAGGAAGATTCCCTGGAGGAGGGCATGGCAACCCACTCCAATATTCTTGCCTAGAGAATCCTCATGGACAGAGGAGCCTGGTGGGCTATAGTCCATAGGGTCAGGATCAGACACAACTAAAGTGACTTAGCGTGCACAGACGAAGGCATAGACCAGGCCTTCCTTGGGACTCGGTTGTCCCCACAGCTGCCATTTGGCACTTGGCGTTTACTGCCTTGAGTTATGGTAGCTGTCCTCAAGGACATGACTTTTCTACTCTGGCTAAACTTAAGTTCCCCAAGGGCAAGAATACCCACAGTGAAAGTGAAAGTCGCTCAGTCATGTCCGACTCTTTGCGACCCCGTGGACTATACAGTCCATGGAATTCTCCAGTCCAGAATACTGGAATGGGTAGCCTTTCCCTTCTCCAGAAGATCTTCCCCACCCAGGGATTGAACCCAGGTCTCCCTCATTGCAGGCAGATTCTTTATCAGCTGAGCCACCAGGGAAGCCCATCGCCACAGTACAGCACAGTAAATAAATATTTACTGACTAACATTTATTGATATAAATAGAAGGGTATATACAGTTTCTGGAATTCCCAGGTGGTACTAGTGGTAAAGAGTCTGCCTGCCAGTGCAAGAGACACAAGAGACATGGGTTGATCCCTGGAGACACGGGTTTGATCCCTGGATTGAGAAGATTCCCCTGGAGGAGGGCATTGCACCCCACTCTAGTATTCTTTCCTGGAGAATCCCATGGACAGAGGAGCCTGGTGGGCTATATAGTCCATAGGATCGCAAAGAGTTGGACACGACTGAAGTGATTTAGCATGCATACAGTTTCTAAAAGATTTTAAAATAATATTCCCAGAAAACTCCTAGAATAAAAATACAAAATATTTGGACTCCTTCCATGATAGATAGTTTTTATTTTTTCCTTCTTTGTGTACATGCCCATCCCAAACTCCCTAACTATCCCTTCTCCCATCCCTCCCCCGGTAACCCTAAGCTCATTCTCGAAGTCTGAGTCTGTTTCTGTTTTGTAAATAAGTTCATTTATATCATTTCTTTTTAGATTCTGTATATAATGGGTGTCATATGATATTTCCCTTCTCTGTCTGACTTCACTTAGTATGACACATTCTAGGTCCATCCATGTTGCAGCAAATGGCATTATTTCATTCTTTTTTATGGCTGAGTAATGTTGTATATGTGTACCACATCTTTAGATGGATGGTTTTTTTACACAGAGTTTTAAAATTTTAGAGCTTGTGGCAACATTATCACAAGCATAACTTGTTTGCTTTACAACCCTATGCATAATGCATACATGATCAGTCATGGCCAACTCTTTGTGACCCTGTGTAGCCTGCCAGGCTCCTATGTCCATGGAATTTTTCAGGCAAGAATACTGTAGTGGGTTGCCATTTCCTACTCCATGAGATCTCCCCCCCGCCCCCCCGCCGCCCGGATTGAACTTGCTGCATCTCTTGCATCTCCTGCACTGACAAGAGGATTCTTTACCACTCCACCAACTGGGAAGCCCTGTAAGTCTAAGCAAAAGCCAATTTAAATTTTTACATTTATATCCATCCTTAAATCCATCAGATAAAAGGCACTGTTAACCTGATCTGTCCACATACATAAAGCGATTAAAACAGTGCCTGGCATACATGTGTGTGTAAGAAGTTATTACTGAAGATGTGGAAGACTGGATTATTGTTTACAAGTCTTTACTCTCTCCTTTAATGGAATTATATGTCCACATTCTGCCATGTGGCTTTGCTGCGCCTTCCAGAGTAGCTGAGAGGACAACATGAAAGTGTGTGTGAATGTGTGTATGTGTGTCCATATCTGAAACATAATATGTGCTCATTAAGAATTTGTTGGATGAATAAATGCTTAAACCTAAGGGGAAAAGAAACTTCCCTCTATGTCTTATAAACATCAGTACTGTAACCACCTCCTTTTCTTTGAAGGATATGTATTAGTGAGATATTGCTATGTTAATAGTGGATAACAAATTCTTTACATAGCTATATATATATATCTTCTAACTTTGAGCTTTATGATTTGCTTTATCCAATGAAATATTAGCAGATATGATGCAATCAGAGGTTTTAAATGTACTTTTATAGCTTGGCTTGGCCTCTTAATTTGCTGAATCCATCATGACCAGTTTACGCCTCTGGTAGCTGTTGATCTCACAAGAGACTCGGGGAGCAAACTCAAAACCAAACTAAAATAAAGCCACACCATCAACTCACAGACCCATGACTCAAAGATCTTGATGTTGTAAACCATTAAGGTTTTTAGAGTTGTTTGTTATCACAACAATAGCTGGCTAATACATAACCCTCAAAGAAAAGGACATGGTCATAGTATTGAGATTCGGTATATATACATACATATATCTCAGTACTAGGAAATGGCAACCCACTCCAAGATTCTTGCCTGGGAAATCCCATGGACAGAGGAGCCTGACAGACTACAGTCCATAGCGTCACATAGAGTTGGACACAGCTGAAGTGACTGAGCATGAATGCGCACACACATATATGTATATGTAAATATATGTAAAACATGTATAAAGATATAGATGATATCTTTTATTTGCAAATTTAGAGATACAGATTATATCCTTTTATTCTCAAGTTTAAGCATTTATTCACTCAACAAATTCTTAATGAGCTCTTTTTATGTTCCAGACATGGTGATAGAGATTTTAAATGAACAATATTAAGACAAAGGGGCCTGAACAATGCAGAAGATTGTTTTAGCTTATTCTTCCACCCCATAGTGACTGGTGTTCAAATCCTTTTCCCCCATTTCACTCTTCAAATATTTAAATCCCCATACCCCTCATATACACAGCCCTCTCAAATCCCTAAGGGCCACCTGCCACTTTCCCTAGACTGGGGGATTTCCAGCTGAGAGTGGAAACACTGTAGTCTCCTGCATCTTCTCAAGTTGTCTGCAGCTGACTGTGATATGAACTTAGTTTGGGGACCTGCAGGACACTTGGCTGCTGCATGCCCATGTACTGCTTACTGTCCTGACTGCCTGGCAGCACTCAGCAGCCATGTTGCCATCTCTGACTCCAAGTATCCCAGAGCTGGAGCCAGATAGTTACTGAAATATCTCAGCATTTAGCTCTTAACAGCCAAAAATCAATATTTAATTTAATTTTTTTTTAGCTCATCTTCCTCAGACGGCTTGGGTGCCCAGGCAATGCTTGGGAAGGCCTCATCATGGAAACAGGAACAGAGAGAAAGATTTTGAAGGGTTGCTGATGCTAACCCCTACACCATGGTCTTGATGCCTTCTGGTTGCAAAAAGAAAAACTGTGAAACACAGACATCAGAGCAAGGAAGTTTATTAGGAGTAAAGAGAAGCACTACAGAATCATAAAGACTATCAATTTACCAGGAAGACATAACAATCCTAAAAGTGTGTGTGTGCATCTAACAACAGAGCTTCAAAATACGTGGAACAAACATTAATAGAACAGAAAGGAGAATGGATCTTCAATTGCAGCTGAAGATTCCAACACTCTTCTCTCAGTAATCAATAGAATAAGCAGACAGAAAGTCACTAAAGCTGGAGAAAACCTGAATAACACTATCAGCCAAGCTGACCTAATTGACATTTGTAAAAGACTCCAAAATGTCAGAATATATATTCTTTTCAAATACACATGAAGCATTCACTAAGGTAAACAGTGTACTCAGCCATAAAATACATTTCAACACAATTTTCTAATTGAAATCATGTAAAGGATTTCTAAGACCTCACTGGGATTAAATCAGAAATCAGTATCAGAAATACATGTGAAAAATTCCCAAATATTTGGAAATTAAACAACATGCTTCTAAATAGAAACAGATCAGAGAGGATTTCAGAAGGGCATTAGAAAATATTTTGAGTTAAATGAAAACAAAAATAAAGCTTGTAAAAATTTGTAGGATACAACCAAAGCAGAGATTAGAGGGAAATGTACAAAATTAAATGATTATATTAGAAATGAAAGGATGGAAATCAATTATCTAAGTGTTCCTCTTAATAAATTATAAAAAGAAGAAAACAATAAACCCAAAGCAAGCAGAAGAAAGGAAACGATAAAGATAAGATCAGAAGTTAATGAAACTAAAAGCTGATTCTTCATAAAGATTGATGCAATTTATAAGCATCTAGCTGCACTAATCAAGAAAAAAAGAAATGAGAGCAAATCACCAATATCAGAAATGAGAAAAGTTATATCACTTCTCTTATAGATCTTTCTGTAGGCAGACATTAAAAAGAGAATAATAGAATATTATGAAATATTTATGTCAATAAATTCATACTTTGAATAAAACAGACCAGTTCCTTTAAAAGCACAAATTACTGATATTCATCAAATATAATCTCAGTAGCCCTACCCTTATTAATGAAACTGAATTTTTAGTTTAAGAACCTTCCCACAAGGAAACTCCAAGTCCATATGGCTCCACTGGAATTCTACCAAACATTTAAGGAAGAAAAACGCCAATTCTACACAGACTTGCAGAAAATTGAAGAGGAAGTTTTTCCAAACTTACTCTATAAAGCCAGCTTTATTCTGATACAAAAACCAGACAAAGATATTTTAAGAAAAGAAAACTGCAGACAAGGATAGATACAAAAATTCTAGACAAACTTTTAGCAAATCAATTCCAATAATATAAAAACAACATAATTTAGTAGAGTTTAGCCCAGGAAGGCAAGATTGGCCTAAAATTTGAAATTCACCACATTAACAAAAGGAAAATCATATGAGCATCTGAAAAGACTCAGGAAAAGCATTTTAACTCCAACACCCATTCCTGACAGAAATTCTCAGAAACTAGAAACCTAAATTTGATAAACAGCAGCTATGAAAAATCTATGGCTAACATCTCACATAATAATGATATAGTAAATGTTTTCTCCCTAAGATTAGGAAAAAGACAAAGATGGCCAATCTCACTACTTCTATTCAATATTCTCTTTAAAGTACTAGCCAGTAAAATTAGACAAGAAAAAGAAATGATAGATTTATACCCAGAATATAGATATATTTCTCAAAAATCCATAATAAGAAAACAAAAGCCCAATTTTAAAAAGTGGACAGATGATTTGAACCAACACTGCTAAAAGGACATACAAATGGCAAATAAGCACATTGAACATCTTTTATATTCAATATCACTAGCAGTAAAGGAAATAAAAATTAAAACTATAATGAGATATCATGCCACACATCTTAGAATGGAAAATGTAACCATCAATATCAAGTGCTAGGCTTTCCCTGGTGGCTCAGATGGTAAAAATCTATCTGCAATGCAACCGAGTTCAATCCCTGGGTTGGGAAGATGCCCTGGAGAAGGGTATGGCAGCCCACTGCAGTATTCTTGCCTAGAGAATCCCCACGGACAGAGAGCCTGGTGGGCTACAGTCCATGGGGTTACAAAGAGTTGGACATGACTGACTAACACTTTCACTTTCAGTGAGGATTCAGAGCAAGTTGAACTCTCCTGTGTTGCTAGCAGGAGTGGAAAAATACAGCACTTTAAAGGAGCTTTGCAGTTCCTAATAAATTTACTTACCATATATTTGCCATATGACCCAGGAGTTTCACCCTTAGGTATTTATCCCAGAGAAAAGAAAGAATAAGTATGTGAATACTTACAGTGGCTTGATTTTTAACAGTGAAAAACTTACTACAGCTCAAACATTCATTACCTAGTGTATGGTTAAGCAAACTGCAGTATACCCATGGAATGGAGAACTGTTCACCAATAAAAAGAGACCAACCTCTGATACATGAAACAGCGTGGATAAATGTCACACCCATTATGTGAAATGACTAAAGTCAGATTTAAAAGACCACAAATGTATCTTCCATTTATGTGCTATGCTTAGTCACCCAGTTGTGTCTGACTCTTTGTGACCCCATGGACTGTAGCTCGCCAGGCTCCTCTGTCCATGGGATTCTCTAGGCAAGAATACTGAAATGGGTTGCCATTGCCCTCTTCCAGGGGATCTTCCCAACTCAGGAATCAAACCCCGGTCTCCTGCATTGCAGAGGCAAATTCTTGATGCCGTAAACTGCTGTGTCCTCAAAAATTCATATTAAATCTGAACCCCTGTGTGATGGTATTTGAAAGTGGGGCCTTGGGGAGATGATTAGGTCATGAGGGTGGAGCCCTCATGAATGAGATTAGTGCCCTTAAAAAAGGGACCTCAGAGAGCTCCCTTGCCCCTTCTGCCAGATGAAGACACAGCAAAATGCTGGCCATCTATGAACCTGAAAGTGGACTCTCACCAGATGCTGAATCTATTGGTGCCTTGATCTTGGGCTTCTCAGTCTCTTGAATTCTGAGAAACAATCTTCTGTTCTTTTGAAGCTACCTGGTTTACTTATTTGTTATAACAGTCCTGAATGAACTAGGACATGTGGTGACCTCCGAAAAAGGTAAAATGTTATAGAGACCAAAAAAAACAGACCCCTGGTTGCCTGGGCTGGGTGAGGAGAGGGCTTGATTACAAAGGCACATGAAGGAATTTTTGTGGAGGGATGGAAAGTTTCTGTCTCATTTATGGTGGTTACTTGGTCACCGTCAAGTTTAAAAAAATAAATAAACAGGTGGGCAGGGCTAGAGTTCAAACCTGCCTTCCCATACCCAAAGAACCTGAACAGGTTCCCTGTGAGCGGCCCATGGGAAATCGATCAGTGAGACTTACTGGATCTGTACTCCCTTCCTGTCCTTCAGTGTGGCCTGGTGAAGGAGCACAGCGTACAGCTCTGCTGTCAGCTCTGCCACTAAGCAGCTGTGTAGCTGTGGGCAAGTCACTTTCTTTTTCAGCCCTGTTTCCTCAGCTGTGACTTGCCCTGTGAGAACTATACGCATCAAGCTTAGTCCGGCCCTCAGTTTCTCTGACATTCCTCAAAGTTCTTTCCTTGTGCTGGAGAGGATGGACGCATGGCCTCAGCAATTTAATCTGTCTAGCTTTGGAGTTTTAAGTGCTTTTTCAGACTTCAGTTCATTGGCCTTCACAAAATCTTGTGAGGAAGCTAATTATCCACATTTCACTGTTTGAGAAATGGCAGCCCAGGAAGATTCATCAATCTGCCCCATCACAAAGTTGTCCCAAAAGGCAGAACCAGCACTCTCATCTTTCCAGAGGCCCTGTCCCAACTCTGGGTGACATCAGCCACTGGGCTCCAGATCTGTTAAGGTGTCTCTCTGTCCTCCATTAGGTTTAGGGGTTTTATGAAAATGTTTTAAGTAGTCCAGCAGTTTTCTAGTTGGATAAGCAAACAATGGGCCAAACAGAAAATGGGATTTATATGCTGTCATAAAGTCTGGCCTTCAGAGGTCAATGTCGACCTGGAATTCAACGAAACACACTGCTGCTGGCCCCAGTGCCTCACTAACAGGAAATCCTTTTACAATATCGTGTCCTTATTGCGTGCCAGGCACTGTTCTAAATGTTCCATGTGTGTTCTCCTACTTAATCTTCCCAACCACCAGTGGGGTTACCATATTTAACCCCAAACTATACATGGGGATCAGAGTTCTGAGAGATTTAAATCCATGTTCCATAGCTCATGCTTCTCCTCCTATCCATCAACCAAACGTGCATCTTTTAAGATCACAGAAAGATCTACTCCACTGAAAAAGGAAACAAAGGAAGGGAAGGAGTGGGAAAGGGAATAAGGGAGGAAGAGAACAGGAAGGCCCACAGGCAGATACAGATGAAAACAAAGCAAGATAAAAGTGAGCATCAGCTTCTCTATCAAGGCAGATGGTGGTTGCTTCAAAGACTTACGAAAGAGGCCCAGGAAATAGACCAAAGGAGAGAGGCAAAGTACTGTGTGGGAACCATCTCTCCATGCTATGTCAGTGCGCGTGCGCACGCGCGTGTGTATACACACACACACACACACACACACACACACACACACACACACTGTCCAAGACCACTGATCATCCCAACATTACTGGCTTCATTCTTCACATCTGACAGCCCTGGCTTGTTTCACTTGCATGTTTATTTAGTTTAAGGTCTGCTTGAAAGGGCTCTCCAAGAGAGGCGGAAGGGGAGGAGGAGCGGGGGAAACAACTCTTTAAAAGAGAACTTAGTGATTAAAAAGGAGCCAAGATCAACAGCTCTGAGGGCTGCAGCAGCCCAGAAGCCAGCAGAGCCCTGGAGGGGGTCTCCCTTTATGATACCACCACCGCCGCCGCTGCCGCCCAGCCCTCCTCGCCCTGCTTCCCATCCTCTCTCTGCGGCAGGTGGTGGTCACCCTTCATGCCACAGGCTTTTCCTGTCACAGCTGACTTTGCTCTGGGTGAGAAAGTCTTTTGAGATAGCATCTGCAGCGACCTCAAAGCACAAGTCATCTTGTTGACCTCAAAGACAACAAAGCATCTGCTGGCCGAGCACATGGCATCTGTACTTCCCCTCCATCTCCCAGAGCTTCGTCAGCCTCAGGCACCTAGAGAGGCAATGGGGGTGTAGAAGAAAGACTGGATGATGATCAGGAAGCCCAGGTTACAGCTCCAGCTCCATCACTCTCTAACCAAGCGATCTCACGCCACCCAGTCTTGGGGACTCAGATTATTTATCATGGGAGAGTGACATCTGTCCCGCCCACCTCACAGGGGTGCTGAGAGGGAGAAATGAGACAGGGCGTCTGAAAGTGCTTTCCACAAACATGAGGGAATGACAGGTACTCAAGGGAGGTTTGCTGCTTGACTGATGGCCTGAGTGACAGATGATGCTTCGGGCGACAAGGCTTCCCTGTATTTCTGGAAACACTTTTCACCAGAAGCTACAGGATGATGGATGCAGTCTTCAGGGGCAAAGACATGATTACAAATGTCAAACTGGTTGAACACTGTGTTCTGGCCAAGGAGTTTCCCACTTGCTCCCTCCTCTCATGGAATTTCTGTCCCATTTAACACAATGTGTCTGTGATGGAGTCTCTAATTAAAGACTTGCAAGAAAGATAAAAAGTCATTATGTCTTACTTTAGGAAGCACTCCTATTACTTAGGGCTTCCTGGGAGAGGCCCCCGGGGGATGTCTGTCTTCTGAGACTTGGCAAATCCACCAGCTTTTCTGGGTTTTTCTACACTTGGTCACCGAGACACAGATGTTTTAAAGCTCTAAGTGCCCCTTTCAGAAACTGTTGAGCCCAGTAAGCTTAATCCCAGGCTTCAGAAGAAGCTGAGAGAGAAGAATCAAGACCCATCCATCTTCGAGTACTTATAGAAAGAGCAAGCAAGTCACTCCTGGAGAAGGAGAATCAAGACATTGCATTAGGACTTCCATGGTGGTACAGTGGATAAGAAATCCACCTGCCCATGCAGGGGACATGGGTTCAGTCCCTGACCCTGGAAGATTCCACATGCCATGGGGCACCTAAGCCCATGTGCCACAACTACTGAGCCCATGCACCTAAAGCCTGTGCTCTGTAATGAGAGAAGCCACCACAATAAGAAGCCTGGGCACTGCAAGGAAGGGTAAGCCTTGCGTGCTGCAACTAGAGAAAGTCCCTGTGTAGCAACAAAGACCCAGCCTAATCAAAAATTAATTAATTAAATTTAAATATATATATATATATATATTTAAAAACTACATTAAATAGGGATGTGGGAAAAAGAGAAATGAGTGGGAGAAAGAGGAGGAGCCCTCATTGCTATGTTGACTTGTGTCTTAAAAGATTAATGCGACTGCTGTATGGAGAATAAAGTGGGAGAGGAGCTGGGACAGGGAGGTGGACGGGGGTAGGGGAGACAGCAAGGAAGCTGTTGCGAGAGTTCAGTGGAGATAGGATAAAGGTGAGGGCTAAAGTCAGGAGGTAAGCGGTGAGAAGTTGTTGGGTTTGACGTACAGCTCAGAGATCTCGTGGAGGCTTGGAGCATCCTCTGCCAGTCTCCATGTGTCAGGCCATTTGCTAAAGGTTTTCCCCTTAAGATTAAGATTAAAGCAGGTGTAACCACTTTTACCACTTATTTAACATTGTATTGGAGATCTTAGCCAGTGTAATCAGGCAAAGAGAATGAGGGGAAGGAAGGAAGGAGGGAAAGAGAAAGAAAAGGCATTAAGAATGGAAAGGAAAAAGTAAAATTGTCTCTTTTGAGTGGACACCAAGACCCTGTATGGAAAACATCCTAAGGAATCTATTTTTAATTTCTAAAATGGATAAATGAGTTTTATAAGGTCACAGGATAGAAGGGCAATATAAAAATTACATTTCTACATACTAGCAAAAAATGGCAATGGATATAAAACAACCAAATTAGAATAGCACCAAAATAAAATATAGGGAGATCATTTTAACAAACTATACGGTCCCATCACTTCATGGGAAATAGATGGGGAAACAGGGGAAACAGTGTCAGACTTTATTTTGGGGGCTCCAAAATCACTGCAGATGGTGATTGCAGCCATGAAATTAAAAGACGCTTACTCCTTGGAAGAAAAGTTATGACCAACCTAGATAGTATATTCAAAACCAGAGACATTACTTTGCTGACTAAGGTCCATTTAGTCAAGGCTATGGTTTTTCCAGTGGTCATGTATGGATGTGAGAGTTGGACTGTGAAGAAGGCTGAGTGCCGAAGAATTGATGCTTTTGAACTGTGGTGTTGGAGAAGACTCTTGAGAGTCCCTTGGACTGCAAGGAGATCCAACCAGTCCATTCTGAAGGAGATCAGCCCTAGGATTTCTTTGGAAGGAATGATGCTAAAGCTGAAACTCCAGTACTTTGGCCACCTCATGCGAAGAGTTGACTCATTGGAAAAGACTCTGATGCTGGGAGGGATTGGGGGCAGGAGGAGAAGGGGACGACAGAGGATGAGATGGCTGGATGGCATCACCGACTCGATGGGTGTGAGTCTGAGTGAATTCTGGGAGTTGGTAATGGACAGGGAGGCCTGGCGTGCTGCGATTCATGGGGTTGCAAAGAGTCGGACATGACTGAGCGACTGAACTGAACTGATGAACAAGACTGGTATTAATACAATGAGAATTACAAATGTTCACTGAGAAAAAGCAGAGAAATGAAACAAATGTATTCATATACCACATTCTGGGGCTTCCCAGGTGGCGCTAGTGGTACAGAATTCTCCTGCCAATGCAGGAGACTCAGGAGATGCAGGTTCGATCCTTTGGTTAGGAAGATTCCCCTGGAGGAGGGCCTGGCAACCCACACCAATATTCTTGCCTGGAAAATCCCACGGACAGAGGAGCCTGGTGGGCTACAGTCCATAGGGTCGCAAAGAGTTGGACACGACTAAAGCAACTTAGCATACACGTACCACATTCATGAATTGAAGGATTCAAAAGTGTTGTCAGTTTTCTCCAAATTGGTCTATGGATTCAACAAAGGCCAATCTGTATTCCAGCTGCCACTTTTGGTAGGAGATTACAAGCTAATGAAATTAAAAGACGCTTACCCCTTGGAAGAAAAATTATGACCAACCTAGACAGCATATTAAAAAGCAGAGACATTACTTTGCAACAAAGGTCTGTCCAGTCAAAGCTATAGTTTTTCCAGTAGTCATGTATGGATGTCAGAGTTGGACTCTAAAGAAAGCTGAGCACCAAAGAATTGATGCTTTTGAACTGTGGTGTTGGAAAAGAGTCTTGAGAGACCCTTGGACAGCAAGGAGATCCAAACAGTCCATCCTAAAGGAAATCAGTCCTGAATATTCATTGGAAGGGCTGATGCTTAATCTGAAACGCCAATACTTTGGCCACCTACTGGGAAAGATCGAAGGTGAGAGGAGAAGGGGATGACAGAGGATGAGATGGTTGGATGACATCACCAACTCAATGGATGTGAGTTTGAGTAAACTCCGGGAGTTGGTGATGGACAGGGAGGCTTGGTGTGCTGCAGTTCATGGGGTCACAAAGAGTCGACATGACTGAGCGACTGAACTGAACTGAACAAGCTAATTCTAAAATGTAAGGAAATACAATATATTTAGAATATCCAAAGCAATTGTTTAAAAAAGAACAAAGTTGGAGGCTTAAAGTATGAGATTTTAAGACTTACTGAAAGGCTTACAGCAATCAAGAGAGCCTGGTATTGGCATAAGAATAGGCATGTAGATCAGTGCAACAAAACAGGGGGTACATAAATCAGCCTACACATATACAATTGATTGATTTTCAACAATTGATTTTCTATGGTGGAGAGAAAAGATTTTTTAACACATAATGCTGAACAGCTGAATCATCACATGAAAGAAAAATGAACATTGACCCATAATTATACCATATCCCCAAATTAACTAGAAAAATTATTAGACACTAAAAGTATAAAACTTCTAGAAGAAAACCTGGGAATCCCAAGGTAGGCAAAGATTTAGAAGGAGTCAGAAGAAAAAATTGAACTTTATCAAAATTGAAAACTTTTGCTCTTCAAAATATGCCATTAATTAAAAGGCAAGCCAGAGACAGGGAGCAAAGATTTGCAATATGTATTACTGACAAAGGACTCCAAAGTATATACAGAAATCTCAAACTCAGTAGAGTATTAACAAAATAACCCAATGAAAAGTGGTTAAAAGATCTGACAATTTACCAAAGAAAATATTCAAAAAAATACCATGGCTTTTTCAACTCTGCCTTTGTCTTCCTGGACTACACATGTACACACACACACATGTACTTTTTTACTGCTAAATTTTCATTTGTCTTTCCTAAGTCATACTCAAGGTGCTTATCTTCCTTGGTAAATATGTAAATATTGCTGTCTATGAGCTTTTATCATTAGATAAAGAACTTGCATACATTATTATCATTGTCCATTTCAGGATCTATTTCTTCCACTTAAATGTGAACCTCTTAAAGGAGAAGATTGTGGTTTCTGTATCTTGTTATCTCTATCAGCTAGCACAGGTCACAGCATAAATAGGTGGTTAATAAATTTTTGTCAGTGGAGGGAAAAAAACTCCTTCCTTATTTCCTGGAATGCATATTACACCTCCGTCTTATCGTTTTTGTTAAATTGGGCCCTTTGGGGGAGTAAGGAATCCTAGATTCATGAGATCATCACATTTTAGAGCTCAGAGGATCTTGAAGTTAATAAATTGTGTCCTGCAAACCTGAGGGGGTTCCTCAGAAACCACCTGCAAGAGTTGAAGGACACTCCTCTGTAATCTCATTCTAAGGGATACATATTATTCTATTGTTGGGGTTTATTAAAAATTACTTTGAAAAATCTCTCCTGTTATAAATTCAGATGTTTGTCAAGATTTTATGTTTATGTTTGATACTAGAATGACCCTCTTGCCTGTCTAATAATTTCTATAATTACTTAAATCTAACAGTCTATTATTAGATCCATCCCAACTCCATCCCCTTCCTACCATTGACTGTGGTATTATTGTTATTTGAAGCCAAGTAATTAGTGCATAAGCCAAATGTTACTTCCTCCTTGGGATTCAGTAATCAATGATCTTTCGTTAGTTTTTACTCTGCAATGTCGCATAAAATACACGCCATCCTTTGTGCTCCCTCAGTTCTTTATCCAACTTCCTCCTAAACACCTCTGCACATCTGTCTCTATCCCACACACTATGGATTTGAGTATAACACCAGAGCTAACATATGCAGGAGAGGCGAGAAAGTCCTCTCTGTGGGTTTAAAAAATAAAATACAAAATAAAATAAAACCCCACCTCGAGGGAAAAATACAACATGTGCACTCCTCCCAAATTCTGGAAACATGTGGAGAGGTTTAGATAGAAAAAGTAGAGGTTATTATTCTAGTAAAATTTGATTATGAAAAATGTTCTGAAAGAGGACACTGAAAATCTGTTGGGATGTGTTACCGAAGGGATTTTCATCACTGCAAATGAGACATAGAAGAGTAGAAGGTTGACATTTTAAAAACTTATACATATTTTTATGTGTTCTTAGAAGAAAAACCATACTTTCCTAGAAGAGCAAAAAAAAATTACTTTCATACCATAAAGTATTATAATGCACATCTACTATAGAAATTGTGGTAGTTTGGACAAGAAAAATAAAAATGAAATTATTTTTATATATCTTAATTTATATTCACATATCTTTTTTAGAATTAATAATTTTCGATCATTTCACATCATCTTTCCAGGCTTCTTTCTCTGTGTGTGTGTGTGTGTGTGTGTCTGTGTGTGTAACCAAAACGGGATCAAAGTGACATAGAATCTGTTTTCCCCTCTGTAAACCACACCTTGAACATCCCAGTGTAATTCATATTCTCCTACAGCATCTATTCATATCCAGCAAAATTTCTTTCACCAATCCCCTACGCATTGAATATATAGGGTGTTTCTCATTTGGAACCATTATAACAAACTCTACAGTGAACACCCTTATACCTACAGCTTCAACAATTGCCCTAATTATTTAAGATGCTTCTGCTGCTGCTAAGTCGCTTCAGTCGTGTCTGACTCTGTGCGACCCCATAGACGGCAGCCCACCAGGCTCCCCTGTCCCTGGGATTCTCCAGGCAAGAACACTGGAGTGGGTTGCCATTACCGTCTCGAATTATTTAAGATAAATTACTTGAAATAGCATTCTGGGTCAAAGGATATGTAAAAACTTGAAAAAATTTTCTTATTCTTATTCCACAAAAGATAATCTTTTAAGTTTTATGAGAAGCCTCCATCAGCACATACGACTGTTCTGGACTTGGCTCCATGTGAGTTCCTGGTTAATTAAATGATTTTCGTTGTTAAACTCACAATTGCCAAACTACAAGTATGTTTGTGCTGCATATGATTCACCTAACACAGGTTTTTCCTTCTACCAAAAAATCCCTGGGAGGTTGGCATTTCCTGCGGCCTATTTCACCCTAACGTAGTCATGGTTGCTAAGTCCTGCCTTCCTGGCTCCTACCTCCTAGAGGATGTACTATGCACTTAGAATCTTGCTGCTCCCGGATCCCTAATCTCTCAGCACCAAATTCTGTCTTTTAAATCCAGAGCATTTTCCACTGGGAAGTCTTCCATTAGTTTGTTTCTGCCCATGTTTGTAACAGCTTGTAATTTGGCCACCTGGCCAATTTCATCAAGGTGTTTATATCTGATGGATCTTAATAAAGATTAAATGTGCAACACCTAAGCTGACCTCCCTGGTCCCACCCAAGGCTCCACCCTGTGTTAGTTTCATCCTTGGATTTCAGGACACTTCCATGCTTTCTAATTTTCACATGACCACACTTTGCCTGAAGAAGCTGGGCTCTACGGTCACACCACACTTTGACCACACATTTCCCCAGACTCTTAAATGACCCTGTGGGCTGGAAACTCTCCATATACCTTTCCATCTCCAAACTCTGCCTTCTCCAGCTTGCTCTATATACTCAGGAGGGTCACCAGGACAGGCTGCCTCAAAAGACTCCACAGCCCTCTGGCATCCAGTTGCATTTAGCCAACTGGGAGCCCTGTAGGGGAGGGAGGGCAGGGTAGCCTCTCACTCACCTCCCTCCCTTAGAACGGATGCCCAGTCCTTCCACCAACAGTCACTGCCTTGTCAGGGAGCCCTCATCACACAGCTCTCTCCGGGTCCCCAACCCACAACCTCTCCTTGCCCTTTTCCTCCTAGGGAGTGGTCATAGCCCTTTCATACCACCCCTGGGATCTCTATGCAACCCCTGTGGTTGCCCTACACCCTGCTCATCCCTTGAAAATAATGTCTTTATTAAATTCTCCTTGATTTAACCAATAGGAAAGTGTCATCTGTTCTCTACCAAGACCATGACTGATATACCGTGTAACATAGCCAGCCCCTACAGGGCTGGGCTGGTTGAGGTCCCTCACCTCTGCTTGCAAACAGGTTGCAGTGATGCCAAGTGCCTTCTGGAACCAAACCTCATATCCATAAACATGTAGCTCTTTTGGAGTTCTTACCTTTTATTTTGCTGATAAGGCCATACCTGCGCTTCAGGTAGGCTGGGGAGGGAGGGAGGGAGGGGCTGAGAGGGGCCAACTAGAGGCTCCCCTGAACCAAGGAGGGGTCTCAGGCTGAACTGAGCACCAGCCAGCCATCCTCAGAGCAGCCCCTGTGCCCCAAACATCTGGAGTTCTTACCTTTTTTTAATACAAAAGAAGACTTTGAAATTCTCTTGACAAGAACTGTTTCAGATGTTCCAGCATTTTCCATTTATACATTTAACAACAAATATTCACCAAGCACCTCCTATGTGCCAGACACTGAGCTAGACTCATCTGGGACAGACGCACACGTCAGAGTGTGAGAATAAGTTGGAACGTGAGACCAGCAACCGTGGATGCTCTGCAGAGAAACTGCTTCTCACAAAAGAGTCACCTTTTGTTCTGTGTTCCAACTGGTTGAAGGCCAGTACCCCTTCTTTCTGGAGGTCTCTAGTCAACATTTCATGATATCCTAAAAGAGCTTCAGTCTCAGAAATATAAGAAAACAGGAAGGGAGAGCCTCAGTTTCTTTGTATTCAAAGGTTCGCCCTGAGCACCTACAATCTTGTCTGTCCTGTGCCCAGAGGTTGTCACTATCATGCCGCTCACCCTGCCTCTACTCTCTCCAAGCCTGTCACCCTCTCATACCTGACCTGCCCCAGCCCCAGCTGCAAGGTGTGTGTGTCCCAACATGCCACAGCCGTTACCCCAGTGCTCCCTTTCTTCTTCCCGATCTGGTCTCACTCTCAGCTCATTAATTCTGGAGACTGAACCTCGGACTCGGCTGCCTCTACCATCACCCCTTGGACAGTGAAATCGATATTTCTCTTCAACCTTCCAGGTCTTTGATTCTTGCCTTCTTTTGGCAAGTCTGACCTAGCTCATCTCTGGCTTTTCTTATTCCATACTGCCTTAAGGAGCACCCGCTTTCATAGTTCTGGTCTCTTAGAGCTCAACTCCTACCCTACCAGTTCCCAAACTCCAACAGTTCTTTTTCAGCCTCCTCTAATGTCTCTTCTTCAGCTGCCCTGAAAAACCAATTCTCTTCCTTTTCTTTATTCTCTACTCTCTTTTTTGTGCCTTTTCTCCTTTCCTTCTGTACATTTTCGCCTCTCACTCTTCCTTAAAAGATTTACAGGAATTCCTTGCTTTGAAAAATATTTTCCTGGGGATATGTATGTAATTAAAGTTTCTAACATTTAAAATTTGGACAACATGTTCAAAACCATTACTGTGATGCAGACAGTAATTAGTAATAAGAGCTTCCAGTTGCTACGTTTTCTGCATGCGAGGCACTGTACTGTGAACTTCATACACATCAGCTAATTTAATCCTTACAGAAGCCCTGGGAAGAAGTAAATATTATCATTCTGCCCAGTTTACAGTCAAGAAAACTGAAGCTAAGAGAGGTGCAGGGACTTGCCAAAGGTCACACAGCAAGTGGCAGAGCTCAGGCTTCAACACTGGCCTGCTGGATTCCAAACCCCAGCCTTCTTGCCCTCATCACCTCAGTGGCTAAAGAAATCCCATTGTAATTTCTCATGAAAGGAGCAAGGTTCTGCAACAGAAAGAGCCCCTCCCCAACGACCCAAACTGTAAGTTTAAACCTTTATATAAGGAACCTCCCTCGGCAAGACACACCCATCCTTCTTATGGGGTGGGGAAATCTCCCAGGTGACACCTCCTATTTACTGTCCTTCCACAGCTGGTCCTGTACCACCGGGCGTGGCCGTGGGTGGGGACCCATCCAAACCACCTCTTTACATCCTCTCACTGACAGGTCCTCCCTAGGATGACTCCGTCAGCCGGTCTGCCTGCCTGACAGAGCCATGACAAAGGACAGCAGCAAACAGTCGACTTTGACTAGGGTTAGAGAAGGCAATGGCACCCCCACTCCAGTACTCTTGCATGGAAAATCCCATGGGCAGAGGAGCCTGGTAGGCTGCCATCCATGGGGTCGCTAAGAGTCAGACACGACTCAGCAACTTGACTTTCACTTTTCACTTTCATGCATTGGAGGAGGAAATGGCACCCCCTCTGTTCTTGCCTGGAGAATCCCAGGGACGGGGGAGCCTGGTGGGCTGCCATCTATGGGGTCACACAGAGTCGGACATGACTGAAGAGACTTAGCAGCAGCAGCAGCAGAGCTTCCAGTGACATGCAACCTCTGTCTGGTCTGTGTTTCTAAAAGAAAGGCTTTCATGGCTCAGATGGTGAAGAATCTGCCTGCAGTGCAGGAGACCCAGGTTCAACCCCTGGGTTGGGAAGATCCCCTGGAGAAGGGAATGGCTACCCACTCTAGTATTCTTGCCTGGAGAATTCCATGGACAGAGGAACCTGGTGGGCTACAGTCCATGAGTCACAAAGAGTCGGACACAACTAAACAACTAACACTTTCATTTTCTTTATAAAAACAGATGCAAATGGAGAAAGACCAGGCACCTAGTTAAACTAAGCCATGATAGTTCACTTATTCATTCAACAAACACATGCCAAGTGTCAATGTGCCTGGGAAAGAGCAAGGTATTAGGCTCTCTCATCCCAGGGGTTTATACATCCATCAGCAGAAAGAATAAAAATATTCTGTGTACCTGTGGTCAACTGTATTATAATTTAGCAAACATTTACTTTGCTTCCCCTCTCACTCCCTCAATTTCTGCCCCATTGACTGGGGACTTGGCCATGTAAAATACTTTAGTGAATAGAATGCGGGCCACAGTGATTGCCAGTTCCAAGTGAAGCCTTGAAGAGGCATTGCAAATGTCTGCTGGGTGTCTTGAACACCCGCCTTCCTAAATGGGAACACTGCTGGCCAATGGGGGCTGTTCGTTCAGCCCAGGTCCCCAAATAAGAAGACACATGGGGACAGCCCTAAACCACAGCGCAACTCACAGCACTGACACAATACATAGCAAATAATTTATACTTGTTACTGAAGGCCATTAAGAGCTTGAGGTTGTTTGTTACACAGCATTATTGCAGTAAAAACTGGCAAATCCATTCCTATACAAAGCTATATTTCAAACCTACCTCTGGTATTTTTCTTGCTTTTTAAATTGAAATCTCCAGCACCCTACAAAGCAGAGACATTACTTTGCCGACTAAGGTCCGTCTAGTCAAGGCTATGGTTTTTCCTGTGGTCATGTATGGATGTGAGAGTTGGACTGTGAAGAAGGCTGAGCACCGAAGAATTGATGCTTTTGAACTGTGGTGTTGGAGAAGACTCTTGAGAGTCCCTTGGACTGCAAGGAGATCCAACCAGTCCATTCTGAAGGAGATCCGCCCTGGGTGTTCTTTGGAAGGAATGATGCTAAAGCTGAAACTCCAGTACTTTGGCCACCTCATGCGAAGAGTTGACTCATTGGAAAAGACTCTGATGATGAGAGGGATTGGGGGCAGGAGGAGAAGGGGACAACAGAGGATGAGATGGCTGGATGGCATCACGGACTCGATGGACACGAGTCTGAGTGAACTCTGGGAGTTGGTGATAGACAGGGAGTCCTGGCATGCTGCAGTTCATGGGGTCACAAAGAGTCAGACACAACTGAGTGACTGAACTGATAGGTGATGAGTTTCACTGATCCATCCAGGGTATTTGCAGAATGACTAGTAAGGTGAGGAAAGCAGTCTGAACAAAAGTTACTGATTTACACATCATAGAACATACCTGCAGAAACCCCAGATACCCAACAGCAGCCCTTCTACAGAGAGTACTGCTAATCACTGCTACCCACAGATACCTTATTTTCTGTTGTTCATTATCAATTTCTAAAGTTAACATTAGCCACATCAAGAGCAAGTACTTCTTTAAATACTCTGAAAGCTACAAATGAATTGAATGCTTATAATCCAAGACTAAGGCAAGTCAGGAAGACATGAAACTGGGTACTGTGGCTTAGAGGCCTCTCCAGTCACCATGTGGGACACTATAGGTGTTTAATCTTCTTTTAATTTCCTTTAGTTCAACAAATATTTATTAAGCATGTCCTGTGTGCAAAGGGGAGAAGGCATGGTTCCTACTCTTAACTCATTAGCTTACCATCTCAAGGAAAGGATGAGTATTTACATAACCATAATTAAAGACAACACACCTAAAATATTTTGAAGGAGTGCCAAAATTTTGCCAGGGTTGGCTTCAAAAAAGAAAAGCACCGCATCCAATCTGAGGAGGTCAAGAAAAAAGAGCATTTCAAATATAAGGAACTAAGGTGCAGGGGTTGAATGGGATAGAATATGAACGACTGAGAGAGTCAATAGCAAGATCAGCACACAGCCTTCAAGACCAGGCTGTTGATTTTATAGCCAAACCCAAGGATAACTGAACACGCAACGAAATTCATCATGTCCATTTTGACTACGCCCTTCTCTGGCCCCCCAAGATTGAATTTTTCTGAGAGCTTCAAGTTATGAACAGCTGGAACCTCCACAAAAACAACCAGTGGTGAAAGGTGCCAGTGAGAGATAAAGATGACAGCAAGACGGTTTCCATGAGATCAGGCACGCTGAGCAGGTGTTTTCACAATCTAAACACAGTCCATTCTGGCTGAGGGAAGAGGGATCAAGCAGTGGGGTGGGCTGTCTTGAACCTCACTTACCCTTGACAATGGGGTCTGGCCTCTCCAGGAAGCAGCATCCCTGTAGGCTTCTTGTGGCAGGGCAGGGCAGGCACCCCCCACCACCACCTTCCCCCACCCTCCTGCACCCTCCCCACCCTCCCCCACCCCACCCCCACACCCTCCCCCACTCCCACGCCTCTTCCCCAGGCTGCACCTGGCCTCCGGCCTCACCTGCCCCACCTAGTTACACCCAGGACTCTACCTGGCCAGAAAACACATGACTATCAGGCAATTACGAAACAAGATGAAGAAACTCCAGCTGTACTAGGTTTCTGGCGGCACTCAGCTAAGCTGCTCTAGTGTCATCAATATGCCTCTAGCTTTCTGCGCCCACCCGGTGGTTCTTCCCCACTGGGCCACACTCTGCAGGGACTTTCACCTTTGGGCCCAGTGCCAAGTCCATACATGGCACCTTTAAATAATAGCAGCACCCGCCTTTCTATGTATTAAAATGCTTTTTCTCCACCCGCTCTGACATATTATTTCACTGAATCCTTCCGACCACCCAACCCTGCTGCTGCTGCTGCTAAGTCGCTTCAGTCGTGTCTGACTCTGTGCGACCCCATAGACGGCAGCTCACCAGGCTCCCCCGTCCCTGGGATTCTCCAGGCAAGAACACTGGAGTGGGTTGCCATTTCCCTCTCCAATGCATGAAAGTGAAAAGTGAAAGTGAAGTTGCTGAGTCGTGTCCGACTCTTGGCGACCCCATGGACTGCAGCCTACCAGGCTCCTCCGTCCATTGGATTTTCCAGGCAAGAGTACTAGGGTGGGGTGCCATTGCCTTCCCCGACCCAACCCTACTGAGTGGTTATTATTATCCTCATTTTGTAAACAGGGAACTTGAGACTCAGGAAGATTAAGTAATCCCTACAAGATCCCACAGCTAAGAAACAGAGGTGCTGAGATCTAGCTGAGGTCAGGCCCTTCTTATAGAAGCGGGTTTATATGCATTGTGTATGTGTTAGTTGCTCAGATGTGTCCTATTCTTTGCAACCCCACGGACTGAGGCTCACCAGGTTCCTCTGTCCATGGGATTTCCCAGGCAAGAACATTGGCTTGGGTTACCACTCACTTCTCTAGAGGATCTTTCCAACCCAGAGATTGAACCCAGGTCTTCCATATTTTGGGCAGACTCTTTACCATCTAAGCCACCAGGGAGAAACTAGGTCTCTGGAATAATAAGACAGAGCATCCTCACTAGATTGATCATTTGGAAGAAAAATTTCTTCGAGGGTTGATACTTGGGAAATCCCCCTTGGCTGGTGTTTGGCAGAGACATACAGGGCCTGTCTTTCTTGTCTTGATAATCTGAAACGGAATATGAATGTCTCAGGTGGGAGGATGGGAAATTGACAGGAATGACTGTAACTCAGAGTTACACGTGCCAAGCCCGGTAAGAACTTCCCCAAGAAAGCCAAGAGCTGGCCCTGGACAAGGGATAGCAACTTGCAGGCAGGCCTCACACACCTGTTGGGAACTCTGCAGTGGCCTCAGCCATGTGTACAAGTTCAGAGGCAGCACTGATGGGAGAAGGGCAGAGGCTGGCTCAGCACAGAAACTTAAATTACCGGCCAGAGCTTAATGGGAATCTGAGCTAAGAAGATTGCCTGCTAGCACTAACATATTCAAGAGGATATTTGTCTCAGGGAAGCCTTTTTCAGTCCATGGAGGAATTAGTCCAAAACTTAGGTTGTTTCCTAAAAAGAAACTGACACCCCTTACACTGCCATACAATGACCAGCACCTGTGGAACCACATTCCACAGGCCAGCATCCAGGCACATCATGAGGGCTGTGTGAAACAGCTGGGTTTCCTGGCATAGTGACCCTGGGTCAGGAGCTGTAGTGCAGATGAAGAGGATGACTCTGGGCTCTTACCTTGGACTTGGGCAAGGGCACACAGGGATCCACCCTGCTGACACCAGTCTCTACCACCTGGCTCATCAGGATGAAATTATTTTTGTTTGCAGCCCCACCCACGGCTCCACCTCAAGAAACAGCAGGTAACAGCATCCAGCCTGGTCTGGCCCCTGTCAAAAGGCACTCAGAGCACACACAGGTCTCTAGACAGACCCAAAAGACCAAGGTTTCTACAGAAATCCAGGCAGACACTGGGAAAAGCCTGCACAGAGGGAGGGGCCTTGGGCCTCAAAGCATTTCCTTCTCCCTCTACCTGAAGACCAGTTAGGGACCTAGTGAATGATTTACAACTAGACCATTTATACAAAGGAGCACATTAACTTTCTAGATCTCTCATCCACAATAAATAATGAAATGCAAGATTCCAGAAGGCTTAAAAGATAGATCAGGCAATAGGTTAATAACTGTGATTTTTTTCAAAAAAATCTTTGCCTAAATTCAGACTTTAAAGAAGTTATCCCCATTAAATGAAAGGCTGGCATTTTCTTAAATAAGCTAGAAGCTCATTAACATCAGATGACAGTTCAGCATAGGTACTCAGGTAAGGATGGGGAGCCAGTCTGCACCAGAATCCTAGACCGACCCACCTCCCTCTCTCCCCCTCATCCCATAAAGAAAGCAATGGAAAGTGGCAAAGTCAGGTCACTAGTTTCCAAATGATCCTGCTTTAAGAACACGGGATAAATGTTAAAATAGATTAATTTAGCAAACATATTGGCAAGAACTTTGTGAGTTTTGCTGAGTTAAACTGCTTTCAATTAACATTGTTTTTCAGCTGCACTGATTTGGAGCCAGGCTTGGAATATTTATCTTTCTTTTCCCAGCAGGAACTGCTTCTTGTGCTTATTTCATTAACAGTTACGAGTCTAAAATCAATTGACTAATATGAAATGTCAGAGGAGGAAACTGGGACCAGCAGGGTGATGCTGCCCTCTTGAATATGTTCCCAGTCTTAGAAAAACCAGTCACAAAAGTCATAATACTGTGGGTCTTGGCTCTACCCATATGGCACACTGGTCATATCAGAAATGAGGACAGATCACCCAAGACAAGAACTGATATTCGGCTTACGTGCTCTGTTGTGGCCAGCCTACTGCCCGTAGTTGTACAGTGCGTGGCCTGCACCACCAGACAATGCAGGACTGGGGATGGTCTCCCCGGTTGTGTATGTCTGGTATATTTCTGATTGGCTCTTGCTGATTGTTGAAGATTGTGGCAAGCATTCTGTCAAGGGCCAAGACCCTGCTGCTTACAGAGATTCCTTTCAGTTCAGTTCAGTAGCTCAGTCATGTCCGACTCTTTGCGACCCCATGAATTGCAGCATGCCAGGCCTCCCTGTCCATCACCATCTCCCGGAGTTCACTCAGACTCATGTCCATCAAGTCAGTGATGCTATCCAGCCATTTCATCCTTGGTTGTCCCATTCTCCTCCTGCCCCCAATCCCTCCCCCAGTCTTTCTCAACATCAGGATCTTTTCAAATGAGTCAACTCTTCGCATGAGGTGGCCAAAGTACTGAAGTTTCAGCTTTAGCATCATTCCTTCCAAAGAAATCCCAGGGCTGATCTCCTTCAGAATGGACTGGTTGGGTCTCTTTGCAGTCCAAGGGACTCTCAAGAGTCTTCTCCAACACCACAGTTCAAAAGCATCAATTCTTCAGTGCTCAGCCTTCTTCACAGCCCAACTCTCACATCCATACATGACCACAGGAAAAACCATAGCCTTGACTAGACGGACCTTAGTTGGCAAAGTAATGTCTCTGCTTTTGAATATACTATCTAGATTGGTCATAACTTTTCTTCCAAAGAATAAACATCTTTTAATTTCATGGCTGCAGTCACCATCTGCAGTGATTTTGGAGCCCCCCAAAATAAAGTCTGACACTGTTTCCACTGTTTCCCCATCTATTTCACTCCTTTACTGAGGTCATTTTTTGCTCATTTTCCCCCTATCTCTGGGGCTTGCTTAAAAGTACCCCCTACCAGTTTGGAGTGGGAGCGCTGGTAAGTATCCAGTCTGCACATAGTCACTTCCTCCTCCTCTTCCGGCCATGGTCCCCATCTACCCGGTATCTCCCAACCAGAGACCTTCTGTTTCTCCTGAGAAGAAGCTTCTGAATGCCTTTCAGGGGAACGTGATCTCAGAGCGATGGATTGGGAAAGGTGGTGTGGATCCAAAATTTCTCAGAAAGGTTTCACCCCACTTCCTGTATTAGCTCCCCTTTCATGATAGTTCCAGAAACATCTATGCCTTTTGGACAGATTAGTTAGCAGCGTTCCTCATTGCCAGTTTGAGCTTTTTCCAATCTGCTGAATCAGGTAGTACATGTCCATCTTTTGTTCAACTTCAGAAATTGTGTTGCTGTTTCTCTTCTCCTATTCCCCCTGTCCTTGTGAGTTCATTCTTAAAAAAAAAAGAAAGAAAAAAAAGTCTTGTCATTTTAGTTGGGTTTGGGGAGAAAGTTAATCTAGATGAGTATGTTGAGTCCACCATCTGAAATTCATGCCAGAATACAGTTTTTAGATCTAGCTACACATCCAAGATTTCCCAACTTTTAATTTTAAATAATATTACTATATTAAACTGGGCTTCCCTGGTGGCTCAGGTGGTAAAGAACCTGTTTGCAATGCAAGAGACCTGGGTTCGATTCCTGAGTCAGGAAGATCTCCTGGAGAAGGGAATGGCAACCCACTCAAATATTCTTGCCTGCAGAATCCCATGAACAGAAGAGCCTTGTGGGCTAGAGTCCATGGGGTCGCAATAAGTCAGATACGACTGGGCAATTAACACATTATATTAGACATTTAGCAATATAAACTCTGAAAGAATCTTTCAGTTCATTTCAGTTCAGTCACTCAGTCGCATCCAACTCTTTGTGACCACATGAACCGCAGCATGCCAGGCCTCCTTGTCCATTACCAACTCTTGGAGTTTGCCCAAACTCACGTCCATTGAGTCGGTGATGCCATCTAACCATCTCATCCTCTATTGTCCCCTTCTCCACCTGGCTTGAATTTTTCTCAACATCAGGGTCTTTTCAAATGAATCAGCTCTTCACATCAGGTGGCCAAAATATTGGAGTTTCAGCTTCAACATTAGTCCTTCCAATGAACACCCAGGACTGATTTCCTTTAGGATGGACTGCTTAGATCTCCTTGCAGTCCAAGGGACTCTCAAGAGTCTTCTCCAACACCACAGTTCAAAAGCATCAATTCTTTGGTGCTCAGCTTTCTTCACAGTCTAACTCTCACATCCATACATGACCACTGGAAAAACCATAGCCTTGACTAGAAGGACCTTTGTTGACAAAATAATGTCTCTGCTTTTTAATATGCTATCTAGGTTGGTCATAACTTTCCTTCCAAGAAGTAAGCATCTTTTAATTTCATGGCTGCAATCGCCATCTGCAGTGATTTTGGAGCCCCCAAAATAAAATCAGAACTGTTTCCCATCATTTACCATGAAGTGATGGGACCAGATGCCATGATCTAAGTTTTCTGAATGTCGAACTTTAAACCAACCCTTTCACTCTCCTCTTTCACTTTCATCAAGAGGCTTTTTAGTTCTTCTTCACTTTCTGCCATAAGGCTGGTGTCATCTGCATATATGAGGTTTTTATATTTCTCCTGGCAGTCTTGATTCCAGCTTGTGCTTCATCCAGAGTTTCTCATGATGTACTCTGCATATAAGTTAAATAAGCAGGGTGACAATATACAGCCTTGACGTATTCCTTTTCCTATTTGGAAACAGTCTGTTGTTCCATGTCCAGTTCTAACTTTTGCTTCCTGATTTGCATACAGGTTTCTCAAGAGGCAGGTGAGTTGGTCTGGTATTCCCATCTCTCAGAATTTTCCACGGTTTACTGTGATCCACACAGTCAAAGGCTTTGGCATAGTCAATAAAACAGAAATAGATGTTTTTCTGGAACTCTCTTGCTTTTTCCATGATCCAGCGAATGTTGGCAATTTGATCTCTGGTTCCTCTGCCTTTTCTAAAACCAGCTTGAATATCTGGAAGTTCACAATTCATGTATTGTCACAATTCATGTACTGTTGAAGCCTGGCTTGTAGAATTTTGAGCATTACTTTACTAACGTGTGAGATGAGTACAACTGTGCGGTAGTTTGAGCATTCTTTGGCATTGCCTTTCTTTGGGATTGGAATGAAAAAACGGATCTTTTCCAGTCCTGTGGCCACTGCTGAGTTTTCCAAACTTGCTGGCATATTGAGTGCAGCACTTTCACAGCATCATCTTTTAGGATTTGAAATAGCTCAACTGGAATTCCATCACCTCCACTAGCTTTGTTCATAGTGATACTTCCTAAGGCCTACTTGACTTCACATTCCAGGATGTCTGGCTCTAGGTCAGTGATCACACCATCATGATTATCTGGGTCGTGAAGATCTTTTTGTACAATTCTTCTGTGTATTCTTGCCACCTCTTCTTAACATCTTCTGCTTCTGTTAGGTCCATACCATTTCTGTCCTTTATCGAGCCCATCTTTGCATGAAATATTCCCTTGGTATCTCTAATTTTCTTGAAGAGATCTCTAGTCTTTCCCATTCTATTGTTTCCCTCTATTTCTTTGTGTTGATCACTGAGGAAGTCTTTCTTATCTCTCTTTGCTATTCTTTGGAACTCTGCATTCAGATGATTATATCTTTCCTTTTCTCCTTTGCTTTTTGCTTCTCTTCTTTTCACAGCTATTTGTATGGCCTCCTCAGATAGCCATTTTGCTTTCTTTTTCTTGGAGATGGTCTTGATCCCTGTCTCCTGTACAATGTCATGAACCTCCATTCATAGTTCATCAGGCACTCTATCTATCAGATCTAGGCCCTTAAATCTATTTCTTACTTCCACTGTATAATCGTAAGGGATTTGATTTAGGTCATACCTGAATGGTCTAGTGGTTTTCCCCACTTTCTTCAATTTAAGTCTGAATTTGGCAATAAGGAGTTCATGATCTGAGCCACAGTCAGCTCACAGTCTTGTTTTTGCTGACTATATAGAGCTTCTCTATCTTTGGCTGCAAAGAATATAATCAATCTGATTTCGGTGTTGATCATCTGGTGATGTCCATGTGGAGTCTTCTCTTATGTTGTTGGAAGAGGGTGTTTGCTATGACCAGTGTGTTCTCTTGGCAAAACTCTATTAGCCTTTGCCCTGCTTCATTCTGTACTCTAAGGGCAAATTTGCCTGTTACTCCAGGTATTTCTTGACTTCCTACTTTTGTATTCTAGTCCCTTATGATGAAAAGGACATCTTTTTTGGTTGTTAGTTCTAAAAGGTCTTGTAGGTCTTCATAAACCATTCAACTTCAGCTTCTTCAGTATTACTGGTCAGGACATAGACTTGGATTACTATGATATTGAATGGTTTGCCTTGGAAACAGAGATCATTCTGCCATTTTTGAGATTTTATCCAAGTACTGCATTTCAGACTCTTTGGATCACCATGATGGCTACTCCATTTTTTCTAAGGGATTCCTGCCCACAGTAGTAGATATAATGGTCATCTGAGTTAAATTCACCCATTCCAGTCCATCTTAGTTCGCTGATTCCTAGAATGTCGACTTTTACTCTTACCATCTCCTATTTGACCACTTCCAATTTACCTTGATTCACATCCAAGGTAAGAGAAACCAAAGTAAGACAGAAGGCCCTGAGAGAGGGCATCATAGGGCAGACAGATTGAAACCACAGTCACAGACAACTAGCCAATCTGATCACATGGACACACAGCTTGTCTAGCTCAATGAAACTAAGCCATGCTGTGTAGGGCCACCCAAGATGGACAGATCATGGTGGAGAGGTCTGACACAATCTGATCCATTGGAAAAGGGAGTGGCAAACCACTTCAGTATTCTTGCCTTGAGAACCCTATGAACAGTATGAAAAGGCAAAATGATACGATAATGAAAGGGGAACAACCCAAGTCGGTAGGTGCACAATATGCTACTGGAGATCAGTGGAAAAATAACTCCAGAAAGAATGAAGGGATGGAGCCAAAGCAAAAACAACACCCAGTTGTTGACATGACTGGTGATAGAAGCAAGGTCTGATCCCATAAAGAGCAATATTGCATAGGAACCTGGAATGTTAGGTCCACGAATCAAGGCAAATTGGAAGTAGTCAAACAGGAGATGGCAAGAGTGAACGTCAACATTCTAGGAATCAGCAAACTAAGATGGACTGGAATGGGTGAATTTTACTCAGATGAAAGAATCTTTAAGAGTTTTTAAATTATTATTACAGCTCTTGTTGTTGTAGCTTTAAAAAAAAAAAGAGAATCTGAAAGACTTGGAATACAAATCAGGATTCCTAAACTATTGGTGAAAACTGTTTGAAATCTGATGAAAACATTGGATCTTCCTAGTGGTGTCCAGAGTAGAGTGTCAGCCTCTTGCTTTTAGAGTGTGGATCAGTTATGATGATAGCCAGCAGTAAGGTTGTGTGTGTGTGTGTGTGTGTGAGCAAGCTCAGATATGGAACAGCTATTTCTTCTGCCATAGTTGGAAGCTGGGAAAGATCATCAGGATGTTGCACACAGAGACATGTCAATGGCATAAGCTGTTGACCTACTCCAAGAGAAGACTCACTCTGTTGGCCATGGATGTTCTCCCATTCTCTTGAGAAAATAAATCAGAAGAGCTGGCCCATTTATTGTAGAAATGAGAGAAGGCTCAACTCACAGCTGGGTTTTCCCCTACCCTATGCTCCATAGCTTTTTCCTTCATTTCTTAGACCCCAACAGCTGCTGCAGGAGATAGCATCCTATAACACCCATCCAGAAAGTTACTCTCTATACTGTATGGAGTTCATTCAGCCAGGATTACTGAGTTCCTACCATGTGCTGGGACCAGTTCCAAGTCAAGCAAACAAAAGAAAGTCTCTGCTTTCACAGAGCATTTATTTAAGTGGGTGGTAAAATAATACAGCAGACAAATGTATATGTATTATAGTAGCTGTGAAGGACTAAGAAATTTGAAAAGAATAGTTTTAGACAGAGTGTAAGGAATGGCCTCTCTGATGAAAGTGAAAGAAGCTGAAAGTGTCAGTTGCTCTGTCATACCTCTTTGTGACCCCATGGACTGCAGCCCGCCAGGCTCCTCTTACCATGGAATTCTCCAGGCAAGAATACTGGAGTCGGTTGCCATTTCCTTCTCCAGAGGATCTTCCTGACCCAGGGATTGAACCCGGGTCTCCTGCATTGCAGGCAAATTCTTCACCATCGGGGCCACCAGGTGGCTGAATAGCTAAAGAAAGAGACTTCTAAGGGGAAAGTAGAAAGTGGGACCAGCAGAAGGATCCTAAACAGCCAGCATGTGTAAGAAACAGAAAAATGCAGTGAAAATTTTAGAAGAGGAACTATTCCTGGCTGGGATGGTCGAGGCCATCTTCTCAGAGGAAGAGCCGTGTGAGCTAGGCATTAAAGAAATGAGTAGATTTGCTTTGAGAGAAGATCTAGGTGAGGGAAACTTTTATGTTGGGAGACTTTATACTAATATTCCTCAGCCTTTTAAGTTCCTGCTTGCTTGGCTGGAGAGTAGAGTAATAAGAGAAATACTTTTGGGGTGCATGCTGGCAGCTAATGGATAAATAAGTTCTGGAGAGTCAATATGCAGTATAAGAATACAGACAACAATATTACGTCATAATCATAAAGCTAACTGAGACTAGATCTTAATTATTTTCCACCACACACAAAAAAATAGTAATTATGTGGTGTGATAATTAACCACAGCTACACATTACAATATAGAAATGTTTCAAGTGATGTGTTGTACATTTTAAATATACCCAAGGTTGTATGTCAAATATGTTTCCATTTAAATGTCGTTGAAAGAAAGAAGTCATGCTTTTTTTCAATCAGCATAAAAAGCCATATCCTCATTTAATGTTATTTGAATTTCAAAATAAATATCAACCCTTAAAACAAACTGAAGTCATTAAAGAAAACAAAGTCCTTAAACTAAATTCTAACCTCCCAACTCACACTCTCTGCTCCCCTAGTCACCCAGTTCTTATTAAGGGAACAAGCAATGTGAAGATGATCCATTCCAAAACCAGAGGACTATGAACTAAACATCTACCATCCTCCCCATAGCCTTACAAACAGTTATACACATGCACACACAATGTTAGGCAACACAGTGAAAACAATCAGGAGAGAGCAGGGCACACACTGTTTCTGACAGGAAGAAGCATTCCAGAGAAACTGATAATCAGAGTTTATATTTTCCAGCTCAGATTCAAACTGACTTTACCTAGAACTAGTAACTTGGCAAGAGTACCTCTAGAGACAGCCTCTTTCCACCAGTAAATGTGGAAACAGTTTGAAGAGTAGAGAGCATACATTTGCCATGAGGAAAGCAGACATGTTTAAAGAGAGGTGCCTGATTTGATCAGAAGTGCAAAATGGCCTGTCCTGGGTCTAGATGGCTCAGTGATGCCCTAGCAGGCCATGCGATCAGAGGGAGTTTTATCTGAAACACTGAATGGAGGCCCTGCTGTGACAAGCCTCAGTCCGGAGCAAACAGAGGCCAACTGAACTTCTTCCTCAAACCAGAGGAAGGAAGGCAGCCCCCAGACCCACTTTCGTGAAAAGACCCACTGATCATGGCCTTCCTTCACTACAACATGAAACAAGGGACATTGGAACTCCACTACCCATATAAAAGGGCTCCCCAGGTGGCACAGTGGTAAAGAATCCGCCTGCCCGTGCAGGAGACACAAGAGACACAGGTTCGATCCCTGGGTCTGGAAGATTCCCCTGGAGAAGGAAATGGCAACCCACTCCAGTCTTCTTGTTTGGGAAATCCCATGGACGGAGGAGCCTGGTGGGCTGCAGTCCATGGGGCTGCAAAAGAACTGGACTCAGCGGCTGAGCACTCATGCACACACGCAGATAAACACTGGGCTCACTTATGTGTCTAATGGTTAACACAAGGTGCAAATGCCATGGGTCATATGGGTTAATTCAGAAAGAAAACACACGCAACCGTGTCATTAATCATTGACTCAAAATCTTAACTCCCACGACAGGCACAATTCTGAGACTTTCTTCTGGAAAGCAGTAATAGAGGAGATTGGTGCCAGATTGAGTTCCTAGAAGCTTTTTAATCAGGAAAGATTGCTGATGTCATAGATCTAATGTTGGCAATTAAGCTTCAAGGGTTAAATAAATGCAGTGGCCTGATATATTTTCCTAAAAACCCCTATATTCAATAGTGCCATAAGTTGGAATTGTGTTGCACAAAGGCAGCTGATTCGAACTGTTGCAGAGAAAGTTCACAAGAGTTCAACCTTGAACTTGGCAGGCCAAGGCAGGACACTTTGGCACCTCCACAGATTTGGATTTCAGTTCCCTAAACTTGCCCTCAGGATTCTATTCTCCAGAGGATGCACTGGCAGCAAGAAGGCTCCACTGGGACTGATTTAGCAGCTCCTATATTTTCTTTACAATTTTACAGGCTATTGTACCTGGGAAGAAAGACGGTTCCATGGAAGTAAATCAAGTCTTACATGGTTTGATATTTTCTGCTAACCTTATAAACCTCTCCCTGTAACCCCATTAATTTTTGGAGCATGTATGAGGAACTTTAGGAAGAGCTGATTTGGAGGACGTAACTGGGTTAAGCAAACTTTTCTGGGTTTTTTTTTTCAAAAAGTCAAATCATTTTTATCCTCCAGGCTTCACAACACAGGAAAAACAGCCTTTAAAAAGGGAGAGAGGGTGGGATTGAGGGACACTTCGGGGAGTGGTACAATCTGCCATCTGCCACACAGAATAGATGTTTCATCACTGTTACTGGCTCACTGCTTCCAACAGAGTGAAATATAAGATTTTCCTCATTTTGATTCTTTTTTAAAAATTATACTTGAATTTTTAAATATTTTTTATTTATTTGGTTGCACCGGTCTTAGTTGCAGCATGCGGGATCTCTATTCGTGACATGTGAACTCTTATTTGCAGATCTGGTTCCCTGGTCAGGAAGGAAGTCATTACCTTCTACACTCTCCCCCACAATTCTCACAGATCTGCCTATTCCAATATAATGTTTTTTTTTCTTCTAATTAATCCATCATACTAGGATGACTTTTCCATGACTCCCATGGAAATTCACCTCTCCTTCTCCTATTCCCTTTGTGTTTTGAGTTACCCTCTAGTGGGACAAAAAAGTCAATTTTACATAAAAGTTAGCATATATCTGCTTCCCTAAGGATAGTAAACATCCTTCAGATCATCAAGAAAGTAAGAGAGTTCCAGAAAATCATCTACTTCTGCTTTATTGACTATATGAAAGCTTTTGACTGTGTGAATAACAACAAACTGTGGAAAATTATTCAAGAGATGGGAATACCAGACCACCTGACCTGCTTCCTGAGAAACCTGTATGCAGGTCAAGAAGCAACAGTTAGAAATGGACACGGAATATCAGACTGGTTCAAAATTGGGAAAGGAGTATATTAAGGCTGTACATTGTCACCCTGCTTATTTAACTTATATGCAGAGTACATCACAATAAATGCTGGACTGAATGAAACACAAGCTACAATCAAGATTGCTGGGAGAAATATCAATAACCTGAGATACGCAGATGACACCACCCTTATGGCAGAAAGCAAAGAAGAATTAAAGAGCCTCTTGATGAAAGTAAAGGAGGATAGTGAAGAAGTTGGCTTAAAACTCAACATTCAGAAAACGAAGATCATGGCATCTAGTTCCATCACTTCATGGCAAATAGATGGGGAAACAATGGAAACAGTGAGAGACTTTATTTTGGGGAGCTCCAAAATCACTGCAGATGGTGACGGCAGCCATGAAATTAAAGGACATTTCCTCCTTGAAGAAAAGCTATGACCAAGCTAGACAGCATATAAAAAGCAGAGGCATTACCTTGTCAACAAAGGTCCATCTAGTCAAAGCTATGGTTTTTCCATTAGTCATGTATGGAT
Source organism: Nanger dama (assembly GCA_917880005.1). Classification (NCBI taxonomy): domain Eukaryota; kingdom Metazoa; phylum Chordata; class Mammalia; order Artiodactyla; family Bovidae; genus Nanger; species Nanger dama. Next base: position 48,658,447 of record CAKJTW010000001.1, read on the forward strand.
GTGAGAGTTGGACTATGAAGAAAGGTGAGCGTCAAAGGATTGACGCTTTTGAACTGTGGTGTTGGAGAAGACTCTTGAGAGTCCCTTGGACTGCAAGATCAAACCAGTCAATCCTAAAGGAAATATTCACTGAATATTCACTGAATATTCACTGGAAGGACTGATGCTGAAGCTGAAAATCCAATACTTTGCCCACCTGATACAAAGAACTGACTCATTGGAAGAGACCCTGATACTGGGCAAGATTGAAGGCGGGAGGAGAAGGGGACAACAGAGGATGAGATGGTTGGATAACATCACTGACTCAATGTACATGAGTTTGAGTAAACTCTGAGAGTTGGTGAAGGACAGGGAAGCCTGCCGTGCTGCAGTCCATGGGGTCACAAAGAGTCAGACATGACTAAGTGACTAAATTGAACTGAAGGATATTAAACACAGATGAAAACTAATGCACTTGTGGGTTCCTGACAATGCCAACCAGCGCACTCTGTGCAAAGTAAATGTTTAAATGTGTAAATGTGTTGACTCTAGTAAATGTGTTGACTCTACTGGGAGAAAAGAAGTCCCAAATCTCTTCAGCAATGTGAGCATGCCAACAGAGAAGGGGAAAACCTCACTCTACATAGTTTTTTAAGTTTTTCTTTTTATTCTTGAGCAAGAGCAGCACAGCTAATAACCAATACCCTAAACAACTCTAATTAAATAAACTGGGATCCACTGGAAGGGTCTAGGAGAACTTTCAGGAGTCCAGCAAGCCCAGTGGGGGATGGATGGCAAACTCCAAGAAGTTTTGATGTCTTTACTTTGTGTCTCCTCTCCAACTCCTTTTCATTTGGTTTGTTTATGTAATCCAGAACATTAGCAAATACACTTCACAAGGTCAATCATTCCATCAATAACTGAAGCCTGGCCATGGGACAATTCCCCACCCAGAGAACTTTATTCAGCCAAACTCCCTATTGGAGAGAAACAATCTTAAAAATAATATAATGCAGAAAGGCAAACAAATATAATAAATATATATACCAATAGTATATCTTTCAAATTGTGGTATTGGAGAAGATTCTTGAGAGTTCCTTGGACTGCAAGGAGACCATACCAGTCAATCCTAAAGGAAATTAACCCTTAATATTCATTGGAAGGACTCATGCTGAAGCTCTAATACTTTGGTCACCTAATTCAAAGAGCTTACTCATTGAAAAAGATCCTGATGCTGGAAAGATTAAGGACAGGAGGAGAAGACAGTGACAGAGGATGAGATGGTTAGATGGCATCATCAACTCAATAGACATGAGTCTGAGCAAATTCCAGGAGACGGTGAAGGACAGGGAAAGCTGGGGTTGCAGAGTCAGACATGACTGAGCAGCTTAACAACAGGAAAGTATATCTTACAAAGGATAGAAAGCAAAATCAAAGAAGAGAGGTAGAGAATTTGTGTCAGAAGGCTGTGTAGCATATATAGGTTTTTGGATCAAAGCTCTAACACTTTTGAACCTTGTGACCTTGGATAAGACATTTAATTTCTCCATGTCTCACTCAGTTCCCTTCTTTAAA